>CM075348.1:39135260-40438020 GCA_037693485.1 Kitagawia praeruptora | reverse complement strand
ACTCACACACACATATACTTGGCAGGACATACACACCCGTAACACATACTTACGCGCACACACTTACGCGCACAGCCACCACGCAGCACACATCAGACCACACCACATCGATACCAACACAATACAAGGAATTTCTCACACAAACTCGGCTCCCACAAACCGAATGAACACACAAGAATTCACCACACACACAAACACACACACATATCGTACGTCGTAGACACACACCCAATTGCAGAAACCACGCACCCAACTCGACGCAAACACACACACACAACCATGCCCACTTGTAAATTTGAATTGATTGGCTTAGTTTATATGATTTGGGTATTAGTTATAATTGAGAATTGTGGTTTTGGGGAGTAATTTATAATTGTAGTTCATAATTAAGGTCTCATAATTTTGAGATCAATGATGACAGGGCTCCTAAACAAGAAAATAGTACTGTTGGAGAGAAGATTCTACCCAAAAGTCAGACCACTCCGAATCCTGGACTTTCATACAGACCGAGTGGTTCATTATCATACAAATTTACGCATAATCTTGGTGCCAAATTTTTTTTAGTACTATAGCAAATTGACTTGTACGTGAATATGAATTGCAGGACCCATGATGCACTTTAAGTCCACTTTCTTTGGAAATTATGGACTCTTGTGTTTGTAGCAGACGTAGATACAACAAAATTCGATCCAGTCCATCCTTTATTTGGATCGAACAAATCGAACAACGCGTAATAGAAGTTTAAATGGGTTAAAAAAAATTAACCCAATAAGTTAGTATAGTCCAATTTGTAATTTCTAGTCTAATTTAGGTCCCATTTGTAACAACAACTTTTTTTAAAATAGCAAGTAAAAAATTGCAATTGATTATCTAGTACTTTGCATAATTGCACCATGCATCTCATTACTATTTTAGCAATCGCATGCACCATTTCGATATCCTTTCATTATCAACGTTAAAAATGTCATTCATAATGAAATTACACTTTGACAATTAAAGTATAACTAGCGTTACAGCCCGTGCAAGGCACGGGCCTCTACGTGAAGGTCTCTAATTTTGTTCTAAAAAAGAAGGCAGTGATTGGTTTAATAATTTTTGAACTGAAAACTCGTAATTATGAAATTGTAATATGAGTAGTGATATGTGTTAATACTGAATGCCAATAAGGACTATAAATACACGCCAACAATAATATTGTTGAATATGATAATTTTGAGTTATGAACGGGATCTTGTAATTATAAATTTGAGAAAGTAAGATGATAATCTTTGTCTTTTCATAGTGATAGACATTGGTTTCCATATCAACACGATTACAACTGTCCACAATCCTTAAAATATGTTAATGTCATCTCTATTGCAAATCTATAATGCAATGTTCTCACAACGGTCATTAACCTACAAAAACAAAATTTCTATAGGAAATAGACCGAGGTTGCAAAGAAGATTTTGAAAAAAAATGGCATGTAAACAAATAATAAATTACAATTCATATCCTTCTACATCAGATCAACATAGAAGAAACATATTATGCTAGTAATATTTTTAATATATCCAAAAGCAGATTAAGTATTACGTAATATTTCGCATCACGTTCTTTCAGGATAAATGTAAACTTGAAGATATATGTTTAACAAAAAAAAATTCAACTAAATTGTATTTTATACGAAACAACAACTTCTTCTGCTGTCTCTAAACAGACTCCGCTCTCTCTCCTCCGATACATGAGAGTCGACTCTTAATCTTCTTTGCCGTCGCCGGCCACCCCTCTTCTCCATTGTCCCCCATCAAACCACCCTCCAATCCTCTTTTCAATCATCTAATCTCAGTTTCTTGTTTTGCTCCAGTTTTTTAAATAAAAATCGAACCAAAGCCAAACATATAGAATTTATTTCTCAGATCTATCTTGGTTTTGAGTCCGATCCCGCAAATAAAAAATATCTTTAGATTCAAATTCTCCTCCTTAACATCATACCAAAATTTGGTGTCATTCCGAGGTCGTTGAATTTTGGATTTTAGTCTCGACTTTTGACGTGGGTCTGACTTGCTACCATTTTATTGGGAGGTTAATGTCAGTTTTGTTATTGCTGGTATGGGTTTTATTGTTGGTTAATTTGAAAATGATTTATGTGGTTTTGTGGGAGATCTATAATGTGTGCATTGGATGTGGGCTGGTATCGGATATTGCAAGAGCTTACTTTTCACAACTAATATTTGTTCATCTTTTGAGATCTATCTCTTTCGGCATGTAGATAGCTGGAGTGTTTCTGATCATTGGACTTTCGGCATGTCTATAGCTGGTTTTTGACATGTAAATAGCTGGGGTGTTTCTGAACATTGGACTACAAGTGATGCGTATGTGAGGGTCATTTGTGATATTACTGGTTCCAGGATTGGTGCATGCTTGATTGATCGGGAAACCACTCAAATCTTTTTTAATTCGAAGAATATTGTTATTCATGATGTAAAACAGTCTGTACACATAAGCGGCTATTTGGTTAGCTCGTTTATTTTTTTCCATTCAGATTGTAGTGTCAGTTCAGGGGTTTGTCCTGACTGTGATTTGGTCGATGCAAGTTAATTACATTTTCTTGTTTGTCAAAAAAAAACTAAATTGTATTTTATTTCAATAATTTAATATATACATATAGATAAATGTTTGTAATTTTTTTAAATCCAGACTTAGTAAGATTCATGCATAACCAAGAATTTTATCTTAACATTTTATTTTCCATGTTAATCATTTATAATGATAAAGAGAGTATAAATTACTTTAAAAAATATAAACAACTGAAGTGTACATTCTAAAAAGAAAATTATTAAAAAACGGATGTGATGAATATATAAACATGATTATTGTATAATTTAAAAATAATTTTAAAACTAATTTTCTTAATTTAGAATGATAGAAGTAATGAATAATGAAATACATTGCATATACTATATTCCTTATATTGGATCAAATTTCAGTATTATTTTTTAGGTATCCATTATCAACTAATTCAAATAAAGTATGATCAGAGATATATATAATATAAATTATAAATAACATATTTAATATATTTAATCGAAAACATACAGGTGCATTAAAATTTATAAGATGATTAAGTATATATATAAATAAAACTACGAAAACTGAAAAAACGAAATTATATAAATAATGTAAACTAACATTTTATTTACTCAAAAGTGAAAACAAAAATGAAAATAATTTAAGTAAAAATAGCGTGATATCTTACAAGATTTTTAAGAAAACTCGAAAAGTAATGTGATATAATGGTTGTATCATGAACCTCTTAAAACGAAATCGGTGGCTCGACTCCGAAACTAATCCAAATTCTTCCATTTTTTTCATGGATATTAAAGGGGTGGTACAATTGTTATTTCCAAAAAATGAGGGTGAAATAGTAATTTTATAAGAAATTTATTGGCACTTTTTGCACTTGTATCGAGATTTAATATATAGTTGAAATAAAAAAAATTGGACAAAAGGAGATAAATGTGGTTTATCTAATAAGATTTTTAAAATGTACTCAAAACTAAGTGTAGCATAATGGTTAAGCCATGAGATTAAGAGTGGAAGGTCATGGGTTCGATTCTCAACACTAACATAGTTTCAACTAATTTTTACACTAATATTTTAAGGGTGGCACTTTTGTTAATTTTCAACAAATAGGGGCAAAACAGTAATTTCACAGCCAATAAAATGGAACTTTTTGCCCTTGTGTTGATGTATAATATATAGTAATAGACTCATTATACAAATAAATTCTTAACCAAAAATATTATACATCTTTACCTCTCAACTACTAAAATTGTACAATTTAACCATTTCATTAAAATTTCTTCCTATATTATTTTATAATTTTTATAATATCTACAAATAAAAAAAAATTAATCATTTTATAAAAGATTGAGAACAATGTCCCGAAATTTTTGAATAAAATTTATCGATCAAAAAATGAATAACTTTCGAAAGTTAGCAATCTTTTAAAATTCGTAATAAATTCAATCCATATCAGATTTGGATGTATGATTTAAAAACCCTTTAAATTGCCCACAACTTTCGTTCATTGTATTTCCACGTATTATGTTTCAAATTATCTTCGAAACTGTAAAATTTAGATTCGATATCAACTGTTATGCATATTCTAATAAATTGAAAGAAATTACATGATTTTGAATAAGTAGATAATATTAACTTATTTTCATTTTTAATTTAAATAATTTTTGTTTAAATTTATTTGAGTTTAAGTAAATGCGTATGCAAAGATAGTTTTATCGCCAAATGGTGAATAATAGGGTCAAATACGTGTAGTCAGAGGAATAGTTCATGTGAGGTGATGACTAAATAATTTGACAAACAAAAAACTGAATTGTATTTTCTTGTAAGAGTTCACTGGCCCTGAGGTCACCCTCAGGTAAGAACCCTGAGGTTAAGACAAAATAGGTTATAAGTGGAGGTTGTTTTTGTAAATTCAGGAGGGTGACTTTTATTATTACAAAATTGCCATCCAATATTTATACTGAAATCAATCTAACCTCATATAAGGTCCCCGAGGTCATCCTCAGGGCCATTTTTCTCTTTCTTGTAATAATATTTAACTTAACACAAGAATGTGATTAGTAATATGATGAGAGTTATTTGAGAATTTAAATATATTAATGCTACTTTCCTTCCCAAACTAAATACACATGTGAGTTGAAATATACATAGTAAAAGATTTTTTTGGTGCTTTTTTTCTAAAAAATTGTGTAATAGGTACTTACATTTCAACAAATTTTATCTCAAGAAAGAGTTGTTAGGGATAGATTTATAATAATTATAATTATTTTTATTGTAATTTTTATATTACGTGACAACTTTCATTTCTTGTAAATTAAACAAAATTGCACAATTTTGAATAAGTAGATTAACAATTTTATAATTTTAGTTTAATTTTTTTTTAATTTATTTGAATCTAAGTAATTGTGTAGTTAATGAAAGTTTACTCGTCAACTAATAAATAATAGGCTCAAATACGTATAGTCAACTCATGTGAGGTGAGGAAATTAATTGACAAAAAGATTGGATTTGGTTTTGGTGTAATATATACTATTATATAAAAGCCGAAACATTAAAAGTTTGGTTCAACGGTACCTATTGAATTTACCTAATTACCCTTACTCAATTAAAGATCTACTATTCTACTAACTAATCAATTTCCTTTTTCAGGTTACACATATTATCTTTTCTATTTTCAAGAACTAAATAATTTCCTTTTCCAAGTAAAATACAATATCTTTTATATGTTATCTAACTAAAATTTGTCATTCATTAATCAATTTCCTTTTTCAGTTTAAACATATAACCTTTTCTATTTTTCAATAACTAAATAATTTCCTTTTTCATTTAAAATAAAATATCTTTTACATTTTATCTAATTAAAATTTCTCCTTTTTAAAAACACTAAGAGCAATTTTGTTGTTTAATAAAATAACATAATTATATATAATTACTATTAACTAATCAATTACCTTTTTTCAGTCAAAACACATTACCTTTTCTCTATTCTATAACTAAAATCTCTCTTTTTCCAATTATATCATGGACGGTTATCTTTTTCAGCAAAACACGTTACCTTTTTTCTTTCTTCTTACTAAAACCTCCATTTTTCTAATTATATTACAGGCGTTTCTATTTAATAAAAAAATATTTTAATAATAATAATTAACCAATTACCTTTTCAACTAAAAATAACATAATTATATATAATTATTATTAACTAATCAATTACCTTTTTCAGTCAAAACACGTTACCTTTTCTCTAACTAAAATCTCTTTTTTTTTTCAATTATATCATGGACGGTTACCTTTTTTTAGCAAAACACGTTACCTTTTTTCTTTCTTCTAACTAAAACCTCCATTTTCTAATTATATTACAAGCATTTCTATTTAATACAAATAAAATAATAATATTATAATACTAATAATTAACCGATTACTTTTCAGCTAAAATATATCACATTTTCTATTTTTTCTAATTACATTCCCTTTTTTCTAGAAATATAACGGGTAGCGTTAATTTCTCATTTTCTAAAAACTATGAACAATTTTATTTCGTAAAATAACATAATTAAATTATAATTACTATAAACTAATCAATTACTTTTTCACATAAATCACGCACTGTAAAGCATAATGAATGTAATATGTAATAGAGGACATATATAACTCAACTAGGATAAAAGATAAATAATATTAACTCTATACAGGGATCGTGAAATTTGAAGAACAGGCACAGACAAGGATCAAGTCGCTGAAAGAAGTTCATTAACATGATCAAGCCTCAGTGACAGAATAAGATGTACAGATGATTCAGTTGAAGGGCTAAAAGATTCCATGTATTTATATTATTTGAAGATATTGCTGCAGGCTAATCAATTGGAATGTAACGAAGGTATGAAGATCAAGATCAGTGCTAGTCACTTGTGAACCAGACCAGTGCACTAAGTGTCAGCACATAAGAGAAGGATCAACACATTAATTCACAGAAAGAATTGCCAAAGCCTATTGACGATCAAGGACAAACATAATATTTCAAGGTATTGTCAAAAATTAATTTACTCTGAAAATCAACTAAATAACAGAAAAATTAATTATTTATAATAAATAATTCAATTAATCTGGTACTTGAACTATTTTCTGAGATAAATTAAAACAGCAAAATAAACAGAAGAGAATATGAATAGTAACCGAAATCACTATTCATATGAATAGTACTATTCATATGAACAGTAATTGCGGTTGTTGGAATAGTAACTGCGGTTGTTGGAATAGTAGCTGGGGTTGTTGGAATAGTGCTCGGTTACTATTTGGGGGTTGTTGGAATAGTGCCAAATAGTGACTTTCTAAAATCTATGAATAGGCATGTTGTATTTCATTTCAAAACACACCTCAACACACAACTCTCTCTTCTCTCTCTTATATCTTCTCTGTGTAAGCTGCTAGACAGTCCATCTAGTAGGAAAGCCGGCTTAGCCCGCTTTTAGGAAGTGTCGGGTAGAAGGTCCTCGTGCCTAAACTATCCTTAGGAGTGTTCTTGTTTTTGAAGCTAATCCACTGGATTAGAAGTTGTAACACCCCTCGGTTTTTATCAATTCAAAAATATTTTCCCGAATTGATTGTGTTATTTCGATTCAGTTGTTGACCTTATTTTTCACATCTCAAAAATCCAAATATTTCGAAATAACGTTGATAAGTGGATTTTATATCCACTTGGAACATTCTATATCGGCTTAAATTGATTGTTTTGGACTCAAGTTTGTGTAGTTTTGATGTGTTTTGTGTAGTTGTGCAGGTTTGCAAGAATATCTAAGCTTTTGTCATTTTTAGAGATTTAATTGGTTAAAATTCGGATTTTCCGGGAAGGCTGCGCAGCTTATACTGTTTTGGCCATATCTGGAGTTCTAGAAGTCCGTTTTCAGCGATCTTACTGCCCACGTGAAGCTTGAGATATTTTCTACAACCTGGGATAGGAAACAAGTGCAAGAAATATGCTGAATTAAATCGCGCACGTGATCTTGTTAAAGAAGGCTGGGAATTTACTGTTTTGCCCTTTTTCTAATTCTAATTGTATTCTGGGCAGTTTTGGGTACCTTCTTTAAATCCTAATTGTAATAGAAGGCAATTTCTTGCTAGGCAAGATTTGTAGAGCCTATATAAACACATCCTACCATTGTAAATCATAACAATTCATAGTTTTTAATCGTATCAAGGTACTTTCGATCTTCAATTCTTTCTTCAATATTATGTTTTCATTCATTATCATTATTATTATGTTTTCTTTATTAAATATGCGTAACTAATTCTCTAATCTGAGGATTGGGTAGTATTCCTTGGTATTCATGCATGCTTGATTATGTGATTTTCTGCTTTGCTGATCTGTTAATGAGATCTTAACACAATTAGGGGAGTCATGAACCTTTGATTGTATTCTAGGGATTGTAATAAGCTTGGGAGAGAAGTTGCAATCTTAGTACATGATTTAACAGGCATAATTTGAATATTAGATCGGGAGATTAATAGGAGAATTGTGAGACATATAATTCTTGGCACTTAACAGTTTATAGATATACTTTGATTGTATCACGGGAGTGACAATTAGGGTGTAGCTGTAGGCACTATATTGTAGCATGGGAGGGTACAGTATAACTTTAGAAGAATTGTTTTCAGCAAGGTAGGAATACAGATATCACATTAATATTGAGCATGTATTGAGACCAAGTGAAGAACCCCAGTTCTTAGATTGTTTTCCCATATATTTGAATCTCAGTTTAAAATCAATTCTTAGTGCTTATAATTAGTTCTTGGTTAATTTAGTTAATACACAAACCCAAAATTCTTCTCACACACTTCTAGACGTAAAGAGATAAGAAACCTGAACTTGATATTACAATTCAGTCCTTCCCTGCGAACGAACAACAAAAAAATACTACTAACAAATTGGCGCCGCTGCCGAGAAAGGCAGCAATGTTGAGTTTGAGTTAATTGTTTCTTGTAGTTTGGATTTTATCTTTGTATATATTTTTCTTTTCTTTCTTTTTGTATTTCTTTCTTTGGTGTGTCTACAGGTTCTTTGAGGTAGACAACTTAAACAGGTTTTGAGGAGAGAGACTAGATGTAGTACAACTTTGGTTGGAACAACGCTCAGAATTTCTACAATAGTCAGGAACAATATCAAGACTTCAATCCTTACCCACAATTCAATTCCTATGAGGACTGTAATGCATATCAGGTGAATTCGTTCTATTCTGAGAACTCATTTTATGCTCCATATGCCCCTAGCAATGATTATTCATATTCGTTTGAAAATCAATATCATGATGATGTTTATCCATATATGTGTAATGATGTTGATACGAGTTTAACTCAGTCTAATCCTTCTTTACCTGCTGATTGGGAGATTGCGCTCAATAAAATGATTCAAGGAACTCAGTCTAATCCTCCCTTACTTTCTTTGGGAGTTTTTGATGAACCAACTTTAGAGATTGCTAGTGACAATGATATTCCATGTGATTCAATAGCTTGGTACGAGGAGAATGCTAAACTAAATAATTTTATTTGGGAAGTTCGAGTAGTGTGGCATGAAGGTTGTTATAGAACTCCTTCTTGTGTCAATTTTCCTCTATGTCATGATTCTTGTTTAGCAATTGATGATAATGTTGTGCCTGATGAGTCTACTTGTGTAGTTGATAATTGTCCCATGCGCATTAATGATAATTTGGATGCAATTGAAATTCTACCAAATTTAGAAACTTTTGAGCTTAATACATTGGTAGACGAGATTAAAATTGATGAGTGTCCAATTATAGGAGAGAAGGAAGTTAAGATTGATGAAATTAAAAATCTTGCTTTAGAGTATAAGGATCCGATTTGGGAGGAGTATATGAATCGTACTTATAATGATTATTCTGATGACTTTTCTAGCTATTTTGATGTTTCCAAGTCTCTTGAGCATGATAGGTTCTTGAAAGTTTTCGTACCTTTCAATGAATCTAAGGTTTATTTGCACAATATGCTTATATTAGAAATTCGTAGATATGTGCATCTGTTTGCTTTTTCTGTTCATTGAAGTTTCCAGGTATAAAATAAGTCGAGCTAAAGACATAAAACAAGCGCTTCGTGGGAGGCAACCCACGCATTAGTGTAGGGGAAAAAAAAAATTTGAGTGTTTTTTTTCCAAAAAAAAATAAAAAAATAAAAAAAAGCGAATTTTGGCTGTGTAACGCAGGCTGCGCTTGCGTTTCTGTATTTCAGGCAAATTGCGGGTCTGTAACGCAGGCTGCGCCTGCGTTACTGTATTGAAGGCAGGTTGCGCGCCTGACATGCAAGCTGCGCCTGCGTGTCTCCTTTGTGCGCGAGTGGCCCAGACGCGTTTTCCTGCACGTGGTTCAGAACTGGAGCAGTGTGGTCAGATTGTTTTGAGCGGTTGTTGTAAAAAAAAAAAAATTTATTTCTCATCCCCAAATTCTTTTCAACCCCCAAATCTTATTTATACTATCATCTCTAAACCTAATTCTTTTCCTATTTCAATTCCAAAACCTCTCATCTCTCTTTCAAAATTCTAAACCTATATCTATTCTAATTTATATTTATTATTATTATTATTTATTATTTTATTATTATTATTATTATTATTATTATTATTATTATTATTATTATTATTATTATATACCCACCTATACATACAAATCAAATTCCTCTTCTATTTTTTTTAAATCTCTAAAAATTCAATTCTAAAGAGGAATTAATTGCAAGTTCACCTCTTCGATTCGTATCGGGTAAATCTTTTTCTCTAATTTTATTTTTATTACGAATTTGTGTTCTTGTCAATTAGGGGTTTTGTAGTATTCATGCAAGGTGGCCAGTCTATGGAGCTCGTACGCAGTATCTACCGCCAGATTCATTCGAGGACGAGGACGAGTAGGTATGTTTTCTGCTATCCCTTGTATTTACTTCCATTCAATGCGGACATTGAATATTTTAAGTTTGGGGGTGGTTTGAGGGATTAGTAAGTTGTTGTATTAATTATTCATGTAGGTTTCATGCTTTGCATATTAGTAGTAGTAAATTATGCATTTATGTTTGTGTTTATCTACGTTTGTTTCATATAGGACATTCTGTTTTTTTATTTTTTTGTATTCATGTGAGTTCATAGTAGTTTGCATTTGCACCCATGATTGATAGGAATTTTGTGTTGTTGACGCTTTTGATTGAGAAGTGATATGCTTTGTTCTTGTGCACACACATACACGAGTAAGTTGAAGCTAGTAGACTTATTGAATGTTGTAAGTAATTAGAAGGACATGAATATGTGCAAGATGATTTAGTTTTCATGCTTTGAATACAAGTTGGTGCGTTAGAGAGATGTTTGCTTGGGATTGAGTATGTTTTTCCACCAAGTGAGTTTTTGAGCCTTATTGCAAATTTGCAATTTATTCATTTGCTTGAGTGTCCACGGATTGTTTGCATTGCTAGCAGTTGTTTGAGGTCTTTCTTGAAACGCATGACATTATTTGACGATTAAAATGATAAAGGCATTTAGGAATAACCGCATATTTTCCCATATTACCACACCATATTAAAATGATCAATTAGTTACCCATTGAGCTTAATCCTATTTTTCGGTGACATACCACATTACTTGCATAGACCTTTTTCTTGTATTGGCCTTACATTAACTTGAACCCAATTGTCAAAGGCTAGTATAGTGCTTAAGGGAGTAATAAGGTGTGCAAGGAGGGGTTTATTGTTGATCATACTTCTGGGGAAAATATTGAAATTGGGTTTGTTTACTTGATAGTCGGCATATGTAATAAATTGTGGGATCATTGTTATTGTTTATATTATTTTTTTATTTAGCTCTCGAAAAAAAAAGAAAAAAAAAGAGAAAAAAAAAGAAAAGAAAAAAAATATTATGAGAGCATGTTTGTGTTTGTTATGATCCTACTTTAGTCGACTAGTCGAGTGTTCTTAGTAAAATTTATGTGGGAGGAACGTAGGGTGTTGTGTATGATTTATTATGGTGCTTACTAGCTTTTGACACTTCACCTGTTTTGGCTTATTTGACATACCTTGTCCCTAGCCCCGTTACAACCCGAATGAAGACCTTTTGATTATTGTCATTGATGTATGTTGTGTTAAGAGTTAGATTGATACCAAATGTCAAGCATGCTTATGATTTTGTTGGAATTGAGTGATACACTTACCCTTGTTCTTGAGTGAATATTCTTTTGTGAGTGGATTGTGAGTGTTTGCTTATTTTTGCGTATGAGATCCCGAGTTTTGTCTCAAAGATGTACTCTTGTAGGTTTAGCATGTTTACTAACTTATTCTTACACTTGACATGGGCTTGTGAGAACTTATGCATGTTCATTGAGTAGACTATGTGAATACTTGCACTTTCGACACCAAGACATTGCGTATTTACTTTGATTCTTAAGTTGATATGGCATGAGAGGATTTGATGGTATGGTAGGCTAGATCTTTGCATTTTTCATATTAGTTGCATTCATGCATTGCATTGCATTAGGTTAAATGGATTTTGTGGGTACATTCGCTATAGGCCCTCACGAGACCTTACTCGTCCACTAGGGCTGCCTAGGGGTTTAAAGGGCTTGTTGCATATGCCAAATGCAACCGTGATCACCTACGGAAGTGGTACTAATTAGGTAATTGTAATTGTTTATGCTTGAGGACAAGCATAGGTTTAAGTTTGGGGGTGTTTGATAAGTGGATTTTATATCCACTTGGAACATTCTATATCGGCTTAAATTGATTGTTTTGGACTCAAGTTTGTGTAGTTTTGATGTGTTTTGTGTAGTTGTGCAGGTTTGCAAGAATATCTAAGCTTTTGTCATTTTTGGAGATTTAATTGGTTAAAATTCGGATTTTCCGGGAAGGCTGCGCAGCTTATACTGTTTTGGCCATATCTGGAGTTCTAGAAGTCCGTTTTCAGCGATCTTACTGCCCACGCGAAGCTTGAGAGATTTTCTACAACCTGGGATAGGAAACAAGTGCAAGAAATATGCTGAATTAAATCGCGCACGTGATCTTGTTAAAGAAGGCTGGGAATTTACTGTTTTGCCCTTTTTCTAATTCTAATTGTATTCTGGGCAGTTTTGGGTACCTTCTTTAAATCCTAATTGTAATAGAAGGCAATTTCTTGCTAGGCAAGATTTGTAGAGCCTATATAAACACATCCTACCATTGTAAATCATAACAATTCATAGCTTTTAATCGTATCAAGGTACTTTCGATCTTCAATTCTTTCTTCAATATTATGTTTTCATTCATTATCATTATTATTATGTTTTCTTTATTAAATATGCGTAACTAATTCTCTAATCTGAGGATTGGGTAGTATTCCTTGGTATTCATGCATGCTTGATTATGTGATTTTCTGCTTTGCTGATCTGTTAATGAGATCTTAACACAATTAGGGGAGTCATGAACCTTTGATTGTATTCTAGGGATTGTAATAAGCTTGGGAGAGAAGTTGCAATCTTAGTACATGATTTAACAGGCATAATTTGAATATTAGATCGGGAGATTAATAGGAGAATTGTGAGACATATAATTCTTGGCACTTAACAGTTTATAGATATACTTTGATTGTATCACGGGAGTGACAATTAGGGTGTAGCTGTAGGCACTATATTGTAGCCTGGGAGGGTACAGTATAACTTTAGAAGAATTGTTTTCAGCAAGGTAGGAATACAGATATCACATTAATATTGAGCATGTATTGAGACCAAGTGAAGAACCCCACTTCTTAGATTGTTTTCCCATATATTTGAATCTCAGTTTAAAATCAATTCTTAGTGCTTATAATTAGTTCTTGGTTAATTTAGTTAATACACAAACCCAAAATTCTTCTCACACACTTCTAGACGTAAAGAGATAAGAAAGCTGAACTTGATATCACAATTCAGTCCTTCCCTGCGAACGAACAACAAAAAAATACTACTAACAAATGTATTCAACCCCCCTTCTACGTTATTCTGGACCTAACAATTGACATCAGAGCTTGTTGATCGACATACAGGTCAGATCCGCGTTCGTCATCCAGAATCATGAGTACTCAAAAAAGTAGCAGTATTAAGGTTCCTTCATTTAAGCGTGATAATTACTGCATGTGGAAAATGAAGATGTTACTGTTCATACAAGCGTCAAATCCAAGATACATGGAGACGTTGACTGAGGGTTTGTCTAAACCAATGAAAGCTGCTCCTGAAACTACTGAGGATGGTGAAAGTAGTGCAGCTGTTGGAGGAATGATTCCAAAACATCCATCGGAGTATACCGCTGCTGAAACTGAAAAAGATGGATTGGATACCAATCTTAGACTAATCATAGTTGACTCCATGGATGATGAAATGAATCATCAAATTATGAACTGTACTAGTGCGAAACACGTGTGGGATACGATTGGAATGATAATGGAGGGAACTGATGAAGTTCGTGAAAATTGACTGGATATTCTTACGTCTCACTACGAAGCTTTTAAATCTCTTCCTGGTGAAAGTATCACTCAAGTTTTCGAGAGATACAATAAGCTACTGAATGAGTTGAGCATTCACGGGAAGAAGTATCCTCTAAGAGAGACAAACAGGAAATTCATGCTGACTCTACCACACCATGTAGAACATAAAGCGTCATCCATCAGAGAGAGATGACTTTGCTACAATGACTCTTGAGAAGTTGTATGGAAAGTTAAGAACTCATGAGATGGAGCAAGAGCAAAGGAAAATTATATATGGTGCTGGAACAGTAGACAGCAAGAATGCTGAATTATTGAAGACAACTGCTCTTACTGCATCCAGCCACAAAGAACCTGAAACAAAGGTTGTGAAACCGCATAACAAGAAGGATGTGTTCTTTGAAGCTGAAATGGACAATGATAATCTGCCTGGTGACGAAAGTGAGTATTATACTCTTGAGGAGTTGCAGCAACTGGAGGATCCTACTATGGCTACATTAGCAGCTAACTTTAGCCAAATCAGATTCAGGAAAAATGCCAAGTACAGATCTTCTGGAAGTAGCAGCAGATCGCAAAGAACTGGTACATCTTCTGGGTCTGAATCAGGAAAGAGTAACAAGACAGGGATGGTAGACCGTAGCAAGTTTCGGTGCTACAATTGTGATAAGATGGGGCACTTTGCCAGCGAATACAGAGAACCCAGGCAAGCAAATGAAAGGAAGAACGTTTTTCAGAAAAGGGACTCTAGCTCTCAGAGAAAGTATCCTGTCAAGTCATACATTGCTGAAGGCAAAAGCTGGGATGACATTGACGATGAAGAGGAGTATGGCAATCTTGCGCTGATGGCAGACTATTGAAAGGCATATGATGTAGCCTATTTGTATTTCGAGGATACAACTCAACTTAAACAAGATTGTATTAGTAAATAGTATATAGATTGTCACAAGGAATCTCAGAATGTATTATCTGTCAGAAGAAAAAGATCAAGGTCAATCTACAGATTTGAAGAATTACTACATTGAAAGAAGCTCAGACATCTGATCAAGCCTCAGTGGAGTATTCGTTAAGAAGTGGATTCGTTTAAAGTGACAGAGATTTCAAGGTGATAGAGACAGTACAGAAGAATTGAAGAGAGATGAGAAAAGAAATGAACCAGATTTTAAAGTAAATATATGAAGAACAGTCATTGCGGTTAGTCACTCATGAACCAGACAGTACATCGAGTGTCAACATTAAACAATGGTTGTTCATCATTAACTTCAGTGGTTCAAGCTATCAAGACTGGTATGTGAGAAAATCATTGTGCAAGCAACAGAAGTGCTAAATTAATTAACCACAAGGATTTTACTATCAAGTGGACTGGCTATGAGGAAAAAGAATTATCATAAAGAAATTTCAAGTGATATATTCTTAATGCTGAAACTCCGGTTAGAATTGTTGTATTTTTTGCTAAGCAAAAGGAGTCCGGTTTCACATCCTCGAGAGACCGTAGCTTACACCTGGACGGGTTATGAGAAAATAGAATTATCACAAGAATATGGAAAGTGATATATTCTTAAAGCTGGAACCCCGGTTGGAATTGATATATTTTTTGTTAAGCAAAAGGAGTCCAGTTCCAGACGCTCAGGTAACCGCAGTTTAGAGTTTAAGGATAATTTTATATTAATAAATATTTTATTTATTTAGAAAATTATATTTATAAATATCTAATAATATTAGATATTTATTTTTATAATTTCTAAATTAAATTAAGTATTTATTAATTTAAGATTATAAGCAGTGCGGGTTAAAAAGCATTTCAACGGAGCCTCTTTTAATTAGTTAAAAGGTGGCCAGGCGAATTGATAAAAAAATGGCAGGTTGAATTGTTGAATTAAAAGGTGGCCAGGTGTTGAAATGAAAAAGAATTAAGGTGCCAGGATGTTTAAAGCTAAATATGACAATCAGAATTGTTCTAATATGACAATCAGAAGTTGATAGTTATATTAGTACAAATGACAGTCATAATGAGTTAAGTTGATTGTCATATTCAGTTCAAGATTGATAGTCATATTCAGTTTATATTGGATATTCATATTCAGTTCATATTGGACAGTCATATTCAGTTCATATTGGACAGTCATATTCAGTTCATATTGGATAGTTATATACAGTTCAAGTTTGACAGTCATATTCAGTTCAAGTGTGATAGTCATATTCAGTTCAAACTGGACAGTCATATTTAGTTCAAACTGGATAGTTATATCGCAAGTTATATTGGATGGATTGTCATATCTAGTTCAAACGGACAGTCATATTACTTGCAAAGGGATAGTCATACCGATTGTTATATTAGGCCAACTGATTGTCATATTAGCTCAATGGATTGTCATATTTAACAGCAATATGACTATGAGTTAATCAGTTAGTTTATTGGCTATATAAAGGAACGGAGGCAGTGAGTAACAAAGACAGAGACACACACGGACAACACTTCCAGAAAGAAAAAGAAGAACAAAGCATCTCATCTCTTTCATCTTCAAGCAATTAAATTGCCATAAATTCTTGAGTTCCTTGTAACAAAAATTGTATCCATTGGAACTTAATTATTTGTGACTTGTGTACTACTAGCGAATTAAGTTTCCTAGTTCTTGACTTGATATCTTGATTTTTATTAACTAAATTAGAAAAGTTCATGTCGAATTTTCTAATTAGTTATTAATTACTTGATAATCATTTGTACTAATTTTGTAACACCCATCAAGTTAATATATTGTTATATTCAACTTGAAATTTGTGTTATTTATATTCCGCACAAATTTGTTTGAATTAAATTTTATTCATAAGACAAATTTGGAGAAAATGATATAGATTGTATTCAACCCCCCCTTCTACAATCTTATTGGACCTAACAATTGGTATCAGAGCCTATTGATTGATACACAAATCAAGATCCTATTTTTATTCAATCAAAAATTTATCTTGAATTTTTAACTCACTTAAAAATTCATCATGTCTTCAAAAGCCATTGTTAAGATTCCCATATTTAATAAGGATAATTATGATATGTGGAAAAATAAAATGGAGTTGTTTCTTGATGTTACAAATCCAAGATTTTTGTCAGTCTTGAAAAATGGACCAATAATTCCTACGCAACATGATTCTGAAGTGGTTACAAATGGAGTTGTTACTATACCTGATAAATCATATCCAAAGGACCCTAAGAACTTTTCTCCTGAAGAAAAGGAGGAAGCTGGATTGGACAAAAATTTGAGATTAATTCTAATAGATTCCCTGGATGCTGTAATGTATAGCCATGTGATGAACTGTAAAACTGCTAAGCATATCTGGGAAACTATTGAGACTATTAATGAAGGAACTGATGAAGTCAGGGAAAACAGACTTCAAATTTTGGCCTCTGAATATGAACACTTTAGAGCTGGCCCTAATGAAGGCATTCAGGAAGTGTTCGAAAGGTATAACAAAATAATCAACAACTTGCAAGTTCATGGCAAGCAGTATACCCAGAAGGAGATCAACATGAAGTTTTTACTGACTATGCCTACTCACTTAGAGCATAGAATAACTGCCATCAGAGAATCTAGAGATTTAAATAAGATTGCTCTTGAAAGGCTGTTTGGTGTTCTGAAAACGTATGAATTAGAACAAGTACAGCAGAAGGAGTTCTCTGGTAAAGGCAGGGTGGCAAGTTCTTCTACAGCTCTGGTAGTTGAGGTTCCTAAGGAAGTGGAAGCTAAAGTTGTTCAACCTAACAGCTTCATCAAGGAACAAACTGAAGTGGAACATGGCCAGACACCAGCTAATCAGGATGCTGGAGAATTTTATTCACTTGAAGAGCTGGATCAATTAGAAGATGAATCTATGGCAATGATGGTGAGACAATTCAGTAACTTCAGATTCAGAAGAAATCCCAAGTTCAGGTTTAAGTCAAATAACAGATTCCAGAGAGGAGGTTCTTCATCCTCTAGTAACAGGGGAGGTTACAAAACTGGAACAGTTGACAGAAGCAAGATTCGTTGCTTCAACTGTAATGAGTTGGGACACTTTGCTACTGAATGTCAGAAACCCAAGCAAGCACAGAAAAAGGACTATGCTTCTGAAAAGAAGAAAACTGGAAGAGCTTATGTAGCTGCTGGTAAAAGCTGGGATGGCACAGATAGCGAAGACGAAGAATATGGAAACTTTGCGCTGGTGGCAAATGCTGATACATCAACGTATTACACCACTCCGGTAATTCTTACTGACGCTGAGTTAATTCGTAGTTTACGTAATTGCTTGACTAATGCATAAAATGGATACGAGAGAATAAGTCTGGTAAACACTAAACTTGAAAATGAAGTGTCAGAATTAAAAAAGGTGCATGTTAATCAAGATAAGCATATAGAGGAAATAGCTCGACTTAACTACAAAGAAAAGTCGCTAGGAGAATACATGGTAAAACAAGTTGATAGGATTGCTGAATAAGAAACCAGGATTAGAGAACTTGAAACACAATTTAGAGCTTGTTATAATTCTGTTAAAGTTTCTAAAGAGCACTTCAACAAACAAGCTAGAGAACAAACTGTAGGAATAGGGTTTGGTTACAAAGAAGCTGTTGGCTCTTTGAGCAATCATTCTGCTAATCCTATTCCTGCTAAAGAAAGAGGTATACCACACGTACTAAAGAATGTCGAAAACCCCATGTTTAAAGAATCTGTTTCTGAACCACCAAATATGCTTTCTATTGTTATTCAGGAAGAAATGAGGAATGAGGACAGTGCTAATGGCATAGTTCTTGATAATGTTAAATCTATCAAGGACGTTAATCCAAAGAATGTTCCATCTAAGAAAGATGTACCTAAAGTGCCAGTCAAGGTTGTTGAAACAACCAGTTCTTTGAAGACTGTATTAGGTAGCAGTAATGTGAAAAAGAACAATAACATGTATAACATGCATACCATGCCTATTATTGATTCTTCTCATAAAGCATGTGGTGTTGTCAATTGTATGTCTTGTGCTTTTAATGTCATGCCTGCTTACTTTAATGGTAATCATGCATGTGTTAATAAGACTGCTCCTCGACAACATATGAACAGAAACACAAATGTTAGATCAAAGACTGCTAGTCCTCCTAATGTTAGGAGAGAGACATTTGTACCTAAGCCTAAACAAAGTGTTACTAAGGCTGTCTACAAGGTCAAATGTCCAGTCAATGAAACAAGTGCTATTGCTGCTAAACAAACATGGATACCCAAAACGAAACAAAAGATTGTCAAATCTGTTTATAGGGTAAAATGCTTGTTGAATAAGGGTAAAACTGGTGTTAAGGTGAAAAATGTTGTTTTGCCTGACAAAGGCCAATTCTTTAAGTATTCTGGACCCAATCAAATTTGGGTTCCGAAGAAGGTTTAATCTATTTGTCATTGCAGGGTGTTGAGCAGGTTGAACGAGTAACCTGGATCTTGGACAGTGGATGTTCAAGGCATATGACTGGTGACAGAACCCTGCTGACAAATGTGGTGGAGAAGGCCGGCCCAGTAGTTACCTTTGGAGATAACAGCAAAGGTAGAACTGATGGATATGGCAGAATTGAAGCTGGAAATGTTATCATTGATGAAGTTTCTTTTGTGAAAGGACTTGAGCACAATTTGCTCAGTGTAAGTCAATTCTGTGATAAGGGATTTGAAGTCTACTTTAACAAGAAGAATTGTCTGATTTCACATAGGAGACATGAACAACCATCTCTTACAGGAGTCAGAAAAGGAAACTTATACGTAGCCAATATGAACACTGGAAGCAATGAAGAAATCACTTGCTTCTACACTAAAGCATCTAATGACGAGAGTTGGCTATGGCACAAGAAACTTTCTCATCTTAATTTCAAAACAATGAACTCTCTGGTCAAGAGAGAGTTTGTGAGAGATTTACCTTCAATGGAGTTCACACAGGAAGGACTATGTGATGCATGTCAAAAAGGCAAGCTTAAAAGGGCAACTCATAGGAGCACTAACACATCTTCAATAACTGAACCTCTACAATTACTTCATATGGATTTGTTTGGTCCAGTTAATGTGATGTCCATGTCAAGGAAGAGATATGCTCTAGTGATCGTTGATGATTTTTCAAAATACACATGGGTCATGTTTCTGAATTCTAAAGATGAGATTCCACAACTGGTGATTGATCACATCAAGTTGATTGAGCTGGATTCTAAGTATCCAGTGAGAGCTATAAGATCAGATAATGGAACTGAATTCAAGAATGCAGTTCTGAATGATTTCTACACTGAGAAGGGTATAACCAGACAGTACTCAGCTCCAAGAACTCCTCAGCAAAATGGGGTAGTGGAAAGAAAGAATAGAACCTTGATTGAAGTTGCACGTATTGTGTTAAGTGAATCAAGGCTTCCATTGTACTTTTGGGCTGAAGCTGTCAACACTGCATGCTATACCCAGAATCGAACTCTTATCAACAAAGACTTGATGAAGACACCATATGAAGCTATGACTGAAAAGAAACCAACACTCAAATACTTTCATGTATTTGGAGCAAAATGTTTTGTGCTTAAAGAAGGAGATGATCAAGGTGGAAAATTTGAGGCCAAAGCACATGAAGCAATTTTTATTGATTATACAAGAAGAGCTTACAGGGTGTACGTGATTGATCAACAGAAAATGAGTGAAAGTGTCAATGTAACATTTGATGACACTAAACTCCCTAGTATCCAAACCGAGGATTCATCTAAAAAACTATCTTTTGATGACATGACAGATCCAGATTCAGATGATGACAATCCACCTGATGTTTTTGCTGATGCTAATGACAACAATGAAAATGGTGATGATGATGATGATCAGGGTAATGGTGGTGAAAACAATGATAATAATGTAGATACACATAACAGTCCTGAACATTCATCCAGTCAACCTGGCAACAACTCAGGGGGAGATAATGAAGGATCATCTAGTTATACTCAACATCACAATGAAGAACAAGGCGAATCATCAAGATTAAATCTTCCAAGACAAACAGTTTGGAATAGAGCTCATCCTTTTGAGCTGATTATTGGTGATCCAGATGTTGGAGTCAAAACAAGAAGTGCTACTCAAAATCAATGTAACTATTCAGGGTTTCTATCTGAAATGGAACCTAAGAAAACCGAGGAAGCTCTTTCTGATCCTGATTGGGTGATTGCTATGCAAGATGAACTCATTCAATTCAAACAATAAGAAGTACGGAAGCTGGTACCCAGACCCAAAGACAGGAAAGTGGTTGACACAAGGTGGGTATTCAGAAACAAGCTAGATGAAGATGGTACAGTGACGAGAAATAAAGCAAGACTGGTAGCAAAGGGCTATTCACAAGCTGAAGGCATTGATTATGATGAAACCTACGCTCCAGTGGCAAGACTTGAGGCTATCAGAATATTCTTGGCATTCGCAGCATTCTCAAACTTTAAGGTTTGTCAAATGGATGTCAAGAGTGCTTTTCTGAATGGTAAGCTAGATGAAGAGGTATATGTAGAATAGCCCCTGGCTTTGAAGATCCAGAATTCATGGATTATGTCTACTTTCTCTTCAAGGCAATTTATGGTCTCAAGCAAGCACCAAGGAAATGGTATGACACTCTATCTGAATTCTTACTTGAAAATGGATTTGTTAGAGGTGTCATAGACAAAACTCTCTTCACAAAGAAACATAAGAATGATACAATATTAGTTCAAATCTATGTGGACGATATAATATTCGGGTCTACTAATGATCTTCTTTGCAAGAAATTTGCTAAGTTAATGCAGGGTAAATTTGAAATGAGCATGATGGGTGAACTGAAGTTCTTTCTTGGATTGCAAGTAAGTCAAAGGACAGATGGAATATTTATCTGTCAATCCAAGTATGTCAGAGAGCTTCTCAAGAAATATCAAATGGAGGACTCATCTTTAGCAAGAACACCATCATCTACAGCTGTTAAATTTGGAGCATGTGAAAATTCTGCTAAGGTAGATATCACAAGCTACAGAGGTATGATAGGCTCATTACTTTACCTTACTGCAAGTAGACCAGATATTATGTATGCTACGTGCTTGTGTGCAAGGTTCCAATTGGATCCTAGAGATGTTCATCTCATTGCTGTAAAACGAATCTTGAGATATCTTAAGGGTACGCCTAACTTAGGTATCTTGTACCCTAAGGATTCTGGTTTTAATCTTGTCGGATATACAGATTCAGATTATGCAGGAAGTGTTGTAGATAGGAAAAGCACCTCTGGGAGTTGTCAATTCCTAGGTGGCAGGTTGGTTTCCTGGTACAGCAAGAAACAGCAAACAATTTCCAACTCCACAGCTGAAGCTGAATACATAGCTGCTGGAAGCTGTTGTGCTCAGATCTTGTGGATTAGGAATCAGCTAAGGGACTATGGCTTTGTACTTGATAGGATTCCTATCCTGTGTGACAATACAAGTGCCATAGCAATCTCCAATAATCCTGTGCAGCATACAAGGACCAAGCACATTGACATCAGGTATCATTTTATTCGAGAGCATGTCATGAATGGTACCGTGGAGTTACATTTTGTACCCACGGAAGAACAAACAACAGATATTTTTACTAAGTCTCTTGATGAATCCACTTTCACTAGAATTGTTGGTGAATTGAGTATGTTAAATAGTCCTAGTAATTAAACTAGTTAATATCTGAGGTTTGCTCTTTAATAATTTATAAGTGATTACTTTGTTAATATTTGTTATTAAAATCACTTGTATAATTATTTTATCAACTTATATTCTTGCTTGTTAATTCTCAAATCATTGTCATTATCTTCTTAATATATTCCTACTTACTTCTTTTAATTTTAGAATATTTTTATTTTCTCTAAAAATATTTTTCTCAAATTTTACAAGTTGAAATTAGTGAGAAATCTATTTTTGTTGAAAATTACTTTTGAATATTTGTGTTGATTTAATAAGTCATATTTTCTCTTTAAATGATTTTCTATAAGAAAGTTATTTTATTAAGAAAATATATAGATTTATTAATTTACTACAAATATTTATGTAAATAGTTAATAGTTTATTAAATGGTTTGTAGTGTTTGTCCTTTTGTTATTAATGTTTGATTTCGTAAAAAGGATAACCTATGGTATTTTTAGTATTTTCTTATTTTCTATTTAGCTATTTTTAAGTATTTACATGTTGTAAATATTTTTGTAAATTATTTTCGTTTATTTCTAATATTCTGTAAATATTTTTAATACAGTTATTTTTGAATAGTAAAAAATAAAAAAATAAGATAAAAATAAAAATAAAAAAAAAAATAAAAAAAAATTCGTATTTTTCTTTTCTTTTTAGTTTTTATTTAATATTATTATAATGTATATTATTTCTTATTTTTGTATATTATTTTTCATGTGTAAATAAATAGTTTGTATAGTTTTTCAGTTTAGTCACTATACTTTCAAAACTTACAAACAGGTCCCTGTACTTGGTTCTTTTGTACTTCTTCTGTTTAACACACACATATCATGCTGTTTTAACTTCTAATATTTGTTGTGTTGTTGTTATTAACAGAATTTCTTATATAGGACCATTGTTGGTATCAAAATGGTATATGTCAATTCAATTGTTTAGGAACTAACGTTTGATTTTCAGGTTCTAACAATTGGAAGACAAGACCTAACAAGTGTTAACAAGTGGTAACATTTGGTATCTAACATACAGGATCTAAAACATGATAAAATAGTTTTGTTTGTATTGGTTTAAACATTAACATTCATTAATTCGATTAATATTTATTAATTGGATTGTTGCCTTTGTTTTTGTTTAGTAAAACAAGCTCAGGATCTTTATATTTCCTAACTCAAAATCTCTTTCTATATCTTTTGAAATCACAACTGTATATCATTCTATCTATATTGCTCATGTTCTGTGATGCAGGTTCATCTAAATGGAGTTTTGTTTTCTCATGTTTAGTCATAAGGTTGTAAACCCAACAACTTTTATCCCAGACTACAGTCAACTCAAACACATTCTGACTTACCCCCTAAAAGGAAGTTACCTATCAGACTAAAGGTCACCAGGGAGTAACTGCACTTGATGCAGAAAATAAGGATGTGTGGGATATTCAGTTGGAGAGTCACTACCTTATACAATAACCAAAAAATTTCATATGCACAAAGTGAGAATGCACACACTAAGGATGCATTGACGGAAACCTATAATCCAACCATTTTATGGTTAGGATTATAAGTTAAAGGTTCTTTAATGAACCAAGTGTCTTCACAGACATTAGAAGGGAATCTTGATCTCAATGCTAATTTATAGATCATTGTCTACCTTCTCAGAATTCAAATCTGAAAACCCTAAAAAGGGAAAATTAGCAACTTGTAGATTATGACTCAGATTCATCTGACGAGTCTAACGAGGATTTGGGATTTGCAAATTCCCATTGCACCACCACTGACCTCTCTTGAAGGGGCTAGGGTGATTTTTCCTTGCAGGTACACTAATGGATGTTGGAGCTATGAGTGATATGAGTGATACACTAGTGATCAAGAGTGTAAACACAGAGAGAAGTGAGACACTCAACACAAATGAGTGGAGAGAAGAGTGAAACACTTGTGAGGTACACTAAACACCATCACACACTCACAGTGAGGAAGAAAATGAAACTTCTTTTCTAACAAAGAACTCTATAATTGGTACAACTACTTTGTCAACTAGTTGATTGGAGGATTCCTCAACTAAGGGGGAGAAGTAAAGGGGTACAAGAAAAAGGAGAGTAGGTTAGAAAGGGGAAGCATTTATAGACTGTGCTTTGGAAGAGAAGCAGATCAAGTTACTAAGGGGGAGCCTTAGATGGAAAAGTAAGGGGAGATTCAGTTAAGAAGAAAGGGGAGATATAAGGATTCTGTTAGTCTTTCAATGTACTATGTGTAAAGGCTAAGTGGAAGAGTAGTAGATTTCCCAGAAGTTATAGAAATGGTATTGATTCACCATTGTCTACATAGTAAGAACAGTTGTTTTTTCTAAGTGAGAAAAGCTGTGTCAGAGAAGGGAAGTGATTGTAAATCAAGAACTGCTGATAATCACCAATGTAAGATGTGAAGGATTATCAGGCAGAGATATGAAGAATCGGAGATGAAGATGAGTTATCTATTGAAGATCAGTTCAGTGCTAGAGGAACAATCATCTATCATTTCATCAACTGAGGATTCTGGAATTGTTAAATTCAAACCAGAGAAATTTTTTTATGTACTATTTACTAAGCTCTTAAATGCTTAATCTTTTTCTTGTTTAAGTGAGTTAGTTGAGTTATCCTCTAGGTATTTGCTTGTTATTGTCTAACAAACAAATAGGGGGAGATTGAAAGGCATATGATGTAGCCTATTTGTATTTCGAGGATACAACTCAACTTAAACAAGATTGTATTAGTAAATAGTATATAGATTGTCGCAAGGAATCTCTGAATGTATTATCTGTCAGAAGAAAAAGATCAAGGTCAATCTACATACTTGAAGAATTACTACATTGAAAGAAGCTCGGACATCTGATCAAGCCTCAGTGGAGTATTCGTTAAGAAGTGGATTCGTTTAAAGTGACAGAGATTTCAAGGTGACAGAGACAGTACAGAAGAATTGAAGAGAGATGAGAAAAGAAAGGAACCAGATTTTAAAGTCAATATATGAAGAACAGTCATTGCGGTTAGTCACTCATGAACCAGACAGTACATCGAGTGTCAACATTAAATAGTGGTTGTTCATCATTAACTTCAGTGGTTCAAGCTATCAAGACTGGTATGTGAGAAAATCATTGTGCAAGCAACAGAAGTGCTAAATTAATTAACCACAAGGATTTTACTATCAAGTGGACTGGCTATGAGGAAAAAGAATTATCATAAAGAAATTCTAAGTGATATATTCTTAATGCTGAAACTCCGGTTAGAATTGTTGTATTTTTTGCTAAGCAAAAGGAGTCCGGTTTCACATCCTCAAGAGACCGTAGCTTACACCTGGACGGGTTATGATAAAATAGAAGTATCACAAGAATATGGAAAGTGATATATTCTTAAAGCTGGAACCCCGGTTGGAATTGATATATTTTTTGTTAAGCAAAAGGAGTCCAGTTCCAGACGCTCAGGTAACCGCAGTTTAGAGTTTAAGGATAATTTTATATTAATAAATATTTTATTTATTTAGAAAATTATATTTATAAATATCTAATAATATTAGATATTTATTTTTATAATTTCTAAATTAAATTAAATATTTATTAATTAAAGATTATAAGCAGTGCGGGTTAAAAAGCATTTCAACGGAGCCTCTTTTAATTAGTTAAAAGGTGGCCAGGCGAATTGATAAAAAATGGCAGGTTGAATTGTTGAATTAAAAGGTGGCCAGGTGTTGAAATGAAAAAGAATTAAGGTGCCAGGATGTTTAAAGCTAAATATGACAATCAGAATTGTTCTAATATGACAATCAGAAGTTGATAGTTATATTAGTACAAAGGACAATCATAATGAGTTAAGTTGATTGTCATATTCAGTTCAAGATTGATAGTCATATTCAGTTTATATTGGATAGTCATATTCAGTTCATATTGGACAGTCATATTCAGTTCATATTGGACAGTCATATTCAGTTCATATTGGATAGTTATATACAGTTCAAGTTGGACAGTCATATTCAGTTCAAGTGTGATAGTCATATTCAGTTCAAACTGGACAGTCATATTTAGTTCAAACTGGATAGTTATATCGCAAGTTATATTGGATGGATTGTCATATCTAGTTCAAACGGACAGTCATATTACTTGCAAAGGGATAGTCATACCGATTGTTATATTAGGCCAACTGATTGTCATATTAACTCAATGGATTGTCATATTTAACAGCAATATGACTATGAGTTAATCAGTTAGTTTATTGGCTATATAAAGGAACGGAGGCAGTGAACAACAAAGACAGAGACATACACGGACAACACTTCCAGAAAGAAAAAGAAGAACAAAGCATCTCATCTCTTTCATCTTCAAGCAATTAAATTGCCATAAATTCTTGAGTTCCTTGTAACAAAAATTGTATCCATTGGAACTTAATTATTTGTGACTTGTGTACTACTAGCGAATTAAGTTTCCTAGTTCTTGACTTGATATCTTGATTTTTATTAACTAAATTAGAAAAGTTCATGTCGAATTTTCTAATTAGTTATTAATTACTTGATAATCATTTGTACTAATTTTGTAACACCCATCAAGTTAATATATTGTTATATTCAACTTGAAATTTGTGTTATTTATATTCCGCACAAATTTGTTTGAATTAAATTTTATTCATAAGACAAATTTGGAGAAAATGATATAGATTGTATTCAACCCCCCCTTCTACAATCTTATTGGACCTAACAACTATGATCCTACTTACTGATATGAGGTAAAAAACTTGCCTACTTCTATGGCTGATAGATTTGAATGTCGTAATCGTGATTGTGTCAAGCATGTGATAGACTCTAGCAAATCTATAAGTGATCTTAGATGGGATTTAGAATATGCTTTAAAAGATATAACAACTGCTAAATCTGAGACTGAAAATGCTAGGGCTGAACTTAGTATGATACAAGCCAGGAATGAGGAACTAGAACTCACTAATATGCAGATAGAAAATCTAAAGGAAAGAAATGAGTATCTAGAAAACAAATTCCAGGTTAGTGTCGAGACAGAGAATGAACTTAAAGAGAAAATAGCTGACATAGATGGTAAGCTATATGCTTTTCAGAATTCAGCTAACCTTGCTAGGGAATTGTTTGATAGTCAAATATCTGGTCCAAGAGTTGCTATTGGATTTGACTATTGTTAGAAATGATTGATGAGAACAGTGTTTGGAAGCTATAGTGACAAAACAGAGTTTAGCTGGAAGCAGTCAGCGTTTAGTTAAACACTGACTGGAAGCGTAACAGAGATTGTTAAACTCTGTAGCGGTATTGTCTGAAGAGTCAACAGCGTTTGAAGATTGATACAGGATAAATTTGGAAGCAATATTTTTGAAGATTGGAAAGCTGTCAAAGAGATTGAGTTGACTTAGAAGACTTGAAGCAATCGTGATTGATATCAATTGTATAGCTTAATTATAGGAGAATCAGTTACTGATTGTACGAAGCTGTATGTTCTATAAATACAGTTAGGTTAACCCTAGAAGGGTAATCGATTGAGAAATTCATTGATTGTAACCTAAGCAGCTCTCTGTGATATTTTACATCACTGAGAGAGGAATTTTTAATTCCAAACAGTTTTTAAGTATTAAACAGTGTGTTCTTGTTAAGTTACTCATACAGTATTTGATTAACTATTGTGTATTCGACATAACAAGTGGTATCAGAGACAATCTGTTACTTTATTACAGTTAAAGATCCAAAAACACAATAGTAATCAATGGCAGAGATACCTCCACCATCTGAGAAAGCCCCTACTACTGTTAGTAGGTATGAAACAATTAGGGTTCCTATACTTAGGCCATCAGAGTATGCAATTTGGAAGGTGAAGATGACCATGTTTCTGGAGGCTACAGATCCAGAATACCTTGATAGAATTTATGAAGGTCCTCACAAACCTACAAAGTTATCTGCTGCTGCTGCTGGTGAGGAATCAAAGGTCATTCCAAAAGAAAAGAAAGATCTAACTGCTGAGGATCTTTCATCTATTGCAAAGGATGCAAAAGTAAGACACTTACTTCACAGTGCATTAGACAATGTTATGTCTAATAAAGTAATTAATTGCACAACTGCAAAGGAAATATGGGATGCACTTGAGGTTAGGTGTCAAGGAACTCCTGCAATCAAGAAAAACAGAAGAAACATACTCACTCAGGAGTATGAGCATTTTGAGGCAAAGTCTGAAGAAACCATGACAGAAACATTTGACAGATTCTGTAAATTGCTCAATGATTTGTCATTGGTTAATAAAGAGTATGATTTAGAAGACTCAAATCTCAAGTTTCTTCTTTCTCTACCTGAAAAGTGGGATGTGAAAACAACCACTATAAGAGATAATTATGAACTTGGTGAAACAGAAATTGATGAAATTTATGGACTGCTCAAAACCCATGAATTGGAATTGGAGCAGAGAAACAAAAGATCAAGTAGAAAGTCAAAGTCTGTTGCACTTAAGGTTGAGGAGAAACCATCAAAGAAGGAAGCATCAAGGAAAAAGGCAAAAGGAAAAGCTTTAGTCATACACTCAGAAAGTGAGTCATCAAACTCTGATGTTGACTCAAACACAGATGGAACATCTGATTCTGAAGATGATGAAGAGATGATGCAAATGGCTGCATTGATGGTAAAGACCTTTAAGAAGATGGGATACAAGAACTTCAAGAAGGGAAAGAGATTCTCCAAGGACTACTCAAAGTCTGACAAGAAGAATTTCAAGAAATCTGAAGGAAAGGACTTCAAATCTGGTAAGAAAGATAAGTCTGAGATTCAATGCTACAAGTGTAAGGAGATGGGTCACTATGCTCCTGAGTGCAAGAAGGGTAAAACTGAAAAGGCACTCTACACCAAAGGCAGAGATTGGGCAGACACTTCAGATTCAGATGAGGAAGTCAACTATGCACTCATGGCTACTACTCAAAATGAAGATGATGATCTCAAGGTACCCCCAACTACCTATGCTTATAACACTGATAATATAACTGAATTAAGAATTTATCTTAAAGCATTGCATATCAGTTATAGGGATCAGACTTTAGAAAATGAGAGGATAAAAAGTGAGTGCTCTCAACTCAAAGATAGAAACAAACTTGTTGAGGAAAAGCTTGAAAACATGAATAAAATTCAGAAGGAGAGAGATGATGCAGTGTTTGTTGAACAGGAGTTGCTAGGTAAGTATAAGCAACTAGAATCTGAATTGGAGGATACTAAACACATCATTAAAACTTGGACACACTCTGGTAAAGATACACAAGAAGTGTTTCAGTCAGATACAGTAGGTCTAGGTTACTCTGAAGGAGATGAACTTAGATTTGAAAATATGGTTAAAGTTAGACCACATCGTTCATCTGAAGGTAATGTCATGGGAACAGGTGGACCTAAGACTGAAGCTCAGAAAAAGGCTGTTAAAGAGTCATATGCTAAGACTTTTGTTAAAGAGGCTAACATTGGTTTAATGACAGATAAACAACTCAAGCATAAGCTTAAGGAGATAAAATCTGTCAACAAACAGAAAATGCCTAGGAAAAACAAAAATGGAAAGGTAGGTATAACATCAGGAATTAAGCCAATGCTTGCTTCATTAGCTCCTAGAAAAACATGCTTTAATTGTGGTAGCACTAATCATCTTGCTAGTTTCTGCAGTAAGAATAAGAACATTAATTCTTTGCCCTCTAAAACTGCAGTAAAGAGTGATTATGTGAGAACTAGACCACAGACTTTATGCAAACACTGTGGAAGTACATGGCATTCTATTTACACTTGCAGAGATTATCATGTTATTTACTACAATTACTATGAACCCAAACCAAATTTGAAATGGGTTAAAGTAAACTCTGCAAATGTAAACTCTGAAAAAGTTAGCTTAAACTCTGATAATGTGAATTCCGCTGCAAAAGCTAACAGAATTAAGAAAGCCAAAGGATCCAAGCAAGTCTGGATCCTTAAAACTAACAATCAGTGATTGTTTGTGATTGCAGGGCACCAGGGTGAGTACCCTAGTCGTGGACAGTGGATGTTCAGGACACATGACTGGAAATAAAGCCCTGCTATCAGAGTATGAGGAGAAGGCTGGCCCAAAAGTTTCCTATGGAGATGGCAACATAGGACATACTCTGGGATATGGCAACATTAATCTTGGAAATGTCATCATCACAAATGTAGCTCTGGTTCCAGGACTCAAGCATGATTTGCTATCTGTGAGTCAAATCTATGACAGAGGATATCATGTGGATTTTCAGCCTGAATATTGTCAAGTGATCAGTAAATCTACAGGGAAAGTTGCTCTAGTTGGAAACAGACACAATAACATCTATGAAATTAAATTGTCAACAAACACTGATGGCAAAGCAGTGTGTCTGTCAACAAGAATGTCCAGTGAAGAGAGTTGGAAATGGCACAAGAAACTCTCTCATTTGAACCTGAACAACATCAATGAGCTAATCAAGAATGATCTTGTAAGAGGCCTACCAAGGTCTTTGTTGAATGTAGAAGGCCTGTGTGATTCTTGTCAAAAGGCCAAACAGAGAAAAGCCTCCTTCAAAAGTAAATCTGAGTCTTCAATTGTTGATCCTTATCATCTCCTACATGTTGATCTTTTTGGACCAGTGAATGTTATGTCTCTTGGAAAGAAGAAATATGCTCTAGTCATTGTTGATGAATATACCAGATACACATGGGTATATTTTCTTGCAAAGAAGGATGAAACTGCATTAACACTGACAGAACATATAATCCAACTGGACAAAGGGTCAGAAAATCAAGTGAAGATAATCAGAAGTGACAATGGAACTGAATTCAGGAATTCATCAATGGAAGAATTTTGCAAGAGTAAAGGAATCAAACAAGAGTTTTCTGCACCTGGCACTCCACAACAAAATGGTGTAGTGGAGAGGAAGAATAGAACCTTGGTAGAAGCTGCCAGAACCATGCTGGATGAAGCAAAATTGCCAACATACTTCTGGGCAGAAGTAGTTCAAACTGCTTGTTTTACTCAAAATGCAACACTGATCAAATAGCATGGTAAAACACCATATGAAATGGTGAAAAAGAAGAAGCCAAATCTAAAATATTTTCATATTTTTGGATGCAAATGCTTTGTGTTGAAGACTCATCCTGAACAGTTGACCAAATTTGACCTAAAGGCAGATGAAGGAATTTTTGTTGGCTATCCACTGTCAACAAAGGCATTCAGAGTTTATAATCTGAGAACCAGAGTGATCATGGAATCAATTCATGTGTCATTTGATGACAAGAAAATAACTGGACTTGAAGATGTCAATGAACATGATCTACTCCACTTTGAAAATGAAGATTTATTCTCTGAAAAAGTAAACTCTGATCAGACTGATCTGACAAACTCTGTTGATCTAAACTCTGAACCTCTACTGGTAAATACTGAAGAAACTCTTCAATCAGAAACAAGGGAAGAACCAGTTGAGGGGGAGCATGAAGAATCACATCATTGTGATAATTCAAACTCTGAAAGTGACTCAGTTGATAATTCTGAATCAAACTCTGTTGATTCAAACTCTGTTGATAATTCTGAGAAGTCACATTCAGGGGGAGCATCTGAAAATGAAGAGAGGCACCAAGAAAATCAGGAGAGCATGGATCAAGGGGGAGGATCACATGATGACAGAAGCAATCTGCCTTCTGCAAGAAAATGGACTAAATCTCACACACCTGATTTAATTATTGGTGATCCAGATGCAAAAGTAAGGACAAGAAGTGCAACAACAAATGAATGTCTGTTTCATGCATTCTTGTCACAATCTGAGCCAATGAAAGTGGAAGAAGCTCTTAAAGATGCTGACTGGATAACAGCAATGCAAGAAGAGCTAAATGAATTTGAAAGAAATGAAGTGTGGACACTTGTACCAAGGCCCAAGAACAGATCCATTGTTGGTACTAAATGGGTTTTCAGAAATAAAACTGACAGTGAGGGTGTTATCACAAGAAACAAAGCAAGACTGGTTGCAAAAGGCTATTCACAACAGGAAGGAATAGACTATGATGAAACATTTGCTCCAGTTGCTAGATTGGAGGCAATCAAAATCTTTCTTGCATATGCCTCTCACATGAAATTCAAAGTGTTTCAGATGGATGTGAAAAGTGCATTTTTGAATGGAAAACTTGAAGAAGAAGTATTTGTGGAACAACCACCAGGTTTTGTAGATCCAAAATATCCAGACTATGTCTACAGGTTAGACAAAGCACTCTATGGACTTAAGCAGGCACCAAGGGCATGGTATGAAACCCTTGCCAAATTTTTACTAGAAAGTGGGTTTCACAGAGGTACTATTGACAAAACTCTGTTTTACTTTCAATCTGGTAGTGATTTGCGTTTAGTTCAGATATATGTGGATGACATCATTTTTGGATCTACTAATGATAAACTCTGTAAGAAGTTTGCCAAACTCATGCAGTAAAGATATCAAATGAGTATGATGGGAGAGCTTAGTTATTTTCTAGGGCTACAGGTGAAGCAAACAGATGATGGAATTTTTATAAATCAAGCAAAATATACCAGAAACCTTCTCAAGAAATTTGGTATGCTTGACTGTTCATCTGCAACAACTCCCATGGCAACTGCAACAAAATTGGACAAAGATGCAGGGTCATCAGTAGATATGACATGTTACAGAGGAATGATTGGTTCTCTACTCTATTTAACAGCTAGTAGACCTGACATCATGTATGCCACTTGTTTGTGTGCAAGGTTCCAGGCAGATCCAAGAGAACCACATTTAACAGCAGTAAAGAGGATTTTTAAGTATCTCAAGGGCACTATGACTTTGGGGCTGTGGTATCCAAGAGAATCAGAGTTTAAACTACTTGGTTATTCAGATGCAGATTTTGCAGGCTGTAAGATAGACAGAAAAAGCACCAGTGGAAGTTGTCAATTTCTGGGTGACAGACTTGTTTCCTGGTACAGCAAGAAACAGAAGTCAATATCTACATCTACAGCTGAAGCAGAGTATATTGCTGCTGGTAGCTGCTGTGCAAAGATTTTATGGATGAAGAATCAACTACTGGATTATGGATTAAGGTATACCAAGATACCTATTTACTGTGATAATCAAAGTGCTATTGCAATGACAGGTAATCCAGTACAACATTCAATGACAAAGCACATCAGCATAAGGTATCACTTCATCAGAGAGCATGTAGAGGAAGGAAACATTGAGCTTCACTTTGTGTCTACAGAACAACAACTTGCAGATATCTTCACCAAGCCATTGAGTGAAGCTACATTTACAAGACTGGTCAATGAACTAGGAATGGTCTCTAGTTTTGACTAGAGATGTTGGTTAGACTCAAAAACTCATTGCTCATGTTATACAAATTGTTAAGTGCTATGTGAACCTTAGTATTAAACTCTGTTCTGCATGCTAATGATTAAAACTTGTTAAACTCTGTCAGCATGTCTGTCTGTTAAACACTGTTAATATGTTGGATACACTCAGTGAATTCAGAATTGATTTTTGTCTGAATGAAAACACCAATGAAGAAAAATGTATGAAGCATGATTCTCAGTAATTAAATCATGATTCTTTCTGATTCACTGTAATCTAATCAGACTTTGTGCAGTAAATCAACACAGCATGATACTGTTTCATATTTATAGCATCTCTTAGTTTATTCAGTCCTAAACTCTGAGTTTATGAATATTGTGTGCATTGCCTCTCATAAGAAAATTTCTGTTATTGATGAACTCTAAACTCTGATTAGTGACATTCTGTTTCCAAAGGTATGGTTCCTGATGATTCCTTGTTTGTACTTGTGAAAACCATAAAACTTGAGATGTGTCATTGATTAGTTTGGTGAGTTCAGATTCATGTCTACACCCTGTGAGAGTTTGAGCAAAATCAGTGATTGATACATTCTATATCAATCAGTATTTATTGTTGTGTGATATTCATCAGGAAGCATGTTTCTCTAGAACTTGTATTAGACCATCTTGAGACTACATGATATGTGTGTGCATGAAAATGATAAAGGCAATAGGATTTACCATTCCTTCAAACACTGTTCAAAATTCTTTTGAACAATGTACAAACACTGTTCATAAATACCACCCTTAGTAAACCCCTTTGAGCCTAATTAACTGCTCATTTTTCTTAAACTCTGAAGTATTCAGAGCAGTTATATTTTTTTTTTAAAAAATAATCAAGCAGGTGAGTGTTTCTAAAGAAAAGAAAAATTTACTCAGTATATATGCTAAATAAAAAAAATAAAAAAAAATAAAAAAAAAAAGAAAAAAAAAGGCATATATACTGATCTTGTACAAATATGTACTAACAGTGTGACTGAACACTTTGCTCTATTAAAATGTTCAGCTTGAAATTCACTCATGAATAAAACATCTTTTTCATCTGTTTGATCTTATCTCATTACAACCCTGAATAAAGTCCTTTTGATTTGTGCATACATGTACTCAAAGTAGTGTAGAATTGGTGGACATTCAAGCATATGGTAGATTCTGCTATTTCTGATTGAATGTGAGTGTAAACACTTCACCTAAACACTTGTGTGCTTTGAGAGTTTGTGAGTTTATCAAATTCATGACTGTTATTCACTGAATGATGCTCTGATTTCTATCTCTTGATCTTTTTGTCTTCAAAGACTGTGTGCTTACTTGGATAATCATGGAACATCAAAGGGAATGGAAGTTTTCAGATTTCTGTATTACAGTAACTACAGAGTTTAGCATTCATCAAATAATCAGTGTTTAATATGAGAGTTTGTGCATTCAGTGTTTATTGATTTTTGTTATGGATTTTATGAAATATTAGATGCTTTAAAAATTGATATTAGTAAACTCTGCTTCACACACACTCATATTCACAACTGTGCAATTTTTGAAAGGGTTGTTAGTGATAAAGTTGGATAATTGATAAACACTGTTGAGTTGTGTTAAATACTCTAAGGTAATGTTTCATTGAGATGATTTGACTATTTTGGAGTAATTGGGGTAGTTGACAACTGTTAATTAGTGTAAATATGTCAAAGTGTCGTGATGATAGGAATGACAGCGGTAATTATTAAGTGATCCATTGGTTGTTTGACACGTGTCCCATGATAGTGTCCCACTCACACATTACTCTACAATCAGTTACGCGCTTTTACTGAATAAACGATTGAGTTTTAGTTTTACTCTAATCGTTTTTGTTCTCTCACTTCACATCCATTCATATTCACCCACTCACAGTTACTTGCATACTCATTCACTTTCAAAATTCTCATTCATTCTCACTCACATTTTGATAAACACTTACAGTGCATACACATCTTTTCTCTAAATATCTTCATATCATATCTTCTAATGGCAACCAAAGCGTTTGATGCAGCAGGATTAGTGTTTCTTCCTAGCAACTATGCAGCACCACTGGAGAATGCAAATGCTCCAGAGGCGTTTCATCTGTTTCAAAATTTCTTGAAAGACTCTGAAATAGGGAAGGCGTTAACTGCACCACCAATACTCTCTTCTTCACAAATCGATACCTTTTGGACAAACTCTGTGTATGATGATGGAGAAGAATCTGGCACTCCAACAATCACCTTCACACATGCTGAATCAGAGTATATCATTACTCCAACTACGGTTAGGGATGCTCTGGATTTTGAGACACACACTTCTTACAGTGTTGTTGGTCATGATCGTTTGAGGACAATGTTGCAGCAAATTGGTTGTGCAGGAGATTTGAATAAGATTGGATCTTTGAGAAGGCCATTTTTGAGAAAGGAATGGAGTTTCTTTTTCGACTGTGTTACAAGAGCTTTTGGCAAGAAGACAACAAACTGGGATGCACTTCCTCTTGACACTCTCCAAATTGGTCATGCTCTACTATATGGAGGTAATTTCGATTTTGGAAGATTAGTGCTAATGAATCTGGGAGAGCGTTTGTCTGAGCCTACTTCTGTTTATTTTGCTCGTTTTTGTCAAATGCTATTTACTGCTTGTATGCCTAACATTCCAATTGATGAAGCTGATGTGATTCAGCCTTTTCAAGTTGCTAAAAGAATGTTTTCTGATTTGACAAACAAAGATGTCACTAAACAGCACATACCTGATATGTTTATGCCACTAGCCTTACAGAACTATGTAAACCAACCTCAAGATTCTCAATCACCACATCACATGCCTGAACCAACACCCACAACACCCACAACCACTGTACCTACTACATCTCATCAACCACAACCAGAACACATAAACTCTGAAACCTTAAACTTTCCAACAATAAACTCTCCACCACTAAACTCTGAAACCTTAAACTCTGAGCCAGCATCTACTGATCAACCCAAATCCAAACCAAAAAGAAAAATACACACCGCTCAAAACACTAAACACTCAAAGGCTAAACAGACATCACCTGGAGCTGTTTATACTAGAAGAATGAAACAAAAGGCAAACAGACCTTCACTTTCACCACCTAAAGAGAGCTCTAGTGAAGAAGAAGAGGAGATTGTAGTGCCTCAAGTCAAGAAGAGAAAATTAATTCTTTCAGATTCTGAAGATGAGAATGTTGTTGAAGCTCCAGAGGTGGTTTCACTGCAAACACCTACTGTTGAGGTTGCAGAGAATGTTGCTATACCTGCAGAGGTTGAAATGCCTGCAGAGGATATTGTGACTGAAAATGTTGAAGCACCTGCAGAGGATAAAATGCCTGCAGAAGAAAATAACAGAGATGGTTTTTCACCAATGGATGATATTCTTGACTCATTTGAACCATTCTCTGATCCTATCTCACCTGTTGTTCATTTTGAAGCAACTGGTACAGCTGTTCAGCCTGTAGCATCACATACAGAGTTAATCTCTGAGGGTTATCAAATTCCTGACAAGGGTGATGAGGTTGATCAAGCATCTAAAGATGCAAACTCTGTTGAACCTATGCAAGATGAAGCAACAAATACAAACTCTGTTGCAGAGCCTGTGCAACATGAGGATAATATTGAAAAGGTTGCAGAAGTTGTTGCAGAAACTGTGGCTGACACAGCTCAGCACAGTGATTCTTTCAAAGATGCTCAAGCTAAAGATGCAAGTGCTGAAGATGAATCTGACAGCAGTGCAAACTCTGATTCTTTTCTGAGTGCACCAGCACAGACTGAAAATAAACATACACCTTTTGATCAGCCTTGTCCATCTCATGCAATTGAAGAAGAGTATCTTGCTAAATCTGCTGCTAATTGGTATAAACAAGATTGTATTTTTCCAAAAGGGAGAGCAGCTGATTTTGTTAAACAGACTGCTAGTCAAATTTCAAATCCAGAGATTTTATCATGCTTAAAAGCAACTGTGGTACAAGTCAAAACTCTGGATGGAAATTTTGCTGATACAAAGCAAGAAATTGCTTCTTTGAAGACAGAGATACAGTCAAGAGAACTGAAGTTGGAAAGAGAGTCAAAAATCAAAGCTGCACAGCTTTCTAAAGTTCAAGATACTCTCTTTGCCAGGCTAGGAAAGGTTGAAGAAAATCAAGCTACTTTGTTGGCTAAGGTTGATTCTATTGCTAACTCTTTGGAGCTTATTACATCTATACTCATTCCTGATGATGTCAAAAAGGGGGAGAGAGTTGCTAAGTCTAAATGCAAAGTTTCTCAAACTCTGTCTCAAAAGGATGATGCTGGAGATGGAGGGGCAAGTGATAAGAGTAAGGTGTTAAACTCTGAAAGGCAAACTCTGATATCTAGCAAATCTCTTAAGTCACAGTCTGTTGGAATAAACACTGAAACTCAAGGTACTTCAAAAACCAAGAGTTTGGAATTAATATCAAATCCAAAGACTGATGAGGAGCTAGCTGTTAAGCTTTTCATGGAGGAGAATGCAGAAGGAGTTACTATAGAAGATGCTAAAGCTGAAGAGAAAAGTCTACAAGAAAAGCGTTTGAAGACTTTAAAGTCTGATAAGTTGAAGAAGAGAGAGAAAGTGGTTAAAACTGCAAAGCCTGTTCTTAAAGGCATTGAAATCAAAGAGAAGTTAACTGGCATTCAAGAAGAAGCAGAAGAAGAAGATAAAGAAAAGTTGATCAGAAAGTCTTCTCTTGATGCTAAATTGAAGTTAAAAGGGGTAATGAATGAGGAGAACAAGGGCAAAATGATTGTTACAACCTCTGTTGCCACACAAGTTGTACAGACACAAAGTAAACCCTTACCTGGTTTTTCAAGGCCAAAGATTCCAGTGCAAGAAGAAGCAGGAGTGACTGGTGGATATCAACATAATGTTGCATGTTCAGGAAAGCCACCAGGCAGAAATACTTCTGGATTAGGTTCAAAAAGAGATTTGAGATTTAGTAACAGTCCAAGAGATCCCTCTGCACTTGTATCTCTTGATTCTGGTATTACTCAAGAAAATCTAGACAAGTTGGAGTCAGTTCAGCTAGTTCGTCAAAGGAGCTTAGACATTCACTTTCTGTTATACTTTATGGTAGATGGGTCAGTGTATAGAGTGAATGAAGAAGCAATCAAGCTAAAATTATTTAAGGAACTTCAGTATGTCTTGCATATCTTCAGAGTCAGAAATCGTCAAACACAGCTTATTGCTAATTCTATAAGGGGGTATATGCAGAAAGCTAAAGTTGTTACAGGATCAAAGTCTGCTGAAAGATATATTCCTAAGTACAGAGATTGGAATGGCAATCTGATAGAGATGGAGAAAGGGACTTCGAAGCTGAAGACTGATCTTGGAATTACTGTTCTGGATTTCAATGTAAAGTCTGAAGAAGTGAAGTACATCAGGTTGGGAAATGAAATGAGAAGAAACAAGATCTATGATCTCAGAGCTGCTATTTTTCAAACTGATGAAAATGATCCAGATTTAAGAGAGATCAAGGAAGCTATGGAGATTGAACTTGAACATGCTGAGAGAAGATTGTTGATTGATTATCTCAGAACAGCTCCAGATCTTGAGGAAGTTAGGTAGACAAAAGTTGTAAGGTTGTTAAGTAAAAGTTTAAACTCTGTTTGTATATTAAACACTGTAAACTTTGTAATTGTTTTGACATCATCATTTATTGTAAACTTGTACATTCTTGCTAATGGACAAGTTGGGGGAGATTGTTAGAAATGATTGATGAGAACAGTGTTTGGAAGCTATAGTGACAAAACAGAGTTTAGCTGGAAGCAGTCAGAGTTTAGTTAAACACTGACTGGAAGCGCAACAGAGATTGTTAAACTCTGTAGCGGTATTGTCTGAAGAGTCAACAGCGTTTGAAGATTGATACAGGATAAATTTGGAAGCAATATTTTTGAAGATTGGAAAGCTGTCAAAGAGATTGAGTTGACTTAGAAGACTTGAAGCAATCGTGATTGATATCAATTGTATAGCTTAATTATAGGAGAATCAGTTACTGATTGTACGAAGCTGTATGTTCTATAAATACAGTTAGGTTAACCCTAGAAGGGTAATCGATTGAGAAATTCATTGATTGTAACCTAAGCAGCTCTCTGTGATATTTTACATCACTGAGAGAGGAATTGTTAATTCCAAACAGTTTTTAAGTATTAAACAGTGTGTTCTTGTTAAGTTACTCATACAGTATTTGATTAACTATTGTGTATTCGACATAACAACTATAATGTTAAGAAATGTAAGAAACAAGTGGTGGATCCTGAATCAGCTAAGGCTACATCCAGTAATGCACCACCTGTTCTTAAGAATGCAGATAGTCCCCTATATAAGGAAGTTACCTCTGAGCCCTTTGATGTTGATGCTTTATTAATTAGAAATGAAATACTTGTTGAGGACATTAAAAAGCAAAGAAATGAAAAGGCAATGTCACCTAGTAAGTTTGTCAAATTTGTAAAACCTAAAACTGAACTAGGTGATCAAAATGAGTCTAAGGCTAAGAAGAACAGAAATGGAAGGATAGGCAAAAATGGTCCTAGGAAGTTATGTAACAACTGCAACTCTGCTGCTCATCTTATTCATGCATGTAAGAATGTTAAAGTAGAGAATAATCATAATATTTATGCTCATGTTCATAACATGTCTGCCATGCATGTTCATTCTAAGTGTGCTTCAACTGCTTGCATATCATGTACTGTTAATCTTATGACTGCTTTTCTAAATGTGACACATGCATCTCCTACTGTTAATAATTGTTCACATGATGATAAAAGTAAGAAAACAAAACAGGATAGAAATAACAGACCTAAGACTGCTAGTCCACCTAAATCTAGGAAAGAATCCTTTTCTCCTAAGCCTAGAAGCAATTCTGCTGAGGCCTCTGTAAGAGAAAAGGAGACAGTCAAGGCAAATGCTAAATCTGCACAGAAATCTGTTAAATATGCAAATGTGGCTAAGCTCTCTGGACCCAAACAAGTTTGGGTACCAAAGAAAACTTAATCTCCTTTGAATACAGGGCATGAAGAAAAAGCGAGTCATGTGGATTCCGGACAGTGGATGTTCGAGACATATGACCGGTGATAGAGCCCTGCTATCAAAGGTGGTTGAGAAAGCTGGCCCAGTGGTTACCTTTGGAGATGACAGCAAAGGATTCACTACGGGATATGGTTGTTTGGAATTTGGGAATGTCATCGTTGAAGAAGTCACTCTTGTTGATGGTCTAAAGCATAATCTTCTAAGCATAAGTTAATTTTGTGATAAAGGATATGAAGTCTTATTCAAGAAGGAGAAGTGTCTGATCAGTAACAAGAGGGATGAGAAGCTCGCTTTGCAATGAGTGAGAAAGGGTGATTTGTTCGTAGCTGACTGGAATTCTAGCAATGGTGAAGTCAAGTGCTTCTATGGTAAAGCATCTTCAGAAGACAGTTGGTTATGGCATAAGAAGCTTTCACATCTTAACTTCAAGACTATGAATTCTCTAGTCAAGAGGGAACTTGTGAGAGGATTACCCGAGATGGAGTTCTGTCCTGACGGACTATGTGCAGCATGTGAAAAGGGAAAGTCCAAGAGAACATCACACAAAAGGAAGACAATATCAGACATCACTGAACCACTGCAACTTCTGCATATGGATTTGTTTGGTCCAGTTAATGTCATGTCTATGTCCAAGAAGCGATACTGTTTAGTAATTGTGGATGACTATTCCAAATACACATGGGTGTTATTCTTGCATTCTAAGGATGAAGCAGCGCAGATGATTATCGATCATATCAAGAAGATTGAGATAGAAGCTGGAGTGCCCGTGCGTAAAATCAGATCAGATAATGGGACTGAATTCAGAAACTCAGTTCTCAATAGCTGGTGTACTGAGAAGGGTATCTCAAGACAGTTTTCAACACCCAGGACTCCGCAGCAGAATGGAGTGGTTGAGAGGAAGAATCGAACACTGATTGAAGCTGCCAGAACAATGCTGAATGAAGCTAAACTTCCTACTTATTTCTAGGCTGAGGCAGTCAATGTAGCTTGCTATACTCAGAATAGAACCCTGATCAACAAAATGTATGAGAAAACACCATATGAACTTATGGCCCTCACTAAACCATCCGTGAAGTACTTTCATGTGTTCGGAGGAAAATGCTATGCTCTTAAAGATGGCTATGAGCATCTTGGTAAGTTTGATGCTAAAGCAGATGAAGACATTTTTCTAAGATATTCGTTGGAGTCTAAGGCGTACAGGGTGTATGTGATCGATAGTTAGAAGGTTGTGGAAAGCCTTAATGTGAGATTTGACGATGCAAGATCTCCTAGTATTCAGAAAGAAGATGATGATGAATCTCTAGCTTTTGAGAATCTTTCTGATGATGAGGATGATGAAACTGAACCTGAGGTTGCTGTTGATACTGTAAATAATAATGGTAATGATGATAATGATGATCCAGATTCTGGTAATGGCAGTGGGAACACGGGATCTCAAAGTCAGACTATTTCTGGTTCTAGTCCTCAAGTTGAAGAATCTACAGATCAGACAAGCAACAACTCAGGGGGAGCAGAAGAAGGATCCACTAATCAGAATGCTAATAATGGGGAATCATCCAGATCTTATCTACCGAGGCAAACTGTTTGGAATCGAGATCATACTTTTGATCTGATCATTGGTGATCTTGACTCAAGAGTTCAGACTAGAAGAGCTACTCAGAACGAATGGTTGTGTTCTGGTTTTCTATCAGAAATTGAACCTAAGAAGGTTGGAGAAGCTCTAGAAGATCCAGATTGGGTGATTGCAATGCAAGAGGAACTCAATCAGTTTGAAAGACAGAAAGTTTGGAAGCTAGTACCCAGACCAAAGGACTTATCTTTAATTGATGTAAGATGGGTATTCAGAAATAAACTTGACGATAATGGAATAGTTACAAGGAACAAGGCGAGACTGGTTGCCAAAGGATACACTCAAGAAGAAGGTATTGATTATGATGAGCCCTTCGCACCAGTTGCTAGACTAGAAGCCATCAGGATGTTTCTGGCATTTGCTGCACATTCAAACTTCATAGTATATCAGATGGATGTGAAAAGTGCTTTCTTGAATGGTGAGCTTGAAGAAGAGGTCTATGTTGAACAGCCTCCTGGTTTTATTGATCCTGAATGTGAGGACTTCGTCTACCTTCTATTCAAAGCTCTCTATGGTCTTAAGCAGTCGCCTAGAACATGGTATGAAACTCTTGCTGAATTCTTACTTGAAAGTTGTTTTACTAGAGGTGTCATAGATAAAACTCTGTTCTATAAAAAGCATAAAAATGATATTCTACTTGTGCAAGTTTATGTTGATGACATTATATTTGTCTCTACGAATGATGCACTTTGTGCAAGGTTTGCTAAGTTGATGCAGAGTAGGTACGAGATGAGCATGATGGGAGAGCTGAACTACTTTCTTGGATTGCAAGTAAGCCAAAGAACAGATGGTATCTTTATCTGTCAATCCAAGTATATCAAGGATCTTCTTAAAAAATATCATCTTGAGGATTCAGCACCTGCAAAGACTCCCATGGCCACTGCCACTAAGCTTGATCAAGATAAATCTGGAAAACGAGTTGACATAACAAGCTATAGGGGCATGATAGGTTCTCTACTCTACCTCACTGCAAGAAGACCAGATATAATGTTCACAACATGCTTATGTGTGAGGTTCCAAGCTGATCCTAAAGAATCACATTTGATAGCTGTGAAGCGTATCTTCAGATATCTTAAGGGTACTCCGAATCTTGGTATTTGGTATCCTAAGGATATGGGTTTCGACCTAGTTGGCTATACAGACCCTGATTATGCTGGTTGCAAGATTGATCGCAAGAGTACTTCTTGAAGCTGTCAATTCCTTGGAAGGAGACTGGTTTCCTGGTTCAGCAAGAAGCAGCATTCAGTAGCCACATCTACAGCAGAGGCAGAAACATTGCAGCTGGTAGCTGTTGCTCTCAAATCTTGTGGATGAGGAATCAACTCATGGATTATGGTCTGTTGCTGAACAAAATACCTATATTCTGCGACAACACAAGTGCCATAGCAATCTCGAATAATCCAGTATAGCATTCTCGAACCAAGCACATCGACATAAGGTATCATTTCATTCGTGAACATGTTATGCATGGTACTGTGGAACTTCACTTCATTCCCACTGAGCAACAACTTGTAGACATTTTCACGAAACCACTTGATGAATCTACATTTAACAGGTTGGTTAGTGAACTTGGCATGTTAAACTTGTCCTCTTAACAAGAAGTCAACAAATGCAAGTTGATGTACATTTTCATGATTTTATCTACTAATTAGTTACCATGTGTTTAAGTGTTAGAAATTTGTGGTAATTAATTGGTATTACTGAAGCGATACTTGAGTATTAACAGGTTTGCATGTTATATCTTTGTGTAATACTCGTGTACTTGATATTTATTTTAATAATTGATATCATGACTGAAGCAATTCAAGATTGGATCTCACCTGTTCTGATATGTGATTATTAAAATAAATTGTAGCATAATTAAATAAATATTTTATTGACATATATCAATTAATGATATTTTGTTAATTTTATGTCTATTTAATTGTGAGTTTATTTGATTATTATGGATTAATTCTTGATTTACTGTGTGATTATTTTTAAATCCATAATAATTAGAAGTATTAAATAAGTGTATGTGTATAGGCTGATATGTTTCGGCGATAAGATGTTTTTTCGGCCGATAGGTTTCGGTGATAAGATGTTTTTTCGGCTAATTAGGTAGTTAGGTGAGAAATTATTGAGCGGTGTTATTTTTCAAACATAACCTGTCACTATTACACCTAACCCACTAATACTTGAAACCTTATAAATGATGAGTTTTTGTTTGTGTTTAACATCATCATTTTTCAGATATACAGAGCATATACACACAATTGCTGAATATTTCAATCTTTGACCGGAAAGATCTCACAATCTAGCTGGTGGTTTTTAGAGCGGATTTTATATTCTTGTTATACGCACTAACCCTTATTTTTGAATTTCCTCAAAGTTTTGAAAATGGCATTGCAGGGAAGCTTTTTAATTGCTAAAGTTAATCCTATTTCCATTCAGCAAATCGAAACCATTCAGGATGAGCAATTTCGGGCTTGGACACAATTTCTGAATGAACATTCATTAATTCGTTATGCTTTAGTTACACAGGTGCAGCTTAACCATGATGCATTGTGTGAACTATATTGCAGTACGGTTAACACTTCTGGACAGGACGGGTGTGCAATCACATATCGACTATTTGGTAGGTCGATTAGGGTCACTGAACGAGATGTTAATCGAATTCTTCATTTTCCTATGGAAAATCTCTTTTCTGATCCTACACATGAACAGATTGAAATGTTCTTTCGTTTTATAAGGTACCAAGATGGCAATTTCAATACTGGTAATCTTTCTAGAACGTTTCTAACCCAGTACTGGAATTTCTTTTTTCACACTCTTAACCATGTTTTTTCCTCAGATAGAACAAATCAAGATCAAATACCTGAATTTATTCAAATAATAGGGTATGCGGTCGCCAATAATTTGAGGATTAATTTTGGAAAAATAGTGCTTGGTCAAATCATTTTAAAAATGAAATTCTTGGGAACAAGAGATGTTCGGACTCAAAATGTCAAATGTCTATATCCAAGGTTTCTACAGTTAATATTAAATGATTTTTTGATTGATGAAGACAGGGTACGCTTGGAAACTGGTCAAAAGGTGGAATGTTCTTCCATGAAGACGAATGTAATTAATTACATAAGCAAAAAGAAATATACGGATGTGCCTACAGTCCTAACTGAATATCTAAAGACTGTCCCACTTCCGTTGTTACCACGACCAGTGAGAGCAGGTATACGACAAGATAATATTTCAATCCCTGTTATTTCAACCTCTGTATTGTTAGTGTAGGTGCCCTAGAGGCAATACATTGTTTATTTTGAAAAACCTTTATGTCATTTGATTATTTAATAAATGTATTTATTATGACTTTAATTACTGCGATATATTTGTTAGCATAATAAATGTCCTTAGAATAATGATACACATTATATAGTTTAAGTATTTAACTTGAACTTGAGATTATATAATATATCATATTCTTAAAGGTCCCTAGTCGAATATTATTATATAGGACAATAATAATACATAAATAGACTAGTATGTTGTTGACTGATAACCACATCTCATTGGTTATAAGTATGGAGATACTAAAGTCAAAACATAGGTACATGTAAGGGTACATGGCACTGGACAGACCCACCGTGAGATTCTTTATGTTAATAAAGTCATAAGAAAGACTCACAGTGATAATGGTGTAATGATCCTTTGACTTGAGATCATTATATTTCTATACGAGGATAATATACTTTGACTACATTAAAAGTTACCTTTGACCGGGTGATGATAAAAGTGGACATCGGGTATATTGTGAATCGTATGAGAAATATGAATGATAGATAAAGGATTTAACCCTCCTATCAGATAGGAGAGATATTATTGGCCTCTTGATTGAGTGAGACTATAAAATGCATGGCCGTGCTCAAATAGTGATTTGTTTTAATAGTCTACTCATGGATCAAGTAAACCCGGATTAAATTATGAAGAGGATGACATGAAACATGCCTCGAGTTTGATCTATAATATTTGGTTAAAGGGATTATATTACACGGGAACATTAATTACAAAAGGTTTTATCGAATCACGATTTAATTATTATTTAATTGGGTAGCAATGATGTATTACTAGATGCCGCTCATTGTTTATAATTTTATTAGATAATAAAATTATTGCCAATTAAATGATAGCCTACAGGGTCACACACATAGAACATTTTAAGGAAGAATTAATTTAAATTATGAATTTAAATTAATTAAATGATTAGTTGTATTTTATTATATTAATTAAGTGGGACTTAATTAAGATATAATAAAATACAAATGAGATATGATTTTAATAATTAAGTATGACTTAATTATTATTTATTTAAATAATAGGATTTGATTCTATTATTTAATTAATCAAACTTGGGCTAGGTTTTTAGTTGGGCTTTTACCTTACACTATCATATAAATATATGATGATAGGTAAAGAAGGTAATTAATTTTGTACGACAAAAATAATCTCAGCCGCTTGAACCAAAACCTAAAAAGAAGATCTCATATTTTCATTGGAGGCTAGTACCTCCCTTCCAATCAAGAATCGTTCTTGGAGTGTTCGTGTGGATACCGTAGAGGAGGCTTCGAAGAGGAGCACTCAACGATCGTGAAAGCTTGGATCGTAAAGCTTCTTTAAGGTAAATCATCAATCTCCGAATTAAATATCATGTTTTTGCATGGATCCTACGGTAGGGTTTCAATAATTATTGTTTTTGTTTTAATTTTCCACTGCGTTTGATGCTCGAAACCCTACAATGGCATCAGAGCTACTTGCAAAAACGTTTTAATTCGGTTATATGTTACAGTTTTGATATATATACGAGCATGTTTGATGATTGTCATGTATGATGCTTTGATTTTGATATATATGTATAAACTGTATGTTAATGATGATTGGGATGATCATATGATGATCATATAATCTGTATGTATATTGATATATACATGATTTTTGTTTGTTCATGATATGGGGATTGTATACGATACGATTTCTGTATACGCTGCGCAGATCTGGTGAAATCTGTGTCCAGTGTCCGATTTTCGCAAACGATATGTGTTTTCTGACTGGAAACGAGCGTCTGAACAAAACTGATACTAGGTATCATCGACTCGTCTGTAAGGCGTTTGACGCCGTTTAGTGCATGAAAAATGCGATTTATTGTTTTCAGAATTTGATTCTGATTTTCTGATTTTTGCGTTATATGATTTCTTTGATTGGATCATCTGAAATGTGATATGGTATAACATGATTAGATAATATGACATGTTATTTAATTGTTACTTGAGCATGGTGGATGGTTATGGCCTTGAGACCCATAGGATAGAGGTTTTTGTTTATGGTTTGGTTTCTAAATACGACTTGCATGTCGTCATTCCTTGTAATGATTAAATCTCGAATGTAACTCGAATTCCCCTTGTACGTATATTAGTATAGTTGTTTTGTTTATGTAATGTACATGAATACATGAAGACAAACAAGCAAGGAGGCGATCCAAGGAGGCATTGTAGCAGCAAAGAAGAAGACATGTAATAGTATAGTATTTTAAACCACCCATAGATTGTCCTTGATCCTTTCATTAGCTTGAAAGGATCATATAAGATAAAGGCCATAACCAATCATGTTTACATAATGCACTTACTTTACATATGATGTATGAATGTATGTGTAGGATACATAGAAATGCATGCTTTAATTAGATTAATCATGTAAGAATGAATGTATTAGATACATCACCCATGCCATGCCTGCTTAATCAAGATAAAATCTGTAACGATTCAAGATTTTAAAATTAACAAACGATCATGAGATTCTTGTGTTTTTAAAATATGGATTTTAAAGCACGGAACTAAATATGGATTTTGATATCTAAAATTTGGGATTTTCTGTCAAAAGCGGATATGCGTATTCGTAAGGTTGATGGGTTTTAAGTGTGACCTTTGGTATCCTCCATCTACCTGGGAAATGAACAATTTAGGATGTCAATATGAAATATTTGGTTCAAGGAAAAATTGAGGATCTCTTTATGATGTGATCATGATCGTTATAATTTTTCTAAATCCCTTAACAAAATATTAAGTTTTAATCAGATGCTTTCCAATGAATGAACACTCATCGAATCCTAGATCGATAAGGGGAAGGGCTGTCAATGACAGGGGACTCCTATCTATCGTGGTAAGATGCAACGAATATAAACGGTTATATTCGGCCGTTGGATCATTGGGTCAAACTTAACTAAGTCGTCATAATAAGGTGAAAATAAACGGTTATATTCGACCATTATGAACTTAGAAGCATAGAGTTTGGTTAAAATCTATTAGATAGATTAAACAATGGTTGTTCACCAAACTATCCAAGAATTATATTTGATATAATTGACAATGGTTGTCTACCTAAATAATCATTTTTAAGGACTTCCAGTGGTTGACTTAAAACATGACGAAATATGGATCTTGGCTCACTAGAAAGAATTATGGGATATACTTTCCGAATTGATAGTAAGGGCTATTAATTTGATAAAAATAGTGGGAGATATATTATGAATATATCATAATCATTTGAACATAATAATTGATAACTCAGACAATCTAATGTTTATTTTGTGCTTTTAACATTGTAGATACTAAGAAATGGCAAACAACACAAACTCTCTATCTGTTCGATCAATCCTTGAGAATGATAAACTGACAGGAGGAAATAACTTCCTAGACTGGCAGAGGAATTTGAGGATTGTCCTCAGGCAGGAGCGCAAGCTTCATGTCATTGACATCCCTCCGCCAGGTCCCCTTCCTGAGGGCGCTACTGTTGAGGAACGAGCGGCCCACACAAAGAATAAGAATGATGCAAATGATGTTGCATGTCTTATGTTGGCAACTATGAGTGTTGAGCTTCAAAGGCAGCATATGCATATGGATGCATACACTACCTATGAGCACTTGCAAAGCATGTTTACAAGCCAAAATCATCAAGAAAGGATCAACACGAGTAAGTCATTTTGTTCAGTTTACTTGGAGGATCTGAAGAAGAAGAAGGCTCAACAAGCTTCTACTTTAGGTATATATATTATAGAAGTCAATATGTCTACTTCTACATCTTGGGTATTGGATACTGGATGTGCTTCTCACATTTGTTTAAATGTGCGGGAGCTGCAGAGAAGTAGGACATTGGCTAAGGGAGAAGTAGACCTACGAGTTGGCAATGGAGCAAAAGTTGCTGCTTTGGCTGTAGGCACTTATTATCTATCTTTGCCCTCTGGGCTTGTTTTAGAACTTGATAACTGTTTTACGTGCCTGCGATTTGCAGAAACATTATTTCGGTTTCTTGTTTGGACAAGAAAGGTTTTTCATTTATAATAAGGAACAACAGTTGTTCTTTTGCTTTGAATGATTTGACCTATGGTGTTGCACGTTTGTTTAATGGTTTATATGTTCTTGATTTAGATTATCCCGTCTATAATATAGAAAACAAACGACTTAAAATTAATGACTCAAATCATACATACCTCTGGCATTGTCGTCTAGGCCATATAAATGAGAAACGCATATCCAAATTACATAAAGATGGATACTTGGATAAATGTGATTTTGAATCATGCCAAGAATGCGAATCTTGTTTGCTTGGTAAGATGACCAAAGCCCCTTTCACTGGTAAGGGTCAAAGGGCCACTGAACGTCTGGAGCTTATACATAGTGATGTATGTGGCCCAATGCGTGTGATGGCTAGAGGAGGCTACTACTACTTCATAACATTTACTGATGATTACAGTAGATATGGATATGTAAATCTTATGAAGAATAAATCCGATTCTTTTGAAAAGTTCAAAGAATATAAGGCTGAAGTAGAGAAGCAAATTGGCGGAGGTGTAAGTATTAAGATCTTACGATCCGATCGTGGGGGTGAATACTTAAGCACCGAATTTAAAGAATATTTAAAAGAGTGTGGTACTGTATCACAACTCACTCCGCCAGGAACACCTCAATGGAATGGAGTTTCAGAGAGGAGAAATCGTACCCTGTTGGACATGGTGCGATTGATGATGAGTCATGCAGATCTTCCAATTAGTTTCTGGGGTCACGCTCTAGAAACAGCAGCTTTCACACTTAACCGTGTTCCTACTAAGAAGGTTCAAAAGACTCCATATGAGATATGGGAGGAGAAACGGTCAGGCATGAACTTTATGAAAGTTTGGGGATGCAAGGCATTTGTGAAACGTCAACTATCAGATAAGCTTGGACCTAAATTCGAAGAGTGCATATTTGTGAGATACCCTAAAGAAACAAAGGCGTATTATTTTTATAGTCCTTCTGAGCAGAAAGTGTTTATTGCTCGAGATGCTATCTTTATGGAAAAGATTTTGTTTCCAAAAGAAACAGTGGGAGAACTATAGATCTCGATGAAGATCGAGAACCGCAAAATAGCATTGAACCTGAAGTGGAACAGGAGCAGGATAATGCTCAAGAAACACAAGTTGTTCGTAGATCTGGTAGAATTCGCCATGAGCCCGAGAGATATGGATTTCTCTTGACTCAATGTGGTGATTTGATGCTCATAGATGAAGATGAGCCTCTCACATACCAAGATGCTATGAACAATCCAGACTCTAAGAGATGGCTAGAAGCCATGAAATCCGAGATGGATTCCATGTACGAAAACCAAGTATGGACTTTGGTTGATCCACCCGAAGGGGTAAAACCCGTAGGGTGCAAATGGGTTTTCAAAAGGAAAACTGACGTGGATGGAAATGTTCAGACCTACAAAGCAAGGCTGGTTGCAAAAGGTTTCAAACAAATTCATGGTATTGACTATGATGAAACTTTCTCACCAGTGGCTATGGTCAAGTCCATAAGGATTTTGCTTGCAATTGCAGCATTCCATGATTATGAAATCTGGCAAATGGATGTCAAAACAGCCTTCCTTAATGGAAGCCTTGAAGAGGATGTGTACATGACACAACCTGAAGGTTTTGTCGATCCAAGGAATGTTGGTAAGGTATGTAAATTACGTCGAACCATTTATGGATTGAAGCAAGCCTCTAGGAGATGGAATATCTGTTTTGTTGAAATAGTCAAAGAGTATGGCTTTGTTCAAAACAAAGATGAACCTTGTGTTTACAAGAAGGTTAGTGGGAGCCATGTGGCATTCATAGTATTATATGTTGATGATATACTACTAATGGGGAATGACATACCTTCTCTAAAGGCTGTTAAGACTTGGTTACGGAGCAACTTCTCTATGAAAGACTTAGGAGATGCATCCTACATTCTAGGAATGAGGATCTATAGGGATAGATCTAGAAGGATGATCGGTCTAAGTCAGAGTACATACATTGATAAGGTTTTGCATCGTTTTGGTATGCAAAATGCGAAAAGGGGATGTGTCCCCGTGTCTCAAGGGATAACGATCTCTAAAGACCAGTGTCCGAAATCATTGGATGATAAGGACAACATGAGGAAAGTTCCATATGCCTCAGCAATTGGATCTATCATGTATGCAATGGTATGTACTCGTCCTGATGTCTCGTATGCTTTGAGAATGACGAACATACACCAGTCTAATCCAAGTGAAGGTCACTGGACGGTAGTCAAGAATATTCTTAAGTACCTGAAAAGGACTAAAGATTTATTCTTGGTGTATGGAGGAGAGGAGAAACTGGTTGTAAAAAGTTACACCGATGCAAGTTTCCAAATAGACAGGGATGATACTGTATCATAGTCTGGTTTTTGTTTTGTCTAAACGGAGGCACTGTAAGCTAGAAGAGTTCATAGCAAGAAACAGTCGCTATTTCTACAATGGAGGCTGAGTACATTGCAGCTTGTGAAGCGGCAAAGGAAGATGTTTGGATTCGAAAATTCATTACTGAATTGGGAGTGGTTCCATCGATCGCAGATCCCATAGACAAGTACTGCGATGATAATGGAGCCATTGCACAGGCTAAAGAACCTAGATATTACTCCCGATCCAAACATATACTCAGGAGATTTCACCTCATTCGAGAGATAAATGAAAAGGGTGATATACACATATGTAAAGTACACACAAATGATGACATAGCAGACTCACTGACCAAAGGCTTGTCGCAGCAGAAGCACGACGATCACACTAGTTCCATGGGTATTAGATACATGGGTGATTGGCTCTAGTGCAAGTGGGAGATTGTTAGTGTAGGTGCCCTAGAGGCAATACATTGTTTATTTTGATAAACCTTTATGTCATTTGATTATTTAATAAATGTATTTATTATGACTTTAATTACTGCGATATATTTGTTAGCATAATAAATGTCCTTAGAATAATGATACACATTATATAGTTTAAGTATTTAACTTGAACTTGAGATTATATAATATATCATATTCTTAAAGGTCCCTAGTCGAGTATTATTATATAGGACAATAATAATACATAAATAGACTAGTATGTTGTTGACTGATAACCACATCTCATTGGTTATAAGTATGGAGATACTAAAGTCAAAATATAGGTACATGTAAGGGTACATGGCACTGGACAGACCCACCGTGAGATTCTTTATGTTAATAAAGTCATAAGAAAGACTCACAGTGATAATGGTGTAATGATCCTTTGACTTGAGATCATTATATTTCTATACGAGGATAATATACTTTGACTACATTAAAAGTTACCTTTGACCGGGTAATGATAAAAGTGGACATCGGGTATATTATGAATCGTATGAGAAATATGAATGATAGATAAAGGATTTAACCCTCCTATCAGATAGGAGAGATATTATTGGCCTCTTGATTGAGTGAGACTATAAAATGCATGGCCGTGCTCACATAGTGATTTGTTTTAATAGTCTACTCATGGATCAAGTAAACCCGGATTAAATTATGAAGAGGATGACATGAAACATGCCTCGAGTTTAATCTATAATATTTGGTTAAAGGGATTATATTACACGGGAACATTAATCACAAAAGGTTTTATCGAATCACGATTTAATTATTATTTAATTGGGTAGCAATGATGTATTACTAGATGCCGCTCATTGTTTATAATTTTATTAGAGAATAAAATTATTGCCAATTAAATGATAGCCTACAGGGTCACACACATAGAACATTTTAAGGAAGAATTAATTTAAATTATGAATTTAAATTAATTAAATGATTAGTTGTATTTTATTATATTAATTAAGTGGGACTTAATTAAGATATAATAAAATACAAATGAGATATGATTTTAATAATTAAGTATGACTTAATTATTATTTATTTAAATAATAGGATTTGATTCTATTATTTAATTAATCAAACTTGGGCTAGGTTTTTAGTTGGGCTTTTACTTTACACTATCATATAAATATATGATGATAGGTAAAGAAGGTAATTAATTTTGTACGACAAAAATGATCCCCAGCCGCTTGAACCAAAACCTAAAAAGAAGATCTCATATTTTCATTGGAGGCTAGTACCTCCCTTCCAATCAAGAATCGTTCTTGGAGTGTTCGTGTGGATACCGTAGAGGAGGCTTCGAAGAGGAGCACTCAACGATCGTGAAAGCTTGGATCTCCATTAGACATACAATCGTAAAGCTTCTTTAAGGTAAATCATCAATCTCCGAATTAAATATCATGTTTTTGCATGGATCCTGCGGTAGGGTTTCGATAATTATTGTTTTTGTTTTAATTTTCCGCTGCGTTTGATGCTCGAAACCCTACATGTATTCCCTATTGTGTCACAGGAAATACAGTTTCTACAGCCCCCAGTGGCCATCTTACCTGACCAAGAGCACGAAATCCCACCGACTCTAACACAGGTCGAAGAGCCCATTCTACAAATGCAAACACAAACACAACAAACTCCAACACCTCAATTGTCACTTAAACGACCAGCCATCAACACTTTTGAGGGAGATAGTGCCTCAGCAGCACCACATAATGAGTTAGTTACATCAGCCGCTCTACCTCATTCTAAACGGAGTAAACCCAATGCACCTGAGGTAACGGCAAATGTTAGTGAAACAATTCTTTCTTATCCAATGAGTGAAAATGTAAACAAGGTTGAATTAACGGGAGCAACTATCTTGAGTTCCATTTCACGGAACATAAGAGTGGTTGATGATCTTTCTAAAGATCAAATGCCTTCACAGGTATCCGAGGTGGAATTAATTACCTCAATAACTGCTGGTGAATCTTGCATTTTACGGAAAGATCCATCGGTAGGAGGTTCTTTTATGAACCAAATGTCTTCACAGACGTACGAGGGAAACTTGGGTTTTGTGCCATTTAATCGATTCAAGTTTAACCTCCCAGAGAGAAAATCTCTGGATCTCTTTCGAGATTTACCACTCTTTACCAGTGGTCGGCAACTCACTTCACGCGAGGACGGAAGCTCACGAACTTTCATTGCACCATCCGTGATCTCTGAAAAAGGGGCTAGGATGATTTCATTTGCAGGTACACATATCGGTGGAAGCTCAAGAGGAAAGTTGAGCGAAAAACCAACAGAACATGTAAGTGTAACCCAAACAACTAAACCGAGTGAATATAGAGTGTTGAGTGAAACACCTGTAGAACGTACAAGTGAGCAACCTACTCAACCACATGCACCTGTAACCAGAAAGGAATACAACAGACTCCTTACACGGGTCCGAACAATGGAGAAAGAATTGTCAAATATCTGTAAGTCCATTGCAGAAATAAAAAATTTGCAACTTATTCAACATGATGCATTCCAGGTTCAATTAAATTCCATGGCATCCCAGTTTAGTCATGCAATTCATTCCTTGGGGAAGACAGCTTCGTCTAATTTACCAACTCCACATCCTATTACTCTGGAGGATAATCCAACTGAGGGGGAGAAGGTGGATGATCAAGAAAAATCTACTAGGCGTAAGGGCAAGGAAAAGGTTGTTGACACGGAATTAACTTTATTCTGGGAAAGGAAAAGCTAATTGGAATATTCGTGCTATGTGGAAAGAAAGCAAAGGCAAACTTGAAGATATGTTCAGTCTAGAGGAAAAATTATCTTGCACTTGGAAATCTGGAAAATGTATATATGATCCAGAATGTACTTTAATATTATTTATCTTTGTTTTTCATTTTTTGTTGTATCAGTTGAGTTATCCTCTAGGAATTTGCTTGTCAAACCCTAACAATCAAATAGGGGGAGATTGTAAAACATAATGAATGTAATATGTAATAGAGGACATATATAACTCAACTAGGATAAAAGATAAATAATATTAACTCTATACAGGGATCGTGAAATTTGAAGAACAGGCACCGACAAGGATCAAGTCGCTGAAAGAGGTTCATTAACATGATCAAGCCTCAGTGACAGAATAAGATGTACAGATGATTCAGTTGAAGGGCTAAAAGATTCCATGTATTTATATTATTTGAAGATATTACTGCATGCTAATCAATTGGAATGTAATGAAGGTGTGATGATCAAGATCAGTGCTAGTCACTTGTGAATCAGACCAGTGCACTAAGTGTCAGCACATAAGAGAAGGATCAACACATTAATTCACAGAAAGAATTGCCAAAGCCTATTGACGATCAAGGACAGACATAATATTTCAAGGTATTGTCAAAAATTAATTTACTCTGAAAATCAACTAAGTAACAGATTAATTAATTATTTATAATAAATAATTAAATTAATCTGGTACTTGAACTATTTTCTGAGATAAATTAAAACAACAAAATAAACAAAAGAGAATATGAATAGTAACCAAAATCACTATTCATATGAATAGTACTATTCATATGAACAGTAACTGCGGTTGTTGGAATAGTAACTGCGGTTGTTGGAATAGTAGCTGGGGTTGTTGGAATAGTGCTCGGTTACTATTTGGGGGTTGTTGGAATAGTGCCAAATAGTGACTTTTTAAAATCTATAAATAGGCATGTTGTATTTCATTTCAAAACACACCTCAACACACAACTCTCTCTTCTCTCTCTTATATCTTCTCTGTGTAAGCTGCTAGACAGTCCATCTAGTAGGAAAGCCGGCTTAGCCCGCTTTCAGGAAGTGTCGGGTAGAAGGTCCTCGTGCCTAAACTATCCTTAGGAGTGTTCTTGTTTTTGAAGCTAATCCACTGGATTAGAAGTTGTAACACCCCTCGGTTTTTATCAATTCAAAGATATTTTCCCGAATTGATTGTGTTATTTCGATTCAGTTGTTGACCTTATTTTTCACATCTCAAAATTCCAAATATTTCGAAATAACGTATTCAACCCCCCTTCTACGTTATTCTGGACCTAACACGCACATTACTTTTCTATTTTCTCTAACTAAAATCTCTTTCTTTTTTCAATTATATCACGGACGGTTATATTTAATAAAATAAACTAATAATATTATAATCTATACTATTATACTATTATATAATCTATACTAATCAATTTCCTTTTTCAGGTTACACATATTATCTTTTCTATTTTCAAGAACTAAATAATTTCCTTTTCCAGGTAAAATACAAATTTTTTTATATTTTATCTAACTAAAATTTCTCATTTATTAATCAATTTCCTTTTTCAGTTTAAACATATAACCTTTTCTATTTTTCAATAACTAAATAATTTCCTTTTTCATTTAAAATATAATATCTTTTACATTTTATCTAACTAAAATTAAACCAAAATTACTATTAATTACAAAATATTATTTACTAAAACACAATATTATTTTAAAATAAAATATTTTTTTTATTTTATATTTATAATAATAAATAATATTTACGGGTTTAATAAAATAACATAATTATATATAATTACTATTAACTAATCAATTACCTTTTTCAGTCAAAACAGATTACCTTTTCCCTTTTCTCTAACTAAAATCTTTCTTTTTCCAATTATATCATGGACTGTTACCTTTTTCAGCAAAACACGTTACCTTTTTTCTTTCTTCTTACTAAAACCTCCATTTTTCTAATTATATTACAGGCGTTTCTGTTTAATAAAAAATAATATTATAATACTAATAATTAACCAATTACCTTTTCAGCTAAAAATAACATAATTATATATAATTATTATTAACTAATCAATTACCTTTTTCAGTCAAAACACGTTACCTTTTCTCTTTTCTTTAACTAAAATCTCTCTTTTTTGGACGGTTACCTTTTTTCAGCAAAACACGTTACCTTTTTTATTTCTTCTTACTAAAACCTTCATTTTTCTAATTATATTACAGGTGTTTCTATTTAATACAAATAAAATAATAATATTATAATATTAATAATTAACTGATTACCTTTTCAGCTAAAATATATCATCTTTTCTATTTTTTCTAATTACGTTCCCTTTTTTTCTAGAAATATAACGGGTAGCGTTAATTTTTCATTTTCTAAAAACTATGAACAATTTTATTTCGTAAAAAATTATAATTACTATAAACTAATCAATTACATTTTCACTTAAATCATGCACGTTACTTTTCTATTTTCTCTAACTAAAATCTCTTTTTTTTTCCAATTATATCACGAACGGTTCTATTTAATAAAATAAACTAATAATATTATAATCTATATATACTATTATATAAAAACCGAAACAGTAAAAGTTTTGGTACCTGTTTTTTGTTACCAATTTTTTGGTAATTCGTAAATTTATTTATTTATCCTTCATTATTGATATGGGCTAAATGTAAGCCCTAAAGACACATTTAACGTGGCATTAATTAGACCTAGAATGGTCCAAACGTGGGGCCCGCCAGATGGGCCCAAACCCTATTTATAATATTAATTTCGTAATTAATATTAAGGGTAATAACCATCTCAGCAATAAGAGTCAAACAAGGATATTACTCTTGCCTGACTTAGCCTCCAAGATACGTATTTCAACATGGAAACTGGTTCCTACATACAAGGATCTGGAACCTTCTTCTAGGCGGTGACTTGCCCACCAAGTCACTTAACCCTACTACGATTCTAAGGCTTCTCAGCCTATATACAGGGTCTGACCCCTCATTCTCAGAACTACGTTTTTGGCTTGATCTTTGATACACATCAAAGTACGTAGGCATCTTGTGAAGGCAGATTCAGCCACGAGCACGAGAGCAGCCCTTAAAGCACGAAGCTCCCGAACCCTAGCCGTCATAATCATAACCTAGTTTTTATTCCACAACATTTGGCGCCATCTGTGGGAAGAAGACATCAACCATGGTAAATACACGAAGAACAACACCAGTCACTACCGAGCCAATCACTACTGAGGCTCTGCCTCTAAGCTCCGCTCCGCTTGTTACTGAGCAGATACCACCAGTCACAGGGGCGATTACTCAAACTCAGTTTTCTCAACCTCCAGGGACTAATCCCCATGCCGGGGGGACGTTACCTATGGTCATCCACCCAGGAACCAGCTCCCTTCAGACGCTGTTTTCTCCTTTAATTGATCCCAGTCGCCCGCCGCCAGGAGTACAGATCCATACTACGGATCTCCCCAGGAATACCAATCCAATGTATGGTTTACCTAATTACCCTCCTGGACCCAGTGGTCATGCCTTGCAAATCAGAGATCGAGAGCATCTTGACTACTCTGGCCCCTATACCGATGATTCATCGACTGATGATGATCATGATGAAGCCCCGAGAAGGCGACGTGCTAGCAGAGAACGAAGAAGGAGAACACAAACTATCCATGATGGACCTCCCTTGACAGCTGCTGAAAGAATCAAGGCTCACGAGGCCGAGATTTTAAGGATAAAGAAAGATATTGCTAGAGAAGAAGCTAGGTTGAATCAAACTCAGCTTCCTCCAACCTCAGGACTGATTCCCTTTATAGATCTAGAGGGGCCTTCAAGGAGGCAGAGAAGGGCTGACGCCCCAATTGGAAGAACAACGAGGGTGGAAACCCCCAAGAGCAACCCCAAGGATCTGATACCACTTGGGGATCCTGATGATCCCACACCCCCGTTTATTGAGGAGGTGATGAATGCTCGTATCTCAAAGAAGTTTAAGATGCTGACAATTAAAGCTTATGATGGAATGGGTGATCCTGCAAACCACGTTAGAACATTCTCAAACGCTCTGCTGTTGCAGCCTGCAAGTGACGCTTTGAAGTGTAGGGCATTCCCTCAAACTCTATCAGGTATGGCTCAAAGATGGTATAGTCGGCTTCCTGCAAACTCGATTGGTTCCTTTAAGGAGTTGAGTGCTGCTTTTGTTAGTCAGTTTATCACCAGAAGAGCGCATGAGAAAAGTTCTGCATCTCTTATGTATGTGGTACAAGGGAAGAACGAAAGTCTGAGAGACTATCTTAAGAGGTTCACCAAGGAGACTTTGAACATCACTGATCTGGACAATAAGGTTGCAATGGTAGCCTTGGAGCATGGTACCACCGACCTATACTTTAAGAGATCATTGGCAAAGCATCCCCCTGAGAATATGGCTGAGCTCCAGCGAAGGGCTGATAAGTACATCAAGGCCGAGGATAGCACGAAGAAGGAAGTCACATTAGGTAATGGTCGGGGTTACAATGATACAAAAAAGCGCAAGAAAGAGCAGGAGTACGATGCTAGGGACAAGTATCCCCGAACTAGCAAAGACTCTGATTCGCCGCCAAAAAAGAGCTTGGGACCAAGGTTCTCTGACTATGCAAGGTTAAATGCTCCTAGAAGTCAAATCTTGTTGGAGATCGAGAAGGATAAGGACTTCCGATGGCCGAAGCCACTCAGGGGAGACCCCGCAAAGAGAAACAAGGATCAATATTGTCGGTTCCACCGAGATGTGGGGCATGATACAGATGATTGTAGGCAGTTAAAGAATGAGATCGAATTCTTGATCCGCAAAGGAAAACTAAGTAACTTCACCAAGGGTGAAGATCGTGGAACCCAAAGAAGGGACTACGATAGGAGAAACAATGATAGAAGGGATAATGATCGTGACCGTAACACACAGCCCCGAGGGCCAGTTATTAACATGATCTGGGGAGGCCCGACAGCAGCCGGTACAACTCAAAACTCTCGAAAGGCATACGCCAGGGAGGTGATGCACATCGTGGGAGAGGCCCCGAAGCGTACTAGAACTGAAATCGTAATTGGTTTTGATGATTCTGATCTTGAAGGGGTGAAATTCCCCCATGATGACCCGTTAGTTATACCCCTGTGATTGGGAACTCGGAGGTAAAGCGAGTCTTGATAGACAATGGAGCTTCTGTTGACATTCTGTTTCATGATGCTTTTATGAAGATGGGATATACCGATTCTCAGCTGACCCCGACCAACATGCCCATCTACGGATTCAATGGAGTTGAGTCCAAGGTGGAGGGTACTATCCAGTTACCCATGACAATCGGGCAGGAACCTAAGGAAGCTACTCAAATGTTGAATTTTCTGGTAATTAAGGCAGCCTCGACTTATAACGCAATCCTGGGAAGGACTGGACTTCATGCGTTTAAGGCTGTTGTCTCAACATATCACATGAAGATTAAGTTTCCAACCCGAAATGGGGTCGGAGAACAAAAAGGCGACCAGAAGATGGCAAGAAGTTGTTATGTATCCGCCCTAAGAGCTGATGGAGTCGGGGGGCAGGTACTCCCGATTGAAGACATGGATGTCCGTAGTGATGATGAACATCGAGGGAAGCCAGCAGAGGATTTAATCCCCGTCCCTCTGGAGCTGGGCGACCCAGAAAAGGTTACATACATAGGAGCATCTCTGAAGGAACCCCTGAAGGGCGAATTGACAGCGTTCTTGCAAGAGAATAGCGATGTGTTTGCTTGGACAGTAGCGGACATGCCAGGGATTGACCCCCAACTTATAACTCATAGATTGAACGTCGATCCTGCACGGAAGAAGATAAAGCAGAAAAAGAGGAATTTTGCTCCTGAAAGGCGGCCATTAAGCAAGAAGTTGACAAACTATTGGAAGCTGGGTTTGTTGAAGAAATTCAATTCCCCGAATGGTTAGCTAACCCTGTGATGGTTAAGAAGGCGAATGGAAAGTGGAGGATGTGTATAGACTTTACTGATCTGAATGATGCATGTCCAAAAGATTGTTTTCCTATGCCTAGGATTGATATGTTGATAAATGCCACAGCTGGACATTTAATGTTGAGCTTCATGGATGGTTTCAGCGGATACAATCAGATTAAGATGCACAAGGAGGACATCCCTAAGGTATCTTTCATAACTGACTTTGGTGTTTTCTGCTATCTTGTTATGGCTTTTGGTTTAAAGAATGCATGAGCTACTTACCAACGGCTAGTGAATAAGATATTCGCCCATCTGATTGGAAAAACCATGGAGGTCTATGTTGATGACATGTTAGTCAAGAGCCTACTCAAGGCAGATCACATTAGGCACCTCAGAGAGGCATTTGAAGTGCTAAGGCACCACAAGATGATGCTGAATCTAGCAAAGTGTGCCTTTGGCATTGGATCGGAAAAATTTTTGGGTTTGATGGTTTCGAAGAGAGGAATAGAGGCCAATCCTGACAAGATCAAAGCCATCTTAGACATGGAATCACCTCATTCTGTGAGGGACGTACAGAAGTTAACCGGCCGAGTTGCAGCCCTAGGGAGATTTATCTCCAAGTCTGGTGATAAGTGCTTGCCTTTCTTTCAGGCATTAAAGAAAGTGAAAAATTTTGAGTGGACCGCAGAGAGCCAAGAGGCCTTTGAGCAGTTGAAGAAATAAATGGCTGAAGCCCCGTTGTTGGCCAAACCTAGCCCTGGGGAGACTCTTTACTTATACTTGGCGGTATTCGAACAAGCATTGGGTGCTGTTCTTGTTAAAAAAGAGAAGAAAGTTCAGAAACCCATCTACTACGTGAGTAAGGTGTTACATGGGGCGGAGTTGAATTACTCTCCCATTGAGAAGTTTGCTTTAGCATTGATTACTACCTCAAGGAAATTGAGACCGTACTTCCAGGCCCACAAAATCGAAGTCTTGACAGACCAACAATTGAGAAGCATATTGCACAGCCCGAAAGCAAGTGGAAGACTGATCAAATGGGCCATAGAGCTTGGAGAGTTTGATATCAAGTATAAGCCTCGGACAGCCATCAAGGCTCTGGCATTGGCTAACTTCGTGGTTGAATGCACCATTGACAACCAAGAAGTCGGGGGCAGGAGATGATAACCACCCCTGAGAACGAAGATAAAGATGAAGAACTAATAGCTGACCAGAAAGAGTATTGGGTGCTCTATTTTGATGGAGCATCAAAAACAAAATCTAGTGGTGCAGGTTTGGTTTTGCAAAGCCCCGATGGGTTCACAGTTGAATATGCTTTGAAGTTGGACTTTCCGACAACCAACAATGAAGCTGAGTATGAAGCCTTGATAGCTGGTTTAGGCTTGGCCAGAATTATGAGGGTAAAGAACCTCAAAGTTTGTGGGGATTCAAGATTGGTGGTCTCGCAAGTGAACGGTGAGTTTGAGGCCAAGGATGAAACTATGACAAAATATTTACGAGTTGTGAAAGCTGTCATGACTCAATTTGACGAGTGCTATATAGAGCACATCCCAAGAGAAGAGAACGTTAAGGCCGATGCCCTCTCTAAGTTCGCTTCTTCTGAGATAGAGAATTATGCAGGAAGTGTTTACTTCCAGGTCTTGAAGGCCCCGACCATCAACTCTAAGTTGGTAGCACCGATCGACGTTGGAAGCTATTGGATAGATCCTATTAAAACTCATTTGGAAACCGGATGGCTCCCTGACAATGCCTTGGAGGCACGAAAATTGTCAGTGAGGGCATTGAGATATGCCCTGATCGAAGGCATCCTGTACAAGAGATCGTTTGTCATCCCGTACTTGAAATGTTTAAGGCCCCAAGAGGCAAGAAAGGCCTTGGAGGAAGTTCATGAAGGGATATGTGGGCAACACTTGGGGGGCAGAGCCCTAGCTCACAAGATCACTCGACTAGGATTCTATTGGCCAGAGATGTTGGCCGATGCACAGAATTACGTCAAGAAATGTGACAGATGTCAGAAGCACGCTCCAATTGTAAGGCAGCCGCCTGAGATGTTAACGTCAGTCAGCTCTCCCATTCCGTTTGCAATGTGGGGGATGGACATTCTTGGTCCTTTCCCTATGGCTTCAGCACAAAGGAAGTTTCTGATTGTCGCCATTGACTACTTCACTAAGTGGATTGAGGCTAAGCCTTTAGCCAAGATAACCACCAAGCAAGTTTCCTAGTTCTTTTGGGAGAACATAATTTGTAGGTATGGAATCCCGCGAATCCTTGTGACGGATAATGGGACACAGTTTAACAATGAGGAGTTCAAGAAGTATTGTGAGGAAAACGCTATTGAGCTTCGTTTTACCTCAGTAGCACACCCGCAGGCAAATGGACAGGCCGAGGTGGCCAATCGGATCATCCTGGACGGACTAAAGAAATGGGTCGAACGCTCAAGGAACACTTGGGTAGATGAGTTGCTGCCTATACTCTGGGCTTATCGCACTACGTGTAAGGTGACCACCGGAGCAACCCCGTTTTTGCTAGCTTATGGAGCTGAGGCAGTTGTACCACTAGAAATCATGCATGCATCACCTCGAGTTGAGGCATTTGAACCAGAGACCAATGAAGAGGGCATGAGACTCGCCCTAGACCTGATTGATGAAGTCAGGGACGAGGCAAATGCTAGAAATGTGGAGCATCAAAAGAAAGCATCCTTTAATTACAACCACAGGGTTAAGGAAAGGTTCTTCCAGCAAGGTGACTTAGTTCTGAGGAAGATCGAGGCTTCTAGAGTTGGCCAAAAGGGAAAACTAGCCCCCAACTGGGAAGGACCGTATCGAGTCAAGAAGACATTGGGACGAGGATCATATAAGTTGGAGACCTTGGACGGGGTTGAGGTGCCCCGTACTTGGCATGCCTTGAACCTCAAAGTTTATTATGTTTAAGTCGTCCTAATAAGGACTTAGCTTTTATCTATCTATTAAGAGGAGTAGAAATAAGGTTCGATGAAACCATTCCAGGGTCTAGTACCCCGAGTAGGACCATAGTATCCTTGTAAGGGTTGAATCCTCTTTCGATTTATTAATGCAAATCTGTTTTTTATTCTATGTTTTGTTTATGTACCAAGCACCTGTTGAGTGTAAGTCTAGAAAGACCAAGTACTGAAAGTAAATGAGCATATAAATAAGGGAAACAAATGCATAAATAGAAACACCCCGAAGGGCCATGTTCAGGTTAAATTACAACAAGCAAATAAGAGTTAAGTCCCGAAGGACATTGATTGAAAGCTGATAAAATAAAGCCACATACGGCTAGATAGGGCCGTGCAAGGCCATAGGGGGAACCATCCTACTTAGCTGGAGATTCTTCCTCGCCGCTCTCCTCGCCCGACTCCTCCTCATCTGAATCCTCCTCCTCTCCTGAATCTTCATCTGAAGTCTCTTCCTCGGCACCGCCTTGATTAACAACCACCATAGGCTGAGCGGTAGTCTCCACATCTTCGGTTTCCTCCTCCCCGGAAGATGATGTCGAACTGTCTTCATTTCGGATCATTCTCTTGCCTGGGATTGGTTGTCGAACTACTCCAATTTTTCTGGCAGGCGGCGGGTTTTTTCCATGAGACCCCGAAGAGCTTGAGTTTTGAATAGCAGCTGGGGGATGTCTTTTGAATCCCGAAGATCTACGGCTGCCTTTAGAACCCGAACCTGATGCTTGGGGAACAATCTTGGTTCCCAATCCAGAGGCGAGGTTTGCACAGTTCTCGCCACCCATAGTCCAGAAAGGGCAAGGAAAGTCAGAAGGGATGACTACTGAGGGATGTTTGTTACTCACGGCATTGATCGCCTTGTCCCAACCAACAGACATGTTGTAGGGGCGCACCTCATCGTCATGTTCATCTATGAATCTCAGAAATTCTTCAGAATTATGATAGGCTTTGATCACCTTGTTGGCATCATCCATCCTCTTTCGAGCTAAAGAAGCAAGTTATTTTTGGGAGGATAGAGCATTCGCTTCGGCGTGGGAAACCTGAGAATGTAGATCATCAATCTCTTCCTTGAACCTTGCTGAATCATTTTTCAAGGATATATTCTCATCCCTGAAAGCCAAGCCTTGGGTGGAAACCGCCTGAAAATAGGCATTAGCCTGTAACGAAAAATTGACAAGGCATAAGAAATTTGTAAAAGCTAAATCACACCGAACTTACTAAAAGGAGTGTCATACCTGATATAAGGCTTGAGCGCCCAGAAGCTGATTTTCATTCATCTTTTCCCCGGCATGTAAAGTCACTCTGTCAGGAGGAGTGATCGAAAGCTTGGACCAGTCTAGAGCTAGGTCAGGACTCCCATAAACCGAATCTTGTTCACATATACCCCATGACGGTATAAAAGGGGTCCTGATAACTCCATCAGCATTTCGGGATCTTTTCCCGCCTTGGGAGCAGCTTTCCAAGAAGTGAGGGACTCTAGGCTTAGTGGGATTCAGTAGCTCCGCAGCCTTTTTCTTCATTCTTTGAGTCACAGTCGGTTGATTCTGAGGACGACTGTCAATCTCCTCAGCAGCTGAAATGCAACGAGAAGAACATCGGGATAAGAACAAACAGAGGTCATGATATGGTCAAGTAAGAAAATTACCCTCAATGGAAAGAAAGCTAAGGCCAGTCTCAACAAGATTCTTTTCATTCAGAAAAGTTTTGTAATGGGTACAACCATCATCAGCTAGGAGCTTATCTCGGTCTAGTAATTCCGAATCTGTAAGTTCATACACGAAATGTGAACTATCTTCCACATGTCCAAATCTCTTCACAAAGTAGTTGCCCCAATCACCACCTTCCCACTCAAGGATTACAAACTCCCTTTCCCAGAAATGTTGGGAATCTGGAAAAGAAAAGGGATTCACTATATGTGGGAGTTTGGCTCGGTGTTGAAGGCTGATCCATCCTTTTTTGCAGTCAGTAGAGTTTCTGGCCCCGAAGATACTCCGAAACATTGTAGTAGACAATGGGATGTTCAGCTGACGGCATCTTATTATAAAAATAACGATGTACCTCCAGGCATTGGGATACAATTGACAAGGGTGAATTTGATACTCCGCCAACAATCTAATGATAAAATCATCAACCGGAAATCTGAATCCAGCATCTAGGGCACCCCAAGGAACGCAAATTCTCTCAGGATGCCAGTTGCAAGTTCTGTCAGTTAGACTGGGAATGCGAACTTTAATAGCATCTGGGAAGTAGTATGTTCTCCTGATCTCTTCGACATCTTTCTCCTTTAACATGCATGGACTATAAAATGAATCTAAGCTTGCACTATTTGGGAACGCATCCCTCATGATGTTTAGCAGATCTAGTAAAGATTCAAATTTATGCTCAACGTATGAAGGGGGTTTTATTTTTTCTTTACCTTTTGCTGTCCTCATCTTGCTCCTCTTGGCGAATGCTTCCATCATGGAGACGGGAGGGGCAACTGGTCGGCTGTTCTCTGACATCTTGCTCTTGAAACTTGAACTTGAAGCTACAAACTTGATCTAGAATCTTGATCCCCGATTGGGACTAAAAATCAGCAGAGCTTAAGAACTTGAAAACTTTGAAATGAAGAAGTGATTGAAATGAAGGCTACCACTCTTCTTTTATAGAAGAAGCATGACCTGTTGTGTCAGGTCAAGGTTCAGTTTGATTCGCGTTTACAGGTCATCTATCGTTTAAAGATGAAAAAAGGACAGAAACTACTCTTTTTATACAGAAAGGATTGTTATAATTCATGCGAACTGAGGAGAAACTACCGATATAATTGCTAAAGCTGCAAGACAAATGACCTTTGAAAGGCTAATTACGCTTAAGGAGTTAATTAAGGAGATCAGCCATAAGTGTAAGGTTAGCAATGCTAATTAAGGTGTAATATCATTAGAAGTCACGAGTGACCAAAACGATGACTTGAGATCAAGATCAAGAATCTTGATCCTTAAGATGACAAATAACTTGAGATCAAGATCAAGAATCTTGATCCTTAAGATGACAAATAACTTGAGATCAAGATCAAGAATCTTGATCCTTAAGATGACGAATGACTTGAGATCAAGATCACGGAGGGGTTTTAGGTTCGGGCTTCCCAGCCAACCACGAGGTGGCCGACCACGACACCCAGAGGGCCATAGCCGACCACCGTGCAGCCGACCATGGCGTTTTGGGAAGCCTCAGCCGACCACGAAGCGGCCGACCACCACGCCCGAGGGAGCAGCAGTCGACCACGAGACGGCCGACCACCGCACCCGGGGGTGTGCCAGCCGACCACGAGCTAGAAGACCACCAAGTGGCCAACCACCGTGCCCGGGAGGCCTCCGGCCGATCACCGTGTGGCCGACCACGGTGAATTGAGCCCCTCCGGCCGATCACGGGCTAGCCGACCACGAGCTACCCGTTGATCCGGCCGATCACGGGTAGTTTGTGGTCCTAGAACCCGACTTTTTCAGCAGTTCTCGGATACTTTTCAGCCCCAGAACTCAACTTTTTCAGTATATCTCGGATGATTTTCAGTACTGAAATTAAGCACAGATTAGTGCCGATTAGCACAGATTAGTGCCGATTAGCACATATTAATGCCGATTAGCACAGATTAGTGCCGTTTAAGCACAGATTATTGCCGATTAACATAGATTAGTGCCGTTTAAGCACGAATTAGTGCTGATAAGCACATATTAGTGCCAAAAAGCACAGATTAGCACCGATTAGCGCTGTGTAGTGCCATTTAACACCGATTAGTGTCGTTCAACATCGTCATAAATGCGTCGGTCGCTCCACGCTTTACATTAAGATGATATTGTTGAAAGTACTCGCGTAAGAGCAATAAACCCTGACCCAAGTCTCAGAAAGGCCGTTAAAACTTCAAGGAAAACCTGATCAGTTTTCCTAGAAGTTGGGGGGCAAATGATATGGGCTAAATGTAAGCCCTAAAGACACATTTAACGTGGCATTAATTAGACCTAGAATGGTCCAAACGTGGGGCCCGCCAGATGGGCCCAAACCCTATTTATAATATTAATTTTGTAATTAATATTAAGGGTAATAACCATCTCAGCAATAAGAGTCAAACAAGGATATTACTCTTGCCTGACTTAGCCTCCAAGATACATATTTCAACATGGAAACTGGTTCCTACATACAAGGATCTGGAACCTTCTTCTAGGCGGTGACTTGCCCACCAAGTCACTTAACCCTACTACGATTCTAAGGCTTCTCAGCCTATATAAAGGATTGACCCCTCATTCTCATAACTACGTTTTTGGCTTGATCTTTGATACACATCAAAGTACGTAGGCATCTTGTGAAGGCAGATTCAGCCACGAGCACGAGAGCAGCTCTTAAAGCACGAAGCTCCCGAACCCTAGCCGTCATAATCATAACCTAGTTTTTATTCCACAACAATTATAAAGAAAAATATATACACCTAAAATAAATAATAACATAATATAATTTATGGTAATTAGTCGATTGCCTTTTTCATATTTACTTTTAGTTGAAAATATTACCTTTTATAAACACCTTAAAATATATACTCACCATAATTTTCAAGAAAAATATAACACCTAAATTAAATAATAACATAATATAATTAATGGTAATTAGCTGATTAACATGATAAAATTAATGGTAATTAGACGATTGCCATTTTCACATTAACATAATAAAATTAGTCGATTGTCTTTTTCACATTTACTTTTAGTCGAAGATATTACCTTTTATAAATACCTAAAAACATCAATCAATCATTAATATTTCCTTTCGAATTAAAACACGTTACCATTTTAATTAAAAACAAATCTTATAATCATTATTATATAGCCGAAAATATCAAACCATAATTTTCAAGAAAAGTATAACACCTAAAATAAATAATAACATAATATAATTAATGGTAATTAGTCGATTGTCTTTTTCACATTAACATAATAAAATTAAAGGTAATTAGTCGATTGCTTTTTCCACATTTAATTTTAGTTGAAGATATTACCTTTTATAAATACCTTACCTTTTTTCGAATTAAAACATGTTAACTTTTTAATTTAAAACAAATTTTATAATCATTAATATATACCAAAAAATATAACATCATAATTTTCAAGAAAAATATAGCCCGAAAATATCGCACCATATTTTTCAATTATTAATAAAATACATTAAAAATCATATACGTTATTTTTAATAAGGAAATATTAGTATAATCCGTAAACATGAGTATATTAAATTATATCAAATTAAAAAATTATTAAAAATAATGATTATATAAAACTATAATTTTAATATTAAATAAAATTTATAACATATTATAAGAAACTCGTGCATTGCACGGGTTATAAGGTAGTTATCTATACTATTATATAAAAGCCGGAACATTAAAAGTTTGGTTGGTTGGTACCTATTGATTTTACTTATCTACCCTTACTTAATTACAGATAAAATCTTTTTTTATATTTTATCTAACTAAAATTTTTTGCTTTACTAATCAATTTCCTTTTCAGGTTAAACATGTTACATTTTCTTTTCTTTTTAATAACTAAGCAGTTTCCTTTTTCAGGTAAAATGTAATATCTAACTAAAAAGCATATTATGATTACTATTAACTAATAAATTAATTTTTTCATTCAAATTATCTTTTCTCTTTTCTCTAACAAAAATATCTCTTTTTCCAATTATATCACGGGTTACCTTTTAAAAATCTTCTTTTATATTTTATTTACCTAAAATTTCTACTTTTTGAGGTTAAACATGTTACATTTTTTTAATAACTAAGCAGTTTCCTTTTTCAGGTAAAATAATTAAAATTTCTCCTTTTTAAAAACACTACGAGCAATTTTGTTGTTTAATAAAATAACATAATTATATATAATTACTATTAACTAATCAATTACCTTTTTCAATCAAAACACATTACCTTTTCTCTATTCTCTAACTACACGTTATCTTTTTTCTTTCTTCTTACTATAACCTCCATTTTTCTAATTATATTACAGGCGTTTCTATTTAATACAAAAAATATTTTAATAATAATAATTAACCAATTACCTTTTCAGCTAAAAATAACATTATTATATATAATTATTATTAACTAATAATTACCTTTTTCAGTCAAAACACGTTACCTTTTCTCTAACTAAAATATCTGTTTTTCCAATTATATCATGGACGATTACCTTTTTTTAGCAAAACACGTTACCTTTTTTCTTTCTTCTTACTAAAACCTCCATTTTCTAATTATATTACAAGCATTTCTATTTAATACAAATAAAATAATTATAATAATTATGAGGCCTGAAAAATTTATTTTTTTTCAAAACAATTCTATATTTTTCACAAATCTTATTCCTCCTTTTTATGGAAAAACCAATAAAGTATTTGAATGATAATAATAATGATTATAAAATTTCGGGTTGTTACACAGTCGGAATCAACGAACATAAAAAATTTATTGACAAAAATATTGAACTATCATTTACTACATTAATAATTAACTTAAGTTAGGTTAGTAACTAAGAAAAATGAGTACATACATTTTGATTGAATATTAATATTGGTATTAACTGATAATTTTGAAGCAAATAAATGAGAAATGAGAATTATAAATTAGTGGAAAGTGATAAGAAATGGGAGAGATCAAGAGAGAAGAGAGAATAAATGGAACGGTAATTATGAAATGGGGAAGAGAGAGAATAAGTGGAAGGATTGAGTGAAAAATAAATTGTTAAAAAACATTAATGATCTCCATTATAATTGACATAAAGTAATGTTAACTCAAGGGCATAGTAGGTTCGAATGTCATATAGAAATTAACATTAGGTTCGAATGTCATATAGAAATTAACATTTGTTATATTATATCTAAAAGTAATAACAAATTTAAATTACATTAACAATAAATTATTATATTCAATTTTGTTTAATCATATAATATTAAAAATATTTATAAGTAATCTGTGCTTTATACGGGTTATTGGCTAGTATTGATAATACTAATTAACTTAAGTTAGGTTAGTAACTGAGAAAGGTGTGAGTATATATATTTTAATTGAATATTAATATTGGCATTAATTGATAATTTTGAAGAAAAAAGAAAGAAAATGGAGAATTAGTGGAAAATGATAAGAAATGGAGAGATAATTAGGAAATGGGGAAGAGATAGAATAAGTGGATGGATAATTAGGAAGTGGGAAAGAGAGAGAATAAGTGGTTGGGTAATAAGTGGATAGAATAATTAGGTTTGAATGTCATATAGAAATTAACATTTGTTATATTATATCTAAAAGTAATAACAAATTTAAATTACATTAACAATAAATTATTATATTCAATTTTGTTTAATCATATAATATTAAAAATATTTAGAAGTAATCTGTGTTTTATACGGGTTATTGGCTAGTATTGATAATACTAATTAACTTAAGTTAGGTTAGTAACTGAGAAAGGTGTGAGTATATATATTTTAATTGAATATTAATATTGGTATTAATTGATAATTTTGAAGAAAAAAGAAAGAAAATGGAAAATTAGTGGAAAATGATAAGAAATGGAGAGATAATTAGGAAATGGGGAAGAGATAGAATAAGTGGATGGATAATTAGGAAGTGGGAAAGAGAGAGAATAAGTGGTTCGGTAATTAGAAAATGGGGAAGAAAGAATAAGTGGAGGGATTGAGAGTGAAAAGTAAATGGTTAAAAGACATTATTATTGACCTTGATTATAAATGATATTAACTAGGTTAGCCTTAAGATAGAGATATCTAATTGGTAATTTAAATGGATGGGTTTTTGAAGAATTAGATATACTAGGTAACAAAGTCGCGCTACGCGCGGCACGAAAATATTTTTGAAAATTATACACATAACATTATTTTGTTAAATTTTATTATTTGAAAGTTAATATGATAAATTAAAAATAATGTGAAATGTAATTAAATTTGAATGTTTAAAAATTACAGAGAAAAGAATTAGGTGAAAAAAAAACATGTTTCAGTTAAATTCTTGAATGTTAAAAAACATGTTTCAGTTAAATTCTTGAAAAAAAACATGTTTCAGTTAAATTCTTGAAGATATTGACGAACCTATTTTGTCGCATAAAAAATGCTTTTGAAATCCAATATTGACAAACATTTGCAAAGTTTGACATTGAATAAGTAAAAATAACACTTGTGAATCTTTTCTATTGTCGATGACATCATAAAAAACGTGATTGCTTAATTTTTTATTAAATTATTTGTTAGTAAAATTGATTATACGATGAAAAGAATTAGAATGTAAATGTGATGAGAGGTGTGATTGATTTCACTTGTCGATATATTTGGTTTTATGACCAAAAAAACAAAATTCAAATGCATATTGTAATTCATGCTTCATGTTTTTTTGGAGTGATCCGACACCCGTATCTCTACATTTAATTAATTTTCCAGAACATTTTATAAGAACTGTTTTGTTTGTAACATTAAAATTAAATTTATGGACACATCAAAGTGATACTCACATATTCTAATATTCTTTTATTAAATTTTATAATAAATTTGTACATATAATTGTTTTTAAATCCGATGCTCGTTTTATAACACACTTACTTAATGCTCAAAAAGTAAGAATTTGTTTAAAATAGCAAAAATCAACTCCTTAAACACCTTTTACTTTTTTCCATACCAAACTACAATGTCAACATAATTCCTATAATAAAAATTTGTAAATATTAAATATAACTATTTAACGATTTTAAACATCGTCTTCCATCTCATAACATACATGCATGATTAATTGATTAGTAATAGTATAAGAATGTGTTTAATTAGAATATTAGTTTTTCCAACACAAAATAATCAAACAACGAATGGATAATTTTTTTATTGATTGAATTGACAAAAAAAGGGTCCATTTGAATCTAGTTGGTCACACCCCGTGTATAATTTGTTCAGGTATGAATGTAAATTCTACGATATTACCTGTATTTAAATTGTGGATGTTAATCGAAAAATATATATACTTATGTATCTTATCATGATTCTCACGATCATTGATTACAAATTTATCAAAAAATTTAAATCGTCTATTTATTATTGCCAAAAATTTTGCAATGATTTTGAACAAGGATTGGAAATAATGATAAAAATTATTTTATTTTATTGTTTTACCTTAAAAGATGGTATTTTTATATAAAACATTAATATTTTGGGTAAAAGGACATTTTCACCACTATACTATTTCCGTAATTGCAATTGCACTACTATACTACAAACGGACTACTATACTACCTTTAACGTTTTTAACAAATTCACCACTCCCGTCAGTCAAATGCCACAAAAACCAAGGGTGAAAATGTTAAAAATGTTAAAGTACAGAACTTGTTAAAAACGTTAAAGTACAGTAGTCCGTTTGTAGTACAGTAATGCAATGGCAATTTCGGAAATAGTACAGTGGTGAAAATGTCCTTTTACCCTTAATATTTTATAACAAAATAATAAAAATAATAATGTTCTAATAAAATTGTTAAACTTTTATATTAAATATGAAATAAAGTGTATTTAATATATATTTAATAGGTATAATTAATTATTAATTAAATGCAAAAAAATTATTTTAATAAAAAATAAAATGTGAAAATTCAAGAAAAATATTTTGAAGCTTCTGAGTGCAAGTCTCTCCAGTTTCCTGTTATTATAATAAATTTTTATATAAAAGTACTATAATAGATAAATTAATTTCTATTACTCTTAAAAATTGATTGGTCTCTTATGAATTTTCTATTAAAAATTAATTTAAAAATAATTTACATGAATTATTAATTGGAAAAATATTTTCATTATACATATCTAAAATTTTGATAATCTTAAAAATATCACAATCATATAAAAATAAAAATTACAATATGAACGTAATATTTACAATCAAAAGTTATAAATATTGAATACAACTAAAAACGTTTTTTAAAACCGACACCACTCTCATAATATACATGTTCAATAATAGTTTAAGAATTTATTTAATTTGAATATTAATTTATTTTGACACAATATAATGAAACAATGGGCATATTATTTTTTTATCAATTTAATCTTCCAATAAAATGATTGAGTTTGTTCAATTTAATTAGTTTGGTCATAACTCATGTGTGTATCCGCATGATTTGTTTACAAATTTCAGATATTAAGTAAAGATTCATGTACTTCCACAATTTACTACGATTCCACAATCATTAATAATAAAGATTATTTGAGAAGTTGGTTAATAAAGTTTTTTAAAACCGACAGCCCTCTCATAATGTACATATTCAATAATAGTATAAGAATTTGTTTAATTACAATAAAAAATTATATATAGATAGTGATGATTTAGAACATTTCGATCAACCTTTACTCAAGCCTTAAGATAGAGATATCTAATTCGTAATTTAAATGAATAGGTTATCTGAAGAATTAGATATATAGTGATGATTTAAAACATTTCCAATAATCTCTCTACTCAAGCTCCTAGCCTAGCTCCTCTATTCTGAGCAACATTCCATTGTGAAAGAGAATATTGATTTAAGTTCCACCACTTTTGGGGTTTAGAAAGAGGAAATATCTTATGCATCACTAATATTGTTAAGTATTATAGAACTCCCTCAAATCTCAATAGTTGTCTCCTATAGCATTTGTCGCATTGTACAACAAAGAGGAAATATCTTATGCATCACTAATATTGTTAAGTATTGTAGAACTCCCTCAAATCTCAATAGTTGTCTCCTATAGCATTTGTCGCATTGTACAACAATGAATAAGCAGTTTGATAGTTGTTTTTTTTTTTTTTTTGTAAAACCAGAGATATTATTGAAATAGAAACAGGCCAAGCCTGAGATACATGAAACAGAGGGTCCTTAGACGTTATTGCTAGAGAGCAGTATGCATCAGGAAGAAGGAAACTAGAACAACACTGAAACTAAAAATGCTACTGAAAAGCTACTAATTACTACTGTTGAAATAACTACTCAACTGAAACGAGGAAGATAGCCCTGTAAAAGATTAAACTGGAGGAAAATCCAGAATTTCGCCAAGGCCAAAGTTCTCCTGCATGACGCTGTCCTGGAAAGGCCTTCCAAGGACCATGTCGCTATTCATAAGGTCCTGAAGTGAGCCGAACATGCCTGGAAACTTGTCAAAAGAAGTGCAGTGTGAAAGGCCATAACGAGCAAGGTACTCAGCAGTTTTATTCATACGAACTGGTACTAGAGAGATATCTCTAACGGTGACACCTGGTTTATAGAAGTTACGATGAAGGGAGTTGATTTGGTGCATAACTTCCTCCAGATCTGGGTCAATGAATGCATGTTATTGCCCCGAAGTCGTTGGTTGAGGAGATGCATCGTAGGAAGGCTATTTGATTGCAGCTTCCAAAGAAAAATCCTAATTTTAGGAGGCACCTTAGCACTCCAAATGAAGTTCCAAACTTCATTACTAGAGTGGTTTGGGAGGGAGCATTGTTGCGTAATTGCATTACAATCTCTACTATTGAATACCCCATGGTTAGGAATCCAGATCAGCCTATCTATTTTACACGATAAGAAAATGTGATTCGTGATTCTTGTCGGAGTATCTAAATCTTCTTCGTCCCTATTGAGAATAGTCCTTTTCCATAGAGATGAATTAGAAGCAGGGCGAGAAAGCCAAAGAGTTAAAAATTCCTTAACCGTTGAATGGGATTGATTTGAGATGCGGTAAAGTCTAGGTAGCAAGATCATAAGAGGACCCTCTGAATGCCAGTTATCCTCCCAGAAAAACACTAGCTCTCCATTTTCTACCAGCCACTTAAACTTACTACGATTCACTAGAGCATTCAATTCATTGTTAGCACTAACTCTAACTATACTCTGTAGAGAATGAGATGATTCCTGCTTTAGAACCAAACTTCCCAAGTCGAAGTTGAACCTCTTCCCGTAAGTACTCGAGAACACTTTATTCCACAAGGTTGATCTTTCCAGATAACTCCTCCAATACCATTTGGCCAGCATAATCAGGTTCCTGGACTTAAGGGGAACCAGCCCAAGGCCTCCCAAGTGCTTATGCAGTGCATTCAAGAACAATATTTCAAATTAAAATCTATTTGTTATTTATTAATTTTTGTCAAGATACTTTCTCATAAAAAATATAATATTCGAGAAAATAGATTTCTTTTATTCAAAAAATTTATCATCTAACTAAAGGGCATGAAGAAATATTCCAGGAAATTTAATGTAAACCTAATTAGAAAAAAGTCTATATGTTCAGACTTCAGTTATGGGGAATAAGAATGTCATGGGCTACTTTGTCTGCACTTCATTTCTCAAGGCGGCACCTTGCAATTTGGATATTTCCATATAAAATTATGGGCCTTGGTATAAACACACGCGCAAACAAAAATTATAAAAGGCCTTGGTATAGTATTTTCAAGGGATGAGCAAAAAACCGAATTGAAATCGAAACCTGCCAAAACCGAATCAAAAAATCGAAACCGAACCGGCGGTTGGGTTTTTTGATTTTTAAAAACTGAGACTTTCGGTTCCGGTTCTAGTTATAGGTTAAAACCGAACCGGCTAAAACGAACCAAACCGATTATTAAAATAAATAAATAAATATATGATTTATATAAATTTATATAATTTATATGTATTTTTAAAATTAATAAATATATTATATCTTGAGTTATAATTAAGCTTCAAAACGATGTCAGATGAGGAAATGGGAGATGTCGGATCTGTAATAAAATTCTTTATCTTAAATTCTTCATTATGTATTGAAATACAGATTCTTCATAACGGGAGAGGTTGAGTGTCCGAGTTTTAGCAACCTGAGTTTTAGCAACCTAAACCTAAACATTAGTTTTTTTTTTTCGAAAAAAAAACAGCAGTAGAATAACTTCGTAAGAGCGTAAATACAATAAAAGTTTTTAGCCCACATTAAATAAATATCCGACTAGATTACAAACGTATAAGATTTTAGTAACACCCAAATCCAAAGGGAGTGTTGATTTCATCATAAAAAAACATAGTCTGTAGACTTCTGCTTTGCTTCGTAAACAAGAAATAATATTAATAATGTGTGATTTTAAGAAAATAGAGTAGATTTGCTATGCAATTTCCTCAAACCTTGAATAACGTTCACAAAAGCTGGCTATCTTATATACCCCTACAAGAAAATTTAGATAATTGCCAGAGCATTTGTATATAAATGCTACAATGCAATGCCATTAATCTGCACATCTAACATTAGCACTAACATATCACAGAGTGTACTCATTCAATAGCACAACCACTTTGTTTAAAAACCGAGAACGTTATAATTTATAAATTTAAAGTCTTGTAATATATTTATGATTTTTTCGTTCGGTTTTATAACCGAAACCGAACCGTTAAAAACCAAACCGAGGCTTTTAAAACCGAAACCCACGATTCGTTTGCGGTTTTCAATTTTTTAAACCGAAGACATGTGGTTTCGGTTTCGGTTTTGGGGCAAAAATGTCCCGAACCAAACCGTGCTCTCCCCTAGTGTTTTCTGTATCTATGGGTCTTAGATCATCTTCGGCTCTATTAAGTATTAACTAAAGAAAAATGCTAGAGATCCCAAAATCGGTCACAAAATTGTTCCTAAAAACTGATGTGTCACGCTTATAATTGGTAACTTACTTAATAATGTAAGACCCGTGTTCATATGTATGCAACCCCCCAATCAAAATTACGTCATTTGGGACAAAATTTGGGAAAAATTTTGGGATACCTAGCACTACTCTTAAATAAAGCGTCCAGTAAATAGGGGTGACAATTTCCGACCCAACCCAAAACCCGACATGAACCCAACCCGAGAAAATACGAATTTGGGTCAACAAATATTCAACCCGAAACTACCAGGTACAATCAGACACGAACCCGTAACCCGAAAATTAATGAAGCCTCTTTTTATAACCCTGCTTTTGAAATACTCTATGTTTAAAATAACTAAATTGAAGTATAATAAAATAACTTTCACGTGCAATGATAGAGACTCACTAGTTGATTTATAATTATTTAATAGTAATAACAATATTTTCAATATGTCATGCCCTTTTATACACCTCACAAAGTGGGTACTGTACATATTATACATTTGAACTGTAACTTTCACGTGCAATGAAAAAGAAATGAACTGTTTTTTTCTTAAAATTTCCTGTAAAGCAATCAATGCATATAAATCGGGAGAGAGGAAGTATATAATATAAGAGTATATTTTCAGTCACTTTAAAAAAGAGTTGAGGTGGTGAAACCCGAAATGACCCAAAACCCGACACGAACCCGGTAGGTACGGGTTAGGGTTAGGAAAAAATCAACCTGAAATAACCAGGTACAATCTGACCCAACACGAACCCGACCCAGAACCCGAAATTAACACCCCTACCAGTAAACAAAATCTGAACTACTATATTATTGCCTAAATATTAAAAGTTTTGATTTTCGATTTTCGATCTTTTATTTAATTAATAAATAGTAAAGTAATAATATTAATAGTAACTAGTCCATTGTAGTTTGTAATTAAAACATGCTACATTTTAATTAAAAGATATTACCTTCTTTCAACACCAATTGTACCATATCTTCCAATCATTTAGGGCGTGTTTGGTATTGCTGTTGCAAACAACAGTAGTTTTTTTTGCTGAAAAGCAATTGAAAAACTGTTTGGTAAAATTTAACAGCCACTTCTCTGAAAAGTGCTTTTAGTCTAAAAGTTGTCTTAATTTAGAGAAATCGGTTCCCCCATACTTAAAAAAAAGCTATTTCCAGTTTTTGTACGGAACATCTGCTGATTTCACCGTCAAACCTCAACAAAACAGTATTTTTTCTTAAATATTTTTACATCAAAACATGCACATGTCAAAAATATTACCAAACAGTCTCCATCTTTTCACAACACTTTTTTTATAACACAACAATTTTTAACAGCAATCCAAAATAAGGCCTTAGTTTAAAATATATTATTTTTTATCAAGCTATACTATTATATAAAAGCCGAAACATTAAAAGTTTGGTTGGTCGGTCGGTCAGTCGGTACGGTAACATGTTGATTTTACTTATTTACCCTTACTTAATTATAGATAAAATCCATATTTGAAAAGGTAATAGCATTAAAAAAAAAAGTAAAAAAGCCAAGTTTTGGAAAGAATAGATTTTAGTTAGAAAAGATAATAGTCGAAAAAGAAGTAAAAAAAGATAAGTTAGAAAATGAGATATTTTAGTTTTAAATTATAGAAAATATATTACCTTTTAGCTGAAATCAGTTACTTATTAATAATTATAATATTATTAGTTTATTTCATTAAATAGAACGACCCATGTTATTTTTGGAAAGAAGAGTTTTAGTTGAAAATGTACAAAAGGTAATAACTAATTATAATATTATTAGTTTATTTCATTAAATAGAACGACCCATGTTATTTTTGGAAAGAAGAGATTTTAGTTGGAAAATGTACAAAAGGTAATTGGTTACTTATTAAGAAATGTAAAATAAGTAAAGAATAACTAAGTAAGGGTAGCTAAAAAAGAAGTAAAAAAAGCAAGTTTGAAAATGAGATATTTTAGTTATAAATATAGAAAAGATACTACCTTTTAGCTGAAAAAAGTAATCAGTTAGTTATTACTGTTTATTATATTATTAATTTATTTCATTAAATCAGACGACCCATGATATTTTTTCTAACTAAAACTTCTCCTTTTTAAAAAATACTATGAGCAATTTTGTTTAATATAATTACTATTAATTAATCGATCAATTATCTTTTTCAACCAAAATATCTTACCTTTTTTTCTTTTTTCTAACTAAAATCTCTCTTTTCAGCTAAAACGTATCAATTTTTATATATTTTCTAAATAAAATCACTCTTTTCTAGAAATATCACGGGCAACATTTCTCCTTTTCTAAAAAAACTACGAACAATTTTATTTAGTAAAATAACGTAATTAAATTATAATTATTATAAACTAATCAATTACATTTTTCGCCTAAAATATGCACATGATATTTTATCTTAACTAAATTTTTTCATTTTTTAAAAACACTACAAGTAATTTCGTTTAATATAATTACTATTAATTAATCGATCAATTACCTTTTTCAACCAAAATATGTTACCTTTTTTCTTTTCTCTAACTAAAATATCTCTTTTCAGCTAAAACGTATCATCTTTTCCATATTTTCTGACTAAAATCCATTTTTTTCTAGAAATATCACGGGTAACATTAATTTCTCATTTTCTAAAAAAACTATGAGCAATTTTATTTAGTAAAGTAACATAATTAAATTATAATTACTCTAAACTAATCAATTACATTTTTCACCTAAAACATGTCAGCTTTTTAGTTTTCACGTTATCTGTGACAGCCCCAAATCCGGGGTCATAAATCCGGGCCATCACGGACCAATTTCCATTCAATATCAATATCTCTTGAGTTTTTTTTTAACAATTAATACTTATGCCATTGACCCCGCAATAATAAACACACACATACCAGTCATATGCTCAGAGAACAACATTCACCATAATAAAATTAAGAGTTGAACAGTTATTACAAACCAAGAATCATCTTTAAATACATTGCTGAATAATACTTCGTCACGAAGCATTTCAACAACCAAAAGTTTCTTACATGTTTACACACTTAATTATACATAGAGCTACCAGGACCTGTTTGCCTCTACTCTACCTCAGGAATCGATGCTAGCGTGCTCTCAGAAGGTCGCCTTTCCCCTACCCTCTTGCGGGGTGTTCTGCGAAGTATTGGCATTCCTAGCTGTATATAGATAAGTAGCAAGAATGAGCCAAAATAGCTTAGCAAGATAATTTCTATCTACTAACATCAAAGGAAAAAAAACCGTTGTATATATATAATAGACAAAACCAAACTTCAGTTATTATGGAAGAATTTTATTCCCATTCAATATGTATATACACTTTCCAAATATCCTTGTACGTAAGAAATATATAGTATCATTCCATCAGTCTCGCTTCTAACATCATATAATATCAGTTCCTCTTCTTGAATGCTATAACCATCAATATACCATTTCAGTGTAATCTTTCAAGATAATATAAAAACTTGAACAAATCTCTCGCTATAATCTTCTCATTTCCGTCTTATGCAACAATCATATAAATTAATATAAAATCGGTTTCTCTTCGTTTGTAACAATAATTCCATCATTCCATATCACTTTCCTGTTTTCAGTTATAGAAATCTGAAAACCATTTTCAATTCTTTCTTTCAAGTTTTGGGGATCTCTGCTGGCGCCAGATACGTAGGACGATGATCAGTCGCCTGACCGTATCCGCTCTCTGTTTACTACTAGTAGAAGGGATGATCCCTACCTGGTAATCAACCCTGGAGGAAGGCTACCTGCTACATCCCCCCTTGGCATCTTCGTGCCGAAATAAAATATTGGATGCTGGACTGTGCCACTACCACATAGCCTCTTACGCTTACTGTTGCAATCCCCCTTTTTCAAATCTTCAAATACCATTTCACATTTTCCATTTCCATTCACATTTCCATTCACATATATCATTTCCATTTCCATTTATCATCACCTTTAAAAAAATTATATATGTCATAATACTTTGATTATGACTCAGACATCTCCTCTGTATTCAATGAAATCAATATGCTTTTATATACGTAGAGTATTCCATTTATCTCAAAAGTATTAAATATCATTCAATAATATTTATTAATTACAATACTTAGAAAGAATATAATATTATAAATCATATAACCCTAGATAATAACTGATACCATTCCTTTATATATCTTTAGATAACAACTGATACCATTCCTTTATATATCTTTAGATAACAACTGATACCATTCCTTCATATTCCCTTAATCATAAGGCATGTTCACTTCATGCATAATCATCTCTATGTATATTCATATCCATCTCATACTCATACTCATATACCTTCCCTTTTTACATCAATAATCAAGGAAAACCATTTCTTAACAATATAGTAACAATAGCATCACATATATATATTTCATGAAATCAAGTTTCTTTGAAGATAAATAATTTCCAAGTAGGGATAGAAAAGATCTTGCCTGGATCTCTAAAGCGAGTATGTGGAATCCTGAGTTCGTCTCCCGTTTCTATAGGAACGAAAGGATCACCATTAGTATATATCCCACTTAATCACTTAATCTCTACACCATAACACCCTTAACTCATATTATAAGTTTAACATGGTTTTTATGCACCAAAAGTTTACATGCACTTAACCATTTTTAAACTCGATCTAAGTTTTAACATATTCCACCATTCCCCTTAATAACCACACTCGACTGTAAAAATTCTCAGAAAATATAGATTTCGAATTTTAATGCAAGGTCAACTGTAAAGGGTCCTCTGACCACCCTACTACACTATCCCAAAATTTCGTGACTTATAAAAATGTCTAAGTATGGTAACTTTAGCCTCAAAGTTGACACAATTACGGTTTCTCGGTTTTCGAACGTCTTTCACTAAAACTGACTTTTCTCCTAAACCGTTCATCAGATTTTAACGCACCTTATATCAAAACAATATATGAACCAAGCTCTAGACTTTCATGATCAGTTGGTGCTCTGGAAAGGAACCTACCGTGTGAATATGGGTGCCAAAAACAGGGCATCTTTTGGTTTAACGAAAATCGGACATTATAACGGCTATATTTTCATACTTTCCAAAATCAAACTCCTCCAAATCAATCATCCACCTTATACACCATCACCTACACCATGTGGTCATCATACCAACCATGGTTACAATCACAATCCACTTCCATATTTAACTTAAACCACTTACAAACACATATATCATCATGAATAATCACTTATCATAACCTTAATCACTAAACTTTCTGTAATCCATCATATATTCAAAGTAATACTAAAGGGTCTTGAGATTTATACCTTCTTGAAGCTTTAACAACCCTTATCAAGCTTTGGGATATGCTTAATCAACCTTATACTAGCTTGGATCAACTAAAGAAATCATAAAAACAAAGTTAGTTTCTAAGGGTTACTATTCATCATCACTTTTGTAAAAGTCATAACAAATCGAAAAATAAGAGTTTGGCTCTCAAATTTTTACCACATCTTGGCCTCTGTATAAGCTTTGATTTGAGCTATAGATCACCAAAAACAAAGCTTCCTAGCTATGGTTTTTAGCCCTCTTTTTCCGTTGGACAGAAACTGGACAGGTTTGGTTCTCCCACTTTGAGCATGGATTTGACTAGGCTATACTACTTGGATTGTCATGAAATTTTGTACGAATCTTCCCCATAGAGTGGAGAAGCTATGGTTAAAATTTGGTGATTTTAGCATGGATAGAAATGGAGATATGAATTTTTCTTTCCTCCTTGTTCTTGCTGGGCAGTTTGTAGAGAAAAGAGATGGGGGAGCTTTTCAACTTTGTTTCTCTTGTGTAAATGATGTATATCCCTTGTTTCTATCTTATATATCAGCTAGATACCTTTTGTGAAGATATTTTGGAGTCCACCAATCAAAACACTTCTTGTTTAGCTTCTTTTGGAAGATTTATCCAATTGGTTGTGTGTTTACTAGTTTATCCTTGCCCTTTCACTCTATTTGCTCTTCTAGCCTTGCCCCTTCAATATATCCATGAGCCACTCACTTAATTAACTTGTAAATGCAGCTCCTTGGAGCCTCTTGGACCTGCATGGCTTAGGTTTTGGGCCTTAGGGTTTTCGGATGGGCTTTGTGCAAGTTCTCTCGTCGTTTGATTCATCGAAAGTTTTCTGTGATCGTTTCAGTGGTTTCTCCTTTGTAAATTCCTTGGATATATAATATCCTCTCCCACATAATATATTAGTGTGTTAGGGTGATTCTAATTCTCAAGTAGGTATTAGATCCAATATCCCTGGTATATTCTCTTTTTCTCAGAAGTTGCTCTCCCGGTTATCTCTCGGGTTCTCAAGCATTCTCAAACTCGTTTAACAATCTAAATTCCCTTGGCATTTCCTTGACTTGATCACTCCTTGGTTTAACCTAACTTCACTATTCCTCAAGATATAAACCCTTTAACATTTCTATACTCTTTAATATCACATTCAATAGAGTCTCAATCGAAATCGAAAATCCTTAAAGTCCATATTCAGGAATTTCTGAAATCCATTATCATTTTGAGTCACTTAATTTCAGTGTACAATACTAATATGGTTTCTGTTTATTCATTTTCTGTTTCCATTATAGGGTACCTATATACCATTTTCCTAAATCCTCAAAATTACTATTCATTTAGGCACTGTAGCATTCTAAAAGTTAGGGTTATTACATTATCTTTTCTATTTTCTATAACTAAAATATCTCCTTTTCCAATTATATCACGGGCGGTTATATTTAATAAAATAAAATAATAAAATTATAATATTAATAATTAATCGATTACTTTTTTTAGCCAAAACGTATAATCTTTTATATCTTTTTAATACCTTTTTTTCTAGATATATCACGTGCAACATTAATTTCTCATTTTCTAAAAACAGTACGAGCAATTTTATTTAGTAAAATAATTTAATTAAATTATAATTACTATAAATTAATTAATTACCTTTTTCACCTAAAACATGTCAACTTTTGAATTTTCACCTTACAATTTCTATTTTCTCTAACTAAAATCTCTCCTTTTTCAATTATATCACGTGTGGTTCTATTTAATAAAATAAAATAATAGTATTATAATACTAATAATTAACCGATTACCTTTTCCAACTAAAACCTATCATTTTTCTATATTTTCTAACTACAATCCCCTTTTCTAGAAATATTACGGATAACCTTTATATAATTATTATGAAATCATCTCATTGAAAAATTTAAATCATTTATGTTTTAAAAAAATCAATTCAAAAATATTCATATAATATTAAAAAAATTCCGTGCATCGCACGGGTTTTAAGCTAGTATACCTAAAATTACGAACTATATTATTCTCTTCCAATCATTAATATATAACCAAAAATATCACATTGTAACTTCCAAACATTAGTAAACTATATTAAAAAGAAACCCATTCGTTGTAATATGGGTATAATTATTTGTAGTTTGTAGTTTGGTTTAACAGTTCAACCATAAAAGTATTGGTCAGCTAGCAAGCCTTGACTCCACAATAGTATGATGTTGTTTGCTTTGGGCCTAATTGGCACACATTTGTTTTTGGTCACATCCCAAAATGCCCCATACTAATAAAGTTAACTAGCTGTTTATTAATTAACAATATGCCCCTCCCTGAAATGATTTAGAACAACTCCCAACAATCTCCTCCTTCACACATCGGGCTTAACACATGTCGAATATGCCACCAATCAGTGTCATACTGGCTCCTTGACTCATACCGGAAGTCCACCTGGCTCTCTGGCTCCTCCTAGGCCCATACTGAAACCTCCCCTTAAGCCCAACTTGGGGATTAAATAGATAAGAATCGTTAGATTTAATATTGTGGAATATTTTATTTTTAAACTAATATACTAAAGGTTCCTGGTCCCTGATAATCGATTGTCAGGGACCGGTTATGTAATAATTGATTTCCAGGCCGTTGGATCAAGGATCCAACGACCTGGATTAAAAACAAATTACATGTCCGCTATAATTTCCTATCCGCGGAAAATTATAGCGGACAGGCAATTTTTTTTTAATCTAGGGCCGTTGGATCCTTGATCCAACGGCCTGGAAATCAATTATTACGTAACCGGTCCGACAATCCAGGACCATGTACTAAATACCCAAGTTTTGAATCTCATTAACAACAAATATAAGTTGGGAATTTATATTATTAGTTTTAAATAATACATGAGTTTGTCAATAATATATATTAAACTAAAACTAAATAACTATTAAAATAAATTAGGTAAAAAATAATTTTAATATAAAAAATATTATATAAAATTAAAAGAAGTCTGTGCATCGCATGGGTTATAAGCTAGTATATATAATAAAACCCAAAACACGAAAAGCCTTGGCAATACATTTTTTTTATTATCAACAAACTTCGCATACATCACCGAATTCTGAGAAAAGGCCATCTTTATCACAATTTAGAGGTAAAATGTCCTAATTATCACAAATTAAAAAAATGGCCCTTTTTATCACAGAAAAACGCCACTTTATCTCACGTTTTTAAAAAACGCAATGGCGTGTGGCATTTTTTACTTTTTTAATATCCAACATCGATTTTCCAAAAAAAAAAAGACAAAACGCATCATTATATTGCGTTTCTAAGAAACGTATGTTACATTGGCGTTCCTGTGGGCCCCGCAGGGGTAATCAATTTTCCAAAAAAAACAAAAAAAAGACACGCATCATTATAATGCATTTTTCAGCTAACGCAACTTCTTCATGCGTTTTCAATGTTTAAAAAAAACAGTGATAACGCAACACGCCAGTGCGTGACTCAAAAACGTCTGACGCCTTTGCGTTTCTTTGTGATAAAAAGGGCCATTTTTTGAGTTTGTGATAATAAGGATATTTTTACTTCAAAGTTCAAATTGTGATAAAGAGGGCCAACACCCCCGAATTCTTGACTTTTTACGACATACATGATACACTCTAAAACTGGACAGTGATTGTTACCCAGATGCCGGTTATCAGTACCTCTTGTGCAAACCATGAGTTATGATCAAAATCTGGTCCACCAGGCACCAGACGTGTTGCAGAATGTCCTCGACAAGTGTTTGTCCCCCATTTGAAGATACACAAATTCTTTAATAAACTCTGTATTAGCTGATCACCATTAGCAATACCACAAGGTACCTTCACAGAGAGTTGTTCAACAATCAAGAGCATCACGATTCACGAATACCTCCAAGTTTGAGAACTGCTATCATAATTTAAATCTAACATATCAAAATTCAATATTTCCCTCAAATACTGCAATTTTTTGTGCCGGGATATATACTAATGTGACAACTCTAAACTGCGATGGTGATGCAAACTTACAAAGTATACCTAAGCTGACATAACACTTGCCAGGTCCTTAATGTTTATTCACGGTGAAATAATCTACAGCAGCCAACCACGACAGACTTTCAATCTTCCAAGCAAGTCACTTGTGGCATCCCCATTACACAATTCTATTATTCTGAAAAATATTCAATATCACTGGCACCATAGTCCATAGTCATAATCATGAACATGACATTTCTCTAGAATTGAGATAACAAAGTCAGTATCCCGTCCACCTCTTTCAGTATCATTGTGAACAACCTGATTTCCGGTCCTGTCCTTGATTTCCTCCTTTTCGATTTTCAACTCTTTGGTACTCCTACATCCCATCAACATAAGCTCTAACATTTTCCTCCGAACATCATAAATTTGGTTAGTCTCAACCAAACACCCTCTACTATATGCTTCTCTGAGAAACACCAATTGAGTACTTCCTTTGGTGGATATATAAAATATTCCAGGGTGCTTCAAAATAAGCTCCCTAATATTAAGTTCAATCCCCAAATCTTTCCGAAAGTGTACTATCCGCTCAACCTCAATCATCTTCTCCACCGTCAAACTCAACAACTCATGAAGGATTGCAACAGCACGTTTCTCAAACCGTTCAATACCTCCACAAGTACGAACCGAGCAACCTCATTAACATCATAAGGCTTAACATAATTCATCCTTTGCCAATTCTTCAACTTCTCTTTGAACCCCGCCCAATCTTAAAACCAGTCGGAAAATCAATAGGAAAAGCATACTTGGTCTCAAACTCACTCAACCACTTCTCTCTATACTCCCTCTCCCTACACTCCTCAATCTTCGCAACACGCAAACTCTCATCACCTTTATCAACCAATTCCACTATCTCCAAATCAACTAACCTAAAATTCTTACGATATTTCCCAAGTATTGAATCATGAAAATCTTCTGGTAGCCCCAACTCCCTCCTAACCAACCTCAAAGCATGCACATGAATCGTCCCATTACATGCACATGAATCGTCCCATTAACCAACATCAACAAAATCTTCTTAACCCTTTTCACATTCTCCAATTCCAACTCCTTTGTAGAAATTGTAATAGCCTATGCTACAACTTGTGATGTGTGTGTGCATAATGAAGCTAGTGAAGCATGAATATCAATGTAAGAGAACAATAAAGGAAACTCATATTGATATGGCTTGTTCAGCTTATTTATTACAAAGGAGGAAGAACTAATATATAGAAGAACAATGTATAAAAAGTCTAGTACTGCCCAACAACTCTATGACTTTATGTTTAACTCTAGTCAATGTTGAACTACCGTGCTAGTCTATATTGAACAGCTGTGTAGATGAATAATAATATGTTTAACATAAGGTGTTCAACAATGGTGGTTAAGATGTGTTTGTGTTTACATTTCAACACTCCCCCTCAAACTAAAGATGGTTGAAAAACCAGCTTGAGTTTGTAAACAAAATTACCGAAAGTGGTAGGAGGATTTTGAACCGGAGACACGATGTAGATGAATCGTGCCTTTTTGTTGGTCTTTGCACCTCCCCAAACTGATGTAATTCTGATAGCTAGAGAAGCATTGTCAGAATAATAAGCTAATCTGATGGCTGAAGAAGCACTGTCAGAACGGTAAAACAATTCTGATGGCTGGAGAAGCACTGTCGTAATGAAGATCGAAAAATCAATTCTGATGGCTGAAGAAGCACTGTCAGAACGAAAACAATTCTGATGGCTGGAGAAGCACTGTCAAAATGATAAGGAAATTCTGATGGCTAGAGAAGCACTGTCAGAATGAGAAGCACTGTCACGTCTATGGCTGATCCCAAGAGTCTGTCATGATAGATCCCGAGGTGACAGTTAATGCGGTGGAAGAAGCACTAGTTTTTGACAAAATCTGTCTGAGAAGTGATTCAAGCTCACTATTTGATGCAGTTTCCGGTGTAGAATCTGAGGTTGCATTAATGGACCGCCAAATATGTATTTCGTTGAAAAAGCTACGCATAGCTTGAGATCAAAGAAAATGATGTGTTCATCCAAAATTCAACTTCCCTTCATTCTGGTAAAGAAAACGCTCAAAAGTAACTTTGAAATTTCCAGGAACTACAATAAAATAGTCTAGGGACTGATGTGTCAGTTGACAGAAGCTGGAGTGTCAACTTGCAAGATCTGATAAAGTTTAGGTACCAAGGTGTAAGTGGGCCAGACTAACTAATTCTGTGAAATGGTACGGGCTATCTTTGTGTAGCCCAATAATGAAAACAAGAGTATAATTATATGCTGGCCCAAACCAAACATAAACCAACAGCCTTGATAGATACACGGATGAGGTTATTGCTCCTGCCCCTTTCCCTTCATTTCTCCACATCTACACAAAAGCATTATAAATACATACAAGCTCATACTGTGTGTATCTAATGACCGGGGTTGGTTTATCTGGATCCGATTCAGCTACAACGACTATCAATTTTCATATCTCCAGGAGAAATGACAATAAGAGGAGATGTTTTGGTGATGCTCCGCGAATTTTTTATTTATTTTTGGATGGAGTCTCTTAACCCGAATAGAAATGATGGCTGACAAGAGGAGAATGAGGGTGTTAGTGGTTTGTATTGTGGCTGGAATGGGTGTAAATACAAGTCTTGCTAAGTTGGCACACAAGATGTTTTGTTAAATGTCACAGAGAAAGCAACGCCAATAGAAGGCGAGAGGGAGGAAGAGGAGATGATGCAGCGGTGTAAGAGATGATGAGTTGGAGGAGTCTGATTTGTGGGTGCAGCGGAAAGAAGAGTGAAGCAACAAGATAAGCAGGAGATGTTTTGACAGAGGCTTGCAAAACCTTCGGAGCTTAACTTGAGGTTTGAGGTATGTTTTGTATAATTGATATTTGTGACAGTTGAAACAACAAAGACCAGGAGCTTAAAGCTCTGATACCATGTAGAGATTGTAATAGCCTACGCTACAACTTGTGATGTATGTGTGCATAATGAGGCTAGTGAAGCATGAACATTAATGTAAGAGAACAATAAAGGAAACTCATATTGATATGGCTTGTTCAGCTTATTTATTACAAAGGAGGAAGAACTAATATATAGAAGAACAATGTATAAAAAGTCTAGTACTGCCCAACAACTCTATGACTTTATGTTTAACTCTAGTCAATGTTGAACTTCTGTGCTAGTCTATATTGAACAGCTGTGTAGATGAATAATAATATGTTTAACATAAGGTGTTCAACAATGGTGGTTAAGATGTGTTTGTGTTTACATTTCAACATCCTTAACCACATTTTCTTCCTCTTTCAACAACCCCATCATTTTATCCGTAACTCGACAACAAACATTCCGCTTAACCGGGTGAGTAAATACATCAAACACATGGGGATATTTACGGAGAAAAGCACCAACACCAATGTTAAGTCCAACAATGTTGTTCCAACGAGACATTAACTGAAGTGAGACAAATGGGCCTCGTTTCTTATCAGTCATGAGGTTGTTCAGGTGAAGAATGAGGTTGAGTTTCTTGAAATGGGCTGAGAGTTGGTCCAACTTGAGGTCTCGGGTACGGGTTTCTAACCGGGTTCTTGCGGTGCTGGTGGGTTTTTACTTCCATCGTAATTGAATGGAGGAATTGAGAGGAACGAATGAGATTGAAAAATGAGGGTTTAGTTTGTGTTTGATGAATGTTTGTAAAACATTACTCTGTTTAATCAGTTGCAGTGAAGTGTCTTAGAACTTATTTTTGAAAGTAACGTTACTGTATTTTTTTTCTTTGGCAAAGCACTTGATGTTATGTTGCCATTACTCTGTTTTAAACTAGTTTTCTTTCCTTACATTTCACTTCATTCATTTTTCCATATAATTTATACAAATATAAATAATTTGAAATTTTGAAGTTAAATAGTGAATTAGTGTTTTTTATTAATACGGGAAGGAATTGTTGGAGGAAGATTACATCAATTATTCAATTTTAAAAAAAATAGATAAATTAACTGCACTTCGCGCGGTTAATATTATTTTTTTAGGTATTAAAAATTGAGTAATTATTTTAAAAAGATTAGTAGGTATTTTATGAATATTTAATAAAAAAATGGTTCAAAATAATTTGAATGAATTATTAGTTGGAATAATAATCTCATTATTTATTTAGAATTTAAATAATTTTTAAAAAATAAAAACATCAAAAATAGCAATTATAATACGAACGTAATTTTTACAATAAAAAAATTATGAATATTAAATATAACTAAAGAGAATTTTTTAAAATCAGCAACTCTTTCATAATATACATGCTCAGTAACAGTATAAAAAATTATTTAATTAAAATGTTAATTAAATTTGACACAATATAATGACACGTCATGTATATAATTTTGTTATAAATTTAGTCGGTCAATAAAATGGTTGGTGTTGTGAGGGAAATTTGGTACAACACTTCTTGGAGGTAGTTGCGGGAAGAACGGAGAATCGCGTAGAAATCGGCGTGAAGACAGGTTCGTACGCCGACTGCCAGGGTTCAACTGCCTTGAACCGAGGGGGAATTGTGGCTGTGTTTGGACTGAATTTGCAAGGTCTCCGGGCAATTGTGACTGAGTAAATCCTACTCAATCGGAGAAGATGCCCAGAACTGTGTTAGAGGTGTGTATATTTGTGTCTAACCCTTGCAAATGGCCTACATACCCTCATATTTATAAGGGATCAAGTCCAATGTAGTTCTTGATGATTGAGCCACGATTTGATAAACTTTATCCTCCTTAACTGAACTGATTTCATGAATTATCCCAGCTGATTTGATTATCCAGTGGTTACTTCTTTATAAATCCATAATTATCTCCATAAATATATGATTATCCATCATATATCTCCATAAATATATGATTATCTGTGTTAACAGATGTTGTTTACCTGCTCCTGATGTTCGGGACTTATCCCTAAGTCAGTTAGGGCGTCCCTTATCCATTCTCCTATAATTTAGGAAGCTGCAGAGCTGCCTTTTGGATATCGTCAGGGTACGTGCACGTACCCCTGCCTAGAGGCCTACCACCTGAATGAACCCCTGTCAAGCATCCGCACAGTAGTACCCCCAACTGAGGTCCAAACACCTGAACCCCTTCATGGACGAACCCCGATCCAGATAACACCATCCTCATTTCTCTAAGGTATATTGGGCCACCATACCCATACCCAGCCCAGCCTATCCTTCAATATCCATTCAATCCGGATATGTACTCTTAATGGGCCTTAAATCAAGCCCAAGGCGGATTTTGGGCACAACAACTACCCCCCGGTTCCTTGCAGCCTTTGAAGGCAAGAGGAACCTATATTGCACGTACCTCATCCACACCCTCGTTCCATGCGAACCCCTAAGCCTACGTGAGCGAACTCGTTGTAGGAAACAAGGGATTCAATCACGAAACTCATGTGCCAATGACTGTACTTTCATACTCGAACCCTGGGGTTCAACCGTCTTCATATCGGGGTATCATCACCGAACCCCCAAGCTATGCACCTTAATAAACATATCCATTCCGCCAAATGATAACAATCAAGAAAATTACTTAGAATAAAATTCTGCATAAGTAAAATCATACCCGGACTCAAATTGTTTAAACTTCAAATTCCACTAAAACTCTCTATTCTCACCATAAATTCCCATGTATCCAGCCTTCCATCAGTCCACATTCAATTTTTATCGTTCTCAAAAAACCTTTAATGACTACCTCCTCTTTTCTCCTTTTAACACACGCTTCCCACCATGCACTGCCACGTGTCTAGACCGTCCGTATCCCCATATACTCATATATACATACAATCACGCTTGTTCCTCTTTTAACAAAAGTACTAGTAAAATAAAACCCCTCTTCTCCTCCAAGGCAATTTCTTCCGGTGGCTTCAACTTCAACAAAACACTCCTTCTCGACACTCTCTACCGTTTGAATCAAAGGTACTCCACCTTCCTCTTTTCTTTTGTCTTCATTTTTCTTGTTATTGATTGCTTCACTGTGCACACCCACATAGATGTTCATACGTATATGTGCTTCACACTCTGAAATATGCTTACAATGCCATCCCCATGTTTAATATGTCGACTATATATGCCTTTTCGTGCCTCCTTTGTTTTGCATGCTGTATTTTGAGCCTTGTTTGAAACTGTCCGTAACCACATGTTGTTCTTAATAAACGAATTGGGTAGATCTCGTGGTTTTCATTTGATGATTCCAATTGTGTATGTTCATATTTCGCACACATGCATGTCTACACACACAGATACACCCTTTACTTGATTGCGAACCTTGCCACTTTTTATCATATGAGCCTTAAGATGTGTTTTTAGACTTGCCATTAGCGTGTTCGCAGGTTGGGTAGACTTGCCATGCCGTCTTTTAGATCCTCCAGCTTTTAGCCTGATTTTGATTTCCTGTCTTTTGGGGGTCATACTGCTGCACCCCTGAGACCACTTGGGCTACCGTCCCTTACATGCCCTGTAGGTGTTTGATGAAATTCCCCCCATGACATTTTCTGTCCAAGCCCTGTTTTATCGTGGGGTACGCCTGATGGAACCCCTGTGACAACCCAGGGTCTCCAATTCCTTCCTTCATTTCATTGCCTTTTTATTTGAGTTGACACCTTGTTGGTTTGTGTCCAACGCTTCGTGCTGACACTGCTTTTCCCCTTTGCAGATGTCCAGCCAAACCATTTCTGCCCAGTCCCAGAATTCAGTGACTAAGGAGGCTACCCCCCAGACGGGAACCTCTGAAGGAAATTCATTCTCATCCCCAAGCCCGGTATCCTCATTTCCACCACTGTCCTTTACTGTTAGTGGCCGCACACGGTCAAAGATCAAAGTCCTTGACCCCATTAAAGGTCAGATTTCCATAAAAGCTAAATCCTCAAGCCGTGAACCAATGAACCCTACTCCCATTAGATCTGACACATTTGAACCAAGAGAGGAATGTGATTCTCTAAGCCATATGTTCCCACCATCCAAGTCTGCCAGTTGCTCCAACTCTGAAGATGAACTCCATGATGAGGCTATGACTGTTGAAGCCTCTAATCCCAGCGAGAGCCTACTGCACTGTGCCAACACGAAATCAATCATGACCAGCCAGAAACTAGAGAACCTATTGAGTGCATGTAACCCAGGGTGCACACTTGTCGTACCCCAACCTGATGAGAGGTGCCATGATTTTTCTAACTTCAACCCTGACCAAATTGTTCCAAATGCTGTGTTATCCGCCCAATTCTTTAGGTTGGGATTGTCTTTACCTCTGCATCCTTTCATCACAGATGTACTAGACTTTTATGGCATTTCACCAATGCAATTAACACCAAACTCTTATCGCATGGCGATTTGTATGTTCATCCTTTACGATACCATGTTCCAAGTTGAATTAACAGCATGTGAGTTGGGTTATTTCTACCAACTCAAAGAAACTGGAAAAACCACAGGCTTCTTCTACCTTACAACTTGGAATTCCCACAAGGGGCGGTGTATAAAAGGGAACAAGAAAGATATGTCAGGGTGGTACAAACAGTTTTTATACTGTTATGATTGCCCAGAATACAGAAAGGACTTCAACCTCGACCCATGTGAGTTACTTGTTTTCATAGTTCCGTAATCATCCTTTTAAGCATACCTCTGTGTGAAGCCATGTTATACATATACATATTTTTTGTTTGCTTGTATATGATAGCAATGCCAGAACAGACTCCTCTGGAAGGAGTTGAGTTGGAACGAGCTAAAATGGCCTTGAAAAGGTGTGCAAAGCTAGGAGACGGCTCCAGCTTGTTAACCAAAGAAAACTTGATCAACCTAGGGTTCAGTTGCGAACGTACCCTTAAAGCACAGGGGGTTGCTCATACCCCTGTTGAGATGAACCCTGACAAGGGAATCCTTTGTGAAACAGGTTCTTGAATGTATCCCAGTCTCTGAACGTACCTACCTTTCATAGACCATGCATGCTTTATATACATGTTTGATACATTTATTTTTGTTTGATGCATCTTCTTTGTTTATATATCCTGTTGCCATACCCCCATTTGCCACTAACACCTTCTATCTTATGCTCATTTGTTTGCAGAGATGTCTTTCCCCATTCCTTCCTTCATCAAGAGATCGAGCAAGAATGTCTCAAAGAGAGAGCAGGCGAACGTAGACCTTGAGGAAGAAATTCCTGTTCCAGCCACCAAAACCAGCCCGGATCCTGCTGAAAAATCCACTCTCTCCAGAAAAAGGTCTTCTCACAGAGCTTCTAAACCCTCTGGTGCTTCCGGCTCTCGAAGTGGCAAAAGATTAAGGGGTGATCCAGGGCGTAGCCCTTCTGATGTTGCTTTGTCCCCCTCCCTCACAGCCTTCCTTGATTCCATTAAGGAACGTACCCCTATGCAATCAATTCGGGAGTGGGATAAGATCAGTATGGAGGAAGCTGTCGACACGATGTCCCTGGCCAATGCTCAGAGCTTATTCTTACATTTGAAATATAGCCGTCAAATGGCTGAAGCTGCCAAAGGAGACCTCAAAATCCGTGAAGAACTTATTGGGCTACGTTCCGAGGTGAAGGTTTACCGTGAGGATAAGAAGAAAATGTTGGATTTGAACAAGAAGTTCCAGGAGAATGAGACCGTTTTGATCCAGGAGAAGAATGATTTATCGAAGGAGAGGAAGACACTGAACACCCTGGCCATCAAGCTTGATAAGGAAAAAGAACAGCTGGTTGTAGACAAAAACAGACTTGAAGTAAAGATGAGGGTCCTCCAGGGTATTATTGCTAAGTATAAGGTTGCTCTCTCTCGTCAGGGGGACAAAGAGTATAATGCAGGATACCAAGCCGGTGTCAAGGACTACATGGCCTCCACATACGAAGCCTTCCCCAACCTGGATTGGGCACTCCTGGGCCAAGATGCTGTGGATGCCATCAACCTGATTAAAGAAGAGAAAACCCTCGAGGTCCCAAAGGTTGCCATGACCGAAGCTCCCCTGAACAAGGATGATGAGGTGCCCGTAGACACTGTTGCCAAGGGTGTGGTGGAAGCTGTAGAGATTGAGACAACTGAAGCTTTTGCTGGGGGTTCAACAGTGAAAACCCAGGTGGAAGTCACCCCGTCTGAACTTGAAGCTGTAAAGACTCCCCCAGCTAGTGTGACTCCTCCTGCCTCTCCAACCAAGAAAATCCAGTAATTTCTTCCAGGCAATCTTTTTTAAGTGAACTTTTAAGAACTCTTTTGGCATTGATTGCCGTGAACTCGTTATTTTGAGGGTGCGGGCTCCTCGGAAGGCCTCGCAAGTTGTACCCGTAACTTCTGAATTGGTTTCTTTTGAACTCTAAGTAGATGGTTTATGAACCTTGCATGATTTTCCTTTATATGTATCTGTTGTATGTCCACCTTGTGCGCACACACATGCACATATGTGGGGATGTCTTGTTATGTCATACCTTATAGAGAATTCGTGATATGTTCCTTGTAGAAAAATCCATGCCATGTTCCTTGTTAGGATGAATGAACCCCGGTTAGCCTTTGGGGTACACCCTTCGTAGCCTGGGCAACGTGTAGAGTCATACGCCTTCCGTAGGCGTACGCCACCCCGTTGTTATTCCATAGACTTAGACATAAGACTTTCCTGCCTTAAGGATTATTACCAAGTGAGTTACCAGGAGTGAACTTAGGATAGAGAAGTTTGGCAATCCTGCAAAGTGGTTAAATAACACAGATATATGTATAGATTCTAAAATAAGAATTTCTCTTTACCCAAGTGCATCCTCGTTCTTAGGAGGGTTCCTGCCGTAGAAGGGATAGGTTTTCCACCGGTACCCATATCCGTTCCAAATCCTTGCCTTGAAATTTATCCCTATATTCCATAGGGACCTTTACCTGGGGAGACAGGTGTTCCACTTGTCGTACCCCTAAATGTGACCAAATTCCTTTCCGGGTGACTTCCTTATGATGTTAACTTCGTAACGATGTTAGTTTCATAATAATGTTAATTTCCTAATGATGTTAGTTTCCAAGAGTTGAACTTCACTTACCCAGTTTCCCTGGGGTCGTGGTGAAGCTGTTTGCCAATCCAATGTGATATCCTCACATCGCTAAAGTCCTTAGCGTTCTAACCTCACTCACCCAGTTTCCCTGGGGTCGTGGCGAAGTTGTTTGTCAATTTGTATGTAGCTTCCACAGCTGTACATGAGTCCCGAAACGGGGTTGGTTATCCACCAACGTGATTACACGGAAGTTTACCGGCGTTACGCCTGGCCAGGGTTCAAACGAGTGAACCTCCAATATGGGGGAACTTTATTGGCCTAGTGTCCCTAGGTCCAGCCTGCCTTGGGGTTCCAACCCATTCACACGTAATCCACATGTGATGCATGTATAATCCATACATGTTCCTGCCTTGATTCATGTATAATCCATACATGTGCCTGCCTTGATTCATGTATAATCCATACATGTGCCATATAGTCCGTGTAATCAATTAGCACATAATCCATGTGCTACAATCCTGCCTTGCGCACGTAATCCACATGCGATTTAAATCCGAAAAATTTTAAATTTCTTTTAAAATTAGGCTATCCTATCCGAGGCCAGTATCCACCTACTACCCCCCGAGTTCTTTAGTATAATTATACTTATAGTGAAGAACTAGGTACAAGCAGTTGTAACCTCTACATGCAATGCGCAGATGAAACAAATAACACATGTAGCATATAAGCCAGGCAAGTATCACACGTAGCACGTAAGAAAAGCAAGTAACACATAAAGCATGCATGCATTACCACTACATAAGACAGCAATTAAAGCAAAGAACAAGTTGACTGCATTATATCCAATTAAATCAAAATAGGTGTTCAACAGGTAGGCGTACATTCACACCCCCTGAGCACTTTATTATCCTAAAGAAAAGAAAATCCTAGCGATTGGTCCTAAGATCGTGGTAGTTATAACTAATAAACTACCTTTATTCTCCTATGCCTGAAAGAGGCCTACGATAAGTATCACCTGGAGTCAACTACCGGTAATATTTCCTAAGATATTCGGCGTTCCATGCCTCCGGGATGAATTTCCCATCCAAACCTGCCAAGTGATAAGTGCCTTCCCCTAGGACCGATGTGATCACATAAGGGCCCTCCCAGATTGCCTCAAAGATTCCATGTCCTGAAGTCTTTGAATTGGGCATCTGTTTCCTTAAAACCAAATCGCCAGCCAAGAGTGGCATCTGAACCCCGCCGTAGGGGTACTTATGAGTCTTAATTTTATGGGCCTCGGGCTTCAACTGTGAAGTTCCCTGATTCCCTTCCACCATATTTAGATGCAAATGATGTTTGTCTTTGTTTTCCAAGAAATCATGGCCACATTTTATGATTGGACCTTTAGCCGTGGGCATCAAGCTGATTGACTTCTGATAGGTTGATCCAGCGTTCGACAGTCCAAAAGGCATTATGCCACGATAGTTGTAGCCTGTACCAGATATGAAGGGAGTGTACCCCTGGCCATGTTCTGGTAGCTTTCCTCCGGGCCATTTGGCCTTTGTCATTTTCATCGAGCCATTCTCATCATCAAAACTTTCAATATCATCATTAAGGACCTCCTCAATCATCTTCTTGATTAGGGGTTCCACCGTTTCCGTACCCCGAGATTCTGGGGCTTCTAGCATTAACATTTTAGCATAGGTGTCTTTTCCCCAAGAAAAAGCAGCATCACAGTGAGGTTTCTTCCCTTGACTCTGTAGGGACATAATAGCATTACAAGTTCCCCTTACCGACTTCACCCCCTTCTGAAATGGGGGTTCGTCCACCTGTTGTTCCATTGGTTCCAGGTAACGGTAACATTGTTCATTTGCAGGACCCCCATCCATTAATAGCAGGTGTTTGCAAGACTGCTCAGCTGCACGTAATGCCTTACCATAGCATTCCCTAGAATCCAATTGGCATCCCTGTATACACCCAATTCCACCTGGAGTGGGGAATTTCATAGACAAATGATAGATTGAGGTTACCACCCGCATCTCTTTAAGTAATGGTCTTCCCAATATCCCATTGTAGGAGATGCCTTCGTTTATCACCATGAACTCGGCTATCTGTGTGGCAGACCGGGGTTCCTCCCCCAAAGTAATAGGAAGCTTCACCCGTCCAACAATCTGCACGGGGTTCCCAGTGAAACCGTATAACTCATTATAAGAAGGAGCCATTTCCTTATCCAGCAGCCCCATTTTCTGGTAAGTGCTATATGCAAGAATATTCATGGAGCTTCCGTTATCCACCAACACTCGGTACACCTTCAGGCCTCCAATCGCAACCTTAACCACTAGTGCATCATTGTGGGGATGATGAACGTGCCTAGCATCCTCTTCAGTGAACGTTATATCAGCGGCTTCCCCCTTAAAGAGCTTAGGGGGTCTTTCGGTCAAGTGGTATACATTTGTGAGGGGTGCACCTCTGGCTTCCCTGGTGTAGTTTTTCCTGGCATTCATGCTCGTACCCCCAATATAGGGTCCGCCTATGATAGTACGTATACTATTAGCCCTCGTAGTGCGCTCTGGGTTCACCCTTTCAGTGTCCTTACTTGCTTTATCATCTTTATACCTCTTTGCTTCTTGGGCCACAAATTCCGTAAGGTATCCCCTTCTGATCAAGTCTTCAATGTGATCTTTTAAGTGGCGGCAATCCGCCGTCCCATGTCCATTAGAATCATGAAAGGCACAGTATGGGCCTATATCCTTTCTTCCTGGGGGTCCGTTCTTTATAGGCTTTCTGAACATTCCAGCCTTACTTCCTACCTCAAGTACATGTTCAATAGATGTAGCGAGTGGGGTGTACTCCGCATATTTGGCAGTACCTCGGGAGTAACTTTTAGTTGGGTACTTGTAGCTTACTGTTCTCCCTGTACCAGTTGCATTCACGGTCAACGGTGTCGTCTTTTCATTGTGATGGGTTGCCTTAGCAGAGGAACTTCCACCGTAGAGGGTTCGCTTATTGTACCCCCTGTCTTTAGGACTGTAAGATCTATTTCTCTTGCTCCTATTCCAACTGCTAGAACTACGATCCTTCTTCAGTTTTGCCATTGATTCTTCCACCACTTTTTGGGTTTCAGCTCTAGCATAAAAGTCTGCTAAAGTTTTGGGCTCCTGGCCTTGCAGCTCCTTCCAGAAGTCAGTCCCTGGGCGTACACCCGCAATCAAGAAGTTTTTGTATGTCTCATCAGTGGCTTTCCTTACCTTCGGGACTTCTGCATTGAAGCGTTTGAAATACTCAGTGAGGGTTTCGTTTTCATCTTGCTTGATGTTTGCAAGGGTATTGGCCGGGGGTGCGAATGCAACCGAAGCCCGAAACTGAGTTACAAATAATTCACTCATCTGTCGCCAAGACCGTATTGAGTTTGGACGTATCCTTTTGAACCACTGATGGGCACTGTCTCGTAGTGTGGCAGCCAATAAACGGCATTTCGTCAGATCCTTGACCTGGTATACCTCCATTTCAGTGTTGAACCGGCTAAGGTACTCAACGGGGTCAGTGGTCCCACTGAACTTTAAGTCTCCTACCCCCCGGTACTTTGCCGGGAGTGGTGAATCCCTCACCTTCTTCGTGAAGGGTGAAGCCACCGTTAGGCCCTCCATTGACTGTTTTTCCGCCCTTAATTTCTTGAGTGCTTCGCGTAGATCTCTGACCTTATAATGCTCATTTTCACCATCGGTAAATTGGCTTCCATCCTCATCAGTCTCATTAGTGGAACCCTCACCATGTTTGGGGTTGTGCTGGGAACTGCTGCTTCTCTCATCTCCAACCGTCTTGGTACTTTTGCCAGATTTGGGGCCAGACTTCTCCCTCCTGTGGCTTTGAGACCCCTTCGACTGAGACCTCCCATCTTGGGTCTTCCTTGTTTGCCGATCCTTTTTTCTATCCAGTTTGTGGCGTAGGTCCTTGCTGTCCAACCTATTGCCCAGCCTGTCAAAGACACTCAGGCTGCGTGCGGGTGAACCCTGTGACTCCTGGACCTCTTCCTCATTATCCTCCCAATCCGGATTTGTCTAGTCAGTCTCCACATCAGAAAAGTCTTTTTTCGAGGCCTCCTTCTCAGGCTCCTCAGCATCACTATCAAAATCCAAATGAATCGGGGTAACCACCTTCTTTTTCACTTTGCGGTCCGTGGAACTATGCTTTTGTTTCCATTTTTTCAACTTCTCGGACTTCTTTTCCTGGAGTTTTTGATTCGTGGCTCCATCGTTATGTTCACTTTCATAATCGTTCCGTTCATCCTCCGGCGTATGCATGTCACCGGAATCCTGAGACATCTCTTCCCTCTAGAGATTAAACCAAAGTCCCCTCCTTCTAGCGCCAAAAATGTTGTGAGGGAAATTTGGTACAACACTTCTTGGAGGTAGTTGCGGGAAGAACGGAGAATCGCGTAGAAATCGGCGTGAAGACAGGTTCGTACGCCGACTGCCAGGGTTCAACTGCCTTGAACCGAGGGGGAATTGTGGCTGTGTTTGGACTGAATTTGCAAGGTCTCTGGGCAATTGTGACTGAGTAAATCCTACTCAATCGGAGAAGATGCCCAGAACTGTGTTAGAGGTGTGTATATTTGTGTCTAACCCTTGCAAATGGCCTACATACCCTCATATTTATAAGGGATCAAGTCCAATGTAGTTCTTGATGATTGAGCCACGATTTGATAAACTTTATCCTCCTTAACTGAACTGATTTCATGAATTATCCCAGCTGATTTGATTATCCAGTGGTTACTTCTTTATAAATCCATAATTATCTCCATAAATATATGATTATCCATCATATATCTCCATAAATATATGATTATCTGTGTTAACAGATGTTGTTTACCTGCTCCTGATGTTCGGGACTTATCCCTAAGTCAGTTAGGGCGTCCCTTATCCATTCTCCTATAATTTAGGAAGCTGCAGAGCTGCCTTCTGGATATCGTCAGGGTACGTGCACGTACCCCTGCCTAGAGGCCTACCACCTGAATGAACCCCTGTCAAGCATCCGCACAGTAGTACCCCCAACTGAGGTCCAAACACCGGAACCCCTTCATGGACGAACCCCGATCCAGATAACACCATCCTCATTTCTCTAAGGTATATTGGGCCACCATACCCATACCCAGCCCAGCCTATCCTTCAATATCCATTCAATCCGGATATGTACTCTTAATGGGCCTTAAATCAAGCCCAAGGTGGATTTTGGGCACAACAGTTGGGTTTATTATGTGCAAGAGTAAAAACATGTCAGTATTATTTGTACACAAATTTTGTATTTTAACCGAAAAATCTATATACTTCACATAATTTATAATATTCCCACAATCACCGCTAAAAAAAATTGCTTGAGAACTGTTCTAAAATCGTCCGAAAAAATTATAGCAATCTTGAATATAAAATAAAAAATGACGCAATGTGAAAAATTTTATGTCGAAAATTTACCTAAAACTAATCTTATTTTATACATATAATTAATATTTTATATTGAAATAATAATTATAATACTCAATTAAATTTTGTTAATCTTTTATATAAATAATATGAAGTAAATTAATATATATTTAATAAATGTAATTAATGACTAATTAAGATGTTATTAAGATTCTATTTAATGCATGCAAGAAAAAGAAATTTAATTGAAAATTGGAAAATTCAAGAAAAATATTTTAAACGATTTTGGTGTGTTACTAGTCTCCCGGCATTACAATATATAAATCGTCCGAAAAGAAATTACAGCAATCTTGAATATTAAATAAAAAATGACGTAGTTAGAACAATTTTAAGTTGTCAATTTACCTAAAAATAAACTTACTTTTACACATATAATTAATATTTTATATATTTAAATAATAATTATAATACTCAAATACGTAAATAGTATGAAGTAAATTTCATATATATTTAATAAATGTAATTAATAATTAATTAATATGTCATTAAGATTCTATTTAATCCAAGAAAGAAATTCAATATAAAAATTGAAAAAATGAAAAATTCAAGAAATATATTTAAAACGCTTAGAAACCAAAATTAAAATAGAAACTAAAAACTAATCTTAACCCTTAGATCAATCTAATCTAATGGTCACCGCACACAAATCCAATACACATTCTCATACACAATCCCACCTATTAAGAAACGCTGGAATTATGTGGGATTATGTATGGAAGGGTGTATTTTAATTGTGTATGCTGCTTTTAGGGGACCATTTGATTAGATTGAACTAAGGCTTAGATTAGTTTCTAGTTTCTATTTTAATTTTTTGTTTTCATTTGATCACTAACCTATATATAAAGATGGTAATTTGACTCAAATAGAAATGATACGAGAATATGAAAATGACAATTTTACTTTAAGAAAAAGTTTAGGAGAATAGAATGTAACTTAAATTTTTTCTAATTTTTGATATTTAATCATTCAAAATTTTTGAGAAAATTAGAAAAATATATTGAGACGAAAGGCGTCGTCTCACCGCTCTCGTCTTTTCTTTCATATAATATTTTTTCATTTGATTTAATATATCCCTCATTATTATTGTTGATTGATTACGAGGTTAATTATAAAAATAACATTGATTGTTAGATATTTTAAAACAAGTAATTAAGAATCATTAGATTTTACACTAAAAAAATATTTTATATATTTATATCTAAAATACTATTAAATTTAGGGTTCAAATCTCATCAGTAACAAAATAAAATTTAAAAATATATTATTATATTTAAAAAAATAAAAGCGTTTAAATTTATTATTTTATTTTAATTTTCCTAACAATTTAATCTCTTATATTGTAACTAATAACCCTTTTATCTGTTTCATTTGCCAATATACACCACTTTTCATAATTTACATGAATAAACTAATAAAATAAAGTTTGATGATATTAATATGGGTTGCAATAACTCGTCGTATAATTATTTTTGTTACACACAATTACAAATATTTAACAAGCTCCAAAAATAAAGACATGCTTAACTCTTTGACGATTTCACTAAAATTATAGTATCTATACTAGTCAATAATATAATACTATAATTGAAATATTGAAATTTAATCTTTAAATTAATTAGTCCCATTCAAATAATTGCATATAACTGGTGTTATTTTAAAAAGAATTGATCTAGTGCAGCAAATATCAATCAAGCAAAAGTGTATTTGTTATAGGGAGAATATTGTATAACAATATTTTGGAGGTTTGCTGGAATCACGGAGCAAAATACGGATATTTTGCTAAGAACACGAGGAACACGGAAGGAGATTGGTGATTTTTGTGGCTGATCTTGTTTGTTGATATTCCAGGGTTGAACTGTCAATCATCCATAACAAGGTGCCTACGTACCCTATTTATAGGGATCAAGCCATACGTAGTTCTCTTGGAGAAGAAGTTACCCAGACGGGCTAGGATTTCTGTGGGTTCGACTTGTCCCAAATCCACTAGACGTCTTTGGGCTGATATAATCTATCCATCAATCCTGCTCACGACCCATGACCCAATAAAGGTTACCTATGGCTAGCATGATGCTCGGATCGTATGGCCTCACTGGCGAGGCTAATGGAAAAGCTACGTGGCCTCGCATGCGACCTCGCTGGGCTAGTCATGCGAGGTGGTCCACGCTGTACGGAGATAATTATACTCACGCGACCTCGCTGGGCCTGACCATAAGCCTTCATAATAAATATGCTCTAGGCCTCGCTGGACCTCTAGGCCTCGCTGGACCTTGTAGACTGTATTCTAGGCCTCGCTGGACCTTGCAGAGAGAGTATTCTAGGTCTCGCTGGACCTCTAGGCCACGCTGGACCTCTAGCCTCCATAAAAGTATTCTAGGCCACGCTGGACCTTTATTCTAGCCCATAAGGCCTGCTTAGGGCTTATGCCAAGATTTGGGCATAACAGTATTATTTAAACTTTCTTTATATAGTATTGAAATATATTCAAGTTAAAAATATTAAACAAATCAAAAATATATTATCAATTATTATGTACGACAACATATAGTAATTTGTACTGAATTTTTACTACACATACACATATACATTGCATGAATATTTTGCACAAAAAAATTATTCTTACCTTTTTTTAAAAAGAAAATAACTTTAAAAGACCATGTTCTTTTTTTGTATTGTGCCTAAAAAATTTAGGATTTGTCTCAATTCCTATCACGTCTTAATATATTTTATTATAAATATGTTATATATGATCTTTTTACTACATTTTTCTATCAGCTGCTTTTCATCTTGCCCGTGCCTAAAATTTTTAGGGTCCGGCCCAATTCATATCATGTCGTGCTACATTTTACTATAAATACGTACGTTAATATGTGATATTTTCACAATACTTTTCAGCAGCCGCTTCTCGTCTTCCTATCTCTATCGTAAAATTCTACACCCTTTCACTTTTTTACCAAAATAAATACGTCTTTTATACAATTTAAAATTGAAAGGTTGTGTTATCTTCTAATTTTTGCCCAATTTGCTCACTAATTTTCCCAGATTTGCGTGCGAAATGCTTATTATCGTGATTTCATCTACAACTACTCGGTAAGTTGTCATCTAAATTGATTTGTAAAATATTGCACATTAATATATAAGGAATTGAAGGATTTCTATTTTGTTTTGATTGAATTTTGAACTTTAACCAAAATTTTCTTGTGCTGTTAATTTCTGAATCTCGAAAACTAAATCAATTTGGTAATTATCGATTACGTGTCCTGTTGAACTAAATAAAATTGGTGTTCAATTCAAGATTTTTAATTTATATCAAAATCTGGATTATTTATGATTTGATTTATGATGTTAGTCGTGTATCATATTTGTTGATTCAACTAATTCAGTTTTGAAATTTTTGAACATGTAGTAAGCAATGAAGAAAGTGCTCCAGAAAAGATCGAGTTCTTCTTTCCGCTATTTGCTGGTAAATCATTTATTTTATGAAAAATGTGCTTATAATTCTTTTTATTCAATTTTTATTATAATATTTGAGTTTACCATAATATACGGTTAATTAAATAAAATATGTAATTAACCAATCAAAAAACTGTTAATTATTTTGGGACCTGTCAGAACTCACTCCTAAATTATAGATCAATCAAGTTATATTAAACAATTTCCTTTTTGACCATTCTTATTCTACTTTACCAACCACAGTTATTTAACAATTCTAATTTAAATACAATAATGACTTAATTTAACATATCCATATAATACATATTTTTGAAGACAAATAATATTGGGTGTTCACATATATATACCCTAAATTTATTTAACAATTTTACTATCATTTTATACATTATTTATAACATATTAATATCATTTTTGATAAAATAATATACAAATTACAGAATATGTGTTTTATTTTCAAACATTAATATCTATATTTACAATTTGCATATAATTAATCATGCATGTGCTTATATTCAATATCAAATAATCTTCTTGCTAAACAAGTTTTAATATGTTATTAGAATCTATATATGTACATTTATTTGGTATAGTTTGCAAGTTTCATGGTACCAAAGATAGTGAACTTGAAAAGGGTCTAAGCTACATAAGCACGGAGGCAGACTAGTTCTTTAAGGTGACGCGTGCATATGTAGCAGCAGTTGTTGAAAACCTGGGTAAGGCACCTTCAATACATCTACAAAATTATATCATTCAAAGCCATCTTAGATTGTTAGAAGTATTTTTTTTTGTTAGGAAAGAAATATATAAATGAATTGTATGAGAATACAATATCCTAATAAGGCGTTTCTTTCGATCAAGAAAGTTCATCATCTAACCGAAGAGCACGCATGTTGCCCTCGGACGTTTAGACAATAACACCTTCAAGTCTGAAAGGAAGAACCCACAAAGAAGGGCCTCGTTAAAACCCCATAAGAGCAAAACCCTATGGGAAAAAAACTCAAGGGGGAAAAAGAGTGCCCTCAAAAACATTAATACATCGTTATACAAATTGACTACTAAATTACTAGAACTTCTTGTTGCTTTTATGTGTCCCCATTATCATCAATTATTGTCAAAGACTAGCCTTTTCTTTTGCCAAGGACTTGCCTTCGCTTTTACTCTGCACCTTGAATATTCCATTAATTACTTCCTTTTGAAAGTAAAAAATGAGTCATTTTGAGACTTCTTTGTTCCTGTTAAAACTACAAGTCACCAAAAAACCCAACAAGAAAAGAATAAGTCAATGAATCACTTCTAACCAAAATATAATCTTAAATATATAAAATTTTTGAATTTTGACAAAAAGATGCTCAATTCTAACCAAAGGGGATCCCTTTGGTTAGGCATCTAAAATAATAATCGACAGTTTATTAAACATATAAAAATTATTTTTTAAGACTATATATATAATATGTACATATATATAAATATATATACATATAAAAATCTATAATTTAGCTAATAAATTTTAAAATTGTAAAATTACCAAATTAACTGAATAATAAAATTATAAAAATTAATTATGAAATAAACAAGCCATCTAAATGGCACATCGAAACCTCTTAAAGGCCAAAATATAAGCCATCAATCATGGCCACCCAAAATGGTACAAAATTTAATAATCTCTTAAAAGTCAAAATAAGTCACAAACATGACCAATGATATACGGTACCTAAAAACCACTAATTAAAAACTATCAATCATCAAACAATTATAAATAACTGAACAAATAAATATCAATCAATTCAAATAGATGCAAATTAATTACTCAACAAACCAAACCCCAACGCTTACCCATCAAGCCATAAATAATTCACCAAATAGCATCATTACTACGAATACAAACCAAAAAAAATGCTAATAATAAATGTCACTATTTAAAAACAATAAAACATTACAACATATAAATTACCAATCAGCTAAATAATTAAATTAGAATACATTAAAACCACTAATTGATCACTATCAATTATCAATCAAATATTTGTAACTGAAAATTAAATATAGCAATCAATCATCATTAATAGCAAATTAAAGATAATAAACCGGCCAAAATTAAAGCATGAACCTGGACAAAAAATTATGAACATGATCATCGGAAAATTTTCCGGCCAGTTTCATACCATTCCAAAACACACCATATTAAATCCCTATTGAAACTATAACCCCACAACAACTATCCACACAACTAGAGGCAAGAACCAGTCATATAATAACCAAAGCGAAACCAAATTCCGGCAAAAACAATCAAATTCCAGTGACAACAAAACAATTCATAAGATTCATAAAATCAAGGTTCTACTCTAAATAAACAGATGTGTATGAATATGGCACTAAAATAAACAACCAATCATCAAAACAAGAACTCCTTTGTAAATTCGACTAGCCAAAACACACACTTACACACACACCCTTACTATTAAGCACTAATATCACTACTATTAAGCTTGACATCACTTACCCAAGGAAGGAAACTAGAATCACAGCAAACTCACACACACATATACTTGGCAGGACACACACACCCGTAACACATACTTACGCGCACACACTTACGCGCACAGCCACCACGCAGCACACATCAGACCACACCACATCGATACCAACACAATACAAGGAATTTCTCACACAAACTCGGCTCCCACAAACCGAATGAACACACAAGAATTCACCACACACACAAACACACACACACATATCGTACGTCATAGACACACACCCAATTACAGAAACCACGCACCCAACTCGACGTAAACACACACACACAGCCATGCCCACTTGTAAATTTGAATTGATTGGCTTAGTTTATATGATTTGGGTATTAGTTATAATTGAGAATTGTGGTTTTGGGGAGTAATTTATAATTGTAGTTTATAATTGTGGTCTCATAATTTTGAGATCAATGATGACAGGGCTCCTAAACAAGAAAATAGTACTGTTGGAGAGAAGATTCTACCCAAAAGTCAGACCACTCCGAATCCTGGACTTTCATACAGACCGAGTGGTTCATTATCATACAAATTTACGCATAATCTTGGTGCCAAATTTTTTTTAGTACTATAGCAAATTGACTTGTACGTGAATATGAATTGCAGGACCCATGATGCACTTTAAGTCCACTTTCTTTGGAAATTATGGACTCTTGTGTTTGTAGCAGACGTAGATACAACAAAATTCGATCCAGTCCATCCTTTATTTGGATCGAACAAATCGTACAACGCGTAATAGAAGTTTAAATGGGTTAAAAAAAATTAACCCAATAAGTTAGTATAGTCCAATTTGTAATTTCTAGTCTAATTTAGGTCCCATTTGTAACAACAACTTTTTTTAAAATAGCAAGTAAAAAATTGCAATTGATTATCTAGTACTTTACATAATTGCACCATGCATCTCATTACTATTTTAGCAATCGCATGCACCATTTCGATATCCTTTCATTATCAACGTTAAAAATGTCATTCATAATGAAATTACACTTTGACAATTAAAGTATAACTAGCGTTACAGCCCGTGCAAGGCACGGGCCTTGTAATATGAGTAGTGATATGTGTTAATGCTGAATGCCAATAAGGACTATAAATACACGCCAACAATAATATTGTTGAGTATGATAATTTTGAGTTATGAACGGGATCTTGTAATTATAAATTTGAGAAAGTAAGATGATAATCTTTGTCTTTTCATAGTGATAGACATTGGTTTCCATATCAACACGATTACAACTGTCCACAATCCTTAAAATATGTTAATGTCATCTCTATTGCAAATCTATAATGCAATGTTCTCACAACGGTCATTAACCTACAAAAACAAAATTTCTATAGGAAATAGACCGAGGTTGAATAGAAGATTTTGAAAAAAAATGGCATGTAAACAAATAATAAATTACAATTCATATCCTTCTACATCAGATCAACATAGAAGAAACATATTATGCTAGTAATATTTTTAATATATCCAAAAGCAGATTAAGTATTACGTAATATTTCGCATCACGTTCTTTCAGGATAAATGTAAACTTGAAGATATATGTTTAACAAAAAAAATTCAACTAAATTGTATTTTATACGAAACAACAACTTCTTCTGCTGTCTCTAAACAGACTCCGCTCTCTCTCCTCCGATACATGAGAGTCGACTCTCAATCTTCTTTGCCGCCGCCGGCCACCCCTCTTCTCCATTGTCCCCCATCAAACCACCCTCCAATCCTCTTTTCAATCATCTAATCTCAGTTTCTTGTTTTGCTCCAGTTTTTTAAATAAAAATCGAACCAAAGCCAAACATATAGAATTATTTCTCAGATCTATCTTGGTTTTGAGTCCGATTCCGCAAATAAAAAATATCTTTAGATTCAAATTCTCCTCCTTAACATCATACCAAAATTTGGTGTCATTCCGAGGTCGTTGAATTTTGGATTTTAGTCTCGTCTTTTGATGTGGGTCTGACTTGCTACCATTTTATTGGGAGGTTAATGTCAGTTTTGTTATTGCTGGTATGGGTTTTATTGTTGGTTAATTTGAAAATGATTTATGTGGTTTTGTGGGAGATCTATAATGTGTGCATTGGATGTGGGCTGGTATCGGATATTGCAAGAGCTTACTTTTCACAACTAATATTTGTTCATCTTTTGAGATCTATCTCTTTCGGCATGTAGATAGCTGGAGTGTTTCTGATCATTGGACTTTCGGCATGTCTATAGCTGGTTTTTGACATGTAAATAGCTGGGGTGTTTCTGAACATTGGACTACAAGTGATGCGTATGTGAGGGTCATTTGTGATATTACTGGTTCCAGGATTGGTGCATGCTTGATTGATCGGGAAACCACTCAAATCTTTTTTAATTTGAAGAATATTGTTATTCATGATGTAAAACAGTCTGTACACATAAGCGGCTATTTGGTTAGCTCGTTTATTTTTTCCATTCAGATTGTAGTGTCAGTTCAGGGGTTTGTCCTGACTGTGATTTGGTCGATGCAAGTTAATTACATTTTCTTGTTTGTCAAAAAAAAACTAAATTGTATTTTATTTCAATAATTTAATATATACATATAGATAAATGTTTGTAATTTTTTTAAATCCAGACTTAGTAAGATTCATGCATAACCAAGAATTTTATCTTAACATTTTATTTTCCATGTTAATCATTTATAATGATAAAGAGAGTATAAATTACTTTAGAAAATATAAACAACTGAAGTGTACATTCTAAAAAGAAAATTATTAAAAAACGGATGTGATGAATATATAAACGTGATTATTGTATAATTTAAAAATAATTTTAAAACTAATTTTCTTAATTTAGAATGATAGAAGTAATGAATAATGAAATACATTGCATATACTATATTCCTTATATTGGATCAAATTTCAGTATTATTTTTTAGGTATCCATTATCAACTAATTCAAATAAAGTATGATCAGAGATATATATAATATAAATTATAAATAACATATTTAATATATTTAATCGAAAACATACAGGTGTATTAAAATTTATAAGATGATTAAGTATATATATAAATAAAACTACGAAAACTGAAAAAACAAAATTATATAAATAATGTAAACTAACATTTTATTTACTCAAAAGTGAAAACAAAAATGAAAATAAGTTAAGTAAAAATAGCGTGATATCTTACAAGATTTTTAAGAAAACTCGAAAAGTAATGTGATATAGTGGTTGTATCATGAACCTCTTAAAACGAAATCGGTGGCTCGACTCCGAAACTAATCCAAATTCTTCCAATTTTTTCATGGATTTTAAAGGGGTGGTACAATTGTTATTTCCAAAAAATGAGGGTGAAATAGTAATTTTATAAGAAATTTATTGGCACTTTTTGCACTTGTATCGAGATTTAATATATAGTTGAAATAAAAAAAAATTGGACAAAAGGAGATAAATGTGGTTTATCTAATAAGATTTTTAAAATGTACTCAAAACTAAGTGTAGCATAATGGTTAAGCCATGAGATTAAGAGTGGAAGGTCATGGGTTCGATTCTCAACACTAACATAGTTTCAACTAATTTTTACACTAATATTTTAAGGGTGGCACTTTTGTTAATTTTCAACAAATAGGGGCAAAACAATAATTTCACAGCCAATAAAATGGAACTTTTTGCCCTTGTGTTGATGTATAATATATAGTAATAGACTCATTATACAAATAAATTCTTAACCAAAAATATTATACATCTTTACCTCTCAACTACTAAAATTGTACAATTTAACCATTTCATTAAAATTTCTTCCTATATTATTTTATAATTTTTATAATATCTATAAACAAAAAAAAATTAATCATTTTATAAAAGATTGAGAACAATGTCCCGAAATTTTTGAATAAAATTTATCGATCAAAAAATGAATAACTTTCGAAAGTTAGCAATCTTTTAAAATTCGTAATAAATTCAATCCATATCAGATTTGGATGTATGATTTAAAAACCCTTTAAATTGCCCACAACTTTCGTTCATTGTATTTCCACGTATTATGTTTCAAATTATCTTCGAAACTGTAAAATTTAGATTCGATATCAACTGTTATGCATATTCTAATAAATTGAAAGAAATTACATGATTTTGAATAAGTAGATAATATTAACTTATTTTCATTTTTAATTTAAATAATTTTTGTTTAAATTTATTTGAGTTTAAGTAAATGCGTATGCAAAGATAATTTAATCGCCAAATGGTGAATAATAGGGTCAAATACGTGTAGTCAGATGAATAGTTCATGTGAGGTGATGACTAAATAATTTGACAAACAAAAAACTGAATTGTATTTTCTTGTAAGAGTTCACTGGCCCTGAGGTCACCCTCAGGTAAGAACCCTGAGGTTAAGACAAAATAGGTTATAAGTGGAGGTTGTTTTTGTAAATTCAGGAGGGTGACTTTTATTATTACAAAATTGCCATCCAATATTTATACTGAAATCAATCTAACCTCATATAAGGTCCCCGAGGTCATCCTCAGGGCCATTTTTCTCTTTCTTGTAATAATATTTAACTTAACACAAGAATGTGATTAGTAATATGATGAGAGTTATTTGAGAATTTAAATATATTAATGCTACTTTCCTTCCCAAACTAAATACACATGTGAGTTGAAATATACATAGTAAAAGATTTTTTTGGTGCTTTTTTTCTAAAAAATTGTGTAATAGGTACTTACATTTCAACAAATTTTATCTCAAGAAAGAGTTGTTAGGGATAGATTTATAATAATTTATAATAATTTTTATTGTAATTTTTATATTACGTGACAACTTTCATTTCTTGTAAATTAAACAAAATTGCACAATTTTGAATAAGTAGATTAACAATTTTATAATTTTAGTTTAATTTTTTTTTTAATTTATTTGAATCTAAGTAATTGTGTAGTTAATGAAAGTTTACTCGTCAACTAATAAATAATAGGCTCAAATACGTATAGTCAACTCATGTGAGGTGAGGAAATTAATTGACAAAAAGATTGGATTTGGTTTTGGTGTAATATATACTATTATATAAAAGCCGAAACATTAAAAGTTTGGTTCAACGGTACCTATTGAATTTACCTAATTACCCTTACTCAATTAAAGATCTACTATTCTACTAACTAATCAATTTCCTTTTTCAGGTTACACATATTATCTTTTCTATTTTCAAGAACTAAATAATTTCCTTTTCCAAGTAAAATACAATATCTTTTATATGTTATCTAACTAAAATTTGTCATTCATTAATCAATTTCCTTTTTCAGTTTAAACATATAACCTTTTCTATTTTTCAATAACTAAATAATTTCCTTTTTCATTTAAAATAAAATATATTTTACATTTTATCTAATTAAAATTTCTCCTTTTTAAAAACACTACGAGCAATTTTGTTGTTTAATAAAATAACATAATTATATATAATTACTATTAACTAATCAATTACCTTTTTTCAGTCAAAACACATTACCTTTTCTCTATTCTATAACTAAAATCTCTCTTTTTCCAATTATATCATGGACGGTTATCTTTTTCAGCAAAACACGTTACCTTTTTTCTTTCTTCTTACTAAAACCTCCATTTTTCTAATTATATTACAGGCGTTTCTATTTAATAAAAAAATATTTTAATAATAATAATTAACCAATTACCTTTTCAACTAAAAATAACATAATTATATATAATTATTATTAACTAATCAATTACCTTTTTCAGTCAAAACACGTTACCTTTTTTCTAACTAAAATCTCTTTTTTTTCCAATTATATCATGGACGGTTACCTTTTTTTAGCAAAACACGTTACCTTTTTTCTTTCTTCTTACTAAAACCTCCATTTTCTAATTATATTACAAGCATTTCTATTTAATACAAATAAAATAATAATATTATAATAATAATAATTAACCGATTACTTTTCAGCTAAAATATATCACCTTTTCTATTTTTTCTAATTACATTCCCTTTTTTCTAGAAATATAACGGGTAGCGTTAATTTCTCATTTTCTAAAAACTATGAACAATTTTATTTCGTAAAATAAGATAATTAAATTATAATTACTATAAACTAATCAATTACTTTTTCACATAAATCACGCACTGTAAAGCATAATGAATGTAATATGTAATAGAGGACATATATAACTCAACTAGAATAAAAGATAAATAATATTAACTCTATACAGGGATCGTGAAATTTGAAGAACAGGCACAGACAAGGATCAAGTCGCTGAAAGAAGTTCATTAACATGATCAAGCCTCAGTGACAGAATAAGATGTACAGATGATTCAGTTGAAGGGCTAAAAGATTCCATGTATTTATATTATTTGAAGATATTGCTGCAGGCTAATCAATTGGAATGTAACGAAGGTATGAAGATCAAGATCAGTGCTAGTCACTTGTGAACCAGACCAGTGCACTAAGTGTCAGCACATAAGAGAAGGATCAACACATTAATTCACAGAAAGAATTGCCTAAGCCTATTGACGATCAAGGACAAACATAATATTTCAAGGTATTGTCAAAAATTAATTTACTCTGAAAATCAACTAAGTAACAGAAAAATTAATTATTTATAATAAATAATTAAATTAATCTAGTACTTGAACTATTTTCTGAGATAAATTAAAACAGCAAAATAAACAGAAGAGAATATGAATAGTAACCGAAATCACTATTCATATGAATAGTACTATTCATATGAACAGTAATTGCGGTTGTTGGAATAGTAACTGCGGTTGTTGGAATAGTAGCTGGGGTTGTTGGAATAGTGCTCGGTTACTATTTGGGGGTTGTTGGAATAGTGCCAAATAGTGACTTTCTAAAATCTATAAATAGCCATGTTGTATTTCATTTCAAAACACACCTCAACACACAACTCTCTCTTCTCTCTCTTATATCTTCTCTGTGTAAGCTGCTAGACAGTCCATCTAGTAGGAAAGCCGGCTTAGCCCGCTTTTAGGAAGTGTCGGGTAGAAGGTCCTCGTGCCTAAACTATCCTTAGGAGTGTTCTTGTTTTTGAAGCTAATCCACTGGATTAGAAGCTGTAACACCCCTCGGTTTTTATCAATTCAAAAATATTTTCCCGAATTGATTGTGTTATTTCGATTCAGTTGTTGACCTTATTTTTCACATCTCAAAAATCCAAATATTTCGAAATAACGTTGATAAGTGGATTTTATATCCACTTGGAACATTCTATATCGGCTTAAATTGATTGTTTTGGACTCAAGTTTGTGTAGTTTTGATGTGTTTTGTGTAGTTGTGCAGGTTTGCAAGAATATCTAAGCTTTTGTCGTTTTTGGAGATTTAATTGGTTAAAATTCGGATTTTCCGGGAAGGCTGCGCAGCTTATACTGTTTTGGCCATATCTGGAGTTCTAGAAGTCCGTTTTCAGCGATCTTACTGCCCACGCGAAGCTTGAGAGATTTTCTACAACCTGGGATAGGAAACAAGTGCAAGAAATATGCTGAATTAAATCGCGCACGTGATCTTGTTAAAGAAGGCTGGGAATTTACTGTTTTGCCCTTTTTCTAATTCTAATTGTATTCTGGACAGTTTTGGGTACCTTCTTTAAATCCTAATTGTAATAGAAGGCAATTTCTTGCTAGGCAAGATTTGTAGAGCCTATATAAACACATCCTACCATTGTAAATCATAACAATTCATAGCTTTTAATCGTATCAAGGTACTTTCGATCTTCAATTCTTTCTTCAATATTATGTTTTCATTCATTATCATTATTATTATGTTTTCTTTATTAAATATGCGTAACTAATTCTCTAATCTGAGGATTGGGTAGTATTCCTTGGTATTCATGCATGCTTGATTATGTGATTTTCTGCTTTGCTGATCTGTTAATGAGATCTTAACACAATTAGGGGAGTCATGAACCTTTGATTGTATTCTAGGGATTGTAATAAGCTTGGGAGAGAAGTTGCAATCTTAGTACATGATTTAACAGACATAATTTGAATATTAGATCGGGAGATTAATAGGAGAATTGTGAGACATATAATTCTTGGCACTTAACAGTTTATAGATATACTTTGATTGTATCACGGGAGTGACAATTAGGGTGTAGCTGTAGGCACTATATTGTAGCCTGGGAGGGTACAGTATAACTTTAGAAGAATTGTTTTCAGCAAGGTAGGAATACATATATCACATTAATATTGAGCATGTATTGAGACCAAGTGAAGAACCCCAGTTCTTAGATTGTTTTCCCATATATTTGAATCTCAGTTTAAAATCAATTCTTAGTGCTTATAATTAGTTCTTGGTTAATTTAGTTAATACACAAACCCAAAATTCTTCTCACACACTTCTAGACGTAAAGAGATAAGAAACCTGAACTTGATATTACAATTCAGTCCTTCCCTGCGAACGAACAACAAAAAAATACTACTAACAAATTGGCGTCGCTGCCGAGGAAGGCAGCAATGTTGAGTTTGAGTTAATTGTTTCTTGTAGTTTGGATTTTATCTTTGTATATATTTTTCTTTTCTTTCTTTTTGTATTTCTTTCTTTGGTGTGTCTACAGGTTCTGTGAGGTAGACAACTTAAACAGGTTTTGAGGAAAGAGACTAGATGTAGTACAACTTTGGTTGGAACAACGCTCAGAATTTCTACAATAGTCAGGAACAATATCAAGACTTCAATCCTTACCCACAATTCAATTCCTATGAGGACTGTAATGCATATCAGGTGAATTCGTTCTATTCTGAGAACTCATTTTATGCTCCATATGCCCCTAGCAATGATTATTCATATTCGTTTGAAAATCAATATCATGATGATGTTTATCCATATATGTGTAATGATGTTGATACGAGTTTAACTCAGTCTAATCCTTCTTTACCTGCTGATTGGGAGATTGCGCTCAATAAAATGATTCAAGGAACTCAGTCTAATCCTCCCTTACTTTCTTTGGGAGTTTTTGATGAACCAACTTTAGAGATTGCTAGTGACAATGATATTCCATGTGATTCAATAGCTTGGTACGAGGAGAATGCTAAACTAAATAATTTTATTTGGGAAGTTCGAGCAGTGTGGCATGAAGGTTGTTATAGAACTCCTTCTTGTGTCAATTTTCCTCTATGTCATGATTCTTGTTTAGCAATTGATGATAATGTTGTGCCTGATGAGTCTACTTGTGTAGTTGATAATTGTCCCATGCGCATTAATGATAATTTGGATGCAATTGAAATTCTACCAAATTTAGAAACTTTTGAGCTTAATACATTGGTAGACGAGATTAAAATGGATGAGTGTCCAATTATAGGAGAGAAGGAAGTTAAGATTGATGAAATTGAAAATCTTGCTTTAGAGTATAAGGATCCGATTTGGGAGGAGTATATGAGTCGTACTTATAATGATTATTCTGATGACTTTTCTAGCTATTTTGATGTTTCCAAGTCTCTTGAGCATGATAGGTTCTTGAAAGTTTTCGTACCTTTCAATGAATCTAAGGTTTATTTGCACAATATGCTTATATTAGAAATTCGTAGATATGTGCATCTGTTTGCTTTTTCTGTTCATTGAAGTTTCCAGGTATAAAATAAGTCGAGCTAAAGACATAAAACAAGCGCTTCGTGGGAGGCAACCCACGCATTAGTGTAGGGGAAAAAAAAAAATTTTGAGTGTTTGTTTTCCAAAAAAAAATAAAAAAATAAAAAAAATTGAATTTTGGCTGTGTAACGCAGGCTGCGCTTGCGTTTCTGTATTTCAGGCAAATTGCGGGTCTGTTGTATTGAAGGCAGGTTGCGCGCCTGACACGCAAGCTGCGCCTGCGTGTCTCCTTTGTGCGCGAGTGGCCCAGACGCGTTTTCCTGCACGTGGTTCAGAACTGGAGCAGTGTGGTCAGATTGTTTTGAGCGGTTGTTGTAAAAAAAAAAAAAATATTTCTCATCCCCAAATTCTTTTCAACCCCCAAATCTTATTTATACCATCATCTCTAAACCTAATTCTTTTCCTATTTCAATTCCAAAACCTCTCATCTCTCTTTCAAAATTCTAAACCTATATCTATTCTAATTTATATTTATTATTATTATTATTATTATTTATTATTTTTATTATTATTATTATTATTATTATTATTTATTATTATTATTATTAGTATTATTATTATTATTATTATTATTATTATTATTATTATTATTATTATCCATACAAATCAAATTCCTCTTCTATTTTTTTTTAAATCTCTAAAAATTCAATTCTAAAGAGGAATTAATTGCAAGTTCACCTCTTCGATTCGTATCGGGTAAATCTTTTTCTCTAATTTTATTTTTATTACGAATTTGTGTTCTTGTCAATTAGGGGTTTTGTAGTATTCATGCAAGGTGGCCAGTCTATGGAGCTCGTACGCAGTATCTACCGCCAGATTCATTCGAGGACGAGGACGAGTAGGTATGTTTTCTGCTATCCCTTGTATTTACTTCCATTCAATGCGGACATTGAATATTTTAAGTTTGGGGGTGGTTTGAGGGATTAGTAAGTTGTTGTATTAATTATTCATGTAGGTTTCATGCTTTGCATATTAGTAGTAGTAAATTATGCATTTATGTTTGTGTTTATCTACGTTTGTTTCATATAGGACATTCTGTTTTTTATTTTTTTGTATTCATGTGAGTTCATAGTAGTTTGCATTTGCACCCATGATTGATAGGAATTTTGTGTTGTTGACGCTTTTGATTGAGAAGTGATATGCTTTGTTCTTGTGCACACACATACACGAGTAAGTTGAAGCTAGTAGACTTATTGAATGTTGTAAGTAATTAGAAGGACATGAATATGTGCAAGATGATTTAGTTTTCATGCTTTGAATACAAGTTGGTGCGTTAGAGAGATGTTTGCTTGGGATTGAGTATGTTTTTCCACCAAGTGAGTTTTTGAGCCTTATTGCAAATTTGCAATTTATTCATTTGCTTGAGTGTCCACGGATTGTTTGCATTGCTAGCAGTTGTATGAGGTCTTTCTTGAAACGCATGACATTATTTGACGATTAAAATGATAAAGGCATTTAGGAATAACCGCATATTTTCCCATATTACCACACCATATTAAAATGATCAATTAGTTACCCATTGAGCTTAATCCTATTTTTCGGTGACATACCACATTACTTGCCTAGACCTTTTTCTTGTATTGACCTTACATTAACTTGAACCCAATTGTCAAAGGCTAGTATAGTGCTTAAGGGAGTAATAAGGTGTGCAAGGAGGGGTTTATTGTTGATCGTACTTCTGGGGAAAATATTGAAATTGGGTTTGTTTACTTGATAGTCGGCATATGTAATAAATTGTGGGATCATTGTTATTGTTTATATTATTGTTTTATTTAGCTCTCGAAAAAAAAAGAAAAAAAAAAGAGAAAAAAAAAGAAGAAAAAAAAAGAAAAGAAAAAAAATATTATGAGAGCATGTTTGTGTTTGTTATGATCCTACTTTAGTCGACTAGTCGAGTGTTCTTAGTAAAATTTATGTGGGAGGAACGTAGGGTGTTGTGTATGATTTATTATGGTGCTTACTAGCTTTTGACACTTCACCTGTTTTGGCTTATTTGACAAACCTTGTCCCTAGCCCCGTTACAACCCGAATGAAGACCTTTTGATTATTGTCATTGATGTATGTTGTGTTAAGAGTTAGATTGATACCAAATGTCAAGCATGCTTATGATTTTGTTGGAATTGAGTGATACACTTACCCTTGTTCTTGAGTGAATATTCTTTTGTGAGTGGATTGTGAGTGTTTGCTTATTTTTGCGTATGAGATCCCGAGTTTTGTCTCAAAGATGTACTCTTGTAGGTTTAGCATGTTTACTAACTTATTCTTACACTTGACATGGGCTTGTGAGAACTTATGCATGTTCATTGAGTAGACTATGTGAATACTTGCACTTTCGACACCAAGACATTGCGTATTTACTTTGATTCTTAAGTTGATATGGCATGAGAGGATTTGATGGTATGGTAGGCTAGATCTTTGCATTTTTCATATTAGTTGCATTCATGCATTGCATTGCATTAGGTTAAATGGATTTTGTGGGTACATTCGCTATAGGCCCTCACGAGACCTTACTCGTCCACTAGGGCTGCCTAGGGGTTTAAAGGGCTTGTTGCATATGCCAAATGCAACCGTGATCACCTACGGAAGTGGTACTAATTAGGTAATTGTAATTGTTTATGCTTGAGGACAAGCATCGGTTTAAGTTTGGGGGTGTTTGATAAGTGGATTTTATATCCACTTGGAACATTCTATATCGGCTTAAATTGATTGTTTTGGACTCAAGTTTGTGTAGTTTTGATGTGTTTTGTGTAGTTGTGCAGGTTTGCAAGAATATCTAAGCTTTTGTCGTTTTTGGAGATTTAATTGGTTAAAATTCGGATTTTCCGGGAAGGCTGCGCAGCTTATACTGTTTTGGCCATATCTGGAGTTCTAGAAGTCCGTTTTCAGCGATCTTACTGCCCACGCGAAGCTTGAGAGATTTTCTACAACCTGGGATAGGAAACAAGTGCAAGAAATATGCTGAATTAAATCACGCACGTGATCTTGTTAAAGAAGGCTGGGAATTTACTGTTTTGCCCTTTTTCTAATTCTAATTGTATTCTGGGCAGTTTTGGGTACCTTCTTTAAATCCTAATTGTAATAGAAGGCAATTTCTTGCTAGGCAAGATTTGTAGAGCCTATATAAACACATCCTACCATTGTAAATCATAACAATTCATAGCTTTTAATCGTATCAAGGTACTTTCGATCTTCAATTCTTTCTTCAATATTATGTTTTCATTCATTATCATTATTATTATGTTTTCTTTATTAAATATGCGTAACTAATTCTCTAATCTGAGGATTGGGTAGTATTCCTTGGTATTCATGCATGCTTGATTATGTGATTTTCTGCTTTGCTGATCTGTTAATGAGATCTTAACACAATTAGGGGAGTCATGAACCTTTGATTGTATTCTAGGGATTGTAATAACCTTGGGAGAGAAGTTGCAATCTTAGTACATGATTTAACAGGCATAATTTGAATATTAGATCGGGAGATTAATAGGAGAATTGTGAGACATATAATTCTTGGCACTTAACAGTTTATAGATATACTTTGATTGTATCACGGGAGTGACAATTAGGGTGTAGCTGTAGGCACTATATTGTAGCCTGGGAGGGTACAGTATAACTTTAGAAGAATTGTTTTCAGCAAGGTAGGAATACAGATATCACATTAATATTGAGCATGTATTGAGACCAAGTGAAGAACCCCAGTTCTTAGATTGTTTTCCCATATATTTGAATCTCAGTTTAAAATCAATTCTTAGTGCTTATAATTAGTTCTTGGTTAATTTAGTTAATACACAAACCCAAAATTCTTCTCACACACTTCTAGACGTAAAGAGATAAGAAACCTGAACTTGATATCACAATTCAGTCCTTCCCTGCGAACGAACAACAAAAAAATACTACTAACAAATGTATTCAACCCCCCTTCTACGTTATTCTGGACCTAACAATTGACATCAGAGCTTGTTGATCGACATACAGGTCAGATCCGCGTTCGTCATCCAGAATCATGAGTACTCAAAAAAGTAGCAGTATTAAGGTTCCTTCATTTAAGCGTGATAATTACTGCATGTGGAAAATGAAGATGTTACTGTTTATACAAGCGTCAAATCCCAGATACATGGAGACGTTGACTGAGGGTTGGTCTAAACCAATGAAAGCTGCTCCTGAAACTACTGAGGATGGTGAAAGTAGTGCAGCTGTTGGAGGAATGATTCCAAAACATCCATCGGAGTATACCGCTGCTGAAACTGAAAAAGATGGATTGGATACCAATCTTAGACTAATCATAGTTGACTCCATGGATGATGAAATGAATCATCAAATTATGAACTGTACTAGTGCGAAACACGTGTGGGATACGATTGGAATGATAATGGAGGGAACTGATGAAGTTCGTGAAAATCGACTGGATATTCTTACGTCTCACTACGAAGCTTTTAAATCTCTTCCTGGTGAAAGTATCACTCAAGTTTTCGAGAGATACAATAAGCTACTGAATGAGTTGAGCATTCACGGGAAGAAGTATCCTCTAAGAGAGATAAACAGGAAATTCATGCTGACTCTACCACACCATGTAGAACATAAAGCGTCATCCATCAGAGAGAGATGACTTTGCTACAATGACTCTTGAGAAGTTGTATGGAAAGTTAAGAACTCATGAGATGGAGCAAAGGAAAATTATATATGGTGCTGGAACAGTAGACAGCAAGAATGCTGAATTATTGAAGACAACTGCACTTACTGCATCCAGCCACAAAGAACCTGAAACAAAGGTTGTGAAACCGCATAACAAGAAGGATGTGTTCTTTGAAGCTGAAATGGACAATGATAATCTGCCTGGTGACGAAAGTGAGTATTATACTCTTGAGGAGTTGCAGCAACTGGAGGATCCTACTATGGCTACATTAGCAGCTAACTTTAGCCAAATCAGATTCAGGAAAAATGCCAAGTACAGATCTTCTGGAAGTAGCAGCAGATCGCAAAGAACTGGTACATCTTCTGGGTCTGAATCAGGAAAGAGTAACAAGACAGGGATGGTAGACCGTAGTAAGTTTCGGTGCTACAATTGTGATAAGATGGGGCACTTTGCCAGCGAATACAGAGAACCCAGGCAAGCAAATGAAAGGAAGAACGTTTTTCAGAAAAGGGACTCTAGCTCTCAGAGAAAGTATCCTGTCAAGTCATACATTGCTGAAGGCAAAAGCTGGGATGACACTGACGATGAAGAGGAGTATGGCAATCTTGCGCTGATGGCAGACTATTGAAAGGCATATGATGTAGCCTATTTGTATTTCGAGGATACAACTCAACTTAAACAAGATTGTATTAGTAAATAGTATATAGATTGTCACAAGGAATCTCTGAATGTATTATCTGTCAGAAGAAAAAGATCAAGGTCAATCTACATACTTGAAGAATTACTACATTGAAAGAAGCTCGGACATCTGATCAAGCCTCAGTGGAGTATTCGTTAAGAAGTGGATTCGTTTAAAGTGACAGAGATTTCAAGGTGATAGAGACAGTACAGAAGAATTGAAGAGAGATGAGAAAAAAAAGGAACCAGATTTTAAAGTCAATATATGAAGAACGGTCATTGCGGTTAGTCACTCATGAACCAGACAGTACATCGAGTGTCAACATTAAATAGTGGTTGTTCATCATTAACTTTAGTGGTTCAAGCTATCAAGACTGGTATGTGAGAAAATCATTGTGCAAGCAACAGAAGTGCTAAATTAATTAACCACAAGGATTTTACTATCAAGTGGACTGGCTATGAGGAAAAAGAATTATCATAAAGAAATTTCAAGTGATATATTCTTAATGCTGAAACTCCGGTTAGAATTGTTGTATTTTTTGCTAAGCAAAAGGAGTCCGGTTTCACATCCTCAAGAGACCGTAGCTTACACCTGGACGGGTTATGAGAAAATAGAAGTATCACAAGAATATGGAAAGTGATATATTCTTAAAGCTGGAACCCCGGTTGGAATTGATATATTTTTTGTTAAGCAAAAGGAGTCCAGTTCCAGACGCTCAGGTAACCGCAGTTTAGAGTTTAAGGATAATTTTATATTAATAAATATTTTATTTATTTAGAAAATTATATTTATAAATATCTAATAATATTAGATATTTATTTTTAGAATTTCTAAATTAAATTAAGTATTTATTAATTTAAGATTATAAGCAGTGCGGGTTAAAAAGCATTTCAACGGAGCCTCTTTTAATTAGTTAAAAGGTGGCCAGGCGAATTGATAAAAAATGGCAGGTTGAATTGTTGAATTAAAAGGTGGCCAGGTGTTGAAATGAAAAAGAATTAAGGTGCCAGGATGTTTAAAGCTAAATATGACAATCAGAATTGTTCTAATATGACAATCAGAAGTTGATAGTTATATTAGTACAAATGACAGTCATAATGAGTATTGTCATATTCAGTTCAAGATTGATAGTCATATTCAGTTTATATTGGATAGTCATATTCAGTTCATATTGGACAGTCATATCCAGTTCATATTGGACAGTCATATTCAGTTCATATTGGATAGTTATATACAGTTCAAGTTGGACAGTCATATTCAGTTCAAGTGTGATAGTCATATTCAGTTCAAACTGGACAGTCATATTTAGTTCAAACTGGATAGTTATATCGCAAGTTATATTGGATGGATTGTCATATCTAGTTCAAACGGACAGTCATATTACTTGCAAAGGGATAGTCATACCGATTGTTATATTAGGCCAACTGATTGTCATATTAGCTCAATGGATTGTCATATTTAACAGCAATATGACTATGAGTTAATCAGTTAGTTTATTAGCTATATAAAGGAACGGAGGCAGTGAACAACAAAGACAGAGACATACACGGACAACACTTCCAGAAAGAAAAAGAAAAACAAAGCATCTCATCTCTTTCATCTTCAAGCAATTAAATTGCCATAAATTCTTGAGTTCCTTGTAACAAAAATTGTATCCATTGGAACTTAATTATTTGTGACTTGTGTACTACTAGCGAATTAAGTTTCCTAGTTCTTGACTTGATATCTTGATTTTTATTAACTAAATTAGAAAAGTTCATGTCGAATTTTCTAATTAGTTATTAATTACTTGATAATCATTTGTACTAATTTTGTAACACCCATCAAGTTAATATATTGTTATATTCAACTTGAAATTTGTGTTATTTATATTCCGCACAAATTTGTTTGAATTAAATTTTATTCATAAGACAAATTTGGAGAAAATGATATAGATTGTATTCAACCCCCCCTTCTACAATCTTATTGGACCTAACAACTATGATCCTACTTACTGATATGAGGTAAAAAACTTGCCTGCTTCTATGGCTGATAGATTTGAATGTCGTAATCGTGATTGTGTCAAGCATGTGATAGACTCTAGCAAATCTATAAGTGATCTTAGATGGGATTTAGAATATGCTTTAAAAGATATAACAACTGCTAAATCTGAGACTGAAAATGCTAGGGCTGAACTTAGTAAGATACAAGCCAGGAATGAGGAACTAGAACTCACTAATATGCAGATAGAAAATCTAAAGGAAAGAAATGAGTATCTAGAAAACAAATTCCAGGTTAGTGTCGAGACAGAGAATGAACTTAAAGAGAAAATAGCTGACATAGATGGTAAGCTATATGCTTTTCAGAATTCAGCTAACCTTGCTAGGGAATTGTTTGATAGTCAAATATCTGGTCCAAGAGTTGCTATTGGATTTGACTATAATGTTAAGAAATGTAAGAAACAAGTGGTGGATCCTGAATCAGCTAAGGCTACATCCAGTAATGCACCACCTGTTCTTAAGAATGCAGATAGTCCCCTATATAAGGAAGTTACCTCTGAGCCCTTTGATGTTGATGCTTTATTAATTAGAAATGAAATACTTGTTGAGGACATTAAAAAGCAAAGAAATGAAAAGGCAATGTCACCTAGTAAGTTTGTCAAATTTGTAAAACCTAAAACTGAACTAGGTGATCAAAATGAGTCTAAGGCTAAGAAGAACAGAATTGGAAGGATAGGCAAAAATGGTCCTAGGAAGTTATGTAACAACTGCAACTCTGCTGCTCATCTTATTCATGCATGTAAGAATGTTAAAGTAGAGAATAATCATAATATTTATGCTCATGTTCATAACATGTCTGCCATGCATGTTCATTCTAAGTGTGCTTCAACTGCTTGCATATCATGCACTGTTAATCTTATGACTGCTTTTCTAAATGTGACACATGCATCTCCTACTGTTAATAATTGTTCACATGATGATAAAAGTAAGAAAACAAAACAGGATAGAAATAACAGACCTAAGACTGCTAGTCCACCTAAATCTAGGAAAGAATCCTTTTCTCCTAAGCCTAGAAGCAATTCTGCTGAGGCCTCTGTAAGAGAAAAGGAGACAGTCAAGGCAAATGCTAAATCTGCACAGAAATCTGTTAAATATGCAAATGTGGCTAAGCTCTCTGGACCCAAACAAGTTTGGGTACCAAAGAAAACTTAATCTCCTTTGAATACAGGGCATGAAGAAAAAGCGAGTCATGTGGATTCCGGACAGTGGATGTTCGAGACATATGACCGGTGATAGAGCCCTGCTATCAAAGGTGGTTGAGAAAGCTGGCCCAGTGGTTACCTTTGGAGATGACAGCAAAGGATTCACTACGGGATATGGTTGTTTGGAATTTGGGAATGTCATCATTGAAGAAGTCACTCTTGTTGATGGTCTAAAGCATAATCTTCTAAGCATAAGTCAATTTTGTGATAAAGGATATGAAGTCTTATTCAAGAAGGAGAAGTATCTGATCAGTAACAAGAGGGATGAGAAGCTCGCTTTGTAATGAGTGAGAAAGAGTGATTTGTTCGTAGCTGACTGGAATTCTAGCAATGGTGAAGTCAAGTGCTTCTATGGTAAAGCATCTTCAGAAGACAGTTGGTTATGGCATAAGAAGCTTTCACATCTTAACTTCAAGACTATGAATTCTCTAGTCAAGAGGGAACTTGTGAGAGGATTACCCGAGATGGAGTTCTGTCCTGACGGACTATGTGCAGCATGTGAAAAGGGAAAGTCCAAGAGAGCATCACACAAAAGGAAGACAATATCAGACATCACTGAACCACTGCAACTTCTGCATATGGATTTGTTTGGTCCAGTTAATGTCATGTCTATGTCCAAGAAGCGATACTGTTTAGTAATTGTGGATGACTATTCCAAATACACATGGGTGTTATTCTTGCATTCTAAGGATGAAGCAGCGCAGATGATTATCGATCATATCAAGAAGATTGAGCTAGAAGCTGGAGTGCCCGTGCGTAAAATCAGATCAGATAATGGGACTGAATTCAGAAACTCAGTTCTCAATAGCTGGTGTACTGAGAAGGGTATCTCAAGACAGTTTTCAGCACCCAGGACTCCGCAGCAGAATGGAGTGGTTGAGAGGAAGAATCGAACACTGATTGAAGCTGCCAGAACAATGCTGAATGAAGCTAAACTTCCTACTTATTTCTAGGCTGAGGCAGTCAATGTAGCTTGCTATACTCAGAATAGAACCCTGATCAACAAAATGTATGAGAAGACACCATATGAACTTATGGCCCTCACTAAACCATCCGTGAAGTACTTTCATGTGTTCGGAGGAAAATGCTATGCTCTTAAAGATGGCTATGAGCATCTTGGTAAGTTTGATGCTAAAGCAGATGAAGACATTTTTCTAAGATATTCGTTGGAGTCTAAGGCGTACAGGGTGTATGTGATCGATAGTCAGAAGGTTGTGGAAAGCCTTAATGTGAGATTTGACGATGCAAGATCTCCTAGTATTCAGAAAGAAGATGATGATGAATCTCTAGCTTTTGAGAATCTTTCTGATGATGAGGATGATGAAACTGAACCTGAGGTTGCTGTTGATACTGTAAATAATAATGGTAATGATGATAATGATGATCCAGATTCTGGTAATGGCAGTGGGAACACGGGATCTCAAAGTCAGACTATTTCTGGTTCTAGTCCTCAAGTTGAAGAATCTACAGATCAGACAAGCAACAACTCAGGGGGAGCAGAAGAAGGATCCACTAATCAGAATGCTAATAATGGGGAATCATCCAGATCTTATCTACCGAGGCAAACTGTTTGGAATCGAGATCTTTTGATCTGATCATTGGTGATCTTGACTCAAGAGTTCAGACTAGAAGAGCTACTCAGAACGAATGGTTGTGTTCTGGTTTTCTATCAGAAATTGAACCTAAGAAGGTTGGAGAAGCTCTAGAAGATCCAGATTGGGTGATTGCAATGCAAGAGGAACTCAATCAGTTTGAAAGACAGAAAGTTTGGAAGCTAGTACCCAGACCAAAGGACTTATCTTTAATTGATGTAAGATGGGTATTCAGAAATAAACTTGACGATAATGGAATAGTTACAAGGAACAAGGCGAGACTGGTTGCCAAAGGATACACTCAAGAAGAAGGTATTGATTATGATGAGCCATTCGCACCAGTTGCTAGACTAGAAGCCATCAGGATGTTTCTGGCATTTGCTGCACATTCAAACTTCATAGTATATCAGATGGATGTGAAAAGTGCTTTCTTGAATGGTGAGCTTGAAGAAGAGGTCTATGTTGAACAGCCTCCTGGTTTTATTGATCCTGAATGTGAGGACTTCGTCTACCTTCTATTCAAAGCTCTCTATGGTCTTAAGCAGTCGCCTAGAACATGGTATGAAACTCTTGCTGAATTCTTACTTGAAAGTTGTTTTACTAGAGGTGTCATAGATAAAACTCTGTTCTATAAAAAGCATAAAAATGATATTCTACTTGTGCAAGTTTATGTTGATGACATTATATTTGTCTCTACGAATGATGCACTTTGTGCAAGGTTTGCTAAGTTGATGCAGAGTAGGTACGAGATGAGCATGATGGGAGAGCTGAACTACTTTCTTGGATTGCAAGTAAGCCAAAGAACAGATGGTATCTTTATCTGTCAATCCAAGTATATCAAGGATCTTCTTAAAAAATATCATCTTGAGGATTCAGCACCTGCAAAGACTCCCATGGCCACTGCCACTAACCTTGATCAAGATAAATCTGGAAAACGAGTTGACATAACAAGCTATAGGGGCATGATAGGTTCTCTACTCTACCTCACTGCAAGAAGACCAGATATAATGTTCACAACATGCTTATGTGCGAGGTTCCAAGCTGATCCTAAAGAATCACATTTGATAGCTGTGAAGCGTATCTTCAGATATCTTAAGGGTACTCCGAATCTTGGTATTTGGTATCCTAAGGATATGGGTTTCGACCTAGTTGGCTATACAGACCCTGATTATGCTGGTTGCAAGATTGATCGCAAGAGTACTTCTTGAAGCTGTCAATTCCTTGGAAGGAGACTGGTTTCCTGGTTCAGCAAGAAGCAGCATTCAGTAGCCACATCTACAGCAGAGGCAGAAACATTGCAGCTGGTAGCTGTTGCTCTCAAATCTTGTGGATGAGGAATCAACTCATGGATTATGGTCTGTTGTTGAACAAAATACCTATATTCTGCGACAACACAAGTGCCATAGCAATCTCGAATAATCCAGTATAGCATTCTCGAACCAAGCACATCGACATAAGGTATCATTTCATTCGTGAACATGTTATGCATGGTACTGTGGAACTTCACTTCATTCCCACTGAGCAACAACTTGTAGACATTTTCACGAAACCACTTGATGAATCTACATTTAACAGGTTGGTTAGTGAACTTGGCATGTTAAACTTGTCCTCTTAACAAGAAGTCAACAAATGCAAGTTGATGTACATTTTCATGATTTTATCTACTAATTAGTTACCATGTGTTTAAGTGTTAGAAATTTGTGGTAATTAGTTGGTATTACTGAAGCGATACTTGAGTATTAACAGGTTTGCATGTTATATCTTTGTGTAATACTCGTGTACTTGATATTTATTTTAATAATTGATATCATGACTGAAGCAATTCAAGATTGGATCTCACCTGTTCTGATATGTGATTATTAAAATAAATTGTAGCATAATTAAATAAATATTTTATTGACATATATCAATTAATGATATTTTGTTAATTTTATGTCTATTTAATTGTGAGTTTATTTGATTATTATGGATTAATTCTTGATTTACTGTGTGATTATTTTTAAATCCATAATAATTAGAAGTATTAAATATGTGTATGTGTATAGGCTGATATGTTTCGGCGATAAGATGTTTTTTCGGCCGATAGGTTTCGGTGATAAGATGTTTTTTCGGCTAATTAGGTAGTTAGGTGAGAAATTATTGAGCGGTGTTATTTTTCAAACATAACCTGTCACTATTACACCTAACCCACTAATACTTGAAACCTTATAAATGATGAGTTTTTGTTTGTGTTTAACATCATCATTTTTCAGATATACAGAGCATATACACACAATTGCTGAATATTTCAATCTTTGACCGGAAAGATCTCACAATCTAGCTGGTGGTTTTTAGAGCGGATTTTATATTCTTGTTATACGCACTAACCCTTATTTTTGAATTTCCTCAAAGTTTTAAAAATGGCATTGCAGGGAAGCTTTTTAATTGCTAAAGTTAATCCTATTTCCATTCATCAAATCGAAACCATTCAGGATGAGCAATTTCGGGCTTGGACACAATTTCTGAATGAACATTCATTAATTCGTTATGCTTTAGTTACACAGGTGCAGCTTAACCATGATGCATTGTGTGAACTATATTGCAGTACGGTTAACACTTCTGGACAGGACGGGTGTGCAATCACATATCGACTATTTGGTAGGTCGATTAGGGTCACTGAACGAGATGTTAATCGAATTCTTCATTTTCCTATGGAAAATCTCTTTTCTGATCCTACACATGAACAGATTGAAATGTTCTTTCGTTTTATAAGGTACCAAGATGACAATTTCAATACTGGTAATCTTTCTAGAACGTTTCTAACCCAGTACTGGAATTTCTTTTTTCACACTCTTAACCATGTTTTTTCCTCAGATAGAACAAATCAAGATCAAATACCTGAATTTATTCAAATAATAGGGTATGCGGTCGCCAATAATTTGAGGATTAATTTTGAAAAAATAGTGCTTGGTCAAATCATTTTAAAAATGAAATTCTTGGGAACAAGAGATGTTCAGACTCAAAATGTCAAATGTCTATATCCAAGGTTTCTACAGTTAATATTAAATGATTTTTTGATTGATGAAGACAGGGTACGCTTGGAAACTGGTCAAAAGGTGGAATGTTCTTCCATGAAGACGAATGTAATTAATTACATAAGCAAAAAGAAATATACGGATGTGCCTACAGTCCTAACTGAATATCTAAAGACTGTCCCACTTCCGTTGTTACCACGACCAGTGAGAGCAGGTATACGACAAGGTAATATTTCAATCCCTGCTATTTCAACCTCTGTATTGTTAGTGTAGGTGCCCTAGAGGCAATACATTGTTTATTTTCATAAACCTTTATGTCATTTGATTATTTAATAAATGTATTTATTATGACTTTAATTACTGCGATATATTTGTTAGCATAATAAATGTCCTTAGTGAAAGTGAAAGTGTCCTAAACCAATCATGTATGATGAGTTAGGAAGAACTTTTATGTAATCTACTTAATTTCATTTATATTAATAAAAGACTTGTTTGTTTTATTACGGGCTTTTTCTATTTAAAGTGTTTTAAATTAGATGTTCCATAGTTTAGGGTAAAGCTTCTAGAATTATAATGAGATTATAATAATGAGATCTAGAAGATGATAACTCTAAACTTAAATTGTTCCTGGTCGTAGGATAACTAAATTGGTAGTTAGTTAATCCGTAAAGATCGGTACATACTATGCTTGCTTCTATATGTAGGATGCCTGTTCTCATAGGCATTTGTGTGGTGACACTATAGCTAGTATGTAGGTGCTTATTAGAGAATAAGTTCACTGAACATGACTCGAATAGTTGAACAACTAATGGAGTTCACTCACGTGTCAGTAGTTGTTCATATAGTGATGGTTGTACAAGTGTCCTTAGACTTGAGGTAATCATATTAATCTTGTGTACATTGAACTATGCTTTGGTTTAGTTCTTAGTCTCAAGAGACATTAATTAGGGCTCTTCTGGGCATAGGAATTTGTACACGAAGATAGTGATTGATCAATAGAGGATCTGCCCCTTCCAGTGAAGGAAGAGAATGTCCTATGTTATTCCACTTATGCTAGTTCAGGAATCTCTGGCCAGAGTGAATGAAATTAGAAAGAAGTTTCTAATTTGCATTAAAAGGAACTATGCATAATAAATAGGAAAATCATATGATTAAATTAAATAGGCTTGACACAAGATCCATGCCTTGTATTTAATCGGGACATTGTAGGGCAGAAGGAATTAATTGTACGAGAACCATTCACTGACTAGGTTCTAGATATTCTAAGCAGTGAATTCATATTATCCGGATAGTCGCGATATGCTGAGAAGTATCCCTCACGATGTAGAATAAATATGATTAATTATTTAATTAATTATATTTAATGAATTAGAAGAATTCATATAAATAATAATAAAATAGTTTTATTGTTATTTATTTCTACTACCGGCTTAATGTTGAACCTACAGGGTCACACAATAAAAGAGACTGATTTATTGATGGAGGAATTAATTAATAATGGCTATTAATTATTTATTTATGAAATAAATAATTTATTAGCAATTTTATAATTGATTAAATAAGATTTAATTGATTATAAATTAATTAAGAAGAGTTCTTAATATTATTAATTAAGGATTTAATTTAAGAAATTAAATCAAGAGAGAAAATTATTTTCTAAAGAGTTTAGAAAAAGAATTAATGATTAAAAGAGTTTTAATTATTAATTAATTGATTAATTAGATTAATTAATTAATAGGGTTAATATTTATGGGAAAAATATCAGTTGTGATTTGCCTATAAATATAATGTGATAAACCCTATTAGTCTTGACACTTTTTACGTAAGTTTAACCGAGGCAAACCCTATTTTTCTCTCAACCCTTTTTCTCCTTCAACGAGATCTGTTTCTTGGTGGATACTTGTGGAGTGCTTCACATACTGAGGAGCAACTGCTAGGAGGTTATTTACATCATCTATCATCAGTTTTAAAGGTTAGATTACGAATCTCATCTTTTATCCATGAATCGTATGTATATATATGCGATATATATGATTAAATTTGTGTTTTACGCTTCCGTATATGCATAAAAACCCTTCAATGGTATCAGAGCAGTAGGTTGTATGCATCTAGATTCGTGGAAAAATTTCAGAATTTTATGATGTCGTATGAATTTATTATGGATTTTACAAGTTTATTTTGATTTAATTATGAATTAATTCGAAATAAATTTTTCTGTGATTTTTTATTGCTGATCTGGGTTCTATAATAGTTGTAGATCGTCTGCATATTTTATTCATAATTTTCTGATGTATAGATAATTTATTATGAATTTTTGAAAGTTGTTTCAATTAAATTCGTATTTATAAAATAACATCTGATTTGAATTATGGGTGTAAATATTTGATTGGTTGCACGGATTTTAATGGCCTGACATTGTACTAAAGCTTGAAGTGATTGTCTGCAAAACATTGTACTGGAAAACAATTCTGTCGGCTGAGAAACAGAAAGGAGAAGGAGGCGCGCGACTGTAACACGCGCGTGAGTGTCACGCGCCAGACGTCCACGCGCCGCGCGTGTATGACACGCGCTAAGTCTGTCGGCGATAATGGCTGACGTCATCGTGACGTCAGCATGACGTCATCGAGGGGCTGATGCCTGTAACGCATCTGTTGAATGCGTTACAGCCTGTAACGCATTTCGGAAATGCGTGTTAGCCTGTAACGCATTTCGGAAATGCGTTTTAGCCTGTAACGCGTTTCTGAAATGCGTTACGGGCCAGTTCTGATGGCTGTTTTCTTCGTTTGTCTTTTCTGGGAGCTTGGAGACTCCGTTTGAGGCGTGCAAAATATCATTGGATTCGTTTTTCAGAGACGAATCTGATGGTGTGGTCAAATATTTTTATAAAAATAATTTTAAATTATTTAATTGCTCCGAAAGTGTATTAAAGCATGTTAATTAATTGTTTAATTGTTTTAAATGCTTTTAATGCAATCCATGATACATAGAAATGTATATAATTGTGTTATATGATATAACATGCCTACCTTATGTTCATTTATGTTTATATATGTGATATATGCCTATGTTTACCATGCGATGATAGATTTAGGTGAACTTAAATCAACATAAGGCGTAGTTTAGACGATTTAGGATTTGTGAAATTGTTTCACAAGTTTAATATTAATATTATGAATACAATCATGAGATTCTTGTGTTTGTGAAACATGTAATTAAATATGAATTTTCAATATTGAGAGAAAGGATGATTCTGTCAAAAGCGGATTTCGATCTGTAAGAAAGGGGTATTAAGTGACGCCTCTTGACAATGCTCCCCCCGATCTGGGAATCATCCAATTATCGATTATTGATTTGAAATATTTAATTTAAAAGGAAGAATCTCTTTATAATATGATTATGATTGTAACATAATATAATCCCTCTAAAATTGAATAATATCAAGTAGTAATTGGCCAATGACACAACGGGCTTGTGTCGGTCATAGCCTTCCAACATGGTAGAAAGTATCTATTATTTTGAATCATTGTCGTTTCGTGCTACAGCCGAGGGCTTTGATTTCGAAGTAAGAAATACTTGCTATTACATAGAGATGTGTACAATAAATTGGAATCTAATGGTCGTTACGTGCTACAGCCGTGGGCTATTGGAATTCTAATTTAATTGTACAAGATGTTGGGTTTGACTTGACTTAGAATATTGAGTGAGTCGTGCCACAGCCGATACTCAATAATTCAAGAGGCTAAAGGATTTTAAGGAATAACATGAGATGTAATTGACAAGAGTTGTTTGCCTATGGAACATTGCATTGCGTTTCGTGCCACAGCCGAGGTGATGTAATGGAAAGTAGGATCCTTATTCTCACTGGCATTATGAATGCTAGTTATACATATAGAGGGTTGTATAACTTAGATAGAATAGTGGGAGCCACCAAGGAATAAAGACCCGATTCATTTGGTGTAATTAATAATGAAATTATTTATATGCTTATGTTGTTATGTGTTTACATTTCAGATACTATATATATCATGTCTTCTGCACTATCACTCCGTAGCATTCTTGATGCTAACAAGTTGACTGGTCCAAACTTTGCTGATTGGCTTCGAAACTTGAGAATTGTTCTCAAGTCAGAGAAGTTGGATTATGTGCTTGACTCACCATTGCCTAAGACCCCTACTGATGATGCACCATGTGATGAGCATCATGTCTATCGTACTTGGATGGATGAGGCAAATGTTGCCCAATGTGTAATGTTGGCATCTATGAACCCTGAGCTTCAGAGGCAACATGAGAAAATGGATGCTTACACTATACTAGTACATCTACAAGAGTTGTATGATGTAGAGGGGAGGACAGCTCGATATGAGATATCAAAAGAGTTGTTCCGTTGTAAGATGGCAGAAGGGACATCTGTGAATGACCATGTGCTCAAGATGATCAATTTGATTGAACGTTTGGGGCAACTTGGTTTTGTCATGGATGGGGAGCTATGCCAAGACTTGGTCTTGCAATCGCTTCCAGATTCGTTCTCGCAGTTTGTTGTGAACTTCCACATGAATAAGATGAATGTTAGCTTGGCTGAACTTCATAACATGTTGAAAACTGCTGAGTCGAATTTTCCTTCGAAGAAGAGTTCTGTTCTTCTTATTGGAGAAGGCTCTACTTCCAAGAAAAGGAAGAGGACCTTTCCCAAGAAGAAGAAGGGTGGTGAGAAGCCTAATCCTGGAAAGGCTAAAGAAGACCCCAAAAGCAAAGCTGTTTGCTTCCACTGTAACAAGGTGGGTCACTGGAAGAGGAACTGCAAGTCTTACCTTGCAGAGGTGAAAAAGAAGAAGGCTAGTGAGACTACCGCTTCTGTTTCAGGTATGTTTATGATCGAAGTGAATTTGTCACTAAGTCAAAATTCTACTTGGGTATTAGATACCGCCTGTGGTTCTCATATTTGCAATTCATTGCAGGGACTAAGGGGAAGTAGGACTCTTGATGAAGATGAAGTGATTCTACGAATGGGCAATGGAGCAAGAGTTGCAGCCATAGCTGTAGGATCATTTAGTTTACATATGCCTACGGGCAAGACTATTATTTTGAATAAATGTTATTACGTTCCCTCAATTGTGAGGAATATTGTTTCTATTCCTATGTTGGATTTGGATGGTTTTTCATTTATTATTAAGAATAATGAATGTTCTATTCTTAGAGATAATGTTCTTTATGGTTGTGGTACTTTAAATAATGGTTTATATGTATGTGACTTAGATAATAATTTACTTGCAATTGAACAAACTAATAAAAGAAAAAGAGATGATGAAAATCCAACTTATTTATGGCACTGTAGGCTAGGTCATATTAGTGAGAAAAGATTACGTTCATTGCATAAGGATGGGTTACTTGAACCTTTTGATTTTGAATCATATCCGGTATGCGAATCTTGTCTCATGGGTAAGATGACCAAATCTCCATTTACTGGACATGGAGAGAGAGCTGCAGAAATGTTAGGGTTGGTACACACAGATGTATGTGGACCAATGTCAACACAAGCCATGGGAGGATTTTCATACTTCATTACTTTCACGGATGATCAATCCAGATTTGGACATGTGTATTTAATGAAATACAAGTCCGAAGCTTTTGAAAAGTTCAAAGAGTATAGAAATGAAGTAGAAAAACAAACCAAAAAGAGTATTAAAGTTCTTCGATCAGATCGAGGAGGTGAATACTTAAGTGGAGAGTTTTTGAATTATCTCAAAGATAATGGTATACTGTCTCAATGGACACCTCCAGCAACTCCACAATTGAATGGAGTGTCTGAAAGGAGGAACCGAACTTTGTTGGACATGGTTCGGTCCATGATGAGCTATACCGATCTTCCAGTATACCTTTGGGGTTATGCCTTACAAACTTCAGCATATTTACTAAACAAGGTACCTTCCAAATCAGTTCCTACAACTCCATATGAGATATGGAAAGGAAAGAAACCAAGTCTTAAACATGTTAAGATTTGGGGATGTCCAGCTTATGTCAAAAAGCTTGAACCTGAAAAGCTGGAATCTAGATCCGTAAAATGTAGTTTTGTGGGATATCCTAAAGAAACTTTTGGGTATTACTTCTACACCGATCAAAGGGTGTTTGTTGCTAGACATGCGACCTTTTTGGAGAAACAGTTTATCCTTGAAGGGAACAGTGGGAGCAAAATTGAACTTGATGAAGTTCAAGAAGCACAAACTACTACGGTTCACGAGGAAGTACCTGTTCAGAAAGAACAACCTTCTGTAGAACAGCCTGTGCGTAGGTCAAATAGAGTGTCTCGCCAACCTGAGAGGTATTATGGCCTTGTCATTGAGAATGACAATGAGTTGACGCTCGTTGATGATGAAGATCCTTTGACCTACAACGAGGCTATGAGTTGTGAAGACTCAGAGAAATGGCAGAGTGCCATGAAATCCGAAATGGAATCTATGTATACCAACCAAGTGTGGACTTTGGTTGAGGCACCTAAAGGTGTAAAGCCTATTGAGTGTAAGTGGGTATATAAAAGAAAGATTGGAGCAGATGGCCAGGTGGAGACCTATAAGGCCAGGCTTGTGGCAAAAGGATTTAAACAAAGACAAGGGATTGACTTTGATGAAACTTTTTCGCCTGTAGCCTTGCTCAAATCCATTCGGATTTTGCTTGCTATTGCGGCTTACTATGACTACGAGATCTGGCAAATGGACGTAAAGACGGCCTTCCTCAATGGGAAACTTGAAGAGGATGTGTATATGACACAACCAGAGGGTTTCGTTTCTAAAGGAAAGGAACATCTAGTTTGTAAACTACAAAGATCCATTTATGGATTGAGGCAAGCTTCTCGTACATGGAACTTCCGTTTTGATGAGATAATCAAAGAGTTTGATTTTATCAAAAACATGGATGAACCATGCATCTACAAGAAGGCTAGTGGGAGCGCGGTGGCATTTCTTATTTTGTATGTGGATGACATACTTCTTATAGGAAATGATATACCGTTGCTACAATCAGTCAAAGTGTGGCTATCAAAGAACTTCACCATGAAGGACTTGGGAGAGGCTTCTTACATTCTTGGAATGAAGATCTATAGAGATAGATCGAAGAGAATGTTAGGCCTGACCCAAAGTACATACATCGAAAAATTGCTAAAGAGGTTTAGCATGGAAAATTCCAAAAGAGGTCTCATTCCGATGAGCCATGGAATTTCTCTTTCCAAGAAAATGTCTCCAAAGACATATGAGGAGAGAGAGCGTATGAGTAAGATTCCTTATGCTTCTGCAATAGGATCTATCATGTACGCGATGTTATGTACTCGGCCTGATGTTGCTCACTCACTTAGTGTGACAAGCAGATTTCAGTCCAATCCTGGTGAAGAACACTGGAAAGCAGTGAAGAACATTCTTAAGTACTTGAGAAGGACTATGGATATTTTTCTTGTTTATGGTGGGTCTGAGTTGAAAATAGAGGGTTATACCGACTCTAGTTTTCAATCAGAAAGTGATGATAGTAAATCCATGTCAGGGTATGTATTTACTCTGAATGGTGGAGCTGTAAGTTGGAAGAGTTCCAAACAGCCCACAACGGCTGACTCCACAGCGGAAGCAGAGTATATAGCTGCAAGTGAGGCTGCAAAAGAAGCTGTTTGGATGAAGAAATTTGTTTCTGAGTTAGGAGTAGTTCCTAGCATAGAGGAGCCCATAGTGTTGTACTGTGACAACAATGCGGCAATAGCACAAGCTAAGGAACCAAGATCTCACAAGAGTTCCAAGCATGTCCTGCGGCGCTTTCATCTAATTAGGGAGATTGTTGAAAGAGGAGATGTAAAAGTCGAAAGAGTCGACACACATAACAACATAGCAGACCCGTTAACAAAGCCTCTTTCTCAAAATCACTTTGATCGTCATAAAGAGAAGATGGGTATTAGATACCAGAGTGATTGGCTTTAGTACAAGTGGGAGATTGAAAGTGAAAGTGTCCTAAACCAATCATGTATGATGAGTTAGGAAGAACTTTTATGTAATCTACTTAATTTCATTTATATTAATAAAAGACTTGTTTGTTTTATTACGGGCTTTTTCTATTTAAAGTGTTTTAAATTAGATGTTCCATAGTTTAGGGTAAAGCTTCTAGAATTATAATGAGATTATAATAATGAGATCTAGAAGATGATAACTCTAAACTTAAATTGTTCCTGGTCGTAGGATAACTAAATTGGTAGTTAGTTAATCCGTAAAGATCGGTACATACTATGCTTGCTTCTATATGTAGGATGCCTGTTCTCATAGGCATTTGTGTGGTGACACTATAGCTAGTATGTAGGTGCTTATTAGAGAATAAGTTCACTGAACATGACTCGAATAGTTGAACAACTAATGGAGTTCACTCACGTGTCAGTAGTTGTTCATATAGTGATGGTTGTACAAGTGTCCTTAGACTTGAGGTAATCATATTAATCTTGTGTACATTGAACTATGCTTTGGTTTAGTTCTTAGTCTCAAGAGACATTAATTAGGGCTCTTCTGGGCATAGGAATTTGTACACGAAGATAGTGATTGATCAATAGAGGATCTGCCCCTTCCAGTGAAGGAAGAGAATGTCCTATGTTATTCCACTTATGCTAGTTCAGGAATCTCTGGCCAGAGTGAATGAAATTAGAAAGAAGTTTCTAATTTGCATTAAAAGGAACTATGCATAATAAATAGGAAAATCATATGATTAAATTAAATAGGCTTGACACAAGATCCATGCCTTGTATTTAATCGGGACATTGTAGGGCAGAAGGAATTAATTGTACGAGAACCATTCACTGACTAGGTTCTAGATATTCTAAGCAGTGAATTCATATTATCCGGATAGTCGCGATATGCTGAGAAGTATCCCTCACGATGTAGAATAAATATGATTAATTATTTAATTAATTATATTTAATGAATTAGAAGAATTCATATAAATAATAATAAAATAGTTTTATTGTTATTTATTTCTACTACCGGCTTAATGTTGAACCTACAGGGTCACACAATAAAAGAGACTGATTTATTGATGGAGGAATTAATTAATAATGGCTATTAATTATTTATTTATGAAATAAATAATTTATTAGCAATTTTATAATTGATTAAATAAGATTTAATTGATTATAAATTAATTAAGAAGAGTTCTTAATATTATTAATTAAGGATTTAATTTAAGAAATTAAATCAAGAGAGAAAATTATTTTCTAAAGAGTTTAGAAAAAGAATTAATGATTAAAAGAGTTTTAATTATTAATTAATTGATTAATTAGATTAATTAATTAATAGGGTTAATATTTATGGGAAAAATATCAGTTGTGATTTGCCTATAAATATAATGTGATAAACCCTATTAGTCTTGACACTTTTTACGTAAGTTTAACCGAGGCAAACCCTATTTTTCTCTCAACCCTTTTTCTCCTTCAACGAGATCTGTTTCTTGGTGGATACTTGTGGAGTGCTTCACATACTGAGGAGCAACTGCTAGGAGGTTATTTACATCATCTATCATCAGTTTTAAAGGTTAGATTACGAATCTCATCTTTTATCCATGAATCGTATGTATATATATGCGATATATATGATTAAATTTGTGTTTTACGCTTCCGTATATGCATAAAAACCCTTCACTTAGAATAATGATACACATTATATAGTTTAAGTATTTAACTTGAACTTGAGATTATATAATATATCATATTCTTAAAGGTCCCTAGTCGAGTATTATTATATAGGACAATAATAATACATAAATAGACTAGTATGTTGTTGACTGATAACCACATCTCATTGGTTATAAGTATGGAGATACTAAAGTCAAAACATAGGTACATGTAAGGGTACATGGCACTGGACAGACCCACCGTGAGATTCTTTATGTTAATAAAGTCATAAGAAAGACTCACAGTGATAATGGTGTAATGATCCTTTGACTTGAGATCATTATATTTCTATACGAGGATAATATACTTTGACTACATTAAAAGTTACCTTTGACCGGGTGATGATAAAAGTGGACATCGGGTATATTGTGAATCGTATGAGAAATATGAATGATAGATAAAGGATTTAACCCTCCTATCAGATAGGAGAGATATTATTGGCCTCTTGATTGAGTGAGACTATAAAATGCATGGCCGTGCTCAAATAGTGATTTGTTTTAATAGTCTACTCATGGATCAAGTAAACCCGGATTAAATTATGAAGCGGATGACATGAAACATGCCTCGAGTTTGATCTATAATATTTGGTTAAAGGGATTATATTACACGGGAACATTAATTACAAAAGGTTTTATCGAATCACGATTTAATTATTATTTAATTGGGTAGCAATGATGTATTACTAGATGCCGCTCATTGTTTATAATTTTATTAGAGAATAAAATTATTGCCAATTAAATGATAGCCTACAGGGTCACACACATAGAACATTTTAAGGAAGAATTAATTTAAATTATGAATTTAAATTAATTAAATGATTAGTTGTATTTTATTATATTAATTAAGTGGGACTTAATTAAGATATAATAAAATACAAATGAGATATGATTTTAATAATTAAGTATGACTTAATTATTATTTATTTAAATAATAGGATTTGATTCTATTATTTAATTAATCAAACTTGGGCTAGGTTTTTAGTTGGGCTTTTACCTTACACTATCATATAAATATATGATGATAGGTAAAGACGGTAATTAATTTTGTACGACAAAAATAATCCCAGCCGCTTGAACCAAAACCTAAAAAGAAGATCTCATATTTTCATTGGAGGCTAGTACCTCCCTTCCAATCAAGAATCGTTCTTGGAGTGTTCGTGTGGATACCGTAGAGGAGGCTTCGAAGAGGAGCACTCAACGATCGTGAAAGCTTGGATCTCCATTAGACATACAATCGTAAAGCTTCTTTAAGGTAAATCATCAATCTCCGAATTAAATATCATGTTTTTGCATGGATCCTGCGGTAGGGTTTCGATAATTATTGTTTTTGTTTTAATTTTCCGCTGCGTTTGATGCTCGAAACCCTACATGTATTCCCTATTGTGTCACAGGAAATACAGTTTCTACAGCCCCCAGTGGCCATCTTACCTGACCAAGAGCACGAAATCCCACCGACTCTAACACAGGTCGAAGAGCCCATTCTACAAATGCAAACACAAACACAACAAACTCCAACACCTCAATTGTCACTTAAACGACCAGCCATCAACACTTTTGAGGGAGATAGTGCCTCAGCAGCACCACATAATGAGTTAGTTACATCAGCCGCTCTACCTCATTCTAAACGGAGTAAACCCAATGCACCTGAGGTAACGGCAAATGTTAGTGAAACAATTCTTTCTTATCCAATGAGTGAAAATGTAAACAAGGTTGAATTGACGGGAGCAACTATCTTGAGTTCCATTTCACGGAACATAAGAGTGGTTGATGATCTTTCTAAAGATCAAATGCCTTCACAGGTATCCGAGGTGGAATTAACTACCTCAATAACTGCTGGTGAATCTTGCATTTTACGGAAAGATCCATCGGTAGGAGGTTCTTTTATGAACCAAATGTCTTCACAGACGTACGAGGGAAACTTGGGTTTTGTGCCATTTAATCGATTCAAGTTTAACCTCCCAGAGAGAAAATCTCTGGATCTCTTTCGAGATTTACCACTCTTTACCAGTGGTCGGCAACTCACTTCACGCGAGGATGGAAGCTCACGAACTTTCATTGCACCATCCGTGACCTCTGAAAAAGGGGCTAGGATGATTTCATTTGCAGGTACACATATCGGTGGAAGCTCAAGAGGAAAGTTGAGCGAAAAACCAACAGAACATGTAAGTGTAACCCAAACCACTAAACCGAGTGAATATAGAGTGTTGAGTGAAACACCTGTAGAACGTACCAGTGAGCAACCTACTCAACCACATGCACCTGTAACCAGAAAGGAATACAACAGACTCCTTACACGGGTCCGAACAATGGAGAAAGAATTGTCAAATATCTGTAAGTCCATTGCAGAAATAAAAAATTTGCAACTTATTCAACATGATGCATTCCAGGTTCAATTAAATTCCATGGCATCCCAGTTTAGTCATGCAATTCATTCCTTGGGGAAGACAGCTTCGTCTAATTTACCAACTCCACATCCTATTACTCTGGAGGATAATCCAACTGAGGGGGAGAAGGTGGATGATCAAGAAAAATCTACTAGGCGTAAGGGCAAGGAAAAGGTTGTTGACACGGAATTAACTTTATTCTGGGAAAGGAAAAGCTAATTGGAATATTCGTGCTATGTGGAAAGAAAGCAAAGGCAAACTTGAAGATATGTTCAGTCTAGAGGAACAATTGTCTTGCACTTGGAAATCTGGAAAATGTATATATGATCCAGAATGTACTTTAATATTATTTATCTTTGTATTTCATTTTTTGTTGTATCAGTTGAGTTATCCTCTAGGAATTTGCTTGTCAAACCCTAACAATCAAATAGGGGGAGATTGTAAAACATAATGAATGTAATATGTAATAGAGGACATATATAACTCAACTAGGATAAAAGATAAATAATATTAACTCTATACAGGGATCGTGAAATTTGAAGAACAGGCACCGACAAGGATCAAGTCGCTGAAAGAAGTTCATTAACATGATCAAGCCTCAGTGACAGAATAAGATGTACAGATGATTCAGTTGAAGGGCTAAAAGATTCCATGTATTTATATTATTTGAAGATATTACTGCAGGCTAATCAATTGGAATGTAATGAAGGTGTGAAGATCAAGATCAGTGCTAGTCACTTGTGAATCAGACCAGTGCACTAAGTCAGCACATAAGAGAAGGATCAACACATTAATTCACAGAAAGAATTGCCAAAGCCTATTACCGATCAAGGACAGACATAATATTTCAAGGTATTGTCAAAAATTAATTTACTCTGAAAATCAACTAAGTAACAGATTAATTAATTATTTATAATAAATAATTAAATTAATCTGGTACTTGAACTATTTTCTGAGATAAATTAAAACAACAAAATAAACAGAAGAGAATATGAATAGTAACCGAAATCACTATTCATATGAATAGTACTATTCATATGAACAGTAACTGCGGTTGTTGGAATAGTAACTGCGGTTGTTGGAATAGTAGCTGGGGTTGTTGGAATAGTGCTCGGTTACTATTTGGGGGTTGTTGGAATAGTGCCAAATAGTGACTTTTTAAAATCTATAAATAGGCATGTTGTATTTCATTTCAAAACACACCTCAACACACAACTCTCTCTTCTCTCTCTTATATCTTCTCTGTGTAAGCTGCTAGACAGTCCATCTAGTAGGAAAGCCGGCTTAGCCCGCTTTCAGGAAGTGTCGGGTAGAAGGTCCTCGTGCCTAAACTATCCTTAGGAGTGTTCTTGTTTTTGAAGCTAATCCACTGGATTAGAAGTTGTAACACCCCTCGGTTTTTATCAATTCAAAGAAATTTTCCCGAATTGATTGTGTTATTTCGATTCAGTTGTTGACCTTATTTTTCACATCTCAAAATTCCAAATATTTCGAAATAACGTATTCAACCCCCCTTCTACGTTATTCTGGACCTAACACGCACGTTACTTTTCTATTTTCTCTAACTAAAATCTCTTTTTTTTTTCAATTATATCACGGACGGTTATATTTAATAAAATAAACTAATAATTTTATAATCTATACTATTATATAAAAACCGAAATAGTAAAAGTTTTGGTACCTGTTTTTTGGTACAAGTTTTTCGGTACTTCGTAAATTTACTTATTTACTCAATTACAGATCTACTAACTAATCAATTTCCTTTTTCAGGTTACACATATTATCTTTTCTATTTTCAAGAACTAAATAATTTCCTTTTCTAGGTAAAATACAAATTTTTTTATATTTTATCTAACTAAAATTTCTCATTTATTAATCAATTTCCTTTTTCAGTTTAAACATATAACCTTTTCTATTTTTCAATAACTAAATAATTTCCTTTTTCATTTAAAATACAATATCTTTTACATTTTATCTAACTAAAATTAAACCAAAATTACTATTAATTACAAAATATTATTTACTAAAACACAATATAATTTTAAAATAAAATATTTTTTTATTTTATATTTATAATAATAAATAATATTTACGGGTTTAATAAAATAACATAATTATATATAATTACTATTAACTAATCAATTACCTTTTTCAGTCAAAACAGATTACCTTTTCCCTTTTCTCTAACTAAAATCTTTCTTTTTCCAATTATATCATGGACTGTTACCTTTTTCAGCAAAACACGTTACCTTTTTTCTTTCTTCTTACTAAAACCTCCATTTTTCTAATTATATTACAGGCGTTTCTGTTTAATAAAAAATAATATTATAATACTAACAATTAACCAATTACCTTTTCAGCTAAAAATAACATAATTATATATAATTATTATTAACTAATCAATTACCTTTTTCAGTCAAAACACGTTACCTTTTCTCTTTTCTTTAACTAAAATCTCTCTTTTTTGGACGGTTACCTTTTTTCAGCAAAACACGTTACCTTTTTTATTTCTTCTTACTAAAACCTTCATTTTTCTAATTATATTACAGGTGTTTCTATTTAATACAAATAAAATAATAATATTATAATATTAATAATTAACTGATTACCTTTTCAGCTAAAATATATCATCTTTTCTATTTTTTCTAATTACATTCCCTTTTTTTCTAGAAATATAACGGGTAGCGTTAATTTTTCATTTTCTAAAAACTATGAACAATTTTATTTCGTAAAAAATTATAATTACTATAAACTAATCAATTACATTTTCACTTAAATCATGCACGTTACTTTTCTATTTTCTCTAACTAAAATCTCTTTTTTTTCCAATTATATCACGAACGGTTCTATTTAATAAAATAAACTAATAATATTATAATCTATATATACTATTATATAAAAACCGAAACAGTAAAAGTTTTGGTACCTGTTTTTTGTTACCAATTTTTTGGTAATTCGTAAATTTATTTATTTATCCTTCATTATTGATATGGGCTAAATGTAAGCCCTAAAGACACATTTAACGTGGCATTAATTAGACCTAGAATGGTCTAAACGTGGGGCCCGCCAGATGGGCCCAAACCCTATTTATAATATTAATTTCGTAATTAATATTAAGGGTAATAACCATCTCAGCAATAAGAGTCAAACAAGGATATTACTCTTGCCTGACTTAGCCTCCAAGATACATATTTCAACATGGAAACTGGTTCCTACATACAAGGATCTGGAACCTTCTTCTAGGCGGTGACTTGCCCACCAAGTCACTTAACCCTACTACGATTCTAAGGCTTCTCAGCCTATATAAAGGGTCTGACCCCTCATTCTCAGAACTACGTTTTTGGCTTGATCTTTGATACACATCAAAGTACGTAGGCATCTTGTGAAGGCAGATTCAGCCACGAGCACGAGAGCAGCCCTTAAAGCACGAAGCTCCCGAACCCTAGCCGTCATAATCATAACCTAGTTTTTATTCCACAACATTTGGCACCGTCTGTGGGAAGAAGACATCAACCATGGTAAATACACGAAGAACAACACCAGTGACTACCGAGCCAATCACTACTGAGGCTCTGCCTCTAAGCTCCGCTCCGCTTGTTACTGAGCAGATACCACCAGTCACAGGGGCGATTACTCAAACTCAGTTTTCTCAACCTCCAGGGACTAATCCCCATGCCGGGGGGACGTTACCTATGGTCATCCACCCAGGAACCAGCTCCCTTCAGACGTTGTTTTCTCCTTTAATTGATCCCAGTCGCCCGCCGCCAGGAGTACAGATCCATACTACGGATCTCCCGAGGAATACCAATCCAATGTATGGTTTACCTAATTACCCTCCTGGACCCAGTGGTCATGCCTTGCAAATCAGAGATCGAGAGCATCTTGACTACTCTGGCCCCTATACCGATGATTCATCGACTGATGATGATCATGATGAAGCCCGAGAAGGCGACGTGCTAGCAGAGAACGTAGAAGGAGAACACAAACTATCCATGATGGACCTCCCTTGACAGCTGCTGAAAGAATCAAGGCTCACGAGGCCGAGATTTTAAGGATAAAGAAAGATATTGCTAGAGAAGAAGCTAGGTTGAATCAAACTCAGCTTCCTCCAACCTCAGGACTGATTCCCTTTATAGATCTAGAGGGGCCTTCAAGGAGGCAGAGAAGGGCTGACGCCCCAATTGAAAGAACAACGAGGGTGGAAACCCCCAAGAGCAACCCCAAGGATCTAATACCACTTGGGGATCCTGATGATCCCACACCCCCGTTTACTGAGGAGGTGATGAATGCTCGTATCTCAAAGAAGTTTAAGATGCTGACAATTAAAGCTTATGATGGAATGGGTGATCCAGCAAACCACGTTAGAACATTCCCAAACGCTCTGCTGTTGCAGCCTGCAAGTGACGCTTTGAAGTGTAGGGCATTCCCTCAAACTCTATCAGGTATGGCTCAAAGATGGTATAGTCGGCTTCCTGCAAACTCGATTGGTTCCTTTAAGGAGTTTAGTGCTGCTTTTGTTAGTCAGTTTATCAGCGGAAGAGCGCATGAGAAAAGTTCTGCATCTCTTATGTATGTGGTACAAGGGAAGAACGAAAGTCTGAGAGACTATCTTAAGAGGTTCACCAAGGAGACTTTGAACATCACTGATCTGGACAATAAGGTTGCAATGGTAGCCTTGGAGCATGGTACCACCGACCTATACTTTAAGAGATCATTGGCAAAGCATCCCCCTGAGAATATGGCTGAGCTCCAGCGAAGGGCTGATAAGTACATCAAGGCCGAGGATAGCACGAAGAAGGAAGTCACATTAGGCAATGGTCGGGGTTACAATGATACAAAAAAGCGCAAGAAAGAGCAGGAGTACGATGCTAGGGACAAGTATCCCCGAACTAGCAAAGACTCTGATTCGCCGCCAAAAAAGAGCTTGGGACCAAGGTTCTCTGACTATGCAAGGTTAAATGCTCCTAGAAGTCAAATCTTGTTGGAGATCGAGAAGGATAAGGACTTCCGATGGCCGAAGCCACTCAGGGGAGACCCCGCAAAGAGAAACAAGGATCAATATTGTCGGTTCCACCGAGATGTGGGGCATGATACAGATGATTGTAGGCAGTTAAAGGATGAGATCGAATTCTTGATCCGCAAAGGAAAACTGAGTAACTTCACCAAGGGTGAAGATCGTGGAACCCAAAGAAGGGACTACGATAGGAGAAACAATGATAGAAGGGATAATGATCGTGACCGTAACACACAGCCCCGAGGGCCAGTTATCAACATGATCTGGGGAGGCCCGATAGCAGCCGGTACAACTCGAAACTCTCGAAAGGCATACGCCAGGGAGGTGATGCACATCGTGGGAGAGGCCCCGAAGCGTGCTAGAACTGAAATCGTAATTGGTTTTGATGATTCTGATCTTGAAGGGGTGAAATTCCCCCATGATGACCCGTTAGTTATACCCCTGTGATTGGGAACTCGGAGGTAAAGCGAGTCTTGATAGACAATGGAGCTTCTGTTGACATTCTGTTTCATGATGCTTTTATGAAGATGGGATATACCGATTCTCAGCTGACCCCGACCAACATGCCCATCTACGGATTCAATGGAGTTGAGTCCAAGGTGGAGGGTACTATCCAGTTACCCATGACAATCGGGCAGGAACCTAAGGAAGCTACTCAAATGTTGAATTTTCTGGTAATTAAGGCAGCCTCGACTTATAACGCAATCCTGGGAAGGACTGGACTTCATGCGTTTAAGGCTGTTGTCTCAACATATCACATGAAGATTAAGTTTCCAACCCGAAATGGGGTCGGAGAACAAAAAGGCGACCAGAAGATGGCAAGAAGTTGTTATGTATCTGCCCTAAGAGCTGATGGAGTCGGGGGGCAGGTACTCCCGATTGAAGACATGGATGTCCGTAGTGATGATGAACACCGAGGGAAGCCAGCAGAGGATTTAATCCCCGTCCCTCTGGAGCTGGGCGACCCAGAAAAGGTTACATACATAGGAGCATCTCTGAAGGAACCCCTGAAGGGCGAATTGACAGCGTTCTTGCAAGAGAATAGCGATGTGTTTCCTTGGACAGCAGCGGACATGCCAGGGATTGACCCCCAACTTATAACTCATAGATTGAACGTCGATCCTGCACGGAAGAAGATAAAGCAGAAAAAGAGGAATTTTGCTCCTGAAAGGCGGCCATTAAGCAAGAAGTTGACAAACTATTGGAAGCTGGGTTTGTTGAAGAAATTCAATTCCCCGAATGGTTAGCTAACCCTGTGATGGTTAAGAAGGCGAATGTAAAGTGGAGGATGTGTATAGACTTTACTGATCTGAATGATGCATGTCCAAAAGATTGTTTTCCTCTGCCTAGGATTGATATGTTGATAAATGCCACAGCTGGACATTTAATGTTGAGCTTCATGGATGGTTTCAGCGGATACAATCAGATTAAGATGCACAAGGAGGACATCCCTAAGGTATCTTTCATAACTGACTTTGGTGTTTTCTGCTATCTTGTTATGGCTTTTGGTTTAAAGAATGCATGAGCTACTTATCAACGGCTGGTGAATAAGATATTCGCCCATCTGATTGGAAAAACCATGGAGGTCTATGTTGATGACATGTTAGTCAAGAGCCTACTCAAGGCAGATCACATTAGGCACCTCAGAGAGGCATTTGAAGTGCTAAGGCACCACAAGATGATGCTGAATCTAGCAAAGTGTGCCTTTGGCATTGGATCGGGAAAATTTTTGGGTTTGATGGTTTCGAAGAGAGGAATAGAGGCCAATCCTGACAAGATCAAAGCCATCTTAGACATGGAATCACCTCGTTCTGTGAGGGACGTACAGAAGTTAACCGGCCGAGTTGCAGCCCTAGGGAGATTTATCTCCAAGTCTGGTGATAAGTGCTTTCCTTTCTTTCAGGCATTAAAGAAAGTGAAAAATTTTGAGTGGACCGCAGAGAGCCAAGAGGCCTTTGAGCAGTTGAAGAAATAAATGGCTGAAGCCCCGTTGTTGGCCAAACCTAGCCCTGGGGAGACTCTTTACTTATACTTGGCGGTATTCGAACAAGCATTGGGTGCTGTTCTTGTTAAAGAAGAGAAGAAAGTTCAGAAACCCATCTACTACGTGGGTAAGGTGTTACATGGGGCGGAGTTGAATTACTCTCCCATTGAGAAGTTTGCTTTGGCATTGATTACTGCCTCAAGGAAATTGAGACCGTACTTCCAGGCCCACAAAATCGAAGTCTTGACAGACCAACAATTGAGAAGCATATTGCACAGCCCGAAAGCAAGTGGAAGACTGATCAAATGGGCCATAGAGCTTGGAGAGTTTGATATCAAGTATAAGCCTCGGACAGCCATCAAGGCTCAGGCATTGGCTAACTTCGTGGTTGAATGCACCATTGACAACCAAGAAGTCGGGGGCAGGAGATGATAACCACCCCTGAGAACGAAGATAAAGATGAAGAACTGATAGCTGACCAGAAAGAGTATTGGGTGCTCTATTTTGATGGAGCATCAAAAACAAAATCTAGTGGTGCAGGTTTGGTTTTGCAAAGCCCCGATGGGTTCACAGTTGAATATGCTTTGAAGTTGGACTTTCCGACAACCAACAATGAAGCTGAGTATGAAGCCTTGATAGCTGGTTTAGGCTTGGCCAGAATTATGAGGGTAAAGAACCTCAAAGTCTGTGGGGATTCAAGATTGGTGGTCTCGCAAGTGAACGGTGAGTTTGAGGCCAAGGATGAAACTATGGCAAAATATTTACGAGTTGTGAAAGCTGTCATGACTCAATTTGACTAGTGCTATATAGAGCACATCCCAAGAGAAGAGAATGTTAAGGCCGATGCCCTCTCTAAGTTCGCTTCTTCTGAGATAGAGAATTATGCAGGAAGTGTTTACTTCCAGGTCTTGAAGGCCCCGACCATCAACTCTAAGTTGGTAGCACCGATCGACGTTGGAAGCTATTGGATAGATCCTATTAAAACTCATTTGGAAACCGGATGGCTCCCTGACAATGCCTTGGAGGCACGAAAATTGTCAGTGAGGGCATTGAGATATGCCCTGATCGAAGGCATCCTGTACAAGAGATCGTTTGTCATCCCGTACTTGAAATGTTTAAGGCCCCAAGAGGCAAGAGAGGCCTTGGAGGAAGTTCATGAAGGGATATGTGGGCAACACTTGGGGGGCAGAGCCCTAGCTCACAAGATCACTCGACTAGGATTCTATTGGCCAGAGATGTTGGCCGATGCACAGAATTACGTCAAGAAATGTGACAGATGTCAGAAGCACGCTCCAATTGTAAGGCAGCCGCCTGAGATGTTAACGTCAGTCAGCTCTCCCATTCCGTTTGCAATGTGGGGGATGGACATTCTTGGTCCTTTCCCTATGGCTTCAGCACAAAGGAAGTTTCTGATTGTCGCCATTGACTACTTCACTAAGTGGATTGAGGCTAAGCCTTTAGCCAAGATAACCACCAAGCAAGTTTCCTAGTTCTTTTGGGAGAACATAATTTGTAGGTATGGAATCCCGCGAATCCTTGTGACGGATAATGGGACACAGTTTAACAATGAGGAGTTCAAGAAGTATTGTGAGGAAAACGCTATTGAGCTTCGTTTTACCTTAGTAGCACACCCGCAGGCAAATGGACAGGCCGAGGTGGCCAATCGGATCATCCTGGACGGACTAAAGAAATGGGTCGAACGCTCAAGGAACACTTGGGTAGATGAGTTGCTGCCTATACTCTGGGCTTATCGCACTACGTGTAAGGTGACCACCGGAGCAACCCCGTTTTTGCTAGCTTATGGAGCTGAGGCAGTTGTACCACTAGAAATCATGCATGCATCACCTCGAGTTGAGGCATTTGAACCAGAGACCAATGAAGAGGGCATGAGACTCGCCCTAGACCTGATTGATGAAGTCAGGGACGAGGCAAATGCTAGAAATGTGGAGCATCAAAAGAAAGCATCCTTTAATTACAACCACAGGGTTAAGGAAAGGTTCTTCCAGCAAGGTGACTTAGTTCTGAGGAAGATCGAGGCTTCTAGAGTTGGCCAAAAGGGAAAACTAGCCCCCAACTGGGAAGGACCGTATCGAGTCAAGAAGACATTGGGACGAGGATCATATAAGTTGGAGACCTTGGATGGGGTTGAGGTGCCCCGTACTTGGCATGCCTTGAACCTCAAAGTTTATTATGTTTAAGTCGTCCTAATAAGGACTTAGCTTTTATCTATCTATTAAGAGGAGTAGAAATAAGGTTCGATGAAACCATTCCAGGGTCTAGTACCCCGAGTAGGACCATAGTATCCTTGTAAGGGTTGAATCCTCTTTCGATTTATTAATGCAAATCTGTTTTTTATTCTATGTTTTGTTTATGTACCAAGCACCTGTTGAGTGTAAGTCTAGAAAGACCAAGTACTGAAAGTAAATGAGCATATAAATAAGGGAAACAAATGCATAAATAGAAACACCCCGAAGGGCCATGTTCAGGTTAAATTACAACAAGCAAATAAGAGTTAAGTCCCGAAGGACATTGATTGAAAGCTGATAAAATAAAGCCACATACGGCTAGATAGGGCCGTGCAAGGCCATAGGGGGAACCATCCTACTTAGCTGGAGATTCTTCCTCGCCGCTCTCCTCGCCCGACTCCTCCTCATCTGAATCCTCCTCCTCTCCTGAATCTTCATCTGAAGTCTCTTCCTCGGCACCGCCTTGATTAACAACCACCATAGGCTGAGCGGTAGTCTCCACATCTTCGGTTTCCTCCTCCCCGGAAGATGATGTCGAACTGTCTTCATTTCGGATCATTCTCTTGCCTGGGATTGGTTGTCGAACTACTCCAATTTTTCTGGCAGGCGGTGGGTTTTTTCCACGAGACCCCGAAGAGCTTGAGTTTTGAATAGCAGCTGGGGGATGTCTTTTGAATCCCGAAGATCTACGGCTGCCTTTAGAACCCGAACCTGATGCTTGGGGAACAATCTTGGTTCCCAATCCAGAGGCGAGGTTTGCACAGTTCTCGCCACCCGTAGTCCAGAAAGGGCAAGGAAAGTCAGAAGGGATGACTACTGAGGGATGTTTGTTACTCACGGCATTGATCGCCTTGTCCCAACCAAAAGACATGTTGTAGGGGCGCACCTCATCGTCATGTTCATCTATGAATCTCAGAAATTCTTCAGAATTATGATAGGCTTTGATCACCTTGTTGGCATCATCCATCCTCTTTCGAGCTAAAGAAGCAAGTTGCTTTCGGGAGGATAGAGCATTCGCTTCGGCGTGGGAAACCTGAGAATGTAGATCATCAATCTCTTCCTTGAACCTTGCTGAATCATTTTTCAAGGATATATTCTCATCCCTGAAAGCCAAGCCTTGGGTGGAAACCGCCTGAAAATAGGCATTAGCCTGTAACGAAAAATTGACAAGGCATAAGAAATTTGTAAAAGCTAAATCACACCGAACTTACTAAAAGGAGTGTCATACCTGATATAAGGCTTGAGCGCCCAGAAGCTGATTTTCATTCATCTTTTCCCCGGCATGTAAAGTCACTCTGTCAGGAGGAGTGATCGAAAGCTTGGACCAGTCTAGAGCTGGGTCAGGACTCCCACAAACCGAATCTTGTTCACATATACCCCATGACGGTATAAAAGGGGTCCTGATAACTCCATCAGCATTTCGGGATCTTTTCCCGCCTTGGGAGCAGCTTTCCAAGAAGTGAGGGACTCTAGGCTTAGTGGGATTCAGTAGCTCCGCAGCCTTTTTCTTCATTCTTTGAGTCACAGTCGGTTGATTCTGAGGACGACTGTCAATCTCCTCAGCAGCTGAAATGCAACGAGAAGAACATCGGGATAAGAACAAACAGAGGTCATGATATGGTTAAGTAAGAAAATTACCCTCAATGGAAAGAAAGCTAAGGCCAGTCTCAACAAGATTTTTTTTATTCAGAAAAGTTTTGTAATGGGTACAACCATCATCAGCTAGGAGCTTATCTCGGTCTAGTAATTCCGAATCTGTAAGTTCACACACGAAATGTGAACTATCTTCCACATGTCCAAATCTCTTCACAAAGTAGTTGCCCCAATCACCACCTTCCCACTCAAGGATTACAAACTCCCTTTCCCAGAAATGTTGGGAATCTGGAAAAGAAAAGGGATTCACTATATGTGGGAGTTTGGCTCGGTGTTGAAGGTTGATCCATCCTTTTTTGCAGTCAATAGAGTTTCTGGCCCCGAAGATACTCCGAAACATTGTAGTAGACAATGGGATGTTCAGCTGACGGCATCTTATTATGAAAATAACGATGTACCTCCAGGCATTGGGATACAATTGACAAGGGTGAATTTGATACTCCGCCAACAATCTGATGATAAAATCATCAACCGGAAATCTGAATCCAGCATCTAGGGCACCCCAAGGAACGCAAATTCTCTCAGGATGCCAATTGCAAGTTTTGTCAGTTAGACTGGGAAGGTGAACTTTAATAGCATCTGGGAAGTAGTATGTTCTCCTGATCTCTTCGACATCTTTCTCCTTTAACATGCATGGACTATAAAATGAATCTAAGCTTGCACTATTTGGGAACGCATCCATCATGATGTTTAGCAGATCTAGTAAAGATTCAAATTTATGCTCAACGTATGAAGGGGGTTTTATTTTTTCTTTACCTTTTGCTGTCCTCATCTTGCTCCTCATGGCGAATGCTTCCATCATGGAGACGGGAGGGGCAACTGGTCGGCTGTTCTCTGACATCTTGCTCTTGAAACTTGAACTTGAAGCTGCAAACTTGATCTAGAATCTTGATCCCCGATTGGGACTAAAAATCAACAGAGCTTAAGAACTTGAAAACTTTGAAATGAAGAAGTGATTGAAATGAAGGCTACCACTCTTCTTTTATAGAAGAAGCATGACCTGTTGTGTCAGGTCAAGGTTCAGCTTGATTCGCATTTACAGGTCATCTATCGTTTAAAGATGAAAAAAGGACAGAAACTACTCTTTTTATACAGAAAGGATTGTTATAATTCATGCGAACTGAGGAGAAACTACCGATATAATTGCTAAAGCTGCAAGACAAATGACCTTTGAAAGGCTAATTACGCTTAAGGAGTTAATTAAGGAGATCAGCCATAAGTGTAAGGTTAGCAATGCTAATTAAGGTGTAATATCATTAGAAGTCACGAGTGACCAAAACGATGACTTGAGATCAAGATCAAGAATCTTGATCCTTAAGATGACAAATAACTTGAGATCAAGATCAAGAATCTTGATCCTTAAGATGACAAATAACTTGAGATCAAGATCAAGAATCTTGATCCTTAAGATGACGAATGACTTGAGACCAAGATCACGGAGGGGTTTTAGGTTCGGGCTTCCCAGCCAACCACGAGGTGGCCGACCACGACACCCAGAGGGCCATAGCCGACCACCGTGCAGCCGACCATGGCGTTTTGAGAAGCCTCAGCCGACCACGAAGCGGCCGACCACCACGCCCGAGGGAGCAGCAGTCGACCACGAGACGGCCGACCACCGCACCCGGGGGTGTGCCAGCCGACCACGAGCTAGAAGACCACCAAGTGGCCAACCACCGTGCCCGGGAGGCCTCCGGCCGATCACCGTGTGGCCGACCACGGTGAATTGAGCCCCTCCGGCCGATCACGGGCTAGCCGACCACGAGCTACCCGTTGATCCGGCCGATCACGGGTAGTTTGTGGTCCTAGAACCCGACTTTTTCAGCAGTTCTCGGATACTTTTCAGCCCCAGAACTCAACTTTTTCAGTATATCTCGGATGATTTTCAGTACTGAAATTAAGCACAGATTAGTGCCGATTAGCACAGATTAGTGCCGTTTAAGCACAGATTAGTGCCGATTAGCACAGATTAGTGCCGATTAGCACAGATTAGTGCCGTTTAAGCACAGATTAGTGCCGATTAACATAGATTAGTGCCGTTTAAGCACGAATTAGTGCTGATAAGCACATATTAGTGCCGAAAAGCACAGATTAGCACCGATTAGCGCTGTGTAGTGCCGTTTAACACCGATTAGTGTCGTTCAACATCGTCATAAATGCGTCGGTCGCTCCACGCTTTACATTAAGATGATATTGTTGAAAGTACTCGCGTAAGAGCAATAAACCCTGACCCAAGTCTCAGAAAGGCCGTTAAAACTTCAAGGAAAACCTGATCAGTTTTCCTAGAAGTTGGGGGGCAAATGATATGGGCTAAATGTAAGCCCTAAAGACACATTTAACGTGGCATTAATTAGACCTAGAATGGTCCAAACGTGGGGCCCGCCAGATGGGCCCAAACCCTATTTATAATATTAATTTTGTAATTAATATTAAGGGTAATAACCATCTCAGCAATAAGAGTCAAACAAGGATATTACTCTTCCCTGACTTAGCCTCCAAGATACATATTTCAACATGGAAACTGGTTCCTACATACAAGGATCTGGAACCTTCTTCTAGGCGGTGACTTGCCCACCAAGTCACTTAACCCTACTACGATTCTAAGGCTTCTCAGCCTATATAAAGGGTCTGACCCCTCATTCTCAGAACTACATTTTTGGCTTGATCTTTGATACACATCAAAGTACGTAGGCATCTTGTGAAGGCAGATTCAGCCACGAGCACGAGAGCAGCTCTTAAAGCACGAAGCTCCCGAACCCTAGCCGTCATAATCATAACCTAGTTTTTATTCCACAACAATTATAAAGAAAAATATATACACCTAAAATAAATAATAACATAATATAATTTATGGTAATTAGTCGATTGCCTTTTTCATATTTACTTTTAGTTGAAAATATTACCTTTTATAAACACCTTAAAATATATACTCACCATAATTTTCAAGAAAAATATAACACCTAAATTAAATAATAACATAATATAATTAATGGTAATTAGCTGATTAACATGATAAAATTAATGGTAATTAGACGATTGCCATTTTCACATTAACATAATAAAATTAGTCGATTGTCTTTTTCACATTTACTTTTAGTCGAAGATATTACCTTTTATAAATACCTAAAAACATCAATCAATCATTAATATTTCCTTTCGAATTAAAACACGTTACCATTTTAATTAAAAACAAATCTTATAATCATTATTATATAGCCGAAAATATCAAACCATAATTTTCAAGAAAAGTATAACACCTAAAATAAATAATAACATAATATAATTAATGGTAATTAGTCGATTGTCTTTTTCACATTAACATAATAAAATTAAAGGTAATTAGTCGATTGCTTTTTCCACATTTAATTTTAGTTGAAGATATTACCTTTTATAAATACCTTACCTTTTTTCGAATTAAAACATGTTAACTTTTTAATTTAAAACAAATTTTATAATCATTAATATATACCAAAAAATATAACATCATAATTTTCAAGAAAAATATAGCCCGGAAATATCGCACCATATTTTTCAATTATTAATAAAATACATTAAAAATCATATACGTTATTTTTAATAAGGAAATATTAGTATAATCCGTAAACATGAGTATATTAAATTATATCAAATTAAAAAATTATTAAAAATAATGATTATATAAAACTATAATTTTAATATTAAATAAAATTTATAACATATTATAAGAAACCCGTGCATTGCACGGGTTATAAGGTAGTTATCTATACTATTATATAAAAGCCGGAACATTAAAAGTTTGGTTGGTTGGTACCTATTGATTTTACTTATCTACCCTTACTTAATTACAGATAAAATCTTTTTTTATATTTTATCTAACTAAAATTTTTTGCTTTACTAATCAATTTCCTTTTCAGGTTAAACATGTTACATTTTCTTTTCTTTTTAATAACTAAGCAGTTTCCTTTTTCAGGTAAAATGTAATATCTAACTAAAAAGCATATTATGATTACTATTAACTAATAAATTAATTTTTTCATTCAAATTATCTTTTCTCTTTTCTCTAACAAAAATATCTCTTTTTCCAATTATATCACGGGTTACCTTTTAAAAATCTTCTTTTATATTTTATTTACCTAAAATTTCTACTTTTTGAGGTTAAACATGTTACATTTTTTTAATAACTAAGCAGTTTCCTTTTTCAGGTAAAATAATTAAAATTTCTCCTTTTTAAAAACACTACGAGCAATTTTGTTGTTTAATAAAATAACATAATTATATATAATTACTATTAACTAATCAATTACCTTTTTCAATCAAAACACATTACCTTTTCTCTATTCTCTAACTACACGTTATCTTTTTTCTTTCTTCTTACTATAACCTCCATTTTTCTAATTATATTACAGGCGTTTCTATTTAATACAAAAAATATTTTAATAATAATAATTAACCAATTACCTTTTCAGCTAATAATAACATTATTATATATAATTATTATTAACTAATAATTACCTTTTTCAGTCAAAACACGTTACCTTTTCTCTAACTAAAATATCTGTTTTTCCAATTATATCATGGACGATTACCTTTTTTTAGCAAAACACGTTACCTTTTTTCTTTCTTCTTACTAAAACCTCCATTTTCTAATTATATTACAAGCATTTCTATTTAATACAAATAAAATAATTATAATAATTATGAGGCCTGAAAAATTTATTTTTTTTCAAAACAATTCTATATTTTTCACAAATCTTATTCCTCCTTTTTATGGAAAAACCAATAAAGTATTTGAATGATAATAATAATGATTATAAAATTTCGGGTTGTTACACAGTCGGAATCAACGAACATAAAAAATTTATTGACAAAAATATTGAACTATCATTTACTACATTAATAATTAACTTAAGTTAGGTTAGTAACTAAGAAAAATGAGTACATACATTTTGATTGAATATTAATATTGGTATTAACTGATAATTTTGAAGCAAATAAATGAGAAATGAGAATTATAAATTAGTGGAAAGTGATAAGAAATGGGAGAGATCAAGAGAGAAGAGAGAATAAATGGAACGGTAATTATGAAATGGGGAAGAGAGAGAATAAGTGGAAGGATTGAGTGAAAAATAAATTGTTAAAAAACATTAATGATCTCCATTATAATTGACATAAAGTAATGTTAACTCAAGGGCATAGTAGGTTCGAATGTCATATAGAAATTAACATTAGGTTCGAATGTCATATAGAAATTAACATTTGTTATATTATATCTAAAAGTAATAACAAATTTAAATTACATTAACAATAAATTATTATATTCAATTTTGTTTAATCATATAATATTAAAAATATTTATAAGTAATCTGTGCTTTATACGGGTTATTGGCTAGTATTGATAATACTAATTAACTTAAGTTAGGTTAGTAACTGAGAAAGGTGTGAGTATATATATTTTAATTGAATATTAATATTGGCATTAATTGATAATTTTGAAGAAAAAAGAAAGAAAATGGAGAATTAGTGGAAAATGATAAGAAATGGAGAGATAATTAGGAAATGGGGAAGAGATAGAATAAGTGGATGGATAATTAGGAAGTGGGAAAGAGAGAGAATAAGTGGTTGGGTAATAAGTGGATAGAATAATTAGGTTTGAATGTCATATAGAAATTAACATTTGTTATATTATATCTAAAAGTAATAACAAATTTAAATTACATTAACAATAAATTATTATATTCAATTTTGTTTAATCATATAATATTAAAAATATTTAGAAGTAATCTGTGTTTTATACGGGTTATTGGCTAGTATTGATAATACTAATTAACTTAAGTTAGGTTAGTAACTGAGAAAGGTGTGAGTATATATATTTTAATTGAATATTAATATTGGTATTAATTGATAATTTTGAAGAAAAAAGAAAGAAAATGGAAAATTAGTGGAAAATGATAAGAAATGGAGAGATAATTAGGAAATGGGGAAGAGATAGAATAAGTGGATGGATAATTAGGAAGTGGGAAAGAGAGAGAATAAGTGGTTGGGTAATTAGAAAATGGGGAAGAAAGAATAAGTGGAGGGATTGAGAGTGAAAAGTAAATGGTTAAAAGACATTATTATTGACCTTGATTATAAATGATATTAACTAGGTTAGCCTTAAGATAGAGATATCTAATTGGTAATTTAAATGGATGGGTTTTTGAAGAATTAGATATACTAGGTAACAAAGCCGCGCTACGCGCGGCACGAAAATATTTTTGAAAATTATACACATAACATTATTTTGTTAAATTTTATTATTTGAAAGTTAATATGATAAATTAAAAATAATGTGAAATGTAATTAAATTTGAATGTTTAAAAATTAAAGAGAAAAGAATTAGGTGAAAAAAAACATGTTTCAGTTAAATTCTTGAATGTTAAAAAACATGTTTCAGTTAAATTCTTGAAAAAAAACATGTTTCAGTTAAATTCTTGAAGATATTGACGAACCTATTTTGTCGCATAAAAAATGCTTTTGAAATCCAATATTGACAAACATTTGCAAAGTTTGACATTGAATAAGTAAAAATAACATTTGTGAATCTTTTCTATTGTCGATGACATCATAAAAAACGTGATTGCTTAATTTTTTATTAAATTATTTGTTAGTAAAATTGATTATACGATGAAAAGAATTAGAATGTAAATGTGATGAGAGGTGTGATTGATTTCACTTGTCGATATATTTGGTTTTATGACCAAAAAAACAAAATTCAAATGCATATTGTAATTCATGCTTCATGTTTTTTTGGAGTGATCCGACACCCGTATCTCTACATTTAATTAATTTTTCAGAACATTTTATAAGAACTGTTTTGTTTGTAACATTAAAATTAAATTTATGGACACATCAAAGTGATACTCACATATTCTAATATTCTTTTATTAAATTTTATAATAAATTTGTACATATAATTGTTTTTAAATCCGATGCTCGTTTTATAACACACTTACTTAATGCTCAAAAAGTGAGAATTTGTTTAAAATAGCAAAAATCAACTCCTTAAACACCTTTTACTTTTTTCCATACCAAACTACAATGTCAACATAATTCCTATAATAAAAATTTGTAAATATTAAATATAACAATTTAACGATTTTAAACATCGTCTTCCATCTCATAACATACATGCATGATTAATTGATTAGTAATAGTATAAGAATGTGTTTAATTAGAATATTAGTTTTTCCAACACAAAATAATCAAACAACGAATGGATAATTTTTTTATTGATTGAATTGACAAAAAAAGGGTCCATTTAAATCTAGTTGGTCACACCCCGTGTATAATTTGTTCAGGTATGAATGTAAATTCTACGATATTACCTGTATTTAAATTGTGGATGTTAATCGAAAAATATATATACTTATGTATCTTATCATGATTCTCACGATCATTGATTACAAATTTATCAAAAAATTTAAATCGTCTATTAATTATTGCCAAAAAATTTGCAATGATTTTGAACAAGGATTGGAAATAATGATAAAAATTATTTTATTTTATTGTTTTACCTTAAAAGATGGTATTTTTATATAAAACATTAATATTTTGGGTAAAAGGACATTTTCACCACTATACTATTTCCGTAATTGCAATTGCACTACTATACTACAAACGGACTACTGTACTACCTTTAACGTTTTTAACAAATTCACCACTCCCGTCAGTCAAATGCCACAAAAACCAAGGGTGAAAATGTTAAAAATGTTAAAGTACAGAACTTGTTAAAAACGTTAAAGTACAGTAGTCCGTTTGTAGTACAGTAATGCAATGGCAATTTCGGAAATAGTACAGTGGTGAAAATGTCCTTTTACCCTTAATATTTTATAACAAAATAATAAAAATAATAATGTTCTAATAAAATTGTTAAACTTTTATATTAAATATGAAATAAAGTGTATTTAATATATATTTAATAGGTATAATTAATTATTAATTAAATGCAAGAAAATTATTTTAATAAAAAATAAAATGTGAAAATTCAAGAAAAATATTTTGAAGCTTCTGAGTGCAAGTCTCTCCAGTTTCCTGTTATTATAATAAATTTTTATATAAAAGTACTGTAATAGATAAATTAATTTCTATTACTCTTAAAAATTGATTGGTCTCTTATGAATTTTCTATTTAAAATTAATTTAAAAATAATTTACATGAATTATTAATTGGAAAAATATTTTCATTATACATATCTAAAATTTTGATAATCTTAAAAATATCACAATCATATAAAAATAAAAATTACAATATGAACGTAATATTTACAATCAAAAGTTATAAATATTGAATACAACTAAAAACGTTTTTTAAAACCGACACCACTCTCATAATATACATGTTCAATAATAGTTTAAGAATTTATTTAATTTGAATATTAATTTATTTTGACACAATATAATGAAACAATGGGCATATTATTTTTTTATCAATTTAATCTTCCGATAAAATGATTGAGTTTGTTCAATTTAATTAGTTTGGTCATAACTCATGTGTGTATCCGCATGATTTGTTTACAAATTTCAGATATTAAGTAAAGATTCATGTACTTCCACAATTTACTACGATTCCACAATCATTAATAATAAAGATTATTTGAGAAGTTGGTTAATAAAGTTTTTTAAAACCGACAGCCCTCTCATAATGTACATATTCAATAATAGTATAAGAATTTGTTTAATTACAATAAAAAATTATATATAGATAGTGATGATTTAGAACATTTCGATCAACCTTTACTCAAGCCTTAAGATAGAGATATCTAATTCGTAATTTAAATGAATAGGTTATCTGAAGAATTAGATATATAGTGATGATTTAAAACATTTCCAATAATCTCTCTACTCAAGCTCCTAGCCTAGCTCCTCTATTCTGAGCAACATTCCATTGTGAAAGAGAATATTGATTTAAGTTCCACCACTTTTGGGGTTTAGAAAGAGGAAATATCTTATGCATCACTAATATTGTTAAGTATTATAGAACTCCCTCAAATCTCAATAGTTGTCTCCTATAGCATTTGTCGCATTGTACAACAAAGAGGAAATATCTTATGCATCACTAATATTGTTAAGTATTGTAGAACTCCCTCAAATCTCAATAGTTGTCTCCTATAGCATTTGTCGCATTGTACAACAATGAATAAGCAGTTTGATAGTTGTTTTTTTTTTTTTGTAAAACCAGAGATATTATTGAAATAGAAACAGGCCAAGCCTGAGATACATGAAACAGAGGGTCCTTAGACGTTATTGCTAGAGAGCAGTATGCATCAGGAAGAAGGAAACTAGAACAACACTGAAACTAAAAATGCTACTGAAAAGCTACTAATTACTACTGTTGAAATAACTACTCTACTGAAACGAGGAAGATAGCCCTGTAAAAGATTAAACTGGAGGAAAATCCAGAATTTCGCCAAGGCCAAAGTTCTCCTGCATGACGCTGTCCTGGAAAGGCCTTCCAAGGACCATGTCGCTATTCATAAGGTCCTGAAGTGAGCCGAACATGCCTGGAAACTTGTCAAAAGAAGTGCAGTGTGAAAGGCCATAACGAGCAAGGTACTCAGCAGTTTTATTCATACGAACTGGTACTAGAGAGATATCTCTAACGGTGACACCTGGTTTATAGAAGTTACGATGAAGGGAGTTGATTTGGTGCATAACTTCCTCCAGATCTGGGTCAATGAATGCATGTTATTGCCCCGAAGTCGTTGGTTGAGGAGATGCATCGTAGGAAGGCTATTTGATTGCAGCTTCCAAAGAAAAATCCTAATTTTAGGAGGCACCTTAGCACTCCAAATGAAGTTCCAAACTTCATTACTAGAGTGGTTTGGGAGGGAGCATTGTTGAGTAATTGCATTACAATCTCTACTATTGAATACCCCATGGTTAGGAATCCAGATCAGCCTATCTATTTTACACGATAAGAAAATGTGATTCGTGATTCTTGTCGGAGTATCTAAATCTTCTTCGTCCCTATTGAGAATAGTCCTTTTCCATAGAGATGAATTAGAAGCAGGGCGAGAAAGCCAAAGAGTTAAAAATTCCTTAACCGTTGAATGGAATTGATTTGAGATGCGGTAAAGTCTAGGTAGCAAGATCATAAGAGGACCCTCTGAATGCCAATTATCCTCCCAGAAAAACACTAGCTCCCCATTTTCTACCAGCCACTTAAACTTACTACGATTCACTAGAGCATTCAATTCATTGTTAGCACTAACTCTAACTATACTCTGTAGAGAATGAGATGATTCCTGCTTTAGAACCAAACTTCCCAAGTCGAAGTTGAACCTCTTCCCGTAAGTACTCGAGAACACTTTATTCCACAAGGTTGATCTTTCCAGATAACTCCTCCAATACCATTTGGCCAGCATAATCAGGTTCCTGGACTTAAGGGGAACCAGCCCAAGGCCTCCCAAGTGCTTATGCAGTGCATTCAAGAACAATATTTCAAATTAAAATCTATTTGTTATTTATTAATTTTTGTCAAGATACTTTCTCATAAAAAATATAATATTCGAGAAAATAGATTTCTTTTATTCAAAAAATTTATCATCTAACTAAAGGGCATGAAGAAATATTCCAGGAAATTTAATGTAAACCTAATTTATTTTTTTTTGACAACAAACAAACTTCTTTCATTAATTTGAAAAATCACGCAGATAAGTCTCCAACAAATGAGTAGGAGGAGACGTAAATACAACAAAACAATTCATCAAACAAGGAATTTTTGCTAAGCCATGAGCCATCCCGTTTGCTTGTCTTCGAATATGACGAACACACACCCCAGGCATGTCTTGTAACATGAGTTTGCAATGATCGATTACATGTCCAACTTCTAACAAATTGGTATGGTTTCCTGCAATAGCCCGAACCGCTACCAAGGAATCAGATTCGATAATCACCCGGTCATCGTTGCGATTCTTCACCCACGAAAGAGCTTCTTTAATCCCTATGCTTTCCGCCTCTAGAACATTACCAGGTGACAGAAGAGACATGGTTCTCCCCTCAATGATAGAGCCAGAATGATCCCGGATAAGCATGCCAATGGTGATCGCCTCTGCATCCTTATGAAATGAAGCATCAACATTTACTTTCAGCTGCCCTGCTTCTGGTTTAGTCCATCCAGTTGTTAACTTGTCATTGTTGTTGACAGCAAGATCTATAGCCTCCTTCTCCCTATGCCTGGCCTTTCTCCAATCTTCAACTATGCGAAAACTGCTTTCCATAGCTATTACTGGATTTATCATCTTGCCTTCCCAAACTCTCTTATTCCTCCAATACCAAATTCCCCATAAGATGATGCAAAATTTACTCAAGTCTTCGTTCGATGTGTCTGCGCACTTTTGTAAGACCCATTCCGGAACAGAAAAGCTAGTCCTCATGTCATTACCTAGGTCCATCGCTTGCCAGTAACTATGCGCAAACTGACATTCAAAAAAGATATGAATCAAATGTTCAATGTCAGTGTTGCACATAGGACAATTGATGGGCACTGAGGCACCCTTGGCTTGAAGTCGAACACGAACTGGGAGATTGTTCCTGCAAATACGCCACACAAAATTTTTTATTTTTTGAGGAATGTTGAGCTTCCACAAGCGGCTCCACCCGTTTGATTGAGGGAATGAGGTTACACCAATATGTTGATCGTGCCACAACTGATATCCAGTCTTAACATCGTAATCTCCGTTCTTAGACCTGGACCACGCTATTCTATCACCAACATTCCGTTGGGGCACTGGGATTGCCAGAATAGCAGTCGCATCTTCTGCACTAAACATGTCTCTTATTTTACCCTCATCCCACCTTTTAGTACCAGATTGGAATAACGATGAGACTAGTTCATTTCTACCTTCATAGATATGAAGATTGTCAACACGGTAGTCACTCTTTGCCTTCAACCACTGATCCTTCACAGCTACTATATTCCTTCCATCTCCGACAATCCACCTAAACCCGGCTTTAAGCGATTCTTTCGCACTCCATATACTCGTCCAAATATAACTGGACCCTTGGCCTTTTACTGCATTCAAGATGTTTCCTCTTGGAAAATACCTTGCCTTCAAAATACGAGAGACAAGAAGAGAAGGGTTACTGATACATTTCCAGACTTGCTTCCCAACTAAAGCAATATTGTATCCCTGCAGACTTCGGAAACCCATGCCTCCCCTATCCTTCGACATACTCATATTGTCCCATGAATACCATTTAATTCCTCGACTCTGCGACGAACTAGAGACCCACCAGAATTGATTAAACATTCGTTCGATTTCTTGACATAACGACTTAGGCAAGATGAAGCAAGACATACAATATGCAGGTATAGCCTGGGCTACATTCTTGATAAGCACAGTTTTGCCAGCCCTTGAGACAGGTTTAGCACGCCACCCTTGAATTTTCTTGCTGACTCTTTCTTTGATGAATCCAAACATTCTCTTCTTCGACCTTCCTACCAGTGTTGGCATTCCTAGGTAATTGCTGTTTGTGATATCATTGTGGACTCTCAAGATATTAGTGATCTCATCCTGTTTATCTCATCTGACATTAGCACTAAACATAACGCCAGACTTCTGGAGGTTGATAGATTGACCCGACAGTTCCTCATATTTCTTTAAGATGCTTGTAACTCGACTAGCTTCCTCTACTGTAGCTCGGAAAAACAGGAAACTGTCATCCGCAAACAATAGGTGTGACACCTCAGGAGCATTTTGACTAATTTTGCAGCCATTAATCCACCTGTTCTGCTGAGCTTTATCCAATGCATTCGACAACCCATCTACACAAAGTAAAAATAAATACGGGGATAGAGGGTCCCCTTGGCGGATGCCTCTGCGAGGAACAATTGGCCCGACCGTTGACCCATTTAAGCAGATATCATATGACACTGTTGTTACATATAACATGATCCAGTTAATCCACTTCCCACAGAAACCCATATCTGTCATTCGCTGTTTCAAGTATCGCCAGTTGACTCTGTCATATGCTTTACTAATGTCCAATTTTAGGGCAACCTCACCTTCTTGGTTCCTCCCTTTCCTTTTCATGTGATGAATTAATTCAAACGCCACCACCACGTTGTCTGTGATGCTACGACCAGCGATAAAAGCTGATTGGTTTTCCGACACAAGGCCAGGAAGAAGAACTCGAAGCCTGTTCGATAAAACCTTAGCAATCAGTTTATACAGGACATTGCATAATGCTATGGGACGCATGTCCTTCATCCTACATGCGTGTTCAACTTTTGGAATTAGCACTATGTTTGTATTATTTAAATCTGCAGGAAACGTTCCATCTCTCAACCAATTTCGACAACACTCAAAGACATCCACTCCCATTAGGTTCCAGAAACTTTGATAAAAAGCTGGGTTTAACCCATCGGGGCCGGAGGCCTTATCTGGGTGCATCTGCTTCAGAGCAGTCGTGAATTCTTCATACGAAACGTCTTCGATCAGTCTGTTGTTCTGTTCCTGAGTCACTCTCCTTGGACAAATACTCGGGCTATCTACGTTTATGATATCTGGCTCTTTGAACACCTCCTTGAAGTACTCCTTTACAATCACTCCCATTCCTTCTTGGGTATTCACTTGTTGACCTTCATCTGTCTGCAGATATTTTAAGTGAGTCGACTTCCTTCTAGCAGAAGCACAAACGTGAAAAAACCTTGTATTAGCATCTCCTTCCCTTAACCAGAATAATTTAGCCCTTTGCTTCCAATAGACTTCTTCGTGCTCTAGAAGTTCATTAAGCTTCTGTTTCTCTAGTAAAAATAATTTAACACTTTCATCATCTCGTTTGTCACGTAAAGAGTCTAGAACCCTTTTCTCTTTCTTAACTTTCTCTTTGAATTTGTTGAAAAACGCATGACCCCACTTGGCCATAAACCCTGAAACTGAGATTAACTTGGGGAGCAGATGAGACACAGGTATCGACTTCCAGTGCTCCGTTACTTCCTTTTGAAACGATGGCTCCTTTAACCAAGTGTTCTCGAATTTAAATCTAAACTCCTTCCTAGGAACATTCACATTCATCAAATCTAGAGAAATTGGGTCGTGGTCTGATGCCGAAACTGAGTTCACAGACAATCGACATAAGGGAAATTTCGACCACCATGCCAAGTTTGCGAACGCCCTATCCAGTCTCTCTCTAACCCAATTATCTGTGCCACGGCTCTTTTCCCAGGTGAACAGCCCTCCTTCAAGCTGGATTTCTGATAACATACTATCGTCTATTGCTTCACGAAAACCCTCCATTAACGACTGCGAGTGAGGATGAGGGCCCTCTTTATCAGCGTCATAAAGGAGATCATTGAAATCTCCTATGATGCACCACGGGAGACTGGATAAACTAGCTATAGTCCTTATTAAGTCCCACGAATTCCTTCTCCTCGCACGTTCTGGATAACCATAGAAACATGACATCCTCCAAGCTTCAACTCCATTCTCACAGAATACAACATCCACATGATTCTGAGAGTACCCCGTTACTTTACAGTCCACATTATGCCTCCAAAACAACGCTAAACCTCCACTTCTACCTCTACAATCTACTGAAAAACAATTTGCAAATCCCATTTTCACTCGAAGCTCTTCTATTCTAGTAGCTTTTGAAATAGTTTCCATTAAAAATAACACGTCGGGTTTACGATCTCTGGCTAGATCGCGAAGGACACGAACTGTGCGAAGGTTCCCCAACCCTCGACAGTTCCAGCTTAAGCAAATCATTGTTGATGGCTAGCTTGCTTAGCAAGCATAGCCGAAAGAATGTTTGTAGATTCTGTACAATCAGCATTAGAAAGTGCAGAGTCGATAGAAGTTGTACCTTTGAAATTCTCTGGAGCAGTGTTTAAATAAGGCCCATATCTCTTTCTTTTCCTCTCTTCAATGTCCAGCCCAGTTAACTCATCTTGACCCAGCCCATTATAGATTTTTGAATAAATAATTTCATCCCCATTTCCCGCTAAGAGTACTCCGTTATTTTCCTGAATGGAGGCGCCACCCTTTTCCATGTTTCTCGCCCCATCTGTTTGTTTACTTTTTGGACTTTTTAATCCCACATCATTAGGCATCCCTGATTTTCCGCCCCAAATCTCGCTTCCCTCATCCCTAAGCCATTTACTCTTCCCCTACATCGCCGCCCTACGCGGTGGTGCCCTGAGCCAGCTCCCCCATTCTCTTACCACTACACTTGACCCCGTTTCCAATCTTTTTTTACAGAATCTCTCTGTGTGTGACATTAAACCATAGAGAAAGCAAAGATCTCCGAGCTTTTAATACTTGCAGTTCACCACGAACTCAGTTTTATCTCTTCTACTGATTTTCTTCTTCCTTTTTAGAGGGTATCGAACATCTATCTTTATCTTCAGTCTCATGTACTCACGCCAAATACTGTTATTGTTACTTGGGTCATACAGCACAAACTGACCAAAGAAGTTGCCTAGCTGCTTTCCCACCATTTCCGTCATGAATCCGCTGGGCAGATCATAGATTTGAATCCACATTTCCACTTCACACAACGTGACCTTCATAGGATCTTCTCCTGCCTGAATGACACTCGTTATTAGCATTGTACTGTCAAAAGTCCAGGGGCCATTTTCCATCACCCACTTCATGTCTTCCATATGATAGAACTGAAAGAGATAAACTCCTGATTTTAACAGCCGGATAGAAATTCCCATAGTTGGTTTCCAAAGGTCCGCCATTTTTGTTTGCATAGCTCGAAAGTTGATGTTCTTCTCCGTAAGGAATCGTCCCACCAAGCATAATTCGAATTTGTTGCCACCCTCCACCTGTTCTTCATCAAAGACCAATTCTTCGTTCTCTTGGTTATCGATGTCCAGGTCCGCCAGTTGCATCTCAATGTCATGCTCTGTCGCCATCCTTTAGACTTACACCACCGCTCTCACAGATTCTTGATTACCAAGACAGGAGAGAAAACACAACTCTCACAATGACAGGAGAGAAAAAGTCTATATGTTCAGACTTCAGTTATGGGGAATAAGAATGTCATGGGCTACTTTGTCTGCACTTTATTTCTCAAGGCGGCACCTTGTAGGGCTGGAAAACGGATAATACGGATACGGATACTGCCATATCCGAATCCGGATCCGTTTTTTACAACCGTATCCGTATCCGTATTCGAATTCGGGAATATCCGACAAAACTTTACCCGAATCCGAATCCGGCAGATATTATCCGGATTCGGATAATATCCGGATCCGAATCCGTTTTGCAAAAAAATAATTTTTTTTTCTGAAATTTGCATTATTATAAAAAACATGCATTTTTTGCAAAAAAAAACAGACATATTAAAGAGATACTCGTTCTAATTTACAAATTACAAAAACCATATCCATATTAAAAATGTATTAAAAATATATTAAAAATATAAATTTCCAAATTAAAAATGTATTAAAAATATATTAAAAATATATTATATATAATTACTTTCGGATACAGATATTTTCGGATACGGATGTACCCGTATCCATATCCGTATCCTAAACTCTCGGATTCAGATACGGATAATATCCGGTTGACTCCGGATACGGATAATATCCGCTTTTTCCCGGATACGAATACAGATATTTCGGACGAATATCGGATTTTTCGGATTTTTTTTCCAGCTCTAGCACCTTGCAATTTGGATATTTCCATATAAAATTATGGGCCTTGGTATAAACACACGCGCAAACAAAAATTATAAAAGGCCTCGGTATAGTGTTTTCAAGAGATGAGCAAAAAACCGAATTGAAATCGAAACCTGCCAAAACCGAATCAAAAAAATCGAAACCGAACCGGCGGTTGGGTTTTTTGATTTTTAAAAACTGAGACTTTCGGTTCCGGTTCTAGTTATAGGTTAAAACCGAACCGGCTAAAACGAACCAAACCGATTATTAAAATAAATAAATAAATATATGATTTATATAAATTTATATAATTTATATGTATATTTAAAATTAATAAATATATTATATCTTGAGTTATAATTAAGCTTCAAAACGATGTCAGATGAGGAAATGGGAGATGTCGGATCTGTAATAAAATTCTTTATCTTAAATTCTTCATTATGTATTGAAATACAGATTCTTCATAACGGGAGAGGTTGAGTGTCCGAGTTTTAGCAACCTGAGTTTTAGCAACCTAAACCTAAACATTAGTTTTTTTTTTCGAAAAAAAATGCAGCAGTAGAATAACTTCGTAAGAGCGTAAATACAATAAAATTTTTTAGCTCACATTAAATAAATATCCGACTAGATTACAAACGTATAAGATTTTAGTAACACCCAAATCCAAAGGGAGTGTTGATTTCATCATAAAAAAACATAGTCTGTAGACTTCTGCTTTGCTTCGTAAACAAGAAATAATATTAATAATGTGTGATTTTAAGAAAATAGAGTAGATTTGCTATGCAATTTCCTCAAACCTTGAATAACGTTCACAAAAGCTGGCTATCTTATATACGCCTACAAGAAAATTTAGATAATTGCCAGAGCATTTGTAAATAAATGCTACAATGCAATGCCATTAATCTGCACATCTAACATTAGCACTAACATATCACAGAGTGTACTCATTCAATAGCACAACCACTTTGTTTAAAAGCCGAGAACGTTATAATTTATAAATTTAAAGTCTTGTAATATATTTATGATTTTTTCGTTCGGTTTTATAACCGAAACCGAACCGTTAAAAACCAAACCGAGGCTTTTAAAACCGAAACCAACGATTCGTTTGCGGTTTTCAATTTTTTAAACCGAAGACATGTGGTTTCGGTTTCGGTTTTGGGGCAAAAATGTCCCGAACCAAACCGTGCTCTCCCCTAGTGTTTTCTGTATCTATGGGTCTTAGATCATCTTCGGCTCTATTAAGTATTAACTAAAGAAAAATGCTAGAGATCCCAAAATCGTTCACAAAATTGTTCCTAAAAACTGATGTGTCACGCTTATAATTGGTAACTTACTTAATAATAATGTAAGACCCGTGTTCATATGTATGCAACCCCCCAATCAAAATTACGTCATTTGGGACAAAATTTGGGAAAAATTTTGGGATACCTAGCACTACTCTTAAATAAAGCGTCCAGTAAATAGGGGTGACAATTTCAGACCCAACCCAAAACCCGACATGAACCCAACCCGAGAAAATACGAATTTGGGTCAACAAATATTCAACCCGAAACTACCAGGTACAATCAGACACGAACCCGTAACCCGAAAATTAATGAAGCCTCTTTTTATAACTCTGCTTTTGAAATACTCTATGTTTAAAATAACTAAATTGAAGTATAATAAAATAACTTTCACGTGCAATGATAGAGACTCACTAGTTGATTTATAATTATTTAATAGTAATAACAATATTTTCAATATGTCATGCCCTTTTATACACCTCACAAAGTGGGTACTGTACATATTATACATTTGAACTGTAACTTTCACGTGCAATGAAAAAGAAATGAACTGTTTTTTTCTTAAAATTTCCTGTAAAGCAATCAGTGCATATAAATCGGGAGAGAGGAAGTATATAATATAAGAGTATATTTTCAGTCACTCTAAAAAAGAGTTGAGGTGGTGAAACCCGAAATGACCCAAAACCCGACACGAACCGGTAGGTACGGGTTAGGGTTAGGAAAAAATCAACCCGAAATAACCAGGTACAATCTGACCCAACACGAACCCGACCCAGAACCCGAAATTGACACCCCTACCAGTAAACAAAATCTGAACTACTATATTATTGCCTAAATATTAAAAGTTTCGATTTTCGATCTTTTATTTAATTAATAAATAGTAAAGTAATAATATTAGTAGTAACTAGTCCATTGTAGTTTGTAATTAAAACATGCTACATTTTAATTAAAAGATATTACCTTTTTTCAACACCAATTGTACCATATCTTCCAATCATTTAGGGCGTGTTTGGTATTGCTGTTGCAAACAACAGTAGTTTTTTGCTGAAAAGCAATTGAAAAACTGTTTGGTAAAATTTAACAGCCACTTCTCTGAAAAGTGCTTTTAGTCTAAAAGTTGTCTTAATTTAGAGAAATCGGTTCCCCCATACTTAAAAAAAAAGCTATTTCCAGTTTTTGTACGGAACATCTGCTGATTTCACCGTCAAACCTCAACAAAACAGTATTTTTTCTTAAATATTTTTACATCAAAACATGCACATGTCAAAAATATTACCAAACAGTCTCCATCTTTTCACAACACTTTTTTTTATAACACAACAATTTTTAACAGCAATCCCAAACAAGGCCTTAGTTTAAAACATATTATTTTTTTATCAAGCTATACTATTATATAAAAGCCGAAACATTAAAAGTTTGGTTGGTCGGTCGGTCGGTCGATACGGTAACATGTTGATTTTACTTATTTACCCTTACTTAATTATAGATAAAATCCATATTTGAAAAGGTAATAGCATGAAAAAAAAAGTAAAAAAGCCAAGTTTTTGAAAGAATAGATTTTAGTTAGAAAAGATAATAGTCGAAAAAGAAGTAAAAAAAGATAAGTTTGAAAATGAGATATTTTAGTTTAAAATTATAGAAAATATATTACCTTTTAGCTGAAATCAGTTACTTATTAATAATTATAATATTATTAGTTTATTTCATTAAATAGAACGACCCATGTTATTTTTGGAAAGAAGAGTTTTAGTTGAAAATGTACAAAAGGTAATAACTAATTATAATATTATTAGTTTATTTCATTAAATAGAACGACCCATGTTATTTTTGGAAAGAAGAGATTTTAGTTGGAAAATGTACAAAAGGTAATTGGTTACTTATTAAGAAATACTCCCTCCGTTCCTAAATGTTTTTCCTGTTTGCCTTTGACACGTTTGCCAATGCACACTTTTGATCGTTAATATTTTCAATTTCGTGTTAGTATCAAATATAAAAACTTCACTGTATTAAAGTACTCATAAATACGAATCAAACAAGATCACTCATGAATATATTTTATCATATAAATTATACGTAAATTAGTAGTCAAACGCTTACAATGAACAGGAACAAAAGTCAAAACAGGAAAAAGTTTATGAAACAGAGGGAGTATAAAATAAGTAAAGAATAACTAAGTAAGGGTAGCTCAAAAAGAAGTAAAAAAAAAAAAAGCAAGTTTGAAAATGAGCTATTTTAGTTATAAATATAGAAAAGATATTACCTTTTAGCTGGAAAAAAGTAATCAGCTAGTTATTACTGTTTATTATATTATTAATTTATTTCATTAAATCAGACGACCCATGATATTTTTTCTAACTAAAATTTCTCCTTTTTAAAAAATACTATGAGCAATTTTGTTTAATATAATTACTATTAATTAATCGATCAATTATCTTTTTCAACCAAAATATCTTACCTTTTTTCTTTTTTCTAACTAAAATCTCTCTTTTCAGCTAAAACGTATCAATTTTTATATATTTTCTAACTAAAATCACTCTTTTCTAGAAATATCACGGGCAACATTTCTCCTTTTCTAAAAAAACTACGAACAATTTTATTTAGTAAAATAATGTAATTAAATTATAATTATTATAAACTAATCAATTACATTTTTCACCTAAAATATGCACATGATATTTTATCTTAACTAAATTTTTTCATTTTTTAAAAACACTACAAGTAATTTCGTTTAATATAATTACTATTAATTAATCGATCAATTACCTTTTTCAACCAAAATATGTTACCTTTTTTCTTTTCTCTAACTAAAATATCTCTTTTCAGCTAAAACGTATCATCTTTTCTATATTTTCTGACTAAAATCCATTTTTTTTCTAGAAATATCACGGGTAACATTAATTTCTCATTTTCTAAAAAAACTATGATCAATTTTATTTAGTAAAGTAACATAATTAAATTATAATTACTCTAAACTAATCAATTACATTTTTCACCTAAAACATGTCAGCTTTTTAGTTTTCACGTTATCTTTTCTATTTTCTATAACTAAAATATCTCCTTTTCCAATTATATCACTGGCGGTTATATTTAATAAAATAATAAAATTATAATACTAATAATTAATCGATTACTTTTTTTAGCCAAAACGTATAATCTTTTATATCTTTTTTAATACCTTTTTTTCTAGATATATCACGTGCAACATTAATTTCTCATTTTCTAAAAACAGTACGAGCAATTTTATTTAGTAAAATAATTTAAATAAATTATAATTACTATAAATTAATTAATTACCTTTTTCACCTAAAACATGTCACCTTTTGAATTTTCACCTTACATTTTCTATTTTCTCTAACTAAAATCTCTCCTTTTTCAATTATATCACGTGTGGTTCTATTTAATAAAATAAAATAATAGTATTATAATACTAATAATTAACCGATTACCTTTTCCAACTAAAACCTATCATTTTTCTATATTTTCTAACTACAATCCCCCTTTCTAGAAATATTACGGATAACCTTTATATAATTATTATGAAATCATCTCATTGAAAAATTTAAATCATTTATGTTTTAAAAAAATCAATTCAAAAATATTCATATAATATTAAAAAAATTCCGTGCATCGCACGAGTTTTAAGCTAGTATACCTAAAATTACGAACTATATTATTATCTTCCAATCATTAATATATAACCAAAAATATCACATTGTAACTTCCAAACATTAGTAAACTATATTAAAAAGAAACCCATTCGTTGTAATATGGGTATAATTATTTGTAGTTTGTAGTTTGGTTTAACAGTTCAACCATAAAAGTATTGGTCAGCTAGCAAGCCTTGACTCCACAATAGTATGATGTTGTTCGCTTTGGGCCTAATTGGCACACATTTGTTTTTGGTCACATCCCAAAATGCCCCATACTAATAAAGTTAACTAGTTGTTTATTAATTAACAATATGCCCCTCCCTGAAATGATTTAGAACAACTCCCAACAATCTCCTCCTTCACACATCGGGCTTAACACATGTCGAATATGCCACCAATCAGTGTCATACTGGCTCCTTGACTCATACCGGAAGTCCACCTGGCTCTCTGGCTCCTCCTAGGCCCATACTGAAACCTCCCCTTAAGCCCAACTTGGGGATTAAATAGATAAGAATCGTTAGATTTAATATTGTGGAATATTTTATTTTTAAACTAATATACTAAAGGGTCCTGGTCCCTGATAATCGATTGTCAGGGACCGGTTATGTACCAATTGATTTCCAGGCCGTTGGATCAAGGATCCAACGACCCTGGATTAAAAACAAATTACATGTCCGCTATAATTTCCTATCCGCGGAAAATTATAGCGGACAACAAATCAGCCTATTCGCGGAAAATTATAGCGGATAAGCAATTTTTTTTTAATCTAGGGCCGTTGGATCCTTGATCCAACGGCCTGGAAATCAATTATTACGTAACCGGTCCGACAATCCAGGACCCAGTACTAAATACCCAAGTTTTGAATCTCATTAACAACAAATATAAGTTGGGAATTTATATTATTAGTTTTAAATAATACATGAGTTTGTCAATAATATATAGAGTATTAAACTAAAACTAAATCTATACTATTATATAAATTCCGAAACATTGAAAGTTTTGGTACCTGTTTTTTGGTACCAATTTTTTGGTACCTGTTTTTTGGTACTTCGTGAATTTACTTATGTACCCTTCATTATAAAGAAAAATAAATATTAAAACACCTAAAATAAATTTTAACATAAGATAATTAATGGTAATTAGTCGATTGCCTTTTTCATATTTACTTTTAGTTGAAGATGTTACCTTTTATCATATCTTTCAATCATTAATATTACCTTTCGAATTAAAATACGTTTCCTTTTTGATTTAAAACTAATCTTACAATCATTAATATATACCCGAAAATATCATACAATATTTTTCAATTATTACTAAAATATATTAAAAATATACTTTGTTTATAATAAGGAAACATTTTTGATTTAAAACTAATCTTACAATCATTAATATATACCCGAAAATATCATACAATATTTTTCAATTATTAATAAAATATATTAAAAATATACTTTGTTTATAATAAGGAAACATTAGTATAATCCGTAAACATGTATATATTAAATTATATTAATTAAAATTAAAAATTATGTAAAAAATAATGATTATATAAATTGGTACCAGTTTTTTTGTACCTATTTTTTGGTACTTCGTGAATTTACTTATTTACCCTTCATTATAAAGAAAAATATATATTAAAACACCTAAAATAAATATTAACATAATATAATTAATGGTAAGTAGTCGATTACCTTTTTCATATTTACTTTTAGTTGAAGATGTTACCTTTTATCATATCTTCCAATCATTAATATTTCCTTTCGAATTAAAATACCTTTCCTTTTTGATTTAAAACTAATCTTACAATCATTAATATATATATCCGAAAATATTGTACCATATTTTTCAATTATTAATAAAATCTATACTATTATATAAAAACCGAAACATTAAAAGTTTTGGTACCTATTTTTTGGTACTTCGTGAATTTAATTACTTACCCTTCATTATAAAAAAAAATAAATACACCTAAAATAAGTAATAACATAATATAATTATTGGTAATTAGTCAAGATACTACCTTTTATAAACAACTAAAAACATCAATCGTATCACATCTTTCCATCATTAATATTTCCTTTCGAACTAAAAGTCTAAAACACGTTACCTTTTTAATTTAAAACAAATCTTACAATCTAAAATAAGTAATAACATAATATAATTAATGGTAATTAGTCAAGATATTACCTTTTATAAACACCTAAAAACATACTCCTCTATAACTTATTTTTGATATTTTATTTTTTTGTATAAAAATAGAACAATCCTATTTTTATACAAAAAAATAAAATATCAAAAATAAGTTGTAGAACTATCCTTAAAATGCACCTTAAAATCCGTGCCAGAAACTGGTCCGCATACGTAAAGAATTCAAAGGGACGGAGGGAGTAAATCGTATTATTTCTTTCCATCATTAATATTTCCTTTCGAACTAAAACACGTTACCTTTTAATTTAAAACAAATCTATACTATTATATAAAAGTCGAAACATTGAAAGTTTTGGTACCTATTTTTTGGTACCTATTTTTTGGTACTTATTTTTGGTACTTCGTGAATTTAATTATTTACCCTTCATTATAAAAAAAATACACCTAAAATAAGTAATAACATAATATAATTAATGATAATTAGTCAAGATACTACCTTTTATAAACAACTTAAAACATCAATTGTATCATATATTTGCATCATTAATATTTCCTTTCGAACTAAAAGTCTAAAAGACGTTACCTTTTTAATTTAAAACAAATCTTACAATCTAAAATAAGTAATAACATAATATAATTAATGGTAAGTAGTCAAGATATTACCTTTTATAAACACCTAAAAACACCAATCGTATCATATCTTTCCATCATTAATATGTCCTTTCGAACTAAAACACGTTATCTTTTTAATTTAAAACAAATCTTACAATCATTAATATATACCCGAAAATATTACATTAATATAATAAAATTAACGGTAATTAGTCGATTGTCTATTTCATATTTACTTTTAGTTGAAGATATTACATTTTATAAACACGTAAAAACATGAATCATATCATATCTTTCTATCATTAATATTTCCTTTCGAACTAAAACACATTATCTTTTTAATTTAAAATAAATCTTTCAATCATTAATATATAACCGAAAATATCACACCATAATTTTCAAGTAAAATGTAACACCTAAAATAAATAACAATATAATATAATAAATGGTAATTAGTCGATTGCATTTTTCATATTTACTTTCAGTTGAAGATATTACCTTTTATAAACACCTAAAAAGATCAATTGTATCATATTTTTCAATCATTAATATTTCTAATTAAAACACGTTACCTTTTTAATTTACAACAAATCTTACAATCATTAATATATACTCGAAAATATCACACCAAAATTTTCAATTATTAATAAAATATATTAAAAATCATATACGTTGTTTATAATAAGGAAACATTATTATAATCTGTAAACATGAGTATATTAAATTATAACAAATTAAAATTAAAAAAATTATTAAAATAATGATTATATAAAAACATAATTTTAATATTAAATAAAATTTATAACATAATACAAGAAACCCGTGCACTGCAATACTAATAATTAATCGATTATCTTTTCAACTAAAACATATCATCTTTCTATTTTTTTTCTAATTAATTTCCTTTTTTTTCCTAGAAATATAACGGACAACGTTAATTTCTCATTTTCTAAAAAACACTATGAGCAATTTTAATTAGTAATTGAACATAATTAAATTATAATTAGTATAAACTAATCAATTACCTTTTTCACCTAAAACATGTCACCTTTTTAATTTTCCCGTTTTCTTTTCTATTTTCTCTAACTAAAATATCTCATTTTTCAAGTATATTATGGCAGTTCTGTTATATGAAATAAAATAGTAAGATGATAATACTAATAATAAATCGATTAACTTTTTCAATTAAATCATATCATTTTTTCTATATTTTAAAATTAAAATCTCTCTTTTCCTAGAAATATCACGGGCAACAATAATTTCTCTTTTTCTAAAAACATTACAAGCAATTTATTTAGTAAAATAACATAATTAACTTATAATTACTATAAACTAATCAATTACCTTTTTCACCTAAAACATGTTACCTTTTTAATTTTTCTAACCAAATTCTCTTTTTTTCCAATTATATCATGGGCATTCTATCTAATAAAAAAATAATTTTATAATTACTTATAATTAACCGAATATCTTTTTCAACTAAAATCCATCATCTTTTCAAAAATTTTAACTAAAATTCCCCATTTTCTAGAATTATCACGAATAACATTTATATAATTATCATCATTTAAAAATTTAAGTCTCCAAAAATCATGTTTTAAAAAAATTAATTCAAATAATTAAAAATTTTAATATGATATTAAAAAAATCCGTGCATCGCACGGGTTTTAAGCTAGTAACTATTAAAATAAATTAGGTAAAAAATTATTTTAATATAAAAAATACTATATAAAATTAAAAGAAGTCTGTGCATCGCATGGGTTATAAGCTAGTATATATAATAAAACCCAAAACACGAAAAGCCTTGGCAATACATTTTTTTATTATCAACAAACTTCGCATACATCACCGAATTCTGAGAAAAGACTCTCTTTATCACAATTTAGAGGTAAAATGTCCTAATTATCACAAATTAAAAAAATGGCCCTTTTTATCACAGAAAAACGCCACTTTATCTCACGTTTTTAAAAAACGCAATGGCGTTTGGCATTTTTTACTTTTTTAATATCCAACATCGATTTTCCAAAAAAAAAAAACAAAACAAAACGCATCATTATATTGCGTTTCTAAGAAACGTATGTTACATTGGCGTTCCTGTGGGCCCCGCAGGGGTAATCAATTTTCCAAAAAAAACAAAAAAAAGACACGCATCATTATAATGCGTTTTTCAGCTAACGCAACTTCTTCATGCGTTTTCAATGTTTAAAAAAAACAGTGATAACGCAACACGCCAGTGCGTGACTCAAAAACGTCTGACGCCTTTGCGTTTCTTTGTGATAAAAAGGGCCATTTTTTGAGTTTGTGATAATTAGGATATTTTTACTTCAAAGTTCAAATTGTGATAAAGAGGGCCAACACCCCCGAATTCTTGACTTTTTACGACAGACATGATACACTCTAAAACTGGACAGTGATTGTTAGCCAGATGCCGGTTATTAGTACCTCTTGTGCAAACCATGAGTTATGATCAAAATCCGGTCCACCAGGCACCAGACGTGTTGCAGAATGTCCTCGACAAGTGTTTGTCCCCCATTTGAAGATACACAAATTCTTTAATAAATTCTGTATTAGCTGATCACCATTAGCAATACCACAAGGTACCTTCACAGAGAGTTGTTCAACAATCAAGAGCATCACGATTCACGAATACCTCCAAGTTTGAGAACTGCTATCATAATTTAAATCTAACATATCAAAATTCAATATTTCCGTCAAATACTGCAATTTTTTGTGCCGGGATATATACTAATGTGACAACTTCAAACTGCGATGGTGATGCAAACTTACATAGTATACGTAAGCTGACATAACACTTGCCAGGTCCTTAATGTTTATTCACGGTGAAATAATCTACAGCAGCCAACCACGACAGACTTTCAATCTTCCAAGCAAGTCACTTGTGGCATCCCCATTACATAATTCTATTATTCTGAAAAATATTCAATATCACTGGCACCATAGTCATAATCATGACCATGACATTTCTCTAGAATTGAGATAACAAAGTCAGTATCCCGTCCACCTCTTTCAGTATCATTGTGAACAACCTGATTTCCGGTCCTGTCCTTGATTTCCTCCTTTTCGATTTTCAACTCTTTGGTACTCCTACATCCCATCAACATAAGCTCTAACATTTTCCTCCGAACATCATAAATTTGGTTAGTCTCAACCAAACACCCTCTACTATATGCTTCTCTGAGAAACACCAATTGAGTACTTCCTTTGGTGGATATATAAAATATTCCAGGGTGCTTCAAAATAAGCTCCCTAATATTAAGTTCAATCCCTAAATCTTTCCGAAAGTGTACTATCCGCTCAACCTCAATCATCTTCTCCACCGTCAAACTCAACAACTCATGAAGGATTGCAACAGCACGTTTCTCAAACCGTTCAATACCTCCACAAGTACGAACCCGAACAACCTCATTAACATCATAAGGCTTAACATAATTCATCCTTTGCCAATTCTTCAACTTCTCTTTGAACCCCGCCCCAATCTTAAAACCAGTCGGAAAATCAATAGGAAAAGCATACTTGGTCTCAAACTCACTCAACCACTTCTCTCTATACTCCCTCTCCCTACACTCCTCAATCTTCGCAACACGCAAACTCTCATCACCTTTATCAACCAATTCCACTATCTCCAAATCAACTAACCTAAAATCCTTACAATATTTCCCAAGTATTGAATCACGAAAATCTTCTGGTAGCCCCAACTCCCTCCTAACCAACCTCAAAGCATGCACATGAATCGTCCCATTAACCGACATCAACAAAATCTTCTTAACCCTTTTCACATTCTCCAATTCCAACTCCTTAACCACATTTTCTTCCTCTTTCAACAACCCCATCATTTTATCCGTAACTCGACAACAAACATTCCGCTTAACCGGGTGAGTAAATACATCAAACACATGGGGATATTTACGGAGAAAAGCACCAACACCAATGTTAAGTCCAACAATGTTGTTCCAACGAGACATTAACTGAAGTGAGACAAATGGGCCTCGTTTCTTATCAGTCATGATGTTGTTCAGGTGAAGAATGAGGTTGAGTTTCTTGAAATGGGCTGAGAGTTGGTCCAACTTGAGGTCTCGGGTACGGGTTTCTAACCGGGTTCTTGCGGTGCTGGTGGGTTTTTACTTCCATCGTAATTGAATGGAGGAATTGAGAGGACCGAATGAGATTGAAAAATGAGGGTTTAGTTTGTGTTTGATGAATGTTTGTAAAACATTACTCTGTTTAATCAGTTGCAGTGAAGTGTCTTAGAACTTATTTTTGAAAGTAACGTTACTGTATTTTTTTTCTTTGGCAAAGCACTTGATGTTATGTTGCCATTACTCTGTTTTAAACTAGTTTTCTTTCCTTACATTTCACTTCATTCACTTTTCCATATAAGTTATACAAATATAAATAATTTGAAATTTGAAGTTAAATAGTGAATTAGTGTTTTTTATTAATACGGGAAGGAATTGTTGGAGGAAGATTACATCAATTATTCAATTTTAAAAAAATAGATAAATTAACTGCACTTCGCGCAGTTAATATTATTTTTTTAGGTATTAAAAATTGAGTAATTATTTTAAAAAGATTAGTAGGTATTTTATGAATATTTAATAAAAAAATGGTTTAAAATAATTTGAATGAATTATTAGTTGGAATAATAATCTCATTATTTATTTAGAATTTAAATAATTTTTAAAAAATAAAAACATCAAAAATAGCAATTATAATACGAACGTAATTTTTACAATAAAAAAATTATGAATATTAAATATGACTAAAGAGAATTTTTTAAAATCAGCAACTCTTTCATAATATACATGCTCAGTAACAGTATAAAAAATTATTTAATTAAAATGTTAATTAAATTTGACACAATATAATGACACGTCATGTATATAATTTTGTTATAAATTTAGTCGGTCAATAAAATGGTTGGGTTTATTATGTGCAAGAGTAAAAACATGTCAGTATTATTTGTACACAAATTTTATATTTTAACCGAAAAATCTATATACTTCACATAATTTATAATATTCCCACAATCACCGCTAAAAAAAATTGCTTGAGAACTGTTCTAAAATCGTCCGAAAAAAATTATAGCAGTCTTGAATATAAAATAAAAAATGACGCAATGTGAAAAATTTTATGTCGAAAATTTACCTAAAACTAATCTTATTTTATACATATAATTAATATTTTATATTGAAATAATAATTATAATACTCAATTAAATTTTGTTAATCTTTTATATAAATAATATGAAGTAAATTAATATATATTTAATAAATGTAATTAATGACTAATTAAGATGTCATTAAGATTCTATTTAATGCATGCAAGAAAAAGAAATTTAATAGAAAATTGGAAAATTCGAGAAAAATATTTTAAACGATTTTGGTGTGTTACTAGTCTCCCGGCATTACAATATATAAATCGTCCGAAAAGAAATTACAGCAATCTTGAATATTAAATAAAAAATGACGTAGTTAGAACAATTTTAAGTTGTCAATTTACCTAAAAATAAACTTACTTTTACACATATAATTAATATTTTATATATTTAAATAATAATTATAATACTCAAATACGTAAATAGTATGAAGTAAATTTCATATATATTTAATAAATGTAATTAATAATTAATTAATATGTCATTAAGATTCTATTTAATGCAAGAAAGAAATTCAATATAAAAATTGAAAAAATGAAAAATTCAAGAAATATATTTAAAACGCTTAGAAACCAAAATTAAAATAGAAACTAAAAACTAATCTTTAGATCAATCTAATCTAATGGTCACCGCACACAAATCCAATACACATTCTCATACACAATCCCACCTATTAAGAAACGCAGGAATTATGTGGGATTATGTATGGAAGGGTGTATTTTAATTGTGTATGCTGCTTTTAGGGGACCATTAGATTAGATTGAACTAAGGCTTAGATTAGTTTCTAGTTTCTATTTTAATTTTTTGTTTTCATTTGATCACTAACCTATATATAAAGATGGTAATTTGACTCAAATAGAAATGATACGAGAATATGAAAATGACAATTTTACTTTAAGAAAAAATTTAGGAGAATAGAATGTAACTTAAATATTTTCTAATTTTTGATATTTAATCATTCAAAATTTTTGAGAAAATTAGAAAAATAGATTGAGACGAAAGGCGTCGTCTCACCGCTCTCGTCTTTTCTTTCATATAATATTTTTTCATTTGATTTAATATATCCCTCATTATTATTGTTGATTGATTACGAGGTTAATTATAAAAATAACAATGATTGTTAGATATTTTAAAATAAGTAATTAAGAATCATTAGATTTTACACTAAAAAAATATTTTATATATTTATATCTAAAATACTATTAAATTTAGGGTTCAAATCTCATCAGTAACAAAATAAAATTTAAAAATATATTATTATATTTAAAAAAATAAAAGCGTTTAAATTTATTATTTTATTTTAATTTTCCTAACAATTTAATCTCTTATATTGTAACTAATAACCCTTTTATCTGTTTCATTTGCCAATATACACCACTTTTCATAATTTACATGAATAAACTAATAAAATAAAGTTTGATGATATTAATATGGGTTGCAATAACTCGTCGTATAATTATTTTTGTTACACACAATTACAAATATTTAACAAGCTCCAAAAATAAAGACATGCTTAACTCTTTGACGATTTCACTAAAATTATAGTATCTATACTAGTCAATAATATAATACTATAATTGAAATATTGAAATTTAATCTTTAAATTAATTAGTCCCATTCAAATAATTGCATATAACTGGTGTTATATTAAAAAGAATTAATCTAGTGTAGCAAATATCAATCAAGCAAAAGTGTATTTGTTATAGGGAGAATATTGTATAACAATATTTTGGAGGTTTGCTGGAATCACTGAGCAAAATACGGATATTTTGCTAAGAACATGAGGAACACGGAAGGAGATTGGTGATTTTTCTGGCTGATCTTGTTTGTTGATATTCCAGGGGTGAACTGACAATCATCCATAACAAGGTGCCTACGTACCTTATTTATAGGGATCAAGCCATACGTAGTTCTCTTGGAGAAGAAGTTACCCAGACGGGCTAGGATTTCTGTGGGTTCGACTTGTCCCAAATCCACTAGACGTCTTTGGGCTGATATAATCTATCCATCAATCCTGCTCACGACCCATGACCCAATAAAGGTTACCTATGGCTAGCATGATGCTCGGATCGTATGGCCTCACTGGCGAGGCTAATGGAAAAGCTACGTGGCCTCGCATGCGACCTCGCTGGGCTAGTCATGCGAGGTGGTCCACGCTGTACGGAGATAATTATACTCACGCGACCTCGCTGGGCCTGACCATAAGCCTTCATAATAAATATGCTCTAGGCCTCGCTGGACCTTGTAGACTGTATTCTAGGCCTCGCTGGACCTTGCAGAGAGAGTATTCTAGGTCTCGCTGGACCTCTAGGCCACGCTGGACCTCTAGCCTCCATAAAAGTATTCTAGGCCACGCTGGACCTTTATTCTAGCCCATAAGGCCTGCTTAGGGCTTATGCCAAGATTTGGGCATAACAGTATTATTTAAACTTTCTTTATATAGTATTGAAATATATACAAGTTAAAAATATTATACAAATCAAAAATATATTATCAATTATTATGTACGACAACATATAGTAATTTGTACTGAATTTTTACTACACATACACACATACATTGCATGATTATTTTGCACAAAAAAATTATTCTTACCTTTTTTTAAAAAGAAAATAACTTTAAAAGACCATGTTCTTTTTTTGTATTGTGCCTAAAAAATTTAGGATTTGTCTCAATTCCTATCACGTCTTAATATATTTTATTATAAATATGTTATATATGATCTTTTTACTACATTTTTCTATCAGCCGCTTTTCATCTTGCCCGTGCCTAAAATTTTTAGGGTCCGGCCCAATTCATATCATGTCGTGCTACATTTTACTATAAATACGTACGTTAATATGTGATATTTTCACAATACTTTTCAGCAGCCGCTTCTCGTCTTCCTATCTCTATCGTAAAATTCTACACCCTTTCACTTTATTACCAAAATAAATACGTCTTTTATACAATTTAAAATTGAAAGGTTGTGTTATCTTCTAATTTTTGCCCAATTTGCTCACTAATTTTCCCAGATTTGCGTGCGAAATGCTTATTATCGTGATTTCATCTACAACTACTCGGTAAGTTGTCATCTAAATTGATTTGTAAAATATTGCACATTAATATATAAGGAATTGAAGGATTTCTATTTTGTTTTGATTGAATTTTGAACTTTAACCAAAATTTTCTTGTGCTATTAATTTCTGAATCTCGAAAACTAAATCAATTTGGTAATTATCGATTACGTGTCCTGTTGAACTAAATAAAATTGGTGTTCAATTCAAGATTTTTAATTTATATCAAAATCTGGATTATTTATGATTTGATTTATGATGTTAGTCGTGTATCATATTTGTTGATTCAACTAATTCAGTTTTGAAATTTTTGAACATGTAGTAAGCAATGAAGAAAGTGCTCCAGAAAAGATCGAGTTCTTCTTTCCGCTATTTGCTGGTAATTCATTTATTTTATGAAAAATGTGCTTATAATTCTTTTTATTCAATTTTTATTATAATATTTGAGTTTACCATAATATACGGTTAATTAAATAAAATATGTAATTAACCAATCAAAAAACTGTTAATTATTTTGGGACCTGTCAGAACTCACTCCTAAATTATAGATCAATCAAGTTATATTAAACAATTTCCTTTTTGACCATTCTTATTCTACTTTACCAACCATAGTTATTTAACAATTCTAATTTAAATACAATAATGACTTAATTTAACATATCCATATAATACATATTTTTTAAGACAAATAATATTGGGTGTTCACATATATATACCCTAAATTTATTTAACAATTTTACTATCATTTTATACATTATTTATAACATATTAATATCATTTTTGATAAAATAATATACAAATTACAGAATATGTGTTTTATTTTCAAACATTAATATCTATATTTACAATTTGCATATAATTAATCATGCATATGCTCATATTCAATATCAAATAATCTTCTTGCCAAACAAGTTTTAATATGTTATTAGAATCTATATATGTACATTTATTTGGTACAGTTTGCAAGTTTCATGGTACCAAAGATAGTGAACTTGAAAAGGGTCTAAGCTACATAAGCACGGAGGCAGACTAGTTCTTTAAGGTGAAGCGTGCATATGCAGCAGCAGTTGTTGAAAACCTGGGTAAGGCACCTTCAATACATCTACAAAATTATATCATTCAAAGCCATCTTAGATTGTTAGAAGTATTTTTTTTGTTAGGAAAGAAATATATAAATGAATTGTATGAGAATACAATATCCTAATAAGGCGTTTCTTTCGATCAAGAAAGTTCATCATCTAACCGAAGGGCACGCATGTTGCCCTCGGACGTTTAGACAATAACACCTTCAAGTCTGAAAGGAAGAACCCACAAAGAAGGGCCTCGTTAAAACCCCACAAGAGCAAAACCCTATGGGAAAAAAACTCAAGGGGGGAAAAAGAGTGCCCTAAAAAACATTAATACATCGTTATACAAATTGACTACTAAATTACTAGAACTTCTTGTTGCTTTTATGTGTCCCCATTATCATCAATTATTGTCAAAGACTAGCCTTTTCTTTTGCCAAGGACTTGCCTTCGCTTTTACTCTGCACCTTGAATATTCCATTAATTACTTCCTTTTGAAAGTAAAAAATGAGTCATTTTGAGACTTCTTTGTTCCTGTTAAAACTGCAAGCCACCAAAAAACCCAACAAGAAAAGAATAAGTCAATGAATCACTTCTAACCAAAATATAATCTTAAATATATAAAATTTTTGAATTTTGACAAAAAGATGCTCAATTCTAACCAAAGGGGATCCCTTTGGTTAGGCATCTAAAATAATAATCGACAGTTTATTAAACATATGAAAATTATTTTTTAAGACTATATATATAATATATACATATATATAAATATATATACATATAAAAATCTATAATTTAGCTAATAAATTTTAAAATTGTAAAATTACCAAATTAACTGAATAATAAAATTCTAAAAATTAATTATGAAATAAACAAGCCATCTAAATGGCACATCGAAACCTCTTAAAGGCCCAAATATAAGCCATCAATCATGGCCACCCAAAATGGTACAAAATTTAATAATCTCTTAAAAGTCAAAATAAGTCACAAACATGACCAATGATATACGGTACCTAAAAACCACTAATTAAAAACTATCAATCATCAAACAATTATAAATAACTGAACAAATAAATATCAATCAATTCAAATAGATGCAAATTAATTATTCAACAAACCAAACCCCAACGCTTACCCATCAAGCCATAAATAATTCACCAAACAGCATCATTACTACGAATACAAACCAAAAAAATGCTAATAATAAATGTCACTATTTAAAAACAATAAAACATTACAACATATAAACTACCAATCAGCTAAATAATTAAATTAGAATACATTAAAACCACTAATTGATCACTATCAATTATCAATCAAATATTTGTAACTGAAAATTAAATATAGCAATCAATCATCATTAATAGCAAATTAAAGATAATAAACCGGCCAAAATTAAAGCATGAACCTGGACAAAAAATTATGAACATGATCATCGGAAAATTTTTCCGGCCAGTTTCATACCATTCCAAAACACACCATATTAAATCCCTATTGAAACTATAACCCCACAACAACTATCAACACAACTAGAGGCAAGAACCAGTCATATAATAACCAAAGCGAAACCAAATTCCGGCAAAAACAATCAAATTCCAGTGACAACAAAACAATTCATAAGATTCATAAAATCAAGGTTCTACTCTAAATAAACAGATGTGTATGAATATGGCACTAAAATAAACAACCAATCATCAAAACAAGAACTCCTTTGTAAATTCGACTAGCCAAAACACACACTTACACACACACCCTTACTATTAAGCACTAATATCACTACTATTAAGCTTGACATCACTTACCCAAGGAAGGAAAACTAGAATCACAGCAAACTCGCACACACATATACTTGGCAGGACACACACACCCGTAACACACACTTACGCGCACACACTTACGCGCACAGCCACCACGCAGCACACATCAGACCACACCACATCGATACCAACACAATACAAGGAATTTCTCACACAAACTCGGCTCCCACAAACCGAACGAACACACAAGAATTCACCACACACACAAACACACACACATATCGTACGTCGTAGACACACACCCAATTGCAGAAACCACGCACCCAACTCGACGCAAACACACACACACAGCCATGCCCACTTGTAAATTTGAATTGATTGGCTTAGTTTATATGATTTGGGTATTAGTTATAATTGAGAATTGTGGTTTTGGGGAGTAATTTATAATTGTAGTTTATAATTGTGGTCTCATAATTTTGAGATCAATGATGACAGGGCTCCTAAACAAGAAAATAGTACTGTTGGAGAGAAGATTCTACCCAAAAGTCAGACCACTCCGAATCCTGGACTTTCATACAGACCGAGTGGTTCATTATCATACAAATTTACGCATAATCTTGGTGCCAATTTTTTTTTAGTACTATAGCAAATTGACTTGTACGTGAATATGAATTGCAGGACCCATGATGCACTTTAAGTCCACTTTCTTTGGAAATTACGGACTCTTGTGTTTGTAGCAGACGTAGATACAACAAAATTCGATCCAGTCCATCCTTTATTTGGATCGAACAAATCGAACAACGCGTAATAGAAGTTTAAATGGGTTAAAAAAAATTAACCCAATAAGTTAGTATAGTCCAATTTGTAATTTCTAGTCTAATTTAGGTCCCATTTGTAACAACAACTTTTTTTAAAATAGCAAGTAAAAAATTGCAATTGATTATCTAGTACTTTGCATAATTGCACCATGCATCTCATTACTATTTTAGCAATCGCATGCACCATTTCGATATCCTTTCATTATCAACGTTAAAAATGTCATTCATAATGAAATTACACTTTGACAATTAAAGTATAACTCATTATACAAATAAATTCTTAACCAAAAATATTATACATCTTTACCTCTCAACTACTAAAATTGTACAATTTAACCATTTCATTAAAATTTCTTCCTATATTATTTTATAATTTTTATAATATCTACAAATAAAAAAACAAAAAAAATTAATCATTTTATAAAAGATTGAGAATAATGTCCCGAAATTTTTGAATAAAATTTATCGATCAAAAAATGAATAACTTTCGTAAGTTAGCAATCTTTTAAAATTCGTAATAAATTCAATCCATATCAGATTTGGATGTATGATTTAAAAACCCTTTAAATTGCCCACAACTTTCGTTCATTGTATTTCCACGTATTATGTTTCAAATTATCTTCGAAACTGTAAAATTTAGATTCGATATCAACTGTTATGCATATTCTAATAAATTGAAAGAAATTACATGATTTTGAATAAGTAGATAATATTAACTTATTTTCATTTTTAATTTAAATAATTTTTGTTTAAATTTATTTGAGTTTAAGTAAATGCGTATGCAAAGATAGTTTAATCGCCAAATGGTGAATAATAGGGTCAAATACGTGTAGTCAGATGAATAGTTCATGTGAAGTGATGACTAAATAATTTGACAAACAAAAAACTGAATTGTATTTTCTTGTAAGAGTTCACTGGCCCTGAGGTCACCCTCAGGTAAGAACCCTGAGGTTAAGACAAAATAGGTTATAAGTGGAGGTTGTTTTTGTAAATTCAGGAGGGTGACTTTTATTATTACAAAATTGCCATCCAATATTTATACTGAAATCAATCTAACCTCATATAAGGTCCCCGAGGTCATCCTCAGGGCCATTTTTCTCTTTCTTGTAATAATATTTAACTTAACACAAGAATGTGATTAGTAATATGATGAGAGTTATTTGAGAATTTAAATATATTAATGCTACTTTCCTTCCCAAACTAAATACACATGTGAGTTGAAATATACATAGTAAAAGATTTTTGTGGTGCTTTTTTTCTAAAAAATTGTGTAATAGGTACTTACATTTCAACAAATTTTATCTCAAGAAAGAGTTGTTAGGGATAGATTTATAATAATTTATAATTATTTTTATTGTAATTTTTATATTACGTGACAACTTTCATTTCTTGTAAATTAAACAAAATTGCGCAATTTTGAATAAGTAGATTAACAATTTTATAATTTTAGTTTAAATTTTTTTTTTAATTTATTTGAATCTAAGTAATTGTGTAGTTAATGAAAGTTTACTCGTCAACTAATAAATAATAGGCTCAAATACGTATAGTCAACTCATGTGAGGTGAGGAAATTAATTGACAAAAAGATTGGATTTGGTTTTGGTGTAATATATACTATTATATAAAAGCCGAAATATTAAAAGTTTGGTTCAACGGTACCTATTGAATTTACCTAATTACCCTTACTCAATTAAAGATCTACTATTCTACTAACTAATCAATTTCCTTTTTCAGGTTACACATATTATCTTTTCTATTTTCAAGAACTAAATAATTTCCTTTTCCAAGTAAAATACAATATCTTTTATATGTTATCTAACTAAAATTTGTCATTCATTAATCAATTTTCTTTTTTAGTTTAAACATATAACCTTTTCTATTTTTCAATAACTAAATAATTTCCTTTTTCATTTAAAATAAAATATCTTTTACATTTTATCTAATTAAAATTTCTCCTTTTTAAAAACACTACGAGCAATTTTGTTGTTTAATAAAATAACATAATTATATATAATTACTATTAACTAATCAATTACCTTTTTTCAGTCAAAACACATTACCTTTTCTCTATTCTTTAACTAAAATCTCTCTTTTTCCAATTATATCATGGACGGTTATCTTTTTCAGCAAAACACGTTACCTTTTTTCTTTCTTCTTACTAAAACCTCCATTTTTTCTAATTATATTACAGGCGTTTCTATTTAATAAAAAAATATTTTAATAATAATAATTAACCAATTACCTTTTCAACTAAAAATAACATAATTATATATAATTATTATTAACTAATCAATTACCTTTTTCAGTCAAAACACGTTACCTTTTCTCTAACTAAAATCTCTTTTTTTCCAATTATATCATGGACGGTTACCTTTTTTTAGCAAAACACGTTACCTTTTTTCTTTCTTCTTACTAAAACCTCCATTTTCTAATTATATTACAAGCGTTTCTATTTAATACAAATAAAATAATAATATTATAATACTAATAATTAACCGATTACTTTTCAGCTAAAATATATCACCTTTTCTATTTTTTCTAATTACATTCCTTTTTTTCTAGAAATATAACGGGTAGCGTTAATTTCTCATTTTCTAAAAACTATGAACAATTTTATTTCGTAAAATAACATAATTAAATTATAATTACTATAAACTAATCAATTACTTTTTCACATAAATCATGCACTGTAAAGCATAATGAATGTAATATGTAATAGAGGACACATATAACTCAACTAGGATAAAAGATAAATAATATTAACTCTATACAGGGATCGTGAAATTTGAAGAACAGGCACCAACAAGGATCAAGTCGCTGAAAGAAGTTCATTAACATGATCAAGCCTCAGTGACAGAATAAGATGTACAGATGATTCAGTTGAAGGGCTAAAAGATTCCATGTATTTATATTATTTGAAGATATTGCTGCAGGCTAATCAATTGGAATGTAACGAAGGTATGAAGATCAAGATCAGTGCTAGTCACTTGTGAACCAGACCAGTGCACTAAGTGTCAGCACATAAGAGAAGGATCAACACATTAATTCAAAGAAAGAATTGCCAAAGCCTATTGACGATCAAGGACAAACATAATATTTCAAGGTATTGTCAAAAATTAATTTACTTTGAAAATCAACTAAGTAACAGAAAAATTAATTATTTATAATAAATAATTAAATTAATCTGGTACTTGAACTATTTTCTGAGATAAATTAAAACAGCAAAATAAACAGAAGAGAATATGAATAGTAACCGAAATCACTATTCATATGAACAGTAACTGCGGTTGTTGGAATAGTAACTGCAGTTGTTGGAATAGTAGCTGGGGTTGTTGGAATAGTGCTCGGTTACTATTTGGGGGGTTTTTGGAATAGTGCCAAATAGTGACTTTCTAAAATTTATAAATAGGCATGTTGTATTTCATTTCAAAACACACCTCAACACACAACTCTCTCTTCTCTCTCTTATATCTTCTCTGTGTAAGCTGCTAGACAGTCCATCTAGTAGGAAAGCCGGCTTAGCCCGCTTTTAGGAAGTGTCGGGTAGAAGGTCCTCGTGCCTAAACTATCCTTAGGAGTGTTCTTGTTTTTGAAGCTAATCCACTGGATTAGAAGTTGTAACACCCCTCGGTTTTTATCAATTCAAAAATATTTTCCCGAATTGATTGTGTTATTTCGATTCAGTTGTTGACCTTAATTTTCACATCTCAAAAATCCAAATATTTCGAAATAACGTATTCAACCCCCCTTCTACGTTATTCTGGACCTAACAATTGACATCAGAGCTTGTTGATCGACATACAGGTCAGATCCGCGTTCGTCATCCAGAATCATGAGTACTCAAAAAAGTAGCAGTATTAAGGTTCCTTCATTTAAGCGTGATAATTACAGCATGTGGAAAATGAAGATGTTACTGTTCATACAAGCGTCAAATCCCAGATACATGGAGACGTTGACTGAGGGTTGGTCTAAACCAATGAAAGCTGCTCCTGAAACTACCGAGGATGGTGAAAGTAGTGCAGCTGTTGGAGGAATGATTCCAAAACGTCCATCGGAGTATACCGCTGCTGAAACTGAAAAAGATGGATTGGATACCAATCTTAGACTAATCATAGTTGACTCCATGGATGATGAAATGAATCATCAAATTATGAACTGTACTAGTGCGAAACACATGTGGGATACGATTGGAATGATAATGGAGGGAACTGATGAAGTTCGTGAAAATCGACTGGATATTCTGACGTCTCACTACGAAGCTTTTAAATCTCTTCCTGGTGAAAGTATCACTCAAGTTTTCGAGAGATACAATAAGCTACTGAATGAGTTGAGCATTCACGGCAAGAAGTATCCTCTAAGAGAGACAAACAGGAAATTCATGCTGACTCTACCACACCATGTAGAACATAAAGCGTCATCCATCAGAGAGAGATGACTTTGCTACAATGACTCTTGAGAAGTTGTATGGAAAGTTAAGAACTCATGAGATGGAGCAAGAGCAAAGGAAAATTATATATGGTGCTGGAACAGTAGACAACAAGAATGCTGAATTATTGAAGACAACTGCTCTTACTGCATCCAGCCACAAAGAACCTGAAACAAAGGTTGTGAAACCGCATAACAAGAAGGATGTGTTCTTTGAAGCTGAAATGGACAATGATAATCTGCCTGGTGACGAAAGTGAGTATTATACTCTTGAGGAGTTGCAGCAACTGGAGGATCCTACTACGGCTACATTAGCAGCTAACTTTAACCAAATCAGATTCAGGAAAAATGCCAAGTACAGATCTTCTGGAAGTAGCAGCAGATCGCAAAGAACTGGTACATCTTCTGGGTCTGAATCAGGAAAGAGTAACAAGACAGGGATGGTAGACCGTAGCAAGTTTCGGTGCTACAACTGTGATAAGATGGGGCACTTTGCCAGCGAATGCAGAGAACCCAGGCAAGCAAATGAAAGGAAGAACGTTTTTCAGAAAAGGGACTCTAGCTCTCAGAGAAAGTATCCTGTCAAGTCATACATTGCCGAAGGCAAAAACTGGGATGACACTGACGTTGAAGAGGAGTATGGCAATCTTGCGCTGATGGCAGACTATTGAAAGGCATATGATGTAGCCTATTTGTATTTCGAGGATACAACTCAACTTAAACAAGATTGTATTAGTAAATAGTATATAGATTGTCACAAGGAATCTCAAAATGTATTATCTGTCAGAAGAAAAAGATCAAGGTCAATCTACAGATTTGAAGAATTACTACATTAAAAAAGCTCAGACATCTGATCAAGCCTCAGTGGAGTATTCGTTAAGAAGTGGATTCGTTTAAAGTGACAGAGATTTCAAGGTGATAGAGACAGTACAGAAGAATTGAACAGAGATGAGAAAAGAAAGGAACCAGATTTTAAAGTCAATATATGAAGAACAGTCATTGCGGTTAGTCACTCATGAACCAGACAGTACATCGAGTGTCAACATTAAACAATGGTTGTTCATCATTAACTTCAGTGGTTCAAGCTATCAAGACTGGTATGTGAGAAAATCATTGTGCAAGCAACAGAAGTGCTAAATTAATTAACCACAAGGATTTTACTATCAAGTGGACTGGCTATGAGGAAAAAAAATTATCATAAAGAAATTTCAAGTGATATATTCTTAATGCTAAAACTCCGGTTAGAATTGTTGTATTTTTTGCTAAGCAAAAGGAGTCCGGTTTCACATCCTCAAGAGATCGTAGCTTACACCTGGACGGGTTATGAGAAAATAGAATTATCACAAGAATATGGAAAGTGATATATTCTTAAAGCTGGAACCCCAGTTGGAATTGATATATTTTTTGTTAAGCAAAAGGAGTCCAGTTCCAGACGCTCAAGTAACCGCAGTTAGAGTTTAAGGATAATTTTATATTAATAAATATTTTATTTATTTAGAAAATTATATTTATAAATATCTAATAATATTAGATATTTATTTTTATAATTTCTAAATTAAATTAAGTATTTATTAATTAAAGATTATAAGCAGTGCGGGTTAAAAAGCATTTCAACGGAGCCTCTTTTAATTAGTTAAAAGGTGGCCAGACGAATTGATAAAAAATGGCAGGTTGAATTGTTGAATTAAAAGGTGGCCAGGTGTTGAAATGAAAAAGAATTAAGGTGCCAGGATGTTTAAAGCTAAATATGACAATCAGAATTGTTCTAATATGACAATCAGAAGTTGATAGTTATATTAGTACAAATGACAGTCATAATGAGTTAAGTTGATTGTCATATTCAGTTCAAGATTGATAGTCATATTCAGTTTATATTTGATAGTCATATTCAGTTCATATTGGACAGTCATATTCAGTTCATATTGGACAGTCATATTCAGTTCATATTGGATAGTTATATACAGTTCAAGTTGGACAGTCATATTCAGTTCAAGTGTGATAGTCATATTCAGTTCAAACTGGACAGTCATATTTAGTTCAAACTGGATAGTTATATCGCAAGTTATATTGGATGGATTGTCATATCTAGTTCAAACGGACAGTCATATTACTTGCAAAGGGATAGTCATACCGATTGTTATATTAGGCCAACTGATTGTCATATTAGCTCAATGGATTGTCATATTTAACAGCAATATGACTATGAGTTAATCAGTTAGTTTATTGGCTATATAAAGGAACGGAGGCAGTGAGTAACAAAGACAGAGACACACACAGACAACACTTCCAGAAAGAAAAAGAAGAACAAAACATCTCATCTCTTTCATCTTCAAGCAATTAAATTGCCATAAATTCTTGAGTTCCTTGTAACAAAAATTGTATCCATTGGAACTTAATTATTTGTGACTTGTGTACTACTAGCGAATTAAGTTTCCTAGTTCTTGACTTGATATCTTGATTTTTATTAACTAAATTAGAAAAGTTCATGTCGAATTTTCTAATTAGTTATTAATTACTTGATAATCATTTGTACTAATTTTGTAACACCCTTCAAGTTAATATATTGTTATATTCAACTTGAAATTTGTGTTATTTATATTCCGCACAAATTTGTTTGAATTAAATTTTATTCATAAGACAAATTTGGAGAAAATGATATAGATTGTATTCAACCCCCCCTTCTACAATCTTATTGGACCTAATAATTGGTATCAGAGCCTATTGATTGATACACAAATCAAGATCCTATTTTTATTCAATCAAAAATTTATCTTGAATTTTTAACTCACTAAAAAATTCATCATGTCTTCAAAAGCCATTGTTAAGATTCCCATATTTAATAAGGATAATTATGATATGTGGAAAAATAAAATGGAGTTGTTTCTTGATGTTACAAATCCAAGATTTTTGTCAGTCTTGAAAAATGGACCAATAATTCCTACGCAACATGATTCTGAAGTGGTTACAAATGGAGTTGTTACCATACCTGCTAAATCATATCCAAAGGACCCTAAGAACTTTTCACCTGAAGAAAAGGAGGAAGCTGGATTGGACAAAAATTTGAGATTAATTCTAATAGATTCCCTGGATGCTGTAATGTATAGCCATGTGATGAACTGTAAAACTGCTAAGCATATCTGGGAAACTATTGAGACTATTAATGAAGGAACTGATGAAGTCAGGGAAAACAGACTTCAAATTTTGGCCTCTGAATATGAACACTTTAGAGCTGGCCCTAATGAAGGCATTCAGGAAGTGTTCGAAAGGTATAACAAAATAATCAACAACTTGCAAGTTCATGGCAAGCAGTATACCCAGAAGGAGATCAACATGAAGTTTTTACTGACTATGCCTACTCACTTAGAGCATAGAATAACTGCTATCAGAGAATCTAGAGATTTAAATAAGATTGCTCTTGAAAGGCTGTTTGGTGTTTTGAAAACGTATGAATTAGAACAAGTACAGTAGAAGGAGTTCTCTGGTAAAGGCAGGGTGGCAAGTTCTTCTACAGCTCTGGTAGTTGAGGTTCCTAAGGAAGTGGAAGCTAAAGTTGTTCAACCTAACAGCTTCATCAAGGAATAAACTGAAGTGGAACATGGCCAGACACCAGCTAATCAGGATGCTGGAGAATTTTATTCACTTGAAGAGCTGGATCAATTAGAAGATGAATCTATGGCAATGATGGTGAGACAATTCAGTAACTTCAGATTCAGAAGAAATCCCAAGTTCAGGTTTAAGTCAAATAACAGATTCCAGAGAGGAGGTTCTTCATCCTCTAGTAACAGGGGAGGTTACAAAACTGGAACAGTTGACAGAAGCAAGATTCGTTGCTTCAACTGTAATGAGTTGGGACACTTTGCTACTGAATGTCAGAAACCCAAGCAAGCACAGAAAAAGGACTATGCTTCTGAAAAGAAGAAAACTGGAAGAGTTTATGTAGCTGCTGGTAAAAGCTGGGATGGCACAGATAGCGAAGACGAAGAATATGGAAACTTTGCGCTGGTGGCAAATGCTGATACATCAATGTATTACACCACTCCGGTAATTCTTACTGACGCTGAGTTAATTCGTAGTTTACGTAATTGCTTGACTAATGCACAAAATGGATACGAGAGAATAAGTCTGGTAAACACTAAACTTGAAAATGAAGTGTCAGAATTAAAAAAGGTGCATGTTAATCAAGATAAGCATATAGAGGAAATAGCTCGACTTAACTACAAAGAAAAGTCGCTAGAAGAATACATGGTAAAACAAGTTGATAGGATTGCTGAATAAGAAACCAGGATTAGAGAACTTGAAACACAGATTAGATCTTGTTATAATTCTGTTAAAGTTTCTAAAGAGCACTTCAACAAACAAGCTAGAGAACAAACTGTAGGAATAGGGTTTGGTTACAAAGAAGCTGTTGGCTCTTTGAGCAATCATTCTGCTAATCCTATTCCTGCTAAAGAAAGAGGTATACCACACGTACTAAAGAATGTCAAAACCCCATGTTTAAAGAATCTATTTCTGAACCACCAAATATGCTTTCTATTGTTATTCAGGAAGAAATGAGAAATGAGGACAGTGCTAATGGCATAGTTCTTGATAATGTTAAATCTATCAAGGACGTTAATCCAAAGAATGTTCCATCTAAGAAAGATGTACCTAAAGTGCCAGTCAAGGTTGTTGAAACAACCAGTTCTTTGAAGACTGTATTAGGTAGCAGTAATGTGAAAAAGAACAATAACATGTCTAACATGCATACCATGCATATTATTGATTCTTCTCATAAAGCATGTGGTGTTGTCAATTGTATGTCTTGTGCTTTTAATGTCATGTCTTCTTACTTTAATGGTAATCATGCATGTGTTAATAAGACTGCTCCTCGACAACATATGAACAGAAACACAAATGTTAGATCAAAGACTGCTAGTCCTCCTAATGTTAGGAGAGAGACATTTGTACCTAAGCCTAAACAAAGTGTTACTAAGGCTGTCTACAAGGTCAAATGTCCAGTCAATGAAACAAGTGCTATTGCTGCTAAACAAACATGGATACCCAAAATGAAACAAAAGATTGTCAAATCTGTTTATAGGGTAAAATGCTTGTTGAATAAGGGTAAAACTGGTGTTAAGGTGAAAAATGTTGTTTTGCCTGACAAAGGCCAATTCTTTAAGTATTCAGGACCCAATCAAATTTGGGTTCCGAAGAAGGTTTAATCTGTTTGTCATTGCAGGGTGTTGAGCAGGTTGAACGAGTAACCTGGATCTTGGACAGTGGATGTTCAAGGCATATGACTGGTGATAGAACCCTGATGACAAATGTGGTGGAGAAGGCCGGCCCAGTAGTTACCTTTGGAGATAACAGCAAAGGTAGAACTGATGGATATGGCAGAATTGAAGCTGGAAATGTTTGATAAGTGGATTTTATATCCACTTGGAACATTCTATATCGGCTTAAATTGATTGTTTTGGACTCAAGTTTGTGTAGTTTTGATGTGTTTTGTGTAGTTGTGCAGGTTTGCAAGAATATCTAAGCTTTTGTCGTTTTTGGAGATTTAATTGATTAAAATTCGGATTTTCTGGGAAGGCTGCGCAGCTTATACTGTTTTGGCCATATCTGGAGTTCTAGAAGTCCGTTTTCAGCGATCTTACTGCCCACGCGAAGCTTGAGAGATTTTCTACAACCTGGGATAGGAAAAAAGTGCAAGGGACGTGTTGAATGAAGTCGCGCACGTGTTCTTATAAAAGAAGGCCATGAATTTACTGTTTTGCCCTTTTTCTAATTCTAATTGTATTCTGGGCAGTTTTGGTACCTTCTCTAAATTATAATTGTAATAGAAGGCAATTGGTTGTTAGGAAACACTAGGAGTATCTATATAAACACATCTAGGGATGGGAAAAATGTGGTTGGTGAGATAGATACAACTTTGTACGCAGCTTTTAGGGATTTTTCTGGTCTTTGAAGATTGAAGATTAAAGGTTTTTCTTATATTCTTATAATTATGAGTTCTTCTATTAATTCATGTGTTTTGTTTTCTTCTTTAATTATGTGTAACTAAATCTCTAATCTGAGGATTGGGTAGTATTCCTTGGTATTCATGTGTGTTTAATTATCTGTGATTTTCTTGCTTTGCTGATCTGTTATTGAGGGCTTAACACAATTAGGGGAGTCATGAACCTTTGATTGGATTTTAAGGATTGTAATAACTTGGAAGAGGAGTTGCAATTTTAGTACATGATTTAACAGACATAACTCGAATATTTGATTGGAAGATTAATAGGAGAGTTGTGAGACTTATAATTCTTGGTGCGTAATAGTTTATGATTGTACTTTGATTGTATCATGGAAGTGACAATTAGGGTGTAGTTGTAGACACTATATTGTATCTTGGAAGAGAACATTATAACCTTAGAAGAATTGTTTTCAACAGAGTAAGAACATAGATGTCACATAGATATTGAATGTGCATTGAAACCAAGTGAAGAACCCCAGTTCTTGGATTGTTTTCCTCATATATTTTATTCTCGCTTGATAATTAGTTTAATTTAGTTTATAAACAAACCAAACATTCTTCTACACTTCTAAATTGTGAGAGATAAGAAACTTGAACTTGATATTACATTCAGTCCTTCCCTGCGAACGAACAACAAAAATACTACTAACAAATTGGCGCCGCTGCCGGGGAAGGCAGCAATGTTGAGTTTGAGTTAATTGTTTCTTGTAGTTGGATTTTATCTTTGTATATATTTTTCTTTTCTTTCTTTTTGTATTTCTTTCTTTGGTGTGTCTACAGGTTCTTTGAGGTAGACAACTTAAACAGGTTTTGAGGAGAGAGACTAGATGGAGTACAACTTTGGTTGGAACAATGCTCAGAATTTCTACAACAGTCAGGAACAATATCAAGACTTCAATCCTTACCAACAATTCAATTCCTATGAGGATTGTAATGCATATCAGGTGAATTCGTTCTATTCTGAGAACTCATTTTATGCTCCATATGCCCCTAGCAATGATTATTCGTATTCGTTTGAAAATCAATATCATGACGATCTTAATCCATATATGTGTAATGATGTTGATATGAGTTTAACTCAGTCTAATCCTTCTTTACCTGCTGATTGGGAGATTGCGCTCAATAAAATGATTCAAGGAACTCAGTCTAATCCTCCCTTACTTTCTTTGGGAGTTTTGATGAACCAACTTTAGAGATTGCTAGTGACAATGATATTCCATGTGATTCAATAGCTTGGTACGAGGAGAATGCTAAACTAAATAATTTTATTTGGGAAGTTCGAGCAGTGTGGCATGACGGTTGTTATCGAACTCCCCCTTGTGTCAATTTTCCTCTATGCCATGATTCTTGTTTAGCAATTGATGATAATGTTGTGTCTGATGAGTCTACTTATGTAGTTGATAATTGTCCCATGCGCATTAATGATAATTTGGATGCAATTGAAATTCTACCAAATCTAGAAAATTTTGAGCTTAATACATTGGTAGACGAGATTAAAATTGATGAGTGTCCAATTATAAAAGAGAAGGAAGTTAAGATTGAGGAAGTTGAAAATCTTGCTTTAGAGTATAAGGATCCGATTTGGGAGGAGTATATGAGTCGTACTTATAATGATTATTCTGATGACTTTTCTAGCTATTTTGATGTTTCCAAGTCTCTTGAGCATGATAGGTTCTTGAAAGTTTTCGTACCTTTCAATGGATCTAAGGCATATATGCACATCATAATTTTATTACTAATTCGTAAATATGTGAATCTATTTGCTTTTTCTCCTCACTGAAGATTTTATGTGCAAATACGTCAAGCTATTGACGTTAAAGAAGCGCTTCGTGGGAGGCAACCCGCGCATTAGTGTAGGAAAAAAAAAGAAAAAAAAATTGAGTGTTGTATGGAAAAAAAAAGAATGAGTGTAGTGAAAAAAAAGAAAAAAAAAGGTAGTAGTGTTGTGAAAAAAAAAAATCCGTGAAAAAAAAAAATAGTGAAAAGTGAAATTTCGCGCAATCTGCGCCCCTGTCACGCAACCTGCGCTCCCGTTACTGTATTCAGCGCAAATTGCGCTTGGGTAACGCAGGTTGCGCCTACGTTACACCATGTTTAAACCCCTGACACGCATTCACGTCATGCGTGTCTGCCTTGTTTCCTAGCCAGCGCCTCTGAAACGCATACATAGAATGCGTTACACCCCTTCCAGAATGGTTTTTCCCCGAATTTCAGTGTTTTTGCCACCAAAATTCCCCCAAATTCAATCCTAACTCAAATTTCTTCAATTCTAAATTCCTATATTTATCCTATATCAAATCCTAACCTCTCCAAATCTCTCCTACACTCTAAATTTTTAAATCTCATTTATCCATCATCTTATATTTATACACACCTAGCCATACAAATCCAATTCCTCTTCTATTCTATTTAAATCTCTAAAAATTCAATTCTAAAGAGGAATTAATTGCAAGTTCACCTCTCCAATTCGTAGTGGGTTTATTCCTTCTCTCAAATTTTATTTTTCTTACGAATTTTCGTTCTTGTAAATTTGGGATTTTGTATTATTGGGATTTATTGGGCTATTTTTTGTGTGATATTGCTTGGTAATTTTTTGTGGAGCTTCTTATGAGTTGGGTTTTGATTTTAATGGCTCGTAAGCATGGGAGAGGTAGTGCCAGTGATGGGAAATTTTCGTTTTCGATGGTGGAGGTTAAATTTAATCGGTTGTTGAGGCCAATTGCTAAAGAAGGGGATTTTTGCCCGAAAAAAAAAAATTTGTTGGATTGGTTGAGCTGATTGGTGAGTTGCGACGAGGAGGATGAGGACTCAGATGGTTAGGTATGTTTTCTACTATCCCTCGTATTTACTTCCATTCAATGCGGACATTGAATATTTTAAGTTTGGGGGTGGTTTGAGGGATTAGTAGTTGTTGTTGTAATATGTGTTCATGTAGGATTTCATGCTTTGTATATTAGTGATAGTTCATGCATGTATGTTCGTGTTATCTACGTTTGTTTCATATAGGACATTCTGTTTTTATGTTCGTATTTCATGTGAGTTCATAGTAGTTTGCATTTGCACCCATGCTTGATAGGAATTTTGTGTTGTTGACGCTTTTGATTGAGAAGTGATATGCTTTGTTCTCGTGCACACACATACACTAGTAAGTTGAAGCTAGTAGACTTATTGAATGTTGTGAGTAATTAGAAGGACATGAATATGTGCAAGATGATTTAGTTTGCATGCTTTGAATACAAGTCGGTGCGTTAGAGAGATTTTTGCTTGGGATTGAGTATGTTTTTCCACCAAGTGAGTTTTTGAGCCTTATTGCAAATTTGCAATTTATTCGTTTGCTTGAGTGTCCACGGATTGTTTGCATTGCTAGCAGTTGTTTGAGGTCTTTCTTGAAACGCATGACATTATTTGACGATTAAAATGATAAAGGCAATTAGGAATAACCACATATTTTCCCATATTACCACACCATGCTTACATGATCAATTAGTTAACCCGTTGAGCTTAATCCTATTTTTCGGTGACATACCACATTACTTGCCTAGATTTTTTTTCTTGTATTGGCCTTGCATTAATTTGAACCCACATTGTCAAAGGCTAGTAAAGTGCTTAAGGGAGTAATAAGGTGTGCAAGGAGGGGTTTATTGTTGGTCATACTTTTGGGGAAAATATTGAGATTGGGTTTGGTTGTTTACTTGATAGTCGGCATATGTAATAAATTCATGGGATCATTGTTATTATTTATATTATTGTTTTATCTAGCTCTCGAAAAAAAAAGAAAAAAAAAAGAAAAAAAAAAGAAAAAAAGAAAAAAAAAGAAAAAAAAATATATTATGAGAGCATGTTTTTGTTTGTTATGATCCTACTTTAGTCGACTAGTCGAGTGTTCTTAGTAAAATTTATGTGGGAGGAACATAGGGTGTTGTGTATGATTTATTATGGTGCTTACTAGCTTTTGACACTTCACCTGTTTTGGCTTATTTGACATACCTTGTCCCTAGCCCCGTTACAACCCAATTAAAGACCTTTTGATTATCATCATTGATGTATGCTGTGTTAAGAGTTAGATTGATACCAAATGTCAAGCATGTTTATGATTTTGTTGGAATTGAGTGATACACTTACCCTTGTTCTTGAGTGAATATTCTTTTGTGAGTGGATTGTGAGTGTTTGCTTGTTCTTGCGTATGAGATCCCGAGTTTTGTCTCAAAGATGTGCTCTTGTAGGTTTAGCATGTTTACTAACTTATTCTTACACTTGACATGGGCTTGTGAGAACTTATGCATGTTCATTGAGTAGACTATGTGAATACTTGCACTTTAGACACCAAGACATTGCGTATTTACTTTGATTCTTAAGTTGATATGGCATGAGAGGATTTGAAGGTATGGTAGGCTAGATTAATTGCATTTGCATATTAGTTGCATTCATGCATTGCATTGCATTAGGTTAAATGGATTTTGTGGGTACATTCGCTATAGGCCCTCACGAGACCTTACTCGTCCACTAGGGCTGCCTAGGGGTTTAAAGGGCTTGTTGCATATGCCTAATGCAACCGTGATCACCTACGGAAGTGGTACTAGTTAGTTAGTTAGTTAGTTATAATTGTTTATGCTTGAGGACAAGCATCGGTTTAAGTTTGGGGGTGTTTGATAAGTGGATTTTATATCCACTTGGAACATTCTATATCGGCTTAAATTGATTGTTTTGGACTCAAGTTTGTGTAGTTTTGATGTGTTTTGTGTAGTTGTGCAGGTTTGCAAGAATATCTAAGCTTTTGTCATTTTTAGAGATTTAATTGATTAAAATTCGGATTTTCTGGGAAGGCTGCGCAGCTTATACTGTTTTGGCCATATCTGGAGTTCTAGAAGTCCGTTTTCTAGCGATCTTACTGCCCACGCGAAGCTTGAGAGATTTTCTACAACCTGGGATAAGAAAAAAGTGCAAGGGACGTGTTGAATGAAGTCGCGCACGTGTTCTTATAAAAGAAGGCCATGAATTTACTGTTTTGCCCTTTTTCTAATTCTAATTGTATTCTGGGCAGTTTTGGTACCTTCTCTAAATTATAATTGTAATAGAAGGCAATTGGTTGTTGGGCAAGACTAGGAGTATCTATATAAACACATCTAGGGATGGGAAAAACGTGGTTGGTGAGATAGATACAACTTTGTACGCAGCTTTTAGGGATTTTTCTGGTCTTTGAAGATTGAAGATTAAAGGTTTTTCTTATATTCTTATAATTATGAGTTCTTCTATTAATTCATGTGTTTTGTTTTCTTCTTTAATTATGTGTAACTAAATCTCCAATCCGAGGATTGGGTAGTATTCCTTGGTATTCATGTGTGTTTAATTATCTGTGATTTTCTTGCTTTGCTGATCTGTTATTGAGGGCTTAACACAATTAGGGGAGTCATGAACCTTTAATTGGATTTTAAGGATTGTAATAACTTGGAAGAGGAGTTGCAATTTTAGTACATGATTTAACAGACATAACTCGAATATTTGATTGGAAGATTAATAGGAGAGTTGTGAGACTTATAATTCTTGGTGCGTAATAGTTTATGATTGTACTTTGATTGTATCACGGAAGTGACAATTAGGGTGTAGTTGTAGACACTATATTGTATCTTGGAAGAGAACATTATAACCTTAGAAGAATTGTTTTCAACAGAGTAAGAACATAGATGTCACATAGATATTGAATGTGCATTGAAACCAAGTGAAGAACCCCAGTTCTTGGATTGTTTTCCTCATATATTTTATTCTCGCTTGATAATTAGTTTAATTTAGTTTATAAACAAACCAAACATTCTTCTACACTTCTAAATTGTGAGAGATAAGAAACTTGAACTTGATATTACATTCAGTCCTTCCCTGCGAACGAACAACAAAAATACTACTAACAATGTTATCATTGATGAAGTTTCTTTTGTGAAAGGACTTGAGCACAATTTGCTCAGTGTCAGTCAATTCTGTGATAAGGGATTTGAAGTCTACTTTAACAAGAAGAATTGTCTGATTTCACATAAGAGACATGAACAACCATCTCTTACAGAAGTCAGAAAAGGAAACTTATACGTAGCCAATATGAACACTGGAAGCAATGAAGAAATCACTTGCTTCTACACTAAAGCATCTAATGACGAGAGTTGGCTACGGCACAAGAAACTTTCTCATCTTAATTTCAAAACAATGATCTCTCTGGTCAAGAGAGAGTTGGTGAGAGATTTACCTTCAATGGAGTTCACACAGGAAGGACTATGTGATGTATGTCAAAAAGGCAAGCTTAAAAGGGCAACTCATAGGAGCACTAACACATCTTCAATAACTGAACCTCTACAATTACTTCATATGGATTTGTTTGGTCCAGTTAATGTGATGTCCATGTCAAGGAAGAGATATGCTCTAGTGATCGTTGATGATTTTTCAAAATATACATGGGTCCTGTTTCTGAATTCTAAAGATGAGACTCCACAACTGGTGATTGATCACATCAAGTTGATTGAGCTGGATTCTAAGTATCCAGTGAGAGCTATAAGATCAGATAATGGAACTGAATTCAAGAATGCAGTTCTGAATGATTTCTACACTGAGAAGGGTATAACCAGACAGTACTCAGCTCCAAGAACTCCTCAGCAAAATGGGGTAGTGGAAAGAAAGAATAGAACCTTGATTGAAGTTGCACGTACTATGTTAAATGAATCAAGGCTTCCATTGTACTTTTGGGCTGAAGCTGTCAACACTGCATGCTATACCCAGAATCGAACTCTTATCAACAAAGACTTGATGAAGACACCATATGAAGCTATGATTGAAAAGAAACCAACACTCAAATACTTTCATGTATTTGGAGCAAAATGTTTTATGCTTAAAGAAGGAGATGATCAAGGTGGAAAATTTGAGGCCAAAGCACATGAAGCAATTTTTATTGGTTATACAAGAAGAACTTACAGGGTGTACGTGATTGATCAACAGAAAATGAGTGAAAGTGTCAATGTAACATTTGATGACACTAAACTCCCTAGTATCCAAACTGAGGATTCATCTAAAAAGCTATCTTTTGATGACATGACAGATCCAGATTTAGATGATGACAATCCACCTGATGTTTTTGCTGATGCTAATGACAACAATGAAAATGGTGATGATGATGATCAGGGTAATGGTGGTGAAAACAATGATAATAATGTAGATACACATAACAGTCCTGAACATTCATCCAGTCAACCTGGCAACAACTCAGGGGGAGATAATGAAGGATCATCTAGTCATACTCAACATCACAATGAAGAACAAGGCGAATCATCAAGATTAAATCTTCCAAGACAAACAGTTTGGAATAGAACTCATCCTTTTGAGCTGATTATTGGTGATCCAGATGTTGGAGTCAAAACTAGAAGTGCTACTCAAAATCAATGTAACTATTCAGGGTTTCTATCTAAAATGGAACCTAAGAAAACCGAGGAAGCTCTTTCTGATCCTGATTGGGTGATTGCTATGCAAGATGAACTCAATCAATTCAAACAATAAGAAGTACGGAAGCTGGTACCCAGACCCAAAGACAGGAAAGTGGTTGACACAAGGTGGGTATTCAGAAACAAGCTAGATGAAGATGGTACAGTGACGAGAAATAAAGCAAGACTGGTAGCAAAGGGCTATTCACAAGCTGAAGGCATTGATTATGATGAAACCTACGATCCAGTGGCAAGACTTGAGGCTATCAGAATATTCTTGGCATTCGCAGCATTCTCAAACTTTAAGGTTTATCAAATGGATGTCAAGAGTGCTTTTCTGAATGGTAAGCTAGATGAAGAGGTATATGTAGAACAGCCCCCTGGCTTTGAAGATCCAGAATTCATGGATTATGTCTACTTTCTCTTCAAGGCAATTTATGGTCTCAAGCAAGCACCAAGGAAATGGTATGACACTCTATCTGAATTCTTACTTGAAAATGGATTTGTTAGAGGTGTCATAGACAAAACTCTCTTCACAAAGAAACATAAGAATGATACAATATTTTTTTTTTTGACGAAAGAATGATACAATATTAGTTCAAATCTATGTGGACGATATAATATTCGGGTCTACTAATGATCTTCTTTGCAAGAAATTTGCTAAGTTAATGCAGGGTAAATTTGAAATGAGCATGATGGGTGAACTGAAGTTCTTTCTTGGATTGTAAGTAAGTCAAAGGATAGATGGAATATTTATCTGTCAATCCAAGTATGTCAGAGAGCTTCTCAAGAAATATCAAATGGAGGACTCATCTTCAGCAAGAACACCATCATCTACAGCTGTTAAATTTGGAGCATGTGAAAATTCTGCTAAGGTAGATATCACAAGCTACAGAGGTATGATAGGCTCATTACTTTACCTTACTACAAGTAGACCAGATATTATGTATGCTACGTGCTTGTGTGCAAGGTTCCAATCGGATCCTAGAGATGTTCATCTCATTGCTGTAAAACGAATCTTGAGATATCTTAAGGGTACGCCTAACTTAGGTATCTTGTACCCTAAAGATTCTGGTTTTAATCTTGTCGGATATACAGATTCAGATTATGCAGGAAGTGTTGTAGATAGGAAAAGCACCTCTGGGAGTTGTCAATTCCTAGGTGGCAGGTTGGTTTCCTGGTACAGCAAGAAACAGCAAACAGTTTCCAACTCCACAGTTGAAGCTGAATACATAGCTGCTGGAAGCTGTTGTGCTCAGATCTTGTGGATTAGGAATCAGCTAAGGGACTATGGCTTTGTACTTGATAGGATTCCTATCCTGTGTGACAATACAAGTGCCATAGCAATCTCCAATAATCCTGTGCAGCATACAAGGACCAAGCACATTGACATCAGGTATCATTTTATTCGAGAGCATGTCATGAATGGTACCGTGGAGTTACATTTTGTACCCACGGAAGAACAAACAGCAGATATTTTTACTAAGTCTCTTGATGAATCCACTTTCACTAGAATTGTTGGTGAATTGAGTATGTTAAATAGTCCTAGTAATTAAACTAGTTAATATCTGAGGTTTGCTCTTTAATAATTTATAAGTGATTACTTTGTTAATATTTGTTATTAAAATCACTTGTATAATTATTTTATCAACTTATATTCTTGCTTGTTAATTCTCAAATCATTGTCATTATCTTCTTAATATATTCCTACTTACTTCTTTTAATTTTAGAATATTTTTATTTTCTCTAAAAATATTTTCTCAAATTTTACAAGTTGAAATTAGTGAGAAATCTATTTTTGTTGAAAATTACTTTTGAATATTTGTGTTGATTTAATAAGTCATATTTTCTCTTTAAATGATTTTCTACAAGAAAGTTATTTTATTAAGAAAATATATAGATTTATTAATTTACTACAAATATTTATGTAAATAGTTAATAGTTTATTAAATGGTTTGTAGTGTTTGTCCTTTTGTTTTTTTTTTTTTTTTTTTTGACAAAATGCATTGGATTATATTTCTGAAACAAGCCAATAAAACAGCGGGACAAACCCCCGACTGTAGATACGACCAGGTTGAAAAAACAATAAATTGTTTCCAGATCGTGCAACAAACTGAACTAAAAAGTTCTTGAAGCTAAAAAACGAATTCGAAGATATTCGAAAAGATCCAAATTGCGCTAACATCCCTGAAAGCCGCGTTATTACAATTGACCACTTCACATAAGATCCGTTGATACCCCAGTGTTCAGAATCCTCAGTTGTATAAACTTAGCATCTCAGCTTCGATGCGGACTTTCCAGATCCCCCAAACTATCGACAAAATCATTCTCAGCAGGACTGATCTATTGTAGATCTTCATTAAAACCAACAAACCAAGCAAACTCTCACAAGGAGTGTTAGTTACAGAGGCATGCCTGTACTCATCTAATAACAAGCCTAATTGTTTGTAATGCTTTGCATTACTTACATGACCTCTTAACTGAGGGAACCTCTAGTTGTAGAGTTTCTGTTTGTATTGTACTTGTAATAGGCATCAAATCCTAGTTGTGTAACTGTACAAATAGAGTCTAGAATAATGCTTGAAAGAAGTTCCATGGTTCATGCCTCAAGCAAGGAGTTAAAGACTGCCAAATAATCACAGTTGGGATTTGAAGAAATGAAGAATTTGCCTAAGTACCAATTCGAGAAGTATATTTGTCTATTCGAGAAGTCCAGCATTCGAGAAGTCAGAGATTCGATATCTCAAGACACTATTCGATATCTCTGAAGACACTATTCGATATCTCTGAATACACTGTTCGATATCTCATTCGATATCTCAGGGATTCGATATGTCTATTACTCTATTCGAGAACTCAAGAAGTCAACAAGTCAAGATGGTATTCGAGTTCTCAAAGAGTCAACAAGTCAAAGTTCCATTCGATATCTCAAGGACTCAGAAAGCTATTCGACAACTCAAGGAATCCTGATGGAAAAGAGCTATTCGAGAAGTGGTTCGATATGTCACTATAACAGTATTAGAGAACTCAGAGTTATCGATCAAGTCAATTCTAGTTCTCGAATCATTTACTTAGTCACTTCTCGAATACATTCTTGGAGACAAAATACTGAAGAAATTGTACAAATCAGAAACCTGCAACAAGCCAATGCACTTTATGGACCACAATCTGTAACGTGCTCTGGAAAGCCTACAAGGAAGCTTGGAGAGATATAGAAGAGACAAGGAGCTAAAGAAGTGGATCTAAACAGGCTTTGCAAAGTCAAATCTGTAACCGTTTGGATGCTTACTCAAAAAGGATAGACAGACTAGAAAGTAATTTGTTTAGCTACCTTATTTGTAGTAAGCAGGCTGTATTCATGTTCTATAAGGACACAGCCTCACTTCATAACTTAGTAACTTTGTGAGTCAAGTTTTTCATACACTGTAAGCTATATCTCTCTGAGAAAAACGAAGCTGAGAATACTACCATTTGTATTCACAGATTGTAGCAACCTTTATCTAATATACATTAGATTAAAGTGATATTGTGTCTTGTGTTGTTTATTTATCCGCACCTTAATTCTGCACACACAGGCACTTATCTGCTACACAGACTCAACCCAAGAAAAGTTCAAGAATCCATTCACCCCCCCCCCCCTCTGTATTCTTTTACCGTGTTCAATACTCAACAAGTGGTATCAGAGCGGGCTGTTTATTCAAAAACAGAGAAACGATCATGAGTTCGAATACACCAAAGACTACAGGAACGGTGAAGGTCCCTAAGTTTGATAAAGAAAACTTCAACCTCTGGAAGATAAAGATGATGTTGTTCATCAAAGCCTCTCATCCCTTGTATCCTGAGATTCTCAAGAATGGTCCTTTTGTTCCACAACAAGAGATACCAGAGAAGACTGTTGGAACCATAACAATCCCTAGAGCTTATGAGGCCAAGGATCCATCAAAGTGGACAGAGTCAGAAAGGGAGAAGGTTGCTCTTGACAGCCACCTCATGTTGCTCATCATTGATTCCATGGATATGTCAATGTTTGCAAACATTGCATCATGCACGTCTGCTAAAGAGATGTGGGATCACATTGAGGTGTTGTGTGAAGGGACTGATGAGGTTAAAGAAAACAGGAAACAGATACTGGTCACACAGTATGAAGCTTTCATGGCACAGCCCAAGGAAAGCATCACTGAGATGTTTGAAAGGTTTCACAAGCTAGTTACTGAGTTGCAGATGAATGGAAAGGTTTACAGCACCAAGGAGTTAAATATGAAATTTCTGTTGTCTTCACCAAATCATCTGGAGCAAAGAGTCATTTCCCTTAGAGAGAGAGATTTGAACAAAGTCACCTATGATGTACTCTATGGAGTCCTAAAGACTCATGAACTTGAGTTGCTTCAGAAGAGGGCTATCCAAGCCAACCAAGGTAGGATGATAAACACATCATGTGCCTTGATTGTCAACAAATCCATTCTGGACCTAGAAGCATCTACAAGCCAACTAAGGATAGAGGAGGTGGCAGATGATGAAGAAACTGAAGCTGGGGTGAGTGAACCTGTTGAGGAAAAGGAGGAAGAAGAAGAGGAGTTTTACACTCTGGAAGAACTTGATGGGATGGAAAATACTTCATATGCTTTCATGGCCAGAAAATTTCCAAACATCAGATTTAAAAGAAATCAACCCTTCAAACCCAAAACTCAAAACCATTCAGCCAACAAGAACAAGGCACCTGTGAAACCAAACAGAAATAAGTTCAAAACCGGTTATGTGGATAGGTCATCTGTAAGGTGTTATAGATGCAATGACCTAGGGCATTTTTCCAGTGAATGCAAGAAGCCTAAAAAGAAGGATAGAGACTATCTTGAGCTAGAAGCTAAGTATGAGGCCCTTCTGAAAAAGCAGACACATGGTAAGGCCTACATAGCTGAAGGGAAGTGTTGGGATGATTCTGAGAGTGATGAAGAGGAACAAGAATTCTGCAATTATGCCTTGATGGCCAACTCCAAGGATGACTCATCCTCATCTGATTCTCAGGTACCATCTCTCACTACTATAGACATGTCTGTTTCTGAATACAAATCCATGATTGAACAATTATCTGTTGAAATGTTTAATATTCATACTAGTATGACTGCTGCTAATGAGGAGATTGCTAAACTGTCTACTAGAAATGAAGTATTAACCAAAAAGAATGAGGAACTTGAGCTAACTGCTATGCAAGTAGAAAACCTTAAGAAAGAAGTTGAATATTTGGAGAATAAGGTTCTATGTGCTAGTCAAGTAGAGAAGGCTCTTAGGGATGAATTAGCTGAGAATGAATTCAAACTTAAAACTTTCAAGAAATCATCTGGTTTAGTGCAATCCTACTGTGAGAAAATTGAAGCTAAACCTAAAGCAGCTATTGGACTTGACTATGACTCTCTCAAACAAAGGAAAGGCTATGCTGTCATTGAAGAGGACACAGCTGTTCATGAGAAAGTGCCTCACATTTTGAGAAAAACTGAAAATCCAATTTTTAAGGAATCAACATTTGAAATTGATGAGGATGCCTTACTCATCAAGCAAATGTTGAATGATGAGGATGAGGCACAATCTAGTGAACAGCAAGCATCCTCTAAGGGTGAGAGTGTCAAGTCAAAGACCAAGAAGCCAGTAGTTGATAGGCCAAGACCTAAGAAGTTTGTTAAGTTTGTATCAGCTGGGAAGAGTGAATCAGAAAAGGAAGTGACTAAAAGGAAACAGAACAGAAATGGCAAGTTAGGGATTAACAAGGATAACAACTATGCTTATATGCCTAATGCCCCTAGAAAAACTTGTCAGAACTGTTTCAGTACCAATCATCTAACTCATGCATGCAAGAAACCTGTTGGTAGTGTGTCTAAACCTTTCTATGATTGTTCTGTGCCTCTAAGACATAGAGATGCACCCTTCTGTGATAAATTTGACTGTATGCCATGCAATATGAATGTTATGACTAGTTGTTTTAATTTAAGAAGACAGTTCATTGATGGTTGTATCAGTCACAATTCTCACACACACTACACAAGGTCAAAGTCTTCAAGTCCTCCTAAAGCTAGGAAGGTACCTTTGTCACCTAAGTCTGAAACCTCAGGTTCTAAGACTTCCAACAGTGACAAGAAGACTGACACTAAGAAAGTTAACAAGCATGTTGTTTATGATAAAACTGTCTCTAAGTCACATGGACCCAAACTTGTTTGGGTACCAAAGGAAAAGTAATACCTTTGTGTTTGCAGGGCAAAGAAAGTGAGAAGAAGGTCATGTGGATTTTGGACAGTGGATGCTCAAATCATATGACTGGTGATATGGCCCTGCTATCACAGTATGAGGAAAAGGCTGGCCCAATGGTTGCTTTTGGAGATGACAGCATGGGTAACACATTGGGATATGGCAAGCTGAAAGTTGGAAATGTCATCATTGAAGATGTAGCACTAGTCAAGGGGCTCAAGCATAATCTGTTAAGTGTTGGTCAGTTTACTGATAGAGGATTCAAAGTGAATTTTGACAAAGATGAATGTTTGATCACCCACAAGAAGACTGGTGATTTTGCTCTATCTGGAGTAAGGAAGGGAAGCCTGTTTGTAGCCAATATGGACTCTGCAAACAAGGACAAAATTTGTTGCTTTTACTCAAAAGCATCAAATGAAGATTGTTGGCTGTGGCACAAGAAACTATCACACCTGAACTTTAAGGCCATTAATTCTCTAGTCAAAAGAGAGTTAGTGAGAGGCATGCCCACACTTGAATTCTGCCAAGAAGGAGTGTGTGAGGCTTGTCAAAAAGGAAAAATGAAGAGATCAAGCCACAAGTCAAAGACAGTGACATCTGTAACCAAGCCACTACAACTCATCCATATGGATTTGTTTGGGCCTGTCAACATAATGTCACTTGGAAGAAAGAAGTATGCCCTGGTAATGGTTGATGATTTTTCAAGGTATACATGGGTAGAATTTCTGGCATCAAAAGATGAGGCTCCACAAGTAATCATTGAGCATATAAAGAAAGTTGACAAGGAAGCAAAGGCAAACAATGCAAGTGTGATTGCATTGAGGAGTGATAATGGAACAGAGTTCAGAAATGCCACACTTGAAGCATTCTGCAAAGAGAATGGCATTTCTCAGCAATTCTCAGCTCCAAGGACTCCACAACAAAATGGAGTTGTTGAGAGAAAGAATAGAACTCTAATTGAGGCTGCTAGAACAATGTTACTTGATGCAAAAATGCCCACATGTTTTTGGGCTGAGGCTGTGAGCACTGCATGCTATATTCAGAACAGAACCCTCATCAACAAAAACACTGGAAAGACTCCTTACAACTTGATGACTGGAAAGAAGCCTACACTGAAGTATATTCATACTTTTGGAAGCAAATGCTTTGTACTTAAGGACAATTCTGAATATGTTGGAAAGTTTGATGCAAAAGCATTTGAAGGAATTTTTCTTGGCTATTCTATGGAAAGAATTGCATACAAGGTTTATGTCATCAGTCAAAAGAAAGTTATGGAAAGCACAGATGTAACATTTGATGACAGTAAACTACCTGGACTAGAAGAAGCCAATGATGAAGACAAAGATCCATTGAAGTTTGATAATCTAGATGATTCTGATGAAGAGACTGAAACTAGAGTTGAAACTCAAGTTCAACAAACTCAAGTGAATAATGATACAAGAGAAGAATTTGTGCCAATCAATAGTGAAGAAACAAGCATCCAAGACACACCTGTGAGTAATGGCAACTTCACAGGGGGAGGAAATGAGGATGATCATGATGAGGATGATGAAGCAACATCAAGGATGAGAAATCAGGCTGAACACTCAAGGAAATGGGATAGATCACACACTGCAGAGCAAATCATTGGAGATCCTAATGCAGGAGTAAGGACTAGGAGAGCAACTCAAAATGAGTGCCTCTATGGATGTTTTCTATCACAAGTTGAGCCTAAGAAACTTGATGATGCATTGTTGGATCCAGATTGGATTATTGCCATGCAAGAGGAGCTGAATCAATTTGAAAGGAACAAAGTATGGGAACTTGTGCCTGCACCAAAGAATAGAACCATTGTTGGAACAAAATGGGTTCTGAAGAATAAGATGGATGAAGATGGTGTAATAATAAGAAACAAAGCAAGGCTGGTTGCAAAAGGATACTCTCAACAGGAAGGCATTGATTATGATGAGACATTTGCCCCTGTTGCTAGATTGGAAGCCATTAGAATATTCTTGGCATTTGCTGCTCATTCAAACTTTAAAGTTTATCAAATGGATGTCAAGAGTGCATTTCTAAATGGAGAGTTGGAAGAAGAGGTCTATGTGCAACAACCACCTGGCTTTGAGGATCCATATTTCCCAGAATTTGTCTACAGATTGCTTAAGGCACTGTATGGACTTAAGCAAGCTCCAAGAGCATGGTATGATACTCTATCACAATTTCTTCTTGAAAATCAATTCACTCGAGGCACATTGGACAAGACACTGTTTTACAAGAAGCATGGTGATGATATGATCCTAGTTCAAATCTATGTGGATGATATCATTTTTGGTTCTACAAATGAGAAACTGTGCGAGAAATTCTCTAAACTCATGCAGAGCAGATATGAGATGAGTATGATGGGAGAGTTGACATTCTTTCTAGGGTTGCAAGTCAGTCAAAGGAAGGATGGTATCTTTATCAGTCAAACCAAGTACATCAAGGATTTATTGAAGAAGTTTGACTTGGAAGATTGTTCACCTGCCAAGACACCCATGGCCACTGCCACTAAATTGGATGAAGATGCTAAAGGCAAGAGAGTAGATATCTCAGTCTACAGAGGCATGGTTGGTTCTCTACTCTACCTCACTGCAAGTAGGCCAGACATCATGTTTGCTACATGCTTGTGTGCAAGGTTTCAATCAAATCCAAAGGAATCACATTTGATTGCAATAAAAAGGATCTTTAGATATCTGAAGGGCACTCCTAACTTGGGATTATGGTACCCTAAGGACACAGGGTTCAATCTGGTTGGCTACTCTGATGCTGATTATGCTGGATGCAGAGTGGATAGGAAAAGCACCTCAGGAAGCTGCCAGTTTCTTGGACAAAGGTTAGTTTCTTGGTCTAGCAAGAAACAACAATCTGTGTCAACTTCTACAGCTGAGGCTGAATACATAGCTGCTGGAAGTTGCTGTGCTCAAGTGCTTTGGATTAGAAATCAACTTAGAGATTATGGACTTGTGTTGGAAAGAATTCCAATCATGTGTGACAACACAAGTGCAATCTCTATAGTTGCCAATCCTGTCAATCATTCTAGAACAAAGCACATTGACATCAGATACCATTTCATAAGAGAACATGCAACTAATGGAACCATTGAGTTGCATTATGTCTCTACAGATAAACAACTAGCTGATATATTCACTAAGCCATTAGATGAAGCCACCTTCACAAGGTTGGTAAGTGAGATTGGAATGCTGAATTCTTCAGATTCTGGCTAAGTGAATACATCATCTAGATTGTTGCAGCAGTAAACACTTACTTTATCTAAATCCTCAATATTTTTGAAGTAAGTGTTGGCTGAAATATGATTTATAAATATTTCAAATCTGTTGCATATGTTGAAAATCATATTTTTATTAACTTAAAATTTCTATGAAATTTTGAGAAAATCACTATTTGATTTGCTAGAATATTTTTCAATGAATATGTCTGGTAGATTTTAAAAAGATAGTGAAAATCAAATTTTTATGAGTGATGGGTATAGTTCGATAAGTCAGACTTCTCGAATGATTCACTATTCGACATCTCTAATAAGTCTCATTAGAGTACTCTTGAGTTCTCGAATAGAGTCTTTCTGAGATATCGAATAGAGGAATGATTGACTTCTCGAATATAGTAACTGAGTTCTCGAATGACTGAGTTCTCGAACACTATATTTGAGTTCTCGAATCATTTGAAAAGGCTGAATTCTCGCTGAATTTTAATCGATTTTGGACTTTTTGTCTAAAAGTTTAATTCACTCATAAAAACACATATTATTTAATTTAGAATTATTTCTAAGTTAGATAACTGCCAGCTGTGAGTTTCTATCTGCTTGAGTTATCGATTAAGCCATTCTTGACTTCTCGAATAGTTGTTTTCTACTTCTCGAATGCCTGACTTGTCGATACAAAACTGCTAATCGACAATTCAAGCACTTCATACTTATACAATCTCACATCTATTCGATTCATTTCATTCGATTTCTCAAGCATCTACACTCTCTAAACCCCTGAAACCCTAGCTACGAAAAGCCAAATTTCTTCTTCAACCTTCAATTTCTTTTCTCTCTTCTACACAAATGGCAACAGTAAAGTTCAACACCAACTTCATCGCTCTCACTAGTGATGTTGAAGCACCAAATGCAAATTTCAAGTGCTTTGTGAAATGGATGGCTGAGTCATATATCAAGGATGCACTCTCAGCCAACCCAACTCTATATCTAGATATTCTGGAACAATTCTGGAGTACTGCTATTGTGGAGGTTGTAGCCCTGGAAAACGCAATCACTTCATATGTCATCTACTGCAAGGTTCAAGATAAGGAAATCACTATCACTACTGCAGACATGAACCAAGCACTAGGACTACAACAAGAGTCATTTGACAGAATGGCCACTAACGCAGAGTTGGAGGAATTCTTTGAGTTCATAAACTACTCAGATGGGATTAACCTTGGAAAACTAAACAGAAAGAATCTGAGAAAGGAGTGGAGTTATGTGTTTGCAACTCTTCTCCAAGTCTTCACTGCCAGGAAATCAAGCTTTGACCAAATCAGTGCACCTGTGCAGCAAATTGGATATGCTTTGGCCTATGGAAAGAAGATAGATGTTGGCCAAATCATACTTCAAGAATTATATGGGAGACTTGGTAAGAACACAACCAAGAGAGGTACTGATATTTTCTTCCCTCGCTTTATTCAATCTGTACTTAATTATAAAAATGCTTCATTGATTGAATTGCCTGGGATTGATAAAAATAAAATAGGCTATCCTAAGTCCATGACCAAACTCATTTTTGGTAACTTGGAAACTAGGAATGATGTGGACGTAAGACTGAACATAACTCCCCATATGGAGAGTTTGTTTAAGACTTACCCCCACAACATGCCAACATTTGATGCAAAATCTAAGTTAGCACAGCCCAAGCAAGTAGAACAAAATGCTAACCCAGGGCCTGCTAACCAACCCTCTCAACCAAACACTCTACCTCTTACTGAGCCAACTGCATCATCCTCTCAAAAGGGTGATGTTAGTAAAAAGAAGAGAAAGGAAGTAATGTCTGCACCTTTAAATATCTTGTCTGAAGCAGCATTAGCTGTTGAATTAGGTCTAGGAAGTGAGGAACCTGAGTCACCCTTACACAGAACAAAGAAGAAGAAAACTAAGACCACCTCCTCAGTCACACAAATGGCTGAAGTTGTAAAATCAGGGGCACACAGCTCACTAGGTGTATCCTCTCAACAGGGTGCACCTATAGAATCAAGCATCCTCCCCAATGCACCTCCTTGTATAGAGTCAGCACATGGGAGTGATAAGGCTGGCACAACACTGAGTGGAGAGCACATCACTTTTGAAACTCCCTCTATCTCTCAGGGGGAGTTGCCAAAATCTACTCTAAAACACACTTCTCTTCCAGAATCTATCTCTGAAATTTCTTTGGAACCTGCAACTCAGGCAACTGAGATGCAAGGTATTGATCATCAAGAATTCTTTTCTCTTGATGAGCCAATAATTTCAAGTGACTTAGTGCATGACACTTTGTTCACCACTCAGAACCCACATTTAGATGGTGAGGGAATGCATGCTGAGGCATATCCTAATGACACCATCACAAACACAGAGGTTCCCCTAGTTTTTACTAGAGACTCTGTGCCTGTGTCAACTGCTGGTGTAATTCATCCCACTTCTGTGGTGACACCAGTAGTAGAGTCAATCCATCCGGTTACAGAAGTTGCATCTGTAACTGAGGAGACTAGCTTGCCTAGCTCTAGCTCTGACTTCATGTCAACATGGCTGAAGCCTGTGCAACATGACAGTGCTTCAGGATCAGGGTCTGTTCCACAACAATTGACGGTTGAAGCACTTCAAAGCTTAACTGTGGATCAGATTCCTGAGTTCACAAAGATTGCTCAGCACCTTCTCACTGCAGACATGACAAATCCAGACTATGAAGCTATTCTGTTATGCCATAGGGATGATGTGGAAGTGCAGAAGTCAAAGATCATTGATGATGCTGAGAGAGATGGCAACATAGATGCCTGGTTGCAAGGAAAATATGATATTACTCTCGATGAAGCACTTCAGTATCTCAGGGAGGAATACATCACTTCACTGGGCTCCAATGCAAAATCCCTGTCACCTGGTGAAGTGTATGAAGCTGTAAATGACTCCTACAAGGGTTTCCTCAAGGCTGCACACTATCTTGGCAAGGGAGTCAAAACTGAAGTCAACAGGGTGTGTGATAAGACAGCCACTTCAGTAGCAGAAGTCAAGAGGGCCTTTGATGCTAAATTTCCTCAACTGGACAGTGTGTTCAAGGACATCAAACACTGCAACTCTACCTGCACTCAGATGGACAATGGGCTGGCTGTGCTAAAAGATGCTGTCACAGGTCTGGGGCATAAATTTCAGAATCTATCTGACCAGACTACAGATGCCAATGCCATGCTGAGGATAATGTTCAAGAATCTCTATGGAGATAGGCTAGTGACTGATGTTCCTGTGCATGAATTGTCTAAATATGAAGTGAAGAGACTGCAGGATCAATCTTTATCTGGTTTTAAGGCCAATGAGCTATTCACTAAGGTCAACACTCTTGAGCAGGAGGTAGCCACTCTCACCAAGACCAATGCTCATCTCACAGACAAGGTTGCATTGCTAAATGATCAGTTGGACACTCAAGCATCCACCACAGCTGATGTCCTTCTGCATCAACAAACCATGTTAGCTGCAATGATGAAGCATATGGGTCTCCCTCTACCTGATGAATCTTCAATCCCAAAGGACATTTCTACAGCCTCTGTGCCTGACAACAAGCCTAAGGGGGAGAAGAAGGCTAGGAACTCAAATTCAAAGGGGGAGACAAAGGGAGAGAAAGGCATAGTAATCAAAGAGGGTGGTCAACAAAGGGCTTCTAAGTCTCTAGCAAATGTGCCTGGCAAGGGAAAAGCCAAAGTAGATGAGCCTCCATCTATCTTGCCAGTTGTCACCTTACCAACTGTGCACATCACTACTCCTGGAGGACAAAAGCAATCCATAACTACCACAGTGGTTGCAGGGAGTATGCCATCTGACAAACCTCAAATCTCTATATCTGAGAGTGCCAAGCCTGTAGAAGTCAAAGTTGTTACTGAGGCCAAGCTACAAGAAGTTGCTAACTCCAATGTTTATCATGATAAAGCCTTCTTGGAGTTTCTGAAAGCCATAAGGGAACAGGTTGGTGACACTCAGTTTTATCTGAGGGAGGTGAAGAAGCAGATAGACTACATCACTGTCATCCCCAAGAAAGTCAACAATATATGGGTCAAGGAGATAGTGATGGTTTCCAAACTAAAGATATGGCATCTAACATACCAGACTCTACAAGACCTAAAGCACTCAGAGATAGATGCCATACTTGAGCTCATTGAGAAAAAGAATGAGAACAGCAAGAGTCTGTTTGATGATTTGAGGAATGGTCAACCTACAAGGCTACCAGAAGTGATCAAGAAGCCATGGACAATTATTTATCAGTCTGGTACCAGAATTGAAGATATCAAGCAATTGGTCATTCCTCATGATCTCACCTCCAGAAATCACAGACTGATCATTGCTATCATTGATCAATTACAGAAGAAGGTTGGAGCCAGAAATGCTGAAGAAATTGAGGCACTGCATATCCTCAGAACCTATATTGCAACTGGTGAAATTCCAGAGATAGCTCAACCTAGGAGAAATAAGGATGATGATTCTGAAGACAAAGGTGATGGGAGGAGAAGACATCACAGGAGAGATAAGGGTGATGAAGATAAGAAGAAAAAGGGGGACAAGGATGGAAAGGATGATGATGACCAGGGTAAAACATATGTGAGAAAGAGTGGAAGACAGCAAGCCTTAGGCAATGCTAGCAGTAATCTCACCACAACACAAGACTCTAAGTCTAGGGTGAATACTGTTAGTAGTGACCTAGCAAAATCTACATCTATGGCTTCTGCAACTGTCTTACCATCTCAAGAAAAGAAGAAGATTCAAGTCAAGAAACCATGTGTATGTTTCAGAAAGCAATCTGCTAATGGAATACTACTATGGTCTACCAACCAAGGTCAAAGATTTCTGCCAAGCAACCATGTCAAAAGGATAAAGTTTAAACATACTGCAAGGAGAGTGAAGCTATCCAAATCTAGAGCCCTAACAATCATTCCAGGATTAAAGCTCCAGCCACTTGATGAAGACTTTGATGAAGAGCAACTGCTATTTCTAAGAGCTCAAAAGATATGCTATGCTGCAATTGTGGATGATCACCTTGTAATCAAATACACTGATGGGAAAGAAATGAAATTCAAACAAGGGGGTTGTCAACATTGGGGTAAATTGTATGAGATAGAAAGAATCATTGCATTGCTGGATTCTAAGGACAAGGTGGAGAAAGTATGGAAGCTGGAATTGATTGACTTTGTGAAAATGAAGAAAGACTATGCTGAGAAGATAAGGAAGGGCTGCTATGAGAAATGGTTAGAAAGGGAGAAAGAAATTGATAGACTGGAGATTGAAGCAGAAAAGCTAAGGGCAAAGGGATTGTGTAGAGTTCAGTTTGATCCCTATGTGGTGAAGTATAGGAGAAGAAATGGAGATAATGTCAATATAAGAATGAACCTACTCAGTCACTATCCTGCCAACATTCTGAAGCCAGTGCTTGAAGATTTCAAAAACTCTATTATGATTGAAGAATTGGATGCTATGACAGAAATCATGAGAGCAATAGATGAGAATGCAAGGAAGGAGAAAGAAAGGAAACAGAAAGCATATGATGATCTACAAGCCAAAGCAATGGAGATGCAATCAAAAGAAAATGGCTAGTACCTCATCATACTGTAAGAGTATTTATCTTGTAATTTCATTTATGTGTTCAATCAAAATACATACCTGTACTTTTAAAGTTTTATCTTTATGTATGTTAGGCTTGTTATCAGACATGAAATTGTGACTAAGGGTCTCACTCACAATTTGGGGGAGATTGTTAGTTACAGAGGCATGCCTGTACTCATCTAATAACAAGCCTAATTGTTTGTAATGCTTTGCATTACTTACATGACCTCTTAACTGAGGGAACCTCTAGTTGTAGAGTTTCTGTTTGTATTGTACTTGTAATAGGCATCAAATCCTAGTTGTGTAACTGTACAAATAGAGTCTAGAATAATGCTTGAAAGAAGTTCCATGGTTCATGCCTCAAGCAAGGAGTTAAAGACTGCCAAATAATCACAGTTGGGATTTGAAGAAATGAAGAATTTGCCTAAGTACCAATTCGAGAAGTATATTTGTCTATTCGAGAAGTCCAGCATTCGAGAAGTCAGAGATTCGATATCTCAAGACACTATTCGATATCTCTGAAGACACTATTCGATATCTCTGAATACACTGTTCGATATCTCATTCGATATCTCAGGGATTCGATATGTCTATTACTCTATTCGAGAACTCAAGAAGTCAACAAGTCAAGATGGTATTCGAGTTCTCAAAGAGTCAACAAGTCAAAGTTCCATTCGATATCTCAAGGACTCAGAAAGCTATTCGACAACTCAAGGAATCCTGATGGAAAAGAGCTATTCGAGAAGTGGTTCGATATGTCACTATAACAGTATTAGAGAACTCAGAGTTATCGATCAAGTCAATTCTAGTTCTCGAATCATTTACTTAGTCACTTCTCGAATACATTCTTGGAGACAAAATACTGAAGAAATTGTACAAATCAGAAACCTGCAACAAGCCAATGCACTTTATGGACCACAATCTGTAACGTGCTCTGGAAAGCCTACAAGGAAGCTTGGAGAGATATAGAAGAGACAAGGAGCTAAAGAAGTGGATCTAAACAGGCTTTGCAAAGTCAAATCTGTAACCGTTTGGATGCTTACTCAAAAAGGATAGACAGACTAGAAAGTAATTTGTTTAGCTACCTTATTTGTAGTAAGCAGGCTGTATTCATGTTCTATAAGGACACAGCCTCACTTCATAACTTAGTAACTTTGTGAGTCAAGTTTTTCATACACTGTAAGCTATATCTCTCTGAGAAAAACGAAGCTGAGAATACTACCATTTGTATTCACAGATTGTAGCAACCTTTATCTAATATACATTAGATTAAAGTGATATTGTGTCTTGTGTTGTTTATTTATCCGCACCTTAATTCTGCACACACAGGCACTTATCTGCTACACAGACTCAACCCAAGAAAAGTTCAAGAATCCATTCACCCCCCCCCCTCTGTATTCTTTTACCGTGTTCAATACTCAACAAGGAGAGACAAACAAACTCTCACAAGGAGAGACCAATAAACCCAATTAATGGGTAAGATTGTTATTAATGTTTGATTTCGTAAAAAGGATAACCTATGGTATTTTTAGTATTTTCTTATTTTCTATTTAGCTATTTTTAAGTAGTTACATGTTGTAAATATTTTTGTAAATTATTTTCGTTTATTTCTAATATTCTGTAAATATTTTTAATACAGTTATTTTTGAATAGTAAAAAATAAAATAAATAAAATAAAAAAAAAAAAAAAAAATTCGTATTTTTCTTTTCTTTTTAGTTTTTATTTAATATTATTATAATGTATATTATTTCTTATTTTTGTATATTATTTTTCATGTGTAAATAAATAGTTTGTATAGTTTTTCAGTTTAGTCACTATACTTTCAAAACTTACAAACAGGTCCCTGTACTTGGTTCTTTTGTACTTCTTCTGTTTAACACACACATATCATGCTGTTTTAACTTCTAATATTTGTTGTGTTGTTGTTATTAACAGAATTTCTTATATAGGACCATTGTTGGTATCAAAATGGTATATGTCAATTCAATTGTTTAGGAACTAACGTTTGATTTTCAGGTTCTAACAATTGGAAGACAAGACCTAACAAGTGTTAACAAGTGGTAACATTTGGTATCTAACATACAGGATCTAAAACATGATAAAATAGTTTTGTTTGTATTGGTTTAAACATTAACATTCATTAATTCGATTAATATTTATTAATTGGATTGTTGCCTTTGTTTTTGTTTAGTAAAACAAGCTCAGGATCTTTATATTTCCTAACTCAAAATCTCTTTCTATAGCTGTGATTGCTTACATTGTAAATCTTTTGAAATCACAACTGTATATCATTCTATCTATATTGCTCATGTTCTGTGATGCAGGTTCATCTAAATGGAGTTTTGTTTTCTCACATGTTTAGTCATAAGGTTGTAAACCCAACAACTTTTATCCCAGACTACAGTCAACTCAAACACATTCTGACTTACCCCCTAAAAGGAAGTTACCTATCAGACTAAAGGTCACCAGGGAGTAACTGCACTTGATGCAGAAAATAAGGATGTGTGGGATATTCAGTTGGAGAGTCACTACCTTATACAATAACCAAAAAATTTCATATGCACAAAGTGAGAATGCACACACTAAGGATGCATTGACGGAAACCTATAATCCAACCATTTTACGGTTAGGATTATAAGTTAAAGGTTCTTTAATGAACCAAGTGTCTTCACAGACATTAGAAGGGAATCTTGATCTCAATGCTAATTTATAGATCATTGTCTACCTTCTCAGAATTCAAATCTGAAAACCCTAAAAAGGGAAAATTAACAACTTGTAGATTATGACTCAGATTCATCTGACGAGTCTAACGAGGATTTGGGATTTGCGAATTCCCATTGTACCACCACTGACCTCTCTTGAAGGGGCTAGGGTGATTTTTCCTTGCAGGTACACTAATGGATGTTGGATCTATGAGTGATATGAGTGATACACTAGTGAGCAAGAGTGTAAACACAGAGAGAAGTGAGACACTCAACACAAATGAGTGGAAAGAAGAGTGAAACACTTGTGAGGTACACTAAACACCATCACACACTCACAATGAGGAAGAAAATGAAACTTCCTTTCTAACAAAGAACTCTATAATTGGTACAACTACTTTGTCAACTAGTTGATTGGAGGATTCCTCAACTAAGGGGGAGAAGTAAAGGGGTACAAGAAAAAGGAGAGTAAGTTAGAAAGGGGAAGCATTTATAGACTGTGCTTTGGAAGAGAAGCAGATCAAGTTACTAAGGGGGAGCCTTAGATGGAAAAGTAAGGGGAGATTCAGTTAAGAAGAAAGGGGAGATATAAGGATTCTGTTAGTCTTTCAATGTACTATGTGTAAAGGCTAAGTGGAAGAGTAGTAGATTTCCCAGAAGTTATAGAAATGGTATTGATTCACCATTGTCTACATAGTAAGAATAGTTGTTTTTTCTAAGTGAGAAAAGCTGTGTCAGAGAAGGGAAGTGATTGTAAATCAAGAACTGCTGATAATCACCAATGTAAGATGTGAAGGATTATCAGGCAGAGATATGAAGAATCAGAGATGAAGATGAGTTATCTATTGAAGATCAGTTCAGTGCTAGAGGAACAATCATCTATCATTTCATCAACTGAGGATTCTGGAATTGTTAAATTCAAACCAGAGAAATTTTTTATGTACTATTTACTAAGCTCTTAAATGCTTAATCTTTTTCTTGTTTAAGTGAGTTAGTTGAGTTATCCTCTAGGTATTTGCTTTTTATGGTCTAACAAACAAATAGGGGAGATTGAAAGGCATATGATGTAGCCTATTTGTATTTCGAGGATACAACTCAACTTAAACAAGATTGTATTAGTAAATAGTATATAGATTGTCGCAAGGAATCTCTGAATGTATTATCTGTTAGAAGAAAAAGATCAAGGTCAATCTACAGACTTGAAGAATTACTACATTGAAAGAAGCTCAGACATCTGATCAAGCCTCAGTGGAGTATTCGTTAAGTAGTGGATTCGTTTAAAGTGACAGAGATTTCAAGGTGACAGAGACAGTACAGAAGAATTGAAGAGAGATGAGAAAAGAAAGGAACCAGATTTTAAAGTCAATATATGAAGAACAGTCATTGCGGTTAGTCACTCATGAACCAGACAGTACATCGAGTGTCAACATTAAACAGTGGTTGTTCATCATTAACTTCAGTGGTTCAAGCTATCAAGACTGGTATGTGAGAAAATCATTGTGCAAGCAATAGAAGTGCTAAATTAATTAACCACAAGGATTTTACTATCAAGTAGACTGGCTATGAGGAAAAAGAATTATCATAAAGAAATTCTAAGTGATATATTCTTAATGCTGAAACTCCGGTTAGAATTGTTGTATTTTTTGCTAAGCAAAAGGAGTCCGGTTTCACATCCTCAAGAGACCGTAGCTTACACCTGGACGGGTTATAAGAAAATAGAAGTATCACAAGAATATGGAAAGTGATATATTCTTAAAGCTGGAACCCCGGTTGGAATTGATATATTTTTTGTTAAGCAAAAGGAGTCCAGTTCGAGACGCTCAGGTAACCGCAGTTTAGAGTTTAAGGATAATTTTATATTAATAAACATTTTATTTATTTAGAAAATTATATTTATAAATATCTAATAATATTAGATATTTATTTTTATAATTTCTAAATTAAATTAAGTATTTATTAATTAAAGATTATAAGCAGTGCGGGTTAAAAAGCATTTCAACGGAGCCTCTTTTAATTAGTTAAAAGGTGGCCAGGCGATTTGATAAAAAATGGCAGGTTGAATTGTTGAATTAAAAGGTGGCCAGGTGTTGAAATGAAAAAGAATTAAGGTGCCAGGATGTTTAAAGCTAAATATGACAATCAGAATTGTTCTAATATGACAATCAGAAGTTGATAGTTATATTAGTACAAAGGACAGTCACAATGAGTTAAGTTGATTGTCATATTCAGTTCAAGATTGATAGTCATATTCAGTTTATATTGGATAGTCATATTCAGTTCATATTGGACAGTCATATTCAGTTCATATTGGACAGTCATATTCAGTTCATATTGGATAGTTATATACAGTTCAAGTTGGACAGTCATATTCAGTTCAAGTGTGATAGTCATATTCAGTTCAAACTGGACAGTCATATTTAGTTCAAACTGGATAGTTATATCGCAAGTTATATTGGATGGATTGTCATATCTAGTTCAAACGGACAGTCATATTACTTGCAAAGGGATAGTCATACCGATTGTTATATTAGGCCAACTGATTGTCATATTAGCTCAATGGATTGTCATATTTAACAGCAATATGACTATGAGTTAATCAGTTAGTTTATTGGCTATATAAAGGAACGGAGGCAGTGAACAACAAAGACAGAGACATACACGGACAACACTTCCAGAAAGAAAAAGAAGAACAAAGCATCTCATCTCTTTCATCTTCAAGCAATTAAATTGCCATAAATTCTTGAGTTCCTTGTAACAAAAATTGTATCCATTAGAACTTAATTATTTGTGACTTGTGTACTACTAGCGAATTAAGTTTCCTAGTTCTTGACTTGATATCTTGATTTTTATTAACTAAATTAGAAAAGTTCATGTCGAATTTTCTAATTAGTTATTAATTACTTGATAATCATTTGTACTAATTTTGTAACACCCATCAAGTTAATATTTTGTTATATTCAACTTGAAATTTGTGTTATTTATATTCCGCACAAATTTGTTTGAATTAAATTTTATTCATAAGACAAATTTGGAGAAAATGATATAGATTGTATTCAACCCCCCCTTCTACAATCTTATTGGACCTAACAACTATGATCCTACTTACTGATATGAGGTAAAAAACTTGCCTGCTTCTATGGCTGATAGATTTAAATGTCGTAATCGTGATTGTGTCAAGCATGTGATAGACTCTGGCAAATCTATAAGTGATCTTAGATGGGATTTAGAATATGCTTTAAAAGATATAACAACTGCTAAATCTGAGACTGAAAATGCTAGGGCTGAACTTAGTAAGATACAAGTCAGGAATGAGGAACTAGAACTCACCAATATGCAGATAGAAAATCTAAAGGAAAGAAATGAGTATCTAGAAAACAAATTCCAGGTTAGTGTCGAGACAGAGAATGAACTTAAAGAGAAAATAGCTGACATAGATGGTAAGCTATATGCTTTTCAGAATTCAGCTAACCTTGCTAGGGAATTGTTTGATAGTCAAATATCTGGTCCAAGAGTTGCTATTGGATTTGACTATAATGTTAAGAAATGTAAGAAACAAGTGGTGGATCCTGAATCAGCTAAGGCTACATCCAGTAATGCACCACCTGTTCTTAAGAATGCAGATAGTCCCCTATATAAGGAAGTTACCTCTGAGCCCTTTGATATTGATGCTTTATTAATTAGAAATGAAATACTTGTTGAGGACATTAAAAAGCAAAGAAATGAAAAGGCAATGTCACCTAGTAAGTTTGTCAAATTTGTAAAACCTAAAACTGAACTAGGTGATCAAAATGAGTCTAAGGCTAAGAAGAACAGAAATGGAAGGATAGGCAAAAATGGTCCTAGGAAGTTATGTAACAACTGTAACTCTGCTGCTCATCTTACTCATGCATGTAAGAATGTTAAAGTAGAGAATAATCATAATATTTATGCTCATGTTCATAACATGTCTGCCATGCATGTTCATTCTAAGTGTGCTTCAACTGCTTGCATATCATGCACTGTTAATCTTATGACTGCTTTTCTAAATGTGAGACATGCATCTCCTGCTGTTAATAATTGTTCACATGATGATAAAAGTAAGAAAACAAAACAGGATAGAAATAACAGACCTAAGACTGCTAGTCCACCTAAATCTAGGAAAGAATCCTTTTCTCCTAAGCCTAGAAGCAATTCTGCTGAGGCCTCTGTAAGAGAAAAGGAGACAGTCAAGGCAAATGCTAAATCTGCACAGAAATTTGTTAAATATGCAAATGTGGCTAAGCTCTCTGGACCCAAACAAGTTTGGGTACCAAAGAAAACTTAATCTCCTTTGAATACAGGGCATGAAGAAAAAGCGAGTCATGTGGATTCTGGACAGTGGATGTTCGAGACATATGACCGGTGATAGAGCCCTGCTATCAAAGGTGGTTGAAAAAGCTGGCCCAGTGGTTACCTTTGGAGATGACAGCAAAGGATTCACTACGGGATATGGTTGTTTAGAATTTGGGAATGTCATCGTTGAAGAAGTCACTCTTGTTGATGGTCTAAAGCATAATCTTCTGAGCATAAGTCAATTTTGTGATAAAGGATATGAAGTCTTATTCAAGAAGGAGAAGTGTCTGATCAGTAACAAGAGGGATGCGAAGCTCGCTTTGCAAGGAGTGAGAAAGGGTGATTTGTTCGTAGCTGACTGGAACTCTAGCAATGGTGAAGTCAAGTGCTTCTATGGTAAAGCATCTTCAGAAGACAGTTGGTTATGGCATAAGAAGCTTTCACATCTTAACTTCAAGACTATGAATTCTCTAGTCAAGAGGGAACTTGTGAGAGGATTACCCGAGATGGAGTTCTGTCCTGACGGACTATGTGCAGCATGTGAAAAGGGAAAGTCCAAGAGAGCATCACACAAAAGGAAGACAATATCAGACATCACTGAACCACTACAACTTCTGCATATGGATTTGTTTGGTCCAGTTAATGTCACGTCTATGTCCAAGAAGCGATATAGTTTAGTAATTGTGGATGACTATTCCAAATACACATGGGTGTTATTCTTGCATTCTAAGGATGAAGCAGCGTAGATGATTATCGATCATATCAAGAAGATTGAGCTAGAAGCTGGAGTGCCCGTACGTAAAATCAGATCAGATAATGGGACTGAATTCAGAAACTCAGTTCTCAATAGCTGGTGTACTGAGAAGGGTATCTCAAGACAGTTTTCAGCACCCAGGACTCCGCAGCAGAATGGAGTGGTTGAGAGGAAGAATCGAACACTGATTGAAGCTGCCAGAACAATGCTGAATGAAGCTAAACTTCCTACTTATTTCTGGGCTGAGGCAGTCAATGTAGCTTGCTATACTCAGAATAGAACCCTGATCAACAAAATGTATGAGAAGACACCATATGAACTTATGGCCCTCACTAAACCATCCGTGAAGTACTTTCATGTGTTCGGAGGAAAATGCTATGCTCTTAAAGATGGCTATGAGCATCTTGGTAAGTTTGATGCTAAAGCAGATGAAGACATTTTTCTAAGATATTCATTGGAGTCTAAGGCGTACAGGGTGTATGTGATCGATAGTCAGAAGGTTGTGGAAAGCCTTAATGTGAGATTTGATGATGCAAGATCTCCTAGTATTCAGAAAGAAGATGATGATGAATCTCTAGCTTTTGAGAATCTTTCTGATGATGAGGATGATGAAACTGAACCTGAGGTTGCTGTTGATACTGTAAATAATAATGGTAATGATGATAATGATGATCCAGATTCTGGTAATGGCAGTGGGAACACGGGATCTCAAAGTCAGACTATTTCTGGTTCTAGTCCTCAAGTTGAAGAATTTACAGATCAGACAAGCAACAACTCAGGGGGAGCAGAAGAAGGATCCACTAATCAGATTGCTAATAATGGGGAATCATCCAGATCTTATCTACCAAGGCAAACTGTTTGGAATCGAGATCATACTTTTGATCTAATCATTGGTGATCTTGACTCAAGAGTTCAGACTAGAAGAGCTACTCAGAAGGAATGCTTGTGTTCTGGTTTTCTATCAGAAATTGAACCTAAGAAGGTTGGAGAAGCTCTGGAAGATCCAGATTGGGTGATTGCAATGCAAGAGGAACTCAATCAGTTTGAAAGACAGAAAGTTTGGAAGCTGGTACCCAGACCAAAGGATAGATCTTTAATTGATGTAAGATGGGTATTCAGAAATAAACTTGACGAGAATGGAATAGTTACAAGGAACAAGGCGAGACTGGTTGCCAAAGGATACACTCAAGAAGAAGGTATTGATTATGATGAGCCCTTCGCACCAGTTGGTAGACTAGAAGCCATCAGGATGTTTCTGGCATTTGCTGCACATTCAAACTTCAGAATATATCAGATGGATGTGAAAAGTGCTTTCTTGAATGGTGAGCTTGAAGAAGAGGTCTATGTTGAACAGCCTCCTGGTTTTATTGATCCTGAATGTGAGGACTTCGTCTACCTTCTATTCAAAGCTCTCTATGGTCTTAAGCAGTCGCCTAGAACATGGTATGAAACTCTTGCTGAATTCTTACTTGAAAGTGGTTTTACTAGAGGTGTCATAGATAAAACTCTGTTCTATAAAAAGCATAAAAATGATATTCTACTTGTGCAAGTTTATGTTGATGAAATTATATTTGGCTCTACGAATGATGCACTTTGTGCAAGGTTTGCTAAGTTGATGCAGAGTAGGTACGAGATGAGCATGATGGGAGAGCTGAACTACTTTCTTGGATTGCAAGTAAGCCAAAGAACAGATGGTATCTTTATCTTTCAATCCAAGTATATCAAGGATCTTCTTAAAAAATATCATCTTGAGGATTCAACACCTGCAAAGACTCCCATGGCCACTGCCACTAAGCTTGATCAAGATAAATCTGGAAAACGAGTTGACATAACAAGCTATAGGGGCATGATAGGTTCTCTACTCTACCTCACTGCAAGAAGACCAGATATAATGTTCACAACATGCTTATGTGCGAGGTTCCAAGCTGATCCTAAAGAATCACATTTGATAGTCGTGAAGCGTATCTTCAGATATCTTAAGGGTACTCCGAATCTTGGTATTTGGTATCCTAAGGATACAGGTTTTCGACCTAGTTGGCTATACAGACCCTGATTATGCTGGTTGCAAGATTGATCGCAAGAGTACTTCTGGAAGCTGTCAATTCCTTGGAAGGAGATTGGTTTCCTGGTTCAGCAAGAAGCATCATTCAGTAGCCACATCTACAGCAGAGGCAGAATACATTGCAGCTGGTAGCTGTTGCTCTCAAATCTTGTGGATGAGGAATCAACTCATGGATTATGGTCTGTTGCTGAACAAAATACCTATATTCTGCGACAACACAAGTGCCATAGCAATCTCGAATAATCCAGTACAGCATTCTCGAACCAAGCACATCGACATAAGGTATCATTTCATTCGTGAACATGTTATGCATGGTACTGTGGAACTTCACTTCATTCCCACTGAGCAACAACTTGTAGACATTTTCACGAAACCACTTGATGAATCTACATTTAACAGGTTGGTTAGTGAACTTGGCATGTTAAACTTGTCCTCTTAACAAGAAGTCAACAAATGCAAGTTGTTGTACATTTTCATGATTTTATCTACTAATTAGTTACCATGTGTTTAAGTGTTAGAAATTTGTGGTAATTAGTTGGTATTACTGAAGCGATACTTGAGTATTAACAGGTTTGCATGTTATATCTTTGTGTAATACTCGTGTACTTGATATTTATTTTAATAATTGATATCATGACTGAAGCAATTCAAGATTGGATCTCACCTGTTCTGATATGTGATTATTAAAATAAATTGTAGCATAATTAAATAAATATTTTATTGACATATATCAATTAATGATATTTTGTTAATTTTATGTCTATTTAATTGTGAGTTTATTTGATTATTATGGATTAATTCTTGATTTACTGTGTGATTATTTTTAAATCCATAATAATTAGAAGTATTAAATATGTGTATGTGTATAGGCTGATATGTTTCGGCGATAAGATGTTTTTTCGGCCGACAGGTTTCGGTGATAAGATGTTTTTTCGGCTAATTAGGTAGTTAGGTGAGAAATTATTGAGCGGTGTTATTTTTCAAACATAACCTGTCACTATTACACCTAACCCACTAATACTTGAAACCTTATAAATGATGAGTTTTTGTTTGTGTTTAACATCATCATTTTTCAGATATACAGAGCATATACACACAATTGCTGAATATTTCAATCTTTGACCGGAAAGATCTCACAATCTAGCTGGTGGTTTTTAGAGCGGATTTTATATTCTCGTTATACGCACTAACCCTTATTTTTGAATTTCCTCAAAGTTTTGAAAATGGCATTGCAGGGAAGCTTTTTAATTGCTAAAGTTAATCCTATTTCCATTCAGCAAATCGAAACCATTCAGGATGAGCAATTTCGGGCTTGGACACAATTTCTTAATGAACATTCATTAATTCGTTATGCTTTAGTTACACAGGTGCAGCTTAACCATGATGCATTGTGTGAACTATATTGCAGTACGGTTAACACTTCTGGACATGACGGGTGTGCAATCACATATCGACTATTTGGTAGGTCGATTAGGGTCACTGAACGAGATGTTAATCGAATTCTTCATTTTCATATGGAAAATCTCGTTTCTGATCCTACACATGAACATATTGGAATGTTCTTTCGTTTTATAAGGTACCAAGATGGCAATTTCAATACTGGTAATCTTTCTAGAACGTTTCTAACCCAGTACTGGAATTTCTTTTTTCACACTCTTAACCATGTTTTTTCCTCAGATAGAACAAATCAAGATCGAATACCTGAATTTATTCAAATAATAGGGTATGCGGTCGCCAATAATTTGAGGATTAATTTTGGAAAAATAGTGCTTGGTCAAATCATTTTAAAAATGAAATTCTTGGGAACAAGAGATGTTCGGACTCAAAATGTCAAATGTCTATATCCAAGGTTTCTACAGTTAATATTAAATGATTTTTTGATTGATGAAGACAGGGTACGCTTGGAAAATGGTCAAAAGGTAGAATGTTCTTCCATGAAGACGAATGTAATTAATTACATAAGCAAAAAGAAATATACGGATGTGCCTACAGTCCTAACTGAATATCTAAAGACTGTCCCACTTCCGTTGTTACCACGACCAGTGAGAGCAGGTATACGACAAGGTAATATTTCAATCCCTGCTATTTCAACCTCTGTATTCCCTATTATGTCACAGGAAATACAGTTTCTACAGCCCCCAGTGGCCATCTTACCCGACCAAGAGCACGAAATCCCACCGACTCTAACACAGGTCGAAGAGCCCATTCTACAAATGCAAACACAAACACAACAAACTCCAACACCTCAATTGTCACTTAAACGACCAGCCATCAACACTTTTGAGGGAGATAGTGCCTCAGCAGCACCACATAATGAGTTAGTTACATCAGCCGCTCTACCTCATTCTAAACGGAGTAAACCCAATGCACCTGAGGTAACGGCAAATGTTAGTGAAACAATTCTTTCTTATCCAATGAGTGAAAATGTAAACAAGGTTGAATTGACGGGAGCAACTATCTTGAGTTCCATTTCACGGAACATAAGAGTGGTTGATGATCTTTCTAAAGATCAAATGCCTTCACAGGTATCCGAGGTGGAATTAACTACCTCAATAACTGCTGGTGAATCTTGCATTTTACGGAAAGATCCATCGGTAGGAGGTTCTTTTATGAACCAAATGTCTTCACAGACGTACGAGGGAAACTTGGGTTTTGTGCCATTTAATCGATTCAAGTTTAACCTCCCAGAGAGAAAATCTCTGGATCTCTTTCGAGATTTACCACTCTTTACCAGTGGTCGGCAACTCACTTCACGCGAGGACGGAAGCTCACGAACTTTCATTGCACCATCCGTGACCTCTGAAAAAGGGGCTAGGATGATTTCATTTGCAGGTACACATATCGGTGGAAGCTCAAGAGGAAAGTTGAGCGAAACACCAACAGAACATGTAATTGTAACCCAAACCACTAAACCGAGTGAATATAGAGTGTTGAGTGAAACACCTGCAAAACGTACAAGTGAGCAACCTACTCAACCACATGCACCTGTAACCAGAAAGGAATACAGCAGACTCCTTACACGGGTCCGAACAATGGAGAAAGAATTGTCAAATATCTGTAAGTCCATTGCAGAAATCAAAAATTTGCAACTTATTCAACATGATGCATTCCATGTTCAATTAAATTCCATGGCATCCCAGTTTAGTCATGCAATTCATTCCTTGGGGAAGACAGCTTCGTCTAATTTACCAACTCCACATCCTATTACTCTGGAGGATAACCCAACTGAGGGGGAGAAGGTGGATGATCAAGAAAAATCTACTAGGCGTAAGGGCAAGGAAAAGGTTGTTGACACAGAATTAACTTTATTCTGGGAAAGGAAAAGCTAATTGGAATATTCGTGCTATGTGGAAAGAAAGCAAAGGCAAACTTGAAGATATGTTCAGTCTAGAGGAACAATTGTCTTGCACTTGGAAATCTGGAAAATGTATATATGATCCAGAATGTACTTTAATATTATTTATCTTTGTATTTCATTTTTTGTTGTATCAGTTGAGCTATCCTCTAGGAATTTGCTTGTCAAACCCTAACAATCAAATAGGGGGAGATTGTAAAGCATAATGAATGTAATATGTAATAGAGGACATATATAACTCAACTAGGATAAAAGATAAATAATATTAACTCTATACAGGGATCGTGAAATTTGAAGAATAGGCACCGACAAGGATCAAGTCGCTGAAAGAAGTTCATTAACATGATCAAGCCTCAGTGATAGAATAAGATGTACAGATGATTCAGTTGAAGGGCTAAAAGATTCCATGTATTTATATTATTTGAAGATATTACTGCAGGCTAATCAATTGGAATGTAACGAAGGTGTGAAGATCAAGATCAGTGCTAGTCACTTGTGAACCAGACCAGTGCACTAAGTGTCAGCATATAAGAGAAGGATCAACACATTAATTCACAGAAAGAATTGCCAAAGCCTATTGACGATCAAGGACAGACATAATATTTCAAGGTATTGTCAAAAATTAATTTACTCTGAAAATCAACTAAGTAACAGATTAATTAATTATTTATAATAAATAATTAAATTAATCTGGTACTTGAACTATTTTCTGAGATAAATTAAAACAGCAAAATAAACAGAAGAGAATATGAATAGTAACCGAAATCACTATTCTTATGAATAGTACTATTCATATGAACATCAACTGCGGTTGTTGGAATAGTAATTGCGGTTGTTGGAATAGTAGATGGGGTTGTTGGAATAGTGCTCGGTTACTATTTGGGGGTTGTTGGAATAGTGCTAAATAGTGACTTTTTAAAATCTATAAATAGGCATGTTGTATTTCATTTCAAAACACACCTCAACACACAACTCTCTCTTCTCTCTCGTATATCTTCTCTGTGTAAGCTGCTAGACAATCCATCTAGTAGGAAAGCCGGCTTAGCCCGCTTTCAGGAAGTGTCGGGTAGAAGGTCCTCGTGCCTAAACTATCCTTAGGAGTGTTCTTGTTTTTGAAGCTAATCCACTGGATTAGAAGTTGTAACACCCCTCGGTTTTTATCAATTCAAAGATATTTTCCCGAATTGATTGTGTTATTTCGATTCAGTTGTTGACCTTATTTTTCACATCTCAAAAATCCAATTATTTCGAAATAACGTATTCAACCCCCCTTCTACGTTATTCTGGACCTAACACGCACGTTACTTTTCTATTTTCTCTAACTAAAATCTCTTTTTTTTTCAATTATATCACGGACATTTATATTTAATAAAATAAACTAATAATATTATAATCTATACTATTATATAAAAACCGAAACAGTAAAAGTTTTGGTACCTGTTTTTTGGTACAAGTTTTTCGGTACTTCGTAAATTTACTTATTTACTCAATTACAGATCTACTAACTAATCAATTTCCTTTTTCAGGTTACACATATTATCTTTTCTATTTTCAAGAACTAAATAATTTCCTTTTCCAGGTAAAATACAAATTTTTTTATATTTTATCTAACTAAAATTTCTCATTTATTAATCAATTTCCTTTTTCAGTTTAAACATATAACCTTTTCTATTTTTCAATAACTAAATAATTTCCCTTTTCATTTAAAATATAATATCTTTTACATTTTATCTAACTAAAATTAAACCAAAATTACTATTAATTACAAAATATTATTTACTAAAACACAATATTATTTTAAAATAAAATATTATTTTATTTTATATTTATAATAATAAATAATATTTACGGGTTTAATAAAATAACATAATTATATATAATTACTATTAACTAATCAATTACCTTCTTCAGTCAAAACAGATTACCTTTTCCCTTTTCTCTAACTAAAATCTTTCTTTTTCCAATTATATCATGGACGGTTACCTTTTTCAGCAAAACACGTTACCTTTTTTCTTTCTTCTTACTAAAACCTCCATTTTTCTAATTATATTACAGGCATTTCTGTTTAATAAAAAATAATATTATAATACGAATAATTTACCAATTACCTTTTCAGCTAAAAATAACATAATTATATATAATTATTATTAACTAATCAATTACCTTTTTCAGTCAAAACACGTTACATTTTCTCTTTTCTTTAACTAAAATCTCTCTTTTTCCAATTATATCATGGACGGTTACCTTTTTTCAGCAAAACAGGTTACCTTTTTTATTTCTTCTTACTAAAACCTTCATTTTTCTAATTATATTACAGGTGTTTCTATTTAATACAAATAAAATAATAATATTATAATACTAATAATTAATTGATTACCTTTTCAGCTAAAATATATCATCTTTTCTATTTTATCTAATTACATTCCCTTTTTTTTCTAGAAATATAACGGGTAGCGTTAATTTTTCATTTTCTAAAAACTATGAACAATTTTATTTCGTAAAAAATTATAAATACTATAAACTAATCAGTTACTTTTTCACTTAAATCATGCACGTTACTTTTCTATTTTCTCTAACTAAAATCTCTTTTTTTCCAATTATATCACGAACGGTTCTATTTAATAAAATAAACTAATAATATTATAATCTATATATACTATTATATAAAAACCGAAATAGTAAAAGTTTTGGTACCTGTTTTTTGTTACCAGTTTTTTGGTAATTCGTAAATTTATTTATTTATCCTTCATTATAAAGAAAAATATATACACCTAAAATAAATAATAACATAATATAATTTATGGTAATTAGTCGATTGCCTTTTTCATATTTACTTTTAGTTGAAAATATTACCTTTTATAAACACATTAAAATATATACTCACCACAATTTTCAAGAAAAATATAACACCTAAATGAAATAATAACATAATATAATTAATGTTAATTAGCTGATTAACATGATAAAATTAATGGTAATTAGTCGATTGCCGTTTTCACATTAACATAATAAAATTAGTCGATTGTCTTTTTAACATTTACTTTTAGTCGAAGATATTACCTTTTATAAATACCTAAAAACATCAATCAATCATTAATATTTCCTTTCGAATTAAAACACGTTACCATTTTAATTTAAACAAATCTTATAATCATTATTATATAGCCGAAAATATCAAACCATAATTTTCAAGAAAAGTATAACACCTAAAATAAATAATAAATAATATAATTAATGGTAATTAGTCGATTGTCTTTTTCACATTAACATAATAAAATTAAAGGTAATTAGTCGATTGCTTTTTCCACATTTAATTTTAGTTGAAGATATTACCTTTTATAAATACCTTACCTTTTTTGTAATTAAAACATGTTAACTTTTTAATTTAAAACAAATTTTATAATCATTAATATATACCAAAAAATATAACATCATAATTTTCAAGAAAAATATAGCCCGAAAATATCGCACCATATTTTTCAATTATTAATAAAATAAATTAAAAATCATATACGTTGTTTTTAATAAGGAAATATTAGTATAATCCGTAAACATGAGTATTTAAATTATATCAAATTAAAAAATTATTAAAAATAATGATTATATAAAACTATAATTTTAATATTAAATAAAATTTATAACATATTATAAGAAACCCGTGCATTGCACGGGTTATAAGGTAGTTATCTATACTATTATATAAAAGCCGGAACATTAAAAGTTTGGTTGGTTGGTACCTATTGATTTTACTTATCTACCCTTACTTAATTACAGATAAAATCTTTTTTTATATTTTATCTAACTAAAATTTTTTGCTTTACTAATCAATTTCCTTTTCAGGTTAAACATGTTACATTTTCTTTTCTTTTTAATAACTAAGCAGTTTCCTTTTTCAGGTAAAATGTAATATCTAACTAAAAAGCATATTATGATTACTATTAACTAATAAATTAATTTTTTCATTCAAATTATCTTTTCTCTTTTCTGTAACTAAAATATCTCTTTTTCCAATTATATCACGGGTTACCTTTTAAAAATCTTCTTTTATATTTTATTTACCTAAAATTTCTACTTTTTGAGGTTAAACATGTTACCTTTTTTTAATAACTAAGCAGTTTCCTTTTTCAGGTAAAATAATTAAAATTTCTCCTTTTTAAAAACACTACGAGCAATTTTGTTGTTTAATAAAATAACATAATTATATATAATTACTATTAACTAATCAATTACCTTTTTCAGTCAAAACACATTACCTTTTCTCTATTCTCTAACTACACGTTATCTTTTTTCTTACTTCTTACTAAAACCTCCATTTTTCTAATTATATTACAGGCGTTTCTATTTAATACAAAAAATATTTTAATAATAATAACTAGCATTTTACCCGTGCTACGCACCGAAAACACAATTTTAAAATTTTTAAAATAGTTACAAAAATATATAGTGTGCCAAAAAATAAAATATTTTGTTATATTTTGTTTTGAGTGTAACGAACCCAATATGCATCTCTAAGTAACTTTTCTCAAATTATGTATAATTGTATGGATGCGTGTTAAAACAATTTGAAAATTTGTTTATATAAAAAAAGATTAATGTCAAAACACATTCATTTGATATATGAAAAAATTTATCTGAGATACATATCAATTTTCTTATTCCTTTTTGTTTTTTCCCCAAGTAATTTAACGACATTTTATGCTATTTTTATAGAAAGTTCGTTTCAATATAATCATGTTTGAGAATCAAGCGTTGAAAACAGTAAAAACATAATTAGTAATAGAAAAAATAAATCAAATACATATTTTTCATTCTATAAATGCAAATAAAATAGGAAATGAGCAATTTTTTGGAGTAATTCTAGAGGTCCCTAAAAAATCTCAAAAAGTTAGTTATCATATTTTGATTGGTTAGCGTTCTACCCGTGCTACGCACCGAATGATAAAATTAATTAATTAATTAATATAAACATATTATTAATAATTATTTATAAAAAAAGATAATTTCATTATAATTTAAGTATAAATTATCGTCAATTTATACCAATTGCATTAATATCAATATTATCAAACAATTATCATACCATTCACATCCCGCTCAAACGTTCTAAACCCCTCTTTATTGTTTTTTCTTAATTATATTTTAAATTTGATTTCTCTCATTTTTTAGAATATTTCAACCAAGTTCATTAGTTTTTTATCCATATTTTAAGTCTCCTATGTGTTTGTTCCATATCATTTTTTCAAATTTTATGTTCTTTTATTAGTTATTGATTTAGTACTATAGCAAAATAAACATTATCAATTAACCAAACAAATCCAATACATCCCGTTATTTGAGTAAGATATATCTGTTAGAGTTTATGGTCAGTTTGTTTTTAATGACGACTTTAAATGTGCATATTTAGTTTGGGAATTTTTATATTAAATTTTTTATTCTTTTCTATCAGAATATGGTATATTAAATATTAGTTTTCTTTTACTCATAAATAAGGAAGGGAAATTAATTCGATATGATGGTAACCGATTTGAACCCAAACCCAATTTTTTGGATTCAGGTTTGGATATAAATTTTAAAATCGAAATAGTTTCGATTTACATTTGGATTTATGTTGTACGATAGCCTATCCAAAATCCGAAACCCAATACACTATCGAAACCCTATACATATGTAATATAATATTGTAATTTGAAATTATTTCATGTAATATTTTAGATGTAAGACATATTATTTTATTTATTTTTATTCAAATATTTCATTAGAAATCGTCACTACTAATTTAGTAATTAGAACTTATATTTCTCAATATCTAATTTTATTGATATATTCAAGATGAATTTTGTTTACATTAATTTTTCATTTCTATGTATAAAAAGAATTATTTTTTTAACATATTTTAAATTTTACTTACTATATTAATTCGTATAATATGTTATATTTTGACTACTTAAGTTAATCATTTTATTTTTTAATTTTTGTATAAATATAATTAATATTGTTTGCGTGTAACAATTATTTTAATTTTGACTACATTATTACTAATTTTGGATATCCAAAAAAGTCAAATCTAATCCGAAATCCGACGAATTTGGTTTTAGATATTGAATTTTGGATTTGGATTTATTTTTAAAACCCAAAAATATTTGGATGTGGGTTTGAATTTTACAAAATTCGGATCAAACCCAATCTGTTGTCATCCAAACGCGTAAAATAAAATATTTGAAAATGAGTATCACCTATCTTTTTTCTATTTGATTAACATGTTAAAATAGAAAACTGTACATGAAACTAAAATCAAATGTGTAATATATAAACACGTAATCACATTATTATATATTTGTCCTTATAATTTAATTGTCGAGTTAAAAACATGCAATTAATTTTCATTTAACAATGAGTATATTTTACCGACATATATTAAAAGAAAGAGTTTACGTAGATCTGGAAAATCGTTTGTGTTATATACATTCATACCATGTGTATTTTGGGTTTTGCATTAAAATGACATGAAATTATTTTGTGTACCCATATTTGAACACAAAATGCTACTAAACTACACATTTTTTATTTTTGTACACAAAACGAAAATAATACTCAAAATGAAAAAATATGACAATTACATGTAATGTTACTCTCTGACCAAGTCATCTAAGTATGTTACTATATAATTGAAAACAACATTGAATTACTACAAAATAAAACTAAAAGTAGAGTACACAAAAATGAAGCCCTTTTCTTTAATTTTGTTTATTGTTAATAAATACCTCTGTTTGATTAGAATCTATCTACCAAGTTATTTAATTTTTTTTACCTATCTTTTAGATTTTGTTGATATTAAAAATAAATATTATTAACCAACCAAGCACAATTCGATATGTCTGTTCTTAGATTAGGATATGAGAATTAAAGAATACAAAATTAAAATGAACACCTTTTATTAGAAACAATATATAATTTTATATGTATCGACCTATCTAGTTATCAATAATATTGATTTTTAAACGATTGCTGTAGCCGTCATTCTATCTCCTCTCCTAAAAAATATTAAACCAAAGTTTAGGGGTTGATATCTGCATCTTGGTTGATGATAAACCCATTTTTATTGTTTTTCATGATTTTGCTTTGTTTTTCAATAAATATCTCTCTTTATTGAGAGTCTATTACCACGTTGGTGGGTTTTATCAACTGATATATTGGATTTTGCACCTTCTCCTTGTGAATGATAACTCCTGTTTCTTTTCCTTGATTTTACTTCGTTTTTCAATAAATGTATCTCTTTATTGAGATTCTAGTATCCCGTGGATTTTGTCTATCTATATATTGGGTTTTGTTCTTTATTTAGATTTGCAAGATTTTGTTATATTGATTCATTGATTTGGATAGTATAGAATCGCAGTTTTCGTCAGTTGTTCGAATACATTCTCAGAAATCACATATGTATTTCCCACACAATTAGAATAAATTGTTGGATTATTTCGCCAAAGAGTATATATAATTCAGGGATATAAGCGAGTGATGTACCACAATTTAAGATCTAATCAACGATTGTAGTTTGGATTAAGGAAACCTTGTTACCTTGATATGATCTATTTTATTTTAATACGTGTTGTCCAATCTTGATTATTTTTGTAGATGTATGACATTTTATTGATAAATCATTTACCTATAAAAAATTAGTGATTTAAAAGAAAATTTGAATGATTATTTTTGTGGATGATATATGCCCTTTTGTTGATAAATAATTAACCATAGAAAATATAGTGATTTATTAGAATTTTTGCGCTGATTTATTATATTTTTGCTATGAAATATAAAAAAAAATGATTTTTTAGAATTTTTGCGCTGAGTTAACCAATTTGCTATAGAAATATTCACTAACAATATTTTTATTGATTCTGTAATGAATTTTATTTTTTGGATCGATAATTTATACACCAAATAATGTCTATTACTATTTGAGAGTCTATTCAGTATCTTGAAAAATTCAAATATATCGGTCAATTTATTTGTCCCATTAATTCTTGAAAAATAACGATAAGTAAAATTTTAATGATAACTGGTTTAAATTTCATTTTTAATATTTTAATTGGTTGAATTTAGCCTTTTTTTGATAACTGATTAATTTAAAAGTTTATATAACTTAAATTTTGAAGGTTAAGTAACCACGATAAGTAAATTAGGATGAGAATGCTATGATTAATTTAATTTTATTGGTTAATTTTGATTGGCTCTTATATATATTTATGAAAATTAATCTGTATTATATAATAATGTTATTATGATTAACTATAAATCAAAAGTGTGAAAAATTAATATTGCGAAAATTGCTTCACATTATATATTTATATAATCTTGATTGGTTTTGATTTAAAATATTAATTTATTATAATTATTTTTTGATATTAAAAAAATAAATATATGGATATGTTAAATCAAGTAAGTTACTCTATTTAAATTTGAATTGTTAACTAACCATAGTTAATATAATAGAATGAAAATAGTAAATAAAGAAAACTTTTAATATAATATGATTGGTCTAAAATTTAGGAATGACCTTTGATTGGTACTAAAATAATTCAAAAATTTTAGATTGGTTAACTGCATACTATATATTTGTATAATCCTAATTGATTTTGATTTAAAATATTAATTTGTTATGATTATTTTTTGACATTAAAAAAAATATATGGATATGTTAAATCAAGTAAGTTACTCTATTTAAATTAGAATTGTTAACTAACAATGGTTAGTATAATAGAATGAGAATGATAAATAAGCAAAACTTTTAATATAATATTATTGGTGTGGTAGACTCAGATTTGATTTCTATTTTAATAATTTTAATAATATTATGATTCTATTTGTAATTCTATTTAGGATTATAATTCAATTTTAAATATATTTAGAATGATTGATGGGTTTAACCTTGGTTAAAAGATAGCAAGTTAAATTATATAAGGAAACAGATTTGTTTTAATTTGATTGGTCCATGATTTAAATTTTAAATATATTTACAATGATTGATGGGTTTAACCTTGGTTAAAAAATAGCAAGTTAAATTATATAAGGAAACAAATTTGTTTTAATTTGATTGGTCCATGATTTAGAAGTGGCCTATGATTGGTTCTAAAATAATTCATAGTTTTCTGATTGGTTAACTGGGTACGTGATTAATTAACTGGATGGTGTGGTAGACTCAGATTTGATAATAAAGGATTAACCAATTACCTTTTCAGCTAAAAATAACATTATTATATATAATTATTATTAACTAATAATTACCTTTTTCAGTCAAAACACGTTACCTTTTCTCTAACTAAAATATCTCTTTTTCCAATTATATCATGGACGATTACCTTTTTTTAGCAAAACACGTTACCTTTTTTCTTTCTTCTTACTAAAACCTCCATTTTCTAATTATATTACAAGCATTTCTATTTAATACAAATAAAATAATTATAATAATTGTGAGGCCTGAAAAATTTATTTTTTTTTCAAAACAATTCTATATTTTTCACAAATCTTATTCCTCCTTTTTATGGAAAAACCAATAAAGTATTTGAATGATAATAATAATGATTATAAAATTTCGGGTTGTTACACAGTCGGAATCAACGAACATAAAAAATTTATTGACAAAAATATTGAACTATCATTTACTACATTAATAATTAACTTAAGTTAGGTTAGTAACTAAGAAAAATGAGTACATACATTTTGATTGAATATTAATATTGGTATTAACTGATAATTTTGAAGCAAATAAATGAGAAATGAGAATTATAAATTAGTGGAAAGTGATAAGAAATGGGAGAGATCAAGAGAGAAGAGAGAATAAATGGAACGGTAATTATGAAGTGGGGAAGAGAGAGAATAAGTGGAAGGATTGAGTGAAAAATAAATTGTTAAAAAACATTAATGATCTCCATTATAATTGACATTAAGTAATGTTAACTCAAGGGCATAGTAGGTTCGAATGTCATATAGAAATTAACATTAGGTTCGAATGTCATATAGAAATTAACATTTGTTATATTATATCTAAAAGTAATAACAAATTTAAATTACATTAACAATAAATTATCATATTCAATTTTGTTTAATCATATAATATTAAAAATATTTAGAAGTAATCTGTGCTTTATACGGGTTATTGGCTAGTATTGATAATACTAATTAACTTAAGTTAGGTTAGTAACTGAGAAAGGTGTGAGTATATATATTTTAATTGAATATTAATATTGGTATTAATTGATAATTTTGAAGAAAAAAGAAAGAAAATGGAGAATTAGTGGAAAATGATAAGAAATGGAGAGATAATTAGGAAATGGGGAAGAGATAGAATAAGTGGATGGATAATTAGGAAGTGGGAAAGAGAGAGAATAAGTGGTTGGGTAATAAGTGGATAGAATAATTAGGTTCGAATGTCATATAGAAATTAACATTTGTTATATTATATCTAAAAGTAATAACAAATTTAAATTACATTAACAATAAATTATTATATTCAATTTTGTTTAATCATATAATATTAAAAATATTTAGAAGTAATCTGTGTTTTATACGGGTTATTGGCTAGTATTGATAATACTAATTAACTTAAGTTAGGTTAGTAACTGAGAAAGGTGTGAGTATATATATTTTAATTGAATATTAATATTGGTATTAATTGATAATTTTGAAGAAAGAAAGAAAATGGAAAATTAGTGGAAAATGATAAGAAATGGAGAGATAATTAGGAAATGGGGAAGAGATAGAATAAGTGGATGGATAATTAGGAAGTGGGAAAGAGAGAGAATAAGTGGTTGGGTAATTAGAAAATGGGGAAGAAAGAATAAGTGGAGGGATTGAGAGTGAAAAGTAAATGGTTAAAAGACATTATTATTGACCTTGATTATAAATGATATTAACTAGGTTAGCCTTAAGATAAAGATATCTAATTGGTAATTTAAATGGATGGGTTTTTGAAGAATTAGATATACTAGGTAACAAAGCCGCGCTACGCGCGGCACGAAAATATTTTTGTAAATTATACACATAACATTATTGTTTGTTAAATTTTATTATTTGAAAGTTAATATGATAAATTAAAAATTATGTGAAATGTAATTAAATTTGAATGTTTAAAAATTAAAGAGAAAAGAATTAGGTGAAAAAAACATGTTTCAGTTAAATTCTTGAATGTTAAAAAACATGTTTCAGTTAAATTCTTGAATGTTAAAAAACATGTTTCAGTTAAATTCTTGAAAAAAAACATGTTTCAGTTAAATTCTTGAAGATATTGACGAACCTATTTTGTCGCATAAAAAATGCTTTTGAAATCCAATATTGACAAACATTTGCAAAGTTTGACATTGAATAAGTAAAAATAACATTTGTGAATCTTTTCTATTGTCGATGACATCATAAAAAACGTGATTGCTTAATTTTTTATTAAATTATTTGTTAGTAAAATTGATTGTACGATGAAAAGAATTAGAATGTAAATGTGATGAGAGGTGTGATTGATTTCACTTGTCGATATATTCGGTTTTATGACTGTAATAACCGCGAATTTTCGAATAAATTTTTTCTACTCGATATTTAAATTTTATTTAAGAGGCGATGCATTATTACATTTTAATTAGCGCGTTTTTGTAAAATTTCGAAATATTAAATATTCGTATGCACGTAAAATTATATTATATCTATTTAATAATATTTATTTGGTGTTTATTAAAATCAGGAAATTTAGAGAAATAATATTTTAATTTTGGGTCGAATTTTATTTTAGGAAACGAAATTAGAATTTCGTTTTAATTAGTCGGCATGGGGAAACCAGCTGATTGAGGGGTCATCATTTTCTTTTTACCAAAAATCTGCACTAACATTGTAATTATTAGGACATTTTAATTTGTTCCCCATATTCCATTTCTTTTTATTTAATTAATAATCACACTACCGGTTTCATCATTGTTGAGCATTATTAGAGGTATATGTGTTATTTTATAAAACCGAACAAGCCCTGTCTATTCAATGTTAAGCAAACCAATTACTCCTCCTCTTCTAAATAAAAACACAGAGCACAAACACAGCTCTTGTCCTGTATCTTTCTTATTAGCCGAAGTACCCAATATATACATATAAACCGAAACAGAGCACCACAGGTAGTTAAATTTTTCTTCTGTTAAATTCTTTATTTTGTCGAACTGTTTTTGTAAAATTCAGTATGGATTGTTGTGGTGTTGGTTGAAACTGGTGTTGTTGTTGTTAATTGAGATATATAGAGAGATGAGAAGAGGGGGAGGTGCGAGCGAGGTCGAGGGAGAGAGTGAGCGAGGTTGAGAAAGGGTCGAAGAGATTGAGGGAGGGTAGTGTGGTTGTGATTGATGTGTATCGATGGTGTGATTAGTGGGTTTAAATCGGAGTTAATAAAGGAGATGAAGTGTTGTTGTTGTTGATGGGTTTAATCGGAAAATGGAGATGTTGAGAGGGAGAAACCGAGAGAAGGGAAAGGGAGTACGGGAGAGATACCGAGAGAGGGGGTTGATGGTGTTGGTTGTTTGTAGTGTGAAATCGGTGATAGGAGAGGTTAATTGTTGTTGTTGAATCGAGAAGGGTGTGAGGAAGAGAGAAGAGAACAGAGAGGCAGGAGAGAACGGAGAGTTGCAGGGAGAGATTGAGGGAGAGTAGAATAGTTGAGTGTTGTTATTGTTGTTGTGGTGTGTGGTTTTGGTGTTGGTCGAGAGGGAGGTTGAGACTGAGAGAGAAAAGAGGACGGAGAGAGACGAGGGTGGGGGATGTAACGAGAGATAGATAGATGGAGGGGATCGAGATGTAGATTAAGAGAGGGACAGAGAGATTGAGAGAGGTTGACGATAAAAGAGAAAGAGGAGACCGGTGGTGGTGAGAGAGACAGCCGGAGAGATGGAGGAGGAAGAGAGAGTGAGGAACGGAGAGGAGGGAGAGACGAACGGATAGATTGATCGGGAGAGAGAACGCAGGGGAGGCGCGTGGCGCGTGGTGGTAGTTGCAGGTGGGTCCCACGGCACTGTGCAGTTATAATAATAATACAATAATAACGTAATGATAAATTGATAGTTCACTGTTTTAAAAGAGGTTCAATTAGTTTCGTTAAAACTGGAATATTATTTAAAAATTGTGAGAAATAAATAATTTAGTAAAAATGGTATAATTGGTTAAATATTTAACAAGAAATGTTTTGTGATTATTGGACCTAATTTAGAGATGTATTGATAAAAAGAGGAATAATTGTGAATAAATAGGATTAAAAAGCGGTTTTATTTTAGGAGATTTATATTTATCGTTTCCGGATTATTTAATTAACCGGATCGAGTTAAATTATTTTAGAGATTAAAATCGGAGTAATATTTAATTATTTACGAGATTAAAAATAGAGTATTGTCGTTAATTGCCGTAACCCTAATTTCATTTTAAGTCGGATTTACGGATATTAAAAATAGGATTGATTTTCAAGATTTAATTTCTGAGTTCGAAGAGAGATTTATTTATCTGGGATTTAATTTCCGTTATTTATCGTAGAGATTTTCGAGAGATATTTTATTATATTATATTATCGGTTGAGCAATATTTTATTTTGACGAAGCGCTCACGTATTTCTGGTTGCCATTTTTAGAGAATAAATTCCGAGCCATAGACCGAAGCCGAGTTCACGGGTAGAGTACAAATTTTATCTACACTTATTTGCACTTCGAGATCGAGGCAAGTTCATTCCTACCCTAACTCCTAGAGACTTATATTTCTGTTCGTATTGTTTCATTCCTTATTTATTTTTGAGCTGTCAATTATGAGATTTATATGTTGCTCCATATGATGCAATAATTCTTTTGAGTATTATTTTCTCGTTGCGATATTTTGTTACTGTTAAGATTAGTTTATTTGTGAATTATATCCCTTATGAGTGTGAAATCAATTTCGTTGTTATCGGGTCGATCTCATTAATTCGAGACGACTATTATTTTGATTCAGTGAAACTAATCTCATTCGTCTGAGATAGTTACATTCATTCTTTTCGATTGAATTTATTTTACAAATTCAACCGTTATTTATTGATTATCTTTTAGTTAGTTCCTCGTTCGAATTAACCGATAAGAGTTTAAAAATTATAATTGTTAGAGATTTTTATTCGTCGATCAAGTGAAAAATATTCTATTTAAACGTTCATCAATGTTGAGTATTACAATTATTGAGAAGTACTATTTGTTCAGTACGACTCCCAATTACTTCAATTTTAAGACTATTCTCATAATTTCGAGATAGTTGATTTTATTGTCAAGGTTTGGCATTTTGTTCGTGTCAACCGATAAATTATTATTACTGAGAATTTACATCAGTCCATTGTTCGGATTGGTGGTAAAATCGAGTCAGACTGGCAGTCCGTCAGATTTGTAAATATTTTCTGGATGAATTATTTCAAGTTATCTGTACCCCAAATATTCGGGAATTCTGTATTCTACTGGTCAATTTTGGGCAAGAGGTCCCTTATAGAGAACTAGAGACTCGTGTACCGTTATACGGACCGAGATTAATTAGGCATTTGTTGCCTTGGTTGAATTGATAACCATTATGATGCTAGCATTCATACATATATATAGTTGATATCGTATTGTAGCCGTGATCGGGCGAAGTGCGGTGTCATTGGAGGCGGTATTCTCGGTCGGATAGTTGATCGCCCCACCGAGATACCGTGAGGTGGAAGACCAGTTTATTCTTAAATCATGAGTCATCAGAATTATTTCAGTGGGGTTTTTCAAGTATTCTGTTTCGAGAAGAGTATTGATTCTTTCGAGTATTTTGTTTCGAGAAGAGTATTGATTCTTTCGAGTATTTTGTTTCGAGATGAGTAATGAGTCTTTCAAGTATGCTATTTTTGAGATGAGATTGAGCCAATTCAGATTGTGATATCCTACATTAAAATTTTGAGTATTTCTTTCGGTAAATATTATTATATTTATACCCCGAGCAATGAAAGAACTTGTTGAGCACTATAGTTGCTCATTCTTGCTTTAAAATATTTTGTTCAGCTGTCAAGATGGAAAGATGCGAGACGTCCAGCCGGGAGTCCAGAGGAAAGGGAAAAGCTTCAGACTATGCTGACAAGAATTACAATATCCCGCTGGAACCTTTATTTTCTATTTTTATGAACTTATGTAAGATATTATCCAGAGATGAAATAAGTTGGATTGTATTATTTTGTGAGACGATCTTGGAACTGCGGAGTGGGACATTTATGTTCCGTTGAAATAAATATTTTATTTTATTATTGCGTTATCGTGTGCTGCAGGATATTGAGACAATGTGACGACCCGGGTCCCCTGTCAGGGTGGATTTGGGGGCGTTACAGTTTTGGTATCAGAGCGTTAGTTATATTTTTAGGAATCGTACGAGCCTAAGAATATATCACGACGTGAGAATTTAGAGATATATTACGATTTTGAGATTTTAGCACTAAGTGCCTTACACCTTTAGCTATATTTATATGCGTATCTAGTCGACTAGAACGTGTTTGGGACCGAAACATTTTGTACTTTTGGTAGATGTCTACTTCAGGACCAGAGGATTTTAGTTCCGTCAGAGACAGATATCCTACACCTTATCCGCACCGATCTCTAGTTCCCAATTGATTTAAGATAGGATGCCTAAGTTTCCATTATTGTTAAAATTGGATGTTACCCTGCAGAGAGTTTCCACATTTTGTAGATGTTATCAATACCCTTACCAGAGTCAGAGTTGGATCATCACGAGGTACGTGCACCAGAGATGGACTTAAAGAGAGATGCAACTATACGTCCCAAGTTCGAGGCTAAATTCTTAAACGATTTCGTGACCGACATTAGTTTTTTTTTTGATATAACTTATAGAGGTTGAAATATTTCTATATAATAATGTGTTGTTCGTTCATTCCCTTTTTGAGATTTTCTTCTCTGACGAGCTACCAGAGTCTGCAAGCGTCGCTTTTATTCGAGAATCGATAGTTGTTCCTAAGAGCTTATATTGTGCTAGAAAATCGTTCCTTAAATAACTTCCTCAGCAATGATTATCAATAAGTCAAATCATTCGAATTTACTCAGACAATTTCTATCCTGTTTGAAAAAGACCTATAGTGCTTAGCGGTTAAGTTAACCATCATCATGTACTTTCATAAATACAAATCCTTTTCATACCTATTCATATATTTGTTACCCTTTAAGATATTGAGATGAACAACCCTATATATAGGGGAAGGCTATCAGTCTCTGTGATTGAAGTCTGGTGGGACGCCACCGTTTGTAATGTTGTTTGTCATTAGAGTACTAAAGGCTGGCCACCTTGTGTACTATGACGGTTGTCCTAATGACACATGCAACAAAACAGATGTTCAATGATCATCATGATCTCTCAGTTAGTCCCTTATTAAGATTTTCACTATCAAGAATTGAGTATTCACATGTTGTTGTTTAACATTCGAGTTATCCCTATTCAATGTTCTTATGGATCCTAAAATGATTGGGGCCTAAGAATTCTAAAAGTGTTATGCGAAAAATTGAAAATGATGAAACTTCTCTTCCAGAAATGGAAATTTCAACAACTCAAGTTGGAGCATCGATTTCTAAATATGAATAGATCATTGTGTTAAACTACTAGTCAGGTCTTCGAAACCCTATGCGATGTTTCATGGTTAGGTATTAAGGTTCTAAGAATTTGGTCTGAATATGGAGCAATTATTGAGTTCAATCCTTTTGAAAGTGAGAAGCGAAATCGATGTCGAGTATACATTGATGATATATTATTTGTTGATGAAAGAGCGATCGTTTTTAATTTAGGAAGAGAAAATATATGTGTCATCTTTCCTTCTGAGTATATTAGTTAAACTACGATTTAACCCTTGGGAGTTTTAAGATTAATGTTTGAGACAATTAACATGATTGTGATACTTCAAACTCTTGAGGCATGTCTTATCGTATTTTCTAAAATTTTCTTGCCCAAGTATGACAAGTGTTTTACCCCTTTATACCTACAACATTTCTTTAAATGAAATGCACCGCGATTGAGAATCAAAGTGAGAATATTTTGGATTATAAAGTAGAGACAAAACCCAGGACCTAGACTAAAACCAAATTAAGGGTATATTTGGAAGTTATTCCTTGATTTTCTTTAAATAAGAAGACCTTATGAGGAGAAATGCATTTTACAATTGAGAAACTCAAACCATACCATCACTATCAAGATTTATTAGTAGTAAGAGATTGTTGAGACCAAAAAGGATTACTTGTTCTAAAGAAATGAGAACATGGTTGAGAAAAATGTAGAATATTTTCTTTGAATAGTGTTGAATAAGCTAGGACTATCTCCGTTAATATGTTATGGTGAATAAAATTATTGGTGGAGGGCAAAAGAGAACTATTGAAGACACAAGGGTGATATCTTAAGTTAGAATTATTGAGTTGATACTTAGCAAGTACTATTCTAAGTATGTTGTGAACATAGGAGGATCATGCTCCTTAAAACGAAAGCATCCAAGACCATATGAGCAGAATATATTTATATTTTTTGGAAAGAGTTGGTATTATTATTTAACCTACGTAAAGAAGGATATTCCTACTTCAAATGAGGAAGGAATGGAGATTTTGGACGAAAAATATTAGTAACCCCGAGAGAAAACACAATTATAAGATTGGATACACATTTAGGAGACAAGCCAAGTATACACTTTTAATATGAGTATGACAGATGTTATCATGAATCATAAGGTTCCGTGTCCCGAGATTTTAGACAAACTTCGAAGGAGAATCCAGTGCCTCGACTTACAACACCTCCTAACAACAAGTCGACAACAAGAACCTTCAACACGATTGTAAGAGATGCCATTGACGAGAGCGATATGATCACAAGTTCGCTTCTAGTAAATTTTGAGAATGTGTGTTCTAGTAGATTTCGGAGCCACAAAATTTTTATTTCGGAAAGCTTCATGAATAATTTAAATCTTGAATCTATGCCCTTAGAGGGAATTCTGAATATAGAAGTGAGTAATTAGGAGAGCATACTAGTGAACCGATTGTGTCCAAATTGTTCTATAGAGATATATGGGCAACGTTGCGACGCAGACCTCATTTTTTTTAAGTTAAGGAAATTTAACGAGATGGATTGGTTACCACGTTATGATATTCAAATAAATTGTCGTCGTAAGAGGGTCAGCTAAGTAGACCTAATGATATAAGAATTCCGTTTCACGGACAGAAATCGACTAAGGATTTTCTGTCAGCAATTGAAGCTATAAAAAAAAAATCTTCGGCAAGGATGTCAAGCCTATCTGGCTCATGTGATAGATACCGAGAAACAGATCCCTACGATCGAAGAGGTCCCTGTAGTTAATCAGTTTAAAGATGTTTTTTTTTCTAAAGAGTTGCCTCGGATTCCACCGGATCGAGAGATAAAATTCACGATTGATTGAGATTCGGCTATCATTAACTAAATATCAAGCCTGAGGATATTCCTAAGACTGCCTTTAGGACTCGATATAGACATTACGAATTCCTAGTTATATCTTTTGGACTGAAGAATACTTCAGCCGCTTTTATGGACTTGATGAATCGTGTGTTCAAGAGAAATTGTGATAAGTCCGTGATTGTATTTATTGATGACGTCTTGAGATACTCTAAGTTTCCTAAAGGAACATGCAGAACACCTCCATTTAGTCCTAGTAGCCTTGAAAAAAAAAAAATATACGCGAAATTTGCGTAGTGCGAATTCTGGTTGAAATAATTTCAAATTTTTGGAACACATTGTGAGCGGCGAAGGAATTTCCGTAGACCCCGCTAAGATAGAAGCCGTAGTAGATAGGGAGAGACCCAAGACTCCAACAGAGGTTAGAAGTTTCCTTGGATTGGCCGGATACTATCGTAGATTTGTGAAGGATTTCTCAAAGATAGCTACACCATTGACTCGACTTACCAGAAAGAGTGAAAAGTTTGAATGAACCCCCAAATGCGAAGATAGCTTTCAAGAATTGAAGAAGAGATTGACTACTGCCCCGGTGTTGACCTTACCCGATGAGAAAGGCGATTTCGTAATTTTCAGCGACGCTTCTCACAAGGATTTAGGATGTGTTTTGATGCGACACGGAAAAGTAATAGCTTATGCCTCTCGACAATTGAAGGAGTATGAGTCCCACTACCCTACTCACGATTTGGAACTTGCTGCTATTGTTTTTGCCCTCAAGATTTGGAGACATTACCTTTATGGAGAGAAGCGAGATTTAGACAGATTACAAGAGCTTAAAGTATATATTCACGAAGAAGGAATTAAACATGAGACAGAGAAGATGGTTGGAATTAATCAGACTATGATTGCTTGATAAACTATCACCCAGGGAAGGCTAATGTTGTAGCTGATGCTTAAGGTAGAAAAGAAAGACTCAACCTGTTAACAACCTTAGAAGAAGTAGTCAAAGAATTTGAGAAAATGGAATTAGAGGTCAAGGTCCCAATCCAAAACAATGAAAGAGATTACAGCATTCAGTTTCAATTAGAGTTACTCGAGAATATTCGTCGTTGTCAGGAATAAGTAATGGAAGAAAGAAGATCATAGTTGACCAGAGAAGAATTTATGAGTTCAAAAGATGATAAGGGAATTAAGCGATTTGCATCGAGAATATGGGATCCTAGTGTTTCTGAACTGAAGGAAGAAATTACGAGCGAAGCGCATAACTCGAGATGTTCCATTCACCCAGGGAGCACAAAAATGTATCAAGACATCAAGTTGAATTATTGGTGGCCTAACATGAAGAAAGAGATTGCAGAATGGGTAAATAAGTGTTTGACATGTCAGAAAGTGAAGGCAGAACATTAACGACCAAGTGGACTTCTACAACCTTTAGATATACCCGAGTGGAAATGGGAACATATTACCATAGATTTTATCGTAGGATTGCCCCGAACTAGAGCCAGCCATGATGAAATTTGGGTTATTGTCAACCGACTCACTAAATATGCGCATTTCCTACCAATTAGTGATAAGTATGTCGTTGAGAGATTAGTGAACATATACCTAAAGGAGATTGTGGTTCGTCACGGAGTGCCTGTTTCAATTGTATCTGATAGAGATGCCCGTTTTACTTCTCGATTTTGGAAAAGTTCTCAGGAATGTCTTGGCACGAAGTTAAATCTGAGCAATGCATATCATCCACAGACTGACAGACAAAGTGAAAGGACAATTCAAACAGTTGAAGATATGTAAGAGCCCGTGCACTTGATTTCAAAGAAAGTTAGGATGAACATTTGCCCTAGTCGAATTTGCTTACAACAACAGCTACCACTCGAGCATATGTATGGCACCATATGAAGCATTGTACGGAAGGAAGTATAGATCACCTCTATATTGGGATGATGTAGGAGAAAGAAAGATACCAGGACCAGAATTACTTCAACAAACAAAGCAAGCAACCGAACTTATTCGAAAAAGGTTAGTTGCAGCTCAAGATCGACAGAGGAAGTATGCAAATCAAAAGAGAAAAGACAAAGCATTTGAAGTGGGAGATAAAGTGATGCTGAAAGTTTCACCTTGGAAAGGAGTAATGAGATTCGAAAAGAAAGGCAAGTTAAGCCCCAGATATATAGGACCTTTTGAGATTCTTAAAAAGATAGGACCGCTAGCTTATCAGTTGGCCCTACCTCCAGACCTTCAACATATCCACGATGTGTTTCACATTTCTGCGTTAAAAGAATACCATTCTGATTTCATACATGTTATAACCTACGAACCAGTGGAAATACGTCCTGATTTGTCATACGAAGAAAAGCCTGTACAGATCCTAGATCACAAAGTGCAAGAGTTGAGAAGTAAGAAAATAAATTTAGTGAAAGTACTTTGGAGAAACCACCAAGTTGAGGAAGCCACGTGGGAATTAGAAAGCGAAATGCGAAATAAATATCCTGAATTGTTTAGTGCGTAATTTTGATTCCGAGGACGGAATCCTATAAGGGGGGGAAGACTGTAATAACCGCGAATTTTCGAATAAATTTTTTCTACTCGATATTTAAATTTTATTTAAGAGGCGATGCATTATTACATTTTAATTAGCGCGTTTTTGTAAAATTTCGAAATATTAAATATTCGTATGCACGTAAAATTATATTATATCTATTTAATAATATTTATTTGGTGTTTATTAAAATCAGGAAATTTAGAGAAATAATATTTTAATTTTGGGTCGAATTTTATTTTAGGAAACGAAATTAGAGTTTCGTTTTAATTAGTCGGCATGGGGAAACCAGCTGATTGAGGGGTCATCATTTTCTTTTTACCAAAAATCTGCACTAACATTGTAATTATTAGGACATTTTAATTTGTTCCCCATATTCCATTTCTTTTTATTTAATTAATAATCACACTACCGGTTTCATCATTGTTGAGCATTATTAGAGGTATATGTGTTATTTTATAAAACCGAACAAGCCCTGTCTATTCAATGTTAAGCAAACCAATTACTCCTCCTCTTCTAAATAAAAACACAGAGCACAAACACAGCTCTTGTCCTGTATCTTTCTTATTAGCCGAAGTACCCAATATATACATATAAACCGAAACAGAGCACCACAGGTAGTTAAATTTTTCTTCTGTTAAATTCTTTATTTTGTCGAACTGTTTTTGTAAAATTCAGTATGGATTGTTGTGGTGTTGGTTGAAACTGGTGTTGTTGTTGTTAATTGAGATATATAGAGAGATGAGAAGAGGGGGAGGTGCGAGCGAGGTCGAGGGAGAGAGTGAGCGAGGTTGAGAAAGGGTCGAAGAGATTGAGGGAGGGTAGTGTGGTTGTGATTGATGTGTATCGATGGTGTGATTAGTGGGTTTAAATCGGAGTTAATAAAGGAGATGAAGTGTTGTTGTTGTTGATGGGTTTAATCGGAAAATGGAGATGTTGAGAGGGAGAAACCGAGAGAAGGGAAAGGGAGTACGGGAGAGATACCGAGAGAGGGGGTTGATGGTGTTGGTTGTTTGTAGTGTGAAATCGGTGATAGGAGAGGTTAATTGTTGTTGTTGAATCGAGAAGGGTGTGAGGAAGAGAGAAGAGAACAGAGAGGCAGGAGAGAACGGAGAGTTGCAGGGAGAGATTGAGGGAGAGTAGAATAGTTGAGTGTTGTTATTGTTGTTGTGGTGTGTGGTTTTGGTGTTGGTCGAGAGGGAGGTTGAGACTGAGAGAGAAAAGAGGACGGAGAGAGACGAGGGTGGGGGATGTAACGAGAGATAGATAGATGGAGGGGATCGAGATGTAGATTAAGAGAGGGACAGAGAGATTGAGAGAGGTTGACGATAAAAGAGAAAGAGGAGACCGGTGGTGGTGAGAGAGACAGCCGGAGAGATGGAGGAGGAAGAGAGAGTGAGGAACGGAGAGGAGGGAGAGACGAACGGATAGATTGATCGGGAGAGAGAACGCAGGGGAGGCGCGTGGCGCGTGGTGGTAGTTGCAGGTGGGTCCCACGGCACTGTGCAGTTATAATAATAATACAATAATAACGTAATGATAAATTGATAGTTCACTGTTTTAAAAGAGGTTCAATTAGTTTCGTTAAAACTGGAATATTATTTAAAAATTGTGAGAAATAAATAATTTAGTAAAAATGGTATAATTGGTTAAATATTTAACAAGAAATGTTTTGTGATTATTGGACCTAATTTAGAGATGTATTGATAAAAAGAGGAATAATTGTGAATAAATAGGATTAAAAAGCGGTTTTATTTTAGGAGATTTATATTTATCGTTTCCGGATTATTTAATTAACCGGATCGAGTTAAATTATTTTAGAGATTAAAATCGGAGTAATATTTAATTATTTACGAGATTAAAAATAGAGTATTGTCGTTAATTGCCGTAACCCTAATTTCATTTTAAGTCGGATTTACGGATATTAAAAATAGGATTGATTTTCAAGATTTAATTTCTGAGTTCGAAGAGAGATTTATTTATCTGGGATTTAATTTCCGTTATTTATCGTAGAGATTTTCGAGAGATATTTTATTATATTATATTATCGGTTGAGCAATATTTTATTTTGACGAAGCGCTCACGTATTTCTGGTTGCCATTTTTAGAGAATAAATTCCGAGCCATAGACCGAAGCCGAGTTCACGGGTAGAGTACAAATTTTATCTACACTTATTTGCACTTCGAGATCGAGGCAAGTTCATTCCTACCCTAACTCCTAGAGACTTATATTTCTGTTCGTATTGTTTCATTCCTTATTTATTTTTGAGCTGTCAATTATGAGATTTATATGTTGCTCCATATGATGCAATAATTCTTTTGAGTATTATTTTCTCGTTGCGATATTTTGTTACTGTTAAGATTAGTTTATTTGTGAATTATATCCCTTATGAGTGTGAAATCAATTTCGTTGTTATCGGGTCGATCTCATTAATTCGAGACGACTATTATTTTGATTCAGTGAAACTAATCTCATTCGTCTGAGATAGTTACATTCATTCTTTTCGATTGAATTTATTTTACAAATTCAACCGTTATTTATTGATTATCTTTTAGTTAGTTCCTCGTTCGAATTAACCGATAAGAGTTTAAAAATTATAATTGTTAGAGATTTTTATTCGTCGATCAAGTGAAAAATATTCTATTTAAACGTTCATCAATGTTGAGTATTACAATTATTGAGAAGTACTATTTGTTCAGTACGACTCCCAATTACTTCAATTTTAAGACTATTCTCATAATTTCGAGATAGTTGATTTTATTGTCAAGGTTTGGCATTTTGTTCGTGTCAACCGATAAATTATTATTACTGAGAATTTACATCAGTCCATTGTTCGGATTGGTGGTAAAATCGAGTCAGACTGGCAGTCCGTCAGATTTGTAAATATTTTCTGGATGAATTATTTCAAGTTATCTGTACCCCAAATATTCGGGAATTCTGTATTCTACTGGTCAATTTTGGGCAAGAGGTCCCTTATAGAGAACTAGAGACTCGTGTACCGTTATACGGACCGAGATTAATTAGGCATTTGTTGCCTTGGTTGAATTGATAACCATTATGATGCTAGCATTCATACATATATATAGTTGATATCGTATTGTAGCCGTGATCGGGCGAAGTGCGGTGTCATTGGAGGCGGTATTCTCGGTCGGATAGTTGATCGCCCCACCGAGATACCGTGAGGTGGAAGACCAGTTTATTCTTAAATCATGAGTCATCAGAATTATTTCAGTGGGGTTTTTCAAGTATTCTGTTTCGAGAAGAGTATTGATTCTTTCGAGTATTTTGTTTCGAGAAGAGTATTGATTCTTTCGAGTATTTTGTTTCGAGATGAGTAATGAGTCTTTCAAGTATGCTATTTTTGAGATGAGATTGAGCCAATTCAGATTGTGATATCCTACATTAAAATTTTGAGTATTTCTTTCGGTAAATATTATTATATTTATACCCCGAGCAATGAAAGAACTTGTTGAGCACTATAGTTGCTCATTCTTGCTTTAAAATATTTTGTTCAGCTGTCAAGATGGAAAGATGCGAGACGTCCAGCCGGGAGTCCAGAGGAAAGGGAAAAGCTTCAGACTATGCTGACAAGAATTAGAATATCCCGCTGGAACCTTTATTTTCTATTTTTATGAACTTATGTAAGATATTATCCAGAGATGAAATAAGTTGGATTGTATTATTTTGTGAGACGATCTTGGAACTGCGGAGTGGGACATTTATGTTCCGTTGAAATAAATATTTTATTTTATTATTGCGTTATCGTGTGCTGCAGGATATTGAGACAATGTGACGACCCGGGTCCCCTGTCAGGGTGGATTTGGGGGCGTTACAATGACCAAAAAAACAAAATTCAAATGCATATTGTAATTCATGCTTCATGTTTTTTTGGAGTGATCCGACACCCGTATCTCTACATTTAATTAATTTTTCAGAACATTTTATAAGAACTGTTTTGTTTGTAACATTAAAATTAAATTTATGGACACATCAAAGTGATACTCACATATTCTAATATTCTTTTATTAAATTTTATAATAAATTTGTACATATGATTGTTTTTAAAGCCGATGCTCATTTTATAACACACTTACTTAATGCTCAAAAAGTGAGAATTTGTTTAAAATAGCAAAAATCAACTCCTTAAACACCTTTTACTTTTTTCCATACCAAACTACAATGTCAACATAATTCCTATAATAAAAATTTGTAAATATTAAATATAACTATTTAACGATTTTAAACATCGTCTTCCATCTCATAACATACATGCATGATTAATTGATTAGTAATAGTATAAGAATGTGTTTAATTAGAATATTAGTTTTTCCAACACAAAATAATCAAACAACGAATGGATAATTTTTTTATTGATTTAATTGACGAAAAAAAGGGTCCACTTGAATCTAGTTGGTCACACCCCGTGTATAATTTGTTCAGGTATGAATGTAAATTCTACGATATTACCTGTATTTAAATTGTGGATGTTAATCGAAAAATATATATACTTATGTATCTTATCATGATTCTCACGATCATTGATTACGAATTTATCAAAAAATTTAAATCGTCTATTAATTATTGCCAAAAAATTTGCAATGATTTTGAACAAGGATTGGAAATAACGATAAAAATTATTTTATTTTATTGTTTTACCTTAAAAGATGGTATTTTTATATAAATCATTAATATTTTGGGTAAAAGAACATTTTCACCACTATACTATTTCCGTAATTGCAATTGCACTACTATACTACAAACGGACTACTGTACTACCTTTAACGTTTTTAACAAATTCACCACTCCCGTCAGTCAAATGCCACAAAAACCAATGGTGAAAATGTTAAAAATGTTAAAGTATAGAACTTGTTAAAAACGTTAAAGTACAGTAGTCCGTTTGTAGTACAGTAATGCAATTGCAATTTCGGAAATAGTACAGTGGTGAAAATGTCCTTTTACCCTTAATATTTTATAACAAAATAATAAAAATAATAATGTTCTAATAAAATTGTTAAACTTTTATATTAAATATGAAATAAAGTGTATTTAATATATATTTAATAGGTATAATTAATTATTAATTAAATGCAAGAAAATTATTTTAATAAAAAATAAAATGTGAAAATTCAAGAAAAATATTTTGAAGCTTCTGAGTGTAAGTCTCTCCAGTTTCCTGTTATTATAATAAATTTTTATATAAAAGTACTGTAATAGATAAATTAATTTCTATTACTCTTAAAAATTGATTGGTCTCTTATGAATTTTCTATTAAAAATTAATTTAAAAATAATTTACATGAATTATTAATTGGAAAAATATTTTCATTATATATATCTAAAATTTTTATAATCTTAAAAACATCACAATCATATAAAAATAAAAATTACAATATGAACGTAATATTTACAATCAAAAGTTATAAATATTGAATACAACTAAAAACGTTTTTTAAAACCGACACCACTTTCATAATATACATGTTCAATAATAGTTTAAGAATTTATTTAATTTGAATATTAATTTATTTTGACACAATATAATGAAACAATGGGCATATTATTTTTTTATCAATTTAATCTTCCAATAAAATGATTGAGTTTGTTCAATTTAATTAGTTTGGTCATAACTCATGTGTGTATCCGCATGATTTGTTTACAAATTTCAGAAATTAAGTAAAGATTCATGTACTTCCACAATTTACTACGATTCCACAATCATTAATAATAAAGATTATTTGAGAAGTTGGTTAATAAAATTTTTTAAACCGACAGCCCTCTCATAATGTACATATTCAATAATAGTATAAGAATTTGTTTAATTACAATAAAAAATTATTTCAACACAATATAACGAAATAATGGGTGTATAGCTTTTTTATCAATTTTATCTTCCGATAAATGAGTGGATTTGTTAAATTTAATCGATTTGATCATAACTCATGTATTATTTATTCATGTGCAAAATTGAAAATCCATCTGTACTGTTTGTATACAATTCCAGATATTAAATAAATATCTTGTACTTCCATATATAATTTATTACGATTTTCACAATTAATGATAATAAAAATTGCTTGAGAAGTTAAGGTCGTGTACCCTATAACAAAAGAAATTATATTGATCTTGAATAGAGAATAAAAAATAACGCAATATAAACAATTGTTATTCGTCATTTTAACTAAAAATAAACATAACTATATATAATTAATATTTAATATATATTGAAAAAATAACTATAATGTTCAACTAAAGTTTGCTAATTTTTAAACAAATTAAATAGAGTAAATTTAATATATGTTTAATAGGTGTAATTAATGACTAATTAAAATGTCATTAATAGCTATTTAATGCAAGAAAAGAATTTTAATAAAAAAAATCAAAAAAACGAAAATTCAAGAAAAATACCTTGAACTGTTCTGGTGCATTTCCGATCTCCAGGCATTATAATATATATAGATATATGGATAATATTATAAGAATTTGTTTAATTACAATAAAAAATTATTTCAACACAGTATAACGAAACAATGCGTGTATAGCTTTTTTTTTTTTATCAATTTTATCTTCCGATAAATGAGTGGATTTGTTAAATTTATTCGATTTGATCATAACTCAAGTATTATTTATTCATGTGCAAAATTGAAAATCTATTTGTACTGTTTGTATACAATTCCAGATATTAAATAAATATCTTGTACTTCCATATGTAATTTATTACGATTTTCACAATTAATGATAATAAAAATTGCTTAAGAAGTTAAGGTCGTGTACCCTATAATCATCCGAAAAGAAATTTTAGTGATCTTGAATAAGGAATAAAAAATAACGCAATATAAACAATTGTTATTCATCATTTTAACTAAAAATATACATAAATATATATAATTAATATTTAATATTTATTGAAAAAATAACTATAATGTTCAACTAAAGTTTGCTAATTTTTAAACAAATTAAATAAAGTAAATTTAATATATGTTTAATAGGTGTAATTAATGACTAATTAAAATGTCATTAATAGCTATTTAATGCAAGAAAAGAATTTTAATAAAAAAAAATCAAAAAAAACGAAAATTCAAGAAAAATACCTTGAACTGTTCTGTTGCATTTCCGATCTCCAGGCATTATAATATATATAGATAGTGATGATTTAGAACATTTCGATCAACCTCTTTACTCAAGCCTTAAGATTGAGATATCTAATTCGTAATTTAAATGAATAGGTTATCTGAAGAATTAGATATATAGTGATGATTTAAAACATTTCCAATAATCTCTCTACTCAAGCTCCTAGCCTAGCTCCTCTATTCTGAGCAACATTCCACTGTGAAAGAGAATATTGATTTAAGTTCCACCACTTTTGGGGTTTAGAAAGAGGAAATATCTTATGCTATCACTAATATTGTTAAGTATTATAGAACTCCCTCAAATCTCAATAGTTATCTCCTATAGCATTTGTCGCATTGTACAACAAAGAGGAAATATCTTATGCATCACTAATTTGTTAAGTATTGTAGAACTCCCTCAAATCTCAATAGTTGTCTCCTATAGCATTTGTCGCATTGTACAACAATGAATAAGCAGTTTGATAGTTGTTTTTTTTTTGTTTGTAAAACCAGAGATATTATTGAAATAGAAACAGGCCAAGCCTGAGATACATGAAACAGAGGGTCCTTAGACGTTATTGCTAGAGAGCAGTATGCATCAGGAAGAAGGAAACTAGAACAACACTGAAACTAAAAATGCTACTGAAAAGCTACTAATTACTACTGTTGAAATAACTACTCTACTGAAACGAGGAAGATAGCCCTGTAAAAGATTAAACTGGAGGAAAAATCAAGAATTTCGCCAAGGCCAAAGTTCTCCTGCATGACGCTGTCCTGGAAAGGCCTTCCAAGGCCCATGTCGCTATTCATAAGGTCCTGAAGTGAGCCGAACATGCCTGGAAACTTGTCAAAAGAAGTGCAGTGTGAAAGGCCATAACGAGCAAGGTACTCAGCAGTTTTATTCATACGAACTGGTACTAGAGAGATATCTCTAACGGTGACACCTGGTTTATAGAAGTTACGATGAAGGGAGTTGATTTGGTGCATAACTTCCTCCAGATCTGGGTCAATGAATGCATGTTATTGCCCCGAAGTCGTTGGTTGAGGAGATGCATCGTAGGAAGGCTATTTGATTGCAGCTTCCAAAGAAAAATCCTAATTTTAGGAGGCACCTTAGCACTCCAAATGAAGTTCCAAACTTCATTACTAGAGTGGTTTGGGAGGGAGCATTGTTGCGTAATTGCATTACAATCTCTACTATTGAATACCCCATGGTTAGTAATCCAGATCAGCCTATCTATTTTACACGATAAGAAAATGTGATTCGTGATTCTTGTCGGAGTATCTAAATCTTCTTCGTCCCTATTGAGAATAGTCCTTTTCCATAGAGATGAATTAGAAGCAGGGCGAGAAAGCCAAAGAGTTAAAAATTCCTTAACCGTTGAATGGGATTGATTTGAGATGCGGTAAAGTCTAGGTAGCAAGATCATAAGAGGACCCTCTGAATGCCAATTATCCTCCCAGAAAAACACTAGCTCTCCATTTTCTACCAGCCACTTAAACTTACTACGATTCACTAGAGCATTCAATTCATTGTTAGCACTAACTCTAACTATACTCTGTAGAGAATGAGATGATTCCTGCTTTAGAACCAAACTTCCCAAGTCGAAGTTGAACCTCTTCCCGTAAGTACTCGAGAACACTTTATTCCACAAGGTTGATCTTTCCAGATAACTACTCCAATACCATTTGGCCAGCATAATCAGGTTCCTGGACTTAAGGGGAACCAGCCCAAGGCCTCCCAAGTGCTTATGCAGTGCATTCAAGAACAATATTTCAAATTAAAATCTATTTGTTATTTATTAATTTTTGTCAAGATACTTTCTCATAAAAAATATAATATTCGAGAAAATAGATTTCTTTTATTCAAAAAATTTATCATCTAACTAAAGGGCATGAAGAAATATTCCAGGAAATTTAATGTAAACCTAATTAGAAAAAAGTCTATATGTTCAGACTTCAGTTATGGGGAATAAGAATGTCATGGGCTACTTTGTCTGCATTTCATTTCTCAAGGCGGCACCTTGCAATTTGGATATTTCGAGCGTGAGAGCTGCCTCAGTGGAAACGAGGCCATGCGTTGATCCAAAGGGTCACGGGTTCGAACCTCACCCGCCCCCTGCGTGTAGGCGTGTTGGAGAGACAGTGGAAGGTTTGACGAAGGTAACCGTGGATTACTGAGCATATCGCTTAAGTGCCCGGCCACTGGGTCTTACCGCACGGTTAGCATGATTTACCTGCCGGTGTTGACCATGGGGCTGGTCGGCCGGTCCTGGGCAAAATAATCTCAGGCAGGCTAGCGTGTCCTGAAAATACACGTTTTGACGAATTTGGATATTTCCATATAAAATTATGGGCCTTGGTATAAACACATGCGCAAACAAAAATTATAAAAGGCCTTGGTATAGTGTTTTCAAGGGATGAGCAAAAAACCGAATTGAAATCGAAACCTGCCAAAACCGAATCAAAAAAATCGAAACCGAACCGGCGGTTGGGTTTTTTGATTTTTAAAAACTGAGACTTTCGGTTCCGGTTCTAGTTATAGGTTAAAATCGAACCGGCTAAAACGAACCAAACCGATTATTAAAATAAATAAATAAATATATGATTTATATAAATTTATATAATTTATATGTATTTTTAAAATTAATAAATATATTATATCTTGAGTTATAATTAAGCTTCAAAACGATGTCAGATGAGGAAATGGGAGATGTCGGATCTGTAATAAAATTCTTTATCTTAAATTCTTCATTATGTATTGAAATACAGATTCTTCATAACGGGAGAGGTTGAGTGTCCGAGTTTTAGCAACCTAAACCTAAACATTAGTTTTTTTTTTTCGAAAAAAAAGCAGCAGTAAAATAACTTCGTAAGAGCGTAAATACAATAAAAGTTTTTAGCTCACATTAAATAAATATCCGACTAGATTACAAACGTATAAGATTTTAGTAACACCCAAATCCAAAGGGAGTGTTGATTTCATCATAAAAAAACATAGACTGTAGACTTCTGCTTTGCTTCGTAAACAAGAAATAATATTAATAATGTGTGATTTTAAGAAAATAGAGTAGATTTGCTATGCAATTTCCTCAAACCTTGAATAACGTTCACAAAAGCTGGCTATCTTATATACCCCTACAAGAAAAGTTAGATAATTGCCAGAGCATTTGTATATAAATGCTACAATGCAATGCCATTAATCTGCACATCTAACATTAGCACTAACATATCACAGAGTGTACTCATTCAATAGCACGACCACTTTGTTCAAAAGTCGAGAACGTTATAATTTATAAATTTAAAGTCTTGTAATATATTTATGATTTTTTCGTTCGGTTTTATAACCGAAACCGAACCGTTAAAAACCGAACCGAGGCTCTTAAAACCGAAACCCACGATTCGTTTGCGGTTTTCAATTTTTAAAACCGAATACATGTGGTTTTGGGTTCGGTTTTGGGGCAAAAATGTCCCGAACCAAACCGTGCTCTCCCCTAGTGTTTTCTGTATCTATGGGTCTTAGATCATCTTCGGCTCTATTAAGTATTAACTAAAGAAAAATGCTAGAGATCCCAAAATCGTTCACAAAATTGTTCCTAAAAACTGATGTGTCACGCTTATAATTGGTGTTATGCTAAACTCACGCAAGCGCACGTAGTCACAAGTAATACAATTAAAGTTCGTTCCACAGAGATCTTGGTTAAGTTTTACTCAGAAAATATGTCTATGCAATAATGTATGGTTTTAATTCACTGCTAAGAAAATAACAAATAGGGTTTGATTAACTAAATTAAACTAAGATGCAAATTATAAAACTAAGAATTAAACAATTAACTAGACTTAAATTCGGATTACTTATATGAGAATAAACATGGAATCCTAGTTTCATTATCTACTTCACTTAGAGTTGCAGCCTTCGATTAAAACATGCGATGATTTTGATATCTGATCGAACAACACGAAAAGAGTAAAAGTTACCTCTCGGTATACTAGTACCAATCTAAGCATACATCCACAAAAGATAGAAGATGAATAGTCACCTATTATGTTTAGACCCTATATCTCTATAGAATTTGAAAACATAAAGGTTGAAGCACAAGTTATTCACTTAGATCACATAGGGTAGCATAATATCTCTATTCATGCCACAAATCATGATGATTACATCAACCTATCCTATGCTAGCATGGCAAGTTCTAAATCTCAAGATCCACTCTCGTTTAGCAAGAGATTAACAAATTAGATGTTCGCGACGCACCTAAATTCAATAAGCATAACCATACAAGGATATCAATAATTCACCACACATAAATCTCTAAGGCATGCAAACTACTAAGCTACATAGATAAATCCACTAGGACCCCACGATAACGATTAGTTCATAATCGAACCTTTCGTCACCATGGGATTTGATGAAAGCATGGTAGTAAACAAGATAAAGAAGATGATGAATAAATCAATAATAAAATAAGGTTTAGCGAACAAATCCGGAAAAGTAATGAGCATCCACAAGATACGCCTAACAAAGGAATACAAGAAAACTATGTCTAGATCTTCTTGTTGTCACGATCCTCGCCTTGGCTTCTCTCCCTTCTTGCTCTGAACGAATTATGTGTGTAGGATGTGTAGATGATTATTTTTCTGTGCCCCAAGGTGTGTATTTATAGCCCCCAAGTGCCTCCTTGACCAAGCGATTACCGTATTTGAAATAGGATAGAATTCCGGTAATTTTCCATCTTTAATTGAAATAGAATTGCAATTCCCATATTTAAGTTGAATTCCAGAAGCTTCAAATCGTCCACAACAATTGCCATCTTGATTAGGAGAAGAAAACGGCAAATTTCCTAATTTAAAGCTGATTCCAGAAACTTTCTGTCGAGTCCCGCGCGGCCGCGCGCGCCCAAGGCTTAAGCCACCGCGCCCGCGCGCACAAATCCTGCCTACTATTTCTTCCGCGCGCCCGCGCCCAGTACAAGCTATTCCTGGCGCGCCCGCGCCCAGAGAATGCTGACAGACTGCATTTTGTTCTTTTAAGTTGATTTCTTCTCTGCTTCCAATTGCAACTCCAAGCACTTGATCTTCTCGACATTAAAAACACCATATCACCACTAAATGTGATAACTACACCTGGAAATAAACCCTGCACAAATCTCACAAAGACATATTAAAACACACACATACTTGAGATACAAGACACCAATTTAAGCCGAAATAGAATGATCCAAGTGGATATAAATCCACTTATCACACCCCCAAACTTAAACCGATGCTTGTCCTCAAGCATAAACAAACAAAAATATATACAACTAGCTAGTACCACTTCCGTAGGTGATCACGGTTGCATTTGGCATATGCAACAAGCCCTTTAAACCCCTAGGCAGCCCTAGTGGACGAGTATGGTCTCGTGAGGGCCTATAGCGAATGTACCCACAAAATCCATTTAACTAATACAATGCAATGCATGAATGCAACTAATATGAAAAATGCAAGATCCCCTCAAACTCACCAAAACCAACTAACAAGCAAATATCTCAACGAATGCAACAAAGCCAAGCAGAGCTCGACTAAGTCCCCGTATACTTAACAATACATGACAGAAACGTGCGTGTGTGCAATGCTCATCAGAAATACCCCCAGAAATAGGTCAAAAATCATACATGCTTTCCGTCAAGACAATCACAGGTTTATAACTAGAATAGACTGTAGACACTCCATAACCTAGGAACACCTCCACCCTTATCCAGGGTAGACAGAAACTCATGCTTTATTACTATGCTACGACACTACATATATAATACGCATGCTTATTTAACCGTGCAATGAATGAGACCCCAAAAGGCTTATACAATAATACCCATGTAGCGAGTGTTAGGTCAGCAGGATCCCAGACTATAAAGCCTTAGGTCACTAGGACTAAGTCCCCTCAGACTTAATTACTCGAGTATTAAAGAGCTCACTCTGGTTAATTTTGCATTAATAAACAAAACTTGACTCTTTTTTTTTCTTTTCTTTTTTTCCTTTTTTTTTTTTTTTTTTTTTTTTTTTTCTTTTCTTTTTTTTTTCGCAATCTGGAATGAGCCTTTCTCATTTCCAACCCTAGACTACTCATATAAATATGAGCTGGCTACTAGCCAATTGACACCTAGCCTTTATTGACAAATATTAACAACTAGCATGAAATTCCTGTTTTCCCCCAAACTTAGACTTTAATGTTCCTACGCTATAAAGGGAATAACGAAAATTCTAAGAATAAACAAGTGATTAAATCTCAAAACATCCAACATGCATGACTCCAACCTACCCCCAAAAGTACCCCAATGAGACTGTGTAAAAATTTTGTTCCTGAACATGCAAGTCAATTACCTAGGAACTATAAATCAGCCCTCTACTCATTATCATCACACTCAAATCAACATCTACCTATCAATTAGAATCAGCTCATTTTAAGGGATCATGAAAAATGCATGCCATGCAAATGCAACTAATCATGAAATGAAAACTCACATGGTATACGAAAATAAAACAAAATGTCCTATATGAAACAACATAGATAATACGAACATAAAATGCATGACTTATAACTAATATGCAAACATGATATCCTAACATGAACACAATGAACATATACAACATATACAATACTTTTCCCCCAAACCACCCCCAAACTTAAGATATTCAATGACCTCATTGAATGGAAGTAATTACGAAGGAAAGTAGAAACATACCTACGCCTCAGCGTCATCACCCTCCTCGGGTGGAGAATCTGGAGGTGGATAAATAGTGTCCGATCCAAAGACTGGCCACTCAACATGGGATCCACTAGCTCCAAAGGCAGAACTGAAAGCCTGAGTCAACCTCGCTGAAAACCGTCTATGGCTCTCATACAATGCATCCATCCGCCTCATCATCCTCCTATCATGCGAAGCACTCGAGACAGCAACAGGAGCAACTGGAGGAGCGCCAGCAATCGCATAGCCCAGACCCCTAGGATGAGGAATGCCGCCAGGCCATTCCCCCAACTTCGACACATCGATAGGTCCAGCTGGCATCTGAATCGGCTCCTCAGACGACCATGTCACCCCAGCATTTGCACACATCCTCGTAACAATAGAGCCATAAGGAACTGCCCCCGAAGACACTCTCAAGAAGCGCAGCATACTCTGATTCACCAAATAACCAACATCTATGTAATGTCCATTCAGAATAGCCCACAGCAAGATAGCTCGCTCAACTGTCACCTCATGAGTATGTGTAGTAGGCAACAGATTCGCACAAATAAAAGAATTCCAAGCCCTAGCATATCTGTTCATCGAGGCAGATGGAAATGTAGCCTTCTCAGTTGACCCAACCTTCAATTTCCATGTCGTACCTGGCACACACAGACGTGCCACCACCTCATCTAAATCAACCTCGGACCTGGCCTTAAAAGTCCAGTCCTCCGCCCCAGCAGGTCTATCCGGCAACCCAAGTAACAGCCGAATAGCACGAGCAGTGTAATCGATAGTAAACCCTCGGACAAGTGAATAACCATCCCTGTTCTCCCTGGCATTCGCATAGAATTCCCGAACTATAGTCAACGGGACAGCGGATGCAAGCTCACACAAACCCTGCCAACCCCTCTCCTCAATCATAGCCACCATCTCACCATCAGCAGCAACGGGCAACCAAATCCTATCCTTCGCTACGGACCGAGTCAGCAACTTCACATACTCAGCCCTAGCCTCCTCAGAACGAAACTTCTCCATACCCTCATCTCCCGAACTCGAGTCAGAAACAGACAATGAACGACCACGGGAACTACTACCAACAACCCTAGCTCTCTTTGGTGCCATAGTAATCAAGAACAACTGTAAAATCACACCACAACTGCCCAAAAATTCGAACCAAATTCTGTCCACAAATCTCACACAAAAACCCAAAATTTGCAAGAACTACAATTCGAAAATCAAATAACAAGAGTAGAGATTACCCAAATCGAATAGTAGAGGTAGAACTTGCCCAAATCAGTCCCCCAATCTCAAAAATTCGAAGCTCCCTTGAAGTCCAATTAGGGTTTGAGAATTGATATAAGTGGTGTATTTGTGTGTAGATATGTAAGTATATGTGGGTATGAGATTTGTATGGTATGAGATGATATGGAATAGAGAGATTATATAACTGATGGAGAGAAATTTGGAGTGTAAAAATCGAATTAGAAGATAGAATTTAGGGTTTGGCCACTTAACTGCAATAGCCCGAAAAAAACTGCTCCTTTTCTTCCAGTGTCCCGCGCGGCCGCGCCCAGAATAGCCTATGCTCCGCGCGCCCGCGCCCAGGTTTCCAGATTTTTTTTTTTTTTGTTTCTTTTTGTTTCTTTTTTTTTTTCAAACAACAAAAATACTACCTACTGACTTCTACTAAAATGCCTGACATCATGGGTTGCCTCCCAAGAAGCGCTTGTTTTACGTCTTTAGCTTGACGTACTTCCAAAATCTCACAATTCTGACAAAACGGAGGCAACCTTCTCACGGTTCACCGTTCCTCCATAATAAGGCTTCAGTCGATGTCCATTTACTTTAAAAGCATCATTGATAGACCCTCTAAATATCTCCACCGCTCCATGTGGAAATACCTCCTTAACTGTAAACGGACCAGACCACTTTGACTTGAGCTTTCCCGGAAAAAGTTTAAGGCGAGAGTTGTACAGCAAAACCTGTTGACCCTGCACGAATTCCTTGTGCACCAACTTTCTATCATGCCACCTTTTAACCTTTTCCTTGTACATTTTTGCATTCTCATAAGCCTGCTCACGAAATTCCTCAAGCTCATTCAACTGAAGTAGACGTTTTTCACCCGCAGCTGAGATATCCAGATTCAACTTCTTCAATGCCCAAAAAGCCTTGTGCTCCAACTCAGCTGGTAAATGACAAGCCTTACCAAACACTAACTGATAAGGTGACATTCCAAGAGGTGTCTTGTATGCAGTTCTATAAGCCCAAACAGCTTCGTCTAACTTCAATGACCAATCCTTACGAGATGGATTCACCACTTTTTCAAGGATCCTTTTGATTTCACGATTTGAGACCTCCGCTTGACCATTAGTTTGGGGATGATAAGCAGTGGCAACACGATGCGTCACATTGTACTTTGCCATCATAGCAGTAAACTGACGATTACAGAAGTGTGTCCCCTCATCACTGATTATAGCTCTTGGAGTCCCAAAATGTGTAAAAATCTGCTTGTGAAGAAAATTCAGTACCACCTTAGCATCATTAGTTGGTAAAGCTTTCACCTCAACCCATTTAGACACATAATCCACAGCTAGCAAGATGTACTGATTATTGCAAGATGAAACAAACGGACCCATGAAATCAATCCCCCACACATCAAAGATCTCAACTTCCAGAATAGTATTCAAAGGCATCTCATTCCTCCTAGAGATATTACCAACTCGTTGACATCGATCACAACTCATCACAAAACGATGAGAATCCTTAAACAGAGTCGGCCAATAGAATCCCGCCTGAAGTACTTTCTGAGCTGTTTTATTACCACCATAATGACCTCCATATGTGGTAGAATGATAATCATGCAAAATACTCTCAGTCTCACTATAGGGAATGCACCTTCTCAAAATCTGATCTATACCAAGTTTGAACAGGAATGGCTCGTCCCAACGGTACCACTTCACATCATGTAAGAACTTCTTCCTTTGAGCATAAGAGAATTCTGGAGGGATGACATTACTAACAAGATAGTTCACATAATCTGCAAACCATGGCTCTTCACCTTGCACCCCAAAAAGTTGCTCATCCGGAAAAAATTCATTAATAAAAGACTTAGCATGTGAATCTTTACCTTGGTCCTCCAAACGAGAAAGATGATCAGCTACTTGATTTTCCGTGCCCTTCCTATCCTTGATCTCCACATCAAATTCTTGCAAGAGAAGCACCCAACGAATCAACCTAGGCTTAGAATCCTTCTTCGACATGAGATATCGAATAGCAGCATGATCCGTGTACACAATCACCTTAGTACCAAGCAAATAAGATCTGAATTTCTCAAAAGCATAGACAACCGCTAGCAACTCCTTTTCAGTAGTGGTGTAATTAAGCTGAGCCTCATTGAGGGTTTTACTAGCATAGTAAACCACATGAAAAATTTTGTCCTTCCTTTGTCCAAGCACAGCACCAACAGCATAATCACTAGCATCACACATCAGCTCAAACGGCTCCTCCCAATTGGGTGCAGTAATGATAGGAGTAGTAGTTAGCTTCTTCTTCAACAGCTCAAAAGCCGCCAGACATTCAGCATCAAACTTGAAAGGAACATCCTTCTCTAACAAATTGCACAAAGGTTTAGAGATTTTCGAGAAGTCTTGAATGAATCGCCTATAGAATCCTGCATGACCAAGAAAACTGCGAATTCCTTTAACAGTAATAGGTGGAGGAAGATTCTCGATTGTCTCCACCTTGGCTCTATCCACTTCAAGTCCCTTGCTAGATACCTTGTGCCCAAGAATAATTCCTTCTTGTACCATAAAGTGACACTTCTCCCAATTAAGCACCAAATTGGTCTCAACACACCTCTTCAAAACCAAACCAAGATTATGCAAGCACTCATCATACGATGTACCAAAAACTGAGAAGTCATCCATAAACACTTCCACATTCGAGCCAATCATGTCTGAGAAAATAGCCATCATGCACCTTTGAAAAGTGGCAGGAGCACCACAAAGTCCAAACGAAACTCGACGAAAAGCAAAAGTGCCAAAAGGACATGTGAATGTGGTCTTCTCTTGATCTTCCGGAGCAATGCAAATCTGATTATAGCCAGAGTAACCATCAAGTAAACAATAATAATCGTGACCAGCCAACCTGTCTAGCATCTGATCAATAAAAGGGAGAGGGAAGTGATCTTTTCTTGTGGCTTTGTTGAGCTTCCGATAATCCATGCAAACTCTCCACCCCGTGACTGTTCGAGTAGGGATGAGCTCATTCTTCTCGTTAGCAACAACTGTCATGCCTCCTTTCTTTGGCACACATTGAACCGGACTCACCCAAGAACTATCTGAGATAGGATAGATAATGCCAGCATCTAACCACTTTAGAATTTCCTTCTTCACCACCTCCTTCATAATTGGATTGAGTCTTCTTTGATGTTCAACAGTAGGCTTAGCTCCTTCCTCTAGCAGAATTTTATGCATGCAATACGAAGGGCTGATTCCCTTGATATCTGCTATAGTCCAACCAATTGCTGTTTTGAATTTCCTCAAAATACGCAAGAGCTTTTCTTCCTCGACATCTGACAGATTAGAAGAAATAATAACAGGTAACGTTGAGGTATCACCAAGAAAAGCATACCTCAAGTGACTAGGCAAAGGTTTGAGTTCAAGAGTAGGAGCCTCCTCAATCGATGGTTTAAGACGGATTTGTGACTTTTCCAGCTCCTTTAACCCAAGAGACTCGAATGGCACGTCAAATTTCCTCTTCCATGAATTTGCATTCAACATCTGAATTTGCATTACTTCATCCTCATCTTTCACCTCAGAGTTCCCACTCAATGCTTTCTCCAAAGAATCTGTTAGCAACAAATGATCAAGATCCTTGGCTACCATGGAATCAACCAAATCAACATTGAAACATTCTTCTTCATCAGACGGAAGCTTCATAGCATTGAACACATTAAAGGTGACATTCTGATTTTGCACCCTCATGGTGAGCTCTCCTTTCTGCACATCGATCAAGGTACTACCCGTAGCTAAGAATGGCCTTCCCAAGATTATGGGAATCTTCTTATCTTCCTCGAAATCCAATATAACAAAATCAGCAGGGAAGATGAGCTTATCAACTTTCACCAAGACATCCTCAACTATGCCTCTCGGATAGGTAATTGAACGATCAGCCAACTGCAACGAGATGTTAGTTGGCTTTGGATCCGGTAGACCCAATTGCATGAATACTGACAAGGGCATGAGATTGATGCTAGCTCCCAAGTCACACAAGCACTTCTCAAAGAATAGATTACCAATTGTGCATGGAATAGTAAAGCTACCCGGATCCTTTAGCTTTGGAGGCAATTTCTGTTGCAGAACCGCACTACACTCTTCCGTTAAGGCAACGGTCTCTAATGCATCGAGCTTCAACTTACGCGAAAGAATACCCTTCATGAACTTGGCATAGCTCGGCATCTCCTCAAGTGCTTCCGCAAAAGGTATGTTGATGTGCAACTTCTTGAACACTTCTAAGAACCTAGCAAATTTGTTATCCAAATTCTGCTTCTGGAGTCTTCTAGGATATGGAGGAGGAGGGTAGATCTGATTATTCTTAGTAGACAACTCCGGAGAAGCCTTATCAACAGATTCCTTGCTCTTCTCTTTCTCACCTTCCAGCTGATCAGCTACCAAGTCAGATTTTTCAATTTCGGGCAATGCAGAATTTTCGACTTGCTGGTTCTGCACTTCTTCCTCTTCGTTAGTGGCTGATTTAGGACCTGATGTGACCCTTCCTGATCTCAAAGTTACGGCCTTCACCTGCTCCTTGAAGTCCCTCCTACCTGGATTTGCTTCCGTGTCACTAGGAAGAGTTCCTTGTGGCCTACTACCCAAGGCACTTGCAATCTGCCCTATCTGAGTTTCCAAGAGCTTCTGACCAGCTTGTAGGTTCTTCAATGCTATCCACATCTCATCAGATTTATCATTAGATGACTGCCCCACCTGAGTCTGAGGTTGTTGCTGTTGAAATCCTGGGGGTTGATATGGTGCCCTATAAGATTGCTGATAACCCTGATTATACGGCTTTGCTTGCTGATAAGATTGTTGATTATTCTGATTGTTGCTCCAGCTGAAGTTAGGATGATTCCTATTATTAGGATGATAAGTGGCTGGAACTGGTACAGCAGGTCTCTGGAAATTACTCACGAACTGTGCTGATTCAGAAGAGATAGCACATTGACTCGTCTCATGTGCGCCCGCACATAATTCACAAACACTAGCCACCTGCTGAACTCCATAATTAGCAAGAGAATCCACCTTCATAGCAAGAGCCTTCAACTGAGCCGTAATCATTGAAGCTGTATCTACTTCCAAGACTCCTGCTACTTTGCCTTGAGAAAGTCTCTGGGTTGGATTCTGATATTCATTAGCAGCCATCATCTCAATAAGTTCATAAGCTTCATCATAGCTCTTCGCCCACAGAGCTCCACCTGATGCTGCATCTAGCAAAGGTCTAGATTGTGCTCCCAACCCATTGTAGAATCCATTGATAACCATCCAATCAGGCATGCCATGATGAGGACACTTCCTTAACATCTCCTTGTAGCGTTCCCAAGCCTCACACAAGGACTCGCCAGATTGTTGTTGAAATTGAGTCAACTGGTTCCTTATTGCTGCAGTTTTTGCCATAGGAAAGAATTTAGTAAGGAACTTCTGAGCAAGATCTTCCCATGTAGTAATGGAACCAGGTGGTAGAGAGTGTAGCCAGCTCTTAGCCTTATCCCTCAGAGAGAATGGGAAAAGCCTCAACCTGATAGCATCATCCGTCACACCATTACACTTGAAAGTGTCGCAGATTTCAATAAAGTCCCGAACATGCATATTAGGATCCTCCGTAGAAGCTCCCCCAAACTGGACCGAATTCTGCACCATCTGAATTGTGCCCGGCCTGATCTCAAAGTTGTTAGCTGCAATAGCTGGCCTAATAATGCTAGATTGAATATCATTGAGTTTCGGCTGAGAATAGTCCTTCAAAGCCTTAGCTGCTGCTGCATCTGCCATTGCTACTGTAGTTTCAGTCTCCTCTTCCTTATTCTCTATATTCTCAACAAGATCGTCTTCTGCCAGTTTTAGTAATCGAGCTTGCGAACGTGTTTGCATACAAACTCAAGTACCTGAAACACCACGAAACAAACAAACTAAGTAAGAATCCGAGTCAGTGAACGCTAACGACCACTATTGACAAACACATAAACTGAAATAAAAACACCGATGATCCCCGGCAGCGGCGCCAAAAACTTGTTATGCTAAACTCACGCAAGCGCACGTAGTCACAAGTAATACAATTAAAGTTCGTTCCACAGAGATCTTGGTTAAGTTTTACTCAGAAAATATGTCTATGCAATAATGTATGGTTTTAATTCACTGCTAAGAAAATAACAAATAGGGTTTGATTAACTAAATTAAACTAAGATGCAAATTATAAAACTAAGAATTAAACAATTAACTAGACTTAAATTCGGATTACTTATATGAGAATAAACATGGAATCCTAGTTTCATTATCTACTTCACTTAGAGTTGCAGCCTTCGATTAAAACATGCGATGATTTTGATATCTGATCGAACAACACGAAAAGAGTAAAAGTTACCTCTCGGTATACTAGTACCAATCTAAGCATACATCCACAAAAGATAGAAGATGAATAGTCACCTATTATGTTTAGACCCTATATCTCTATAGAATTTGAAAACATAAAGGTTGAAGCACAAGTTATTCACTTAGATCACATAGGGTAGCATAATATCTCTATTCATGCCACAAATCATGATGATTACATCAACCTATCCTATGCTAGCATGGCAAGTTCTAAATCTCAAGATCCACTCTCGTTTAGCAAGAGATTAACAAATTAGATGTTCGCGACGCACCTAAATTCAATAAGCATAACCATACAAGGATATCAATAATTCACCACACATAAATCTCTAAGGCATGCAAACTACTAAGCTACATAGATAAATCCACTAGGACCCCACGATAACGATTAGTTCATAATCGAACCTTTCGTCACCATGGGATTTGATGAAAGCATGGTAGTAAACAAGATAAAGAAGATGATGAATAAATCAATAATAAAATAAGGTTTAGCGAACAAATCCGGAAAAGTAATGAGCATCCACAAGATACGCCTAACAAAGGAATACAAGAAAACTATGTCTAGATCTTCTTGTTGTCACGATCCTCGCCTTGGCTTCTCTCCCTTCTTGCTCTGAACGAATTATGTGTGTAGGATGTGTAGATGATTATTTTTCTGTGCCCCAAGGTGTGTATTTATAGCCCCCAAGTGCCTCCTTGACCAAGCGATTACCGTATTTGAAATAGGATAGAATTCCGGTAATTTTCCATCTTTAATTGAAATAGAATTGCAATTCCCATATTTAAGTTGAATTCCAGAAGCTTCAAATCGTCCACAACAATTGCCATCTTGATTAGGAGAAGAAAACGGCAAATTTCCTAATTTAAAGCTGATTCCAGAAACTTTCTGTCGAGTCCCGCGCGGCCGCGCGCGCCCAAGGCTTAAGCCACCGCGCCCGCGCGCACAAATCCTGCCTACTATTTCTTCCGCGCACCCGCGCCCAGTACAAGCTATTCCTGGCGCGCCCGCGCCCAGAGAATGCTGACAGACTGCATTTTGTTCTTTTAAGTTGATTTCTTCTCTGCTTCCAATTGCAACTCCAAGCACTTGATCTTCTCGACATTAAAAACACCATATCACCACTAAATGTGATAACTACACCTGGAAATAAACCCTGCACAAATCTCACAAAGACATATTAAAACACACACATACTTGAGATACAAGACACCAATTTAAGCCGAAATAGAATGATCCAAGTGGATATAAATCCACTTATCAATTGGTAACTTACTTAATAATAATGTAAGACCCGTGTTCATATGTATGCAACCCCCCAATCAAAATTACGTCATTTGGGACAAAATTTGGGAAAAATTTTGGGATACCTAGCACTACTCTTAAATAAAGCGTCCAGTAAATAGGGGTGACAATTTCCGACCCAACCCAAAACCCGACATGAACCCAACCCGAGAAAATACGAATTTGGGTCAACAAATATTCAACCCGAAACTACCAGGTACAATCAGACACGAACCCGTAACCCGAAAATTAATGAAGCCTCTTTTTATAACCCTGCTTTTGAAATACTCTATGTTTAAAATAACTAAATTGAAGTATAATAAAATAACTTTCACGTGCAATGATAGAGACTCACTAGTTGATTTATAATTATTTAATAGTAATAACAATATTTTCAATATGTCATGCCCTTTTTTACACCTCACAAAGTGGGTACTGTACATATTATACATTTGAACTGTAACTTTCATGTGCAATGAAAGAGAAATGGACTGTTTTTTTCTTAAAATTTCCTGTAAAGCAATCAGTGCATATAAATCGGGAGAGAGGGAGTATATAATATAAGAGTATATTTTCAGTCACTCTAAAAAAGAGTTGAGGTGGTGAAACCCGAAATGACCCAAAACCCGACACGAACCCGGTAGGTACGGGTTAGGGTTAGGAAAAAATCAACCCGAAATAACCAGGTACAATCTGACCCGACACGAACCCGACCCAGAACCCGAAATTGACACCCCTATCAGTAAACAAAATTTGAACTACTATATTATTGCCTAAACATTAAAAGTTTTGATTTTCGATCTTTTATTTAATTAATAAATAGTAAAGTAATAATATTAATAGTAACTAGTCCATTGTAGTTTGTAATTAAAACATGCTACATTTTAATTAAAAGATATTACCTTCTTTCAACACCAATTGTACCATATCTTCCAATCATTTAGGGCGTGTTTGGTACTGCTTTTGCAAACAACAGTAGTTTTTTTGCTGAAAAGCAATTGAAAAACTGTTTGGTAAAATTTAACAGCCACTTTTCTGAAAAGTGCTTTTAGCCTAAAAGTTGTCTTAATTTAGAGAAATCGGTTCCCCCATACTTAACAGTTTTTGCACGGAACATCTACTGATTTCACCGTCAAACCTCAACAAAACAGTATTTTTTCTTAAATATTTTTACATCAAAACATGCACATGTAAAAAATATTACCAAACAGTTTCCATCTTTTCACAACACTTTTTTTTATAACACAACAATTTTTAACAGCAATCCCAAACAAGGCCTTAGTTTAAAACATATTATTTTTTATCAATCTATACTATTATATAAAAGCCGAAACATTAAAAGTTTGGTTGGTCGGTCGGTCGGTACGGTACATGTTGATTTTACTTATTTACCCTTACTTAATTATAGATAAAATCCATATTTGAAAAGGTAATAGCATGAAAAAAAAAGTAAAAAAGCCTATCCGCGGAAAATTATAGCGGACAACCAATCAGCCTATCTGCGGAAAATTATAGCGAACAGGCAATTTTTTTTTAATTTAGGGCCGTTGGATCCTTGATCCAACGGCCTGGAAAGGATCCAACGGCCTGGAAATCAATTATTACGTAACCGGTCCGACAATCCAGGACCCTGTACTAAATACCCAAGTTTTGAATCTCATTAACAACAAATATAAGTTGGGAATTTATATTATTAGTTTTAAATAATACATAAGTTTGTCAATAATATATATTAAACAAAAACTAAATAATTATTAAAATAAATTAGGTAAAAAATAATTTTAATATAAAAAATATTATATAAAATTAAAAGAAGTCTGTGCATCGCACGGGTTATAAGCTAGTATATATAATAAAACCCAAAACACGAAAAGCCTTGGCAATACATTTTTTTATTATCAAGAAACTTCGCATACATCACCGAATTCTGAGAAAAGGCCCTCTTTATCACAATTTGGAGGTAAAATGTCCTAATTATCACAAATTAAAAAAATGGCCCTTTTTATCACAGAAAAACGCCACTTTATCTCACGTTTTTAAAAAACGCAATGGCGTGTGGCGTTTTTACTTTTTTAATATCCAACATCGATTTTCCAAAAAAAAAAAAAAAGACAAAACGCATCATTATATTGCGTTTCTAAGAAACGTATGTTACATTGGCGTTTACTCCTGTGGGCCCCGCAGGGGTAATCAATTTTCCATAAAAAACAAAAAAAAAGACACGCATCATTATAATGCGTTTTTCAGCTAACGCAACTTCTTCATGCGTTTTCAATGTTTAAAAAAAACAGTGATAACGCAACACGCCAGTGCGTGACTCAAAAACGTCTGACGCCTTTGCGTTTCTTTGTGATAAAAAGGGCCATTTTTTGAGTTTGTGATAATTAGGATATTTTTACTTCAAAGTTCAAATTGTGATAAAGAGGGCCAACACCCCCGAATTCTTGACTTTTTACGACAGACATGATACACTCTAAAACTGGACAGTGATTGTTAGCCAGATGCCGGTTATTAGTACCTCTTGTGCAAACCATGAGTTATGATCAAAATCCGGTCCACCAGGCACCAGACGTGTTGCAGAATGTTCTCGACATGTGTTTGTCCCCCATTTGAAGATACAAAAATTCTTTAATAAATTCTGTATTGCTGATCACCAGTAGCAATACCTTTACAAGGTACCTTCACAGAGAGTTGTTCAACAATCAAGAGCATCACGAATAACTCCAAGTTTGAGAACTGCTATCATAATTTAACTCTAACATATCAAAATTCAATATTTCCGTCAAATACTGCAATTTTTTGTGCCGGGATATATACTAAAGTGACAACTCCAAACTGCGATGGTGATGCAAACTTACATAGTATACGTAAGCTGACATAACACTTGCCAGGTCCTTAATGTTTATTCACGGTGAAATAATCTACAGCAGCCAACCACGACAGACTTTCAATCTTCCAAGCAAGTCACTTGTGGCATCCCCATTACACAATTCTATTATTCTGAAAAATATTCAATATCACTGGCACCATAGTCCATAGTCATAATCATGACCATGACATTTCTCTAGAATTGAGATAACAAAGTCAGTATCCCGTCCACCTCTTTCAGTATCATTGTGAACAACCTGATTTCCGGTCCTGTCCTTGATTTCCTCCTTTTCGATTTTCAACTCTTTGGTACTCCTACATCCCATCAACATAAGCTCTAACATTTTCCTCCGAACATCATAAATTTGGTTAGTCTCAACCAAACACCCTCTACTATATGCTTCTCTGAGAAACACCAATTGAGTACTTCCTTTGGTGGATATATAAAATATTCCAGGGTGCTTCAAAATAAGCTCCCTAATATTAAGTTCAATCCCTAAATCTTTCCGAAAGTGTACTATCCGCTCAACCTCAATCATCTTCTCCACCGTCAAACTCAACAACTCATGAAGGATTGCAACAGCACGTTTCTCAAACCGTTCAATACCTCCACAAGTACGAACCCGAACAACCTCATTAACATCATAAGGCTTAACATAATTCATCCTTTGCCAATTCTTCAACTTCTCTTTGAACCCCGCCCCAATCTTAAAACCAGTCGGAAAATCAATAGGAAAAGCATACTTGGTCTCAAACTCACTCAACCACTTCTCTCTATACTCCCTCTCCCTCCACTCCTCAATCTTCGCAACACGCAAACTCTCATCACCTTTATCAACCAATTCCACTATCTCCAAATCAACTAACCTAAAATCCTTACAATACTTCCCAAGTATCGAATCACGAAAATCTTCTGGTAGCCCCAACTCCCTCCTAACCAACCTCAAAGCATGCACATGAATCGTCCCATTAACCGACATCAACAAAATCTTCTTAACCCTTTTCACATTCTCCAATTCCAACTCCTTAACCACATTTTCTTCCTCTTTCAACAACCCCATCATTTTATCCGTAACTCGACAACAAACATTCTGCTTAACCGGGTGAGTAAATACATCAAACACATGGGGATATTTACGGAGAAAAGCACCAACACCAATGTTAAGTCCAACAATGTTGTTCCAACGAGACATTAATTGAAGTGAGACAAATGGGCCTCGTTTCTTATCAGTCATGAGGTTGTTCAGGTGAAGAATGAGGTTGAGTTTCTTGAAATGGGCTGACAGTTGGTCCAACTTGAGGTCTCGGGTACGGGTTTCTAACCGGGTTCGTGCGGTGCTGGTGGGTTTTTTCTTCCATCGTAATTGAATGAAGGAATTGAGAGGACCCAATGAGATTGAAAAATGAGGGTTTAGTTTGTGTTTGATGAATGTTTGTAAAACCCTCGTCATTTTAATCAGTTGCTGAGGTTTTGCAGTGAAGTGTCTTCGAACTTATTTTTGAAAGTAACGTTACTGTGTGTCTGTGTTAATATGTTACTCCTGTTTTAAACTAGTTTTCTTTCTTTACATTTCACTTCATTCACTTTTACAAATAAGATATACAAATATAATTTGAAATTTTGAAGTTAAATAGTGAATTAGTGTTTTTTATTAATACTTGGAGGTAGGCTTGTCAACGGGTCGGGTTTGGATCGGATTCGACAAAATCCATATCCATATCCATTTAAATTTGTCGGTTCGGATTCGGATCGGAGATTGTCGGATTATTAATAGCCTGATCCATATCCAATCCATTAGGATTTCGGATTATCGGATCGGACCTCCGAATCCATTTAAATTTAAAATAAAAATTAAAAATTTATATAACAAATAGTAAAATAACAAAATAAAATAAAACCAAAAAATCTTTAAAATAGCAAAAAAATTCCCAAAATATAATATTCAAGATTTAATAATAAAATTTGAATTTAAGTATATGTGATTTGTATATATATTATAACTATTAACATAAATTTAACTAATAAATAAATATGAACAAATAACGTAGAATGTACATATTCATTCGTTTGAATCTAATGAAATAATGGTATATACAAAATATGAAAATCTAATGAAATTATAGTGCACATGAAATATGAAGAAAATACTTGAATGAGAAATAAAATAATAAATCCTAGAGAAGTAGATTAATTTGATTATATATATTTAAATTTATATTATCTTATATATTATATTAAAATTATATATAAATAATTATAAATGGTCGGATCGGGTTTTTATTGGATCGGATAAACTAAAATCCATATCCGATCCATTATACATCGGATTATTATCGGATCGGATTATTATCGAATCGAATTCTTTTTTATAGAATCCATATCCACTTATTAAGGCTCGGATCGGACCGGATCGGATCGGATATCCGATCCATTGACAAACCTACTTGGAGGGAAGGAATTGTTGAAGGAAGATTACATCAATTAGTCAATTTTAAAAAAAATAAATAAATTAACTGCATGGTTAATATTTTTTTTAGGTATTAAAAATTGAGTAATTATTTTAAATTATTTTAAAAAGATTAGTAGGTATTTTATGAATTTTTAATATAAAAGTGTTTTAAAATAATTTGAATGAATTATTAGTTGGAATAATAATCTCATTATTTATTTAGAATTTTAATAATTTATAAAAAAATAAAAACATGAAAAATAGCAATTATAATACGAACGTAATCTTTACAATAAAAAACTATGAATATTAAATATAACTAAAGAGCGTTTTTTAAAATCTGGAACCCTTTCATAATATACATGCTCGGTAACAATATAAAAAATTATTTAATTAAAATGTTAATTTAATTTGACACAATATAATGACACATCATGTATATAATTTTGTTATCAATTTAATCGGTGAATAAAATGATTGGATTTATTATGTGTAAGAGTAAAAATACGTCAGTATTATTTTTGTATACAAATTTTATATTTTAACCGAAAAATATATATACTTCACATAATTTATAATATTCCCACAATCACCGCTAAAAAAAATTGCTTGAGAAGTTAAGCTCGTGTGTCCTAAAATCGTTCGAAAAAAATTTCAGCAATCTTGAATATGAAATAAAAAATGACGCAATGTGAAAAATTTTATGTCGACAATTTACCTAAACTAATCTTATTTTATACATATAATTAATATTTTATATTAAAATAATAATTATAATACTCAAATAAATTTTGTTAATCTTTATATGAATAATATGAAGTAAATTAATATATTAATAAATGTAATTAATGACTAATTAATATGTCATTAAGATTCTATTTAATGCATGCAAGAAAAAGAAATTTAATAGAAAATTGGAAAATTCAAGAAAAATATTTTAAACGATTTTGGTGCGTTTCTAGTCCCCTGGCATCCTTTATATATACTAGCTTATAACCCGTGCAATGCACGGTTCCTTTTTTAATATATATATATATATATATATATATATATAGAGAGAAAAATTCTATGGAGTATTGTTTTAATTGAAGTACTTGGAGTACATATATGTTCTGCATTCAAAATATATTAAAATTTATTATTTTGCAAACTTTGTTATATGAATATCGTATGATAATCTTGAAAATCATATATCATCTTGAAATCCTTTATGTTTTGTAATCATAACATATATGTTTTGCAACCCAAATATGTTTCGTAGAACAATTCGTTTTGCAATATTTTGTTACAAAAATATACAAAATTTTCAAAATTTTCAATGAAATAATGATATTCATGTAATAAGTTTTGCAACATAATAAAGTTTGCAAAATTTTGAATGCAGAACGTATATGTACTCCAAGTAAAACATTACTCCATAGAACCTTCCTCTAAAGTTCTATGGAGTACTGTTTTAATTGGAGTACTTGGAGTACATATACGTTCTGCATTCAAAATTTTGAAAATTTTATTATTTTGCAAAGCTTATTACGTGAATATCATGATTTCATTGAAAATCTTGAAAATTTTGTATGTTTTGCTAACAAAATATTGCAAAACGAATTGTTCTGCGAAACACATTTGTGTTGCAAAACATATATGTTCCGATTGCAAAACATAAAGAATTTTCAAGATAAACATATTGCAAAACATACATTGATTTTCAAGATTATCAATGAAATTATGATATTCATGTAACAAGATTTGCAAAATACTAAATTTTAAAATATTTTGAATGCAGAACGTATATGTACTCCAAGTACTCCAATTAAACAGTACTCCATAGAACTTTACTCTATATATACATATATATATTAATTTTTTTTAATTTTATATGTTATTAATTTAGATATCAAATTTTCGTTAAAAATTTGATATATGTAAGATTTTACACGTCCGATATAATATTTATACTCTATCTTGAATTCTTAAAATTTGATTTCACGTGAAATTTATAAAATAATCTTTAATTTAGTGATGGTTTAACAATTATTTTCCAATCAAATATATGCAGAAACAAAAGATAGAAGAAATTAGCGATTTTTTACGTTGAAAATTCAATCTGATTTATGAATTCTATTTATAATTCGTTTTAATTATCAAAATACCTTTATTATTATTTGAAGATAATTCTACTAACAACCAAAAATAATTTTAATAATAAGTGTGAGAAGGATTTTGTCGAAAACTTTGATTATAGGTAGTCTGGTCCTTCGTACGATAAAATAAATGAGAACCGTTAGATCTTAAAATAAATAGATGAAAACCGTTGGATCGTTGTAATAACCGTAGAATTCTTGTAGAATCTCGATTCTCTTTTGATTAGATTTCCGTAGATTTAAATTATTTTGCTTTAATTATTATTAGAGATGCGTGCATTTATTTATATTTTTGTGTGCACTACAAGACTCTAATAATTAATAAGCACAACGCTATTTTTTTTTTATTTGTGAATTATTATTATTATTATTCTTTTTCTCTCTCAACTACTAATATAAATAGGATTTTGTGGCCCAATATTTTACTTCATAAATAGTCATATATGTGCTTTAGGTAATATGTATTTGGGTTAGTAAATCTACTGGTATTAATTTCTTTAGGCCCAATACATATAAGTTACTAGAGCCCAAGTTAGTATAAGTAATCCATTTTAGTAAAGTGGGATATAAAAAAAAGAGAAAAGAGAGATCATCTCCCTCATTTTACACCGAGAGAAAAGAAATTAGAGAGAGAAAAACCAAAACCTCCATAAACACAAAAACTTAAAGAATCTCATAGCCTCCCAAATTATTGCTTGATCATACATGCATTTATATATTTGAGTAGCCGGTTAAAAGTGCTACAAATCGACATATATATATAAAGGGTTTCGAGAAAGTTGTTTTTTGATCAATTCTAAAAGCTTGATTTTTCATAAAAGGGTTTGAGTTTATGCCCTTAAATTTCTTTAATTATGAATATACATGCTTTGTTATTGTATTTGCTTGAAAACCCTTGTGTTAATTTAGGAAATTATTTTTATTTGAGTTAGGGCTTTTGCAAAATTTAATTAATTGATTTAGCTCTATGTTGTGGGCGTGCTTAAAATTGGGGATTTTGTTATTTGGAGTGTTTGTGTGTGTTGCATGGTGAACTGGAGACCACCCACCGCGTCGGCGACGGTGGTCGGCGGTGGTGGGTGTTGTTTCGGGGTGCAGAAAGGAGGCGAGAGAGGGGAGAGATTGGAGATGGAGAGAGAGATGATCGGGGAAAAGAGAGATAGAGGGAGAGATCGGAGATAAAATGGAGTTATTAAAATAGAGAATGTCTAGATAAAATTTTAGAGACTTGATACGAGCCAAATTAAATAATTTATTTAAATTAGTGAACTTCGTCATAAAATGAAAATTGTCAATAATTTATGAGGACCTTATAAAAATACTTTTATATTTGAAGTGTACTTCAAATAAATCAAATAGCATTGTTTATTAGAATTAAATAGAGGCTTTTAATTGAAAATTTTCCCTTGTGAATAACTAGAGCGAGATTTTCCAAGTACATTCTGTTTAAAATCTTATGATACCATAGAACTCGAATTATTAAAATTTATAGGAAAAGCGAATAGAGCCTTCATTTAAATTGCGCATAAGGCATCAATGAGATTTTAAACTTCGAGAATATTCCCGATTATTGTTCGAGAATTATTTGGTGCATGATTACCGAATTATTTTGATAATGCATGATTAAATCCATACTTGAGTACTGAAATTATTTTGATAATTATCATAGAGCCTCCCTTTTCGAGAATTGAGACATCTTCTAGCGGTTAGCACTCTTTCAATTTTTTTGGTAGCGTTTAACGTCGAGACAGAGGCAAGTTCATTCCTACCCTAACTCTCGGAAACTTTGTATTTCTGTTCGTATTATTTCATTTATTGATTATTTTCGAGCTATCAATTATGAGATTTATTTGCTGCTCTTTATGATGCAATAATTTCTTTTAAGCATTATTTCTCGTTAAATATTATGATACTTTTAATTTAGTTTAATTGTGAATTATAAGCGTAGAGGCAAATTCGTTACTATCAGGCCGATCTCATTAATTCGAGACGACTATTATTTTGATTCAGTAAAACTAATCTCATTCGTTCGAGATAGTTAAATTTATTCTTTTCAGTTGAATTTATTGTACGAATTCACCAATAATTTATTGATTATCTTTTAGTTAATTCATCTTTCGAATCAACCGATAGGAATTATAAAATGTGAATCGATAGAAGGCTATTCATTGATCAAGTAAAAACATTCTATTTAACGTTCATCAGTTTTGAGTATTATAATCATTCGAGGGGGTACTACTTGTTCAGTACGACTCATTATGTTTCATTTTAAGACTATCCTCATTATTTCGAGATAGTTGCCTTTCTTGTCAAAGGTTGGCACTTTGTTCGTGTCAACCAATTAAAATATGTTTATTGAGAGTTTACATCAGTCCATTGTTCGGATTGGTGGTACATTGAGCAAAACTGGCAGTCCGCCAGATCAAATAAATATTTCCTGTGAAGTTTATCTCAAAGTGTCAGTTCATTAAATGTTCGGGAATTCTGTATTCTACTGGTCAATTTTGGGAAAGAGGCCCATTTTAGAGAAAGAGAGACTTGTGTACCTTTATATGGACACCAGAATATTTTAGGCACTATGATGCCAGGGTTGATATAATCACCCACTATGATGCTAGCATTCATACTATATATTATATTCGTTGATATCGTATTGTAGCCGTGATCGGGCGAAGTGCGGTGTCATTGGAGGACGGTATTCCCGGTCGGATAGTTGATCGCCCCATCGAGATACCGAAAGGATGGAAGACCAGTTATTCAATTATCTTGAGTCATCAGAGTTTCACTAAATGAGTCTTTTGAGTATCTGTTTTCGAGATGAGTCTTTTGAGTACTATTTTCGAGATGAGTCTTGAGTCAAATTGTCAGATTTCTGATATCCGATTTTCATTTAAATTTAGAGTATTTCTTTCGATAAATCTTATTATATTTATATACCGAGCAAGGAGAGAACTTGCTGAGCACCATAGTTGCTCATTCTTGATTTACAACATTTGTTCAGCTGTCAAGATAGAGAAAGCCGAGACGTCCAGCTAGAGAATCAAAGGGAAGGAGAAAGCTCCGGGCTATGGAGATCGGGATTAAACCATCAAGTTGGAACCTTCTATCCTCCCTACCTTGTGAACTTGTGTAACTTATTATTCAGAGTTGTAATAATAGTATTGTAATAAAGTGTGAGACCGATCTTGGATCTGTGGAGTGGGACTGTTCCGCTCTGTTGTAATAAAGATTTTATTATTTTCGAGATAACGTGTGTTGCAGGATGCTGAGACCTGATGTGACGACCCGGGTCCCCGGACAGGACGGATTTGGGGGCGTCACAGCGTTCGTATCAGAGCGTTAGTTATATTTTAGGAATCGTACAAGCCTAGAATTATAATGCGACGTGAGAGTTTAGAGATATACTGCGATGTTGAGATTTTAGCACTAAGTGCCTTTCACCCTTAAATAAGTATATCTATTTAAGTATCTAATCGATTAGAACCTGTTGTGACCGAAGTTACTTGTGCTTTTGTAGATGTCTACTTCAGGTTCAGAGGACTTTCGCTCGATCAGAGACAGATCTCCTACACCTTACCCTCAGGGACCCCTAGATCCAGCTCAGGTTCAGATAGTGACCCGTCTGAGGAGATTGTACCGATGGACAACGACTCGGAGGACTTTTCTATCTAGATTCTTACACTTCTCCACCTCATGTGATAGATTTGGTATATTCTCCTGACCAGATCATTGAGGTAGCTGATTCTCATGTGCCAGTGATTGACTTAGAGGCACCTACTCTAGAGATTGAGCAGCCAGCTCAGCTTCCAGTATCTACCCTGACTGCAGAGACTACCATACTGTTTACTCCAGAGATGTTTATTTATGAGACCCCAGAGCCGATTACTTCCGAGCCGATTGATGAGGGCCAGCTTTCACCCGTCCGTACTGAGACTTTACCTAGATTATCTGCTCCAGTGACTAGAGTTGATACACCTACCAGAGTATCAGCTTTTGCTGACTTGTTTGCTATTCCTATGCCGGTGTATGCTGCAGCTCATATAGTCCCTACTATACCAGACTACATGTTTCCACCTATTAGTGCTACTCCTGCATGTGATACTGCACCATCTACACCTACCATACCTGTACCTGTTCCTGCTTAGCCTCCAGTGGCTGCTACTACTGCTGTTATGCCACCTGCTCCTTCTGAGCATCCTGTCGTGGCTGGAGAGCCGGTTCCTTGGCACGTCCATCATACCCTGTTCCAGCAGTACCGTTGGTTATGGTCTCGTTATGAGGAGATCTTTGCTACTAGAGATGGTATTCTTCGACTCTTGTCTGTTCCAGATCCCATTGCCGTGCATCATGGAGGTAGTCTGTTGGTGAGAGACATACCTATGGAGATTGTGCATCAGATAGCCCTGACTGTGTTGACCGGGCTTCAGACTGACTTAGCTGCTTTGCCATCATTTAGTACCGGACAGATTGATCGTACCAGAGTTTCTACCATGATCTCAGACATCATTGCAGAGTTCCATAGAAGGGTGGGTGAGATGGTTGCCCGTGATGGTTCGACTTGACTTGGTGTTGTTGTTGACTTAGCATAGTCTTTTTGGTTTTAGGGGATGTCATATATCTACGCTTGCGCATTCCCATCTTTTGGTTAGCATGTACATTATAGCCAGTAGTGACCCGTTTTTTGTATGGCGTCGTGATAGATCTTTCTGTATAGGGTGCTCATATTATGTGATCGAAGTATTTGACTAGATGTAGTTGACTCTATGCCCAGCTTGTTGGGTAGTTATCCTATTATCTTTTCGTACTAGCATGATAGTAGATGTTCCACGATATATTCATATTCTGATGATGGGTCTGTATTATTATGATGATGTATTCGATATTATGACTTGGACTGTACCAGTATGGTACCATGCGATATATATATTATGATCCGCTAGTAGTACTGTTATCTTATCTTATCTGTTGTAGAACTGTATTATGTTAGAAGAGCATGCTAGACTATTCCCATGATATTTCTGACATAGTAAATTCTTTTCAGATACTGCGACTTAAAATGAGTTTTCAAAAAAAAAAAGTTTTCGAAAACCAAGGATTAAAAACGACGATTGAGCTTTAAAACTTAAAGATTTTATAAGAGTTGTCATTAAAACTTGAATTAGTTTCTTTTCACGAGTACCCTGAACCCTTTTATGATAAGGAAAAAGAGTAATTGTGTTATAAAGAGACAAAGAGAAAATCATGATTTTGAGTATGATTATTTTGAGAAACCAGAGATTTTGATCAAGTAATTAATCATGAATGCCTGTCATAACTGTGCCAGCAATGGTGTCATATAACTGCATACCTGTGATATAACATACCATATTGTTTTCACTCTTATAGAAAAAGATGCCACCTAAAAGAGGAAGACCCCCAAGAAACCCTCGTCCTCAACCTGAAGTGAATCCAGAGAATGAGGTTCCACCGCGAAACCCAGTTCCAAACCCGGAACTAGAACCCGCCCAAAATCCAAACCAGAACAACAACCCGATGAACCTGCTTTTGGACTTTCTTCTTCAGCATGCCCAGAACCCTCAGCCTCAGCAGAACCCAAATCCAGTGGGAGGAAATCCACCTCCAGCTCAGCTGACTCATGCTACAGTGACGTTCAAATCATTCAAATCTCTGAACCCACCTAAGTTTAAAGGTACCACTAATCCCGTGGAGGCCAGAATTTTGTTACGAGAAATAGAGAAGACTTTTGAGATTGTGGGAGTGGAAGAGAATAAGAAAACAGTGTTTGTAGCGTACATGTTAAAAGGTGAAGCCAACTACTTGTGGGAAGCAAAAAGGACTTTGGAGGGCAATGCGGTTATTCCATGGACCAGATTTACAACGTTGCTTTTAGAGAGGTACTTTCCTAAGTATTTAGAGAATCAGATGGAGATCAAGTTTTTGGAACTCAAGCAAGGAGCGATGACTGTTGCAGACTACGAAGCCAAGTTTACAGAACTCTCAAGGTTTGTACCCTATCATGTAGACACTGAAGAGAAGAGAGCCAAGCATTTTCAGCAAGGGCTGAAGCCCTGGATCCAGAATCGAGTTGCCGTATTTGAGATCACCAACTATGCAACCTTGGTTCAGAAAGCGGCTATAGTTGAGAGTGGAAGTGAATTGTACCCAAAGGATAGAGATGGTAAGAAGCGGAAGTTTCAGAGTGGTGGAAGCAGTTTTGTGAAGAGAACTGATAATCGTGGTGGCAAGAGACCGTTTGTGAAGAGAGAGGATAGAAGCTCAGATACTAGGAGGATTGGGAACCATGACACCAGAGGAAGCAATCAGAGGACCAAACCTCAGCAGACAGTGAACATGATGCAAGGAAGACCACCATTTCCAGAGTGCAAGACATGTGGGAGAAAACACCCTGGACCCTGCCAGCAAGCTACTGTGAATTGCTACAACTGTGGACAGAAGGGTCATTATGCTTGTAGTTGTAAGGATAAATCTGTCACCTGCTTCAACTATGGGAAGAAAGGTCACGTGTCCCGAGATTACCGACAGACTGCTAAGGAGAATCCAGTGCCTCGACTCACAGCACCTCCCAGCAACAAGCCGACAGCAAGAACTTTCAACATGCCAGTGAGGGATGCTATTGATGACAGCGATGTGATTGCAGGTACGCTTCTAGTAAATTCTAAGGATGCATGTGTTCTAGTTGATTCTTGCACTACCAAATCTTTCATTTCTGAGAACTTCATAAATAAGCTTAATCTTGAGTCTGTGCCCTTAGAGGAAGTTCTGAGTATAGAAGTAGCGAATCAGGAAGTCATTCCAGTAAACCGATTGTGCCCGAACTGTTCTATAGAGATTCAAGGTCAACGTTTTGACGCAGACCTCATTCCCTTTAAGTTAGGGGAATTCGACGTAATCCTAGGGATGGATTGGTTAGCACGTTATGATGTCCAAATAGATTGTCGTCGGAAGAAGGTTAGCTTAAGAAGACCTAACGGTATCAGAATCCCGTTTCGCGAACGAAAACCTGCTAAAGATTTTCTATCAATAATTCAAGCTAAGAGACTACTTCGACAAGGATGTCAAGCCTATCTGGCTCATGTGATAGACACCAAGAAGCAAACCCCTACCATTGATGAGATTCCTGTAGTTAATCAGTTCAAAGATGTTTTCCCTGATGAGCTGCCAGGAATGCCACCAGACCGAAAGATAGAATTCACAATTGATCTAGCAACATGAATCGCACCAATCTCAAAAGCGCCTTACAGAATGGCACCAGTGGAAATGAAGGAATTAGCAACACAACTGCAAGAGTTACTTAAGAAAGGTGTAATCAGACCTAGTGTATCCCCGTGGGGAGCTCCAGTTTTGTTTGTGAAGAAGAAGGACGGATCTATGCGGCTATGTATTGATTATCGCGAGCTAAACAAGATGACTATCAAGAACAGGTACCCTCTGCCTAGAATCGACGATCTATTTGACCAACTTAAGGGAGCTACGCATTTTTCGAAGATTGATTTGAGATCCGACTACCATCAACTGAAGATCAAGCCTGAGGATATTCCCAAGACTGCCTTTAGGACTCGATATGGACATTACGAGTTTCTAGTGATGTCTTTTGGTTTGACGAATGCTCCAGCTGCTTTCATGGATTTAATGAACCGTGTAATCAAGAGATACTTGGATAAGTTCGTGATTGTATTTATTGATGACATTCTCATTTACTCGAAGTCTCCTGAAGATCATGTAGAACATCTACGTCTAGTTTTGGAAGCTCTGAGAAAGGAAAAGTTGTATGCTAAATTTTCAAAATATGAATTCTAGCTGAAAGAAGTTAAATTTTTAGGACATATTGTGAGCGGTGAAGGAATTTCTGTAGACCCCGCTAAGATAGAAGCCGTAGCAGACTGGGAGAGACCTAAGACTCCAACAGAGGTTAGAAGTTTCCTTGGACTGGCTGGTTATTATCGCAGATTCGTGAAAGATTTCTCAGAGATATCTACGCCACTGACTCGACTTACCAGGAAAAGTGAAAAGTTCGAATGGACTTCCAAGTGTGAAGACAGCTTTCAAGAATTGAAGAAGAGACTAACTACTGCCCCAGTCCTGACCTTACCCGATGAAAAAGGCGACTTCGTGATTTTCAGCGATGCTTCTCACAAAGGTTTAGGATGTGTATTAATGTAGCATGGGAAAGTAATAGCTTATGCCTCTCGTCAGTTGAAGGAATATGAATCCCGATACCCTACTTACGACCTGGAACTTTCTACCATTGTTTTTGCACTCAAGATTTGGAGACATTACCTTTACAGAGAGAAATGCGAGATTTTCACAGATCACAAGAGCTTAAAGTACATATTCACCCAGAAGGAATTGAACATGAGACAGAGAAGATGGTTGGAATTGATCAAAGACTACGACTGCTCGATAAACTACCACCCAGGGAAGGCTAATGTTGTAGCTGATGCTTTAAGTAGAAAGGAAAGACTCAACCTGTTGATAACCTCAGAAGAGTTAGTCAGAGAATTCGAAAAGATGGAGTTAGAAGTCAAGGACCCAGTCCAAAACAATGAAAGAGTCTATACCATTCATTTTCAACCATAGCTGTTAGAGAAGATTCGCCGTTGTCAGGAGCAAGTAGTGGGAGAAAGTAGATCAGAGTTGACCGGAGAAGAGTTTTTAAGCCCAAAAGATGATAAAGGAATTAAGCGATTTGCTTCGAGAATCTGGGTTCCTAATGTTACAGAATTGAAAGAAGAAATCATGAGCGAAGCGCATAACTCGAGATATTCCCTTCATCCAGGAAGCACAAAAATGTATCAAGACATCAAGCAGAATTATTGGTGGCCTAACATGAAAAAAGAGATTGCGGAATAGGTAAGCAAGTGTTTGACCTGTCAGAGAGTGAAAGCAGAACATCAACGACCCAGTGGATTACTCCAATCCTTAGAGATTCTAGAGTGGAAATGGGAGCACATTACCATGGACTTTGTAGTAGGTTTACCTCGAACCAGAGCGAATCACGATGCTACTTGGGTTATAGTTGATAGACTTACGAAGTCCGCTCATTTTTTGCCGATCAGCGAAAGGTATTCAGTAGAGAGACTGGTAGGTTTGTATTTGAAGGAAGTGGTAGTTCGTCATGGAATGCCTGTATCAATAGTGTCGAACAGAGATGCCCGCTTTACTTCTAGATTTTGGAAGAGTTTTCAAGAATGCCTTGGCACCAAGCTAAATTTGAGCACAGCCTATCATCCGCAGACAGACGGACAGAGTGAAAGAACAATCCAGACGATAGAAGATATGCTGCGAGCCTGCGCCTTGGATTTCAAGGGAAGTTGGGATGATCATCTGCCGCTGGTAGAATTTGCTTACAATAATAGTTATCACTCCAGTACTGGCATGGCCCCGTATGAAGATTTGTATGGAAGAAAGTGCAGATCTCCACTTTGTTGGGATGAAGTCGGTGAAGGAAGATTACTCGGGCCATAAATGGTCCATCAGACAAAGCAGTCTGTAGAAACGATTCGGAAGAGATTAGTTGCTGCTCAAGACCGTCAACGGAAGTATGCCGATCTGAAGCGAAAAGATAAATACTTCGAGATAGGAGATAAAGTATTGTTGAAGATTTCCCCGTGGAAAGGGGTAATGAGATTCGGGAAGAAAGGGATACTGAGTCCTAGGTATATTGGACCCTTTGAGATTCTTAAGAAGGTTGGAGCCGTGTCATATCAATTGGCCTTACTGCCAGATCTTCAGCATATTCACAATGTATTCCATGTATCAATATTGAGAGCTTATCATCCTGATCATCGACACGTATTATAGTATGAATCCATCGATGTCAAAGCTAATCTAACCTACGTAGAGCAACCAGTGGAAGTTGTGGACTTTAAAGTGCATGAGTTTCGAAATAAGAAAATAAATTTGGTAAAAGTAATTTGGAGAAATCGTCAAATTGAGGAAGCCACTTGGGAGCTTGAGAATGAGATGCGTATTAAATACCCTGAGTTGTTTAGCCAATTGTGATGATCCCGAGGACGGAATCCTTTTAAGGGAGGGAGATTGTAATAACCGTAGAATTCTTGTAGAATCTCGATTCTCTTTTGATTAGATTTCCGTAGATTTAAATTATTTTGCTTTAATTATTATTAGAGATGCGTGCATTTATTTATATTTTTGTGTGCACTACAAGACTCTAATACTCCCTCCGTCCCTATTTAGTAGTCCCTTTTGCAAAAAACACACATCTTAAGAAACAATTAATTAAAAAATGTGTTTCCTGATTTACCCTTAATTATTGCATTGTTTTGTGGGAGTTTTGATTACTACTGATTTCGGTGCATGATAAATCATTAACTGCATGGTTATACGTTTCCATATAAAACTTTCATTCCTGCACTACTCTTAAACTTCCTTATCTTTTGAATCTATTTTTTGTTTCTTTAAATACTTTGATCAAGCTTCCCTCCACAATTTTCAACTTAAAATTTTAAAATGAATTTTATGAAATTTAAAATTGTAAATCTTCCCACCAAATTTACTTATATAATGAAGCATCAATATAATTTTTCACCACATGTAGTCTCAAATCGTCCCACCAAAATGAGTTCCACATATATTCTGGATTTAAATTACCCTGCAAGTGAAGAAGAAAGACCTATAAATGCCAATACATTTGATCTTAACAGAGGTATATGTTTATGCTATTATTGTCTTTTATACATTCTGTATTTAGACTTTTACTCATACCTAATTTACGCGCAGCATTTGAAGATTCTTTAGATGATGAAGATATTTTAGAGGAGGAAAATTTGCATCATAATCAAAGAGAATCAATTATTGATTTAGATTTGAACCAACCTCCACCAGATAGTAATTTTACAATACTACTTGCTATATGTATATTCTTTCCATATATGTAACCCTCTAATTTTCTTTAAAAATAATTTTGTAGGTGAATCAGATGAGTTAACCGATAGATTACCCAAAAAAAAGAAAGAGTTGTCCAATGATGAACGGCTCGTAATTCATTTAGCTCTACTAAGCAGAAGTGTTGATGGGAAGCTCGAAAAGGGTACCATGAAAGATCTTTCACAAAAATTCTCTGTTTCAACTAAGACCATCTCGCGCATATGGCACCGGGGTAAAAATTCTTCAGCAAATGGTGGTAAAGTTGATGTTAATCATCACAAAACAAAAAATTGTGGGCGTAAGAGAATTACTATCGATCGTGAGAAATTTCGAAAGATACCTTTATCCAAAAGAACTACAATTCGGTCTACGGCATGTGCTATGGAGATAAGCAAATCATCCTTACACCGGTCTTACCAATCCGGTGACCTTCGTCATCATACAAATCCTCTCAAACCATTTCTGAAGGAAACTAACAAGAAAGCACAAGTTGAGTTTTGCTTATCCATGATTGAAAAAAATAGTGGAGATGTTCCTGAATTTGTTGATATGTTAAATGTCATACACATCGATGAGAAGTGGTTCTACATCTCTAAAAAATCTGAGAGATACTATCTTTTACCAGATGAATGTGATCCCGAAAGAAGTTGTAAGAATAAAATTTTTTTAACAAAGGTTATGTTCTTAGCAGCCATGGCGAGACCAAGATTCGACTCGAATGGTAATGAGGTATTCTCGGGAAAGATTGGAATTTTCCCATTTGTCACTAAGGAAACTGCTAAAAGGACCAGTGCAAATAAGGTTGCGGGGACTCTTGAAACTAAGCCTATAACTTCTATAGGAAGAGATCTTTCGAGATCATATTTAATTAACAAGGTATTGCTGGCTATTGTTCATAAATGGCCCATTGGTGATAGGAACAACACTATAACAATTCAACAAGACAATGCAAGGACGCATATCGACCCAAATGATGAGGAATTTCGATTGGCTGTCTCAAAATGTGGCTTGAACGTCCAACTAAGATGTCAACCTCCCAACTCTCCCGACTTGAATGTTTTGGACCTCGGATTCTTCAATGGAATTCAATCTCTGCAGCAAAAGGACGCTACTAGAACAGTGGATGAGTTAATCATTGCGGTTGAAAAAGCATATGATGAGTTCTCTTCAAAGTTGGGGAATCATATTTTTTTGACTTTACAACAATGCATGACTGAAATTCTGAAATGCAAGGGTTCTATTAACTATAAAATTCCACATATGAGTAAGAATTCTTTAGAAAGAAATGGAAATCTACCACTACAATTGCAGTGCGAAGCAAAGCTCGTAAAAGATGTGACGAATTGGCTGAATGCAAGTGGAAATGATTAAGTTTGTTTTAGCAGTTCTGAAATTTAAATTTTCATTCTATTCATTCTGGTGAAAGTAGGTTGATTCTTTTTTTTTCTTAACAGAATTGTCTTTAAACATGTGAATCATGTGAGACCTGCAGATTCATTTCTTTGCAGTGACAGTTCCTTGTGCTAGTAAGCAATTTGTAATAAGATTATGCCATTGAAAAACATAATGTTCATTCCTATATTACATGAAGCAGTAATGCACGCGACAATTACAAACAATGAAATGACGATAGGATAATGCAGCCTTCTGCAGCAGTTTTTGTTAGTTAAAAATATATCGATACATGTATGTGACTTTATCATGTTTATCGTTTCAAGAGTTGAGATGGAAAAATATTGTGAACTTTATAATCAGTTGAGAAGAAACAATGCACAGTCGTTTGAGAAAGATAAACAATCACAAAACTTAGCAAGGAAAATTTTCTCATTATAACAAAGATAATCCATAGCAAGAAAGAAACATCTGTAACATAACTAAATCAACCAATCTTCTACTCTCATTGAAGATATCTCAAAATAATGGAAAATAAATTACTGCAAATATGAAGATTATTTCCCTCACGGATTCGTTCAAGTTCATAGTTTCGTCCGGAGCTACATCCTCTTCAGGGGGCATTTCATTGAGATCAATCTGAAAATGGGGTATTTGGGGTATTTTCTGACCATTCTCACCATGTGCAAGATCTTCATCTTCTTCGTACTCTGGTAACTCATTTAATCGAAGTTATTCATATTTACTGTAACTAGTTTTACACTAAATTTTGACTATACGGTGAAAAAATAAGTACCTATAAGATATATATATATATATATATATATATATATATATAGGAATGGTTAAAAGAAAGAGTAGCACTTAGAAACTCTTCAATTTCTTAATTTAATGAGCTGAGTTATGACTCTATAAATCAACGGTAAAGTCAAATATTGGAACTAGATGTACAGGGGTAGTTTAGGAAAAAATTGTAAAAAAATGTTTTGAAATACTAAAAGGACAACTATTTAGGGACAAAAATTTTTCCCAAAAGGGACTACTAAATAGGGACGGAGGGAGTAATTAATAAGCACAACTCTATTTTTTTTATTATTTACAAATTATTATTATTATTATTATTCTTTTTCTCTCTCAACTACTAATATAACTATTTGTGGCCCAATATTTTACTTCATAAATAGTCATATATGTGCTTTAGGTAACATGTATTTGGGTTAGTAAATCTACTAGTATTAATTTCTTTAGGCCCGATACATATAAGTTACTAGAGCCCAAGTTAGTATAAGTAATCCATTTTAGGGCCTGTTTGGCTTTCCATATCCTACCGAACTTATGGCTTATAAGTCCATAATTCCTTATGGGGGGTGTTTGCCAAAATAAGTTTTAGCTAAAATTATAACTTATAAGTCCATAAGTTGAATGTTAAGAATCCTTAACTTTCAACTTATAACTTATAACTTATTCTCGATATACGCAATATATAATATCCTTCAAATCTTCAAAACCATATATCTTTCGATCCATTCATTAGAAAATTGGTATGTATATATCAAATTTCCCTATTCATCGAGATCTATCCATTGATATCCATTGTTATATATAAAAAAACAATATTTTGAAAATTATATAAAAAAAAAAAGTTAACTTATAAGTTTTGATTTACCCAAACAGTCTAATGATTATAAGTTCTGATTTACCAAACACTCTACTGACTGCTCTACTCATCACTTATATGACATAAGTGCTTATAAGTCATAAGCTACTTATTTTAAGATATCCCAAACATACACTTAGTAAAGTGGGATATAAAAAAAAAAGAAAAGAGAGATCATCTCCCTCATTTTAAACCGAGAGAAAAGAAATTAGAGAGAGAAAAACCAAAACCTCCATAAACACAAAAACTTAAAGAATCTCATAGCCTCCCAAATTCTTGCTTGATCATACATGCATTTATATATTTGAGTAGCCGGTTAAAAGTGCTACAAATCGACATATATATAAAGGGTTTCGAGAAAGTTGTTTTTTGATCGATTCTAAAAGCTTGATTTTTCATAAAAGGGTATGAGTTTATGCCCTTAAATTTCTTTAATTATGAATATACATGCTTTGTTATTGTATTTTCTTGAAAACCCTTGTGTTAATTTAGGAATTATTTTTATTTGAGTTAGGGCTTTTGCAAAATTTAATTAATTGGCGACGGTGGTCGGTGGTGGTGGGTGTTATTTCGGGGTGCAGAAAGGAGGGGAGAGATTGGAGATGGAAAGAGAGATGATCGGGGAAAAGAGAGATAGAGGGAGAGATCGGAGATGGAGAGAGTGAGCGGCGGGGGTTATGAGAAAGAAAGAGGGAGATTAGAGGCAGAGAGAGATAGAGATCGTGAGAGAAAGAGAGGCGACGGGAGAGTGAGAGACGGAGATCGATCGGAGAGATTGAGGAGAGGAGGTGGATCGAGAGAGAGATTGGAGGAGATAGAGAGGACGAGAGATGAGGAAGACAGCGAGAGAGAGAGAGAGAGAGAGAGAGAGAGAGAGAGAGATGGCGGAGGGAGACAGTGGTGGTTGCCGCCGTCGCCGCCGTGGCGTCCAGCCGACGATCCCCTTCGGTGGCGGTGTTTTCAATTGGACAGATTAAGGATGTATGTTTGGGGCTTGGTTTTAATAAAATAATGATAAAATAATAATAAAAGTTGGAATTATTAGGATTGTAATAATAATTGATAAAGAGGGGTTACAAATTATTTGATTTTTTATATAATTAAAAGGAGAATTAGATTAAATTTTGACCTTATAAAATTGGTTTGTTTAAATTAAAAGAGGACCTTTGATTTAAGAAATGCTTGGATTAAGGTAAAGAGAATAAATATGATCTTTTTTGGTTGGATAATAAAATAAGGAAGAAATTAGAATTCGAGAGAATTGTCGAAATGGAAATATTATTTTTTTTATATAAATAGCATTTTGTTAAGAAATATGGATGTTGGTGGTGTTTCTCTAATTAAATAAAAATGGATTCTTTAGTTCTGAGAATAAATAGGAACTAATTTTATTAGTACTTTAAAATGGACTTATTAAAATAGAGAATGTCTAGATAAAATTTTAGAGACTTGATACGAGCCAAATTAAATAATTTATTTAAATTAGTGAACTTCGTCATAAAATGAAAATTGTCAATAATTTATGAGGACCTTATAAAAATACTTTTATATTTGAAGTGTACTTCAAATAAATCAAATAGCATTGTTTATTAGAATTAAAAAGAGGCTTTTAATTGAAAATTTTCCCTTGTGAATAACTAGAGCGAGATTTTCCGAGTACATTCTGTTTAAAATCTTATGATACCATAGAACTCGAATTATTAAAATTTAAAGGAAAAGCGAATAGTGCCTTCATTTAAATTGCGGATAAGGCATCAATGAGATTTTAAACTTCGAGAATATTCCCGATTATTGTTCGAGAATTATTTGGTGCATGATTACCGAATTATTTTGATAATACATGATTACATCCTTACTTGAGTACTGAAATTATTTTGATAATTATCATAGAGCCTCCCTTTTCGAGAATTGAGACATCTGCTAGCGGTTAGCACTCTTTTAATTATTTTGGTAGCGTTTAACGTCGAAACAGAGGCAAATTCATTCCTACTCTAACTCTCGGAAACTTTGTATTTCTGTTCGTATTATTTCATTTATTGATTATTTTCGAGCTATCAATTATGAGATTTATTTGCTGCTCTTTATGATGCAATAATTTCTTTTGAGCATTATTTCTCGTTAAATATTACGATACTGTTAATTTAGTTTAATTGTGAATTATACTCCCTACATGCGTAGAGGAAAATTCGTTGCTATCAGGTCGATCTCATTAATTCGAGACGACTATTATTTTGATTCAGTAAAACTAATCTCATTCGTTCGAGATAGTTAAATTTATTCTTTTCAGTTGAATTTATTGTACGAATTCAACAATAATTTATTGATTATCTTTTAGTTATTTCATCTTTCGAATCAACCGATAGGAATTATAAAATTTGAATCGATAGAAGGCTATTCATTGATCAAGTAAAAACATTCTATTTAACGTTAATCAGTTTTGAGTATTATAATCATTCGAGGGGTACTACTTGTTCAGTACGACTCATTATGTTTCATTTTAAGACTATCCTCATTATTTCGAGATAGTTACCTTTCTTGTCAAAGGTTGGCACTTTGTTCGTGTCAACCAATTAAAATATGTTTATTGAGAGTTTACATCAGTCCATTGTTCGGATTGCTGGTACATTGAGCAAAACTGGCAGTCCGCCAGATCAAATAAGTATTTCCTGTGAAGTTTATCTCAAAGTGTCAGTTCATTAAATGTTCGGGAATTCTGTATTCTACTGGTCAATTTTGGGAAAGAAGCTCATTTCAGAGAAAGAGAGACTTGTGTACCTTTATATGGACACAAGAATATTTTAGGCACTATGATGCCAGGGTTGATATAATCACCCACTATGATGCTAGCATTCATACTATATATTATATTCGTTGATATCGTATTGTAGCCTTGATCGGGCGAAGTGCGGTGTCATTGGAGGACGGTATTCCCGGTCGGATAGTTGATCGCCCCATCGAGATACCGAAAGGATGGAAGACCAGTTATTCAATTATCTTGAGTCATCAGAGTTTCACTAAATGAGTCTTTTGAGTATCTGTTTTCGAGATGAGTCTTGAGTCAAATTGTCAGATTTCTGATATCCGATTTTCATTTAAATTTAGAGTATTTCTTTCGATAAATCTTATTATATTTATATACTGAGCAAGGAGAGAACTTGCTGAGCACCATAGCTGCTCATTCTTCATTTACAACATTTGTTCAGCTGTCAAGATGGAGAAAGCCGAGACGTCCAGCCAGAGAATCAAAGGGAAGGAGAAAGCTCCGGGCTTTTGAGATCGGGATTAAACCATCAAGTTGGAACCTGCTGTCCTCCCTACCTTGTGAACTTGTGTAACTTATTATTCAGAGTTGTAACAATAGTATTGTAATAAAGTGTGAGACCGATCTTGGATCTGTGGAGTGTGTTAGTTACAGAGGCATGCCTGTATACATCTAATAACAAGCCTAATTGTTTGTAATGCTTTGCATTACTTACATGACCTCTTAACTGAGGGAACCTCTAGTTGTAGAGTTTCTGTTTGTATTGTACTTGTAGAAGGCATCAAATCCTAGTTGTGTAATTGTACAAATAGAGTCTTGAATAATGCTTGAAAGAAGTTCCAAGGTTCATGCCTCAAGCAAGGAGTTAAAGACTATCAAATAATCACATTTGGGATTTGAAGTAATGAAGAATTTGCCTAAGTACCAATTCGAGAAGTATATTTGTCTATTCGAGAAGTCCAGCATTCGAGAAGTCAGAGATTCGATATCTCAAGACACTATTCGATATCTCTGAATACATTGTTCGATATCTCATTCGATATCTCAGGGATTCGATATGTCTACTACTCTATTCGAGAACTCAAGAAGTCAACAAGTCAAGATGGTATTCGAGTTCTCAAAGAGTCAACAAGTCAAAGTTCCATTCGATATCTCAAAGACTCAGAAAGCTATTCGACAACTCGAGGATTCGATAAGTCAAATGCTCTATTCGACAACTCAAGGAATCCTGATGGAAAAGAGCTATTCGAGAAGTGGTTCGATATGTCACTATAACAGTATTCGAGAACTCAGAGTTATCGATCAAGTCAATTCTAGTTCTCGAATCACTTACTTAGTCACTTCTCGAATACATTCTTGGAGACAAAATACTGAAGAAATTGTACAAGTCAGAAACCTGCAACAAGCCAATGCACTTTATGGACCACAACCTGTAACGTGCTCTGGAAAGCCTACAAGGAAGCTTGGAGAGATATAGAAGAGACAAGGAGCTAAAGAAGTGGATCTAAACAGGCTTTGCAAAGTCAAATCTGTAACCGTTTGGACGCTTACTCAAAAAAGGATAGACAGACTAGAAAGTAATTTGTTTAGCTACCTTATTTGTAGTAAGCAGGCTGTATCCATGTTCTATAAGGACACAGCCTCACTTCATAACTTAGTAACTTTGTGAGTCAAGTTTTTCATACACTGTAAGCTATATCTCTCTGAGAAAAACGAAGCTGAGAATACTACCATTTGTATTCACAGATTGTAGCAACCTTTATCTAATATACATTAGATTAAAGTGATATTGTGTCTTGTGTTGTTTATTTATCCGCACCTTAATTTCTGCACACACAGGCACTTATCTGCTACACAGACTCAATCCAAGAAAAGTTCAAGAATCCATTCACCCCCCCTCTGTATTCTTTTACCGTGTTCAATACTCAACAAGTGGTATCAGAGAGGGCTGTTTATTCAAAAACAGAGAAACGATCATGAGTTCGAATACACCAAAGACTACAGGAACGGTGAAGGTCCCTAAGTTTGATAAAGAAAACTTCAACCTCTGGAAGATAAAGATGATGTTGTTCATCAAAGCCTCTCATCCCTTGTATCCTGAGATTCTCAAGAATGGTCCTTTTGTTCCACAACAAGAGATACCAGAGAAGACTGTTGGAACCATAACTATCCCAAGAGCTTATGAGGCCAAGGATCCATCAAAGTGGACAGAGTCAGAAAGGGAGAAGGTTGCTCTTGACAGCCACCTCATGTTGCTCATCATTGATTCCATGGATATGTCAATGTTTGCAAACATTGCATCATGCACGTCTGCTAAAGAGATGTGGGATCACATTGAGGTGTTGTGTGAAGGGACTGATGAGGTTAAAGAAAACAGGAAACAGATATTGGTCACACAGTATGAAGCTTTCATGGCACAGCCCAAGGAAAGCATCACTGAGATGTTTAAAAGGTTTCACAAGCTAGTTACTGAGTTGCAGATGAATGGAAAGGTTTACAGCACCAAGGAGTTAAATATGAAATTTCTGTTGTCTTCACCAAATCATCTGGAGCAAAGAGTCATTTCCCTTAGAGAGAGAGATTTGAACAAAGTCACCTATGATGTACTCTATGGAGTCCTAAAGACTCATGAACTTGAGTTGCTTCAGAAGAGGGCTATCCAAGCAAACCAAGGTAGGATGATAAACACATCATGTGCCTTGATTGTCAACAAATCCATCCTGGACCTAGAAGCATCTACAAGCCAACTAAGGATAGAGGAGGTGGCAGATGATGAAGAAACTGAAGCTGGGGTGAGTGAACCTGTTGAGGAAAAGGAGGAAGAAGAAGAGGAGTTTTACACTCTGGAAGAACTTGATGGGATGGAAAATACTTCATATGCTTTCATGGCCAGAAAATTTCCAAACATCAGATTTAAAAGAAATCAACCCTTCAAACCCAAAACTCAAAACCATTCAGCCAACAAGAACAAGGCACCTGTGAAACCAAACAGAAATAAGTTCAAAACCGGTTATGTGGATAGGTCATCTGTAAGGTGTTATAGATGCAATGACCTAGGGCATTTTGCCAGTGAATGCAAGAAGCCTAAAAAGAAGGATAGAGATTATCTTGAGCTAGAAGCTAAGTATGAGGCCCTTCTGAAAAAGCAGACACATGGTAAGGCCTACATAGCTGAAGGGAAGTGTTGGGATGATTCTGAGAGTGATGAAGAGGAACAAGAATTCTGCAATTATGCCTTGATGGCCAACTCCAAGGATGACTCATCTTCATCTGATTCTCAGGTACCATCTCTCACTACTATAGACATGTCTGTTTCTGAATACAAATCCATGATTGAACAATTATCTGTTGAAATGTTTAATATTCATACTAGTATGACTGCTGCTAATGAGGAGATTGCTAAACTGTCTACTAGAAATGAAGTATTAATCAAAAAGAATGAGGAACTTGAGCTAACTGCTATGCAAGTAGAAAACCTTAAGAAAGAAGTTGAATATTTGGAGAACAAGGTTCTATGTGCTAGTCAAGTAGAGAAGGCTCTTAGGGATGAATTAGCTGAGAATGAATTCAAACTTAAAACTTTCAAGAAATCATCTGGTTTAGTGCAATCCTACTGTGAGAAAATTGAAGCTAAACCTAAAGCAGCTATTGGACTTGACTATGACTCTCTCACACAAAGGAAAGGCTATGCTGTCATCGAAGAGGACACAGCTGTTCATGAGAAAGTGCCCCACATTTTGAGAAAAACTGTAAATCCAATTTTTAAGGAATCAACATTTGAAATTGATGAGGATGCCTTACTCATCAAGCAAATGTTGAATGATGAGGATGAGGCACAATCTAGTGAACAGCAAGCATCCTCTAAGGGTGAGAGTGCCAAGTCAAAGACCAAGAAGCCAGTAGTTGATAGGCCAAGACCTAAGAAGTTTGTTAAGTTTGTATCAGCTGGGAAGAGTGAATCAGGAAAGGAAGTGACTAAAAAGAAACAGAACAGAAATGGCAAGTTAGGGATTAACAAGGATAACAACTATGCTTATATGCCTCATGCCCCTAGGAAAACTTGTCAGAATTGTTTCAGTACCAATCATTTAACTCATGCATGCAAGAAACCTGTTGGTAGTGTGTCTAAACCTTTCTATGATTGTTCTGTGCCTCTAAGACATAGAGATGCACCCTTCTGTGATAAATTTGACTGTATGCCATGCAATATGAATGTTATGACTAGTTGTTTTAATTTAAGAAGACAGTTCATTGATGGTTGTATCAGTCACAATTCTCATACACACTACACAAGGTCAAAGTCTTCAAGTCCTCCTAAAGCTAGGAAGGTACCTTTGTCACCTAAGTCTGAAACCTCAGGTTCTAAGACTTCCAACAGTGACAAGAAGACTGACACTAAGAAAGTTAACAAGCATGTTGTTTATGATAAAACTGTCTCTAAGTCACATGGACCCAAACTTGTTTGGGTACCAAAGGAAAAGTAATACCTTTGTGTTTGCAGGGCAAAGAAAGTGAGAAGAAGGTCATGTGGATTTTGGACAGTGGATGCTCAAATCATATGACTGGTGATATGGCCCTGCTATCACAGTATGAGGAAAAGGCTGGCCCAATGGTTGCTTTTGGAGATGACAGCATGGGTAACACATTGGGATATGGCAAGCTGAAAGTTGGAAATGTCATCATTGAAGATGTAGCACTAGTCAAGGGGCTCAAGCATAATCTGTTAAGTGTTGGTCAGTTTACTGATAGAGGATTCAAAGTGAATTTTGACAAAGATGAATGTTTGATCACCCACAAGAAGACTGGTGATTTTGCTCTATCTGGAGTAAGGAAGGGAAGCCTGTTTGTAGCCAATATGGACTCTGCAAACAAGGACAAAATTTGTTGCTTTTACTCAAAAGCATCAAATGAAGATTGTTGGCTGTGGCACAAGAAACTATCACACCTGAACTTTAAGGCCATTAATTCTCTAGTCAAAAGAGAGTTAGTGAGAGGCATGCCCACACTTGAATTCTGCCAAGAAGGAGTGTGTGAGGCTTGTCAAAAAGGAAAAATGAAGAGATCAAGCCACAAGTCAAAGACAGTGACATCTGTAACCAAGCCACTACAACTTATCCATATGGATTTGTTTGGGCCTGTTAACATAATGTCACTTGGAAGAAAGAAGTATGCCCTGGTAATGGTTGATGATTTTTCAAGGTATACATGGGTAGAATTTCTGGCATCAAAAGATGAGGCTCCACAAGTAATCATTGAGCATATAAAGAAAGTTGACAAGGAAGCAAAGGCAAACAATGCAAGTGTGATTGCATTGAGGAGTGATAATGGAACAGAGTTCAGAAATGCCACACTTGAAGCATTCTGCAAAGAGAATGGCATTTCTCAGTAATTCTCAGCTCCAAGGACTCCACAACAAAATGGAGTTGTTGAGAGAAAGAATAGAACTCTAATTGAGGCTGCTAGAACAATGTTACTTGATGCAAAAGTGCCCACATGTTTTTGGGCTGAGGCTGTGAGCACTGCATGCTATATTCAGAACAGAACCCTCATCAACAAAAACACTGGAAAGACTCCTTACAACTTGATGACTGGAAAGAAGCCTACACTGAAGTATATTCATACTTTTGGAAGCAAATGCTTTGTACTTAAGGACAATTCTGAATATGTTGGAAAGTTTGATGCAAAAGCATTTGAAGGAATTTTTCTTGGCTATTCTATGGAAAGAATTGCATACAAGGTTTATGTCATCAGTCAAAAGAAAGTTATGGAAAGCACAGATGTAACATTTGATGACAGCAAACTACCTGGACTAGAAGAAGCCAATGATGAAGACAAAGATCCATTGAAGTTTGATAATCTAGATGATTCTGATGAAGAGACTGAAACTAGAGTTGAAACTCAAGTTCAACAAACTCAAGTGAATAATGATACAAGAGAAGAATTTGTGCCAATCAATAGTGAAGAAACAAGCATCCAAGACACACCTGTGAGTAATGGCAACTTCACAGGGGGAGGAAATGAGGATGATCATGATGAGGATGATGAAGCAACATCAAGGATGAGAAATCAGGCTGAACACTCAAGGAAATGGGATAGATCACACACTGCAGAGCAAATCATTGGAGATCCTAATGCAGGAGTAAGGACTAGGAGAGCAACTCAAAATGAGTGCCTCTATGGATGTTTTCTATCACAAGTTGAGCCTAAGAAACTTGATGATGCATTGTTGGATCCAGATTGGATTATTGCCATGCAAGAGGAGCTGAATCAATTTGAAAGGAACAAAGTATGGGAACTTGTGCCTGCACCAAAGAATAGAACCATTGTTGGAACAAAATGGGTTCTGAAGAATAAGATGGATGAAGATGGTGTAATAATAAGAAACAAAGCAAGGCTGGTTGCAAAAGGATACTCTCAACATGAAGGCATTGATTATGATGAGACATTTGCCCCTGTTGCTAGATTGGAAGCCATTAGAATATTCTTGGCATTTGCTGCTCATTCAAACTTTAAAGTTTATCAAATGGATGTCAAGAGTGCATTTCTAAATGGAGAGTTGGAAGAAGAGGTTTATGTGCAACAACCACCTGGCTTTGAGGATCCACATTTCCCAGAATTTGTCTACAGATTGCTTAAGGCACTGTATGGACTTAAGCAAGCTCCAAGAGCATGGTATGATACTCTATCACAATTTCTTCTTGAAAATCAATTCACTCGAGGCACATTGGACAAGACACTGTTTTACAAGAAGCATGGTGATGATATGATCCTAGTTCAAATCTATGTGGATGATATCATTTTTGGTTCTACAAATGAGAAACTGTGTGAGAAATTCTCTAAACTCATGCAGAGCAGATATGAGATGAGTATGATGGGAGAGTTGACATTCTTTCTAGGGTTGCAAGTCAGTCAAAGGAAGGATGGTATCTTTATCAGTCAAACCAAGTACATCAAGGATTTATTGAAGAAGTTTGACTTGGAAGATTGTTCACCTGCCAAGACACCCATGGCCACTGCCACTAAATTGGATGAAGATGCTAAAGGCAAGAGAGTAGATATCTCAGTCTACAGAGGCATGGTTGGTTCTCTACTCTACCTCACTGCAAGTAGGCCAGACATCATGTTTGCTACATGCTTGTGTGCAAGGTTTCAATCAAATCCAAAGGAATCACATTTGATTGCAATAAAAAGGATCTTTAGATATCTGAAGGGCACTCCTAACTTGGGATTATGGTACCCTAAGGACACAGGGTTCAATCTGGTTGGCTACTCTGATGCTGATTATGCTGGATGCAGAGTGGATAGGAAAAGCACCTCAGGAAGCTGCCAGTTTCTTGGACAAAGGTTAGTTTCTTGGTATAGCAAGAAGCAACAATCTGTGTCAACTTCTACAGCTGAGGCTGAATATATAGCTGCTGGAAGTTGCTGTGCTCAAGTGCTTTGGATTAGAAATCAACTTAGAGATTATGGACTTGTGTTGGAAAGAATTCCAATCATGTGTGACAATACAAGTGCAATCTCTATAGTTGCCAATCCTGTCAATCATTCTAGAACAAAGCACATTGACATCAGATATCATTTCATAAGAGAACATGCAACTAATGGAACCATTGAGTTGCATTATGTCTCTACAGATAAACAACTAGCTGATATATTCACTAAGCCATTAGATGAAGCCACCTTCACAAGGTTGGTAAGTGAGATTGGAATGTTGAATTCTTCAGATTCTGGCTAAGTGAATACATCATCTAGATTGTTGCAGCAGTAAACACTTACTTTATCTAAATCCTCAATATTTTTGAAGTAAGTGTTGGCTGAAATATGATTTATAAATATTTCAAATCTGTTGCATATGTTGAAAATCATATTTTTATTAACTCAAAATTTCTATGAAATTTTGAGAAAATCACTATTTGGTTTGCTAGGATATTTTTCAATGAATATGTCTGGTAAATTTTTACAAGATAGTGAAAATCAAATTTTTATGAGTGATGGGTATAGTTCGATAAGTCAGACTTCTCGAATGATTCACTATTCGACATCTCTAATAAGTCTCATTAGAGTACTCTTGAGTTCTCGAATAGAGTCTTTCTGAGATATCGAATAGAGGAATTATTGACTTCTCGAATATAGTAACTGAGTTCTCGAATGACTGAGTTCTCGAACACTATATTTGAGTTCTCGAATCATTTGAAAAGGCTGAATTCTCGCTGAATTTTAATCGATTTTGGACTTTTTGTCTAAAAGTTTAATTCACTCATAAAAACACATTTTATTTAATTTAGAATTATTTCTAAGTTAGATAACTGCCAGCTGTGAGTTTCTATCTGCTTGAGTTATCGATTAAGCCATTCTTGACTTCTCGAATAGTTGTTTTCTACTTCTCGAATGCCTGACTTGTCGATACAAAACAGTCTGCTAATCGACAATTCAAGTACTTCATACTTATACAATCTCACATCTATTCGATTCATTTCATTCGATTTCTCAAGCATCTACACTCTCTAAACCCCTGAAACCCTAGCTACGAAAAGCCAAATTTCTTCTTCAACCTTCAATTTCTTTTCTCTCTTCTACACAAATGGCAACAGTAAAGTTCAACACCAACTTCATCGCTCTCACTAGCGATGTTGAAGCACCCAATGCAAATTTCAAGTGCTTTATGAAATGGATGGCTGAGTCATATATCAAAGATGCACTCTCTGCCAACCCAACTCTGTATCTCGATATTCTGGAACAATTCTGGAGTACTGCTATTGTGGAGGTTGTAGCCCTGGAAAACGCAATCACTTCCTATGTCATCTACTGCAAGGTTCAAGATAAGGAAATCACTATCACTACTGCAGACATGAACCAAGCACTAGGCCTACAACAAGAGTCATTTGACAGACTGGCCACTAATGCAGAGTTGGAGGAATTCTTTGAGTTCATAAACTACTCAGATGGGATTAACCTTGGAAAGCTAAACAGAAAGAATCTGAGAAAGGAGTGGAGTTATGTGTTTGCAACTCTTCTCCAAGTCTTCACTGCCAGGAAATCAAGCTTTGACCAAATCAGTGCACCTGTGCAGCAAATTGGATATGCTTTGGCCTATGGAAAGAAGATAGATGTTGGCCAAATCATACTTCAAGAATTATATGGGAGACTTGGTAAGAACACAACCAAGTCCCTCGCTTTATTCAATCTGTACTTAATTATAAAAATGCTTCATTGATTGAATTGCCTGGGATTGATAAAAATAAAATAGGCTATCCTAAGTCCATGACCAAACTCATTTTTGGTAATTTGGAAACTAGGAATGATGTGGATGTAAGACTGAACATAACTCCCCACATGGAGAATTTGTTTAGGACTTACCCCCACAACATGCCAACATTTGATGCAAAATCTAAGTTAGCACAGCCCAAGCAAGTAGAACAAAATGCTAACCCAGGGCCTGCTAACCAATCCTCTCAACCAAACACTCTACCACATACTGAGCCAACTGCATCATCCTCTCAAAAGGGTGATGTTAGTAAAAAGAAGAGAAAGGAAGTAATGTCTGCACCTTTAAATATTTTGTCTGAAGCAGCATTAGCTGTTGAATTAGGTCTAGGAAGTGAGGAAACTGAGTTACCCTTACACAGAACAAAGAAGAAGAAAACTAAGACCACCTCTTCAGTCACACAAATGGCTGAAGTTGTAAAATCAGGGGCACACAGCTCACTAGGTGTATCCTCTCAACAGGGTGCACCTATAGAATCAAGCATTCTCCCCAATGCACCCTCTTGTATAGAGTCAGCACATGGGAGTGATAAGGCTGGCACAACACTGAGTGGAGAGCACATCACTTTTGAACCTCCCTCTATCTCTCAGGGGGAGTTGCCAAAATCTACTCTAAAACACACTTCTCTTCCAGAATCTAACTCTGAAATTTCTTTGGAACCTGCAACTCAGACAACTGAGATGCAAGGTATTGATCATCAAGAATTCTTTTCTCTTGATGAGCCAATAATTTCAAGTGACTTAGTGCATGACACTTTGTTCACCACTCAGAACCCACATTTAGATGGTGAGGGAATGCATGCTGAGGCATATCCTAATGACACCATCACAAACACAGAGGTTCCCCTAGTTTTTACTAGAGACTCTGTGCCTGTGTCAACTGCTGGTGTAATTCATCCCACTTCTGTGGTGACACCAGTAGTAGAGTCAATCCATCCGGTTACAGAAGTTGCATCTGTAACTGAGGAGACTAGCTTGCCTAGCTCTAGCTCTGACTTCATGTCAACATGGCTGAAGCCTGTGCAACATGACAGTGCTTCAGGATCAGGGTCTGTTCCACAACAATTGACGGTTGAAGCACTTCAAAGCTTAATTGTGGATCAGATTCCTGAGTTCACAAAGATTGCTCAGCACCTTCTCACTGCAGACATGCCCAATCCAGACTATGAGGCTATTCTGTTATGCCATAGGGATGATGTGGAAGTGCAGAAGTCAAAGATCATTGATGATGCTGAGAGAGATGGCAACATAGATGCCTGGTTGCAAGGAAAATATGATATTACTCTCGATGAAGCACTTCAGTATCTCAGGGAGGAATACATCACTTCACTGGGCTCCAATGCAAAATCCCTGTCACCTGGTGAAGTGTATGAAGCTGTAAATGACTCCTACAAGGGTTTCCTCAAGGCTGCACACTATCTTGGCAAGGGAGTCAAAACTGAAGTCAACAGGGTGTGTGATAAGACAGCCACTTCAGTAGCAGAAGTCAAGAGGGCCTTTGATGCTAAATTTCCTCAATTGGACAGTGTGTTCAAGGACATCAAACACTGCAACTCTACCTGCACTCAGGTGGACAATGGGCTGGCTGTGCTAAAAGATGCTGTCACAGGTCTGGGGCATAAATTTCAGAATCTATCTGACCAGACTACAGATGCCAATGCCATGCTGAGGATAATGTTCAAAAATCTTTATGGAGATAGACTAGTGACTGATGTCCCTGTGCATGAATTGTCTAAATATGAAGTGAAGAGGCTTCAGGACCAATCTTTATCTGGCTTCAAGGCCAATGAGCTATTCACTAAGGTCAACACTCTTGAGCAGGAGGTAGCTACTCTCACCAAGACCAATGCTCATCTCACAGAAAAGGTTGCATTGCTAAATGATCAGTTGGACACTCATGCATCCACCACAGCTGATGTCCTTCTGCATCAACAATCCATGTTAGCTGCAATGATGAAGCATATGGGTCTCCCTCTACCTGATGAATCTTCACTCCCAAAGGACATTTCTACAGCCTCTGTGCCTGACAACAAGCCTAAGGGGGAGAAGAAGGCCAGGAACTCAAATTCAAAGGGGGAGACAAAGGGAGAGAAAGGCATAATAATCAAAGAGGGTGGTCAACAAAGGGCTTCTAAGTCTCTAGCAAATGTGCCTGGCAAGGGAAAAGCCAAAGTAGATGAGCCTCCATCTATCTTGCCAGTTGTCACCTTACCAACTGTGCACATCACTACTCCTGGAGGACAAAAGCAATCCATAACTACCACAGTGGTTGCAGGGAGTATGCCATCTGACAAACCTCCAATCTCTATATCTGAGAGTGCCAAGCCTGTAGAAGTCAAAGTTGTTACTGAGGCCAAGCTACAAGAAGTTGCTAACTCCAATGACTATCATGATAAAGCCTTCTTGGAGTTTCTGAAAGCCATAAGGGAACAGGTTGGTGACACTCAGTTTTATCTGAGGGAGGTGAAGAAGCAGATAGACTACATCACTGTCATCCCCAAGAAAGTCAACAATTTATGGGTCAAGGAGATAGTGATGGTTTCCAAACTAAAGATATGGCATCTAACATACCAGACTCTACAAGACCTAAAGCACTCAGAGATAGATGCCATACTTGAGATCATTGAGAAGAAAAATGAGAACAGCAAGAGTCTGTTTGATGATTTGAGGAAGGGTCAACCTACAAGGCTACCAGAAGTGATCAAGAAGCCATGGGCAATCATTTATCAGTCTGGTACCAGAATTGAAGATATCAAGCAACTGGTCATTCCCCATGATCTCACCTCCAGAAATCACAGACTGATCATTGCTATCATTGATCAATTACAGAAGAAGGTTGGAGCCAGAAATGCTGAAGAAATTGAGGCACTGCATATCCTCAGAACCTATATTGCAACTGGTGAAATTCCAGAGATGGCTCAACCTAGGAGAAATAAGGATGATGATTCTGAAGACAAAGGTGATGGGAGGAGAAGACATCACAGGTGAGATAAGGGTGATGAAGATAAGAAGAAAAAGGGGGACAAGGATGAAAAGGATGATGATGACCAGGGTAAAACATATGTGAGAAAGAGTGGAAGACAGCAAGCCTTAGGCACTGCTAGCAGTAACCTCACCACAACACAAGACTCTAGGTCTAGGGTGAATACTGTTAGTAGTGACCTACCAAAATCTACATCTATGGCTTCTGCAACTGTCTTACCACCTCAAGAAGAGAAGAAGATTCAAGTCAAGAAACCATGTGTATGTTTCAGAAAGCAATCTGCTAATGGAATACTACTATGGTCTACCAACAAAGGTCAAAGATTTCTGCCAAGCAATCATGTCAAGAGGATGAAATTTAAACATGCTGCAAGGAGAGTGAAGCTATCCAAATCTAGAGCCCTAACAATCATTCCAGGATTGAAACTCCAGCCACTTGATGAAGACTTTGATGAAGAGCAACTGCTATTTCTAAGAGCTCAAAAGATATGCTATGCTGCAATTGTGGATGACCACCTTGAAATCAAGTACACTGATGGGAAAGAAATGAAGTTCAAACAAGGGGGTTGTCAACATTGGGGTGAATTGTATGAGATAGAAAGAATCATTGCATTGCTGGGTTCTAAAGACAAGGTGGAGAAAGTATGGAAGCTGGAATTGATTGACTTTGTGAAAATGAAGAAAGATTATGCTGAGAAGATAAGAAAGGGCTGCTATGAAAAATGGTTAGAAAGGGAGAAAGAAATTGATAGACTGGAGATTGAAGCAGAAAAGCTAAGGGCAAAGGGATTGTGTAGAGTTCAGTTTGATCCCTATGTGGTGAAGTATAGGAGAAGAAATGGAGCCAATGTCAATATAAGAATGGACCTACTCAATCACTATCCTGCCAACATTCTGAAGCCAGTGCTTGAAGATTTCAAAAACTCTATTATGATTGAAGAATTGGATGCTATGACAGAAATCATGAGAGCAGTAGATGAGATTGCAAGAAAGGAGAAAGAAAGGAAACAGAAAGCATATGATGATCTACAAGCCAAAGCAATGGAGATGCAATCAAAAGAAAATGGCTAGTACCTCATCATACTGTAAGAATATTTATCTTGTAATTTCATTTATGTGTTCAATCAAATCACATACCTGTACTTTTAAAGTTTTATCTTTAATGTATGATAGGCTTGTTATCAGACATGAAATTGTGACTAAGGGTCTCACTCACAATTTGGGGGAGATTGTTAGTTACAGAGGCATGCCTGTATACATCTAATAACAAGCCTAATTGTTTGTAATGCTTTGCATTACTTACATGACCTCTTAACTGAGGGAACCTCTAGTTGTAGAGTTTCTGTTTGTATTGTACTTGTAGAAGGCATCAAATCCTAGTTGTGTAATTGTACAAATAGAGTCTTGAATAATGCTTGAAAGAAGTTCCAAGGTTCATGCCTCAAGCAAGGAGTTAAAGACTATCAAATAATCACATTTGGGATTTGAAGTAATGAAGAATTTGCCTAAGTACCAATTCGAGAAGTATATTTGTCTATTCGAGAAGTCCAGCATTCGAGAAGTCAGAGATTCGATATCTCAAGACACTATTCGATATCTCTGAATACACTGTTCGATATCTCATTCGATATCTCAGGGATTCGATATGTCTACTACTCTATTCGAGAACTCAAGAAGTCAACAAGTCAAGATGGTATTCGAGTTCTCAAAGAGTCAACAAGTCAAAGTTCCATTCGATATCTCAAAGACTCAGAAAGCTATTCGACAACTCGAGGATTCGATAAGTCAAATGCTCTATTCGACAACTCAAGGAATCCTGATGGAAAAGAGCTATTCGAGAAGTGGTTCGATATGTCACTATAACAGTATTCGAGAACTCAGAGTTATCGATCAAGTCAATTCTAGTTCTCGAATCACTTACTTAGTCACTTCTCGAATACATTCTTGGAGACAAAATACTGAAGAAATTGTACAAGTCAGAAACCTGCAACAAGCCAATGCACTTTATGGACCACAACCTGTAACGTGCTCTGGAAAGCCTACAAGGAAGCTTGGAGAGATATAGAAGAGACAAGGAGCTAAAGAAGTGGATCTAAACAGGCTTTGCAAAGTCAAATCTGTAACCGTTTGGACGCTTACTCAAAAAAGGATAGACAGACTAGAAAGTAATTTGTTTAGCTACCTTATTTGTAGTAAGCAGGCTGTATCCATGTTCTATAAGGACACAGCCTCACTTCATAACTTAGTAACTTTGTGAGTCAAGTTTTTCATACACTGTAAGCTATATCTCTCTGAGAAAAACGAAGCTGAGAATACTACCATTTGTATTCACAGATTGTAGCAACCTTTATCTAATATACATTAGATTAAAGTGATATTGTGTCTTGTGTTGTTTATTTATCCGCACCTTAATTTCTGCACACACAGGCACTTATCTGCTACACAGACTCAATCCAAGAAAAGTTCAAGAATCCATTCACCCCCCCCCCTCTGTATTCTTTTACCGTGTTCAATACTCAACAGAGTGGGACTTTTTCGCTCCGTTGTAATAATGATTTTATTATTTTCGAGATAACGTGTGTTGCAGGATGCTGAGACCTGATGTGACGACCCGGGTCCCCGGACAGGGCGGATTTGGGGGCGTCACAATCTTGCAAAAAAAATATTTTATATTTTAATGTGTTATAAAATAAAAATTATATTTATACTGAAATACGAAAAGATGTATGTTAAAGATTTAAATCATATCTAATTAGGTTTTCTACGATGAATAGCATTATCAATGTAGGAATTTTACATTGAATTGGATTAATTAAAAATTGGTAATTATATTTTTTCTCTTCAAATTCTGAGTGTTTCCATTTGAATAATAAATATTAAATCATCACTAAATTAAAGATAGTTTTATGAGCTTTGCGTGGATTATAAAATCATCAAAATATGATTTCTAAATTTTAAATTGAGCCCAAATAGTAAACATGAATTTTTTTTAATACTAATAAAAAAAATAAGTAAAATTCAATTCTAATACAATATTTTTTAATTATATCCTTTTCAGATTATAATTTTCCTTATAAAATTCAATTCTAATACAAACTTCTTTAATTATATCCTTTTTAGATTATAATTTTATTTCTAAAAATCACTTCTAATGCAACCTTTTATAATTATATCCTTTTTAGATTATAATTTTCTTTTTACAATTAGATAATCTTGATCGTCTATATTTAAAAAGATTAGATTCAACGGTTGAGATTATTTTAGTAGTACAGCGACCAAAATTGTGGATAAGATCCCTCTTACACTTATTATATATAAGGATATAATTATATGCCAACAAGGATTTTCAAGCCTATTTAGTAATTTATTAATTTGTCCTTCCATCATATTAATATTAAAAACAATGTTTATCATGAGAGTTGAACCCATGACCTTTATGTAAAGAAAGGATTATTTTCGCATCTCCAACCACTACGCCAAAGAAATTTTTAGAACCTTTTTATAACTGCCAACAAGGTTTTTCAAGCCTATTTAGTAATTTACTAATTTGTCCTTCCATCATATTAATATTAAAAAAAATGTTTGTCAGGAGAGTTGAACCCATGACCTTTACGTAAAGAAATGATTATTTTCGCATCTCCAACCACTACACCAAAGAAGTTTTTAGAACCTTTTTATAACTCATTAAATACATACTCCAAGAACTCATTTATTATAATATTGTTCAATATTTCTATTAATTCATATATTTTATAGTCAAACCTGGGCCAAATTGTTCATCGGACTAATCAGAGCTTTACCGAGCAAAGTTCAATCTTTAAATTACTCGATTCTTGAGGTTCGCGAGACTAATCGGACTTTTAATATTTAAAATTTTTAAATATTATAAATATCTTTCAATGTAAATATTCAATATTTTATAAAATTCATATATTTTATCAAGTTAAACCCGTGTAGAACATAAGTAGAACCGTTTATATTCAAACTTTTTTCATAACAGGTTAAAATCGATTCGAGATTTCAAGTTTTATGAGTCAAGTTTCGAGATTAAAATTAAAGGACCAATTGAACTTGAGCTCAAGTTCAAGCTCGACGAAACTATTTAGGCTTGTTGAGCTCGAGTGTGGCAATGTTCGACTCGACTCGATTACACCCCACTCTCATTGCTATTGGGCAAAATATTTTGATAGACTAGAAAAAAAATAATTTAAGGAAAACAAAACAAAAATTATTGCAGATGAGATTTGAACTTCATACTATATATTAGATAAACATTTAGATAAAACACATAGTTAGGTCAAAAATATTTATTAAAAAATAGATTATAGATACTCTTTTAAAAATAATAGATTTAAAATGTCTAACTGTATTATTGAAATATGATACTTAGTAGATAATATATCGCAATGTACATGAATACAAACCAAAATTTTAGCTAATTTTAATATAAATTACAAGAATATAAAATCATTGTCACATGACCACTTCCACGCCACCACTACCATGACCACGACATGCACCACTATCAAAATTACCATAATTTTATTTGTAACAACATGAACACCACCACTTACACCACCAGAATCACCAATATCAAAGCAAAATCACTAGGATTCCAACTAAAGTTACCAAAATTTAAACGTAAATCACTAAAAAATTTAAACGTAAATTACATAAATATTCCAGATTTAGAATTGTGTAAATATTCGAAGCTGTTGGTAATAGTGTTGACGGTAGTAAATTGAGTAAAAATATCATCGATCGACGTTACAAACTTAGATCTATTGAGAGGGGGATGAATGAATTAGTGGAGGTGTGGTCAGGAATGTGATTGGAATTCGTGACAAACATGTTCATCAGTTACTTTCGGAGTGGTGGTCGATTTGGTGACAACAAAAGATCGCAGGGTGATAATGGTATATACACACACTCCCTCTTTCTTACCCATTCACACACATTATACATATGTGTGTGGGTATCATGAACGATGATGACAAATGGAATGAGGTGGTCATATTAATGGCAGTATAAAGCAAGTGATGGTGTCTAAGATCGCCGAAAATGGAAGGGGCATAGGAGTGAATGTTGGTGAAGGTTGAGATGTAAATTAGATTTGAATGTGTGGTTATGATTAGTTTTTGATTCTCATATCTATAAAAAAAATTATTTATTTATATATATACACGTGAGTCTACTGACTCATGATTAGACATTTAAATTACGTAGTGCTTAATCTTTCCAAGTTATGTTTTTTAAATTGTTAGATGTGATTGTATTGTTATAATCATATATGAACTTTAGGTAAGAAATTTGAGTTCTTACTAGTATTCATAAAAAATACCACACTAATGATGTAAAGTATTTTAAAAATTAGAAATCATCTATTTAAACAAATTAAAACAACGACATTTTATGAATTTAAATGGTGCCCGTGCTTTGCACGGGTTTTCATGCTAGTTACAATATATAAATTGTCCGAAAAGAAATTACAGCAATCTTAAATATTAAATAAAAAATGACGCGGATTGAACAATTTTAAGTTGTCAATTTACCTAAAAATAAACTTACTTTTACACATATAATTAATATTTTATATATTGAAATAATAATTATAATACTCAAATAAAGTTTTTTAATTTTTTACATAAATAGTATGAAGTAAATTTCATATATATATATATATATATATTTAATAAATGTAATTAATAATTAATTAAGATGTCATTAAGATTTTATTTAATGCAAGAAAAAAATTCAATATAAAAATTGAAAAAATGAAAAATTCAAGAAATATATTTAAAACGCTTAGAAACCAAAATTAGAATAGAAACTAAAAACTAATCTTAATCCTTAGATCAATCTAATCTAATGGCCACTGCACACAAATCCAATACACATTCTCATACACAATCCCGCATAATCCCCTCCATTTTTATTTGATTTTTCCCGTTAATCGGTTAGTTTCTTTTGAAATCTGAATTCATTGTATTTTTTCTTCATCACCCAACGATCAGTTTGCATACCTTATGTGCTATATATATTTCGACTTGATTTAGAATTTTTTTTATTTAATTTCTAGTTTTTAGCCTAAAAAGTGGTTTTTATTAGATTAAGACATATATATAGGGTCTTGTTCTAATAGACACCACGGTTAAACTAAAAACTAAAAACTAAATAAAAATATTTTTAAATCGCATCGAAATATATCGTATATAGTATGCAAATTGATCGTTGGGAGATAGAGAAAAATACAGTGAAGTCAAATTTCAAAAAAAAATAAAAATTCACCGATTGGAAAAATCAAATTAGAAACGCAGGGGATTATGTATAGAATGGTGTATTTTAATTGTGTATGCTGCTTTTAGGGGACCATTAGAGTAGATTGATCAAAGGCTTAGATTAGTTTCTAGTTTCTATTTTAATTTTCTGTTTCCATTTGATCACTAGCCTATATATAAATATGGTAATTTAACTCAAATAGAAATGGTAGGAGATATGAAAATGACAATTTTACTTTAAGAAAAAGTTTAAGAGAAACTTAATTTTTTTCTAATTTTTGATATTCAATAATTCAAATTTTTTGAGAAAATTAGAAAAATAGATCGAGACGAAAGGCGTCATCTCACCGCTCTCGTCTTTTCTTTTATATAATAGTTTTTGATTTGATTTAATATATCCCTCGTTATTATTGTTGGTTGATTACGAGGTTAATTATAAAAATAACAATGATTGTTAGATATTTTAAAATAAGTAATTAAGAATCATTAGATTTTAAACTAAGAAAATATTTTATATATTAATATCTAAAATACTATTAAATTTAGAGTTCAAGTCTCATCAGTAACAAAATAAAATTTAAAAATATATTATTATATTTAAAAAATAAAAGCGTTTAAATTTATTGTTTTATTTTAATTTTCCTAACAATTTAATCTCTTATATTGTAACTAATAATCCTTTTATATGTTTCATTTGCCAATATACACCACTTTTCATAATTTACATGAATAAACTAATAAAATAAAGTTTGATGATATTAATATGGGTTGTAATAACTCGTCGTATAATTATTTTTGTTACACACAATTACAAATATTTAACAAGCTCCAAAAATAAAGACATGCTTAACTCTTTGACGATTTCATTAAAATTATAGTATCTATACTAATCAATAATATAATACTATAATTGAAATATTGAAATTTAATCTTTAAATTAATTAGGTCCATTCAAATAATTGCATTTGACTGGTGTTATTTTAAAAAGAATTGATCCAGTGCCCCAAATATCAATCAAGCAATAGTGTATTATTTAAACTTTCTTTATATAGTATTGAAAAATATACAAGTTAAAAATATTATACAAATCAAAAATATATTATCAAGTATTATGTACGACAACATATAGTAATTTGTACTGTATTTTTACTACACATACACACATACATTGCATGATTATTTTGCACAAAAAAATTATTCTTACCTTTTTTTAAAAAGAAAATAACTTTAAAAGGCCATGTTCTTTTTTTGTATTGTGCCTAAAAAATTTAGGATTTGTCTCAATTCCTATCACGTCTTCATATATTTTATTATAAATATGTTATATATGATCTTTTTACTACATTTTCCTATCAGCCGCTTCTCATCTTTGCCCGTGCCTAAAATTTTTAGGGTCCGGCCCAATTCATATCATGCCGTGCTACATTTTACTATAAATACGTACGTTAATATGTGATCTTTTCACAATACTTTTCAGCAGCCGCTTCTCGTCTTCCTATCTCTATCGTAAAATTCTACACCTTTTCACTATATTACCAAAATAAATACGCCTTTTATACAATTTAAAATTGAAAGGTTGTGTTATCTTCTGATTTTTGCCCAATTTGCTCACTAATTTTCCAAAATTTGCGTGCAAAATGCTTATTATCGTGATTTCATCTACAACTACTTGGTAAGTTGTCATCTACATTGATTTGTAAAATATTGCACATTAATATATACGAAATTGAAGGATTTCTATTTTGTTTTGATTGAATTTTGAACTTAACCAAAATTTTCTTGTGCTGTTAATTTCTTAATCTCGAAAACTAAATCAATTTGGTAATTATTGATTACGTGTCCTATTGAACTAAATAAAATTGATGTTCAATTCTAGATTTTTAATTTATATCAAAATCTGGATTATTTATGATTTGATTTATGATGTTAGTCGTGTATCATATTTGTTGATTCAACTAATTAAGTTTTGAAATTTTTGTACATGTAGTAAGCAATGAAGAAAGTGCTCCAGAAAAGATCGAGTTCTTCTTTCCGCTGTTTGCTGGTAATTCATTTATTTTATGAAAAATGTGCTTATAATTCTTTTTTATCCAATTTTTATTATAATATTTGAGTTTACCATAATATACGGTTATTTAATTAAAATATGTAGTTAACCAATCAAAAAATTGTTAATTATTTTGGGACCTGTCAGAACTCACTCCTAAATTATGGATCAATCAAATTATATTAAACAATTTCCTTTTTGACCATTGTTATTCTACTTTACCAACCATAGTTAGTTAAAAATTCTAATTTAAATACGATAATAACTTAATTTAACATATCCATATAATACATATTTTTTAAGGAAAATAATATTGGGTGTTGACATATACATACCCTAAATTTATTTAACAATTTTACTATATTTTTATATATTATTTCTAACAGATTAATATCATTTTTGATAAAATAATATACAAATTACAGAATATGTGTTTTATTTTCAAACATTAATATCTATATTTACAATTTGCATATAATTAATCATGCATGTGCTCATATACAATATCAAATAATCTTCTTGCCAAACAAGTTTTAACATGTTAGAATCTATATATGTACATTTATTTGGTACAGTTCGCAAGTTTCATGGTAGTATGGTACCAAAGATTCTGAACTCGAAGAGGGTCTAAGCTCCATAAGCACGGAGGCACACTAGTTCGCGTGCATATGCAGCAGTTATTGAAAATCTGGATAATGCACCTTCAATACATCTACAGAATTATATCATTCAAATCCATCTTAGATTGTTAGAAGTATTGAGGTTAGTAAAATTTTATTTTGCATGTACGTATAATCTTGGTGCCAAATTTTTTTCTAGTACTATAGCCTAAATTGACTTGTGAATATGAATTGCAGGGCCCATGATGCACTTAAAGTCCACTTTCTTTGGAAATTACGGACTCTTGTGTTTGCATTAGACGTAGATACAACAAAATTCAATCCAGTCCATCCTTTATTGGACCGAACAAATCGAACAACGCGCAACAGAAGTTTCAATGGGTTAAAAAAATTAACCCAATAAGTCCAATTTCTAGTCCAATTTAGGTCCCATTTGTAACAACTTTTTTTAAAAAAGCAAGTAAATAATTGCAATTGATTATCTCGTACTTTGCATAATTGCACCATGCATCTCGTTACTATTCTAGCAATCGAATGCACCATTTTGATATCCTTTCATTATCAACGTTAAAAATGTCATTCATAATGAAATTACACTTTGACAATTAAAGTATAAATCATTATACAGATAAATCCTTAAACAAAATAGTATACATCTTTACCTCTCAACTACTAAAATTGTACAATTTAACCATTTCATTAAAATTTCTTCCTATTTTATTTTATAATTTTTAGAATATCTACAAATAAAAAAACAAAAAAAAATTGATCATTTTATAAAAGATTGAGAATAATGTCCCAGATTTTTTGAATAAAATTTATCGATCAAAAAATGAATAACTTTCGAAAGTTAGCAATCTTTTAAAATTCGTAATAAATTCAATTCATATCAGATTTGGATCCCTTTAAATTGCTCACAACTTTCGTTCATTGTGTTTCCACGTATTATGTTTCAAAATATCTTTGAAACTGTAAAATTTAGATTCGATATCAAATAGTATGCATATTCTTATAAATTGAAAGAAATTACATGATTTTGAATAAGTAGATAATACTAACTTATTTTTATTTTTAATTTAAATAATTTTTGTTTAAATTTATTTGAGTTTAAGTAAATGCGTATGCAAAGATAGTCTAATCTCCAAATGATGAATAATTGGGTCAAATACGTGTAGTCTGATGAATAGTTCATGTGAGGTGATGACTAAATAATTTGACAAACAAAAAACTGAATTGTATTTTCTTGTGAGAATATTTAACTTAACACAAGAATGTGATTAATAATATGATGAGAGTTATTTGAGAATTTAAATATATTAATGCTATTTTCCTTCCCAAACTAAATACACATGTGAGTTGAAACATACATAGTAAAAGATTTTTGTGGTGTTTTTTTTCAAAAAAATTATGTAATAGGTACTTATATTTCAACAAATTTTATCTCAAGAAAGAGTTGTTAGGGATAGATTTATAATAAATTTTAATTATTTTAATTGTAATTCTTATATTACATGACAACTTTCATTTCTTGTAAATTAAACAATATTGCACAATTTTGAATAAATCGACTAACAATTTTATAAATTTAGTTTTAAAATTTTTTGTTTGAATTTATTTGAATCTAAGTAATTGTGTAGTTAATGAAAGTTTACTCGTCAACTAATGAATAATAGACTCAAATACGTATAATCAACTCATGTGAGGTGGTGAGGAAATTAATTGACAAAAAGATTGGATTCGATTTTGGTGTAATAATACTTAATTCAATTATACCTTAACTCAAAAATATAGTTAGTTATTATGATCATGGGTTATTTTTTGTTATTATTTATATATAAAAAATGATTGTAATATATTTTTGTTTTATTGAATGTATTATTAATTTGATACATAATGATAATGATAGATGTAAATTGTTATTTATTTACAAATACAAATTTTAAATATTATAAAAGGTTTAAAGACATAAAATTTGGATCAAATTTGAAGATGACATATATAAAATATGATGTATCAATACATGTAAAACTTATTTAAATTAATTTTAGGAGAATCAATTAATGTAGAATTATACAAAGTGTGAACAAAAAATAGAAGTTATTATAGAAAATTTGATTAAGAATACAAATATAATCGCACTTCATAAGGATATAAATGGTGAGATAAGTAACTGAATACAGTCGGAATCAACGAACATAAAAAAATTATTGACAAAAATACTGAACTATCATTTACTACATTAGTAATTAACTTAAGTTAGGTTAGTAACTAAGAAAGGTGAGTACATACATTTTGATTGAATATTAATATTGGTATTAACTGATAATTTCGAAGCAAATAATTGAAAAATGAGAATTATAAATGATTGGAAAGTGATAAGAAATGGGAAAGATCAAGAGAGAAGAGAGAATAAATGGAGCGGTAATTATGAAATGGGGAAGAGAGAGAATAAGCGGAAGGATTGAGTGAAAAATAAATTGTTAAAAAACATTAATGATCTCCATTATAATTGACATTAAGTAATGTTAACTCAATGGCATAGTAGGTAATTTGGGCACCATTTGCCCCCTTAAAAGTAACTTATAAGTTACTTATTTAGAAACAAAAAATTATATTTACATACCATTTTTAGGAAAAAATGTGTATGAGGAATTTAATATTCGTTATCTTACAAAAATAAGTTACTTATTTCAAAAAAAAAAAGAGTACATATTTATGTACTTTTTTCAGATAAGTAACTTATTTCTGAGAACTAAGATTTCCTAAACGGGATCTTAGATGGTGAGTTACTTTAGAAATTAGATACATTTATACTTACTAAACTATAATAATCGAATTGGGGCATATCTGTACTTTAGTTCAACTCTTATTTTGGTTATCCCTTTCAACCTTGACAGTTAGATATTTCAAGTGAAATTAATTAGAACAGTTAGATATAATACTAAAAGTTATTAAATCCAGAGGTCTTAGGTTCGAATGTCATATAGAAATTAACATTTGTTATATTATATCTAAAAGTAATAACAAATTTAAATTACATTAACAATAAATTATTATATTCAATTTTGTTTAATCATATAATATTAAAAATATTTAGAAGTAATCTGTGCTTTACACGGGTTATTAGCTAGTATTGATAATACTAATTAACTTAAGTTAGGTTAGTAACTGAGAAATGTGTGAGTATATATATTTTAATTGAATATTAATATTGGTATTAATTGATAATTTTGAAGAAAAAAGAAAGAAAAATGAGAAATAAGAAAAATGGAGAATTAGTGGAAAATGATAAGAAATGGAGAGATATAGAGAAGTGAGAATAAATGGAGAGATAATTAGGAAATGGGGAAGAGATAGAATAAGTGGATGGATAATTAGGAAGTGGGAAAGAGAGAGAATAAGTGGTTGGGTAATTAGAAAATGGGGAAGAAAGAATAAGTGGAGGGATTGAGAGTGAAAAATAAATGGTTAAAAGACATTATTATTGACCTTGATTATAAATGATATTAACTAAGGTTAGCCTTAAGATAGAGATATCTAATTGGTAATTTAAATGGATGGGTTTTTTGAAGAATTAGATATATAGTGATGATTTAGAACATTTGGATCAACCTCTTTACTCAAGCCTTAAGATAGAGATATCTAATTCGTAATTTAAATGATCATGAATAGGTTATTTGAAGAATTAGATATATAGTGATGATTTAAAACATTTCCAATAATCTCTCTACTCAAGCTCCTAGCCTAGCTCTTCTATTCTGAGCAACATTCCACTATGAAAGAGAATATTGATTTAAATTCCACCACTTTTGGGGTTTAGAAAGAGGAAATATCTTATGCATCACTAATATTGTTAAGTATTATAGAACTCCCTCAAATCTCAATAGTTGTCTCCTATAGCATTTGTCGCATTGTACAATAAAGAGGAAATATCTTATGCATCACTAATATTGTTAAGTATTATAGAACTCCCTCAAATCTCAATAGTTGTCTCCTATAGCATTTGTCGCATTGTACGACAATGAATAAGCAGTTTGATACTTGATTTATGCAGTTCATTCAAGAACAATATTTCAAATTAAAATCTATTTGTTATTTATTAATTTTTGTCAAGATACTTTCTCATAAAAAATATAGGCTTAACAACCTTTTGGCCCTTCAAGTTTGCACAGTTATAACCGTAAAACCTACATTTTTAAAGAATTCCTTTTCGCCCCTCCAACTTCAGAAATGTACCTTTTAGCCACAAAACCGTCGCCTTTTTGACGCAAAACCGTCGTCTTTTAGAACGAATAGACGACGGTTTGTGGTACAAAGGTACATTTCTGAAGTTGGAGGGGCGAAAAAGAACACTTTAAAACTGTAGGGATTTATGCGTATAAATGTGCAAACTTGAAGGGCCAAAAGGTCATTAAGCCAAAAATATAATATTCGAGAAAATAGATTTCTTTTATTCAAAAAATTTATCATCTAACTAAAGGGCATGAAGAAATATTCCAGGAAATTTAATGTAAACCTAATTTGAAAAAAGTCTATATGTTCAGACTTCAGTTATGGGAAATAAGAATGTCATGGGCTACTCTGTCTGCACTTCATTTCTCAAGGCGGCACCTTGCAATTTGGATATATCCATATAAAATTACTGGCCTTGGTATAAACACACGCAAACAAAAATTATAAAAGGCCTTGGTATAGTGTTTTCAAGGGATGAGCAAAAAACCGAATTGAAATTGAAACCTGCCAAAACCGAACCAACAAAATCGAAACCGAACCGGCGGTTGCGGTTTTTGATTTTTAAAAACTGAGACTTTCGGTTCCGGTTCCAGTTATAGGTTAAAACCGAACCGGATAAAACGAACCAAACCGATTATTAAAATAAATAAATATATAATTTATATAAATTTATATAATTTATATGTATTTTTAAAATTAATAAATATATTATATCTTGAGTTATAGTTAAGCTTCAAAACGATGTCAGATGAGGAAAGGGGAGATGTCGGATCTGTAATAAAATTATTTATCTTAAATTCTCCATTATGTATTGAAACACAGATTCTTCATAACGGGAGAGGTTGAGTGTCCGCGTTTTAGCAACCTGAGTTTTAGCAACCTAAACCTAAACATTAGTTTTTTTTTTCGAAAAAAAAAGCAGCAATAGAATAACTTCATAAGAGCGTAAATACAATAAAAGTTTTTAGCTCACATTAAATAAATATCCGACTAGATTACAAACGTATAAGATTTTAGTAACACCCAAATCCAAAGGGAGTGTTGATTTCATCATAAAAAACATAGACTGTAGACTTCTGCTTTGCTTCGTAAACAGGAAATAATATTAATAATGTGTGATTTTAAGAAAATAGATTAGATTTGCTATGCAATTTCCTCAAACCTTGAATAACGTTCACAAAAGTTGGCTATCTTATATACCCCTACAAGAAAATTTAGATAATTGCCAGACCATTTGTATATAAATGCTACAATGCAATGCCATTAATATGCACATCTAACATTAGCACTAACATATACACAGAGTGTACTCATTCAATATCACATCCACTTTGTTTAAAAGTCGAGAACGTTATAATTTATAAATTTAAAGTCTTGTAATATATTTATGATTTTTTCGTTCGATTTTATAACCGAAACCGAATCGTTAAAAACCGAACCGATCTTTTTAATACCGAAACCGACGATTCGTTTGTGGGTTTCAATTTTTAAAACGAAGACATGTGGTTTTGGGTTCGGTTTTGGGGCAAAAATGTCCCGAACCAAACCGTGCTCTCCTCTAGTGTTTTCTGTATCTATGGGGTCTTAGATCATCTTCGGCTCTATTAAGTATTAACTAAAGAAAAATGCTAGAGATCCCAAAATCGTTCACAAAATTGTTCCCAAAAACTGATGTGTCACGCTTATAATTGGTAACTTACTTAATAATAATGTAAGACCCGTGTTTATACGTATGCAACCCCCAATCAAAATTACGTCATTTGGGACAAAATTTGGGATAAATTTTGGATACCTAGCTGTTAGATATAATTGATGTAAATAATAATCAGTGTTTAACTGTTACATTGAAAAATCAAAGTTTAGCTGGAAGCGGTCAGAGTTTAGTTAAACGCTGACGAATGGAAGCACGACAGAGTTTGTTAAACTCTGTTTGAAGGAAACGTCTACATGTCAACAGAGTTTGAAGAATACTTGAAGATAATTATGGAAACAATATCTTTGAAGATTGGATAGCTATCAAAGAGATTGTGTTGACTAAGGAGACGTGTAGCAATCGTGATTGATATCAATTGTATAGCTAATTTATAGGAGTATCAATTTACGATTGTATAGCAGCTGTATATCTTATAAATACAGTTAGGTTAACCCTAGAAGGGTATTGTGTAACGAATTATCATTCATTGTAACCTAAGAAGCTCTCTGTGATATTTTACATCACCGAGAGAGGAGTTTTTAATTCAAAACAGTTTTTAATTGTTCGAAAGTGTTTTGCTTATTATTCTCTCATACGAACTTGATTATAATTGTGTATTCGGCCTAACAAGTGGTATCAGAGCAGATCTGTTACTCTATACAGTTAAAGATCCACACACAACTATAATCAATGGCAGAGATTCCTCCTCCAACATGTTTAGGTTCTGAGAAGGCTCCTACTACTGTGAGTCGTTATGAGACAATTAGGGTTCCTATTCTGAGGCTAGCAGATTATGCTATCTGGAAGGTGAAGATGACTATGTTTCTGGAGGCTACAGATCCAGAATATCTTGATAGAATTTATGAAGGTCCTCATAAGCCTACAAAACTATCTTCTGTTACTACTGGTCAAGAAGCTAAGACAGTTCCAAAGGAAAAGAAAGATATGACTCCTGAGGATATTTCATCTATTGCTAAGGATGAAAAGGTTAGACATCTACTTCATAGTGCCTTAGATAATGTTATGTCTAACAAAGTGATTAATTGCACGACTACAAAAGAAATTTGGGAGACCCTTGAAGTTAGATGTCAAGGAACTACTGCTATCAAGAAGAATAGAAGGAACATACTCACACAGGAGTATGAGCACTTTGAGGCAAAATCTGAAGAAACCATGACAGAAACATTTGACAGGTTCTGTAAGCTGCTCAATGATTTGTCATTGGTAAATAAAGAGTATGATCTAGACACTACACCACAAATGGGCTTTAACAACGCTTTTTTCAGTGTTACGAGCAAAAGTGTAGCCATAGATGCCTTAAAATTGGTCTACGCCTACACATTTTTTTAATGTTACCATTTCTATAAACTAGTGTTAGCGTAGACGTCATTCGGTATCTATGGTAACACCGAATTCAGTGTAGCCATTGGTCTTTAAAAAAATGTTGCTATTACATAATGAGAAAAGGCGGGCTAATCAATTGTTCAAATTTTTACTGAAATAATACGTGGTTCAATTTTTGTCCAAATATTTGAACTGCGCGGGTCACAAAAAATACAGCTACTATACTCAACTCTCACAACTCTCTCTCGCTCACAACTCTATCTCTCTCACAACGCTATCTCTCACTCACACACATCTCTCTCTCTCTCTCTCTCCTCTCTTTCTCTCTCACGGCAATTAGGGTAGAATAGTTATCTCTCTACGGGTTCTTCACAAGAAATTAGTGGTTCAATTAGGGATTCTCTACGGGTTCGATTACGAGTTCAATTAGGGCTTCGGTGACAGTCTCTCTTCAATTACGAGTTCAATTAGGGCTTTGGTGATCGTGTCTCTTCAATTGCTAGTTCAGGTCTTACATATTTTGATTGCATGTTTCAATTGCATATTTAATTTTTTGTATAGTATAGAGGTTGTGTAGATGTTATAAGATATATGGTTTGATTTAGAGGCCGTGTAGATGTTATAATATATATGGTTTGATTCAGAGGCTGTGTAGATGTTATAGATTATAATATATAATAAATATTATGTTGTAGATTGTAGGATAAAAATTGTTGAGTAAAGTAAGGATTTTTTATGTTGGTACACCACATGTTTGATTAAATGTTTGAATAAGGACTTGTGTGTATTTTTTATGATAAATTTTTATAAATGGAATTGTGGTATTATAATGTTGTAGGTTGTATTATTTGGAATTGACATTAATTATCTACAGGGGTTTGGCATGTGGTAGATCTCTATGCAGTGCCTGGTAGCTTTACATATGAAACGTCTTTTTATTAACCGGTGTTTGCTTTCCAGGTTCTGTGGATGTTGTTGCTCAGGAAGGAAGAAAAAGAAAACTACCAAGCTAAAGTTTGACAAGAAGCTCAAGCATCCTGGGAATGATGATGGGGTACATGTATATACAATTCAAGGAGTTAAAGAGGGAAATGAAGGTAATATTCATGATCATCTTATAAAATAATTCAATTACTCTGAACTTGTTGTCTACACACGTCTATTACATCTCTTACCTTTAAGTTTAATTCGACATAGACTAGAAGCATGGTGCTTAGTTATCTCACTTGAATCTAGCTTCACTAAGCTGATCCTTCTTGTTCATTAAAGATGTGTCAATAAAAGCTACTGTGGGATATAATATGTGAAACTCGTTTTGACTGGAAGATAGAGTAGTCATTCGTGATCTGGTTAATTGGTGATAATTGACATAATGTCTTTGCCTCTAAAAGCTAGTATTTGTCTTTTTCGACATCATTATAAGTTCGTTTGAAAAGTATTTGTACCTTTTAACATACTGCCTGTCAGCAACTGGTGAACATTATGTCTTTCTTTTATGTTCTTTCCTCCCCATATTCATTTTTGATCAATGTTTAGAAACCTTTTTTCTCGTTTTTAAGTTTAACTTGACAGTAGCTTTGTATTCTGGGGACAAAGAGGAAAATTTGCCAATGAAACGGAGAATAAATTAGAAAAGAAGTTTGGGCAGTCTCCTGTGTTTGTGGCATCCACACTGATAGAAAACGGTGGTACACTAACGACTGCTAGCCCAGCCTCTCTACTTAGAGAAGCAATCCATGTCATTAGCTGTGGTTATGAAGATAAAACAGAATGGGGAAAAGAGGTGACCTGATATAAAATGTTTTAAATACTACATGAGGAGGTGTATAAAGTGCATTTCATTAGTCACTTAATTATTTCTTCTTTCAGGTTGGATGGATTTATGGATCAGTTACGGAGGATATTTTGACTGGTTTTAAAATGCACTACCATGGATGGCGCTCTATATATTGTATACCAGCAAGGCCTGCATTTAAGGGATCAGCGCCAATAAATCTTTCTAACCGTCTGCACTAGGTCCTTCAATGGGCCTTGGTTCAATAGAAATCTTCTTCAGTAGGCACTGTCCTATTTGGTACGATTATGGTGGTGGTCTAAAATGGTTGGAGCGCTTGTCGTACATAAATGCGACAGTGTATCCCTGGACTTTTATTCCACTTCTAGCATATTGTACTTTACCAGCAGTATGCTTGATCACAGGGAAATTTATCACCCCAGAGGTAGGTGCCCATTTCTCATTCTCAGCAAGAGTATAGACTAATTACTTAATCTAAAAGCATTTTCACCATTATCCGATTCCTCGTTACTTTATTTAATATCTTTCCTCTTTGTTGACCAATGCAGCTAAGTAATTCTGCAAGTTTGTGGTTTTTGTCACTTTTCATATGTATTTTTGCAACAAGTATCTTTGAGATGAGATGGAGTGGAGTTGGTCTTGATGAGTGGTGGAGAAATGAACAGTTCTGGGTAAATATTAAGACTAAATAAGTTTAAAGATTTCTTTCAGTGATTTTGAGCCTTGTCAAGGTACTGCTCTATTCAAAAAGTTAAGTAAATATGAGATATTTGCTGGGCGGCGAGAGATTTGGGAATTTTTACCTCCCAAGTCAACAAAAATAATTGAGTTGTTCAATGTTGAAGTTAAGAGAGATGAAGGCATACAAAGTTTGCTAGAGAGGGCTGAAATAGTAACATTGAGGTCTACGGATGTTGATGTTATCTGCAAGAGCAACAGAGAAGCATTCACAGATTTGAGAAACCTGGCAATTGCTTCATGTCATGGAGTGGAGTATATAGCAAGGATTTCACAAAACGAGATTTGGCATGGTCGTCAACTGCGGGCATCCTTCTCTAAACTAACCATGTTGACAATTAAATATTGCACTGCAATGAAATACCTGTTCTGCAAGTCTGTTGCAAAATGTCTGGAGCAATTGCAAGAACTCTACATAGAAGATTGTCCTGCAATGGAAGCAATTGTAATGGATGAAGGCACAAGTAATGGAGAAATCATAAACTTCTCCAAACTAAGAAGCTTGCAGCTAGTGGGTCTGAAGAGTCTCAGAAGCTTCTACAGGAAAAACAAAGAAATGCACAGGGGTTTAACGGACAACTCTGTAATCTCTTGTGCTCAATTTCCACTGCTATTTGATGAAATGGTATGCCAACTTTACCTTATCCAAAATTATTTATTAGGATATACTATTATTTTAATTCTGAAAAATATTTATCAAATTTTGTGATCTGTAAAACCAAATTATGAAATTGTTTATAGTTTATTGGGTATGTATATGTTGTAGGTTGCGTTCCCTTCACTGGAAGATTTGGATATCAGATCTCTAAAACATAATTGTATTTGGGGGAACTCTGTATCCTCTGCGTCCTTCTGTAAATTGAAGAGGCTCGATGTATGGGAGTGTAGGAAACTGGAAAGCATTTCTCAACGCATGGATTCTGGTATGTCGTATATGGTTCTGATATACCAAGTGTTTTTATCTTTGGTCCTGAAGTGATCAAGAAAATTTAAATGTTTGATTTCTTTTACAGTCTTCAATATTAATGTTTTACTTCCATAACAGGATTCATTGGGGAAGGATGGGACTCAACTCTTGCGGCATTGTGTTCGTCTTCCTACACTTGTTTCCACTGATCTACTGGCGGTTCGTGTGTCTGGTATATATTCTGATGCCAGTGCATTTATTCTATTATATAGATAGTATAGGTGTATGCTTGTAGCTCCATAATAAAGACCATTATGGGAATGCAGTTTTGGTTACTCATAATGTTAAGTCTTGGGTTTCTTTCTACATGATCTATGGGATTGATCGAATATCAGTGAGATGCTCTGTATTGCATATTATTGAAGGCGCAAATTGCAACATATCTACTTAATGTCTTCATTTAGCTTAAAGAAAATAATATGCTACTGTCCAGATAACAAGATCCAGCCGCCAGGCATTCACTTCGTTCCTAAAGCTGAAAAACTTATTGAGGAATTTAATAAAGAAAGAGAGGTTAAACATATCTCGAGGCCCCTTCTTATTTTTAACATTTCACCATTCAATTTAGTAGAATAATGGAATTCTTACACAGTTAATCTTATCAATTGGTCCTACTTATGATTTTTTTATTGCAGACTGTGAAGTGGAATGAAGAATGAGTTGTACCACAACGAATATTGAAGAAAAGATTGTTGTCCCTTAATCACGAGAACAATGCTCCTCCTCGTACTTCAAGTTGTTGCTACGAGTGGCTTGTGAAGTGGCGTGGGCTTGATTACAAAAGTGTTACATGGGAGTTGGACAGTTTTCTAAGCTCCGTTCATGGTGCTAATCTTATAAAGGAGTACGAGAATAAGCCCTGCAAACCGAAGGTGTTGAGGTTGTTAATAAGTTGGTACTAAACTTTTAAACTACTCAAGTTAGGTATTCCACGATATTTAACTTAATTATGTAGGTTTTAGATGGTTGGTTTGTGGATTTGATGTAGTTATTTTGGGTGGGATTTTATGTATTGGAATGGCTTTTGGATAGCCTTTATGTATTGGAATGTTTGACAATATTTTGAATGAGAATCTTTTTTTTCAATTTTACATGTTGCCTTTCTTTATTTAAAATGTTGGTATAGAGCCTGTAAAAATGTAGCCATTGGCTCTAAAATATTAACCATTATGTGTTGGCAAAAGATTACCAAAGTGTTGGCATAGATCTATAGCAATACTTTTAATAGTGTTACTACAAAGAATATGGTGTAGCCATAGATCTATAGTAACATCTTATAAGGTGTAGCCACAGATTAGAAAGGTGTTGGCATAGGGGTCTAAGCCTACACTTTTCTTCCATGTTACCAAAAATCGAAAAAGTGTTAGCATAGACCCCTATGGTAGCACCCAATTTTGTAACACTCCAAAATTTGGTCAAAGTGTAGCCATAGCTAGTTTTTGGCTCTTTTAGCAACACTTTTTGCCCTATAATCACACTTTTTTGGGCGTAGCCGTAGGCCATATGTGGCGTAGTGAGAAGACTCAAATCTCAAGTTTCTTCTTGCTCTACCTGAAAAGTGGGATGTGAAAACAACCACTATTAGAGACAATTATGATCTTGCTGATACTGAGATTGATGAAATCTATGGGTTGCTCAAGACTCATGAATTAGAAATGGAACAGAGAAACGGGAGATCAAGCAAGAAGGCAAAGTCTGTTGCTCTTAAGGTTGAAGAGAAACCCTTGAAGAAGGAAGCATCGAGGAAGAAAGCTAAGGGAAAAGCCTTAGTTATACATTCTGAAAGTGAGTCATCAGATTCTGAAGTTGACTCAAACACTGATGAATCATCTGACTCTGAGGATGATAAAGAAATGAGAAAAATGGTTGTCTTGATGGTAAAGACTTTCAAGAAGATGGGTTTCAAGAACTTCAAGAAGGGAAACAGGTTCTCTAAAAATTCAAATTCAGACAGGAAGAGTTCCAGGAAATCTGAGAGAAAGGAGACTAAATCTGGGAAGAAAGACAAGTCTGAGATTCAATGCTACAAGTGTAAAGGGATGAGTCACTATGCTCCTTAGTGCAAGAAGGGTAAAACTGAAAAAGCACTCATCACAAAAGGCAGAGATTTGGCAGACACTTCAGACTCAGATGAGGATGTCAACTATGCTCTCATGGCTTCTATTGAGAATGAACCTGAAGATTCTGAAAATAAGGTACCCTTAACTACCTATGCTTATAATACTGATAATATATTTGAATTGAGAATTTATCATAAGGCATTGCATATCAGTTATAGGGATCAGACTTTAGAGAATGAGAGAATTAAAACTGAGAATTCTGAACTTAAAGAGAGAAATTAAATTGTTGAAGAGAAACTTGAAAACATGCAACAAGTTCAGAAAGAAAGAGATGATGCTGTTTATCTAGAATAGGAGTTGCTAGGAAGATATAAGCAACTAGAATCTAAATTGGAGAAGGCAAATCACATAATTAAGACTTGGACTCACTCTGGAAAAGACACTAATGAGGTTTTTCAGTCAGACACAGTTGGTTTAGGTTACTGTGAGGGAGATGAACTTAGGTTTCAAAATCAAGTAAAATTAGAACACATCTTCCATCTACAAAATTTTTCATGGAATAAATGAACCTAAGTCTGAAGCTAAAAAAAGGAGCTGTTAAGAAAGAACTAGTATAAACTAGTGTTAAACAGGTTAATATTGGTTCAATGATAGATAAACAACTCAAGCATAAGCTTAAGGAGTTAAAATCTGTTAAGAAACAGAAAGTGTCTAGGAAGAATAGAAATGGGAAAGTAGGCATTACTCAAGGTAATTATCCAATGCTTGCTACTTTTGCTCCAAGAAAGACATGTCATAACTGTGGTAGCACTAACCATCTTGCTAGTTTTTGCAGGAAGAATAAAAACATTAATTCTTTACCTTCCAAGTCTGAAGTAAAGAAAGATAATGTTAGAGCTAGACCACAGACTTTATGCAAACATTGTGGAAGTACTTGGCATTCTATTTATACTTGCAGGGATTATCATGCTATTTATCATAATTACTATGAACTTAAGCCCAATTTGAAATGGGTTAAGGTTAATACTGCAAGTGTAAACTCTAAAAAAGTTAGTATAAACTCTGATAATGTAAATTCCGCTGCTAAAGCTAACAAAGTTAAGAAAGCCAAAGGATCCAAGCAAGTCTGGATCCTTAAATATGACCTTCAGTAAATGTTTGTGATTGCAGGGCATCAGGGAGAGTACCCTAGTCGTGGATAGTGGATGTTCAGGACACATGACTGGAAATAAAGCCATGCTATCAGAGTATGTGGAGAAGGCTGGCCCAAAAGTTTCCTATGGAGATGACAACGTAGGACGTACTCTGGGATATGGCAATATCAATCTTGGAAGTGTCATCATCACAAATGTAGCTCTAGTTCCAGGACTCAAGCATGATCTGCTATCTGTGAGTCAAATCTGTGACAGAGAATATCATGTAGATTTTCAGCCTGAATACTGTGAGATCATCAGCAAATCTACAGGGAAAGTTGTTCTAGTAGGACACAGGCACAATAATATCTATGAAATAAGGTTGTCAACAAACTCTGATGGAAAAGCAGTGTGCCTGTCAACAAGAATGTCCAGTGAAGAGAGTTGGAAGTGGCATAAGAAACTCTCTCATTTGAATCTGAACAACATCAATGAGCTGATAAGAAAGGATCTTGTTAGAGGACTCCCAAAATCTTTATTAAATGTTGATGGCCTGTGTGATTCCTGTCAAAAGGCCAAACAAAGGAAGTCATCTTTCAAGAGCTAGTCTGAATCTTCAATTGTTGATCCTTATCATCTTCTGGTTGATCTTTTTGGACCAGTGAATGTGATGTCTATTGGAAGAAAGAAATATGCTTTAGTCATTGTTGATGAACACACCAGATATACTTGGGTGTATTTTCTAGCAAAGTAGGATGAAACTGCATTAACTCTGATGAAGCATGTAAAGCTGCTGGACAAAGGATCAAAACACAAAGTCAAGATAATCAGGAGTGATAATGGAACTGAATTCAGAAATGCAACAATGGAAGAAGTCTGTAAGAACAAAGGTGTGAAGCAAGAGTTTTCTGCACCTGGTACACCACAGCAAAATGGTGTAGTTGAAAGAAAGAACAGAACTTTGATAGAAGCTACCAGAACTATTCTTGATGAAGCAAAATTGCCAACCTATTTTTGGGCAGAAGCTGTTCAAACTGCTTGTTTTACTCAGAATGTGAAAGGCATATGACTCAGCCTATTTGTAGTTCGAGGATCCAACTCAACTTAAAGTAGATTGTAATAAGTAAATAACATTAACTGTCACAGGAATCTCAGAAGATGCTATCTATCAGAAGGAACAAATCTACAAGTCAATCTATAGTTTTGATATTTTACACTGGAAGAAGTTCAGTCTACTGATCAAGCCTCAGTGTGGTATTCAAAGTCATGGATTTAATTCAGAAGGACAGAGATTTCTAAAAGTGACAAGAGACAGTATCAGTACAGAATATTTGAAGAAAGGTGTCAGAAGAAATTGACCACAACTTAAAGTCAAAATGAAGAACAGAAGTTGAAGTTAGTCGTTCATGAACCAGACCGTGCATTGAGCGTCAACAAATATTCAGTGGAGGTTCTTTATTTATTTCAGTGGTTTAAAAGTGAAGATTAGACTATCAAATGAATTATGTTAATTCTCTATTAATTAATTTAAAGTATTTAGTTAACTTAATTAATAAATTAATTCTTCAAGAATTAATTTATTTATTAAGTTAATTATTGAATTAATTAATTTAGAATTAATATAGATTGCTGAAAGACTATCAGAAGTGTTTTAAGACTATGGTTTTATTGTTAAAAGACTATTTGAGATAGTCTAAGTGATAGTCTGCTAAAGAATTCGGTAGTCTGCCAAGAAGAATAGTCACACCGGTTGTCTGTAAAGAATTGATAGTCACACCGGTTGTCTGTAGAGTGTTGATAGTCACACCGGTAGTCTGATGAAGAAGGAAAGTCACACCGGTAGTCTGAAGCAAGACAGATAGTCACGCCGGTAGTCTGTGTGTCTCCTGGATAGTCTGCAAGCCTTTTAATAACAGTCTGTGGATAGTCTGTTGAGAAAAAAAGAGACAGGAGATATTTTGAAGATGTTAACTACAAAAGAGACAGTAGCCCACATTCACAGACACACGAGACAAGCTGAAAAAAAGACAGGAGCAAAAATATAACATCTCTCTCATCTTTAAGAGCTACTGACCATCTCATTTAATTCACAGAAAATTAAGTTCAACTCATTTGTAATATTTGATCCAATAGAACTTAATTATTTGTGACTCTTGTATTACTAGCGAATTAAGTTTCCTAGTTCTTATCTCGATTTTTATTAACTAAATTAGAAAAGTTCATGTCGAATTTTCTAATTAGTTTTTATTAACGTGATAATACTCTGTACTGATTTTGTAACAACCATCAAGTTTAATATATCGTTATATTTAACTTGAATTTTGTTTCAATTAATTCCGCACAAATTTGTCTAAACTAAATTTTATTTAACGGACAAATTTCGATAAAAAGATAAGGATTGTATTCAACCCCCCCTTCTACAATCTTAACGGACCTAACAATTGGTATCCGAGCCGTTTGATTGATATACAAATCAAGATCCTATTCTTATTCAATTAAAAATCAAGCTCGAATTTTTAACTCTCTTAAAAATTCATCATGACTTCTAAAGCCATTGTTAAGATACCTATCTTTGACAAAGATAATTATGATATGTGGAAGAATAAGATGGAGTTGTTTCTGGAATGTACAAACGTTAAATATTTGGTTGTTTTGAAAACCGGACCTAAAACTCCTATGGTCTATGAAGATGAAGTTGAAGCTGAGGGTAAAATTGTGATTCCTGCTAAATCTTATGAAAAGGACCCTGCTACCTATACACCTGATGAAAAGGAGGATGCAGGGCTTGATAGAAACCTCAGACTCATTCTAATAGATTCCCTGGATGCTGTGATGTACAGCCATGTGATGAATTGTAAAACTGCCAAACACATGTGGGAAACTATTGAAACCATTAATGAAGGAACTGATGAAGTCAGGGAGAACAGACTTCAAATCTTAACCTCTGAGTATGAACACTTCAGAGCTGGCCCTAATGAAGGCATTCAAGAAGTGTTTGAAAGGTATAATAAAATAATCAACAACTTGCAAATCCATGGCAAGAACTATACACAGAAGGAGATTAATCTGAAGTTCTTACTGACTATGCCAACTCACCTGGAACACAGGATAACAGCCATAAGAGAATCTCGTGACTTGAATAAAGTTAGTCTTGAAAAACTCTTCGGTGTTTTAAAAACCTATGAGTTGGAACAAGTCCAACAGAAAGAGATTCATGGTAAAGGTAGAGTTGCAAGTTCATCTACAGCATTAGTGGTTGAGGCTCCTAAGGAAGTGGAAGCTAAGGTTGTTCGACCTTACAGCTCAGACAAGGAGCAGACTGAAGTGGAACTTGGTCAGACACCAGCTACTCAGGATGGAAGTGAGTTTTACTCATTAGAAGAATTGGATCAGTTGGAGGATGAATCCATGGCACTCATGGTTAGACAGTTTGGCAACTTTAGATTCAGGAGAAATCCTAAGTTCAAGTTCAAGTCTAACAACAGATTCCAGAGAGGAGGTTCCTCATCCTCCAGTAGCAGAGGTGGCTACAAAACTGGAACTGTTGATAGAAGCAAAATTCGTTGTTATAATTGCAATGAACTTGGACACTTTGCCACTGAGTGTCAGAAACCTAAACAAGCCCAGAAGAGAGATTATGTTCCTGAAAAAAAGAAACCTGGAAAAGCCTATGTGGCTGCTGGTAAAAGCTGGGATGACACAGATAGTGAAGATGAAGAATTTGGAAATCTTGCACTAATGGCAAATGGTGACATGCTCACTGATCCTAAACCACAGGTAAAACTTACTGACTCTGAGTTGGTTCGTCAGTTAGGTGGTTCCTTGGCTAATGCACAAAAACACATTGCTAGATTAAATCTGTTAAACACTGAACTTGAAAATGAAGTGTTAGAACTAAAAAAGGTGCATGTTAATCAAGATCAACAAAAAGAGGAAATAGCACGACTTAATAGAAGAGAGAAATCCATTCTAGAAGTAGTGACTAAACAACTTTCTAAAATTGCTGAACTTGAAACCAAGGTTAGTGCTTGCTTTAATTCTGTTAAACTTTCTAAAGAGCATTTCAATAAACAAGCTATAGAACGAACTGTAGGAATAGGGTTTGGTTATAACGAAGCTGTTGGTTTGTTAGGCATAAATACCCCTAACCTTGTTAGTGCTAAAGAGAGGGGTATACCACATGTGCTTAAGAAAGTTGAAGATCCGCTCTTTAAGAAGTCGATTGCAGAACCTCCAAACTTCACTTCTATCATTATTCAAGAAGAGATGCGTAATGAGGACAGTGCAAATGGCATAGTCCTTGATAATGTTAAATCTGTTAAGAAACCAGTTAAGGTTGTTTATCCAACGAGTTCATCTAAAACTGGGTTAAGTGGTGATAAGTTGAAAAAGAACAATAACATGTCTAACATACATACCATGCCTACCATTGATATTTATCATAAAGCATGTGGTGTTGTCAATTGTATGTCTTGTGCTTTTAATGTAATGTCTGCTTACTTTAGTGGTAATCAAGCATGTACTAGTAAGACTGCTCCTCGACAACACATGAATAAGAATAAAAATGTTAGATCAAAGACTGCTAGTCCTCCTCAAGATAGGAGAGAGACATTTGTATCAAAGCCTAAACAGACTTTTGGTAAGGCTGTTTACAAGGTCAAATGTCCAGTCAGTGAAACAAATGTCATTGCTGCTAAAGAAACATGGATACCCAAGATAAAACAGAAGATTGTCAAATCTGTTTATAGGGTTAAATGTATGTTGGTTAGTGGTGAAGATGGTGTCAATGTTAAAAATGTTGTTTTGCCTGATAAAGGCCAATTCTTTAAGTACTCTGGACCCAATCAGGTTTGGGTTCCGAAGAAGGTTTAATCTATTTGTCATTGCAGGGTGTGAAACAGGTTGATCGAGTGACCTGGATCTTGGACAGTGGATGTTCAAGGCATATGACTGGAGATAGAACCCTGCTGACAAATGTGGTTGAGAAAGCCGGCCCAGTGGTTACCTTTGGAGATAACAGCATTGGTACAACTGATGGATATGGCAGATTGGAAGCTGGAAATGTTATCATTGATGAAGTGTCTTTTGTGAAAGGACTTGAGCACAATTTGTTAAGTGTCAGTCAATTCTGTGACAAGGGATTCGAGGCTTACTTCAACAAGAAGAATTGTCTAATCTCACACAAGAGACATGAACAACCATCTCTTACAGGAGTCAGAAAAGGAAATCTGTACGTGGCCAATATGAACACTGGAAGCACTGAAGAAATCAACTGCTTTTATTCTAAAGCATCTACAGATGAAAGTTGGCTATGGCACAAGAAACTCTCCCACCTTAATTTCAAGACAATGAATTCTCTAGTTAAAAGAGAACTGGTGAGAGGTTTACCTTCAATGGAATTCACTCAAGAAGGACTCTGTGATGCCTGTCAAAAAGGCAAATTGAAAACAGCAACTCACAGGAGCACTGACATATCATCAATAACTGAACCTCTACAACTGTTGCACATGGATCTGTTCGGTCCAGTTAATGTGATGTCTATGTCAAAGAAAAGATATGCTCTCGTGATTGTTGATGACTACTCAAAGTACACATGGGTTTTATTTCTGAATTCCAAAGATGAAACTCCACAGCTAGTGATTGATCACATCAAGTTGATTGAAATGGAGTACAAGAAACCAGTTAGAGCAATAAGGTCAGATAATGGAACCGAATTTAAGAATGCAGTTCTAAATGATTTTTGTACTGAAAAGGGAATAACAAGGCAGTACTCAGCCCCAAGAACTCCTCAGCAAAATGGGGTAGTAGAAAGAAAGAATAGAACCTTGATTGAAGCTGCACGTACTATGTTAAGTGAATCAAAGCTTCCTTTGTACTTTTGGGCTGAAGCTGTTAACACTGCATGTTACACCCAGAATCGAACTTTAATCAACAAAGACTTGATGAAGACACCCTATGAAATTATGTATGAAAAGAGACCAACACTCAAGTACTTTCATGTATTTGGAGCAAAATGCTTTGTGCTTAAAGATGGAGATGATCGTGGTGGTAAATTTGAGGCCAAAGCACATGAAGCAATTTTCATTGGTTATTCAAGAAGAGCTTACAAGGTGTATGTGATTGATCATCAGACAATGCTTGAAAGTGTCAATGTATCATTTGATGACACTAAACTTCCTAGTATCCAAACGGAGGATTCATCTGAAAAGTTATCTTTCGATGATATGACAGACTCCGATTCAGATGGTGACAACCAACCTGATGTTGCTGCTAATGATAACAGTAATCATGATGATAATGATCAGGGTGGTGGTGGTGGAAACAATGATCAGACTGGAGATACCACTGACACTCCTGAACATTCATCTAGTCAAACTGGCAACAACTCAGGGGGAGGTGATGAAGGATCAACTGGTCATACTCAACATCATAATGAAGATCAAGGCGAATCATCAAGGTCAAATCTTCCCAGACAGACTGTGTGGAATAGAGCTCATCCTTTTGAGTTGATCGTTGGTGATCCAGATGTTGGTGTAAAAACTAGAAGGAGCTATCAAAATCAATGCAATTATTCTGGGTTTCTGTCTGCAATAGAACCTAAGAAAACAGAAGAAGCTCTCTCTGATCCTGATTGGGTGATTGCTATGCAAGATGAACTCAATCAATTCAAACAACAAGAAGTATGGAAGCTGGTACCCAGACCTAAAGACAGGAAAGTAGTTGATACCAGGTGGGTATTCAGAAACAAACTTGATGAAGATGGCATTGTAACTAGAAACAAAGCAAGACTGGTTGCTAAAGGTTATTCCCAAGCTGAAGGAATAGATTATGATGAAACCTATGCACCAGTGGCTAGACTTGAGGCTATAAGGATATTCTTGGCATTCGCAGCACATTCAAACTTCAAAGTTTATCAAATGGATGTCAAGAGTGCCTTCCTGAATGGCAAGCTGGATGAAGAGGTATATGTAGAACAACCCCCTGGCTTTGAAGATCCAGAATTCTTGGATTTTGTCTACTTTCTCTTCAAGGCAATTTATGGTCTTAAGCAAGCTCCAAGGAAATGGTATGACACTCTTTCTGAATTTTTACTTGAAAATGGATTTGTTAGAGGTGTCATAGACAAAACTCTCTTTACTAAGAAACATAAGAATGATACTATATTAGTCCAAGTCTATGTGGACGATATAATATTTGGGTCTACTAATGATCTTCTGTGCAAGAAATTTGCTAAGTTAATGCAGGGTAAATTTGAGATGAGCCTGATGGGTGAGCTGAAGTTCTTTCTTGGATTACAAGTAAGTCAAAGGACAGATGGAATTTTTATTTGTCAATCTAAGTATGTCAGAGAGCTCCTCAAGAAATATCAAATGGAGGACTCATCTTCAGCAAGAACACCATCATCAACAGCTGTGAAATTTGGAGCTTGTGAAAATTCTGCTAAGGTAGATATCACAAGCTACAGAGGTATGATAGGTTCATTACTTTACCTTACTGCAAGTAGACCTGATATTATGTATGCTACATGCTTGTGTGCAAGGTTCCAAGCGGATCCTAGAGATGTGCATCTCATTGCTGTTAAACGAATCTTGAGATATCTTAAGGGTACACCTAACTTAGGTATTTGGTACCCTAAAGAATCTGGTTTTAACCTTGTTGGATATACAGATTCAGATTATGCAGGAAGTGTTGTAGATAGAAAAAGCACCTCTGGGAGTTGTCAATTCCTCGGTGGTAGGTTGGTCTCCTGGTACAGCAAGAAACAACAAACAGTTTCCAACTCAACAGCTGAAGCAGAATATATAGCTGCTGGAAGCTGTTGTGCTCAAATCTTGTGGATTAGGAATCAGCTACGTGACTATGGCTTTGTACTTGACAAAATTCCAATTCTGTGTGACAATACAAGTGCCATAGCAATCTCCAACAATCCTGTGCAGCATACGAGGACCAAGCACATTGACATTAGGTATCATTTTATCCGAGAGCATGTCATGAATGGTACCGTGGAGTTACATTTTGTACCCACGGAAGAACAAACAGCAGATATTTTTACTAAGTCTCTTGACGAATCCACATTCACCAGAATTGTTGGTGAATTGGGTATGTTAAATAGTCCTAGTAATTAAACTAGTTAATATCTGAGGTTTGATCTTGAATAATTTGCAAGTGATTATTTTGTTAATATTTGTTGATTAAAATCATTTGTATAATTATTTTATCAACTTACCTTGTTACTTGTGAATGTTCAAATCATTGCTATTATCATTTTAATATATCCCTACTTACTTCTTTTCAATGTTAAAATAATTCTTTTTCCTTAAAAATATTTTTCTCAAATTTTACAAGTTGTAATTTATGAGAAACTTATTTTTCTTGAAAAATTATATTTATGATGGTTAAATAAATCATATTTTCTTTTTAAATAATTTTCTATTAGAAAGTTATTTTATTAGAAAATATATAGATTTATTAATTTACCATGAATATTTATGTAAATTATTAATACTTAATATTTTGTAGTGTTTGTCTTTCTATTATTAATGTTTTGTTTTCATGTAAATAATCTGGTACATATTCTGTTAATATTGATTGTTAGAATAGTTATATTGGTCCTCATCTCGAACTTCGAGATAAAGTTCAAGATAGTTATCTCGAAAATTTTGAAGAATCTAAGCACTGGTAACTCGAATCCTAAGTCGAACTTCGAGATAGTAGAACTTCGAGATAGGCAGTTTCGAGTTACACTTCGAGATGATGAGTTTCGAGTTGAAGTTCGAGTTGGTCACTAACTCGAAAATCTAAGTCGAATTTCGAGTTAGAGTTCGAGTTAGTCACTAACTCGAAAGTCTTCTCTGACTTAGAGTTTTCAACTTCACTCTGGTAGATCGAATCGATATAGGACCTAATATTTGTGTGGTGTTGTTATTATTATTGTAAATTAATAGTCTATACTTATAGTCTATAGTCTACATAGTTAGTCTCTAATTGTCTCTTAGTCTATTTTGTCTTTAATTAATAGTCTGTATTGTAAATTAATAGTCTGTAGTTGTTTAATTAGCTCTAATAGACTATCTTTCAGACTATACAACAATAGTCTGTTGTAGTTAATTTTCTTTTATTTATTTTAGACTATCTGTATTGTTAGTCTAAATAGTTTAATTAGTTTAGTCTAGACAGTCTATTTTAGTCTAATTAGACTATCAGATAGACTATCAGGTATAGTCTATTAGTCTATAGTCTAATTCTCTTTTTAATTCTATTTTTAGACTACCGTTAATATGTATACAGATTTGTCTGTAGACTATCGTTAGTCTATTGTTTGTCTGAAACTCACGAGTTAAGTCTCTGAGTCTTTTTCTCTGTTTGTTTATATACACACAATACACACAACGAACCGCCGCCCGATTTTCTTCAAAAATCGACCGTGTTTCTCAACCAAATCACAATCTGAAAACACCTGTGTTCTAATCTCTTCAAGCTCTTTGATTTGACTGGTTAATTATTCGATTTGGTTCAGTTTTTAGTGATTGCGTTTTTCGAAAATCAAGAAATACGATTTAAAATTCAAGAAATTTGGGTTCGATTCTGCAAAAACTAAAAATAGTGGTGTGTTTGTGTGAATTCAGAAATCAACATACATTAATTTCAGAATTTTCTGTGAAGTGTCGATTTTATTGATTTTTCTGGTTAATTGAATTAATTGTTAAAATCCCTAAAATTCGAATTTGGGTAAATTAATTCAGTGTGTTGAAATTAAAATGGCTGGTAATATGGAGATAATAAATCATAATTTTGTTGGTCATTTTAATCCCGATAATTGTACTCTCGAGAGGGTTAAACCGTGGATTCGATTTTTAAATGAGCATTCTCTTATTCGTCATGCCTTGATTCTCGATGCTCCCTTAAAAGTTGATTCATTGTTGGCAATATGTTCTACATTTGTTCTCTCCACGGATTCAACATCTTTTACTTTTACTGTGGGAGACACACCTTATGTTGTGAATGACTCAACTGTTAACACCGTTCTACGACTTCCAACAAATGACTTTGTTGATCTTCCATCTGAAGCAGTACTGACAAAATTTTTCAATGACATCCATTATCAAGGAGAAGTTGATCTTTCTAAGTTATCTAAAAGTAACTTCATGGCTGAGTGGGATTATTTCTTTGACACAATTGCTAAGGTGTTTGCTAACACTAAAAAGAATAATTTTCACAATATTTCTACTTTGCTTCAAAGAATTGGTTATGCAGTTGCTAATAATCAAAGGGTTAACTTTGGTAAATTGATTTTTGATGCCATAGTAAATCGTCTCACAACTTCCAAGAACGATCATGATTTGGGTGGTAAAGTTGATTGTTACTATCCAAGGTTTTTAACTCTCATATTTAATCATGTTGTTTCTGATGTTCATCAAAGATTGTTTGCTAACTCTCGTACTGAAGCTTCAGGAAAAACACATAAAAAATTTTTCACCAGGTTAGCAACAATGAAGAAGTATACAAATGTTTCAGTGGTCATTACTCAGTATATGTCCAACTTCATAGAACTGCCAATCATACAAGAACAACCACCACAACAGCAACCTGAGTATGTTCCTGAGCAACCAGAACAAGAAGCAGCAATTGCTCCTGTACCTGAACATCAACTTCAAGTGGCTCAACTCACTATTGCTGGGATTTCTGCATCTGCTACTAAACAGGTATTATCTTTCCCTGAAACTACTTCTGGAGCCCAAGTGGCTGATAGGTTAGACCAAGAGGTTGTAGAACCACAACTTCTATCCCAGGTCTTAGAGCCAAACACAGTGTCATCTAAAATCTCTAAACCCAAAGCCAGAAGTAAATTAACAGTGCAAAGACGTAAAGTAAGAAGTAGTGATATGAGTGATCCCACAGCTCTGCCTCCACTAAAGAAGCGAAGAAACTTTCTAATTGAGGCAACTGTCAGCCCATCCATATCCTCCCAAAAGGATACGGACATTGAAATGGCACATGAACAGTTACTGGAACCATTCTCTCAACAGGATGAGTCCATTGAAATTCGCCAGTCAGCCATGGCACCTTGTACAGAGTCAAGCACACCCCTATTACTCACAATGGGGGAAAACATAACTGTAGAATCTGATGTGGCTAGGGACAATGAGCAAGGAGAGCACAATAGGGTTGTTACTGAAACAGTGCCTACCATAGTCACGGTAGAAGAGCCTTCACAGGTTAATGAGGGAAATCTTGACTCTCAGCCACAAATAATAGAGTCATCATCTCCCCTCCCAGGAGGAACATTCCTGGCTCCCTCAAGGGATTTTCCACTCGCAGTTTCAACTGGAGAAAGTGGAAGGCAACTCAATCTTTCTGTCACTGAAGAAATTCAGACATCAATTCCAAATGAGATGACAGAAATGACTGAGGAAAGGGATTTGCGAACTCCCATTGCACCACCACTGACCTTCCAAGAGGAGGCTAGGGTGATTTTATCTGCAGGTACACTTTCTGGAGCAGCTAAGGAATTAGTGAGGAGTGATGTGAGGAACACCACTAAACTGAGTGAAACACATGCACGTCAGATGAGTGAAACTCAGAGTGATATTCAGGTGAGTGCACACACTGACACATACACTCGTTCATTGGAAGAAAAGATTAAAGCTCTAGAAAAGGAACTTGAGGCCAGTAAAGCTGAAGCAAAATTACTTCGAGCACAAGTGGATGAACGGTCTTCTTCATCTACCTCTGTCAAAAATCAGCTTGCTGTGATAAAGAATGACATCACCAAGATGAAGACAACTTACACAAACAAGTTCAACACTCTCGAATTATCCTTTGAACGGGCACTTGATGATGCTGGAGAGGTTACTGTGACTCAAGATAAACTTATTTCTGTAATCTCCGACAAAGTTGAAAATCTTCAAACAGCATTAATCAAGAGTCAGTTGTCTACTGAACGCCGTCTTGATGTGATTGAAAGGCAGAATGCACAACAAGGTAAGGGGATCAAATATTTGTTCAACATGATCAGCAGAACTCACACACCCACAGCAGAAGAAAGGGAATTCTTTGTAGAAACAGGTGGAGATGGTGATGAGCGTGACCCTGGAGATGGTGCATTTCACACTTCGGTAGAGGATTCCTCAACTAAGGGGGAGAAGCCAAGAGAGGGAGCTACTGAACAAGGAAGAGATAAGGGGAAGAAGATAGCAGATTCTCAGAAGAGTGCAGAAGACACTGAAGGGTATTACTACTCAGGTGAACCAGACAACTTTGATGTTTTTGCTGATCTAAAGTTCTCTGATGAGGGTGAAAAAATACCAGAACCAGACTTTAGCAGCTGGGAAGATGAAGTGCCAGTTGACCATGAATATGAAGCTGAGCAAGCAAAACTGGATTTTGAAGCTGAATTAGAAGTTGAAAGGCAAGAAGCAAATCTCAAATTGCGAGATGAAAAGCTTCAGAGAACACTAGATATGCTTGCACACAAAGAAAGACTTCAAAAAGAGGAAGCAGAAGCAAGGCAACGAGAACATGTACTTAAAACTCAAGAGAGAAAGTTATACGTCAAGTTTAAGAGTGGTGAGAAATGGGATCGGGCTCAACGAATGATAGACTCACATCAATCTCTTGATAATGATGATAGACGACTTCTTTCTATTTTTGAAAGACTCAAAGAGCTTAACCCAACACACGACATGTACATGAGAGCTCTAAGAACAGAAGTTGTGAGAATAACAACTGCAGGTGAAACGAAAACAGATGAGCTTTTAATATTTGTTGATTGTCATGAGTTTGGAACACAAAGAGTTTCAATTCAGTTCTTCTATGACAAATCATTGACAGAAATCTGGGTTCTTAGGCCAAAGGTAAGAACTTCTTCTGAGTTGGGTGTACTACTTCATGAGAAATTCAAAGAGTTTGCTGAAAGAGCTGGTCCTGAAATAGTTGAATTGCCTAGACAATTGAAATTCCTTAAAGGTGAGGTGCTTCATACAATCAATCTTGAGAATGAGGAATTGTTCACACACTCTGCCAAGCAGCTGGTCTATATTGAACATGTTCTGAGAAATCAAGGATTTTCTACTAAAGAGAAGTTAGAAATTGCTGATCGTATTAAATCCTATGCAGAAGTCAAATTTTTTAAGGATTATGAGAAGTTCAAAGGTCAGCTGAGAAAGGCACTTGGAATTCCTCTTGTTCGCCCTACAGGATTCTCATCAAGAAGAGAGTTGCTAGTTGATGCAGAACTGCACAAAAATCTGCCAGAAATTGATGATCCAGAAGATGGAGAAATAAGGAAGGAAGACAGTCAGAAATGAAGAACAACTCTACATGTAATATCTTTAGAGTTAGATAGATCAAGATAGGATAATGTTTAATATGATCAGGCTAGAGGATCATCTATCTTGTATTTATCATTATGTTTGAATCTGGAAATTGTTATAAATACCAGAACTTTTTCATTATTTACTTTGCAATTACAGTTTTATCAGTTACTAGTTTAAGTTGAGTTAGTTGAGTTATCCTCTAGGAATTTGCTTGTTAGTTTATAACAAACAAATAGGGGGAGATTGAAAGGCATATGACTCAGCCTATTTGTAGTTCGAGGATCCAACTCAACTTAAAGTAGATTGTAATAAGTAAATAACATTAACTGTCACAGGAATCTCAGAAGATGCTATCTATCAGAAGGAACAAATCTACAAGTCAATCTATAGTTTTGATATTTTACACTGGAAGAAGTTCAGTCTACTGATCAAGCCTCAGTGTGGTATTCAAAGTCATGGATTTAATTCAGAAGGACAGAGATTTCTAAAAGTGACAAGAGACAGTATCAGTACAGAATATTTGAAGAAAGGTGTCAGAAGAAATTGACCACAACTTAAAGTCAAAATGAAGAACAGAAGTTGAAGTTAGTCGTTCATGAACCAGACCGTGCATTGAGCGTCAACAAATATTCAGTGGAGGTTCTTTATTTATTTCAGTGGTTTAAAAGTGAAGATTAGACTATCAAATGAATTATGTTAATTCTCTATTAATTAATTTAAAGTATTTAGTTAACTTAATTAATAAATTAATTCTTCAAGAATTAATTTATTTATTAAGTTAATTATTGAATTAATTAATTTAGAATTAATATAGATTGCTGAAAGACTATCAGAAGTGTTTTAAGACTATGGTTTTATTGTTAAAAGACTATTTGAGATAGTCTAAGTGATAGTCTGCTAAAGAATTCGGTAGTCTGCCAAGAAGAATAGTCACACCGGTTGTCTGTAAAGAATTGATAGTCACACCGGTTGTCTGTAGAGTGTTGATAGTCACACCGGTAGTCTGATGAAGAAGGAAAGTCACACCGGTAGTCTGAAGCAAGACAGATAGTCACACCGGTAGTCTGTGTGTCTCCTGGATAGTCTGCAAGCCTTTTAATAACAGTCTGTGGATAGTCTGTTGAGAAAAAAAGAGACAGGAGATATTTTGAAGATGTTAACTACAAAAGAGACAGTAGCCCACATTCACAGACACACGAGACAAGCTGAAAAAAAGACAGGAGCAAAAATATAACATCTCTCTCATCTTTAAGAGCTACTGACCATCTCATTTAATTCACAGAAAATTAAGTTCAACTCATTTGTAATATTTGATCCAATAGAACTTAATTATTTGTGACTCTTGTATTACTAGCGAATTAAGTTTCCTAGTTCTTATCTCGATTTTTATTAACTAAATTAGAAAAGTTCATGTCGAATTTTCTAATTAGTTTTTATTAACGTGATAATACTCTGTACTGATTTTGTAACAACCATCAAGTTTAATATATCGTTATATTTAACTTGAATTTTGTTTCAATTAATTCCGCACAAATTTGTCTAAACTAAATTTTATTTAACGGACAAATTTCGATAAAAAGATAAGGATTGTATTCAACCCCCCCTTCTACAATCTTAACGGACCTAACAGAATGCTACTCTGATCAACAAACATGGAAAAACACCATATGAGATGGTGAGGGAAAAGAAGCCAAACCTGAAATATTTTCATATTTTTTGGTGCAAATGCTTTGTGTTGAAAACTCATCCTGAATAGTTGACAAATTTGAGTTAAAAGCTGATGAAGGAATTTTTGTTGGCTATCCATTGTCAACTAAGGCATTCAGAGTTTACAATCTGAGAACCAAGGTGATTATGGAGTCAATTCATGTGTCATTTGATGACAAGAAAATAACTGGACTTGAAGATGTAGATGAACATGATCAACTGCGCTTTGAAAATGAAGATTTAATCTCTGATGAAGTAAACTCTGATGAGGCTGAACTGACAAACTCTGTTGAAACAAACTCTGAACCTCTACTGGTAAACATTGAAGAAACTTCTCAGCCACAAACAAGGGGAGAACCAGTTGAGGGGGAGCATGAAGAATCACTTCAAAGTGATGACTCAAATACTGAAAGTGAGTTAGCTGAAAAATATGGATCAAACTCTGATGACTCAAACTCTGACAATCCAAAATCTGACAGTTCAAACTCTGAGGAGTCAAATTCAGGGGGAGCCTCAGAGAATGAAGAAAGGCAACAAGAAAATCAGGAGAACATGGATCGAGGGGGAGGATCAAATACTGAGAGAAGCCATTTATCTTCAGTTAGGGAATGAACCAAATCTCACACACCTGATTTGATTATTGGTAATCCAGATGCAAAAGTAAGGACAAGAAGTGCTACAATAAATGAATGTCTATTTCATGCATTCTTGTCACAATCTGAACCAAAGAAGGTAGAAGAAGCTCTTCAAGATGCTGATTGGATAACAGCAATGCAGGAGGAGTTGAATGAATTTGAGAGAAATGAAGTTTGGACCCTTGTACCAAGACCAAAGAATAGATCTGTTGTTGGTACTAAATGGGTTTTCAGGAATAAAACTGACAGTGAGGGGGTTGTTACAAGAAACAAGGCTAGACTTGTGGCAAAAGGCTATTCACAGCAGGAAGGAATAGACTATGATGAAACTTTTGCTCCAGTTGCAAGATTGGAGGCAATAAGGATGTTTCTAGCATATGCCTCTCATCAAAAATTCAAGGTATTTCAGATGGATGTGAAAAGTGCATTTCTGAATGGGAAGCTTGAAGAAGAAGTGTCTGTTGAACAACCACCAGGATTTGTGGATCCCAAATATCCAGATTATGTCTACAGGCTTGATAAGGCACTCTATGGACTTAAGCAGGCACCAAGAGCATGGTATGAAACTCTGGCTCAATTTCTTCTAGAAATTGGGTTCCACAGAGGTACAATTGATAAAACCCTGTTCTACTTTAAATCTGGTAGTGACTTGCTTTTGGTTCAAATATATGTTGATGGCATAATTTTTGGGTCTACTAATGATAAACTATGTACAAAGTTTGCCAAGCTAATGCAGTCCAGGTATTAAATGAGTATGATGGGAGAGCTTAGTTATTTTCTAGGCCTATAGGTGAAGCAAACAGATGATGGAATTTTCATAAATCAAGCAAAATATACCAGAAATCTTCTCAAGAAATTTGGCATGCTTGACTGCTCATCTGCATCAACTCCCATGGCTACAGCAACAAAGTTGGACAAAGACACAGGAGCTTCAGTAGATATGACAAACTACAGAGGCATGATAAGGTCATTTCTTTATCTGACAGCAAGTAGACCTGATATCATGTATGCAACCTGTCTCTGTGCAAGATTTCAGGCAGACCCCAGAGAACCACATCTCACAGCTATGAAAAGAATCTTTAAATATCTCAAGGGCACCATTAATTTAGGTCTGTGGTATCCCAGAGAATCAGATTTCAAGCTAGTTGGTTACTCTGATGCAGACTTTGCAGGCTGTAAGATAGACAGAAAAAGCACTAGTGGAAGTTGTCAATTTCTGGGTGACAGACTTGTTTCTTGGTACAGCAAGAAACAGAAATCAATTTCTACATCTACAGCTGAAGCAGAGTATATTGCAGCTGGTAGCTGTTGTGCACAGATTCTGTGGATGAAGAATCAATTGCTGGATTATGGATTGAGGTACAGTAAGAATCCTATTTACTGTGATAATCAAAGTGCTATTGCTATGACAGGTAATCCAGTACAGCATTCAATGACCAAGCACATCAGCATAAGGTATCACTTTATCAGAGAACATGTAGAGGAAGGAAACATTGAGCTTCATTTTGTGTCTACAGAACAACAGCTTGCAGATATCTTCACCAAGCCATTGAGTGAAGCTATATTTACAAGGCTGGTAAATGAACTAGGAATGGTCTCTGGTTTTGACTAGAGATATTGGTTAGACTCAAAATTTCACTTATGTAATGTGTTACTTATGTTTCTGTGATGTGTTAACTGCTATGTGAACTCTGTTTTTAAACTCTGCTATGCAAACTTTGTTCGTATACTGTGTATTCTGTTAGCATGCTTTGTAGGTCATACACTGTTGACATGTTGGATAAACACCGATAAACTCTGATAAGATTATTATCTGATATGAACACCAATGAAGAAATCTGTATGAAGCATGATTATCAGTAATTAATCATGAATCTTTCTAAGTTATTTGTGATCTAATCTTAGACTGTGTAGAAAATTAACACAAGCATGATACTGTTTCATATTTATAGCATCTCTTAGTTTATCTATCCTAAACTCTGAGTCTGTAAATACTGTGTGCATTACCTCTCATGAATAACTTCTAATGTTGATGACTTCTAAACTCTGTTAAGTTAGATGCTGTATTTAGCAAATCACCAAAGAAATTGTATATAGCATGTTAGAATTTCTTTCTGATTATGTTGTGTCTAGGACGACCCAGGAACTTGCTGGTAAAAAGTAAGGGCTAAAATTCTTTAATTTTTGGTGACTAATCAAAGACTAGGAAGAACCAGGAACTTATCAAAAGATAAGGGCTAAAATTCTCTAATTTTTGGTGACTAGTCAAAGACTAGGAAGACCCAGGAACTTATCAAAAGATAAGGGCTAAAATTATATGATTTTTGGTGACTGGTCAGAGATTAGGAAGACCCAGGAACTTATCAAACTGATAAGGGCTAAAGTTATAGGATTTTTGGTGACTAGTTACAACCTCAAAAAAAAAAAATAGAAGGGGGGTATAAGTTAGTTCAGAGTTTCTGAATATATATTTTCAATAGAGTTTAGCATTCATCATATATTCAGTGTTTACTATGAGAGTTTGTGCATCCAGTGTTTATTGATTTATGTTATGGATTTTATGAAATATTAGATGTTCTAAAAATTGGATTAGTAAACTTTGCTATACACACACATATATTCACACCTGTGCAGTTTTTAAAAGGGTTACGGTAATGAAGTTGGAGAATTGACAAACGCTGATGAATTTTGTCTAATACTCTAAGGTATATTTTATTTCATACAATTTCTATACTTGGGGTAAAAAGTGTTCACTGCCAACTGTTGATCAATATTAGAGTGTTAAAGTGTATTGGTAATAGGAGAGAGAGTATCAGTAATTATTGTTATAATTACTGAACATGCAAAACTGTTTCGCTAGATATGTGCCGCGTGTCCCACTCACACATTTCTCTAGGATCGTGTCCCACTCACACATGGTAACTGGTTGCATGTATTAATGTTAAAACGATTGGTTTTAATTTTTAATTACATATCTAATCATTTCACTTACACAGTTCAAATTCACTCACCCAATTACACAACCACTCACAATTACTTTTTACACAACCACTCAGTTACTTTGTGTTTTTCACTTGGGCATTTTTGCAAACACCTTTCATAAACATCATGCAGCTCCATTGAACAATGAAAACGTTCCAGACGCATTTCATTTGATTCAAAATTTCTTGAGAGATTCAGAGATAGGTCAAGCTCTGGTCGAACCATCAACACTTTTTGCCGTGCATATTGCTATTTTCTGGCAGAACTCTGCTTATGATGATGGAGGAGAAAATGGGACTCCGTCTATTGTGTTCTCTTATGAGGAGACAGAGTATGTGATTACTCCAACTACTGTCAGAGAAACCATGGGCTTTGATGAACACTCCTCATACAGTGTTGTTGGTGAGAAATGTTAGGAATAATTCATGAGTTGTGATGTTGAGAATATAATTTTACTTATACTTCTTGTATATCCTGATTTATAAAGGATTTAGTACTTTGTATATAGGTTATATGTATTAGACAGTAATCTGTAGAATTAAGTCAGGAACAGTGCATCGAGGACTACAGGTCAGGAATTGAGATTGAATCCTGATACGGCAAGTCAAATACTGATCAAGTACTGATGAGATGGTCAGATCCTGATGTAAGATGAAATTCTGATATCAGTCGTGTTACTGATGATGTCATTATGGATGCTACAGAAACTGGCAAGTGCTATAAAACAGGATCTTTGTTTGAGGAACAAGCAAGAAGATTTTATGAAGGAAAGAATTTTCTATTGATGGAAACTATCAACTGGACGGCAGAACATTGTCATGTATAGATTATCTTTCTGTAATTAGTTGATAGGTAGCATTATAAATATTCTCTCTATATCATTGTAAAAGTAGTTCATGAGGTTTGTAATCGTAAGAATACGAGAGTACAAATAGAGAGAGAAATTTGTATTGTCAGCAGCTGCTAAAGGTATTTGTACACCTTTGGTAGAGTTTGTATTTGATCTTATTAATACAAACAAAGTTTGATTCATTCGTTTATTCTTGTTCATATAATCAAGCAAAAATCAGACACGATTATATAACTTGTATTCAACCCCCCTTCTACAAGTTATTCGAGTTAACAATTGGTATCAGAGCAAGTTGATTTCGAATAATCATAAAAATCTGCAATCATGTCTGGTTACAAGGATGGGAATACTAAGATTTCTATGCTCAAGAGAAACGAATATACTCTATGGGAAGTAAAGATGTTGCATCATCTGGAAGCAACAGATCCTGATTATCTTGACAGAATCAGAGATGGACCTTTTGTTCCAACAAAGGTCGTTGGACAAGCAACTGTTGATGGTGTGGTTGTTACAGAACATACAGCAGAGAAGCCTAAATCTGAGTGGTCAGACAAGGACAAGGAGAATGTTCTTAAAGATGCTAAAGTGAGAAACATATTATTCAACAGTCTTGATTCTGTTCTCACTAACTATGTTCTCTCTTGTAAAACTGCTAAGGATATATAGGACAATCTTAAGGTTCACTGTGAAGGAACTAAGCCTGTCAGGAAGAATATGAGGACACTACTTATACAACAGTATGAGTACTTTGAATCCAAGTCTGGTGAGTCACTTACTTATACCTTTGATAGGTTTACAAAACTCATCAATGAGATGGCCATGCATGGTAAATATTATGACTTGGAGGATATGAATACAAAGTTCATGAAAGCTTTGCCTGATTTCTACAATGAAAAGATATCTGCGATTGAGAAAGCTAATGATCTTGATGAAATATCATTAGAGGCAGTATATGGAAAACTAAGAGCTTATGAACTTGACAAGCAGCAGAAGAAGAGCAGGAGTGAAGGAAAGATGAAGACTGTTGCACTTACTGCTCAATCTGAATTAAAGAAGCTTCCGGAGGAACAGCATGATGAGCTTGCTGTAAAGAACTCAAGGAAGAAGAAAAGCAAAGAAAGTTCTGAGTCAGAAACTACTGATATGGACTCTGACAACAATGATTCTGAATCTGAGATGCAGGAACTCTTTGCTATGGTTGCTAAAGCTTTCAAGAAAGGAAGATTCAACAGGAGAAGATTTAGCAAAGGACCTTTTCAAAAGAAGGAGGAGAAGAAGAGTGACAAAGGCAAAAGTACAATTGTCAAGCTTGATAAGGCCAAGATCAAGTGCTTTAACTGCAGCGAGCTTGGACACTTTGCTAGTGAGTGTAAGAAGCCTAGGAATTCAGGAAAGGGTAATGCACTTATGGTCACACAGAAGGATTGGGCTGATTCCAGTGATTCTGAAGATGAATTGGATTATGACAACATTGCACTGATGGCAAATGGTTCAGACAAACCTGGATCTCCAAAGAAAACTTCTCCATCCTCTGTTAAGGTATCACTTCACTCTCTTGATTCATTTGATAGCTTAAATTCTGATGAAATTAGAACTATCCATGCTGAGTTTAAGAATCTTATGACTAATTTTAGAATTCTTACTAGTGAAAGAGATGAACTTAAGGTTAAGAATGATAAATTAGTTGATAGAAATAATTTTCTTGAATCTGAGTTAATTCAAATGGAAGAATACAAGTTCAGTTCTGATAAAGCTAAGCATGATTATAGTGTTATTCTTGAGGCTTATGACTATGTCAGAAAAGAACTAGAGGAAGAGAGAGATGTGATTAAGACCATTAACAATTCTAGTAAAAAGATTATAGAAATCTTTGAAAGTGGAATTCGTGGTAAGGTTAATGGTTTAGGTTTTGATAAGGCTAGACTGGAAGAAAAAGTAGCTATTGCAAATGGTGATAGTAAAATAGAAGCTAGCACATCTAAATCTGAAGGTAAGAAAATTGTTTCTGAACCTAATCATGTTAAATTTGTTGATTCAAAAGGTACCCGTGTTGTACACAAAAGGATTAACAATAGTAATTCAGAAGAGAAAGTGTTAGAGAAACCTAAGAATGTAAACATAGGGTTTCTGTCTAAGTCTCAGTTGAAACAGAGACTAGATGGTCTTTCAGAGTCTAGCAAGATCAAAAGAAATAGGAATGGAAAAGAAGGTATTAACAAAGAGAATAATTACAAGAATGTACCTGATGCACCTAGGAAAAAATGCTATAAGTGTGGAAATCATAATCATTTGGCCCTAGACTGCAATCAAAAACCTTCTTGGAAAACTGAGTCCAGATTCCCCAAGACTCAGAAAATTCAATACCAACCACAAAAAGCTTGTTATCATTGTGGTAGTTTACTTCATTCCATTTACATGTGTAGAGAATATCATGAACTGTATTATGACTATTATTCCTTGAAATCTGAAACTCCTAGTCACAAACAGTTTGTGAAATTAGAGTCTAAAGTTGACTCTACAATAGGTAAAGTAAAAACAAAATCTTCAAAGCCTGTTGTTTCTAAATCTAGTAAGAAAGGATCCAATCAAAGTTGGGTCCTAAAAAATTCTAACTAGTTACTTTTTGTTTGCAGGGCACAGAAAAGAAGCATTCAATTATCTTGGACAGTGGATGCTCTGGACATATGACTGGAAAGAAGTCCCTGCTTACAAAGTTTGAGAGGAAAGCTGGCCCAGTAATATCTTTTGGAGATGGCAACAAAGGAGAAACTCTGGGATATGGCTCAATTGTTTTGGGGAATGTCATCATAGAAAATGTAGCACTGGTTGAAGGCTTGAAACATACTCTTTTAAGCATAAGTCAACTGGGTGATAAAGGTTACAAATCAATCTTTGACAAAGAAGGATGCAAAATCTTGAATATGCAGAATGGAGACATTGTTCTAACTGGTCAAAGACATGGTAACATATATGAAGCCAGCTTAAGTGATACATCAAAAGGAATTGTTAGATGTCTCTACAGCAAAGCAACAAGTGATGAAAGCTGGAATTGGCACAAGAAGCTCTCACATCTTAATTTCAAGAAGCTTAATGAACTTGTTAAGCACAATCTGGTGAGAGGCCTACCTCAGGCAAATTATGTAAAAGATGGACTTTGTGATGCATGTCAGCTTGGAAAGCAAAGAAGAACCACTTTCAAGAGCAAGACTGAAAATTCAATTACTGAACCATTTCACATGCTACATCTTGATCTGTTTGGTCCAGTAAACATTATGTCTATTAGCAAGAAAAGATTTGCTCTAGTAATAGTGGATGATTTCACAAGGTTCACATGGGTGTTCTTTCTACACAAGAAGGATGAAGCTCCTCAGCAAATCATTGAACTTGTCAAGAAGATCCAGAATAACTCTGAGTACAAAGTCAAAGTACTTAGGAGTGACAATGGTACAGAATTCAAGAATTCTACAATAGAGGGGTTTTGTGCAGACAATGGAATCACTCAACAGTTTTCTACACCTGGTACACCTCAGCAGAATTGTGTAGTGGAAAGAAAGAACAGGACTCTCATAGAGGCAGCAAGAACCATGCTTGCAGATGCAAGTTTGGGCCCTTAAAACTAATCATTAGTGGTTTTTGTGATTGCAGGGTAACATGAAAAATATCTTTGTTCTGGACAGTGGATGCTCAGGACACATGACTGGAAATAAAGCCCTGCTATCAGAATTTGTGGAGAAAGCTGGCCCAAGTGTTTCTTATGAAGATGACAACATAGGAAGGACTTTGGGATATGGCAATATCAATCTTGGGAATGTCATCATTGAAGCTGTAGCTCTAGTCTCAGGACTCAAACATAATCTGCTAAGTGTGAGTCAAATCTGTGACAGAGGTTATCATGTGGATTTCTTTGAAGAACACGGTGAAGTTGTAAGCAAATCTACAGGAAAAGTTGTTCTGAAGGGATACAGGCATGGTAACATTTATGAAGCCAAGCTTTCAATAAACTCTGATGGCTCTGCAATCTGTCTACTGAGTAGAGCATCAATTGAAGAAAGTTGGGATTGGCACAAGAGACTTTCTCATCTGAATTTCAACAGCATTAATGAGCTAGTGAAGAAAGATCTTGTGAGAGGATTGCCCAAATCAGTTTTTACTCCAGATGGCCTATGTGACTCATGTCAAAAGGCAAAACAAAGGAAAACTTCATTCAAAAGTAAGACTGAATCCTCAATTCTTGAGCCATATCACTTATTGCATGTTGATTTATTTGGTCCAGTAAATATAATGTCTATTGGAAAGAAAAAATATGCTTTGGTTATTGTTGATGAATACACCAAATACACCAGATATACATGGGTATATTTCATGCACAAGAAAGAAGAAACTGCATCAATCTTAACAGAGCATGTCAGACAACTGGACAAAGGATCTAAGCATACAGTGAAAATCATAAGGAGTGATAATGGCACTAAGTTCAAGAATGCAGTCATGGAAGAGTTTTGTAAAGAAAATGGAATAAAGTAAGAATTCTCTGCACCTGGAACTCCACAACAAAATGGAGTAGTAGAGAGAAAGAACAGGACTCTCATAGAAGCTGCAAGGACCATGCTTGATGAAGCAAAGCTGCCAACTTACTTCTGGGCTGAAGCTGTGCAAGCTGCTTGTTTCACACAGAATGCTACACTCATAAACAAGCATGGTAAAACACCATATGAGATGGTGAAAAAGAAGAAGCCGAACCTGAAGTACTTTCATGTGTTTGGATGTAAATGTTTTGTTCTTAAGACTCATCCTGAACAGCTTTCCAAATTTGATTTAAAAGCTGATGAAGGAATCTTTGTTGGATACCCACTATCAACAAAAGCATTCAGAGTGTATAATCTTAGAACAAAAGTGGTCATGAAATCTCTCCATGTGTCTTTTGATGATAAAAAGATAACAAGACTTGAAGATTTTGATGAACATGACCAGTTGAGATTTGAGAATGAAGAAATAAATGCTGATCTACAAACTTCTGATATTCTTTCAGACTCTATTGTTCAATCTATACCAGTAGATCAGACAGCAGCACATGTTGAGGGGGAGCAAGTGAACGATGAAAATGAACCCCAATCAAGTGAAGAAACATCAAAGAATGCATCTGCTGATTCATTAAACTCTGATTCATCAAACTTTGAAAGCAACAGCTCAGGGGGAGCAAACAATGATTTTGGATCTACTAGTCATCACACTCAACACAATTATGAACTTGGGGAATCATCAAGATCAAATCTGCCGAGACAAAGGGTATGGAGTATAGCGCATCCCTTTGAACAGATCATTGGTGAACCGGACACGGGTGTACAGACTAGAAGAGCAACACAGAATGAATGCAATTTCGCAGGATTTTTATCTCAAATTGAACCTAAAAAGGTTGATGAAGCTCTTGATGATCCAGATTGGGTAACTGCAATGCAGGAAGAACTCAATCAGTTCGAAAGGCAGAAAGTATGGAAGCTGGTGCCAAGACCAAAAGGTAAATCTGTAATTGGCACTATATGGGTGTTTAGAAATAAACTGGATGAAAATGGTATTGTTACGAGGAACAAGGCTCGATTGGTAGCAAAGGGTTACTCTCAAGAAGAGGGAATTGATTATGATGAAACCTATGCTCCAGTTGCAAGGCTTGAAGCAATCAGGATGTTCTTAGCATTTGTTGCACACTCCAACTTTAAGGTTTTTCAGATGGATGTGAAGAGTGCATTTTTGAACGGAGATCTAAAGGAAGAAGTCTATGTTGAACAACCCCCTGGGTTCGAAGACAAGGAATTTGAAGGTTTTGTGTACTTTCTCTTCAAAGCTCTCTATGGTCTCAAGCAAGCCCCTCGAACATGGTATGATACTCTCTCCAAGTTCTTACTTGAAAATGGTTTTACAAGAGGTATCATCGACAAAACTCTCTTTCATAAAAAGCATAAAAATGATATAATTCTGGTGCAAGTATATGTGGATGATATAATATTTGGTTCTACTAATGATTTGCTATGCAAGAGATTTGCTAAGCTAATGCAGAGTAGGTACGAGATGAGCATGATGGGTGAGTTGTCCTTCTTCCTTGGACTTCAAGTTGTTCAGAAGCCTGATGGTATTTTCATCTGCCAATCAAAATACATAAAGGATCTTCTGAAGAAATATTGGATGGAAGAAGCAGCTACTGCCAAGACCCCGATGCCAACTGCAGTACCAAGCTTGATGAAGACAAATCTGGTAAGTCAGTTGACATCATGAAGTATCGAGGTATGATCGGCTCTCTCTTGTACTTAACTGCTAGTAGACCAGATATTATGTTCGCAACTTGTCTATGTGCTAGATTCCAGGCTAACCCTAAAGAGTCACATCTTATAGTTGTTAAACGTATTTTCAGATACCTTAAGGGATCCCCCAATCTTGGGATTTGGTACCCTAAAGGAACAGGTTTTGACCTAATTGGCTATACAGATTCTGACTTTGCAGGTTGTAAGATTGATCGGAAAAGTACTTCTGGAAGCTGTCAGTTTCTAGGAAGAAGGTTGGTATCTTGGTACAGCAAGAAGCAACACTCAGTATCTACCTCGACAGCCGAAGCAGAATACATTGCGGCAGGTAGTTGTTGTGCTCAGATCCTGTGGATGAGGAATCAACTTCAGGACTATGGACTCATGTTGGACAAAATTCCAATTCTATGCGACAACACGAGTGCCATTGCCATTGCCTACAATCCAGTTCAACACACCAGGACTAAGCATATTGATATCAGGTATCATTTCTTACGAGAGCATGTCATGAATGGAACTGTGGTATTATATTTTGTTCCCACAGATGAACAAATTGTAGACATCTTTACTAAACCACTGGATGAATCCACTTCCGTTGTTATCACGACCAGTGAGAGCAGGTATACGACAAGGTAATATTTCAATCCCGGCTATTCCAACCTTTGTATTCCCTATTGTGTCACAGGAAATACAGTTTCTACAGCCCACAATGGCCATCTTACCCGACCAAGAGCAGGAAATCCCACCAACTCTAACACAGGTCGAAGAGCCCATTCTACAAATGCAAACATAAACACAACAAACTCCTACACCTCAATTGTCACTTAAACGACCAGTCATCCACATTATTAAGGGAGATAGTGCCTCAGCAGCACCACATAAGGAGTTAGTTACAACAGCCGCTCTACCTCATTCTAAACGGAGTAAACCCAATGAACCTGAGGTAACGGCAACTGTTAGTGAAACAATTCTTTCTTATCCAATGAGTGCAAATGTAAATGAGATTGAATTGACGGGAGCAACTATCTTGAGTTCCATTTCACGGAACATACGAGTGGTTGATGATCTTTCTAAAGATCAAATGCCTTCACAGGCATCCGAGGTGGAATTACCTACCTCAATAACTGCTGGTGAGTCTTCCATTTTACGGAAAGATCCATTGGTGGGTGGTTCTTTTATGAACCAAGTGTCTTCACAGACATACGAGGGAAACTTGGGTTTTGTGCCATTTAATCGATTCAAGTTTAACCTCCCAGAGGGAAAATCTCTGGATCTCTTTCGAGATTTACCACTTTTTACCAGTGGTCGGCAACTCGCTTCACGCGAGGACGGAAGCTCACGAACTTTCATTGCACCATCCGTGACCTCTGAAAAAGGGGCTAGGATGATTTCATTTGCAGGTACACATATCGGTGGAAGCTCTAGAGGAAAGTTGAGGGAAACACCAACAGAACATGTAAGTGTAATCCAAACCACTAAACCGAGTGAATATAGAGTGTTGAGTGAAACACCTGCAGAACATACGAGTGATCAACCTACTCAACCACATGCACCTGTAACCAGAAAGGAATATAGCAGACTCCTTACACGGGTCCAAACAATGGAGAAAGAGTTGCAAAATATCTATAAGTCCATTGCAGAAATCAAAAATTTGCAACTTATTCAACATGATGCATTCCAGGTTCAATTAAGTTCCATGGCATCCCAGTTTAGTCATGCAATTCATTCCTTGGGGAAGACAGCTTCGTCTAATTTACCAACTCCACATCCTACTACTCTGGAGGATAACCCAACTGGGGGGGAGAAGGTGGATGATCAAGAAGCTACTAGGCGTAATAAGGGCAAGGACAAGGTTGTTGACACAGAATTAACTTTATTTTGGGAAAGGAAAAGCTAATTGGAATATCCGTGCTATGTGGAAAGAAAGCAAAGGCAAACTTGAAGATATGTTTAGTCTAGAGGAACAATTGTCTTGCACTTGGAAATCTGGAAAATGTATATATGATCCAGAATGTACTTTAATATTATTTATCTTTGTATTTCATTTTTGTTTTTTTTATCAGTTGAGTTATCCTCTAGGAATTTGCTTGTCAAACCCTAACAATCAAATAGGGGGAGATTGTAAAGCATAATGTAATGTAATATGTAATAGAGGACATATATAACTCAACTAGGATAAAAGATAAATAATATTAACTCTATACAGGGATCGTGAAATTTGAAGAACAGGCACCAACAAGGATCAAGTCGCTGAAAGAAGTTCATTAACATGATCAAGCCTCAGTGACAGAATAAGATGTACAGATGATTCAGTCGAAGGGCCAAAAGATTCCATGTATTTATATTATTTGAAGATATTGCTGTAGGCTAATCAATTGGAATGTAACGAAGATGTGAAGATCAAGATCAGTGCTAGTCACTTGTGAACCAGACCAGTGCACTAAGTGTCAGCACATACGAGAAGGATCAACACATTAATTCACAGAAAGAATTGCCAAAGCCTATTGACAATCAAGGACAGACATAATATTTCAAGGTATTATCTAAGATTAATTTACTCTTAAAATTAACTAAGTAACAGATTAATTAATTATTTATAATAAATAATTAAGTTAATCTGGTACTTGAATTATTTTCTGAGATGAATTAAAACAACAAAATAAACAGAAGAGAATATGAATAGTAACCGAAATCACTATTCATATGAATAGTACCCGAAATCACTATTCATATGAATAGTACTATTCATATGGCGGCTACTATTCAAAAAGTGGCTACTATTCATATGGCGGCTACTATTCAAAAAGTGGCTGGAGGGGCCCACGGGGGTTGTTGAAATAGTACAGCATAGTAACTTTCTATAATCTATAAATAGGCATGCTGTATTTCATTTCAAAACACACCTCAACACACAACTTTCTCTTCTCTCTCTTATATAATCTCTGTGTAAGCTGCTAGACAGTCCATCTAGTAGGAAAGTCGGCTTAGCCCACTTTCAGGAAGTGTCGGGTAGAAGGTCCTCGTGCCTAAACTATCCTAGGAGTGTTTGATTTTGTAGCTGATCCATAGGATTAGATTGTGTAACAAACCTCCGGGTTTTATCTATTTAAAGATATTTCCCACACAGTTGTGTTATTTCGATTCAGTATTTTTGATCTCATATCCACATCAAAAATCGAAATATTGCTAAATAACGTATTCAACCCCCCTTCTACGTTATTCCGGACCTAACATATATCAAAGATCTGTTAAGAAGGTTTGACTTTCAAGACTGTGCAGTTGCAAAAACACCCATGGCAACAGCCACTAAACTAGACTCTGATCCTAAGGGAAAGAGTGTGGATAATACTAGTTATAGAGGCATGATAGGCTCATTGTTATATCTAACTGCAAGTAGACCAGATATAATGTTTTCTACCTGTTTATGTGCTAGATTCCAAAGTGATCCTAAGGAATCTCATTTAATTGCTGTGAAGAGAATGTTTAGATATCTCAAAGGAACTCCAAATCTTGGTTTGTGGTACCCTAGAGAATCTGATTTCTTTCTAATTGGCTATTCAGACTCTGATTATGCAGGGTGTAAGATAGACAGGAAAAGCACTACAGGTACATGTCAATTCTTGGGAAATAGATTGATTTCTTGGGCAAGCAATAAGCAACAATCTGTTTCAACCTCAACTGCAGAAGCTGAGTACATAGCAGCAGGCAGTTGTTGTGCACAGCTCCTTTGGATAAGAAATCAGTTGATGGATTATGGTATGACACTTAGTAATATTCCTATGTTTTGTGATAATACTAGTGCTATCAAAATTGCAGAAAATCCAGTTCAACATTCAAGGACTAAGCACATTGATGTCAGGTATCATTTTATTAGAGAACATATTGAGAATGGTACTGTGGAACTTCATTTTGTTCCTACTGACAAACAGCTTGCAGATATTCTAACTAAACCACTTGATGAGACTACATTCAGTAGATTAGTAAGTGAGTTAGGAATGTTAAATTTCTAGATCTTTAACATTTGTAATAGTAGCAAGGTATGTTGTTTTTAGCTTATAGACTTGATATTCTTGTCAGGATCTATATTTGATTGTTAAATGCTTTAGCTATAACACTTTGCCTTGATAAATTTCAGTATGATAGACTTGTTAATAATCATCAGGATTAGATTTGTTATCAGGATGCTGACGTCATCAGTATTGTGTCAGTATCAGGATTGTGAAAATTGTTTCAGATCCTGACGTTTACTTTTTGTAGTAATCTAATTCTGTGATGTATTAAGTCTATGCCAGCAAGTTTTAATATTTGCATACTGATAATTTTTACATCATTCAATAATCAAAAGACAAGTAGATAATAAGAAATTGTATTTTCATTAATTGAAAGCATTACAAACATGGAAATGAAATACAACATCTTTTTGTCTAACTTCTATTGATAATCCTATACTTGTTTATTGATATGAATTCTGAGGAACAGGACAAGGAGCATCTCAAGAAATCCATCAGGGGATTGAACAGCCTCGTCTACTCTTGGATTCCTTGTCTGGGCGACTTGAATGAGAGCAGCTAACTTAAATGTATAGCATCCCCATCAAGATCAACCTCAGACTCTCAGCCAAATTCTTCATCCTCAAGTTTTGAGGAGGTTAGGGGAAGATTGTATCCAACAGATGGGTGTTCTAGGAGAAACCTGTGGATATTATCAGAAACTAATCCATCCATGATAAGTTCGATGAGAAGAGTCGTCTTTTCAAAGAGATGATCAAGAACAGGATGTTCATCGACTGTGAAAAATCTAAAGAATGGGTTTGAATGGAATTTTGGTTTGAGAAGCATTGTTTAGATGAAAAGAAATTGAAAGGTTTATGGAGAATGGTATAAGTCATCTGTTTCTTTTATAGAAAGACGTGAGAAGCTGAACAGTCACTTGGAAGTTTTAATGAAGTCAGATGCTAATTATTGCGTGTGACTGTATTTCTTGTATTTTCAAGAAATGTCGAATATATCTAACCACTTGATATTGTTCAGATTAATTGTTTATTTCTTTTTCAGATGAAAAATGCCATGTGGAAACTTTGTTTAAGTCTCTGGAATCAGGATGATATTGATCAGGATTTCAAGTGTGACCATCAGGATTTGAGAATTATTATTTTTAAATCACATTGCTTTTTGTGATTATTCTGATGAAGGTCACAACAGGACAAGGAAGCTGATCAGTATTGATTATTTATACCAAGATTTATTTCATGAAAATCAATTTTGGATTTTATTTTCCAAAAATCGTGGGTAACCACATTTTTCAGGGACTGACACCTGTCAATCTACGTGTCGACGTGGGATAGTGGTCTGAAAGATTTGTGAAATATATTTGTTTTGAAATCTTAATTGTGTAATTGCTTTCTCTAATTTTACATTCTCTAAAGCAAAAACACTCTCTAGTTTTCGAAATCACTAACTCATTTCAAGAATTTTTCAAGTTCTTTTCAGATCAAAAATGGCAGCTCAAAAAAGATTACCTAAATCAGTAGCTTTCAAGTTTGGTGACTTTGATTTTATGACGAACAATCATGTAGCAGCTATCACGAACAAGGAAGGAGTATTAACTGATTTTCATCCAATCATGGACTTTCTGGCGTATGGACCATTAAGTTATGCATTGACAGCATCTCCACAAATTAATCAAGCAGCTGTTACACAAGCTTGGGAGAATGCTGAGGTAATTGATTCTACTCAGAGTCAATCAGGTAAGATTGTTCTACACTTAGGACAAGATTCATTTGATATTACTGAATCTGTTATTAATTCAGTACTTCGCTTACCTGTTACTGATAATTATGCAAGTGAACCATCTGATGATAATGTAAGAACTATGTTGTCTGAATTAGATTATAGTGGACCTCTAGACAACATGAGCCAGTTGAATAGGTCTTTTCTTAGAAAGGAATGGTCTTTCTTCTTTGATCAAATTGCTAAATGTTTTACTGGTAAATGTAGTTCTTTTCAGCAAATTACTTCTGTTACATCACATATTGCTTATAGTTTGCTTTATGATAGAGTAATTAACATTGGTCACATTATCTTAAGTCAGATGAGTATTAAACTTGGGTTAAGAGATCAAAACAGGAAAATGGTTTATTATCATAGATTTATACAAATGTTTATTAACCATTTTATTCCTGATATTGAAGCTAGATTTGGTAGGGAACATTGTGTTTCTTCTTATGAACAGCAAAAGAGAATTTTCTCTGCCATTATAAAGAAGGACAATGAAAAGAATCTAGATGAAATACCGGCAATTCATTATCCACATCATTTTCAGGTAATTCTTAAAACTCATCTTCCTACTCTATACAATTCTTCTTTCTTTTGTGGTGAAATGGCTCATGAATCTCAATTGGAGGAGAACCCACCTGTGTCTACCCAAGTAGCCCAAAACATTATAGTCTCTGAAACAACTCAAGAACCAAATTTTAATTCACAGCCTATTGTTTCAAAGAAACCAACCTCTGGTGTTTCTCAAAAGACATCAGTTGTAAGGAAGAGAAGATTTGTTGTGTCAAGTAGTAGTTTTAGTGAAGATGATGGAAAAGATATCTCTTGCTGAGAGAGAAGAATTGAAGGCTGCAATTCAACTTTCTAAGCTAGGACAAAGAGATGAAGCATCTAGTCACAGCCAGGCTGCAGTTTCTCAAAAGACTGTAGTACTTAAAAAGGGAAAACAGTTACTGGATACTGTCTCTCAAAAGACTGTGTCTATTGAAAAAGGATCTCATCCCAAGATCAATTCTGTGTCTACACCTCTTGAGTCTTCTCAGGATAAATCTTTTGCTCACTATACCAGGAGAACAAGGAGAAAGATTCAATTGTCACCTACATACACAGAGTCTAGTCCAACTAATATCATGCAGGTTTCTACACATGAAGCTACAATCAAGTCAGCAAATGACTATAGAGATCTGGATATTGATTCTTCATGGGAAACTACATTATCATACAGACTGGCTATGGGACTAATTTCTCTTAAAGTGAAGTTGTCAAGGCCTATTCTAGATTTTCTGGTTGAAAGAGTACCAAAACTTTTATTTCCAGATGAATATGGACTTCTACATTAAAGACTTGACTTAATGAAGATGTATTTCTATGTATCTGTTAGAAGATAATTAGTCAAGAAATTTGGACTCTCGAAGCATATTGCACTTCAATCACTTCATGCATATTTATTTAACAAGGATGTCATTATTGAAGATGCTTCAGCTCAAGGTGAACAACTGGAGGAAGTAGATAGTGGAAAGCAGTCAACAGAAGATACTATTGCACCAGTGGTGGATAGTAGGAAAAATCAGATCACAGTCACTGCAACACAAGAACCATCTAGTCAGAGGTTGGATGACTCAGGAGCTGTGATAGCTGATGTTGAAAGGTCTTCTGTGATGACTGAAATTGCAAGTGAGAAACCCTATGATATGGGAGGAATAACTTTGACTAGTTTTCTTGAAGATCAAACAAATATTATTCAGTCAGAGTCTATCCACCTTGAGGGTGAGTCTCAGCAAACAACACTTAAAGATGGTGAAATACTAACTATGGTGTCTAATGAAGTATTACTGAAGACATCAGAGTCTAGTAGAGAACCTGAAAGTGGTATACTGGAGCCTGTAGTCTCTGGAAGGAAAGAAGATGATTGTAAGGGTTCAGAGACTATAGCAGCTCACTTCTTGGAGAAAACCTCAAGCCCCATGCCAAATGAGGAACCCTCTCTCCATGTGAGTTCAGGTATAAAAACTTCTTATAACCTCTATTTTTCTGTAGGTCATGAGAGCACTTATCCAAATTTGAGTGATACACTTGAAAAGATGGATATTGATCCACAATCAGAGCGGCTGGCTCCTGACCAGGCAAAAGGTGAGGTAGAAAGAGTGTTGACTTTAGATAGTCAAAGTGAGAATGAGGGTATGGATGATCAACTCCATAGTGAGGGAGAGAAAATTAGGAAACCATCGTTTGATTTCTGGGATCAGGTTTTTCCTGAATCTTGGTCTGACAATCTTGGTATGGATGCTGGTACTTATTCATTTATCAAAATGTATCAGAAGAATGACCTAGCACATCATAATGCAAAGCTAGAAGTTAAAGTTCAGAAGCAAAAAGAGAGGCTTTCTGGAATCATTAACAGAAGAGGTGCCAGGATAAAACAATCTCTTGATACATATGTACCAGATGAAATACCGAATGATCCTAGTGTTCCTTTGTATGTACTTCCAATATCAGCAAGAATTGAGACATCAACAGTCTCTGATCACTCTAAAGAGGAGTCAGGATTTGAAGATGTTAGTACACAGAATACTGGTGAAGGACAAGATGATCATATTGCAGCTTCAGATCAGAAAGATGAAGATGTTTGTAACTCTAATCGAGTTTTATTACTTAAATATCATTCTACACAGGCAACTTCTTCTACAAGACTTGAATCTGAAGATATTCCAAACACTTCCAACATTGAAGTCAATTCTGAAGTTTTACAAGACATTCAGAAATCACAAGTTGCAATTCAATCAAGACTTCAAACACTTGAAGATAACCAAGTCACTATTATGGAAAATCAAGCAGTTATGATGAATCTCATTTGTTCTGTTATTGAATCTCTTGGAATTAATGTTGCTGATGTCAAAACGGGGGAGATAAAGACGATTCAAAGACAAAGACAACAACAACACCAGACTGGGGGAACTGGTGGGGGAGATAAAGAATAGACTAAGGGAGATAAAAGAAGAACTGGTAGGGAAGATAAAGACAGTGACAGAGGTGAATCTCATCATGGAAGTGGTAAAGGAAAAGAAGCATCAAATAGTTGAATTCTTTCGTCTAAGTACTGGATACTATGTCTATATCTGAAAGAGGAGGTACTTAACTTCATGATTTTTGAATTCATAAATTCTATTCTGGTTGTATTGTTATATGTTTTGACATCAACAACTCAGATTTATGCTTCAGATTTTAAAGCATAAATAGGGGGAGATTGTTAGGAATAATTCATGAGTTGTGATGTTGAGAATAGAATTTTACTTATACTTCTTGTATATCCTGATTTATAAAGGATTTAGCACTTTGTATATAGGATATATGTATTAGACAGTAATCTGTAGAATTAAGTCAGGAACAGTGCATCGAGGACTACATGTCAGGAATTGAGATTGAATCCTGATACGGCAAGTCAAATACTGATCAAGTACTGATGAGATGGTCAGATCCTAATGTAAGATGAAATTCTGATATCAGTCGTGTTACTGATGATGTCATTATGGATGCTACAGAAACTGGCAAGTGCTATAAAACAGGATCTTTGTTTGAGGAACAAGCAAGAAGATTTTATGAAGGAAAGAATTTTCTATTGATGGAAACTATCAACTGAACGGCAGAACATTGTCATGTATAGATTATCTTTCTGTAATTAGTTGATAGGTAGCATTATAAATATTCTCTCTATATCATTGTAAAAGTAGTTCATGAGGTTTGTAATCGTAAGAATACGAGAGTACAAACAGAGAGAGAAATTTGTATTGTCAGCAGCTGCTAAAGGTATTTGTACACCTTTGGTAGAGTTTGTATTTGATCTTATTAATACAAACAAAGTTTGATTCATTCGTTTATTCTTGTTCATATAATCAAGCAAAAATCAGACACGATTATATAACTTGTATTCAACCCCCCCTTCTATAAGTTATTCGAGTTAACAAGAAACATCTAATAGAGATGTTGCAGCAAATTGGATACTTAGGTTCGTTAGCCAAGCTTGGATCAGTGAAAAGGCCACAGCTGAGGAAGGAATGGAGTTTCTTCTTTGACTGTATAACAAGGGCTTTTGGCAAGAAAGTCACCAATTGGGATGCAATTCCTACTGACAGTCTACAAATTGGGTATTCTCTTCTCTATGGAAGTAATTTCGATTTTGGCAGACTTGTTTTAATGAACAAAGGTGATAGATTGTCAGAGTTTACTACTGTGTATTTTGCTAGATTTTGTCAATTGTTGTTTAATGCTTGTGTCCCTGATGTTACAATTGCTGAGGATGATGTTATTCAGCCCTTTAAAGTCAACAAGAGAATATTTTCTGATTTGACTAATAAGGATTCAACCAAGGCTGTGCCTGCTTTGTTTATGCCTCTAGCTCTTCAAAATTTTCTCAATCAACCTCAAGAATCACAACAGCCTCAACAACTTACAAACACTGACCAAAATTCAAACACTGCACCACATCAACCTACAAATATTCCAACACAAACTCAACCTCCACTCACTCAACCTGAAATTAATGAACCAAACACTGAACCTTCACAACACACAAACACTGAAACATTACCAACCACTCACCTTCAACCACAAACCAAACACTCACCTCTTGCACATGCTAAACCTAAGAAAAGAGGTAGAACCAAGCACATTACTGTGAAAAAGGTTAAAAGGGCTCTAAAGGAAAGAGCAAACAGGCCTTCCTCACCATCTACTGTAGATGAAGATTCAACCTCAACCTCTGATGAAGAAGAAGTGCCAGCTGAGGTGCTTACATACAAAAGAAGAAAATTGATAATTTCTGACTCTGATGAAGAGGTTAACATTGAAGCTCCAGAGGTGATTTCTAAAGAGATACCTGCTGTTGAGATAAATGCTGCAGAAGAAGCTGTGCAAACACCTACAAATGTACAAATGGATGAGGACAACAGAGATGGTTCTGCAACATTGGATGATTTTGTTGAAACATTTATACCATTCTCTGATCATATTGATGTTCTTAATTCACCTATTGCTGCTAATTCTGGAGAAACTAGTGCAGCTGATCAGCCTACTATAGTCATTGATGAAACAGTAGCTTCTCACACTGAGCGATTCTCTGATGCTCACCAGGTTTCTGAAAAAGGTGAAGAAGTTAAGCAATCAACCAAGGCTATAATATTTGACACTATGGATGTAGTTGTTCAAATTGCAAAGTCTGTTGATAAGACTGTTGAGTTTGAAAAGCAACCTGCAGAGCAAGTTGATGTTGAAACTGCAGAGATTGTTGCTGAAAATGTTGAAGTACATATTACTGATCCAGTTGAAGATGCAAATGCTGATGTTCCAGATGAAGAAAGTGCAGAGTCTAACTCTTCTGAGAGTATTCCAGTACAAACTGATGCAAAGCACACACCTTTTTCTCAACCTTCAAAAGCACATGACATTGAAGCAGAGTATCTTGCTACATTCTCTGAGAATTGGTATAAAGAGGATTGCATTTTTCCAAGAAAAGAGCAGCTAAATTTGTTCAGAAATCTGCTAAAGAGATTTCAAATCCAGAGATTCTTTCATGTCTGAAGGCAACTGTGGTTCAGGTCAAAACTCTGAATGAAAGATTTGATGATTCTCAGAAGGCAATCACTGATCTGAAGACTGAAATCATGACAAGAGACATGAATATGGAGAGAGATACTAAACTGAAGATCCAGAAATTATCTAAAGCTCAAACTAGGTCAAGTTGAACAGAATCAGACTGCATTGTCTGATAAGATTGATTATGTTGCTACCTCCTTGGAGCTGATTACATCTATTCTGATTCCTGATGATGTCAAAAAGGGGGAGAGAGTTGCTAAATCAAAATGCAGGCAATCTCAAACTCTGGCTAAGAAGGATGATGCTGGAGATGGAGGAGCAAATGATCAAAAGAGTTTAAAATCAAAAGCTGATATGAGTCTCAAATCTGGAAAAACTTCTAAGTCAAAGTCTGATGGTGTATATACTGGTACTCAGGGTACATCAAAACCCAGGGTTTGCTATTCACTGATAATCCACAGACTGATGAAGAGTTGGCTGCTAGATTGTTCCTTGAGGAGAATGAAGAAGGGGTTACACTTGTAGACATTCAAGCTGAAGAGAAGAATCTACAAGAAGAACATCAGAAAGCTCTGAAGTCTGGAAAATTCAAGAAAAATGTGAAAGCTTCTAGGCATGTTCTTAAAGGCGTTACTATCAAAGAAAATGTTGGTACTGATCAGAGGATGCAAGTATCTAGAAAACCAACAGAAGCAGATATTAAACAGAAGCTGAAGGGTAAAGCTGTTGAAGAAGAAAAGGTCTTGAAGAAAGTAAATACAACCTCTGTTGCTACACAAGTTGTACAAAAACCCTTGTCTACTCAAATGCAAACGATTTTTGGGAAACCAACAATTCCTGAACAAACTCTGGAGGTTGGAGAGGCTAGGGGTAATTTTCTACAGAACAGAGCTTTAATGGGTAAGGTAGGAAGAGATAAAGCTGGTTTGGGCTCACACAGAGAAAAAAGAATGAATACCTGATAAGTGGAATTTATATCCACTTATTATGCGCTAAATGGACCTAAATTGGGGGTTTATCCTTAAGTATGTTGTGTCTTTTAATTAGTTTTATGTTGTTTCAAGTCTTTGTAGTGCAGAACTCACAGCTTCAGGTATCCTGGCGCTAAAAGGTTAAAAGACGGTGGATTTATGGCTCAGATGGATTGGCTACGAGGAAAAAGAATTATCATAAAGATTCCTGAGTGATATATTCTTAAAGCAGGAATCCCGGTTGGAATTGTTATATTTTTTTTCTAAGCAAAAGAAGTCCGGTTTTAGAGCCTCAAGAGATCGTAACTTGCATCTGGACGAGCAATGAAGAAATAAGAATTATCACAAAAATAGGAAAGTGATCTTTTCTTAAAGCTGGAACCCCGGTTGGAATTGATATATTTTCTGTTAAGCAAAAGGAGTCCGGTTCCAGACGACCAGAGACCGCAGCTTAGACAATAAAGAATTATTTATATTATTAAATAATTTTATTAATTTATAAAATTATATTTATAAATATCTAATAATATTAGATATTTATTTTTATAATTTCTGGATTAAAATAATTATTTATTAATCAAAGATTATAAGCTGTGCGGATTAAAAAACATTTCTACGGAGCTACATTTCAACGACCGCGTAAGAAAGGATTTCAAGTTGGTGGAAGCGTGTGAAGTTTTTCAATAGAGTTGTTAGAATTAGGCTAAGACTTTTCTACATCTGACTTTGAAAAATTGCTAGTAGGTGTAATTAATTGTACTATAAAGATGAGTGAATTTGCATAGGTTAAGCACACCCCGGAGAACTGATTTCCAGTTTTATTCTCTCCAGCTTTCATCAATTTTCTGTTGTAAATTCAGTCTCATTTTAAACATTTTAAATTTTTGCAAACAGTTTATTTATTACAATTTAAATTTCTGTAATGTTATTATAATTTAAACACTTTGAATTTCTGTAATTTAATTTTATTTTATACAATTAAAAATTTCTGAAAAATTATTATAAGAATTAATTTAAGATTTTAAGGGATTATCAGGAGGCTTCTCTATTTTATTCGGAAAGCAGAGTAGAGTAATCAATAATTTTTTATTCACATTTTCGTTCAAACACAACAGCTGCTAGATTATTTCAACAGACCCAGGGAGGAGGGAGTACTTGACACGCACAGGAAAAACTGGGCTCATTACTGGCGCGTGCAGCACACGCGCGGCAGGGGGAGAGTGTGCGCGTGAGCCACACGCGCTGTCCAGGAGCGTACAGAGTCTTTTCTTTTTGCCGACAGACTTCATCAAATGTACAGGTTCTTTTACTTTTAATTATTGTCCGATGCTTTTGTTTATATATATATATAATAATTGTTCTTTTCATTTGCTTTTTGTTCCTAATTTAGTTTTAATCGGTTTCTCTTGTTTTTAATTAATTGTAAAAACTGAATTTTCGAAAAATATTTTAATTCTAATTATTTTTATTTTTAATCTTTTAATTTTATATTTAATTTATGAAATTTTCTGCCATGATTTTATTTAATTCCATAAAGGTGCCTAGTTTAATTATGAACTAAACACTTTCATGGGGTTCTAATGTAATGAATTGTTAATGCTCATGTTAAATTGATAGATAATTTGTGTTTACAATTTCTATATAAGATTGTCTTGCATGGTTGTTTTAATTGAATATAGGTGAATAGCTAACATCTATTGTACCAAATCTCTAATGATTGCGAAAGTGGATTTAGAGATTTAGGGTTTGCCATGCTAGCATAGGTATGTCGGCTTCTCCGCATTTTGGAGTATAGATTCGAACGAACATTATTCCCCTATGTAGTTAATTGCGGAACTTGTGATTAAATCGATTGTATCACCCATTCACATAGACATATAGTGTTTTGGATATAATTGATGCCCTTATAACTTCTATCTCTTTTGTGGATGTTTATTTGGAATGGTGTGAGTTAATTGAAAGATGGCTCATATTAGTGTCGTGTTCCCGCTAGCATTCTTAACAATTGTAACACATTAATTCTTGATAATTAATAAGAGTTAAAACATTCATGAAATTAGGACCCCATGCATCTCTCATATTATTTTAAGCAAATTCGCCGTTAAGTCATTAGTTCATTGTTATCTGCAATTACACCATTTTTAGTTCGTTCAAGCTTCTATAATTAACCAATATTGTTGAATAGGCATATTTACTAAATAACCGAGTCTTCGTGGGAACGATCCTTATTTCCCTATATTGCTTTTGGACTGCGTACACTTGCGTAGAGAAAATAGCGAACAAGTTTTTGGCGCCGCTGCCGGGGACTCGGTGTTATTTTTGTTTATATGTTTTACTACAATAGAAGTTAATTTGTTTGACTTGAACTGTTTTTTTTTAATTGATGGATTATTGGGAGCAGGACTACGTAATTGTATGTGAGCTGTGTACAGGTGGACATTACACTCATCAATGTGAGTATAACAGAAACCGGCCAAATTTCAGCTGGGACTATAATCAGAGTGGTCTGGAGCAATCCCAATATCCAGCCTACCTGCTCCAAAATCAGCAGTTTGGAGATGAACCATACAGTCCATGGGGAATACAGCAGCAACAGGGGCAAGAATTTCAGCATCAGTATGCTCCAGTGCATCAACACTTTCAAACTCCTGAATTTCAGCAGCAGCAATTTCAGACTTGGTCTAACCAACAGTCGACCGAAGAAGCTGAATTAAAAGAAATTAGGTTGATGATGGAAAGCAATGCATCGTCTCTCCAGAGAATAGGAGATCAGATTGGTCAAATTGCAAATGCATGGAAAACATGGAATCAAATTACAAGTGACACAGAAGACCTAGCTGTAGAGCAGGGGGACAATAACATGCTTATCAATCTTGATGGGCCATTCTTAGCCACGGGTGAGACTTTGATCGATGTTCAGAAAGGAGAGTCTGAGGGCGAAGATGAGGAAGAAGCAGAACAGGAAGCTGATAAAGAAGAAAGGTCAGAAAATGCAGTTCTGAATATTCAGCCGCAACCACATCCTTTGCAATCTGAAAATGTTGAAGATGTTGAGAAGAAGAATTTTGAAATTGTGTTAGTTGAGACCCATGAACTTGTTGAGGTGTCTCAATTAAATTCTGAACAAGAAGGATATGTGGAAGAATCTTCAACAATATCAATGAAGGATGTTCTGGTTTATGATAAATTAGAGGATAATTTGTATGAAGATCCATTGGAGCAGCCTATGTTTCTAGAATTGGGACCTGAGAAGAATGAAGACGAGCATCTAACGTTGTTAGAAGATAATTCACAAAGTGGAATGATGCATTGTTTCAAGTCACTAGAAGTGCTATCTGCAGAAGGCAAACCTCCAAAAGCCTCTATCAAGGAACCACCTGACTTGGAACTGCAGTTGATATCCTCTCAATCTCAGGAGTTTGATTCGAGTTCATTTGTATCATCTTCTATCATCATCTCAGCAGAATTACCTCCGGACAAGAATTTTGAAAGGGTTATTTCAAATTTTCGTGACAGTATGCGCTCTGCAGATATGCAAAATTTTTTAGTGGATAATGCGATTGGTTTTGTTAAAAAGCAGAGAAGGTTGACATCTCCAACCTTATCCACTATTATCTCAGCAGATTTACCGCCTGATAAGGAAGAAGTACGTTTGGCGGCTTTACAAAAGCATACAGGTAGTGGATGGATGATTTCAGATAATCAGATTATCATCTATTCGTTGGTTATTCAATTATGGTGTGGGAACAATGTCACGGGCACTTTGGAAGAGCGAAGGAGGTTGAAGCTTGTCGTCAATGACATTGCCCCGAAGAAGATCATTAAATGGCCTTATAGAAATACGGTGCAGAAAGTTTTCAAGAGGAAAATCGTGGCCAAGTCTAGCTAAAGACGTTAAAGAAAGGCGCTTCGTGGGAGGCAACCCATGTGTTTCGGTGTTTTTCAGGTATGTTCTCTACTATCCCTTGTATTTACTTCCATTCAATGCGGACATTGAATATTATAAGTTTGGGGGTGGTTTAGGGGATAAGTAGTAGTTGCATATGCATTTATATAAAAAAAAATAAAAAATTAAAAATTTTAAAAATCACAAAAATAATTCTAGCCTTGTGAAGATTATTCTATTGATGCACCCATGCATGACAAGAATTTTGTGTTGTTGACGCTTTTGATTGAGAAGTGGTATGCTTTGTTCTTGTGCACACACATACACTAGTAAGCTGAAGCTAGTAGACTTATTGAATGTTGTAAGTAATTAAAAGGACATGAATATGTGCAAGATGATTTGGTTTTCATGCTTTGAATACAAGTAAGTGCGTTAGAGAGATCTTTGTGCTTGGGATTGATTATGCTTTTTCCACCAAGTAAGCTTTTGAGCCTATATGCATATCTTTTGCATTTTATTCGTTTGCTTGAGTGTCCACATGTTGTTAGCATTGCTAGCAGTTGTTTGAGGTCTTTCTTGAAACGCATGACATTATTTGATGATAACATGATAAAGGCATTTAGGATAACCACATATTTCCCATATTACCACACCATGTATACATGATCAATTAGATAACCCGTTGAGCTTAATCCTATTTTTTTCGGTGACACCACATTATTTGCCTAAACCTTTTTCTTGTATTGGCCTTACATTAAGTTGAACCTAAATTGTCAAAGGCTAGTAGAGTGCTTGAGAGAGTAATAAGGTGTGCAAAGGGGGGTTTATTGATGGTCATTGTTTTGGGGGAATATTAGGTTGGGTTGTTCACTTGTTAGTCGAAATTTTGTACTAATAAAATGGATCATTGTATTTGTGTCTATTAAGCTCTCGAAAAAAAAAAAAAAAAAAAAGAGAAATATTATTTATATGAGAGCATACATATGTTTGTGTGATCCTTCTTTGTTCGACTAATCAAGTTATTTATTGTAAAAGAATAAAGTAAATTTCAAGTTTGGGGGTGATAAATAGGGAGTTGAATGAATATTGTGTTAGGTACTAGCTTTTGGCAATTATCTTTAACCTTCTTTGGCTTTACTTGACATACCTTGTCCCTAGCCCCGTTACAACCCAAATAAAGACCTTTTGATTATCATCATTGATGTATGTTGTGTTGAAAGTTAGAGTGATACCAAATGTCAAGCATGCTTATGATGTTGTTGGAATTGAGTGATACACTTACCCTGGTTCTTGAGTGAATATTCTTTTGTTAGTGAAAGGTGAGTTATTACTTGTTTTTGCATATGAGATCCCAAGTTTTGACTCAAACATGTACTCTTGTGGGTTTAGCATGATTACCAACTTATTCTTACACTTGACATGGACTTTTGAGAACTTATGCATGTTCATTGAGTAGACTAAGTGAATACTTGCACCTACGACACCAAGACATTGCATTATTTACTTTGATTCTAAGTTGATATGGCATGAGAGGATTTGAATGTATGGTGTTGTATTGGTTTTAAATCTTTTACATGAGCTAGATGGATTTTGTGGGTACATTCGCTATAGGCCCTCACGAGACCTAACTCGTCCACTGGGGCTACCTAGGGGTTTAAAGGGCTTGTTGCATATGCCAAATGCAATCGTGATCACCTACGGAAGTGGTACTAGTTAATTGTATATAGTTATATTGTTTATGCTTGAGGACAAGCATCAGTTTAAGTTTGGGGGTGTGATAAGTGGAATTTATATCCACTTATTATGCGCTAAATGGACCTAAATTGGTGGTTTATCCTTAAGTATGTTGTGTCTTTTAATTAGTTTTATGTTGTTTCAAGTCTTTGTAGTGCAGAACTCACAGCTTCAGGTATCCTGGCGCTAAAAGGTTAAAAGACGGTGGATTTATGGCTCAGATGGATTGGCTACGAGGAAAAAGAATTATCATAAAGATTCCTGAGTGATATATTCTTAAAGCAGGAATCCCGGTTGGAATTGTTATATTTTTTTTCTAAGCAAAAGAAGTCCGGTTTTAGAGCCTCAAGAGATCGTAACTTGCATCTGGACGAGCAATGAAGAAATAAGAATTATCACAAAAATAGGAAAGTGATCTTTTCTTAAAGCTGGAACCCCGGTTGGAATTGATATATTTTCTGTTAAGCAAAAGGAGTCCGGTTCCAGACGACCAGAGACCGCAGCTTAGACAATAAAGAATTATTTATATTATTAAATAATTTTATTAATTTATAAAATTATATTTATAAATATCTAATAATATTAGATATTTATTTTTATAATTTCTGGATTAAAATAATTATTTATTAATCAAAGATTATAAGCTGTGCGGATTAAAAAACATTTCTACGGAGCTACATTTCAACGACCGCGTAAGAAAGGATTTCAAGTTGGTGGAAGCGTGTGAAGTTTTTCAATAGAGTTGTTAGAATTAGGCTAAGACTTTTCTACATCTGACTTTGAAAAATTGCTAGTAGGTGTAATTAATTGTACTATAAAGATGAGTGAATTTGCATAGGTTAAGCACACCCCGGAGAACTGATTTCCAGTTTTATTCTCTCCAGCTTTCATCAATTTTCTGTTGTAAATTCAGTCTCATTTTAAACATTTTAAATTTTTGCAAACAGTTTATTTATTACAATTTAAATTTCTGTAATGTTATTATAATTTAAACACTTTGAATTTCTGTAATTTAATTTTATTTTATACAATTAAAAATTTCTGAAAAATTATTATAAGAATTAATTTAAGATTTTAAGGGATTATCAGGAGGCTTCTCTATTTTATTCGGAAAGCAGAGTAGAGTAATCAATAATTTTTTATTCACATTTTCGTTCAAACACAACAGCTGCTAGATTATTTCAACAGACCCAGGGAGGAGGGAGTACTTGACACGCACAGGAAAAACTGGGCTCATTACTGGCGCGTGCAGCACACGCGCGGCAGGGGGAGAGTGTGCGCGTGAGCCACACGCGCTGTCCAGGAGCGTACAGAGTCTTTTCTTTTTGCCGACAGACTTCATCAAATGTACAGGTTCTTTTACTTTTAATTATTGTCCGATGCTTTTGTTTATATATATATATAATAATTGTTCTTTTCATTTGCTTTTTGTTCCTAATTTAGTTTTAATCGGTTTCTCTTGTTTTTAATTAATTGTAAAAACTGAATTTTCGAAAATTATTTTAATTCTAATTATTTTTATTTTTAATCTTTTAATTTTATATTTAATTTATGAAATTTTCTGCCATGATTTTATTTAATTCCATAAAGGTGCCTAGTTTAATTATGAACTAAACACTTTCATGGGGTTCTAATGTAATGAATTGTTAATGCTCATGTTAAATTGATAGATAATTTGTGTTTACAATTTCTATATAAGATTGTCTTGCATGGTTGTTTTAATTGAATATAGGTGAATAGCTAACATCTATTGTACCAAATCTCTAATGATTGCGAAAGTGGATTTAGAGATTTAGGGTTTGCCATGCTAGCATAGGTATGTCGGCTTCTCCGCATTTTGGAGTATAGATTCGAACGAACATTATTCCCCTATGTAGTTAATTGCGGAACTTGTGATTAAATCGATTGTATCACCCATTCACATAGACATATAGTGTTTTGGATATAATTGATGCCCTTATAACTTCTATCTCTTTTGTGGATGTTTATTTGGAATGGTGTGAGTTAATTGAAAGATGGCTCATATTAGTGTCGTGTTCCCGCTAGCATTCTTAACAATTGTAACACATTAATTCTTGATAATTAATAAGAGTTAAAACATTCATGAAATTAGGACCCCATGCATCTCTCATATTATTTTAAGCAAATTCGCCGTTAAGTCATTAGTTCATTGTTATCTGCAATTACACCATTTTTAGTTCGTTCAAGCTTCTATAATTAACCAATATTGTTGAATAGGCATATTTACTAAATAACCGAGTCTTCGTGGGAACGATCCTTATTTCCCTATATTGCTTTTGGACTGCGTACACTTGCGTAGAGAAAATAGCGAACAATACCAGTCCTCAAGATCCTTCATCACTGGCTGTTCCAGGTCTTGGTGTTACATAGGAGAGTTTAGATAGACTGGAATCAGTGCAGTTGATTCATCAGAAGAGTTTAAAGAAGGATTTTCTTCTGTACTTTATGGCTGATGGGACTATATACAAAATTGGTGAGGATGATCTTGATTTGAAGCTACGGGAAGAATTGGAATATGTTCTATATATTTTCAAAGTAAAGAATCAAAGGACTCATCAAGCTGCAAATGTGCTGAGAAAGAAGATGATGCATAATTTGGCAGTTAGAGGTATAAAATATAACAGTCAGTATGTCCCAAAGTACAGAGATTATCATGGGAATCTTGTTGAGATGAAGAAAGATAGTGCTAAGCTGAAGACAGACTTGGGTATAACAGTTCTTGATTTTAATTCTGAGTCAAAGACAACATATTTCATCAGACTGGGTAATGAAATGAGAAGAAACAAAATCTATTCTCCGAGATCTGCTATCTACCAAACTTGTGAAAATGATCCTAAGCTGAAAGAGATCAAGGAGATTATGCAAAGAGAACTTGAGAATGCAGAGAGAAGATTGCTTATTGACTATCTCAGAACAACACCAGATGTTGAGGAAATTAAGTGAATAATGCTCTGTAAGAATTTCTTGCATTTTGTAGATTTTGTTTAAGTAGAAGTTTAAACTCTGATTATTTGTTAAACACTGCATTTGTCTATTTTGTTTTGACATCATCAATTATTGTTAACTTGTGCATTTTTGCTAATGAACAAGTTGGGGGAGATTGTTAGATATAATTGATGTAAATAATAATCAGTGTTTAAGTGTTACATTGAAAAATCAGAGTTTAGCTGGAAGCGGTCAGAGTTTAGTTAAACGCTGACGAATGGAAGCTCGACAGAGTTTGTTAAACTCTGTTTGAAGGAAACGTCTACAGGTCAACAGACTTTGAAGAATACTTGAAGATAATTATGGAAACAATATCTTTGAAGATTGGATAGCTGTCAAAGAGATTGTGTTGACTAAGGAGACGTGTAGCAATCGTGATTGATATCAGTTGTATAGCTAATTTATAGGATTATCAATTTACGATTGTATAGCAGTTGTATATCTTATAAATACAGTTAGGTTAACCCTAGAAGGGTATTGCGTAACGAATTATCATTCATTGTAACCTAAGAAGCTCTCTGTGATATTTTACATCACCGAGAGAGGAGTTTTTAATTCAAAACAGTTTTTAATTGTTCGAAAGTGTTTTGCTTGTTATTCTCTCATACGAACTTGATTATAATTGTGTATTCGGCCTAACACTAGCACTACTCTTAAATAAAGCGTCCAGTAAACAAAATCTGAACTACTATATTATAGCCTAAACATTAAAAGTTTTGATTTTCGATTTTCGATCTTTTATTTAATTAATAAATAGTAAAGTAATAATATTAATAGTAACTAGTCCATTGCAATTTGTAATTAAAACATGCTACATTTCAATTAAAAGATATTACCTTCTTTAAACACCAATTGTACCATATCTTCCAATCATTTAGGGCGTGTTTGGTATTGCTGTTGCAAACAACAGTAGTTTTTTTTACTGAAAAGCAATTGAAAAACTGTTTGGTAAAATTTAACAGCTACTTTTCTGAAAAGTTCTTTTAGCCTAAAAGTTGTCTTAATTTAGAGAAATCAGTTCCCCCATACTTAAAAAAAAAAAAGAAGCTATTTTTCAGTTTTTGTAGGGAACGGCTGCTGGTTTCACCGTCAAACCTCAACAAAACAATATTTTTTCTTAAATATTTTTACATCAAAACATGCCCATGTCAAAAATTTACCAAACAATCTGCATCTTTTCACAACACTTTTTTTTATAACACAACAATTTTTAACAGCAATCCCAAACAAAGCCTTAGTTTAAAACATATTATTTTTTTTTATCAATCTATATTATTATATAAAAGCTGAAACAATAAAAGTTTGGTTGGTCGGTTGGAACCTGTTGATTTTACTTATGTACCCTTACTCAATTACAGATCTACTAACTAATCAATTTCCTTCTTGAGGTTAAACAAATTATCTTTTCTATTTTTCAACAACTAAATAATTTCTTTTTTCAGTTAAAATACAATATCCTTTTATATTTTATCTAACTAAAATTTCTCCTTTATTAATCAATTTCATTTTTCAGGAGTAATAATTAACCGATTATCTTTTCAGCTAAAATGTATCATCTATACAATTTTTCTAATTAAATTCCCTTTTTTTATAGAAATTTCACGGGTAACATTAATTTCTCATTTTCTAAAAACTATGAACAATTTTATTTAGTAAAATGACATAATTAAATTATAATTATATAAGCTAATCAATTACCTTTTTCACATAAATCATGTCATCTTCTTAATTTTCACGTTACCTTTCTATTTTCTCTAACTAAATTATCTCTTTTTCCAATTATACAAGGGCGGTTCTATTTAATAAAATAAACAAATAATATTTTTCAGCTAAAACGTATCATCTTTTCTATATTTTCTAACTAAAATCCTTCTTTTAATAGAAATATGAGGGACAATATTAATTTCTCCTTTTCTAAAAATATTATGTGAAATTATATTTAGTAAAATAAGATAATTAAATTATAATTATTATAAACTAATCAATTACCTTTTTCACCTAGAACATGTTTTCTTTTTTATTTTCTCTAACTAAATCCTATCTTTTTCTAACCATATCACGGGCATTTTATTTAATAAAATAAAATAATAATTTTATAATTACCAATAATTAACCGATTACCTTTTTCAACTAAAACCTATCATCTTTTCTCTATATTTTCTAACCATAATCACTCCATTTCTAGAAATATCATATAACATTTATATAATTATTATCAAATCATCACATATAAAAATGTAAGCCTCCAAAATTCATATTTTAAAAAAATAATTTAAATAAATGAAAATTTCATATAATATTAAAATAAAAAAAATCCGTGCATCGCACGGGTTTTAAGCTAGTATACCTAAAATTACGAACTATATTATTATCTTCCAATCATTAAGATATAACCAAAAATATCACATTGTAACTTCCAAACATTAGTAAACTATATTAAAAAGAAACCCATTCATTGTAATATGGGTATAATTATTTGTAGTTTGTAGTTTGGTTTAACAGTTCAACCATAAAAGTGTTGGTCAGCTAGCAAGACTTGACTCCACAATAGTATGATGTTGTTCGCTTTGGGCCTAATTGGCACACATTTGTTTTTGGTCACATCCCAAAATGCCTCATACTAATAAAGTTAACTAACTGTTTATTAATTAACAATCTGCCCCTCCCTGAAATGATTTAGGACAACTACCAACAATCTCCTCCTCCACACATCGGGCTTAACACATGTCAAATATGCCACCAATCAGCATCATACTGGCTCCCTTGACTCATACCGGAAGTCCACCTGGCTCTCTGGCTCCTCCTAGGCCCATACTGGAACCTCCCCTTAAGCCCAACTTGGGGATTAAATAGATAAGAATCGTTAGATTTAATATTGTGGAATATTTTATTTTTAAACTAATATACTAAATACCCAAGTTTTGAATCTCATTAACAACAAATATAAGTTGGGAATTTATATTATTAGTTTTAAATAATACATGAGTTTGTTAATAATATATTAATATATATTAAACTAAAACTAAAATAACTATTAAAATAAATAAGGTAAAAAATAATTTTAATATAAAAAATATTATATAAAATTAAAAGAAGTATGTGCATCGCACGGGTTATAAGCTATATATATATAATAAAACCCAAAACACGAAAAGCCTTGGCAATACATTTTTTTTATTATCAACAAACTTCGCATACATCACCGAATTCTGAGAAAAGATCCTCTTTATCACAATTTGGAGGTAAAATGCCTTAATTTTTACAAATTAAAAAAATGGCCCTTTTTATCACAGAAAAACGCCACTTTATCTCACGCTTTTAAAAAACGCAATGGCGTGTGGCGTTTTTACCTTTTTAATATCCAACATCGATTTTCAAAAAAAAAAAAGAAGACAAAACGCATCATTATATTGCGTTTCTAAGAAACGTATGTTACATTGGCGTTTACTCCTGTGGGCCCCGCAGGGGTAATCAATTTTCCAAAAAAACAAAAAAAAAAAAAGACATGCATCATTATAATGCGTTTTTCAGCTAACGCAACTTCTTCATGCGTTTTCAATGTTTAAAAAAAAAACAGTGATAACGCAACACGCCAGTGCGTGACTCAAAAACGCATGACGCCTTTGCGTTTCTTTGTGATAAAAAGGGCCATTTTTTGAGTTTGTGATAATTAGGGCATTTTTACTTCAAAGTTCAAATTGTGATAAAGAGGGCCAACACCCCCGAATTCTTGACTTTTTACGACAGACATGATACACTCTAAAACTGGACAATGATTGTTAGCGAGATGCCGGTTATTAGTACCTCTTGTGCAAACCATGAGTTATGATCAAAATCCGGTCCACCAGGCACCAGACGTGTTGCAGAATGTCCTCGACAAGTGTTTGTCCCGCATTTGAAGATACAAAAATTCTTTAATAAATTCTGTATTAGCTGATCACCATTAGCAATACCTTTACAAGGTACCTTCACAGAGAGTTGTTCAACAATCAAGAGCATCACGAATACCTCCAAGTTTGAGAACTGCTATCATAATTTAAATCTAACATATCAAAATTCAATATTTCCGTCAAATAATGCAATTTTTTGTGCCGGGATGTATACTAATGTGACAACTCCAAACTGCGATGGTGATGCAAACTTACATAGTATACGTAAGCTGACATAACACTTGCCAGGTCCTTAATGTTTATTCACGGTGAAATAATCTACAGCAGCCAACCACGACAGACTTTCAATCTTCCAAGCAAGTCACTTGTGGCATCCCCATTACACAATTCTATTATTCTGAAAAATATTCAATATCACTGGCACCATAGTCATAATCATGACCATGACATTTCTCTAGAATTGAGATAACAAAGTCAGTATCCCGTCCACCTCTTTCAGTATCATTGTGAACAACCTGATTTCCGGTCCTGTCCTTGATTTCCTCCTTTTCGATTTTCAACTCTTTGGTACTCCTACATCCCATCAACATAAGCTCTAACATTTTCCTCCGAACATCATAAATTTGGTTAGTCTCAACCAAACACCCTCTACTATATGCTTCTCTGAGAAACACCAATTGAGTACTTCCTTTGGTGGATATATAAAATATTCCAGGGTGCTTCAAAATAAGCTCCCTAATATTAAGTTCAATCCCTAAATCTTTCCGAAAGTGTACTATCCGCTCAACCTCAATCATCTTCTCCACCGTCAAACTCAACAACTCATGAAGGATTGCAACAGCACGTTTCTCAAACCGTTCAATACCTCCACAAGTACGAACCCGAACAACCTCATTAACATCATAAGGCTTAACATAATTCATCCTTTGCCAATTCTTCAACTTCTCTTTGAACCCCGCCCCAATCTTAAAACCAGTCGGAAAATCAATAGGAAAAGCATACTTGGTCTCAAACTCACTCAACCACTTCTCTCTATACTCCCTCTCCCTCCACTCCTCAATCTTCGCAACACGCAAACTCTCATCACCTTTATCAACCAATTCCACTATCTCCAAATCAACTAACCTAAAATCCTTACAATACTTCCCAAGTATCGAATCACGGAAATCTTCTGGTAGCCCCAACTCCCTCCTAACCAACCTCAAAGCATGCACATGAATCGTCCCATTAACCGACATCAACAAAATCTTCTTAACCCTTTTCACATTCTCCAATTCCAACTCCTTAACCACATTTTCTTCCTCTTTCAACAACCCCATCATTTTATCCGTAACTCGACAACAAACATTCCGCTTAACCGGGTGAGTAAATACATCAAACACATGGGGATATTTACGGAGAAAAGCACCAACACCAATGTTAAGTCCAACAATGTTGTTCCAACGAGACATTAATTGAAGTGAGACAAATGGGCCTCGTTTCTTATCAGTCATGAGGTTGTTCAGGTGAAGAATGAGGTTGAGTTTCTTGAAATGGGCTGACAGTTGGTCCAACTTGAGGTCTCGGGTACGGGTTTCTAACCGGGTTCGTGCGGTGCTGGTGGGTTTTTTCTTCCATCGTAATTGAATGAAGGAATTGAGAGGACCCAATGAGATTGAAAAATGAGGGTTTAGTTTGTGTTTGATGAATGTTTGTAAAACCCTCGTCATTTTAATCAGTTGCTGAGGTTTTGCAGTGAAGTGTCTTCGAACTTATTTTTGAAAGTAACGTTACTGTGTGTCTGTGTTAATATGTTACTCCTGTTTTAAACTAGTTTTCTTTCTTTACATTTCACTTCATTCACTTTTACAAATAAGTTATACAAATATAATTTGAAATTTTGAAGTTAAATAGTGAATTACTGTTTTTTATTAATACTTGGAGCCTGGAGGGAAGGAATTGTTGAAGGAAGATTACATCAATTAGTCAATTTAAAAAAAAATTGAGTAATTATTTTAAAAAGATTAGTAGGTATTTTATGAATTTTTAATAAAAAAAGTGGTTTAAAATAATTTGAATGAATTATTAGTTGGAATAATAATCTCATTATTTATTTAGAATTTTAATAATTTTTAAAAAATAAAAACATCAAAAATAGCAATTATAATACGAATGTAATCTTTACAATAAAAAAATTATGAATATTAAATATAACTAAAGAGCATTTTTTAAAATCAGCAACTCTTTCATAATATACATGCTCAGTAAAAGCATAAAAAATTATTTAATTAAAATGTTAATTTAATTTGACACAATATAATGACACATCATGTATATAATTTTGTTATCAATTTAGTCGGTCAATAAAATGGTTGGGTTTATCATGTGCAAGAGTAAAAACACGTCAGTATTATTTGTACACAAATTTTATATTTTAACCGAAAAATCTATATACTTCACATAATTTATAATATTCCCACAATCACTGCAAAAAAAAAAAAATTTGCTTGAGAACTGTTCTAAAATCGTCCGAAAAAAATTATAGCAGTCTTGAATATAAAATAAAAAATGACGCAATGTGAAAAATTTTAAATGGACAATTTACCTAAAACTAATCTTATTTTATACATATAATTAATATTTTATATTGAAATAATAATTATAATACTCAAATAAATTTTGTTAATCATTTATATAAATAATATGAAGTAAATTAATATATATTTAATAAATGTAATTAATGACTAATTAAGATGTCATTAAGATTCTATTTAATGCATGCAAGAAAAAGAAATTTAATAGAAAATTGGAAAATTCAAGAAAAATATTTTAAACGATTTTGGTGTGTTACTAGTCTCCCGACATTACAATATACTAGGTAACAAAGCCGCGCTATGCGCGGCACGAAAATATTTTTAAAAATTATACATATAACATTATTGTTTGTTAAATTTTATTTTTTGAAAGTTAATATGATAAATTAAAAAAATATGTGAAATGTAATTAAATTTGAATGTTTAAAAATTAAAAAGAGAAAAGAATTAGGTGAAAAAAACATGTTTCAGTTAAATTCTTGAATATTAATAATAATAATTTTGAAGATATTGACGAACCTATTTTGTCGCATAAAAAATGCTTTTGAAATCCAATATTGACAAACATTTGCAAAATTTGACATTGAATAATTAAAAATAACATTTGTGAATCTTTTCTATTATCGATGACATCATAAAAGACGTGATTGCTTAATTTGTTATTAAATTATTTGTTAGTAAAATTGATTGTACGATGAAAAGAATTAGAATGTAAATGTGATGAGAGGTGTGATTGATTTCACTTGTCGATATATTTGGTTTTATGACGAAAAAAACAAAATTCAAATGCATATTGTAAGTCATGCTTCATGTTTTTTTGGAGTGATCCGACACCCGTATCTCTACATTTAATTAATTTTTCAGAGCATTTTATAAGAACTATTTTGTTTGTAACATTAAAATTAAATTCATGGACACATCAAAGTGATACTCATATATTCTAATATTCTTTTATTAAATTTTATAATAAATTTGTACATATAATTATTTTTAAAGCCGATGCTCGTTTTATAACACCCTTACTTAATGCTCAAAAAGTGAGAATTTGTTTAAAATAGCAAAAAACAACTCCTTAAACACCTTTTACTTTTTCTCATACCAAACTACAATGTCAACATAATTCCTATAATAAAAATTTGTAAATATTAAATATAACTAATTAAAGATTTTAAACACCGTCTCCCATCTCATAACATACATGCATGATTAATTGATTAGTAATAGTATAAGAATGTGTTTAATTAGAATATTAATTTTTCCAACACAAAATAATCAAACAACGAATGGGTAATTTTTTATTGATTTGACGAAAAAAGGGTCCACTTGATTCAATTTAATCGAGTTGGTCACACCCCGTGTATAATTTGTTCAGGTATAAATGTAAATTCTACGATATTACTTTTATTTAAATTGTGGATGTTAATCGAAAATATATATACTTATGTATCTTATCATGATTCTCACGATCATTGATTACGAATTTATCGAAAAGTTAAAATCGTCTATTAATTATTGCCAAAAAAATTGCAATGATTTTGAATAAGGATTAGAAATGACGATAAAAATTATTTTATTTTATTGTTTTATCTTAAAATAATGGTATTTTTATATAAATCATTAATATTTTATAACAAAATAATAATAATAATAATAATAATAATGTTCTAATAAAATTGTTAAACTTTTATATTAAATATGAAATAAAGTGTATTTAATATATATTTAATAGGTATAATTAATTATTAATTAAATGCAAGAAAATTATTTTAATAAAAAATAAAAATGTGAAAATTCAAGAAAAATATTTTGAATCTTCTGGTGCAAGTCTCTCCAGTTTCCTGCCATTATAATAAATTTTTATATAAAAGTACTGTAATAGATAAATTAATTTCTATTATTCTTAAAAATGGATTAGTCTTTTATGAATTTTCTATTAAAAAATAATATAAAAATAATTTACATGAATTATTAATTGGAAAAATATTTTCATTATATATATCTAAAATTTTGATAATCTTAAAAACATCACAAACATATAAAAATAAAAATTACAATATGAACGTAATATTTACAATCAAAAGTTACAAATACTGAATATAACTTAATGACGTTTTTTAAAACCGACACCACTCTCATAATATACATGTTCAATAATAGTTTAAGAATTTATTTAATTTGAATATTAATTTATTTTGACACAATATAATGAAATTGTGATAAGTACTCCGTTGAAAGATTGGTGAAGATATACCTAAAGGAAATTGTGGTTCGGCATAGAGTGCCTGTTTCAATTATATATGATAGAGATGGCCGTTTTACTTCTCGATTTTGGAAAAGTTTTTAGGAAAGTCTTGGCACGAAGTTAAATCTGAGCACTGCATATCATCCACAGACCGACGGACAAAGTGAAAGGACAATATTAAAATCTCGGAAAAGAGCGGGAAGCAACCTCATTTCTTTCCTCTCCGTGATATTAAGAGCCTGTGTACTTGATTTCAAAGATAGTTGGGATGTTCATTTACCCTGGTTGAGTTTGCTTACAACAATAGTTACCACTCTAGCATAGGTATGGCACCATATGAAGCATTGTACGGAAGGAAATGTAGATCACCACTATACTGGGATGAATTAGGAGAGAAGAAAATACTAGGACCAGAATTACTTCAACAAACCAAGCAGGCAACAGAAGTTATTCGAAAAAGGTTAGTTGCAGCTCAAGATCGATAGAGGAAGAATGGCAAGTTGAGCCCTAGATATATAGGATACCTTTTTAAGATTTTCAAGAAGATAGGACCGCTAGATTATCAGTTGGCCCTACCTCCAGATCTTCAGCATATCCATGATGTGTTTCATGTTTCTGCGTTAAGTGAATACTATTCTGATTTCAGTCATGTTATAGCCTATGAACCAGTGGAAATCCGTCCTGATTTGACATATGAAGAAAAGCCAGTACAGATCCTAGATCACAAAGTGCAAAAGTTAAGAACTAAGAAAGTAAATTTAGTGAAGGTACTTTGGAGAAATCACCAAGTTGAGGAAGCCACGTGGGAATTAGAAAGTGAAATGCGGAATAAATATCCTAAATTGTTTAGTGCGTAATTTTGATTCCGAGGACGGAATCCTATAAGGGGGTAAGACTGTAATAACCGCGAATTTTCGAATTAATTTTTCCTATTCGATATTTAAATTTTATTTAAGAGCGATGCACTAGTATATTTTAATTAGCGCGTTTTTGTAAATTTTTAAAATTTTATATATTCATATGTAAGTAAATATTATATTATATCTATTTAATTATATTTATTTGGTATTTATTAAAATTAGGAAATTTAGGAAAAATAGGATTTTAAATTTTGGGTCGAATTTATTTTAGGGAACAAAATTATAGTTTCATTTTAATTGGCCAGCAGAGGATAAACAGAATGATACGTGTTTTTTTTTTTTTTTTGAAAATTGGAAATTCCATTAATTCAATAAATCGGACAAAAGTGTCTCCAACAAACAACTTGGAGGAGACGGGATTACAACGAAGCTACTAAGTTCACATGGAATTCTAGCGATTCTATGAGCAACTTGGTTCGCTTGTCTTCTAACAAAACTAACCTTAAACCTCTTATTAACTTCTAACGAGGCCTTACATTGTTGTACTAGGTCTCCAAATTCAAGCAGATTATCCTGGTTGTTCTTCAAAGCATTGACAGCAAGTAACGAGTCACTTTCAATTTCCACCTCTCCATCCACTACCTCTTGTGCCCAAGCTAATGCTTCTGCTACTCCTGTCAACTCTGCTTCCAAGGCTGGAACCCTACCTACACATCTCATTACCTTGCCAGCAATATAGTCACCCTGATGATTTCTGATAACCATGCCCAGAGAAAACGAGTTCTGACCTTCTGTGACTGATGCGTCTACATTAAGTTTTAGACTACCTGGAGCTGGTTGATGCCATTTTGTGGTAGTGTCTTGTCTACCTTCATTCACCCCAGTTGCAGTTCTATCCTTCTTGTTTGCTAACCTCTAGTCTAAGACCTACTTTTCACTCCATTTAACTGCTGCAGTTGGTGTCATGTTCTTACTTTCGAAGATGGTTTTATTCCTAGCAAACCAAATTCCCCATAAAACTGTGGAAATTTTGATTAGCTCTTCTGTAGAACCAACAGCTAATTTCTCCAGAAACCATTCTTGGTTGCTTTCTATATCCCAAAGATCATATCTTATCCCTGTCTGCTGCCGACCCTCTAGCCAACCTGCACTCAAAGAATACATGTCGTAGATGCTCCACCTCCCCAATACACCTTGAGCAACTTAACGGAGCTGGTACACCCCTCCTCCTTAACAGAATTCTTATAGGTAGTGTGTTTCGACAAAATCTCCACAAGAACACTCTTACCTTGTGAGGGATCCCCAAATTCCACAATCTATTCCACCAATTCGATTGTTGCACTTCTTCAATAGCAAGATGACTTTGACACCATTGGTGATATCCCGATTTCACTGTGTACTTTCCATTACTAGAATGAAGCCAGGAGATCCTGTCTCTAGTACGACCTTGAGGAATCCGAGTACTCAATATAGCATCTGCATCTTCCCTGTTGAAATGAAGTCTTACTTTATTCTCATCCCACTTTCTTGTATTTTCCTGAAAAAAATCACACACTTTCTTCTGCAAAACCTGATCATCTAACTGCTCCCTATTAACACAAAAATCCTCCTTCGATCTTAGCCATTTATCAGTGGCTATATTTATTGACTGACCATCTCCTATAACCCATCTCATGCCCTTCTTTAACTCTTCTTTAGCTTCCCATATGCCTGACCAAGTATAGCTAACTCCCCCTGACCTTCCTGCTTGTAAGAAATGGCTGTTGGGGTAATATCTTGCTTTCATAACCCTCGACATCAAAGCATTTGGTTCATGAACTAACCGCCAACACTGTTTCCCTAACAAAGCTAGGTTAAAACCGTGTAAATCCCTAAACCCCAAACCACCCTTACTCTTAGCCATACACATTCTATTCCAACCTAACCATCGAATTCCTTTAGCATTTGCTGTCTGTGACTGCCACCAAAAAACATTCATGACTTTCTGAATCTCTTGGCAGATAGATTTAGGGATCAAAAAACAAGACATTGCATAAGCTGGTAAAGATTGAACCACATTTTTCAGCATTACCAACTTACCAGCACGAGACAGTAGTCTTGAGCTCCACCCCTTAATTTTCTGAATCACTCTGTCTTTTAAATACCTGAAAACAACCTTCTTTGAACGTCCAATCAAGGATGGAAAACCTAGATACTTGCTTTCCCCTACATCTTTAAACACCCCAAGCTCCCCTTTGATTTCCTCTTGCTTATCTCTTCTAACATTAGAGCTAAAAAAGATAGCTGACTTCTGATAATTAACTGCTTGCCCAGATTTTGCTTCATACTCATTAAGAATCGATTTAACTGCTCCTGCTTCATCATTAGTAGCTTTAAAGAAAAGAAAACTATCGTCTGCAAATAACAAGTGAGTTATTGCAGGTGCTGAATTGCAAATTTTTGCAGCCATTGATACTGCCATTTTCAGCTGCTACTTTTAGATACTTCGACAAACCTTCAACACATAACAGGAATAAGTATGGTGACAGGGGATCCCCCTGTCTGAGGCCCCGAGTTGGATTTATAGGTCCTATCATGGAGCCCTGAAAAGAAATGTTGTATGACACAGTTGTAACACAGAGCATTACCCATCTAATCCACTTGTCTGAAAAGCCCATGATATGCATCCTGTGCTTTAGAAAGTTCCAACTCACACGATCATACGCTTTACTAATATCAAGCTTTAGAGCCACCTCCCCATCTGTTCCACTATTCTTCCTTTTCATAAAGTGCAGAAGTTCAAATGCCACAAGCACATTATCAGTGATATTATGCCCAGGAACAAAAGCTGATTGCTCTTCAGATATGATGCCTGGGAGAATTTTCTGCAGTCTATTAGCTAGTACCTTTGCTAATATCTTGTATAGAACATTACACAATGCTATGGGCCTTAGATCTTTAAGGTCATCAACATGGTCCTTTTTGGGAATAAGAACTAATGTTGTGTCATTCACTTTAGTTGGGAAATTACCATCTACAAGCCACTGCTGACAACAATTAAACACTTCCTTGCCAAGCAAATCCCAAAAGTGTTGAAAGAAAGCTGGATTTAAGCCATCTGGACCACTGGCTTTGTCCGGATGCATACTTTTTACTGCCTGTGTAAACTCCACAAAAGACAAGTCTGATACAAGAATCTCATTCTATCGAGAAGTAATCATTTGATCAGCCACCTCACTTTCTTGGTTCTGAACTCTCCCAGTTTCCAAAAAAACCGTGTTGAAATAATTTGCCAGGATCTTGCACATTCCTTCATGGCTCGTTACCAAAGTCCCATCTGTTTTAAGGCTAGAAATGTGGTTAATCTTCTTTCTGTTAGTTGCTGCTGCGTGAAAAAACTTTGAGTTCGTATCCCCATCTTTGAGCCAAAATTTTTTTGCTCTTTGTTGCCAATATGCCTCCTCATAAGATAGGAGCTCATTTAACCTTTCTTTCTCATCAAAATACTCCTGGATTCCATCATCATCCTCCCTACTCTTCAGGTTGTCAATAATCTTCTTTTGCTCCACCACTTTCTCCCTGAACTTGTTAAAAAACTCACTACCCCACTTTGCCATGTATGTAGTAAGATCTAACAGCTTAGGTAATAAGTGCATAACTGGGAGACTATTCCAGAAATTTGATACCTCAGCATGAAAAGTAGCCTCTTTTAACCACGTATTCTCAAATCTAAACCGAAATTGTTTCTTCGGGATAGAGGGATTAACCAACTCAAGCTTAATAGGATCATGATCAGATACTATAGTATGAAAGACTCTTAGAGTGTATAGAGGGAACTTACTCCACCAGGAACTAGACGCAAAACATCTGTCTAACCTTTCTTGAACCCAGTTTGATGTCCCCTTGCTTTTCTCCCATATAAACTTTCCATCCTTGAGATCAACTTCTACTAACGAACTATCTTCTATTGCATTTCTAAAACCATCCATAAGACTTTGTGGATGATTATGCCTACCTTTCTTGTCACTGCTGTATAATAAGTCATTAAAATCCCCTAACATACACCAAGGTAACTGAGATGCTAAAGACAGTTGTCGAATGAGGTCCCAAGAAGCTTGCCTCCTTTCTCTTTCAGGATAACCATAAAAACATGTTAATCTCCAATCTCCAGCATTCCTCTCCTTTACAATGATGTCAATAAAATTCTGCGACCATTCTGCAACAGTACACAATATGTTATGCTTCCAGAAAACTGCTAACCCTCCACCTCTACCTTGCTTATCCACTGAGAAAAAATGAACAAAACCGAGCTTAGAAGCAAGAGCTTCTATTTTATTACTATCTGCTAAAGTTTCAGACAAAAACAGAATATCAGGCTTGTGAAATTTAACCGTCTCCTTCAAAACTCGAACTGTGCGAGATGAGCCTACACCTCGACAGTTCCATCCTATAGCATTCATAATGTATGGCTGGCTTGCATTGCAAGCTCAGCCGGACTAGTGTGTTTAGATGCTGACAAATCCACATTAGAAATATCAGTGTCTGTATGTTGTTGTTCTGTCTGAGAACTATTTTTCATGAGGCCCAAATCGATTTCCATATGACCCAGCCCATTTCCCAAGCCTCTCCTACGTTTTCGGTCTTCTAGTTGTAAAACATTCTCCTCATCTTGATTTGAATCGTATAACAGATTTGATGTGGTTGTAAATCCCTTAAAATTTGCTATACTGGCTGGCATTGTTTGTTTGCTCTTATCACGGGATTCTGTTACCAATACCAATCTTCTATCACAAATTGCTGCTGATTACTTTCTCCTCCAATCTTCTCCTTCCACGTGTCATCGTTCTCCTCCCGTAGCCACTTGCTCTGAGGTTGCCCCACCACCTTACGCGGTGGTGCTCGGAGCCAAACTCCCCAATCTTTTTCCACCATCTCCTCCCCTCTGTCAATGGCTATCCTGCAGAATCTATCAGTGTGACTAATCATCCCACACGTGAAACAAAACTCCCCCAAACGCTCGTATTTGCAGTCGACTATAATCTCTGTTCCATCCTTTTTGATTATCTTCTTTCTCCTTTTCAACGGTTTCCTAGCATCAATCTTTATTCTCACCCGCATACATTCCCTCCATATCGATGTGTTATTTCTAGCATCATACTCCAGGTACTCTCCAAAGAAATTTCCCAGTTGCTTGCCCACTGTCTCTATCATATAGTTCATCGGAAGATTATGCAGTTGTATCCAGATATTGACGAACCATGGCTTTATTTTTGCTGGATTTTCCCCTGCTGCTATCTTCTCCAATGCCAACATTGCATTATCAAAGGACCATGGACCTCCTTTTAATACCCATTGCATATCCTCCTTCCTGTAAAATTGAAACAGAAAAAGACCATTCTCCATTTCTTTCACATTTAACCCCATTGTTGGTCGCCATACATCTGCAATCCTTGACTTCATGGCTTTTGTATTAACATTCTTCTCTGTCAATAGTCTCCCTACAAGGCAAAGATCATATCTTTCATCAATGTCCCCTTCCAGAGTAAACCCTTCATTTTCCTCATCTTCAATGGCTAAGCTCGCCATCCTCCCATCAATGTCATCAATGGTTGCCATATTCATTTCAAACGAAAGCTCCCACTCTACTCTTAATGTTTAAGAATATGGAGAGAAAACTCAAAAGCTCTCACGTATCATACTGAGAGAAAATGAGACTAATAATACTCATTTGTCTCATTAGAGAGTGGAGCTTAGGGGGGACAGCAGCTACATTTTTTCACAAAACACGGACCAAAACACGGTCCTCCTTTCAGGGAATTACTCCATTACTTTGTTTTTAGTCCCCACGTTTTTTGTTACTAAAATGGTATAAACAGAAACACAACTACACTTCTTTATAGACAACACAGCTACACTACTTATTGTTGGGGAGAGAACAGAGAGATTGTAAGAGATTGGGAGAGAGACGGGTGGGAGTAACATGGAGCTGGTGTTGTATGTAAGTGTTGTAGGTGCAGGGTGAAGAAACCTAGAGATGAAGAGTGTGTGCAGGTCTAGTGTCTTATGTGTGGACGTTTTTGGTACTAATGTATATGTCTGTGCATGTGGTTGTGGTTGGTGTGTGTGTGTGTGTCCAGGCCTATGTGTGTCCGTGGGGGGTGTGTGTGTTGCAAAGAAAATAGTGGGTGTGTCGTGTGAGCTGTTGTGTGTTGAGAGAAGGGCCGAAGAGCGGTAAGTGAGAAAAGAAGGAAAAGAGAGGGAAGGAGAGAAGAGGTGGGAGAGATTGCTGGATAATTGGAGAGATGCATAAATATTACAGAGAAAGCTTCACGGAAGATGGAAGAAGAGACTGAGATGGAGAGATGTCGGAGAGATGCAGGGAGGAAGGAGAGAAAAATCGGACAAAACGGATGGGTAGCCACCACCCAAGGTGATGATTGTAAGACTATATTCTTATTAAATTAATATTTGAATATTTAGAGTGAATTTTTGGAAATTTTAGTTAATAATTGGTGAAGAGTTTATGTTTGAGAATTTGTGGATAAATTGAGAAAATGACATAATATTTGATTAGTTTATTAGGTGATGAAATGGATTTTGGGATGTTAGTTTAAAAATTTGGTAAAATGAATAAAAGATAGAACTTTGGGATGATTTTATATAATAGTGAAGATGTTGGGTTTTGGAATTTATGATTTTATTTGGCTAGAGGATTTTATGAGGATTATTATGGTAATTTTTGGATAACTTTATGAGAAGTGGAAGTGGAGATATGAATTTTATTTTAAAAATAGAATAAAATGATTTATTAAGTTACTTTATTGAATTTGGAGACTTGATTGAATTATAGTAAATAATGGATATGGTGAAAAATTCTGAAATTTGGTTATTAAATCAAGGAGTAAATGTAGTAATTTCTAAGATATTTCGGAGTAGTAGGAGTAATCGGATGAATTAGTTATTAAATTCGGGAAATGATTAAAATAGAGACTTTGAGGAATTCTTATAAATGATACGAGGTTTGATTTTCGGAGGAAGTAATTTTATTTGGCTTTAGGATAATATTAGAAGTTTTATGGAGATTTTTATTTTGATTTAACAATGAAGATCAATGGAGTTATGGATTTTACTAGAAAAATGGAGTATTAAATGGTCATTTCTAAGGATCGAAGAGTATTTTAATTAACTAAAATACTTCCTCAACTCAGAAATTTACGTATAATATATGGACACGACCGTATCGAGATGTACTATTTAATTAGATGGATTTCATTCAGAGATTCTGAAGAGGATATCATGTTTTAAAGGAGAGAACAGATTAAAATGTTAGGTATCGATGACAAAAAAAATTTTGGTTTGGATATTTATTAAGTTAGTTGTCTATATTGCATAAATATTGATTCGAGAGTTCTTAAATTTAAGCATGATTAGTACATTCGAGTTGAGTTTATAAGCGTTTATAGAAGATTAGAATTGTCGTCTAGAGACTGAATTACCATATTATGTTTGACTATAAAAGTTGACGCGCGGGCAGACTCGTGGCAACCACAAGAGCGTTAAACTAAAGAATGATCGAACTAGAAGACTGTAATGCTGTAAGATAGAAGAAAGCAGTATTACTGTGACGTTACATGACAGCTAAGGATCAGAGGCAAGTGTTTTCATTCACTTCTTGTTCAAGTGAAATTATTTTAAATATGCTAATTATGGTATTATTCCATTTATTGTTGATCTTGTTGACAGTTATTGTTATTATTGTTTATTCAATTTACACCCCATTTACTGTATCGAACTCGTCGATACCCTTTGAGACTATTATTCCTTAATGATGCTTCCTTGTTAGGAGTACAGCTAAACCAATTGTTTAGGTAGTCGGGATCCCACTAGTAGAGCACTGAACCTATCACGTCTGAATACCCATTTTATACTTTTTTTTTATCCATTCTGTGTAGATAGATTCTTGATTCAAAACAGTTCTCTTGTGATTTGAGTTTTATAGAAGATATCTATTTTCATTATCAATGATTTATTAATATTACTATTGTACTATACATTTGCTGAGCATTTCTTCCGCTCATACTTGTTTGTTTCGAAACCCTAACTTTTCAGTAAGGTAGTTTGGCGAGACATATTCGAACAATTCAAAGAGAGAAGAAGCAGACGCTATCTTGAAGATAACTTGACGCGGGATGTCCTGATCCAGTGTAAGGTCTATTTCATTTAGATTAACTCTGATAGTTATTATTATGTATTAGATTAGTTAACCTGGTATACTTCTTATCGAAGTCATACCAGTGATTTAAGTTCTGATCTAAGAGAATGTGGTAAAGAAGAAAGTTGCTATTTTATGGAACTTGGATTCTTGTTTTTAGCACTATAACCTAAAAGATCTTGGATTGTTTGGGTCACAGAGATTATATTTCAATTTTGGACAATTACAAGGAATAATGTTTTATTAAAGTGGTGATGTTATTTTGACGATTCTCAGGTAACGACCAAATCTCCTGACCCGGATTTGGGGGCGTTATATAAATTCCTATCACGTCTTAATATATTTTATTATAAATATGTTATATATGATCTTTTTACTACATTTTTCTATCAGCCGCTTTTCATCTTGCCCGTGCCTAAAATTTTTAGGGTCCGGCCCAATTCATATCATGTCGTGCTACATTTTACTATAAATACGTTAATATGTGATCTTTTCACAATACTTTTCAGCAGCCGCTTCTCGTCTTCCTATCTCTATCGTAAAATTCTACACCCTTTCACTATATTACCAAAATAAATACGCCTTTTATACAATTTAAAATTGAAAGGTTGTGTTATCTTCTAATTTTTGCCCAATTTGCTCACTAATTTTCCCAGATTTGCGTGTGAAATGCTTATTATCGTGATTTCATCTACAACTACTCGGTAAGTTGTCATCTAAATTGATTTGTAAAATATTGCACATTAATATATACGGAATTGAAGGATTTCTATTTTGTTTTGATTGAATTTTGAACTTTAACCAAAATTTTCTTGTGCTATTAATTTTTCAATCTCGAAAACTAAATCAATTTGGTAATTATCGATTACGTGTCCTATTGAACTAAATAAAATTGATGTTCAATTCTAGATTTTTAATTTATGTCAAAATCTGGATTATTTATGATTTGATTTATGATGTTAGTCGTGTATCATATTTGTTGATTCAACTAATTCAGTTTTGAAATTTTTGTACATGTAGTAAGCAATGAAGAAAGTGCTCCATAAAAGATCGAGTTCTTCTTTCCGCTATTTGCTGGTAATTCATTTATTTTGGGGGTGTTTGGAAGTTAGAGGTTTGGGATAAAATTAGAGGTTTGGGGATAGTTTAGAGGTTTGACCAAATGAAACCTCTAATGTGAGTGTTTGGTTGTGAGAGGTTTGAGTTAGAGGTTTGGGATCAAAAAGCTAATTTTGAAAAAGCTCCTTTTAGGAGCTTTTTCAATTAGAGGTTTGCTATGTGTCACAAAAAGTTATTCAAAAAGCTATTTACCAAACACTTTTATTCAAAACAGCTAATTTCAATCCGCTAGTCAAAACAGCTAATTCAATCCGCTAGTCAAAACAGCTAATTCAATCCGCTATCAGCTAACAGCTATCAGCTAATTGCCAAACAGGGCCTTTATGAAAAATGTGCTTATAATTCTTTTTATTTAATTTTTATTATAATATTTGAGTTTACCATAATATACGGTTAATTAATTAAAATATGTAATTAACCAATCAAAAAATTGTTAATTATTTTGGGACCTGTCAGAACTCACTCCTAAATTATAGATCAATCAAATTATATTAAACAATTTCCTTTTTGACCATTCTTATTCTACTTTACCAACCATGGTTATTTAACAATTCTAATTTAAATACAATAATATGACTTAATTTAACATATCCATATAATACATATTTTTTAAGACAAATAATATTGGGTGTTGACATATATATACCCTAAATTTATTTAACAATTTTACTATCCTTTTATACATTATTTCTAACATATTAATATCATTTTTGATAAAATAATATACAAATTACAGAATATGTGTTTTTCAAACATTAATATCTATATTTACAATTTGCATATAATTAATCATGCATGTGCTCATATACAATATCAAATAATCTTCTTGCCAAACAAGTTTTAACATGTTATTAGAATCTATATATGTACATTTATTTGGTATAGTTTGCAAGTTTCATGGTACCAAAGATAATGAACTTGAAAAGGGTCTAAGCTACATAAGCACGGAGGCAGACTAGTTCTTTAAGGTGACGCGTGCATATGCAGCAGCAGTTGTTGAAAACCTGGGTAATGCACCTTCAATACATCTACAAAATTATATCATTCAGAGCCATCTTAGATTGTTAGAAGTATTGAGGTTAGTAAAATTTTATTTTGCATTTACGCATAATCTTGGTGCCAAATTCTTTTAGTACTATAGCAAATTGACTTGTACGTGAATATGAATTGCAGGACCCATGATGCACTTAAAGTCCACTTTCTTTGGAAATTACGGACTCTTGTGTTTGCAGCAGACGTAGATACAACAAAATTCGATCCAGTCCATCCTTTATTTGGATCAAACAAATCGAACAACGCGTAATAGAAGTTTAAATGGGTTAAAAAAAATTAACCCAATAAGTTAGTATAGTCCAATTTGTAATTTCTAGTCTAATTTAGGTCCCATTTGTAACAACAACTTTTTTTAAAATAGCAAGTAAAAAATTGCAATTGATTATCTAGTACTTTGCATAATTGCACCATGCATCTCGTTACTATTTTAGCAATCGAATGCACCATTTCGATATCCTTTCATTATCAACGTTAAAAATGTCATTCATAATGAAATTACACTTTGACAATTAAAGTATAACTCATTATACAAATAAATTCTTAAACAAAAATAGTATACATCTTTACCTCTCAACTACTAAAATTGTACAATTTAACCATTTCATTAAAATTCTTCCTATATTATTTTATAATTTTTAGAATATCTACAAATAAAAAAACAAAAAAAATTGATCATTTTATAAAAGATTGAGAATAATGTCCTGAAATTTTTGAATAAAATTTATCGATCGAAAAATGAATAACTTTCGAAAGTTAGCAATCTTTTAAAATTCGTAATAAATTCAATCCATATCAGATTTGGATGTATGATTTAAAAACCCTTTAAATTGCCCACAACTTTCGTTCATTGTATTTCCACGTATTATGTTTCAAATTATCTTCGAAACTGTAAAATTAGATTCGATATCAACTGTTATGCATATTCTTATAAATTGAAAGAAATTACATGATTTTGAATAAGTAGATAATATTAACTTATTTTTATTTTTAATTTAAATAATTTTTGTTTAAATTTATTTGTGTTTAAGTAAATGCGTATGCAAAGATAGTTTAATCGCCAAATGGTGAATAATAGGGTCAAATACGTGTAGTCAGATAATAGTTCATGTGAGGTGATGACTAAATAATTTGACAAACAAAAAACTGAATTGTATTTTCTTGTAATAATATTTAACTTAACACAAGAATGTGATTGGTAATATGATGAAAGTTATTTGAGAATTTAAATATATTAATGCTACTTTCCTTCCCAAACTAAATACACATGTGAGTTGAAATATACATAGTAAAAGATTTTTGTGGTGCTTTATTTCTAAAAAATTGTGTAATAGGTACTTACATTTCAACAAATTTTATCTCAAGAAAGAGTTGTTAGGGATATGTTAGGTCCAAAATAGTTTGTAAAAGGGGGGTTGAATACAAACTATGTCGTTTAATCGAAATTGTTCTTTGTGTTTATATTAAAAAAAATTAAAACAATGCGATGCGGAATAAAACGAAGCCCATATTCAAGTTAAATATAAAATTATATTAAACTTGGAGGGGTGTGTCTAAATACAATACATGGGTACAGATTACAAGGTTTGAAGATCAAACTAATTATTACAAATCTATAGAAAATTCGACATGAACTTTTTTATATTTGTAATAAAAAGATCGAATGCTAAAAGCAATTCGAGAGATAAGTTCTAGGAGTAAAAACTCGCTAGATAGTTCCAAGGTTACAAGTAAACTATTTCTATCGGTTTAGATTTAACAATGCATCTCAGAAATAATTTAAAACAGTAAAAATGAAGCTCATGAATTATTCTCTCTTGATCTCTCTTTTTCTCTTTGGTTCATCTGTGTGTTGAGAGCAAAATGAAGAAGTGAATTTGTAAAGATATTATCTTGTGTTGGTGGCCGCCTCTGTCTTTTATAGCATTTGATTCACAAAACTTCTGTCTATTTTTCTTGACACTTTGCCGCGAACTACCTTTGCAGAAATGGCTACTACCTTTGAAATCAGTCGGTACCACCTTTGTCCAAGTGTAGGTACTACCTTTTGCAAAATATCTTTTTAGAATATTCCGATACTACCTTCCCTTTTAGAAATAGCTAGCACTACCTTTGAGTTGAACTGGTACTACATTTGAGTTGAACTAATACTACCTTTTTAGAAAACTCGGTACTACCTTTTCTAAAATAAAAGCAAATCAAGTTACCTGCTAATATAATTTACAAAACAAAATGACCTGCTGGTAATTCAAATTCAACCGGGGCCTTTTTTGTTTTGTAATCTATTTTGTCCTTATTATAGATAGCTCGTAGAAATGCCTTTTATTCCGTCCAGCTTCTAATCTTTAATTAATAAATAATTATTTTAATCCAGAAATTATTAAAATTAATATCTAATATTATTAGATATTTATAAATATAATTTTCTAAATAAATAAAATATTTATTAATAAAAATAAATTCTTAAGCTCTAAAGTTGCGGTCTCTTGAGGGTCTGGACCCGGACTCCTTTTGCTTAATAAAAAATATATCAATTCCAACCGAGGTTCCAGATTTATGAATATATCACTTTGCATTTATTTGTTATAATTCTTTTACCTCATGGTCAGTCCAGGTGTAAGCTACGGTCTTCTGAGGGTCTGAAACCGGACTCCTTTTGCTTAGCAAAAAATACAACAATTCTAACCGGGATTTCAGCATTAATAATATATCACTCGGCATTTCTTTGTGATAATTCTTTTTCCTCGTAGCTAGTCCACTTGATAGTAAAATCCTTGTGGTTAATTGATTTAGCACTTCCGTTGCTTGCACAATGATTTTCTTTATACCAGTCTTGATAGCTTGAACCACTGAAGTTAATGACGAACAACCACTGTTTAATGTTGACACTCGATGCACGGTCTGGTTCATGAGTGGCTAACCGCAATGACTGTTCTTCATATCTTGACTTTAAAGTTGTGGTTCATGTCTTCCGTTTCTTCACCTTTTATTCAAACCTTTATAATCTGTATTCTGTCATAGTAGAGACCTCTTGTCACTATAAATAGAATCTACTGTCTTGACTACTCCACTGACGCTTGATCAAACAATGAACTTCTTCAATGGAGTAAAACATCAAGACTATAGATTGTCTTTGTCTTCTTTCTTTTGACAGTTGAGCATTTGAGATCCCTATGATAGTACATATACTATTTACTACATTCTTGTTTAAGTTGAGTTGAATCCTCGATGTTTACAAAATAGGGTAAACATATGACTTTCAATCTCCCCCTATTTGTTTGTTAAAAATTAACATACAAATTCCTAGAAGATAACTCAGCTAAAAACAAGAAGAAGATAAAACATTAAAGAACTATAGTAAATAATACATTAAAAAAATTTCTGGTTTAGATATAACATTTCCAGAATCTCAGTAGATGAAATGATAGATAATTGTTCCTCTGACACTGAATTGATATTCATTAAGTAACTCATCTTCATTTCTGACATATCTGCCTGATAACCCTTTACATCTAACATTAAACATTATCACCAGATACTTGGAAATTCTTCAGTGGTAAAGAATATGACTTGTCAACCATATACTGAAGAATTATTCTTTGTCGTTTCATACTTCTCTCCTTCCTTATGTCTCCCTACCTAAAGTGATATGTCTCCTCCTTATAACGGTGAATACTCCCCCTTTCTAATTATATATCATTTCTGACATATCTGCCTAATAACCCTTTACATCTAACATTAAACATTATCAGCAGATACTTGGAAATTCTTCAGTGGTAAAGACTATGACTTGTCAACCATATACTGAAGAATTATTCTTTGTCGTTTCATACTTCTCTCCTTCCTTATGTCTCCCTACCTAAAGTGATATGTCTCCTCCTTATAACGGTGAATACTCCCCCTTTCTAAGGCATATCCTTTTTCATATCTCTCCCCCTTAGATAGAAAATCTCCCCCTCACTAAGGTAAGCTTATACTCTCCCCCTTAGTTGAGTATCTCTTACTAAGGTAATCTTTGAGTATATATCTTCTTCAATATATCTCTCCCCCTTCGTTGGGTAATCCTTCAAACATTCAATTATAATTCACCTCTTACCTTTAGTACAACAGATTCTTCAAACATATATATATAACATTGTCTGCTGCAATAAAGAAAAGAAGCTTTGCTTGTATGGAAGGATTTTCATGAAGACTTCCAGAATAGAAGTATGTAGTCTGATCAACTTTGCCCTTAAAATATTCAATATGGCTTCACTATCGATCATGCAGTCAACCAAATCTCCCGATAATTTCCTTATATCTCCCAACTGTTGTGAGTGAACTTTGTTTGGGGAATAGGGAATGGGATTTGGTGTTTCTCTTTCTTCCTCACTGTGAGTGTGTTATTCTGTTTTGTGTACCTCACAAGTGTTTAATTCATCTCTCCACTCATATCACTTAAAATGAGTGATCTTTTCTCTCATCTCTCAAGTGTTTACACTTATGCTCACTAGTGTATCACTCTTATCTCTCATAGCTCCAACATCCATGTGTACCTGCAAGGAAAATTCATCATAGCCCCTTCAAGAGAGGTCAGTGGTGGTGCAATGGGAGTTCACAAATCCCAAATCCTCGTTGGACTCATCAGACGAATTTGAGTCATAATCTACAAGTTGCTAAGTTCCCTTTTAAAGGTTCCAGATTTGAATTCTGGGAAGGTAAATAATGACTTATAAAATTTAGCATTGAGATCAAGGTTCCCTTCTAATGTCTATGAAGACATCACCTTGTTAAACTCATCGGGTAAAATCTGAATCATAGTCAACAAGTTGCCGATCCGCACCTATGTCGGACCCGTTACACGCATGATCTAGAGATGTTCCCTCTGGGGAGTTAGATAATGATCTTGTTGAATTTTGCATTATGATCAATACCTTCTCTCGAGGTCTGTGAAGACTCTTGGTTCATTTGATAACCTTAAACTTATAATCCTAACCGTAATATGGTCGGAGTACAAGTTTCCGTCAATTCATCCTTAGTGTGTGCAATCTCACTTTGTGAATAGGAAGTATTTTAGTTTGTGTATGAGGTAGTGACTTACCAACAGATGCCCTGGCCGATAGGCGAATTTCAATAGGCTCATCCTGTTGAGAGAATGAATCCGGAGACTGTTATAGTGCCATTTTCAGCTTTGCATTCTTTTGGGAGAATGCAGGCGAGCTTACAGATACCTCAAGTTGTATATGACTATTCTCCTTGAGAGGTAGAGCTATGGGTTTACTATCCCTCACATCCTTATTATCTGCATCAAGTGCAGTTACTCCCTTATTGACATCTAGTCTTATAGGTTATTTCCACTTCATGGGGTAAGTTAGGATGTGTTTAGATTTGGATTTATAGTCCGGGATAGAAGTTGTTGGGTTTACAACCTCGTGACTTTCAATGTGAGAAATCTTCCACTAGGAGCTGAACCTGCATCACATAGCAGTAGAGCAATATAGAGATAGAATGCATTTACAACATACCAGAACATTGAGTGAAAACATATGCATTATATCTTGTGAGAGAAATGATGTACAGTTGTGACTTCAAAAAGTTTTACAATATAAACAATCACAACTGTAGAAAGATTGAGTTTTCTTTTAAAAATTGTTAATGTGCAAGAGTTTGTATTTTTGCATAAAACAATGTATTATCATGTCTTTTAATGAAAACAATGTCGTTTTATTTTTAAAAGACACAAACTCTTGACTTCGCAGTAATTAAGAAAGAAATTATTAAATATATACTAACACTAATGATTTGTAGATAAACAACATTTACTTAGAATAAATCCTAAGTAGTATCATCAGAGCTAATATATAAATCTCAATTAGTTTGCAATAAAGTATTAGAGCAACTAACAATTGTTAGTATTTGTCAAACACTTTAAAATGCAAGTAATTGTGTTTGTGATTATTTTACCAAAATTAAATTATGAGCAAATAAAACATGTAATTGCCTCAAATCATAATTTAACTAAGATAAAAATAATCACTATTAAATACTAAATATTCAATGATATCAATTGTTAGATAAATTCAATTCAATGAAGATTGAATTATTACATTGAATACCAATTGACAGAATGAATATTAGTATCTAACTACTTATGATTATCATCCACTGATATCGATAAGTACGAGGAATTGGATGATAAGAAATACACAAGTTCTTTAGATGTAACATTTCAAACTTATGACCTCCAGGCAATTCCTCGTTGATAACAATTGTTAACTCATAACAACTGCTTTTATTAGACAATCTTGGTTCTAAAAATAAAACTTGAATACCAAGACTGTCTTGTCTGCAATCTTAAAAAAAAGATATTCTAAGTCAAATACACCTTGATCCATAGTATATAACATTTATTATCAAAGTGATTAGAAGCTTGCAAATAAGCATAAAAATTATTCGAAGCAACTGAACTATGGTAACTTTAGATATTATAATATCCTTAGTTCTACTTAGACAATTTTCATACCTTGTATAGTAGCATTAGTGAATTGTAAAAGATAAGACAATGATTACTTAGAGGAGTTCTAAGTAATTTCACTTATACCAATACATCTCACAATTAGTTAGTAAATAGAATTCTAACTAAATATCATTAAATGATATAAGTCAAAACTTCAATACAAACCAATTGTTAGAACCATGATATTAATTATAGAGAATTTCTGAAAATGGAACATTGATAAATTCACTAGAATTAACATCTCACAACTAATTGAAGACTAACACAGTTTAGGTCCAAATTAGTTATGTTGTATATTTATTTTAATAAATATGAGATATAGAGCAAATACTTGATTGAATTGCTTCAGGTTCTATAACTCATATTAATCAAAGTAAATAAATAAATAAATACTAAATCTCTATGAGTTAGATTTTAGCATTTAAGTATTTAAATTATCATTAAATAATCACCACTGAAATATATTACAATTATACACATGGCAATCATTCAACAGATAATTCTCAGCGTGAGGTCTGGATGTAAATAAGTTCACATGTCCTTTCAATATAGACAATTGAGTACTTGTGAGCTTACTTAAGAATTACTTAAAAGATGGGATTTACAATCATATAGCATTAATAAAATCCCAAATTTACAAACCAATCTTGAAAAATTAATTTCATCAAGTGATTTAGCAAACGTGTCTGCAAGGTATTCTTAACTAAAGACATGCTCTCGAAATAATTGATACCTTATGCAAGATGCTTAGTCCTTGAGTGTTCCACAGAGTTGTTGGAGATGAATTTTGTTAGTCACAGAGGCATGCCTGTATACATCTAATAACAAGCCTAACTGTTTGTAATGCTCTGCATTACCTACATGACCTCTTAACTGAGGAAACCTCTAGTTGTAGAGTTTCTACTTGTTCTGTACTTATAATAGGCACCAAATCCTAGTTGTGTAACTGTACTTATAGAGTAAAGAATAATGCTTGAAAGAAGTTCCAAGGTTCATGCCTCAAGCAAGAAGATAAAGACTGTCAAATAATCACAGTTGGGATTTGAAGAAATGAAGAATTTGCCTAAGTGCAAATTCGAGAAGTATATTTGTCTATTCGAGAAGTCCAGCATTCGAGAAGTCAGGGATTCGATATCTCAAGACACTATTCGATATCTCTGAATACACTGTTCGATATCTCATTCGATATGTCAGAGATTCTATATGTCTACTACTCTATTCGAGAACTCAAGAAGTCAACAAGTCAAAGTGGTATTTGAGTTCTCAAAGAGTCAACAAGTCAAAAGTTCCATTCGATATCTCAAGGACTCAGAAAACTATTCGATATCTCGAGGATTCGATAAGTCAAATGTTCTATTCGACAACTCAAGGAATCCTGATGGAAAAGAGCTATTCGAGAAGTGGTTCGATATGTCAATATAACAGTGTTCGAGAACTCAGAGTTATCGATCAAGTCAATTCTAGTTCTCGAATCACTTACTTAGTCACTTCTCGAATACATTCTTGGAGACAAAATACTGAAGAAATTGTACAAGTCAGAAACCTGCAACAAGCCAATGCACTTTATGGACCACAATCTGTAACGTGCTCTGGAAAGCCTACAAGGAAGCTTGAAGAGATATAGAAGAGACAAAGGGCTAAAGAAATGGATCTGAACAGGCTTTGCAAAGTCAAATCTGTAACCATTTGGACACTTACTCAAATAGGATAGACAGACTAGAAAGTAAATTGTTTAGCTACCTCATTTGTAGTAAGTAGGTTGTATCCATGTTCTATAAGGATACAGCCTCACTTCCTTAGCAATCAACTTTTGTGAGTCAAGTTTTTCATACACTGTAAGCTATATCTCTCTCAGAAAAACGAAGCTGAGAATACTATCATTTGTATTCACAGATTGTAGCAACCTTTATCTAATAATACATTAGATTAAAGTGATATTGTGTCTTGTGTTGTTCTTTATCCGCACCTACACCTTGCACACATAAACACTTATCTTCTACATAGACTCGAGACAAGAAAAGTTCAAGAATCCATTCACCCCCCCCCCATCTGTATTCTTTTACTGTATTCAATACTCAACAAGTGGTATCAGAGCGGGCTGTTTATTCAAAAACAGGAAAACAATCATGAGTTCGAATACACCAAAGACTACAGGAACGGTGAAAGTCCCTAAGTTTGACAAAGAGAATTATAACCTCTAGAAGATAAAGATGCAGTTGTTCATCAAAGCATCTCATCATTTGTATCCTGAGATTCTTAAGAATGGTCCATTTGTTCCCCAACAGGAGATTCCTGAAAAGACTGTTGGAACCACTACTATTCCAAGATCTTATGTGGCTAAGGATCCATCCAAATGGACAGAATCAGAAAAGGACATGGTTGCCCTTGACAGTCACCTCATGTTGCTGATTATAGATTCCATGGACATGTCAATGTTTGCAAACATTGCATTATGCACATCTGCCAAAGAGATGTGGGATCACATTGAGGTGTTATGTGAAGGAACTGATGAGGTCAAGGAAAACAAGAAACAGATACTGGTCACACAGTATGAAGCTTTCATGGCACAGCCCAAGGAAAGCATTACTGAGATGTTTGAGAGATTTCACAAGCTAGTTACTGAGTTGCAGATGAATGGCAAGGTTTACAGCACCAAGGAGTTAAACATGAAGTTTCTGCTATCTTCACTAAACCATCTAGAGCAAAGGGTCATCTCTCTAAGGGAAAGAGATTTAAACAAAATCACTTATGATGTGCTCTATGGGGTTTTAAAGATTCATGAGCTTGAGTTGCTTCAGAAAAGGGCTATCCAAGCCAACCAAGGCAGAATGATAAACACATTATGTGCCTTGATTGTCAACAAATCTATTCAAGACCTAGAAGCATCTACAAGCCAGCTAAGGATAGAGGAGATAGTAGATGATGAGGAAACTGAAGCTGAGGTAAGTGAACCTATTGAGGAGAAGGAAGAAGATGAGTTTTACACCCTTGAAGAACTATATGGGATGGAAAACACTTCATATGCTTTTATGGCCAGGAAATTCCTAAACATCAGATTCAAGAGGAACCAACCCTTCAAACATAAAACCCAAAACCATTCATTCAACAAGAGCAAGGCACCTGTGAAACCAAACAAGAATAAGTTCAAAACCAGCCATGTGGATAGGTCATCTGTAAGGTGTTATAGATACAATGACCTAGGGCATTTTGCCAGTGAATGCACAAAGCCTAAAAAGAAGGATAGAGAGTTTCTTGAGCTCGAAGCTAAGTATGTGGCCCTTCTGAAAAAGCAGACACAAGGTAAGGCCTACATTGCTGAAGGGAAGTGTTGGGATGATTCTGATAGTGATGGAGAGGAACAAGAATTTTGCAACTATGCCTTGATGGCCAACTCCAAGGATGACACATCTCCATCAAGCTCTCAGGTACCATCTCTCACTACTATAGATATGTCTGTTTCTGAGTATAAATGCATGATTGAACAACTATCAATTGAGATGTTTAACATTCATACTAGTATGACTGCTGCTAATGAAGAAATTGCTAAACTGTCTACTAGAAATGAAATGTTAACCAAAAAGAATGAGGAACTTGAGCTAACTGCTGTGCAAGTAGAAAACCTTAAGAAAGAAGTTGAATACCTGCAGAATAAGGTTTTGTGTGCTAGTCAGGTTGAAAAGGCTCTTAGGGATGAATTAGCTTAAAATAAATTCAAACTGAAAACTTTCAAGAAATCATTTGGTCTAGTGCAATCCTACTGTGAGAAAATTAAAGAAAAACCCAAGGCTGCTATTGGACTAGATTATGACACTCTTAAACAGAGAAAAGGCTATGCTATCATTAAAGATGACACAGTTATTCATGAGGAAGTGCCTCACATTTTGAAAAAGACTGAAAATCCAATTTTTAAGGAATCAACATTTGAAATTGATGAGGATGCCTTACTCATCAAAAAAATGTTGAATGATGAGGATGAGGCACAATCCAATGAACAACAAGTATCTTTCAAGAGTGAGAGTGTCAAGTCAAAGACCAAGGAGCCAGTAGGTGATAGGATAAGATCCAAGAAGTTTGTTAAGTTTGTTTCAGCTGGAAAGAGTGAATCAGAGAAGAAAGTGACTAAGAAGAAACAGAACAGAAATGGCAAGTTAGGGATTAACAAAGATAACAACTATGCTTATATGCCTAATGCCCCTAGGAAAACTTGTCAGAACTATTTCAGTACCAATCATTTAACTCATGCATGCAAGAAACCTGCTGGTAGTGTGTCTAAACCTTTCTATGATTGTTCTGTGCCTCTAAGACATAGAGATGCACCATTTTGTGATAAATTTGACTTTATGCCATGCATTATGAATGTTATAACTAGTTGTTTCAATCTGAGAAGGCAATTCATTGATGGTTGTATCAGTCACAATTCTCACACACATTACACCAGGTCAAAGTCTTCGAGTCCTCCTAAAGCTAGGAAGGTACCTCTGTCACCTAAGTCTGAAACCTCAGGTTCTAAGACTTCTAACAGTGACAAGAAGACTAATGCCAAGAAAGTTGACAAGCATACTGTTTATGATAAAACTGTTTCTAAGTCACATGGACCCAAACTTGTTTGGGTACCAAAGGAGAAGTAATACCTTTGTGTTTGCAGGGCAAAGAAAGTGAAAAGAAGGTCATGTGGTTTTTGGACAGTGGATGCTCAAATCATATGACTGGTGATATGGCCCTGCTATCACAGTATGAGGAAAAGGCTAGCCCAATGGTTGCTTTTGGAGATGACAGCATGGGTAACACATTGGGATATGGCAAGTTAAAAGTTGGAAATGTCATCATTGAAGATGTAGCACTGGTCAAGGGACTCAAGCATAATCTGCTAAGTGTTGGTCAGTTTACTGATAGAGGATTCAAGGTGGATTTTGACAAAGATGAATGTCTGATCACCCACAAGAAGACTGGTGATTTTGCTCTATCTGGAGTAAGGAAAGGAAGCCTGTTTGTAGCCAATATGGATTCTGCAAACAAGGACAAAATTTGTTGCTTTTACTCAAAAGCATCAAATGAAGATTGTTGGTTGTGGCACAAGAAACTATCACACCTGAACTTCAAAGCCATTAATTCTCTAGTCAAAAGAGAGTTAGTGAGAGGCATGCCCACACTTGAATTCTGTCAAGAAGGAGTGTGTGAGGCTTGTCAAAAAGGAAAGTTGAAAAGATCAAGCCACAAGTCAAAGACAGTGACATCAATAACCAAGCCCCTACAACTCATTCATATGGATTTGTTTGGACCTGTCAATATTATGTCACTAGGAAGAAAGAAGTATGCCTTGGTAATGGTTGATGACTTTACAAGGTATATATAGGTGGAATTTCTGGCATCAAAAGATGAGGCTCCACAAGTAATCATTGAGCACATAAAGAAAGTTGACAAGGAAGCAAAGGCCAACAATGCAAGTGTGATTGCACTAAGAAGGGATAATGAACAGAGTTCATAAATGCCATACTTGAAGCATTCTACAAAGAGAATGGTATTTCTCAGCAATTCTCAGCTCCAAGGACTCCACAACAAAATGGAGTTGTTGAGAGGAAGAATAGAACTCTAATTGAGGCTGCTAGAACAATGTTACTTGATGCAAAGATGCCTACATGTTTTTGGACTGAGGCTATAAGCACTGCATGCTATATCCAGAACAGAACCCTCATCAACAAAAACACTGGAAAGACACCTTACAACTTGATGACTGGAAAGAAGGCTACTCTAAAGTATGTCCATACTTTTGGAAGCAAATGCTTTGTATTGAAGGATAATTATGAATATGTTGGAAAGTTTGATGCAAAGGCATTTGAAGGAATTTTTCTTGGCTACTCTATGGAGAGAATTGCATACAAAGTTTATGTCATCAGTCAAAAGAAGATTATGGAAAGCACAAATGTGACATTTGATGACAGCAAACTACCTGGACTAGAAGAAGCCAATGATGAAGATAAAGATACATTAAGGTTTGATAATCTAGATGATTCTGATGAAGATATTGGAACTGAAGTTGAGACTCAAGTTCAACAAACTCAAGTGAATGATGACACAAGAGAAGAATTTGTGCCAATCAATAGTGGAGAAACAAGCATCCAAGACACACCTGTGAGTAGTGGCAGCATCACAGGGGGAGGAAATGAGAATGATCAGGACTTGGATGATGAAGCAACATCAAGAATAAGAAATCAGGCTGAGCATTCAAGGAAATGGGATAGATCACACACTGCAGAGCAAATCATTGGAGATCCTAATGCAGGAGTAAGGACTAGGAGAGCAACTCAGAATAAGTGCCTCTATGGATGTTTTCTATCTCAAGTTGAGCCTAAGAAACTTGATGATGCACTGTTGGATCCAGATTGGATTGTTGCCATGCAAGAGGAGCTGAATCAATTTGAAAGGAACAAAGTATGGGAACTTGTGCCTGCACCAAAGAATAGAACCATTGTTGGAATAAAATGGGTTCTGAAGAATAAGATGGATGAAGATGGTGTAATAGTAAGTAACAAAGCAAGGTTGGTTGCAAAAGGATACTCTCAACAGGAAGGCATTGATTATGATGAGACATTTGCCCCTGTTGCTAGATTGGAAGCCATCAGAATGTTCTTGACATTTGCTGCTCATTCAAACTTTAAATTGTATCAAATGGATGTCAAAAGTGCATTTCTGAATGGAGAGTTGGAAGAAGAAGTTTATGTGCAACAACCACCTGGCTTTGAGGATCCACACTTCCCAGAATTTGTTTACAGACTGTTTAAGGCACTGTATGGACTTAAGCAGGCTCCAAGGGCATGGTATGATACTTTATCACAATTTCTTCTTGAGAATCAATTCACTAGAGGCACACTGGACAAGACACTATTTTACAAGAAGCATGGTGATGATCTTATCCTAGTTCAGATCTATGTGGATGATATCATTTTTGGTTCTACAAATGAGAAGCTGTGTGAGAAATTTTCTAAACTCATGCAGAGCAGATATGAGATGAGTATGATGGGAGAGTTGACATTCTTTCTTGGGTTGCAAGTCCGTCAAAGGAAGGATGGTATCTTTATCAGTCAGACCAAGTACATCAAGGATTTATTGAAGAAGTTTGACTTGGAAGATTGCTCACCTGCAAAGACACCCATAGCCACTGCCACTAAATTGGATGAAGATGCTAAAGGCAAGAAAGTAGATATCTCAGTCTACAGAGGCATGGTTGGTTCTCTACTCTACCTTACTGTAAGTAGGCCAGACATCATGTTTGCTATATGCCTGTGTGCAAGGTTTCAATCAAATCCAAAAGAATCACATTTGGTTGCTATAAAAAGGATCTTTAGATATCTGAAGGGCACTCCAAACTTGGGTTTATGGTATCCTAAGGACACAGGGTTCAATCTGGTTGGTTATTCTGATGCTGATTATACTGGATGCAGAGTGGATAGGAAAAGCACCTCAGGTAGTTGCCAGTTTCTTGGACAAAGGTTAGTCTCTTGGTATAGCAAGAAACAACCATCTGTGTCAACTTCTACAGCTGAGGCTGAATACATAGCTGCTGGAAGTTGCCGTGCTCAAGTGCTTTGGATTAGAAATCAACTTAGAGACTATGGACTTGTGTTGGAAAGAATTCCAATCATGTGTGACAACACAAGTGCAATCTCTATAGTTGTCAATCCTGTCAATCATTCTAGGACAAAACACATTGACATCAGATATCATTTCATAAGAGAACATGCAACTAATGGAACCATTGAATTGCATTATGTTTCTACAGATAAACAACTAGCTAATATATTCACTAAGCCATTAGATGAAGCCACCTTCACAAGGTTGGTTAGTGAGATTGGAATGCTGAATTCTTCAGATTCTGGCTAGGTGAATACAGCATCTAGATTGTTGTAGCAGTAAACACTTACTTTATCCAAATTCTCAATATTTTTGGAGTAAGTGTTGGCTGAAATATGATTTATAAATATTTCAAATCTGTTGCATATTTGGAAAATCATATTTTCTTGTTAACTTGAAATTTCTGTGAAATTTTGAGAAAATCACTGTTTAATTTGCTAGAATATTCTTGAATGAATATGGCTGGTAAATTTTAAAAAGATAGTGAAAATTGAGTTTCTATGAGTATATTTCGACAAGTCAAACTTCTCAAGTGATTCACTATTCGACATCTCTAACAAGTCTCATTAGAGCACTCTCGAGTTCTCGAATAGAGTCTTTTAGAGTTCTCGAATAGAGGTTTTCTTGACTTCTCGAATAGAGTGTTTTAGTTGTCGATTGACTGAGTTCTCGAATACTATATTTGAGTTCTCGAATCATTTGAAAAGGCTGATTTCTCGCTAAATTTTAACCAATTTTGGATTTTTATTCAGAATTCAGAATTACTCATAAAAACATATTTTACCTAATTTAGATTTATTTCTAAGTTAGATAACTGCCAGCTGTGAGTTACAACCTGCTTGAGTTATCGAATAAGCCTTTCTTGACTTATCGAATAGTTGTTTTCTACTTCTCGAATGCCTGACTTGTAGATACATAACATACATCTAATCGACAATTCAAGTACTTCATACTTATACAATTTCACATCTATTCGATTCATTTCATTCGATTTCTCAAGCATCTACTCCCAAAACCTCTGAAACCCTAACTGCAAAAAGCTAAATTTCTTCTTTAACCTTCAATTTCTTCTCTCTCTCTTACACAAATGGCAACAGTAAAGTTCAACACCAATTTCATTGCTCTAACTAGTGATGTTGAGGCACCCAATGCCAACTTCAAGTGCTTTATGAAGTGGATGTCTGAATCATACATAAAAAATGCTCTATCTATTAACCCAACTCTGTATCTAGACATTCTAGAACAGTTCTGGAAGTCTGCTATAATGGAAGTGGTGGCTCTTGACTCTGCAATAACCTCGTACATCATTTACTGCAAGATTCAAGACGAGAATATCACTATCACCACAGAAGATATGAATGAAGCACTTGGGATGGGCACCAAACAAGAGGTGTATGACCCACTAGCTACAAATGCTGAATTGGAAGACTTCTTTGATTTCTTCAAATATGTAGACAAAATCAGTCTTGGGCATCTGAATAGGAAGCATTTGAGGAAGGAATGGAGCTATGTCTTTGCTACACTTCTTCAAGTCTTCACTGCAAGAAAATCCAGCTATGACCAAATCAGTACACCTGCACAGCAAATAGGCTATGCCTTAGCATATGGAAAGAAGATAGATATTGGACTTATCATTCTGCAGGAGCTGTATGGGAGACTTGGTAAGAACTCAGCCAAGAGAGGTAATGAAATTTTCTTCCCTCGTTTTATTCAATCTGTACTTAACTTCTTAGATAATAAATTGATTGAATTAGATGGGATGAATAAAAATAGAATAGGCTATCCTAAATCCATGACCAAACTCATTTTTGGTAATTTGGAGACTAGGAATGATGTGGATGTAAGACTGAACATAACTCCCCATATGGAGAGTTTGTTTAGGACTTACCCCCACAACATGCCAACATTTGACTCAAAGTCACAGTTAGCACAGCCCAAGCAAGTAGGACAAAATGCTAACCCAGGGCCTGCTAACCAACCCTCTCAACCAAACACTCTACCAAATACTGAGCCAACTGCATCATCCTCTCAAAAGGGTGATGTTAGTAAAAAGGAGAAGAAGAGAAAACAGGTTGCTTCTGCACCTTTAACCATCTTGTCTGAAGCAGCATTGGCTGTAGAGTTAGAAAGTGAGGCACCTGAGTCACCCTTCATCAGGCCAAAGAAGAAGAAAACTAAAACCACCTCTTCAGTCACACAAATGGCTGAAGTTATAAAATCAGGGGCAAACAGTTCACTAGATGTATCCTCTCAACAGGGTGCATCTATAGAATCAAGCATCCTCCCCAATGCACCTATCTGTACAGAGTCAGCACATGGGAGTGATAAGGCTGGCACAATACTGAGTGGAGAGAACATCACATTTGAAACTCCCTCTATTTCTCAGGGGGAGTTGCCAAACTCTAATCTTAAACACACTTCTCTTCCAAAATCTTCATCTCAAATTTCTTTGCAGCCTGCAACTCAAGCAATTGAGGAGCAAGGCATTGATCATCAAGAATTCTTTTCTCTTGATGAGCCAATGATTTTAAGTGACTTAGTGCATGACACTTTGCTCACCACCCAGGACCCACAATTAGATGGTGAGGGAATGCATGCTGGGGCATCTCCTAATGCCACCATCACAAACACAGAGGTTCCACTAGAGACTTTGTGCCTGTGTCCACTGCTGGTGTAACTCATCCCACTTCTATGGAGACACCAGTAGTAGAGTCAATCCATCCGGTTACAAAAGTAGCATCTGTAACTGAGGAGTCTAGCTTGCCTAGCTCTAGCTCTGACTTTATGTCAAAATGGCTGAAGCCTGTGCACCATGACAGTGCTTCAGGATCAGGGTCTGTTCCACAACAATTGACGGTTGAAGCACTTCAAAGCTTAATTGTGGATCAGATCCCTGAGTTCACAAAGTTTGCACAGCACCTCCTCACTGTCAACCTGCCCAATCCTGACTATGAAGCTATACTCTTATGCCATAAAGATGATGTGGAGCTACAGCAGGCCAAAATTATAGATGATACTGAGAGAGAAGGCAATGTAGATGCCTGGCTGCAAGGAAAATATGACATTCATCTCTTAGAAGGCCTACAGTACCTCAGAGAGGAGTACATCACTTCACTAGGGTCCAATGCCAAATCCCTCACCCCTAGTGATGTGTATGAAGCAGTCAATGACAGTTACAAGGGAATTCTCAATGCTACACACTACCTTGGCAAGGGTCTAAAGACAGAAGTCACAGAAATGTGTACAGCCACAACCAAGGAGGTGCATGAGATAAAAAGGGCTTTTGATTCAAAATTCCCTCAACTGGAGACTGTGGTCAAGGACATTCTAGCCTGCAAGTCTAGCTGCACCAAAATGGACAATGGTTTGGCCATTCTCAAAGATACTGTCACAGGGCTGGGGCACAAATTTCAGAATCTCACTGATCAGACCACTGAGGCCAATGCCATGCTCAGGACACTATTTGCCAACCAGTATGGAGATAAGTTGGTAACTGAGGTCCCTGTGCATGACATGACCAAATATGAAGTTCAAAGACTCAAGGATCAATCTATCTCTGGTTTCAAGGCCACTGAGTTATTCACCAAGGTGGATACTCTGGAAAAGGAGGTGGTCAATCTAAAGACATCAAATGCTCAATTAACAGACACTGTTGCTGCCCTCAATGAAAAGTTGGACATTCAAGCCACTGCCAATGCTGATGTTCTTCTTAATCAACAACAGATGCTTTCTGCCATAATGAAGCATATGGGACTCCGTCTACCTGAAGCCTCTTCCAACCCAAAGGTCACTACTACAGCCTCTATGCCTGACAACAAGCCTAAGGGGGAGAAGAGGACATTAAGGGACTCAAAATCTAAGGGGGAGAAACCTAAGGAGAAAGGCATTACAATGAATGAGGGTAGTCAACCAAGAACTGCTAAGTCAAATCAGTCTGAGAGATTAAAGGCAGCATCCAAGGAGGAAAAACTGAAGAAAGTGGCTGTAGATGAAGAGGCCAAGATTCCATCTGAAACTGAATATGAATTCGACATTCCTGACATTGCTAAGCAATCTCTTCAAGGTGAACCTTCAGAACTCAGAAATGTTCTTACTCAAAGGGTATGTCAAGAAACTGCAAATTCTAAACTATATCATGACATAGCCTTTCTGAAGCACCTACATGAGCTGAGAAGAAGGGCAAACTTCCACTACTTTGACTACATCAAGCTTTTTGTACAAGATGTGTTTCTAGTCACTGTAGTGAGAAGAGAAATTGTTCAAACTAATCCTTATGCCATCATCACTACCAATGATAGAGAAGTCTTAGCCCACACTGCCAAGAACCTCTTTCACATCCACATTGAAGCTTTGCAAATTCTATCCAGCTCTGAACTTGGAACAATTATCAGGAAGATAGAAAGGAATAACTCATCAGACAACAATATGCTCAAGGAGATTCTCACCAAGTGCATGAAATCTCAATTGCCTCAAGTAGTTCCTCAGCCTCACTGTATTTTAAATGAAAAGAATCAAGACATTGTTGCCTTCAGATTTGGCCAACACCTCAAATCAAACAACATGTCTACAATAAAATTTTTGGCTGGAGTTCTACATTCAAGGAGTGGAAAATCTAAATCTGAAATAGAGGCTCTTGACATTCTGGTGAAGTTTATCAACTCTCAGTCAGACATCAAGCCTATTGCTAAAGAGGGAAAGTCAGACAAAGATAAGGATGATCAAGACAAGAGTGGGAGAAAAGGTGGATCTCAAGGAAGGAATAAGGGTGGTGATGACAAGGAGAAAAGGGATGGTAGAAGCAAGAAGAAAGATGATGACAGAGATGGTGGAAAGATGTATGAGAGAAAGAGTGGAAAGCAGCAAGTCTTAGGCATTACTAACAGTAATCTCACCACAACACAAGACTCTGAGTCTAGGGTGAATGCTGTTAGCAATGACCTACCAAAATCTGAATAATGGCTTCTGCAACTGCTTTGCCAACTCAAGAAAAGGAGATGCTATTCAAGAAACCACTTGTGTATATCAAAAAGCATACTGTTAATGGTATACTACAATGGTCCAAAGACAAAGGTCTTAAATTTTTCTCAAGCAACAAAGGAAAGAAGCTGAAATGGAAGATGTCAGCCAGAAGGGCAAGAAAGGTGAAAACATCTACATCTTAGGCACTCACAATCATTCCTGGACTAGACTTGCCCTGTCTCAACATAGACTATGATGAAGATGAGATAGCATATCAACTGGCTCAGAGAATCTATCATGTAGCTATAGTTGATGATTGCCTGGAGTTCAAATACACTGATGGGAGACTCAAGAGATTCAAGCAAGGCATGTGTGAACACTGGGGCAAGTTACATGATCTACAAAGAATAATGGTGCTACTCAACCTTGAGAATGAAGAGGAGAGAAGGTTGAAAATTGAGATAGCTCATTTTATCAAGATGAAAAGAGATCATGAGGAAGAATTGAGAAAGAAGAATGAAGCCTTGAAGATAAAGAGAGAAGAAGAGTTAGCTGCTCTAGAAGCCAAAGCTGAAGAATTGAGAGCTAAAGGGTTATGCAGAGTCAAGTATAATACTTACATTGTGGAATACATGAAATATGGCAGAAATGTGAAGATTAGAATGGATTACATTAGCTCTTACTCTGAAGCCAAACTGAATAAAGTCATCAGAGACCTATCTTGCTCACCTCTCATTGAAGAACTCACTGCCATGGAAGACATCATCCAGGCAATGAGTGATGCAAAGAAAGCCAAAGAAGAAAAAGAAAAGGAGGATCTACAAGCCAAATCTCAAAAAGGAGGATCAAAGGAAAATGGCTAGTATCTCTTCATAACTGTGAGAATGCTTTCTTTGTAATAATATTCAATCAATTTCATACATGTACTTGTCAAGATTTATCTTTATGTATGATAGGCTTGTTTTCAGACATGAAATTGTGACTAAGGGTCTTACTCACAATTTGGGGGAGATTGTTAGTCACAGAGGCATGCCTGTATACATCTAATAACAAGCCTAACTATTTGTAATGCTCTGCATTACCTACATGACCTCTTAACTGAGGGAACCTCTAGTTGTAGAGTTTCTACTTGTTCTGTACTAATAATAGGCACCAAATCCTAGTTGTGTAACTGTACTTATAGAGTCAAGAATAATGCTTGAAAGAAGTTCCGAGGTTCATGTTGAAAGAGTTTGTCATAAAATCCAATCATGTATGATGATTTAGGAAGAACTTTCTTGTACTCTTATTTGATTTCATTAATATTAATAAAAGACTTATTTGTTTTTATTACGGGCCTTATCTATTTAAAGTGTTTTAAATAAGATATTCCATGGTTTAAAGTAAAGCTTCTAGAATTATAATGAGATTATAATAGTGAGATCTAGAAGATGATAACTCTAGACTTAAACAGTTCCTGATCATAGGATAACTAATCGGAAGTTAGTGAATCCGCAAAGATTGGTACATTCTATGCTTGCTCCTTTCAGGAGGATGTCTGTTCTCATAGGCATTTGTGTGGTGACACTATAGCTAGTATGTAGGTGCTTATTAGGGAATAAGTTCACTGAACATGACTCGATAAGTTGAACAACTAATGGAGTTGACTCACGTGTCGATAGTTGTTCACTGAGTGATAGTTGTACAAGTGTCCTTAGACTTGAGATCGTTAGAGTAATCTTGTATATAATGAACTGTGCTTTGGTTTAGTCCTTAGTCTCAAGGACATCCATTAGGTCTATTCTGGGCATAGGGATTTGTGTATGGAGATAGTTAATGGTCAATAAAGGATCTACCCCTTCCAGTAAGGAAGTGAATATCCTATGTTATTCTTAGTATGCGAGTTCTGGAATCTCTGGCCAGAGTGTATGAAATTAGAAAGGAGTTTCTAATTTGCATTAATATGAACTTTGCATTATGAATAAGAAATCATATGATTAAATTTGATAGGCTTGACACGAGTTCCATGCCTTATATTTAATCGGGATATTGCAGGGTAGAAGGAATTGATTGTACGGTAACTAGTCACTAACAGGTTCTTGGTATTCTAAGCAGTGAATTCATATTATCCGGATAGTCGCGATATGTTGAGAAGCATCACTCACGATGTAGAATAAATATAATTAATCAGTTAATTATATTTAATGAATTATTAGAATTCATATAAATAATAAATAAAAAGTTTATTATTATTTATTTCTACTACCGGCTTAATATTGAACCTACAGGGTCACACCATAAAAAGATTAATTTATTGATGAAGGTATTTTGAGAGAGCAAGTTGTTTTAATAATGATTAAAATAGTATTAATTATTATTTAAACATTTTGTGGGATTTATATAATAATATATATGATATATTAATTATACTAAAAAAACCTACTTGTGCCCTATAAATAGAAAGAGATGAGAAGATAAGTGTATGAATTGTGGTTTTGTGAAAACCCTAGTAGCCTCCATCTTCATCTCTCTCTCTCTCTCTCTCAAAAAGATCAAGGCACCATTTTTATAAAAGCTTCATCGAAGATTATTTTTGGTGGATACCGGTAGAGTGCTTCACACTCTGAGAAGCAACTGCTAGCAACCATCCAAACCATCTTCGAATTTTCAAGGTAAGGTTTCGATTCCTTCGCTCTTTCATTTTATATGATTTTCTATATGTCCGATACATGGTTTTTACGGAAATAATTGTTATACCACGCTTCCGCTCGTCCGTAAATTCCTTCAATGGCATCAGAGCTAGGTTCTACATATAGAGATTCATGTAAAAAAAAATTCAGATTTTTTTTTATGCATGTATGGATTTATTATGATTTTTGCAAGTTTATTTGGATTTAATTGTGAATTAATTCAAAACAAAATTTGCATGAAGTTTTGACTACTGATCTGGGTTCTACAAGTGTTGTGGATCATCTAGGTATTTTTTCATAATTTTGTGATGTATAGATTATTTGTTATGAATTTTTTAAAATTGTTTTAATTAAAATTCATAAAATAATTATGCATGTGAATAAATATGAATTTAAAATTTGCACAAAGGACCCTGGCTGATATGGAAATTTTGCTACTGCCTGATTTAAGAAATCATGTTCCTGTAATTTTTTTTATTAATTAATTAATTAATTGTTAATTAATTTATTAATATTAAAATTATGATATTAATAATAATAGTTATTATTAGTAAAGGGAGAGTTAATGTAATGATGCATGGCAACAGTTACAATCAGCAAACACGGCAACAGTTTCACGAGCGCACAGATTAATTAAAAAAAAAATTGCTGAAAGCTGCTGTCTCGCGCGTGGCCAACAACCGCCGGGGGGGTCGCGCATTTAAGAAATGCGTGAGATGGTTGTCGCGCATGAGCAGCATGCGTTACAAAATTTAATTGATTTAAATTGTTGTAACGCATATCATAAATGCGTTACAGCCCTTCTGTCCACATTAAATTTGATTTTCTGGGAGTTTCGTAACTCCGTTTTGGACGTGCAATATATCGTTGGATTCGTTTTTCCGAGACGGATCCAATGAAGTAGTCAAATATTTTTTATATAATATTTGTGAAATATTTATTTTACCGGAAGTGTTTTAAAGCATGTTTTAATTGTTTTAAATTACTTTTAAATGCTATAATAAATCCATGCATCATTATATCAATGTGTGACATGATATTGCTTGCATGCTTACTTATTTATTTATGTTTATATATGAGATATATGCCTAAGTTTACCATGCGATGATAGATCTAGGTGAACTTAAATCAACATAAGGCTTGCGCTAGAAAATCTAGAAATATGAATCGTTTCTTGCCTTAATATTTATATTATGAATACAATCATGAGATTCTTGTGTTTGTGAAACACGTAATTAAATATGAATTTTCAATATTGAGAGAAAGGATGATTCTGTCAAAAACAGATTTTGATCTGTAAGAAATGGGTATTATGTGACGCCTCTTGACAATGCTCCCCCCCGATCTGGGAATCATCCGATTATCGATTATTGATTTAAAATATTTAATTGAAGAAAAGAATCTCTTTATAATATGATTATGATTGTTAAATAATATTAGTTAATTATTAATGGCTGATAATTATTTATTTATGAAATAAATAATTAGTTAGCAATTTTATTAATTGATTAAATGAGATTTAATTTATTATAAAATAATTAAGATGTGATCTTAATATTATTAATTATTTAATTAATTTATGAAATTATATTAAGGGAGAGATTAATTTTCTAAAGAGTTTAGAAATAGAATTAATGATTAAAAGAGTTTTAATTATTAGTTAATAACAGAAAAATTATTTTCTAAATGGTTTAGAAATAATTTAAATGATTAAAATAGTTTTAATTATTAATTAATTGGTTAGTAATTATGATACTTTATAGAAAAACTTAGTTGAAATTTTTGTCTATAAATATATATAATTCTAAACCTTATAATAAAATCCCCTTAATAATATCAAGTAGTAATTGGCCAATGACACAACGGGCTTGTGTCGGTCATAGCCTTCCAACATGGTAGAAAGTAGTTCTCATTTTTAAATCATTGTCGTTTCGTGCTACAGCCGAGGGCTTTGATTTCGAAATTAGAAATACTTGTCTATTACATAGAGATGTGTACAATGAATTAGAATCTAATGGTCGTTACGTGCTACAGCCGTGGGCCGTTGGAGACTGATTCAATTGTACGAAATGTTGGGTTAGACTTGACTTAGAATATTGAGTTTGTCGTGCTACAGCCGTGACTCAATTATTCAAGAGGCTAAAGTTTTATTAGGGAATAACATGAGATGTAATTGACAAGAGTTGTCTGCCTATTGAACATCACATGGTGTTTCGTGCTACAGCCGAGGTTGTGTGATGGAATGTAGGATCCCTATTCCCACTAGCATTATGAATGCTTATTTATTCACTTAGGGGGTTGTATAAATTAGATAAACTAGTGGGAGCCACTTATGAATAAAGACCCGCTTCATATAGTGTTTTAATAATGAAATTGAATATTTGCTAAGTGTTGTTATGTGTTTATCATTTACAGATTTACTATGTACATTATGTCTTCTGCACTATCACTCCGGAGCATACTAGATGCTCACAAATTGACTGGTCCGAATTATGCTGACTGGCTTCGAAACTTGAGAATTGTTCTCAGGGTTGAGAAGCTGGAATATGTGCTTGACTCACCTAAGCCTACTGAACCTGCTGACGATGCACATAATGATGAACATGTTGTGTATCGTAAGTGGATAGATGATGCAAATGTTGCTCAATGTATCATGCTAGCTTCCATGAACATTGAGCTACAGAAGCAGCATGAGCTTATGGATGCTCACACTATCCTAACGCATCTACAAGAGTTGTATGATGTGGCAGGGAGGACAGTTCGATATGAGATATCGAAGGAGCTGTTTCGCTGTAGGATGTCAGAGGGATTATCTGTGAATGACCATGTACTTAAGATGATCAATCTGATTGAACATCTTGGACAACTTGGTTTTGTCATGGATGGGGAGCTAAGCCAAGACTTGGTCTTGCAATCGCTCCCATATTCGTTTTCGCAGTTTGTTGTGAACTTTCACATGAACAAGCTGGACGTTAGCCTGGCTGAACTCCACAACATGTTAAAGACTGTAGAATCGAATTTTCCCTCTAAGAAGAGTTCTGTTCTTCTAATTGGTGAAGGTTCCAATCCTAAAAAAAGGAATAAGAACCCTCCCAAGAAGAAGAAAGTAGGTGAGAAACAGCCGATTCCACCAAAAGCTGAAGACCCCAAGAGCAAAGATGTTTGCTTCCACTGTAACGAGGTGGGGCACTGGAAGAGGAACTGCAAGGTTTACCTTGCAGAATTGAAAAAGAAGAAGGGTAGTGAGACTGCCGCTTCTGATTCAGGTATGTTCATGATTGAAGTGAATATGTCATTAAGTCAAATTTCTACTTGGGTATTAGATACCGCCTGTGGTTCTCACATTTGCAATTCGTTGCAGGGACTAAGGAGAAGTAGGACTCTTGAGGAAGAGGAGGTATTCTACGGATGGGAAATGGAGCAAGAGTTGCTGCTATAGCTGTAGGATCGTTTGATTTACATATGCCTACGGGCAAGACTATTGTTTTAAATAATTGTTATTTTGTTCCCTCGATTGTGAAGAATATTATTTCTATTCCCATGTTAGACTTGGCTGGATTTTCGTTTGTTATTCAGAATAATAAATGTTCAATTCTGAGAGATAACATTCTTTATGGTAGTGGTATTTTAAATAATGGTCTGTATGTGTGTGACGTAGAGCATAATTTACTACAAATTGAACATACTAATAAAAGGAGAAATCGAACTTTGTTAGACATGGTTCGATTCATGATGAGCTATGCAGATCTTCCAGTATCACTTCGGGGTTAGGCATTGGAAACCTCAACATAATTACTGAATAAGGTGCTGTAATAACCCGGATTTTTCAAGAAATGATTTTGTTATTATTTCAATAATAATAATAATGTTTTCCTAAAATGAGGAGGAATTTATTTTTTTTATTTTATTTTATTATTCAATTATTTAATTATTTTCGGTTAAGTGGAACCTGGTCCTCCTTTTTAAAATTTTATTGACTGAGTAGATACCTCGAGTCAATAGTTTATTTGTGCAAAGATTTAATTTTGGAATGTAAAATTATTCAGTAAGATTTTATTTTAAATTATTGAATAATTTAGAGATTTTAAAATCCTTAGAAAATGTTTATTTTAATTATTTGAGGATTTGTAGAAATTACTTGATTAATATATAAAATCAAGAATTTGAGATTTTACTAAAACAATAGTGTTTGTAGTATTTTTATAAAGCCCTGTAAATTGTGAATTATGAATCACAATTATTATTTTTATGATTTGTTTTTATAAATTATTAATATTTGTAAAATGCATATCAATTTAGAACATTTAGATTTAATTCTAATTCTTTCTCCAAAAGTCTTTAAAAATATTATAGTATTTAATTATGCTAGAAATTTTATTTTTACAAATTAGAGTTTTTAACTCTAAATATTATTAGAGTATGTAGTGATTAATTGTATTGTTTTTAATAGTTATTGGGCTTGAGCCCATTAGGGTTAACACACAAAACACACAGCATATACATACATTATACACACAGCCGCGCAAACTCATCGGGGGAGGGGGGAGAGAAAACCAGCGGGGGAGAAATCGGGAGAGAGAGAATAGATTTTGGGGTTTTTATTTTTGAATCAATCAAAGCCTATACATACATATATAGCTCGTGTGTGTGTGTGTATACATAACTCGTGTTTGTGTTAAGAGGAGGAGAGGCTGGACAGCGGTGGGTGTGGCCGGAGAAGGGCGGCGCCGGAGCTGTCCAGTGGTGGTCCGGCGAAGGGGGGGATCGAGCAGCTGACAGTGTGCGAGAGAGGGGAGCAGCTAGAGAGAGAGAGAGAGAGAGGAGGGAGAGATTGTTGCGGGGAAATCGATTAATTCGGGAGGTATAATCTCGCATCTCCATATCTATTTAATTTTCGTAGTTAATTAGTTGTAAATTTTGAGTTAATTGTTTTAATATTTTTTTGTAGTTTAAATTCGGAAAGTATATATTAATTAGTTGTAAATTGTGGTAATTTAATTGATTTTAAATTGTGAGATTATGGTGGTAATTAGTTAGTTTAAATTGCGAGGTTAATTATGGTGGTAATTAGTTAGTTTAAATTGCGAGGTTAATTATGGTGGTTTAATTAGTTTAAATGGAAAGCTTAATGTGGTAATGGGTATAATTAGACTAAAATTGTAAGATTATGATTATTGGTTGAATTTCCGATATTTAATTCGGAAGGTATGTTTGTAATTATAATTGTTGAGTTTAATTATGAGTCCGATTAAAGGTTCGGGTTAGTGATTGTTAATTGTTAAATTGCTAATTGTTAATTGTTAGTGAGTAATTATTAATTGTCGGATAATATATTTGGGTTAGTTGTCAAGTAATTGTTAAGTGCTAATTGCTAATTGATAGTTTCCAAATTGTAATTTTTAAATTGTTAAGTGCTAAGTGCTAAGTGCTAATTGTTATTGTCATATGAGGTATAGTTATAAGAGTTGGCTTATCGGTAAATGTTTATGTGCTAAATGGTATAAGTCGGGTCGTAGTAATTGTTAGAAGTCATAAGTGCCAACTACGTGGTGTTGGCTTAAATGTGGATAAACTTAGTTTACTTTTCCTTATGTGCTAGTTGCCGCATGTCTGGGCGGGTACTTTTCCTTATGTGCTAGTTGCCGCATGTCTGGGCGGGTACTTTTCCTTATGTGCTAGTTGCCGCATGTCTGGGCGGGTACTTTTCTTATATGTTTACTTTTATGTTGCTGCAAGTTGAGGCAGCTTTTATTTTATCAAAAGCAGGGTTATAAATTGTTTTGTTGGCATGGAGGGGCTGAGCCCATAGTCCGATAAACGAATACTACATGCCGAAATTTTCTAAAAATCCCCTGCATTTTAATTTATTTAACTTATTTGATTTCAAGGGTTTAAAGGTATGATTGGGTGTTAACTGTTTATGTGTATATGTGTTAAGTGAATTAATTCGAGGATTATGTGCTAATTCGAGGATTAAATGCGTCTTGAAGATTAAATGGGTATTATGAGTCTTTATCGAGGGCTAAGTATGTTTTGAGGATTATTTGTTAATTAACTTGTGACAAGAGTATGTCAATAGTATTATGGTCAAAAGTGTTAAGTGGAGTTTTGACTAAGTGTTATAACTGTGTAGTGTTATGATGTGTTAGTACTAGGAAATGTTCACTTTATATAAGGGGACTCTTCCCGTGTTGTTTGCTATTACTAAATGTCTTATGTGCATTAAGTGCTATTAGAGTAGTCAACTATAGGGAGGACACCTATAGTTTGACTTTATGATTATTTAGTGATAATCTCGAGTTGTGTCTACTCGATATACGTGGTATGACTGACACGTACTCGTAACTATTTCAGTACCATTAGGGCATAATCGAGTTGGAATGACGTGCATCAAAAAGGGAAGATCGAGGCGCCGTATAAAGAAAGGTAAGCTACCTCCAGGGAATTGCTTGGACGAAGTGCGAAAGGTTTATTCGCGGTTTCTGCTTTCTGCTAAGGACCAGAGGCAAGTTTATTTACACATACTCTATCGTTCAGAGTATACCTATTTTGAATTATATAAAATGTGCGGAAAAGGGTTTTCAATCCCTAATTGCGAGTTTTTAATCTTGTGCTCCTCCTTCCAAATCATTTTATCCTTGACTCTGCTAGCGATATTAAATTATTCTCGTGCAATAATCAAAACCCATGACTTATAATACTGTCGATGGACGGTGACATTCTTATGGTTCTACATCTCGATTTATATGTTGTATATTTATAAACTTTTGTAATGTGATAGAGGACTATATGTTATGAGGTATATATATAGATACATATACGTATATATGGAACTACGTGGTAAAGGCTCCGAGGGTAGAGCGTGTATTGAGTTATCGAATTTAGCCCGCGTGTCGGGGCTATTTTTTATTGTATGTTTTCGAAAACCCGGGCAAAGCTTTTAAAAAGAATTTCGCAATAATTAACCTAAAGGCAATATCACCAATAAACCAGTGTTTATTTAAGTAATAGATGCTCCTGAGAGCATTTACTAATTAAATAAACCTCATTCGCCTAATTAAATTTATTTAATTAGATGAATATCGTTTTCAAAACGCTTTCTTTAAATCACTTTGTCCCGGAGAAATAATAAAACAATTTAATGGAGTGATTCTATCTAGTATATTATTTATCGGAGATAGTTTATTTTCAATACGGATTAAAGATATTCCAATGGTTATAAATTGGTTACTTTCAGCTTAAACCAGCTAGATTGATATCGATATATGTTACTTGAATGATTATTAATTATTTCTTATTGACCGAGAGTCAGTAGTAGTTATTTGATAAAGTGGATAAAGTTTGGAGACTGCTGGAGAGATTGTGTCTTGATTTTGATTAGAAACACTTCAAGAGTTGTATTTGGGTGTTTTGAGGTTATTAAATATTTCAGTATTAATAGTAAATATTATTTGAATATTACTTAATAATGAATTTTAATTTGAGTATTCTTTTAAAAAGGGATTATTGAATATTTATTATTTGTTACATAGTAGTCAATATTTATTAAATACTCTAAGTGTTTTGAAGGCTATAAAACACTATTTAAAGGTTGTCTAAGAACTTTCATAGTCATTTAAAATATTATATTATATTTTGAATCTATCTAGGTAAGCTACTTTTCAAGAACTTATATTTATATATGGAATTACCCTGTTGTGGTTACAAGCTTTAGGCGTACCATTTTCCATGTGTGATCACAAAACCCTGTGTCGAGATTGATATCGGTACAAGTGTATATCTATACTTGAACTCTTTTGAACTCAAAACATTTTCGAAAACCCCCGGTCAGGTTTTACTCTCTTGCTCATTTTTCAAGAATTATCGGTCGACTGAGGTCGAACTTCAACTACTCGAATTTTCTATCAAAATGATTTTTTTGAAAAGAAAAGAAAAAGGGGACTCTGGCAGGTGTGGGAATCGTTGACGAACGATTCCCGGGATGTGTAAGCGGCCGTGAGCCAGGCGGTCCATCAATTATTATTCCGGCCCATGTGTTGCCGAAGGATGATTACGGATGTAGTTTTCATCGAGGGTGATTACGGATGTAGTTTTCACTCGGGGATAGTTACGGATGTAGCTTCTATCCTTCTACCGGTAGAGAAGACCCGCGGATTATTGGACTTGGATGTGGCGACTGATCATCGTCAATCCTTGTCAGGTTTTTATGTTTTCTTTAAGTCCCATCCTCCACTTTGGAAAAATACTCAAACACTGCTTCTTAGGCCTAAGTGCCAAGTAGCCGATAGTGTTGTTTTCAATTTTGAAAGATGATGAATTCATGCAGTATCTAGAACTGCAAGATTATTCTAACAATAATGGCACGTACTTGTTCACTTTGGCAATTATTCAAAAGATGAAAGATGGTTCATCGGTCATTGATGTTAAGTCCCAAATGTTTTGCTTCAAGAGCTTTGACTCTCTTCCTATCAGTTATTTCGGAGTTTAACTTATCAAGTGGTTAAAGAACTTATACCCGGTACATGATGTTGTTCTGTAAGGTGTTTGATGGAAATGACATACTTATAGGTATATGCTTTCAGATTGAGAAATACTAAAAATGAAACCTTTTAACGGTTGGTTTGTATATGATGATAAGCAACTGTCTTAGCAGCATATTGAACTGCGTATTTTGAAAAGCTTTCTAAAAGATTAGCAATATGGTAGTGTACACTATTTCGCTAAGATATGAGGATTACTATGGTTATTATAAACTTATCTGCTCATTGGGTGTTGCGTTAAACGTCATATTTTCTTTATTGAAGTTTCATTGTTGTAAATATTTTGAAATTGATATTAAGTATCGTTATATTTCAAAAACTCCATGTGTATATTGATATATATTGTTGTGCTCTATTAATACTTGCTGGGCAATTCTTTCGCTCATACTTGCTTGTTTTAAATATTAACCTTTCAGAGGGAGGTAGATGATTGAGGCTTATCTGCATGGCTCAGAAGAAACAGGCAGTACGCCCTTATGAAGATGATATGATCCAGAAAAGTTATAGCTGGAATAAGTTATATGTAAGTACATTGATGTGTAATATATATTACTTTGTACTGAGTAGTACTAGTTGCTGGTGTACTTCCCAACGAAGCTATACTAGTAGTATAAGATTTTTAAGACATAGTGCGATGTAATAGAATGAATGTAATAAAGATGTAAAGATTTTAGTTCTTGTTTCTAGCCCTATGACCTAAAAGATGCTTGGTGGTTGGGGTCGCAGAGTTATATTTCAGTTTTAATGATTACGGATGGTTTAATATTGTCAAACAGGTGATTTGATGTTAAGGATTTCCGCGTGACGACCAAATCCCTGACCCCGGATTTGGGGCGGTACAGAAATGGTATCAGAGCTTAGGTTATAGTAAACTAGAAACGAGAGTGAGTAGGAGTGTGTATAGTTATGTGAGAACGCCAGAACTCATGTAGAGTTCCTGTTGGACTATTGGATATAGTACCAACGATTAAGTTAAGATTGGAAGGCTATGCCGAGGAATATGTTGAGGTAGACTTCACTTCTTGTGGTGATGGATGTCTGCTAAAGGACTCTCAGAGACAAGTGTTGGTTGGCAGGGGCATAGAGCGCCCGAGGCCTAAATTTAAGATGATTTTAGGGGATTCATGGAGGTAGTTATGTATTCCCCGAACTATAGGGAATTTCAATATGATGGTGAATGATAGAAAGATGACATCTAGTATTATGGCAAGGATGTGTTGAGAATGTACTCATACTGTTAAAATTCCGAAAGGGAAACAAAAGGAGATCCCTATGAAAGAGTATTAGCCGAAGTTGCGGGTATTTAAATCTTCTCGAGTTTAAGAGAGCTTGAGGTAATATTAGAAATAGATTGGTGGACGGACGTCGAATGTTTCAAATGGTTGCGTAGAGAAAATGGTGAAGTGGTGCTTGGTCGATAAAGACGAGAAATGTTTTAAGAATCAAGACGGACTGAGAAAGTCTGAGGAAGACTAGTACGAAGGCTGTTATGCCAATAAGGGATAAGCTTAAGTTGCACACGGAATTGTCATGAGGACAGGAACATGTGGTATAAATACGGTTATAATGGTGACTGGATCTAAGTATGTATTTCCAGCAATGTTCCAGAATATCGCCCATTCGACACGTGGAATTCGTCGTTGCTAGGGGCGACACCGGTATCGAAGTCTTCTCAAAGAATAGAACGCTTGCGTGAGATGCTTGCGCCGAGTCGAATAGAACTCCTTAATATCGTGAAATGCCGATGGTTGAATCTCTAGCGACTATTACGAGTCGACGATGACGTCGGTTATTGAGCACCTTAGGGTGTGCGTGGAAAAGAAGGGCGCTACAATCGAACAATTATCCGTCAGAGGAGCCGACATGAAAGGCATCTTGGAGACCTTGGCATTACCCTCCCCAATTATGAATCATTTTGATTACTTCCCCAGTCCGAATTATTTGATATCTCCCCATTTGCAACTTATGTTTATTATCTCCCCAATGTGAATTATTTGACACATCCCCGTGCATAAATTATTTGGATTACCTCCCTAATCTATGACCTACCTTGACATCTCTCCAAGAGAGAATTTTGATAAAGAATATACTCCCTCTTCGAAGTTGTTTTATAATACTCATGTTACACCATATTGGTTTCAATTTTGCTAGAAGCTGTCATTATACCTACTTTCAGATTTATGAGGCCCTATCGGTTGATGATATTTAAATTCCCACTTTTCTTCAAATATTGGATAATCCTATGGTGCTATAGCACCACTTGCTTGTTGTATACCAGTATCTTTCTGGTTATCCTTTTCCTTTGAAATTGCACCTTGGAATCTGATCAATTTTAATCCAGGGTGTCCACTTGAGAATTATTTGTCGAAAGACGATAATTATTATCTTCACTTCGAATTGCTTTCATACTTCTCAGCTTCCACTGAGACGAACAACCCTATACTTATAGGGGACATAAGGGCTATCTGTCTGTGTGATAGAAGTCTGACGGGACGCCGTCACTTGTGAGTTGTGAAATACAAGAAGGATAACTACCTTTAGTAATGTCTTAACTGAGACACGCAACGTGAGTTCTTATGATCATATTGATCTCTCAGTAAATTCTCTCATTTCAAATAAGGTTGACTTTAACACTCATAACCTTATGATCACCAGTGTGTGACAATTGCCTTGATATGACAGCTATCCTTTCAAAGCTCCATTATTCTTATTATCTCTAATAAATTTGAAGGGGATACCAACCAGGTCTGCCAAGTCATAAATTCGCTGATAGAAACTAGATTCGCAACGGAATCGCCAAGAGCAGGAGCGAATTCCAAAACGAATAGAATATCAGTGACGTATCAATCGAATTATTTAGTTCATTCCCTCTCAATGATATTATGTTAATGGAATTAGTGCACTCTCTCTCTCAAAAGTGTTATGTGAATAGAGTCAGTGAACTCTCTCTTAAGGATTGTATGATAATGGAAAGTTGGTCAAGACAGATGTGTGAAAGGAATAACGTGGTAAGACTCCAATGATAACTGTGTCAAGTAGAGATCATATGGTTGGATTGAGGTTTCAGAGAAGTTGTTTACGAATGGACACTATCTCCGGTTTGGCAGAACAAGTGTTTACGATGAAAGAGTTAAGGAATCCCAGTAGTGGCCTTAGCTGATTCCGTGGACGGAATCCTTTTAAGGAGGGTAGACTGTAATAACCCGGATTTTTCAAGAAATGATTTTGTTATTATTTCAATAATAATAATAATGTTTTCCTAAAATGAGGAGGAATTTATTTTTTTTATTTTATTTTATTATTCAATTATTTAATTATTTTCGGTTAAGTGGAACCTGGTCCTCCTTTTTAAAATTTTATTGACTGAGTAGATACCTCGAGTCAATAGTTTATTTGTGCAAAGATTTAATTTTGGAATGTAAAATTATTCAGTAAGATTTTATTTTAAATTATTGAATAATTTAGAGATTTTAAAATCCTTAGAAAATGTTTATTTTAATTATTTGAGGATTTGTAGAAATTACTTGATTAATATATAAAATCAAGAATTTGAGATTTTACTAAAACAATAGTGTTTGTAGTATTTTTATAAAGCCCTGTAAATTGTGAATTATGAATCACAATTATTATTTTTATGATTTGTTTTTATAAATTATTAATATTTGTAAAATGCATATCAATTTAGAAAATTTAGATTTAATTCTAATTCTTTCTCCAAAAGTCTTTAAAAATATTATAGTATTTAATTATGCTAGAAATTTTATTTTTACAAATTAGAGTTTTTAACTCTAAATATTATTAGAGTATGTAGTGATTAATTGTATTGTTTTTAATAGTTATTGGGCTTGAGCCCATTAGGGTTAACACACAAAACACACAGCATATACATACATTATACACACAGCCGCGCAAACTCATCGGGGGAGGGGGGAGAGAAAACCAGCGGGGGAGAAATCGGGAGAGAGAGAATAGATTTTGGGGTTTTTATTTTTGAATCAATCAAAGCCTATACATACATATATAGCTCGTGTGTGTGTGTATACATAACTCGTGTTTGTGTTAAGAGGAGGAGAGGCTGGACAGCGGTGGGTGTGGCCGGAGAAGGGCGGCGCCGGAGCTGTCCAGTGGTGGTCCGGCGAAGGGGGGGGATCGAGCAGCTGACAGTGTGCGAGAGAGGGGAGCAGCTAGAGAGAGAGAGGAGGGAGAGATTGTTGCGGGGAAATCGATTAATTCGGGAGGTATAATCTCGCATCTCCATATCTATTTAATTTTCGTAGTTAATTAGTTGTAAATTTTGAGTTAATTGTTTTAATATTTTTTTGTAGTTTAAATTCGGAAAGTATATATTAATTAGTTGTAAATTGTGGTAATTTAATTGATTTTAAATTGTGAGATTATGGTGGTAATTAGTTAGTTTAAATTGCGAGGTTAATTATGGTGGTAATTAGTTAGTTTAAATTGCGAGGTTAATTATGGTGGTTTAATTAGTTTAAATGGAAAGCTTAATGTGGTAATGGGTATAATTAGACTAAAATTGTAAGATTATGATTATTGGTTGAATTTCCGATATTTAATTCGGAAGGTATGTTTGTAATTATAATTGTTGAGTTTAATTATGAGTCCGATTAAAGGTTCGGGTTAGTGATTGTTAATTGTTAAATTGCTAATTGTTAATTGTTAGTGAGTAATTATTAATTGTCGGATAATATATTTGGGTTAGTTGTCAAGTAATTGTTAAGTGCTAATTGCTAATTGATAGTTTCCAAATTGTAATTTTTAAATTGTTAAGTGCTAAGTGCTAAGTGCTAATTGTTATTGTCATATGAGGTATAGTTATAAGAGTTGGCTTATCGGTAAATGTTTATGTGCTAAATGGTATAAGTCGGGTCGTAGTAATTGTTAGAAGTCATAAGTGCCAACTACGTGGTGTTGGCTTAAATGTGGATAAACTTAGTTTACTTTTCCTTATGTGCTAGTTGCCGCATGTCTGGGCGGGTACTTTTCCTTATGTGCTAGTTGCCGCATGTCTGGGCGGGTACTTTTCCTTATGTGCTAGTTGCCGCATGTCTGGGCGGGTACTTTTCTTATATGTTTACTTTTATGTTGCTGCAAGTTGAGGCAGCTTTTATTTTATCAAAAGCAGGGTTATAAATTGTTTTGTTGGCATGGAGGGGCTGAGCCCATAGTCCGATAAACGAATACTACATGCCGAAATTTTCTAAAAATCCCCTGCATTTTAATTTATTTAACTTATTTGATTTCAAGGGTTTAAAGGTATGATTGGGTGTTAACTGTTTATGTGTATATGTGTTAAGTGAATTAATTCGAGGATTATGTGCTAATTCGAGGATTAAATGCGTCTTGAAGATTAAATGGGTATTATGAGTCTTTATCGAGGGCTAAGTATGTTTTGAGGATTATTTGTTAATTAACTTGTGACAAGAGTATGTCAATAGTATTATGGTCAAAAGTGTTAAGTGGAGTTTTGACTAAGTGTTATAACTGTGTAGTGTTATGATGTGTTAGTACTAGGAAATGTTCACTTTATATAAGGGGACTCTTCCCGTGTTGTTTGCTATTACTAAATGTCTTATGTGCATTAAGTGCTATTAGAGTAGTCAACTATAGGGAGGACACCTATAGTTTGACTTTATGATTATTTAGTGATAATCTCGAGTTGTGTCTACTCGATATACGTGGTATGACTGACACGTACTCGTAACTATTTCAGTACCATTAGGGCATAATCGAGTTGGAATGACGTGCATCAAAAAGGGAAGATCGAGGCGCCGTATAAAGAAAGGTAAGCTACCTCCAGGGAATTGCTTGGACGAAGTGCGAAAGGTTTATTCGCGGTTTCTGCTTTCTGCTAAGGACCAGAGGAAAGTTTATTTACACATACTCTATCGTTCAGAGTATACCTATTTTGAATTATATAAAATGTGCGGAAAAGGGTTTTCAATCCCTAATTGCGAGTTTTTAATCTTGTGCTCCTCCTTCCAAATCATTTTATCCTTGACTCTGCTAGCGATATTAAATTATTCTCGTGCAATAATCAAAACCCATGACTTATAATACTGTCGATGGACGGTGACATTCTTATGGTTCTACATCTCGATTTATATGTTGTATATTTATAAACTTTTGTAATGTGATAGAGGACTATATGTTATGAGGTATATATATAGATACATATACGTATATATGGAACTACGTGGTAAAGGCTCCGAGGGTAAAGCGTGTATTGAGTTATCGAATTTAGCCCGCGTGTCGGGGCTATTTTTTATTGTATGTTTTCGAAAACCCGGGCAAAGCTTTTAAAAAGAATTTCGCAATAATTAACCTAAAGGCAACATCACCAATAAACCAGTGTTTATTTAAGTAATAGATGCTCCTGAGAGCATTTACTAATTAAATAAACCTCATTCGCCTAATTAAATTTATTTAATTAGATGAATATCGTTTTCAAAACGCTTTCTTTAAATCACTTTGTCCCGGAGAAATAATAAAACAATTTAATGGAGTGATTCTATCTAGTATATTATTTATCGGAGATAGTTTATTTTCAATACAGATTAAAGATATTCCAATGGTTATAAATTGGTTACTTTCAGCTTAAACCAGCTAGATTGATATCGATATATGTTACTTGAATGATTATTAATTATTTCTTATTGACCGAGAGTCCGTAGTAGTTATTTGATAAAGTGGATAAAGTTTGGAGACTGCTGGAGAGATTGTGTCTTGATTTTGATTAGAAACACTTCAAGAGTTGTATTTGGGTGTTTTGAGGTTATTAAATATTTCAGTATTAATAGTAAATATTATTTGAATATTACTTAATAATGAATATTAATTTGAGTATTCTTTTAAAAATGGATTATTGAATATTTATTATTTGTTACATAGTAGTCAATATTTATTAAATACTCTAAGTGTTTTGAAGGCTATAAAACACTATTTAAAGGTTGTCTAAGAACTTTCATAGTCATTTAAAATATTATATTATATTTTGAATCTATCTAGGTAAGCTACTTTTCAAGAACTTATATTTATATATGGAATTACCCTGTTGTGGTTACAAGCTTTAGGCGTACCATTTTCCATGTGTGATCACAAAACCCTGTGTCGAGATTGATATCGGTACAAGTGTATATCTATACTTGAACTCTTTTGAACTCAAAACATTTTCGAAAACCCCCGGTCAGGTTTTACTCTCACTACAACAAATTTGACATTTACCTACCAATTGTAATAGTAGATAAAGATATAATATTGGTAGGTAATGATTTTTACCTACCAATATATCTTTGGTAAAGATTGGTAGGTAAAAGTTGGTGGAGAAAGAGTCTTCATCTACACATGTTATATTGGTAGGTAAATATCTCTGTGGACCCCATTTTTCTAAATAATAATTATGAGTCAACAAATGACGTGTACTTGCTTACGTGGCCATGAAGTCCATTTGTCACCTACATGGCATGCCAACGTGGCATGTCTCTCAAGTGCCACATGGCCACCCTAAATCATGCCACGTGGAACCACTTTGATATGCCATTGGACGTCTCTTAATTAATAACTTATTTTATTTTATTTATTTTGATTTTAAAATCTTAAAAAACAAATAAATAGTAAATATAATTCTGTAATTGATTCATTCAAAGTGTAAAATATACAGAACTTAAAACGTACATCTGCAAGGTAATTCAACCAAAAATAAAAATACAAAAACATCTAAAAGCATCCTAAATCTCCTAATTCTTTAAAGACTTTAAGATCTGAAGTCATCGTAGCCAACTCAACGTGGTTCCCGTCATCAAATGTCTACTTCTGCTGCTATCAGATCATCTATAGGACTTTAATTCTCCGATCACGCGATCATTTCGATTGATAAAGTTTCCTATAAATACATCAACAAATATCATCTATCAATGTGACATTATGATATTAAGATAGTATTAAAGATAGAACCACGATAACAACTCCATGTGTAATACACATTTCCTTACAAGTTCAATTTTAAAGCCCAGGAATTCATATTGCATCAAGTCACAACTTTTCTAGGGCCTTTCTAGAGCCACCCATGCCACTAGAAATTACAACAAGAATAGAGTTGCTCCCAATCATGCCAGGAAACATATCAGCCCATCGATTCTATACAAATGCAAAGTTATGAAACAGCCACCAAAAGATACAATATAGGCTTTTAAAATTAAAGCAATATATTTTCCAAGCTTAACCTCTTCCCAAGTTCCAACCTTTGTTTCTCATCAGGATGAGGATTCTCCTTGAATGAACTAATGGAAAAAAAAATAGTATTCAAGACACAATAATTTGATAAAAAAAAATGAAAGCAACCCAAATCTGCATAATGTGGAAACACTTACGCTTCAAGCTCTTGAATTTGAAAGGGAGTGTGTCTATGGTATTTCTTTTTCTTTTGAGATCTACCCGTTTGGTCCTTGTTGTTCATCGCCTGAAAGAACTTCCATATTTTCGCTGCCTGACTTGCTCTCAAACCCTTTTTCTCGAGTCCTTACCATTGCACCGGGATGGAAATTTCTACCAATCAGACCCATTTCATGATCAATACCCTCCATCTTGGGTTTCTACACATATCACAGAAAGAATGCAACACTTGAAATTATCATATTCGAGAAATTATAGAGTGTGACAAGTCTTAACCTTGTAGTCCTAGGTGAAGTGCACCCACAACAATTCATTTAGCAATTGGACAGTCATAAAGCATGGTATACAGAGGTATAAGTATCCAATCGAGACAAATACATGAATAAAAGACCAAGATTTCTCATCAGATACCATCACAGGCCATAAGTCACACACATATTGAAACTAATTTAAGCATTGCAATTTACACACATACGAAGTGAATTGTATATCACATACAGGTACTTAATCATACATAATTTCAATGACAAAACTGCAAGGAGCAAGGACCAGACCATGACACATAATAACAATTAGACAAGTAATCATCAAGGCACAAGCAAAGTCACGACATCTTAACATATCTTACATATCATCTCAACCAAAAATCATTTTACTAGGCAATTAAACTGAGGCAACACCAAAATACTTAAGGTTCAAGAGAGACACCTTGGCTATGGTGGTAATACACATAGCTTATTACTCCAAAAACAATAAACATGCCATAAACATCCATACCGGGCATCGAATCGCTCTGCCGAGATGCATGATTCACAGAGTCAACATAACCTTCACTGAGATACTCCGAGTTACCTCAAGAACTTCATATACTCAAAGTGAAACCACTAGATAAACCTGTAAAACTCAATAATTCATCAGAAACCTCAAACAAATGAATGAATTGTAAGATCAAAAACTAGGGTTTGAGAGAGCTTGAAGTCAGATCAAAGGGCTTTTAAGATATGACATTGAGAGCATCATATCAGGCCTGAGTATGCCAAGAATCAATCGAAACTTCATTGAATTGAAGTTCAATTAACTCAACCAAAATCTAGGGTTTTGACTATGAATGATTTACGGATGAGATGTGAGAACTGAGGCATAGAGATGATGTAAAATGATGAGGGGAACACGAAAATGGTATCCATTTTACAGACAAGGTCGGAGATGACCGAAAAACGAGAATCGCAGATGTAGGGTCCATATACATCAATTGCAATTAAACATATAAAATATGTAAACAAGGAAATTTGTCTTCGGGAACGGCAGGAGGTACCGGATAGGGAAGAGCGGAAGGAGACAGAGAGAGGAGCTAGAGGGATGAGGGAGAGAGATAAGTGAGTGAGAAAGATGGGAGATAGAGAATTTACAGAGAGAGATGAGGTCGAAAGAGAAGAGCGGCGGAGAAAGATAATTTTATGTTTTTGTGTTTTAATTTTGTGTATGAAATATTTGGGAACCCTGTCTTTTTTATCCCGCTCAACAAAAAAATAAGTTCCCGCCTACTTTATTCCAAGAATTTGAAATTAACTTCGGAAGATGTATGGGAATGTGACCGCCTTATGCATAGATGTGGGACCCTGAGCGTGATATTTTGTAAAATTTCATAGACTTCCACATTTAGCTACCAATAATCTGTACCAATAAAATATTGGTAAGTAAATGTAACTTTTATCTACCAATATCAATTAGTAGGTAAATTATAAGTAGGTAAACATAAAATTTCTTGTAGTGTCTCTTGCTCGTTTTTCAAGAATTATCGGTCGACTGAGGTCGAACTTCAACTACTCGAATTTTCTATCAAAATGATTTTTTTGAAAAGAAAAGAAAAAGGGGACTCTGGAAGGTGTGGGAATCGTTGACGAACGATTCCCGGGATGTGTAAGCGGCCGTGAGCCAGGCGGTCCATCAATTATTATTCCGGCCCATGTGTTGCCGAATGATGATTACGGATGTAGTTTTCATCGAGGGTGATTACGGATGTAGTTTTCACTCGGGGATAGTTACGGATGTAGCTTCTATCCTTCTACCGGTAGAGAAGACCCGCGGATTATTGGACTTGGATGTGGCGACTGATCATCGTCAATCCTTGTCAGGTTTTTATGTTTTCTTTAAGTCCCATCCTCCACTTTGGAAAAATACTCAAACACTGCTTCTTAGGCCTAAGTGCCAAGTAGCCGATAGTGTTGTTTTCAATTTTGAAAGATGATGAATTCATGCAGTATCTAGAACTGCAAGATTATTCTAACAATAATGGCACGTACTTGTGCACTTTGGCAATTATTCAAAAGATGAAAGATGGTTCATCGGTCATTGATGTTAAGTCCCAAATGTTTTGCTTCAAGAGCTTTGACTCTCTTCCTATCAGTTATTTCGGAGTTTAACTTATCAAGTGGTTAAAGAACTTATACCCGGTACATGATGTTGTTCTGTAAGGTGTTTGATGGAAATGACATACTTATAGGTATATGCTTTCAGATTGAGAAATACTAAAAATGAAACCTTTTAACGGTTGGTTTGTATATGATGATAAGCAACTGTCTTAGCAGCATATTGAACTGCGTATTTTGAAAAGCTTTCTAAAAGATTAGCAATATGGTAGTGTACACTATTTCGCTAAGATATGAGGATTACTATGGTTATTATAAACTTATCTGCTCATTGGGTGTTGCGTTAAACGTCATATTTTCTTTATTGAAGTTTCATTGTTGTAAATATTTTGAAATTGATATTAAGTATCGTTATATTTCAAAAACTCCATGTGTATATTGATATATATTGTTGTGCTCTATTAATACTTGCTGGGCAATTCTTTCGCTCATACTTGCTTGTTTTAAATATTAACCTTTCAGAGGGAGGTAGATGATTGAGGCTTATCTGCATGGCTCAGAAGAAACAGGCAGTACGCCCTTATGAAGATGATATGATCCAGAAAAGTTATAGCTGGAATAAGTTATATGTAAGTACATTGATGTGTAATATATATTACTTTGTACTGAGTAGTACTAGTTGCTGGTGTACTTCCCAACGAAGCTATACTAGTAGTATAAGATTTTTAAGACATAGTGCGATGTAATAGAATGAATGTAATAAAGATGTAAAGATTTTAGTTCTTGTTTCTAGCCCTATGACCTAAAAGATGCTTGGTGGTTGGGGTCGCAGAGTTATATTTCAGTTTTAATGATTACAGATGGTTTAATATTGTCAAACAGGTGATTTGATGTTAAGGATTTCCGCGTGACGACCAAATCCCTGACCCCGGATTTGGGGCGGTACAGGTGCTTTCCAAATCTGTTCCTCAAACTCCACATGAGATATGGAAAGAAAGGAAACCGAGTCTTAAACACGTTAAGATTTGGGGATGTCCAGCTTATGTCAAGAAAGTTGACCCTGATAAGCTGGAATCTCGATCCGTAAAATGTAGGTTTGTGGAATATCCTAAAGAGATTTTAGGGTATCACTTTTACACCGATCATAGGGTGTTTGTCTCCAGACATGCTACCTTCTTAGAAAAATAGTTTATCCTTGAAGGGAACAGTGGGAGCAAGATTGAACTTAAAGAAGTTCATGAAACACAAACTACTACGGTTCAAGAGGAAACACTTGTTCAAACTAAACAACCTTACGTGGCATAGTGTTGACTCAGAGAAATGGCAGAGTGCCATGAAATCCGAAATGGATTCTATGTATGCCAACTGTTTACACTAAAACACGCAAGCGTACGTGGTCACAAGTAATACAGATAGAAGTCAAGTTCGTTCCCACAGAGATCTGGTTTTTAATTCAGTATTGTACCTATGCAACAATGTATGATCTTAATTCACTGCTAAGACAATTAATAAATTAAGGTTTTAACTAACTAAATTAAACTAAGAAGCAAATTAACAAAACTATAAATTTAACTAACTAACTATAATTAAAATCTAATTACGTCTGCAAGAAAAACCATGGAATCCTAACTTCATTAAATACTTCGCTTAGATCTGACGCCTTTAATCTCTATATGCAATGGTTATGATATCTGATCGGACAACACGAAACAAGTACACGCTACCTGTCAGCATACGTATACCAAACTACTCATACATCCACAAAAGAGATAGAAGATGAATAGACACCAATTATGCTTAGACCCTATATGTCTATAGAATTTGAAAACATAACGGTTGAAGAGCAAGTTATCCATAATAATCACATAGGGCAATACAAGTATTCTCATCTCGTACCACAACCATATTGATAAACAATTATGAACCTATGCTAGCATGGCAAGTTCTAAATCTCAAGATCCACTTTCACTTCACAAGAGATTAACAAATTAGATGTTCATGACGCATCTATCAATTAAGCATAACCATACGAGGATATCAGATATACATCACACACAGATCTTTAAAGCATCAAGATACTAAAGCTCCATAAATAAATCCGTTAGAATCCCATGACAACAATTAGTTCATAATCGAACCTCTCGTCATCATGGGATCTGATGAAACCATGATAAAAACAAAGTATGAAAATATACAAATAAACCTAAGTAATTGATATGTAATAGTTCTACTCCTAATGATGATAATCTAATAATGATCTTAATGATCTTAATACAATTTACAAGGGTTGGATGTGTTTATATAGGCTCTAGAAGTCTTGCCCAGCAAGAAAATACCAAAACAGAATTATAATAGAATTTCTGCAAGATACGTTTCCTAAACTGATTCTGTTTTTTAAGGGAAATTCGTAGCTGACTTTTCTTCTGTTTTCCAGAGCCGTTCCAGACGTAATTGGGCTTCTGGACCATCTTAGAATGATAGAGAATCTCGTTATCTTCGCGTGGACTGCTTACGGGCTGAAAACAGACTTATAGAACTCAAGATATGGCCCAAACAGTGAATCTCACGCGTGCAGCCCAATAAATCCGAATTTAAATAAATTAAATCTCCAAAAACGACAAAAACATCCACCATAATCAACATCCTTGTAAATCTGCACAACTAAACAAAACACATCAAAACTACAAGAAACTTGAGCCCAAGACAATCAATTTAAGCCAATTTAGAATGTTCCAAGTGGATATAAATCCACTTATCACACCCCCAAACTTAAACCGATGCTTGTCCTCAAGCATAAACAATTACAACTAACTAACTAACTAGTACCACTTCCGTAGGTGATCACGGTTGCATTTGGCATATGCAACAAGCCCTTTAAACCCCTAGGCAGCCCTAGTGGACGAGTAAGGTCTCGTGAGGGCCTATAGCGAATGTACCCACAAAATCCATTTAACCTAATGCAATGCAATGCATGAATGCAACTAATATGAAAATGCAATTAATCTAACTGTTCGCACTTATTCACGCAAGAGAACGTGGTCAACAAGTAATATAGAGTAAATAGGATTCGTTCCCACAGAGACTCAAATTGTTCGTTATGTTCACTTATGCACCAGCTTATGATTTACACTCACTGCTAAGACAATCACAATTTTGGTTTGATTTAACTATTGTTTAATTACCAACTAAGCCAATTACGAGAAAATAACTTAACTTTAACCTTATAATAAACAAACATGGGATTTCAATTTCAATTACTACTTCATCTAGAATCTTATGCCCTTTAGCCTAGCATGTGACCGAGTTGATTACTGATTAGATGCACTAAACTGATACATACCAACTTTCGTTGTGCATATACCATCCTACTGATCATCCACAATTGATAGAAGACAAGTAGTCACCAAATATGTGTAGTCCCTATATGTCTATAGCAATTGAACACATACCGGTTGAAAATCAAGCACCCATTAAACCACATAGTCGATGCAAGACGGTTAGAATCACATCACAAATTAATACATGTTCTTCACATGCAAAAACCTATGCTAGCATGAATTGTTCTAAACCCTAGATCCACTTTCGCATTCACTAGGATTAAACAAACAATTACAAGTGTTCGCGACTCACTTATAACGAATAAGCATAAACATACTAGGCAATCAATACGTTCAATCACACACCAAGGCATAAATAACACTCAATTTCTAGAATCCATAGCAAAATCCATTAAAACCCCATGACAACGAATTAGCCCATAATCGACCTCATCGCCATCATGGGTTCAATTGATAACATAATTCTAGAACAACAAATAATTAAAAGAAGAGAGAAAATAAAGTTCAGAAATAACTCCCCAAAGTAGAAGAATACAAAAGTTCCAAAAAGTACTCCTTGCTTGTCACTAGCTTGGAGATGTATCTTGAAATTGTTCTTGGCTACAATGTTGATGATCTTCCTAATAATGATGATATACAATGATAGGTAGTGTTTATATAGGCCCTAGAATACTTTTCCAACAAGAAAAGACCTAAAAATACAATTTAATTCGAAACAGGATAGAATTTCAGAATTTCCAGCGAGTTCGGGCGCACTCTGCGCGGTATCAGCGCAGTCTGCGCGGTCTGTTACTGTTCAGAATTATAGAAAACTTCCCAGGCTTCGCGTGGACAGCTTACGGGCCTCAAACGGACTTGTAGAACTCCAGATATGACCAAAACAGTGAAGACTGCGCAACCATCCGAATTTTACACAATTTGCTCCTTTCTCCTCCGTTTCTTTCGCATTAGCTAACATCTTTAATACCATGACACATGTAACTCCTTGGTAGCATAACACAAGTGTACCATCTTCATTCCAATACTTAATTCCGCTCTAATATCGATTAGAAACACCAACACTAACCGAAAGCTACAACCCTGCACAACTACACAAAACACATAAAAAATACAACAAACTTGAGACCAAGTCAATCAATTTAAGTCGATATAGAATGTTCCAAGTGGATATAAAATCCACTTATCACACCCCCAAACTTAAACCGATGCTTGTCCTCAAGCATAAACAACTACACTATCTAATTAGTACCACTTCCGTAGGTGATCACGGTTGCATTTGGCATATGCAACAAGCCCTTTAAACCCCTAGGCAGCCCTAGTGGACGAGTAAGGTCTCGTGAGGGCCTATAGCGAATGTACCCACAAAATCCATTTAACCTAATGCAATGCAAATGCATGAATGCAACTAATATGAAAAAAATGCAAAGACCCCCTTCAAACTCACCAAAACCAACTAACAAGCAAATATCTCGACGAATGCAACAAATCCAAGCAGAGCTCGACTAAGTCCCCGTATACTAACAATACATGAACAGAAACGTGCGTGTATGCAATGCTCATCAGAAATACCCCCAGAACTAGGTCAAAAATCATACATGCTTTCCGTCAAGACAATCACAGGTTTATAACTAGAATAGACTGTAGACACTCCATAACCTAGGAACACCTCCACCCTCATCCAAGGTAGACAGAAACTCATGCTTTATTACTATACTACGACACTACATATACAATACGCATGCTTATTTAACCGTGCAATGAATGAGACCCCAAAAGGCTTATACAATAATACCCATGTAGCGAGTGTTGGGTCAGTGGATCCCAGACTATAAAGCCTTAGGTCACTAGGACTAAGTCCCCTCAGACTTAATTACTCGAGTATTAAAGAGCTCACTCTGGTTAATTTTGCATTAACAAACAACACTTGACTCTTTTTTTTTCTTTTTTTTTTCTTTTATTTTTTTTTCTTTTTTTTTTTTTTTTTAAATCTGGAATGAGCCTTTCTCATTTCCAACCCTAGACTACTCATATAAATATGAGCTGGCTACTAGCCATTTGACGCCTAGCCATTATTGACAAATATTAACAACTAGCATGAAAATTCCTGGTTTCCCCCAAACTTAGACTTTAATGTTCCTACGCTATAAAGGGAATAACGAAAATTCTAAATATAAACAAGTGATTAAATCTCAAAACATCCCACAGGCATAACCCTAACCTAGCCCAACAGCACCCCAATGAGACTGTGTAATAAATTTTGTTCCCGTAACATGCAAGTCAATTTCATAGAAACTATAAATCAGCCCTCTACTCATCATCATCACACCCAAATCAACATCCACCTATCAATCAGAATCAGCTCGTCCTAAGGGATCATGAAATATGCATGCCATGAAAATGCAACTAAATGAAAACTCACATGGTATACGAAAATAAAACAAAATGTCCTATATGAACAAACGTAGATAATACGAACATAACAATCATGCATGAACTATCACTACTATGCAACATGATATCCTATATGACCACAACATACAACAATACATACAACTACTATCCCCCAAATCACCCCCAAACTTAAAAATTGCAATGTCCTCATTGAAGGTAAAATAAAGGGTACAAGAGATACTCCCCTACTCGCCGGCATCTCCACCCTCCTCGGGTGGTATGTCTGGTGGTGGATAGACGTGGAGACTCCAAAACAACTGTTGTTTTATTCGAAAGCAAGAAATCATGGGTTGCCTCCCACGAAGCGCCTTTCTTTAACGTCTTTAGCTAGACTTGGCCACAATTTTCCTCTTGAAAAATTTCTGCACCGCATCTCTATAAGGCCATTTAATGATCTTTTCTGGAGCGACATCTTCAACGACAAGCTTTACCCGTATTCGCTCCTCACAAGATCTCTTAACAACATTCTCCCGCCTACCTGAAAAGTTAGCAGCAATAACAATAGCAAGCAAAGGATTTGAATTACAAGAAACATACCCCAGGTGAACTAGCAATGTTTTGAGCTCGAGTTCGGGAGCTCCTTCAATTGATGGCTTAAGGCGCACCTGAGAATTCCAGAGATCTTCCACTCCAAGCAACTTATGTGGAATACGTAGCCCCATTAACCAAGGCACTGTAATCCTCAGTTGGTCATACTTTTCCTTCTCCGTGTCATACTTTTTACTCTGCCTTGCATCAACCAATTTCAAGCTAAAACACTCCTCATCCTCCGCCGTCAAATTCATGGCTAGAGTTTGCTTCTGAAGCCTTTGTGGATATGGAGGAGGAAAATCGATTTGGATGTTCTCTGTAGTCTTCTCCGGAGTAGATTTGTCAACAGGAGTGATGCTCTTTTCCTCTTCGGCCTCCAGCTGGTCGAAGTCAGATTGCAACGGAGCGGCATTCAACAACTGAACATGCTCTTCTAATTCATCATCTTCCACACTAAGACACTCTTCATCCTTCGAAGGAAATAGCATAGCCGCTTGAGCCTTGGAATTTTCTTGATCTTGGGCTGATTCTTCAAAATTTTCAGATTGCAAAGGAAGTGGTTGCGGCTGATTATTCAGAATCGAATTTCTTAGACATTCTGAATTTTCTGATTGGTTTGCCTCCGGCTCTGCTTCCTTATCAGCTTCATGTTCTGCTTCTTCCCCATCTTTGCCCTCAGACTCTCCTTCATGAACTACGATCATGGTCTCACCCGTGGCTAAGAAAGGCCAGTCAAGACTGATAGGAATGTTATTGTCCTCCTGCTCTGCCTCTAGGTTTCTCGTGTCACTTGCAATTTGATTCAATGTTTGTAATGCATTTGCAATTTGACCAATCTGATCTCCTATTCTCTGGAGAGACAATGCATTGCTTTTAGCCATCAACCTCAATTCTTCTAATTCAGCTTCTTCGGTCGACTGTTGGATAGACCAAGTCTGAAATTGCTGCTGCTGAAATTCAGGAGGTTGAAAGTGTTGATGCATTGGGGCATACTGATGCTGAAATTGTTGCCCCTGTTGCTGCTGAATTCCCCCTGGATTGTATGGCTCATCTTCAAACTGCTGATTTTGGAGCGGGTAGAATGGATATTGAGATTGCTCCATACCACTCTGATTGTAGTCCCAGCTGAAATTTGGCCGGTTTCTGTTATACTCACATTGATGAGTGTAATGTCCACCTGCACACAGCTCACAAACAATTACGAATTCCTGCTCCCAATAATCCATCAAATAAAAAGAAAAAAAACGTCCGAGTCAGTGAATTTAACCCAAATTGATGACAAGATCATAAACTAAACAAACAATGAACCGAGTCCCCGGCAGCGGCGCCAAAAACTTGTTCGCACTTATTCACGCAAGAGAACGTGGTCAACAAGTAATATAGAGTAAATAGGATTCGTTCCCACAGAGACTCAAATTGTTCGTTATGTTCACTTATGCACCAGCTTATGATTTACACTCACTGCTAAGACAATCACAATTTTGGTTTGATTTAACTATTGTTTAATTACCAACTAAGCCAATTACGAGAAAATAACTTAACTTTAACCTTATAATAAACAAACATGGGATTTCAATTTCAATTACTACTTCATCTAGAATCTTATGCCCTTTAGCCTAGCATGTGACCGAGTTGATTACTGATTAGATGCACTAAACTGATACATACCAACTTTCGTTGTGCATATACCATCCTACTGATCATCCACAATTGATAGAAGACAAGTAGTCACCAAATATGTGTAGTCCCTATATGTCTATAGCAATTGAACACATACCGGTTGAAAATCAAGCACCCATTAAACCACATAGTCGATGCAAGACGGTTAGAATCACATCACAAATTAATACATGTTCTTCACATGCAAAAACCTATGCTAGCATGAATTGTTCTAAACCCTAGATCCACTTTCGCATTCACTAGGATTAAACAAACAATTACAAGTGTTCGCGACTCACTTATAACGAATAAGCATAAACATACTAGGCAATCAATACGTTCAATCACACACCAAGGCATAAATAACACTCAATTTCTAGAATCCATAGCAAAATCCATTAAAACCCCATGACAACGAATTAGCCCATAATCGACCTCATCGCCATCATGGGTTCAATTGATAACATAATTCTAGAACAACAAATAATTAAAAGAAGAGAGAAAATAAAGTTCAGAAATAACTCCCCAAAGTAGAAGAATACAAAAGTTCCAAAAAGTACTCCTTGCTTGTCACTAGCTTGGAGATGTATCTTGAAATTGTTCTTGGCTACAATGTTGATGATCTTCCTAATAATGATGATATACAATGATAGGTAGTGTTTATATAGGCCCTAGAATACTTTTCCAACAAGAAAAGACCTAAAAATACAATTTAATTCGAAACAGGATAGAATTTCAGAATTTCCAGCGAGTTCGGGCGCACTCTGCGCGGTATCAGCGCAGTCTGCGCGGTCTGTTACTGTTCAGAATTATAGAAAACTTCCCAGGCTTCGCGTGGACAGCTTACGGGCCTCAAACGGACTTGTAGAACTCCAGATATGACCAAAACAGTGAAGACTGCGCAACCATCCGAATTTTACACAATTTGCTCCTTTCTCCTCCGTTTCTTTCGCATTAGCTAACATCTTTAATACCATGACACATGTAACTCCTTGGTAGCATAACACAAGTGTACCATCTTCATTCCAATACTTAATTCCGCTCTAATATCGATTAGAAACACCAACACTAACCGAAAGCTACAACCCTGCACAACTACACAAAACACATAAAAAATACAACAAACTTGAGACCAAGTCAATCAATTTAAGTCGATATAGAATGTTCCAAGTGGATATAAAATCCACTTATCACTAACCTACCATACCTTCAAATCCTCTCATGCCATATCTACTTAAGAATCAAAGTAAATACGCAATGTCTTGGTGTCGAAAGTGCAAGTATTCACATAGTCTACTCAATGAACATGCATAAGTTCTCACAAGCCCATGTCAAGTGTAAGAATAAGTTAGTAAACATGCTAAGCCTACAAGAGTACATCTTTGAGATAAAACTCGGGATCTCATACGCAAAAACAAGCAAACACTCACAATCCACTCACAAAAGAATATTCACTCAAGAACAAGGGTAAGTGTATCACTCAATTCCAACAAAATCATAAGCATGCTTGACATTTGGTATCAATCTAACTCTTAACACAACCTACATCAATGACGATAATCAAAAGGTCTTTAATTGGGTTGTAACGGGGCTAGGGACAAGGTATGTCAAATAAGCCAAAATAGGTGAAGTGTCAAAAGCTAGTAAGTACCATAATAAATCATACACAACACCCTATTTTCCCCCACATAATTTTTACTAAAACCAACACTCGACTAGTCGACTTAAGTAGGATCACAACAAACACAAACATGCTCTCATAATATATTTTTCTCTTTTTTTTTTCTTTTTTTTTTCTTTTTTTTTTTCATTTTTTTTTTCAAATTTTTTTTTTTCGAGAGCTAAATAGAACACAAACAATAATATAAACAATAACAATGATCCCATAATTTATTACATATGTCGACTATCAAGTAAACAACCAAACCCAATTTTCAATATTTCCCCCAAAAGTAAGACCAACAATAAACCCCTCTTTGCACACCTTATTACTCCCTTAAGCACTCGACTAGCCTTTGACAATACGGGTTCAAATTAATGTAAGGCCAATACAAGAAAAAGGTCTAGGCAAGTAATGTGGTATGTCACCGAAAAAATAGGATTAAGCTCAACGGGTTAACTAATTGATCATGTAAACATGGTGTGGTAATATGGGAAAATATGTTGTTATTCCTAAATGCCTTTATCATTTTAAACGCCAAATAATGTCATGCGTTTCAAGAAAGACCTCAAACAACTGCTAGCAATGCAAACAATCCGTGGACACTCAAGCAAACGAATAAATTGCAACAAATATGCAATAAGGCTCAAAAACTCACTTGGTGGAAAAACATACTCAATCCCAAGCAAAAAATCTCTCCAATGCACCTACTTGTATTCAAAGCCTGAAAACTAAATCATCTTACACATATTCATGTCCTTCTAATCACTTATAACATTCAATAAGTCTACTAGCTTCAACTTACTAGTGTAATGTGTGTGCACAAGAACAAAGCATATCACTTCTCAATCAAAAGCGTCAACAACACAAAATTCCTATCAAGCATGGGTGCAAATGCAACTATTATGAACTCACATGATATACTAACAAAAAAATAGAATGTCCTATATGAAACAAACGTAGATAACACGAACATAAATGCATAATTTACTAATACTAATATGCAAAACATGAAATCCTACATGAACACATAATACAACAACATCTACTAATCCCTCAAACCACCCCCAAACTTAAAATATTCAATGTCCTCATTGAATGGAAGTAAATACAAGGGATAGCAGAAAACATACCTGCAAGGCGCCTTAAATATCCGTCCCCATCGCAACTCAAACAAGCTTGTTCGGCAAAAATCCCCTTTTTGTAGCAATTAGCATCATCTCTCCCAAGCTTAGAAGCCATAAGAATCAATACCCAACTCACAAGAAGCTCCACCAATAACCACCTCAAAATATCCCACCAAAAACCACCAAGCAGAATCACACCAAAAATACCCAAGTAACAAGAATAATACAAAAACCCCAATTTACAAGAACACAAATTCGTAGTAAAATAAAATAGAGAAAAGAAATCCCACTACGAATCAAAGAGGTGAACTCGTACTAATTTTCCCCCAAACTTGAATTTTTAAGAGATGTAGAGGAGGTAGATAATGAATTGGGTGTGTATGTATGGGTATTTATAGGCCATGGAGTGATAGGATGAATATAAGAATTTTAATGTGAATAGGAAAAAATTTGGTGGAAATTGGAATTTGATATGGGATAGAAAAAATATTTAATGGATAAAAGAAAAAAAATTAGAAAAGAAATAGGAATTGGAATTTTTTTAGGAGAGATGAGGGGTTTTAGAATTAAAATAGGAAAAGATTTAGGGGAAAGATGGGGCTATAAAAAGATTTTGGGGTGAAAGAATTTATTTTATTTATAAACATAAACTACTAACCTGCGACAACAGTGACAAGAGGCTGTGAAATTGTCTGAGAAATTCTGTCCCACGCGCAAGTTGCGCAGGTTGAATGCAACCTGCTCCTATTCCAGACACGCATATGCTACTTGCGCCTCCGGGCCGCAAGTTGCCCTACATCCAGAAACGCAACCGCAGGTTGCGTTACAGCCCCGCAACCTGCTCCTCTTCCAGTAACGCAGGGGCTACCTGCGTTACAGACCCGCAATTTGCCCAGAATTTGATTTTTTTTTTTTTTTTTTTTTTTCACACAACACTCAAAAATTTTTTTTTTTTTTTCTTTCCTACACTAATGCATGGGTTGCCTCCCACGAAGCGCTTCTTTAACGTCAATAGCTTGACGTTACTTCCAAGTTTCCATTAAGGATGATAATAGTTCGCCTGGTCCTCTCTTCGCAATACTTCATCATCATCTCGGCGGCACACTTTTTGCCCTTTCTCCTCGCTTGGCCTATTCATGTAACAACCATGTCCTCTTCCAATGCCTTCATCTGTTGACCCAAAATCTGACAATTTGTAGAACAACACACCTTCGCGGGCTTCACTTGAATATAATGGAGGAGGGTAAATGTAAATTGCTGAAACCTTTGGTTCCTCAACGAGAACTTCCTCCATTGTCTCTAATGCGCTACCTCCATCTTTAAATTCTGAGACAAGTAGAAGACCTGCATCTTTCTCATGATCATCAACCTCTTGGTTCGCACATACCAATTCTTGAAATTTCTGTAGCCCAACAGTGTCTTCTAGGTTCGCACAAAACAATTCTTGAAATTTGCGTAGCTCATCAGTGTCTGTCTCAAATAGTGCCCTTTCCAAATCATCCACCTCACTAGCTTGATCAAATTCCTCACATGGCTTATGAACACTCTCCTCCTCTTGGAATTTGTCTTCTTCAACTAAGCATGCAGTACCTTGCTCCAAGTCATCGGTATTTTCTGGAATTGCTTCTGGTATGAATTGCTGATTCTCTAGTTCCAAGACTCTCAAAACTTGAGCAGCTAATGTCCCCATAGATTTGACAAGCTTCTCATTATTCTCTGCAAGTATCCTAATCTCCTTCCTAATCTCCTTCAAATCATCATCTGACTGAAAAGTAGGAGTAGGTTGCTGATGTTGAAACTCTTCACTACCAAAGACATATGACATATCTGGAACATCTTGCTGGTACTGTTGAGGATAGTATTGAAAATATGGTTGTTCTTCATAACTGACATATGGATCAACTCCTCCGTAGTAACAATATTGCGATGGATCATGAACGCCCAAATACTGCTCACATTGCTGAGGCTGTTGAATACCACCTTGGTTGCTCCAGCACTGATACGTCTCATGTGCGCCCGCACATAGCTCACAAACACTAACCACCTGCTGAACTCCATAGTAAGATAGAAAATCCATCTTCAACGTCAATGCTCTCTGACAAGTACCTGAAACACCAACTAACTACAAGAATAGATGAGAAAAAGAAATCTGAGTCAGTGAACTCTAACGACCACTATTGACAAGCACATAAACCAAAAATAAAACACCAATGATCCCCGGCAGCGGCGCCAAAAACTTGTTTACACTAAAACACGCAAGCGTACGTGGTCACAAGTAATACAGATAGAAGTCAAGTTCGTTCCCACAGAGATCTGGTTTTTAATTCAGTATTGTACCTATGCAACAATGTATGATCTTAATTCACTGCTAAGACAATTAATAAATTAAGGTTTTAACTAACTAAATTAAACTAAGAAGCAAATTAACAAAACTATAAATTTAACTAACTAACTATAATTAAAATCTAATTACGTCTGCAAGAAAAACCATGGAATCCTAACTTCATTAAATACTTCGCTTAGATCTGACGCCTTTAATCTCTATATGCAATGGTTATGATATCTGATCGGACAACACGAAACAAGTACACGCTACCTGTCAGCATACGTATACCAAACTACTCATACATCCACAAAAGAGATAGAAGATGAATAGACACCAATTATGCTTAGACCCTATATGTCTATAGAATTTGAAAACATAACGGTTGAAGAGCAAGTTATCCATAATAATCACATAGGGCAATACAAGTATTCTCATCTCGTACCACAACCATATTGATAAACAATTATGAACCTATGCTAGCATGGCAAGTTCTAAATCTCAAGATCCACTTTCACTTCACAAGAGATTAACAAATTAGATGTTCATGACGCATCTATCAATTAAGCATAACCATACGAGGATATCAGATATACATCACACACAGATCTTTAAAGCATCAAGATACTAAAGCTCCATAAATAAATCCGTTAGAATCCCATGACAACAATTAGTTCATAATCGAACCTCTCGTCATCATGGGATCTGATGAAACCATGATAAAAACAAAGTATGAAAATATACAAATAAACCTAAGTAATTGATATGTAATAGTTCTACTCCTAATGATGATAATCTAATAATGATCTTAATGATCTTAATACAATTTACAAGGGTTGGATGTGTTTATATAGGCTCTAGAAGTCTTGCCCAGCAAGAAAATACCAAAACAGAATTATAATAGAATTTCTGCAAGATACGTTTCCTAAACTGATTCTGTTTTTTAAGGGAAATTCGTAGCTGACTTTTCTTCTGTTTTCCAGAGCCGTTCCAGACGTAATTGGGCTTCTGGACCATCTTAGAATGATAGAGAATCTCGTTATCTTCGCGTGGACTGCTTACGGGCTGAAAACAGACTTATAGAACTCAAGATATGGCCCAAACAGTGAATCTCACGCGTGCAGCCCAATAAATCCGAATTTAAATAAATTAAATCTCCAAAAACGACAAAAACATCCACCATAATCAACATCCTTGTAAATCTGCACAACTAAACAAAACACATCAAAACTACAAGAAACTTGAGCCCAAGACAATCAATTTAAGCCAATTTAGAATGTTCCAAGTGGATATAAATCCACTTATCACCAACCAAGTATGGACCTTGGTTGAAGCACCTGAGGATGTTAGACTTATTGGGTGATAAAGGGTATACAAGAGAAAGATTGGAGTAGATGGCTAGGTGGAGACCTACAAGGCTAGGCTCATGGCAAAATGATTCAGACAAAGGCAAAGGATTGACTTTAATGAAACTTTTTGCATGTAGCCCTACTCAAATCAATTCGGATTTTGCTTGCGATCCATATATGGATTGAAGCAAGCTTCTCGTAGATGGAACATCCATTTTGATGAGACAATCAAAGAGTTTGATTTTATCAAAAACATAGATGAACCATGTGTTTACAAGAAGGTTAGTGGGAGCGCGGTAACATTTCTTGTATTGTATGTGGATGACATACTTCTTATAGGAAATGATATACCGATGCTGCAATCAGTCAAAGTTTGGCTATCGAAGAACTTCACTATGAAGGATTTGGGTGAAGCATCCTACATTCTCGGTATGAAGATCTATAGAGATAGATCTAGAAGAATGATAGGTCTTACCCAGAATACATACATCGAGAAAGTGCTTAAAAGGTTTAGCATGGAAAACTCCAAGAGAGGTCTCATACCGATGAGCCATGGAGTATCCTTTTCCGAGAAGATGTCTCCTGAGACACTAGAGGAAAGAGAGCGTATGAGTAAGATTCCTTATGCTTCAGCAATAGGGTCTATCATGTACGCGATGTTATGTACTAGGCCTGATGTTGCTTATTCAATTAGTGTGACGAGCAGATATCAGTCCGATCCAAGTGAAGACCACAGGAAAGCAATGAAGAACATCCTTAAGTACTAGCGAAGGACTAAGGATATTTTTATTGTTTTTGGTGGATCTGAGTTGAAAAATAGAGGGTTATACCTACTCTAGTTTTCAATCAGAAAGTGATGATAGCAAATCCATGTTAGGGTACGTGTTTACTCTAAAGGGTGGAGCGATTAGTTGGAAGAGTTCCAAACAGCCTACAACGGCTGACTCAACAGTGGAAGCAGAATTTATAGATGTAATTGACGCTGCAAAACTGTTTTGTGTCGCTTTCTTTTGATTAGGGAAATCATTGAAAGTAGAGATGTCAACATTGAGAGAGTTGACACACATAACAACATAGCAGACCCACTCACTAAGCGCTATCTCAGATTCACTTCGATCGTCATAATGAGTGAATGAGTATTAGATACTATAGTGATTGGCTTTAGTACAAGTGGGAGATTGAAAGAGTTTGTCCTAAAATCCAATCATGTATAATGATTTAGGAAGAACTTTCTTATACTCTTATTTTATTTCATTAATATTAATAAAAGACTTATTTGTTTTTATTACGGGCCTTATCTATTTAAAGTGTTTTAAATAAGATATTCCATGGTTTAAAGTAAAGCTTCTAGAATTATAATGAGATTATAATAGTGAGATCTAGAAGATAATAACTCTAGACTTAAACAGTTCCTGATCATATGATAACTAATCGGAAGTTAGTGAATCCGCAAAGATTGGTACATTCTATGCTTGCTCCTTTCAGGAGGATGTCTGTTCTCATAGGCATTTGTGTGGTGACACTATAGCTAGTATGTAGGTGCTTATTAGGGAATAAGTTCACTGAACATGACTCGATAAATTGAACAACTAATGGAGTTGACTCACGTGTCGATAGTTGTTCACTGAGTGATAGTTGTACAAGTGTCCTTAGACTTGAGATCGTTAGAGTAATCTTGTATATAATGAACTGTGCTTTGGTTTAGTCCTTAGTTAATGGACTGTGCTTTGGTTTAGTCCTTAGACTTGAGATCGTTAGAGTAATCTTGTATATAATGAACTGTGCTTTGGTTTAGTCCATTATGTCTATTCTGGGCATAGGGATTTGTGTATGGAGATAGTTAATGGTCAATAAAGGATCTACCCCTTCCAGTAAGGAAGTGAATATCCTATGTTATTCTTAGTATGCGAGTTCTGGAATCTCTGGCCAGAGTGTATGAAATTAGAAAGGAGTTTCTAATTTGCATTAATATGAACTTTGCATTATGAATAAGAAATCATATGATTAAATTTGATAGGCTTGACACGAGTTCCATGCCTTGTATTTAATCGGGATATTGCAGGGTAGAAGGAATTGATTGTACGGTAACTAGTCACTAACAGGTTCTTGGTATTCTAAGCAGTGAATTCATATTATCCGGATAGTCGCGATATGTTGAGAAGCATCACTCACGATGTAGAATAAATATAATTAATCAGTTAATTATATTTAATGAATTATTAGAATTCATATAAATAATAAATAAAATGTTTATTATTATTTATTTCTACTACCGGCTTAATATTGAACCTACAGGGTCACACCATAAGAAGATTAATTTATTGATGAAGGTATTTTGAGAGAGCAAGTTGTTTTAATAATGATTAAAATAGTATTAATTATTATTTAAACATTTTGTGGGATTTATATAATAATATATATGATATATTAATTATACTAAAAAAACCTACTTGTGCCCTATAAATAGAAAGATATGAGAAGATAAGTGTATGAATTGTGGTTCCCTAGTAGCCTCCATCTTCATCTCTCTCTCTCTCTCTCAAAAAGATCAAGGCACCATTTTTATAAAAGCTTGTTTTATAAAAGCTTCATCGAAGATTATTCTTGGTGGATACCGGTAGAGTGCTTCACACTCTGAGAAGCAACTGCTAGCAACCATCTAAACCATCTTCGAATTTTCAAGGTAAGGTTTCGATTCCTTCGCTCTTTCATTTTATATGATTTTCTATATGTCCGATACATGGTTTTTACGGAAATAATTGTTATACCACGCTTCTGCTCGTCCGTAAATTCCTTCACATGCCTCAAGCAAGAAGATAAAGATTGTCAAATAATCACAGTTGGGATTTGAAGAAATGAAGAATTTGCCTAAGTTCCAATTCGAGAAGTATATTTGTCTATTCGAGAAGTCCAGCATTCGAGAAGTCAGGGATTCGATATCTCAAAACACTATTCGATATCTCTGAATACACTATTCGATATCTCATTCGATATGTCAGAGATTCGATATGTCTACTACTCTATTCGAGAACTCAAGAAGTCAACAAGTCAAAGTGGTATTCGAGTTCCCAAAGAGTCAACAAGTCAAAAGTTCCATTCGATATCTCAAGGACTCAGAAAGCTATTCGATATCTCGAGGATTCGATAAGTCAAATGTTCTATTCGACAACTCAAGGAATCCTGATGGAAAAGAGCTATTCGAGAAGTGGTTCGATATGTCAATATAACAGTGTTCGAGAACTCAGAGTTATCGATCAAGTCAATTCTAGTTCTCGAATCACTTACTTAGTCACTTCTCGAATACATTCTTGGAGACAAAATACTGAAGAAATTGTACAAGTCAGAAACCTGCAACAAGCCAATGCACTTTATGGACCACAATCTGTAACGTGCTCTGGAAAGCCTACAAGGAAGCTTGGAGAGATATAGAAGAGACAAAGGGCTAAAGAAGTGGATCTGAACAGGCTTTGCAAAGTCAAATCTGTAACCGTTTGGACACTTACTCAAATAGGATAGACAGACTAGAAAGTAAATTGTTTAGCTACCTCATTTGTAGTAAGTAGGTTGTATCCATGTTCTATAAGGATACAACCTCACTTCCTTAGCAATCAACTTTTGTGAGTCAAGTTTTTCATACACTGTAAGCTATATCTCTCTGAGAAAAACGAAGCTGAGAATACTATCATTTGTATTCACAGATTGTAGCAACCTTTACCTAATAATACATTAGATTAAAGTGATATTGTGTCTTGTGTTGTTCTTTATCCGCACCTACACCTTGCACACACAAACACTTATCTGCTACATAGACTCGAGACAAGAAAAGTTCAAGAATCCATTCACCCCCCCCCCTCTGTATTCTTTTACTGTATTCAATACTCAACAAATTTGATTCCTTATGTTCTCCTGCTTTTGTACAACTCATCTGATCTGTCTCTATGCAGCAAAATATGTCAGAACTGATGTCTCTACGGTACTATCTCCGCACATTTGGGTCCAACTGAAGACATCTGAAAATCAATTGTAATAACTACAAGAATAGATTCTCTAGGTTCCAATTGGGACCTTGCACATTTGCATATTGAGAATATAATATGTGTGTAAGTGATCTATTAGCAATTGAATAAGATAATGAGCTGATGATTCCTCTATAGCCTGATTAGGTCCTATATAGTAGATCCTGAACTTGTTGGGTCGAATATCTCTAGGGTACCATTTCCTCAGATTTGGGTCCGGCTTAAGATTTTTGATTACCAACTTGTTAGGTCCAAACTAATAGGTCAAAAGCCAGCTACAATGGTGTGTTGGCAGAGAGACTTGACATGTCTAGAATCTTCTGAACAAAAACAAAAGATCCTTGAATTACTTTTATTGTCATCATTCTTCTGGCTTACTAAAGTAAATCAAAAGAATTGCAACTTTACCAACATCAAAACAGCAAATATCTTGATACCAATTTATAGTTAGTAGACCAACATATTATATAATCAAGATATCATTGCACATATATATCATTTATGTTTGTGCCTAAAGATGTAGAGAGTTCTATAAATATGATACCAATTGTTAAAAGATACCAACTGTTAAAAATTGATACCAGATGTTAAATTATAGTTATGGTGTCATACCATGTCTTCCATGCTTGCTTGAGTGATGATACCAGTTCATACTAACCTGTAGAGATCTTCCATTATCTCACCAACCAGGAGTGCACTTGTTCACATTCCTCTAGCATCCAGATTCAGTAGGTCCAGATGTCCATTATAATCTTGAATGTGTAGCAGGTGCCTGATATCCTCAAGTTTTGTCACTGGTGCTTCTTGTCAGATATACTGTCTGATCAACTTGTAACCTTGCATCCAGTTTGGCCTTGTCCCTCATAACAATGCCTTGACATCCAGTTAGACTTCTGGTTATCCTTGTACCAATTACAGCCTTGTTGTTTGGTCTGCATACCAGCTTCCCTTCAATCTACCTTTTGTACTAATTGAGATCATCTTGCATTGCAATCACCCAATCTGGATCTTCCAGAGCCTTTGTAGCTTTCTTAGTTTCTTCTGAAAGAAAACTATAGAAATAATAATTAGTACTTGAAGCTCTGCTAGTCTTTTACTTCCACCATTAGAAACATTAAGAACTAGGACAAAGAGTTAATTGAGTCAACACTCTTTGTCTTGGTAGATATGTTCTCATAGTGTCCTTTGATTTTCAATGTGGTGTTAAGTTGACTATTTGATCCTTCAGTTGCTCCCCCTAAGCTGTTGCTGGGTTTACATGAAGATTCTTCATATTTCACATTGGTTGGATCTGAATCATCATTACCATTGACAGCTGGAGCTAGAAGTTGTTGAACATCACTAAGACTTTCAATCACCTTCTGTTGATTAATAATAATCACCCTGTAGGTTGTCGACTCCATTGAGTAACTAAGGAAATTATCCTCTTGAACACTAGCTAATTGCAAGATGCTCACTTATATTTAACATTGCAAAACAATTTCCTTCATAACTTGTGGGGTCTTCCTATATTTCTTACTGATCAGGGTTTAAAATGTGATCAATCACCATCAGTGGTGTCTTGTCCTCAGATTGTCTGAACAACAACTTGTTTGTTGAGAGAAGTCATCAATCATCACCACTAAAATATATTTTTCTCTGATGTAGAACTTCTGTGTGATGCTTATTTGACTTCCCTTTATGACATGCCTCATAATTTCATTTTGCTCTAATTCTAGATGAGGCAGTCACCTTTACTGATTCGATTTTCAGGAAAGAATCTCTTGATTTGACATTCAGGTGAGAGAGCTCATTATGTCATAGCTGAGCTCTTGTTTGATGAAGCTTTAGATTAAACCTTGTTGACTTCACCTTGCCTGAGTACTCATGTTTGATGAAGTTTTAGATAAGATGCTGTTGACTCCACCTTTGCATGAGATACTCTTGCAGAGATTCCAGATCAGCTACGAATAAGTTTCCTTTCCTTTATCCTCGAATAGCAAGATTACCATCTCTCTTATGTAAGATCAGACACTTCTCTTTGAAAACTATAACGTTGTATGATCCTGAGAAGATGTGCTTGGGACCTTCCACATAAGAGGTATTATTGCTGACAACATTACTAGCTATTGAATAGCCATGACCCTAGGTCATACCCTTGCTGTTGTCTCCAAGGGATAACCACTTGACCTGTCTTCACATTCACATTTGATAGCAGGGTTCTTTCTTCGATGATATGCTTTGAATAAATCATTAATAATGCATAATCGATTAACTTGTTTAGCCCTGTATTCACAAATGGATTAAAAGTTCTTCGTACCCAAATTTACTTGGGTCCAGATGGATTAGAGATTTCTCTATTATCAGAGTTAACAACAGTTTTAGAAAATTCAGTACTATCTACTTTAACCTATATACACTAGTGTAATAGGTAGCAAGTAGATTTACAGTTATTCAATAATTTTCTAAACAAACATGGAATAGATGAATTAACAGTGAATCACTAATTCTATCCAATCCATTCTTGTTGTTATAAGAAATTATATAGTCTCCATTACACTACGCCATAGATGGCCTGCAACAACGTTTTCAAAATGTTGCAGCAAGCCAAAAAAAGTTGCTGTAGAGCAAAAAACGAAACGGCAACGCTTTTTCAGCGTTGCATTTGGCACAGCTGCCGTAGGGGTCTACAGCAACGCTTTTGTTCACTACGGCAACGCTACTACTTTTGTTACCAGAAACTTCTATGGCAACGTTAAACATAATGTACTGCAACACTAAACTAGTGTTGCAGTAGCTATTAACATTTAGCAAAATTGGGACCCACATGTGGGTCCCACATGTGAGCCCCTCCCATGGATTTTTAATGGGCCCCACATAAACAAATTTTGAGCAATTGATGACAACAATATATAATACCTACAACACTTTTATAATAAAAATTTAAAAGGAACAATTTGTATATATGCATTTCCCAAAAATTGAAAACTTGTTTTATTACACCAATACCAAAATTCATCAATACAAGTTAATGGGCTTCATAACCCTTAACCAAAAAAAATAATTACAATCCAATACTACACTTATAACAAATAAAATCCTTCTCCATTTAAATTCTTGGCGAGAAAATCCAGAGCAACATTCTGCTCCATTAGCTGATCATGTGCCCGCATAGATTCTTCCAGAATTGCAGCATGTGAAAGAGCGACGGCAACCTGTGAAAATAGGATGGCAGATTGAGCACAAGTATTTACATAGAATCACGGTTGTTTACTAATTGAGATGTAAAAGACATGGCTTATACTAATTGTTGCAAGTTCTATGGCTATCAACAAGATTCAGACCAGATAATGGACAATGCATAACATATCTATGAAATGAGCACAGCCAATGTAGCAGCAATCTGCATAGTACCAGAAACGAAGAAGTTAAAAAAAGACAACCATTCAAGAAACCCAATTCAAGAAACTATGACTAAAGAATCCTAAATCTAAGATAAGACACTGTTGGAAATACAGTGAGAGGTTAGTGATGTGCTTGTTTACAATCATTCAGTCATAGACAGAGAGATGGGGGGAGAGAGAGAGAGAGAAAGGGGGAGAGAGAGAGATATGAGAGAGAGAGAAATATATACAGAGACAGAGAGGGGAGAGAGATAGAGATAAAGAGATAGAGAGAGAAGGAAAAGCATGAAATCAGATCATATATACAATATACATACATTAATACAACAAACAAGTCCAAATCCTAAATCAAATCAGAGAAAATCCCCAAATCGATTCGATCCCCAATTCAAACCCTAACTGAATCAACCTACAAGCTTGAAAAAAACCCAAATCAAAACCCTAATCTTGAGTGAGTGGGCGGTGAGCGGTGGTAGAGCGTAAGCGGCAGTAGAGAGTGAGCGGCGAAGAGGGTTAAGAGTGAGTGAGTGAATAGAGGCGGAGAGGGAAAGTGTTGTTTGTTTCTAATTAGAGTGAGTGTTGTTATTTTTTACAAGGCGGCAAAATTGTCGCGCTCTAACAAGTCCAAAAATTTGGACAGCGCCAAAAGCAAAAGCCCAATAATTTGGACACCGCCCCAACTCCACTACTCCAGTACTGAACACATGCAGCGTAAAGTTTTTTTTATTTTTCTGATTTATTAATTTTTATTTGAAAATTTCTTCAATTTAATTAAATTTATAAGAAGATATGTTATTTTTATTTATAAAAATGTTACATTTTAGTTCAATAATGCATACAAATTTTTCATATCAAACTTAACTTTATTTCTCAAACATTATTCATTTTCTGGAAAATTATTTTTTTTTTCAAAAAAAAATTTATTTGTTATGTTTTTTTTAATAATTTGGTCTATTTTCAAATTATAAAAAAAATTATATTTTTTAAAAATTCTAATATTGACTCTAATAACAAACTTTGAAAATTTAAATTATTTATTTTTTAAATTAATTAATTTTAATTCACAATAATTATTTATTTCAATTTTTGTTAAAAAGGTTGTGTTTAAATCATATTAACGGCAACACTTCACAAGGGTTGCAACTTGCTACGTTTCTTATAGCTACGGCAACACTATGTTTTGTATACAACAACACAAAAAAAACGTTGCTGTAGGCCCTCAAGTTTAGAGCTGCTGCAACATTTTTCATTGCAACACCAAAAAAAAACGTTGCTGCAGGCCATCTATGGCGTAGTGTACCTAAGTCAGTTTTATAAAATAACTTGATGTTCTACTAACACCCTAGGTAATTATTCCATCTTTTAAACTTTTTAAACCTTAACAAACAATTCAGAATGAATAAGCAAATCTGTTTTACTATGGATCCTGAAAGTAGCTTAACATATAACAATTAAGAATTAAAAGATATTGTCTAAGGAACAGCTCCAACTCACTATTGCAATTAATTAAATTCAGCAAATATTCATACACATATTAAGATCTTCTAACCAAAGATTTAACAATTAAAAACTAAGATCTTAACATGCTTTGAATTTTTTAGAATTACATATTACACTAGTTTGAAGAATTGATACCTGAGACACGTGAGGTGAATTATCTTCAGAGATTGTTATGAAAGCAAGATATACATGATGCTCTCCTCATCATCATCTGATCCATCCCAACTCTTTTCTTCAGCAAGATAAGTTCTGCACTGATGCTTCTGTTTCATCTCATTTAATGAATGCCTATTCATCCTTGTATGTTAGAATTCTGTTCCATGTTGCACACCTTGATAGTTACTTATAACATATAACTTTCCATAGCTGCAACTATCATGTCTTGTTCTTTCCACCATCTCAGTCTTGTAACCACCTCTTGAGTTGAACTATATCCTGAAGAGTTTCTGCTTCGGAATAGATATGCCTGATCCCTGGATACAACTTTAGTACTCTTTTTGAGTTAGTAACTCTTCATGTCTGTTCTGAGGTTCCATCATTAATTCCTGACTGAGATGTATAACTGTCTAGTCCATTCTCAAACCACCCTGATTCCATTCTTCTAAAGTCACTGTTGATTTCTTGAAGGATATACAATTGGTATAACCCACAAAGTGTTTTGGATTTAGCATTGGGGAAATTCACTAAGTGTTTGTATATCATTGAATCACTAGAGTTGATTAAATCTTCAAGAAAAATTCCATCCACTAAAACTTCTTCCATTCCTGCTTTTGAAAAACCAATGGGATCCTATGGATATAACTTTGAGGAAGTACCACAGATTTTTATTCAGTAGGTAGAAATTAATTCCAATGAAAAATGCATCTTCTTCAAAAGATTCAAATCATCTTTGATGTCCGGGGGAATCTTCAGCTAACAACCTTCTTGAAACCATTGGCTTAGAATACATTCAATATATTTAAAATTCAAAAACTTCAAGGACTTAAAAAATTTTGAGAAATAAAAAATCTGAAAGTAAGTTCAAATTAATTAAAATTTGAAATTAGAGTCAAATTAATTAAGAATCAAAAATCTCAAGAAATAATAATTTTTGAGAGTTAAAGAATCCGAAAATAAATTCAAGTTAATTAAAATTCGAAAGTATCAAGAATTAAATAATTTGAGAATTAAATAATTTGAAAATAAACTCAAGTTGTTTAAAAATCAAAATTTCCAAGAATTAATCATTTCAAGAATTAAAAAATTCGAATATAAGTTAAGATTATTTAACAATAAAAAAATATTATAAAATGAAAATTTTGAAGTTTAAACAATTCGAGAATAAATTCAAGTTAATTAACAATTGAAAATAAACTCATATTGTTTAAAAATCAAAATTATCATAAATTGAGATTTTTGATGGTTAAAGAATTGGAAAATAAATTTAGACTATTTAAAATTCAAAAATCTCAAAATTGAAAATTTTGAAAGTTAAAGAATCCAAAAATAAGTTCAAATAATTTAAAGTTCAAAAATATCAAGAATTGAATTTTTGAAAGTTAAAAAATTTGAAAATAAGAGGAGTTGACTTTTTGGTTTAATACCGGATTTGATTTTGTGTATGGGTCAACAAACTCAAAAACCAATTGGTGAACCACAAAAATAAGGATCTTGATTTGTGCATCAATCAATAGGCTCTGATACCAATTGTTAGGTCCAAAATAGTTTGTAGAAGGGGGGTTGAATACAAACTATGTCGTTTAATCGAAATTGTTCTTTGTGTTTATATTAAAAAAAATTAAAAAAATTCGATGCGAAATAAAACGAAGCCCATATTCAAGTTAAATATAAAATTATATTAAACTTGGAGGGGTGTGTCTAAATACACGGGTAAAGATTACAAGGTTTGAAGATCAAACTAATTATTACAAATCTATAGAAAATTCGACATGAACTTTTCTATATTTGTAATAAAAAGATCGAATGCTAAAAGCAATTCGAGAGATAAGTTCTAGGAGTAAAAACTCGCTAGATAGTTCCAAGGTTACAAGTAAACTATTTCTATCGGTTTAGATTTAACAATACAGCTCAGAAATAATTTAAAAGAGTTAAAATGAAGCTCAGGAACTATTCTCTCTTGATCTCTCTTTTTCTCTCTGGTTCGTCAGTGTGTTGAGAGCAAAATGAAGAAGTGAAGTTGTAAAGATATTATCTTGTGTTGGTGGCCGCCTCTGTCTTTTATAGCATTTGATTCACAAAACTTCTATCTAGTTTTCTTGACACTTTGTCGTGAACTACCTTTGCAAAATATCTTTTTAGAATATTCCGATACTACCACCTTTGTCCAAATGTAGGTACTACCTTTGTCCAAATGTAGGTACTACCTTTTGCAAAATATCTTTTTAGAATATTCCGATACTACCTTCCCTTTTAGAAATAGCTAGCACTACCTTTGAGTTGAACTGGTACTACATTTGAGTTGAACTAATACTACCTTTTTAGGAAACTCGCTACTACCTTTTCTAAAATAAAAGCAAATCAAGTTACCTGCTAATATAATTTACAAAACAAAATGACCTGCTGGTAATTCAAATTCAACCGGGGCCTTTTTTGTTTTGTAATCTATTTCGTCCTTATTATAGATAGCTCGTAGAAATGCCTTTTATTCCGTCCAGATTCTAATCTTTAATTAATAAATAATTATTTTAATCCAGAAATTATAAAAATAAATATCTAATATTATTAGATATTTATAAATATAATTTTCTAAATAAATAAAATATTTATTAATATAAATAAATTCTTAAGCTCTAAAGCTGCGGTCTCTTGAGGGTCTGGACCCGGACTCCTTTTGCTTAGTAAAAAATATATCAATTCCAACCGGGGTTCCAAATTTATGACTATATCACTTTGCATTTATTTGTGATAATTCTTTTACCTCATGGTCAGTCCAGGTGTAAGCTACGGTCTTCTGAGGGTCTGAAACCGGGCTCCTTTTTCTTAGCAAAAAATACAACAATTCTAACCGGGGTTTCAGCATTAAGAACATATCACTCGGCATTTCTTTGTGATAATTCTTTTTCCTCGTAGCCAGTCCACTTGATAGTAAAATCCTTGTGGTTAATTGATTTAGCACTTCTGTTGCTTGCACAATGATTTTCTTTATACCAGTCTTGATAGCTTGAACCACTGAAGTTAATGACGAACAACCACTGTTTAATGTTGACACTCGATGCACGGTCTGGTTCATGAGTGGCTAACCGCAATGACTGTTCTTCATATCTTGACTTTAAAGTTGTGGTTCATGTCTTCCTTTTCTTCACCTTCTGTATTCTGTCATAGTAGAGACCTCTTGTCACTATAAATAGAATCTACTGTCTTGACTACTCCACTGATGCTTGATCAAACAATGAACTTCTTCAATGGAGTAAAACATCAAAACTATATATTGTCTTTGTCTTCTTTCTTTTGACAGTTGAGCATTTGAGATCCCTATGACAATACATATACTATTTACTATTACATTCTTGTTTAAGTTGAGTTGAATCCTCGATGTTTACAAAATAGGGTAAACATATGACTTTCAAGATAGATTTATAATAATTTATAATTATTTTTATTGTAATTTTTATATTACGTGACAACTTTCATTTCTTTTAAATTAAACAAAATTGCACAATTTTGAATAAGTAGATTAACAATTTTATAATTTTAGTTTAAAATTTTTTTGCTTTAATTTATTTGAATCTAAGTAATTGTGTAGTTAATGAAAGTTTACTCGTCAACTAATAAATAATAGGCTCAAATACGTATAGTCAACTCATGTGAGGTGAGGACATTAATTGACAAAAGGATTGGATTTGGTTTTGGTGTAATATAATACTTAATTCAATTATACCTTAACTCAAAAATATAGTAAGTTAATGATCATGGGTAATTTTTTGGATTTATTTATATATAAAAATTGATTGTAATATATTTTTGTTTTACTGAATGTAATATTAATTTGATACATAATGATAGATGTAAATTGTTATTATTTTACAAATACAAATTTTAAATATTTTAAAAAAAATTGACTAAATGTTTAAAGATATAAAATTTGGATCAAATTTGAAAATGACATATATAAAATACTATGTATCAATACATGTAAAACTTATTTTAATTAATTTTAGGAAAATCAATTAGTGTAGAACAGTGTTGTAAAAAACGGAAATCAGACTTAATCGGTAGAGCCATTGTCCAGGGATTAATCGGGTATTTGGGGATTAATCAGAATGATTAATCGGATAATCAAATTATAAATCAGTACGGTAATCCATGGAACAGGAATTAATCGGTGATTAATCGTGATTAATCACCGATTTTTAGAACAGATGTGTAGAATTATACAAAGTGTGAACAAAATATAGAAGTTATTATAGAAAATTTGATTAAGAATACAAATATAATCACACTTAATAAGGATATAAATGGTGACATAAGTAACTGAATACAATCTGAATCAACGAACATAAAAAAATTATGACAAAAATAATGAACAATCATTTACTATATTAGTAATTAACTTAAGTTAGGTTAGTAAGTAAGAAAGGCCAGTGTTCTAAAAATCGGTGATTAATCGCTATTCGGTAGCTGACCAAACGGTTTTTTAGAAAATCGAGTTAAAAATCGTTTTTTAAAAAATCGGTCAATAAGAGGAAAAAATCGGTTAATTCGGCCAAAAGTCGGTAAAGTTCGGTCAAAATTAAAAAAAATTATAAAATTTAAAACTCTAAAAAAATAAATTAAAAATATAAAAGTCTAAAAGTCTAAAAGTAATATCAATATCAATATCAATAAAGACAGAAGTTAGTATCAATATCAATAAAGCAGACCACATTGTTGAGATTGACAGTATTAACAAAGCACGCTTACTTGGTCCAATTGATCAGTTTGCAAGGTCAATATTTCTAAACTCCTCTTTTTTCTAGAACTTAAATGAAGTATATTGTGTTGAATTCTCTTGTTGTACTCTTTTGGATATTAATGTAAACGCTTGAATTCAAACTTTTTAATTTATAACTTTGTCCTTTTTTGCTTTAAATATTTATAAATCTCATGGAATATTTATTTAATGATTATACTTTATATATTTAAAATAATTATATATATAAATAATATTAAATTAATTCCGATTAAAGCTCCGATTCATTTTTACATACCTTTTTTAGAAAAAAATGTGTATGAGGAGTTTAACATTCGTTATCTTGCAAAAATAAGTTACTTATTTCAAAAAAGTATATATTTATGTACTTTTTTTTCAAATAAGTAACTTATTTCTAAGAAATAAGATTTCCCAACGGGACCTTGGATGGTGAGTTACTTTAGAAATTAGATACATTTATACTTACTAAACTATAATAATCGAATTGGGGTATATCTGTACTTTAGTTCAACTATTATTTTGGTTATCCCGTTCAACCTTAACAGTTAGATTTTTCAAGTGAAATTGATTAGAACCGTTAGATATAATACTAAAAGTTATTAAATCCAGAGGTCTCAGGTTCGAATGTCGACAACAACATATAGAAATTAACATTTGTTATATTATATCTAAAAGTAATAATAAATTTAAATTACATTGACAATAAATTATTATATTCAATTTTGTTTAATCATATAATATATAAAATATTTTGAAGTAGTCGGTGATTTACACGGTTTATTAGCTAGTATTGATAATACTAATTAACTTAAGTTAGGTTAGTAACTGAGAAAAGTGTGAGTACATATATTTTAATTGAATATTAATATTGGTATTAATTGATAATCTTGAAGAAAAAAGAAAGAAATAAGGAGAATTAGTGGAAAATGATAAGAAATGGAGAGATATAGAGAAGTGAGAATAAATGGAGAGGTAATTAGGAAATGGGGAAGAGATAGAATAAGTGGATGGATAATTAGGAGGTGGAAAAGAGAGAGAATAAGTGATTGGGTATAGAAAATGGGGAAGAAAGAATAAGTGGAGGAATTGAGAGTGAAAAATAAATGGTTAAAAGACATTATTATTGACCTTGATTATAAATGATATTAACTAAGGTTAGCCTATATCTAATTAAATGGATGGGTTATTAGAAGAATTAGATATTAGTGATGATTTAGAACATCTCGAACAACCTCTTTTTCTTTATAATTAAAATATTCCATTAATGAAGGTTGGTAATACTTCTAGGGAACCCTAGAAGCCCAGCCGACCCTTACAAGGGAAAAAGTACGACATCAGTCTGTCTAACACAAAAGAAGGCTTAAAGGCTCCACATAGAAACTGAAAGAAAATGATAAGTAGCCAGTGTACACAAAAGACTGGCAAGAACAGTGCTAATGGCTGCAAGTTACTGAGAACCACCTCCGTTGACAGAGCCTTGGTCCTGGTTTACCTCCTGTGCTCGTGTCTGCTGTTCACCTGCTGGGCCAAACCCCGCGACAAAACCCAGGTCATCTGTGGGGATCGGATGAATCGCAAGTTATGGAATTGGAGGCCCAAAGCCCATATCCAGGTCAAGTTTCTCCTGAAGATCGACGTCCAAAAGGTACCGAAGTGTAGTACATAGCATCCCAGTTGTTTAGCCCTACTATTGCAAGGTAATGAGCAGTCCGGTTTGCCGATTCAGCCACATACTTGATCACATTCTCCCACTCTGGGTTGTGACATAGTAGTTTCTTGATCTGCTCCACGATCCAAAGACACGCCCTATCACCCCTGCCATCTTTGCGAGTGACTTCGAAATACGGATTAAAATTATCAATCTCCAACATTACTATCTCGCAGTTTTCAATCCTTGCTTGGTTAAGGCCCATGTGAAGTGCCCACAGTTGGGTTGCTAAAGGAGATAATCCTCGCATAGTCCCAGTAAGGGCTTTCAACATGTGTCCTCTGTGGTCTATAATAACAATCCCCACTCCATTTGTGTCACTGTTGAATTGGCGGGAGGTATGGATGACATGAACATTGACCTTCACCTGCCCTCTCAAAGGTGCTTTCCAAGTGTAGTAGGCCATTTGTTTGGAGTTGTATGTAGTGAAGGGAAAAGAAGTGTTTTGTAAAAGCATGAGAATTGAGGAGATATGTGGAGTGTAATATATAGGCAAAATGTATATATTGTCTACTGGATATCAACCAGGACCTGGGGAAATATGGTCGAGTTATCACTGCAGAGAGTAGTCTAGTGATAGGAGTGAGGCTAGAGGGGTGCAGGGCATGGAATTCGACTGTGGGAGGTACTGAAGTGTATTGCCCGAGTATGGTGTGTGGTAAAAAGTTAACCTTGAGCCTTGTGCAAGATACTAAAAAATAAAGTATTATACTAGTAACTAGATGCAATGATAGGGAGATGTTAGTTATAAGAACCAGCCCATCAGGATGTTGGGCCTTTGTGAGCCTTGTTTGGCCAGGAAATCGGCCCTTTTTGTATGGATCCTCCTGGCATATTCTATACTAATGTGTTTAAATGCTGCAAAGTCAACTTCTTCTGCGTATTGGACTCGTGAGATTAGTCCAGCTCTATGCTTTTGGATGCTATTCCACAAGACTTTAGAGTCTGTAAATAAAACGACGTTCCTGTCTCTACTGATATGATCAACCACTTGTTTTAAAAAGGAAGATGAGCGATTTCGTCTTCGCTTGGAGTGGGTTATCAGCAACGGTGGAGCCACTAAAAAGGAAGGTTATATCACCTTTGCTATTTTCAACAAATCCACCTACGCCTGCCTTGTTTATCCCATTTACATGGTTCCACGACCCATCTGAAAACCCGTAAAAATCTCTGCTATTGCGAAGATTTTGGAGTAATTGTTTGTGAATATTGTTGACAGTCTCTGTAGGATTCCGAAACCACTCCGATTTGTTGTCTTTACTAAGAATCCCACTGCTTGTGCACCATTAGTGTGACCTTAGCATGATCAAGTATTGCAGTTGCACGATAGTACTCCTAGTGTTTTTGAAATGGCATTCGTTACGATTCAACCAAAGTGTCCACAACGAAGCAGCGACCGTACACTGCCAATGTTCTCGGTAGCTTGTATCTCTAGCTGCCATAAATAATTTGTATAACCAATCATGACCCGGGGTGAAGATGTCTAAAATCATCCACCACTTGTCAATGTGTTGCCAGCATTTCTCCGCTATGGTGCAATCTTTAAACAAATGTTGTATGTCCTCTGTTCCGGTATTACATATGTTAGGTCGAATACACAATATATATATAATCAAGTACTGTATGAGTAAATAACAAGAACACACGTTTTAGTACTTAAAACTGTTTGGAATTAATAATTCCTCTCTCAGTGATGTAAAATATCACAGAGAGCTGCTTAGGTTACAATGAATGATATTCGTTCACAATGGATACCCTTCTAGGGTTAACCTAACTGTATTTATAAGATATACAGCTACGTACAATCGTTAATTGATTCTCCTAAAATTAAGCTATACAATTGATATCAATTACGATTGCTACACGTCTTCTAAGTCAACTCAATCTCTTTGACAGCTATCCAATCTTCAAAGATATTGCTTCCATATTAATCTTGAATTAGACTTCAAACTCTGTTGACTTGTAGACGCTTCCAGTAGACAGACTTTAGCAAACTCTGTTGCTCTCCTAGCTATCAGTGTTTGCGCTTCCATGTGTTCAGCTAGCAGTGTTTACGCTTTCTTCTGTCAGCGTTTGCGCTTCCAGCTATCAGCGTATACTCAAACTCTGCTGTGACTGCTTTCAATAACAAATTAAACTCCTTTTACCTGTAACACTTAAACACTGACATTAAATCACATCAATTATATCTAACAATCTCCCCCAACTTGTTCATTAGAAAAATGTACAAGTTCACAGTAATTGATGATGTCAAAACGATCAAATAAAAACACAGTGTTTAACATATAATCAGAGTTTAATCTAGACTTAGCAAAATCTACAGAAAATTCAAATTACTTACAAATTCTGTCTACCTAACTTCCTCAAGATCTGGAGTTGTTCTGAGATAGTCAATCAACAGTCTTCTCTCAGCATTTTCAAGTTCAATCTGCATAGCCTCCTTGATCTCTCTTAAATCTGGATCATTCTCATCAGTTTGAAAGATAGCAGCTCTGAGATCGTATATTTTGTTTCTTCTCATATCATTTCCCAACCTGATATATTTCACTTCTTCAGACTTCACATTAAAATCCAGAACAGTAATTCCAAGATCAGTCTTCAGCTTTGTAGTCCCCTTCTCCATTTCTACCAGATTTCCATTCCAATCTCTGTACTTAGGAACATACTTGCTGTTGTATTTCATATTTCTTCTTGCAAGATTTTGAATCATCTTCTGTCTGAGCACATTTGCAACTGACTGAGCTCTTTGATTTCTTACTCTGAAAAGATACAAAACATATTCTAGTTCTTCCCAGTATTTTAAATCAATATCATTCTCAGCAATCTTAAACACTGTTCCATCATTCATGAAATATAGCAGAAAATCCTTCTTTAAACTCTTCTGATAGACAAGCTGTACTGACTCTAGTCTGTCTAAACTCTCTTGAGTGACACCACGACCTGAAACAGCCAATGAAGAAGGATCTCTGGGACCAACATGTTGTCTTTTGTCCCTATGTGAGCCTATACCTCCTTTGTTGTATCCGATTTTACCAGATAAGGCTCTACCATCAGTGAAATCCATTGGAGCTGTAGATGCTAGATTTGGATCATGAAGAACTCCTTTTCCAAACTTTGATTTTAACTGAGAAGACAATAGTAGTGTGGTCACAACTTGTGTAGCAACAGAGGTTGTGTCTTCATTCTTCTGTACAACATGTGTATCAACAGAGGTTGTAACTATCATTTTACTTTTGCTCTCTTCATCCATTACCCCTTTTAACTTCAGCTTGGCATCAAGAGAAGATTTTCTTACTAACTTTCCTTCTTCTTCTTCTTCTTCTTGAATACCAGATAATTTCTCTTTAATTTCAATCCCTTTCATTACAGGCTTTGAAGCTCTGACAGTTTTCTTCCCTTTCTTGGACTTTAGTGCTTTTAAATGCTCTTTCTGCAACAGCTTTTCTTCAGCTTGTATGTCCTCAAGTGTAGCTTCAGTATTTTCTTCACGAAAGAGTTTAGCAGCCAATTCTTCATCTATTTGTGGATTGTCAGTGAATGACAAATCCTTTTGCATTGAAGTAGAGGTACTCTGAATATTTGTATCTGTCACCAAATTTGGCTTTGACCTTGTAGACCTTCCATGTCCATGTTTAGGATTTGCACTTCTTAATTCCTTATCAGCATTGGCACCTTCTTCATCCAGATGATCTTTCTTAAACAGAGTTTGAGTTTGCTTACACTTAGTTTTAGCAATTCTCTCCCCCTTTTTGACATCATCACCATCTGGAATCAGAATTGAGGTGATTAACTCAAGAGAGTTTGCAATAGAATCAACCTTCTCAGTCAGTAAAAGCTGATTCTTTTCAACTTTGCTCAGTCTGTCATTAAGATTTTCTTCAGCTTTGGAGAATTGTTGAAAAAGCTTAGAATTAGCTCATTGAGATTTCTCTTCATGAGTAGCAACCTCTATTCAAAGATCAACAATGGCTTTCTGATTATCATCAAATCTGTGATTCAAGGATTTGATCTGAATCACTGTTCCTTGCAAACAAGTGAAAATATCTGGATTTGTAATCTTTGAAGAATTTGCCTTGAGAAACATAGCTGCCCTGCCAGGAGGAAAAATACACTCTGATTTGTACCAATCAGCAGTTTGTTGGGTCAAATAATTATCATCAATCTCATTAACAGAAGGTCCAGCAAAATCTGGTTTTTCTCCTGTTTTCTGACCATCAGCTTGAAATTGTACTTTTTCAGCTCCTGTACTCTTGTCTTCAACTGAATCACTCACTGACACATCAGTAGGTGCAACTGAAGCAATGTCTTCATCTTGAGCAGCAACAGGTTCTTGAGCAACCTGTTTTCCTTTATCATCTTGAAGATGCTCTGAAGAAATAACCTTCTCTGGTTGATCAATCTCCTCACCATGATCAGAAACATGATGGGCATCAGAGTTTAATTCCGTGTGTGATGCAACCTCAGTGTCTTCAAGAACAACAGTAGGCCCATCTGCAACACCAGTATCAACAGAGTGTGTAACCTCCATGGGTGTTGGAGTAGATGCTTCATTATCAAAAGAAAATGGAGTTTCATCAAACTCTTCCATTGTAGGCAATGCATCTCTAACATCTTCATTATCTTGAACCGTAGCAAGTTCTGGTTCAGCAATCTTGGCTCCTGATTCTGCTATAGTAGGTTCTATGATAACCTCTTTCTCACCAGTAGGAATATCAGTAGAAATTTTCTCTTGATCCTCATCAACATGCTCATCATCAGAATCAGTAAGAATGAGCCTTCTCCTCTTTGTTTGAGGCACTTCAATCAGTTCTTCTTCTTCACTAGAACTTTCCTTAACTGGTGGTGTTGAAGGTCTATTTGCCCTTTTAATGAATCTTCTGGAATAAACAGCTCTAGGAGATGTCTGTTTAACCTTAGAATGTTTTGTGTTGAGGGCAGTATGCTTCTTCCTTTTTGGTTTAGATGTTGGTTGTGGGTGAGTAGTAGTGACAGGGTTTGTTGGCTCAGGGTTTATTTGTTCGGGTTGTGTGTGTGTGTTTGGTTTAGGTACAGTGTTTGTTGATGTTGGCTCAGGTGATTGTACAGGATGAGAGGGTATAGTTTCAGTATGATCAGTTGCTAAAGGTTCAGGCATATTTTGTGTTTCTGGTTGTTGTGTTTGGTGTAAGTCATGTGGTGGTGATTGGAGATCTTGTGGTTGGTTCAGGAAGTTCTGCAAGGCAAGTGGCAAGACAAAAGCAGGTATGTCTTTACCAACATCTTTATTAGTCATATCAGAGAATTTTCTCTTATTGACTCTAAAGGGTTGAATCACATCAGCTGCATCAACTTCTAACCCAGGTACACAGGCATTGAACAAAAGTTGACAAAATCTAGCAAAATAAACTGTAGTAGACTCTGACAACTTATCACCCAAATTCATTAACACATAACGACCATAATCAAAATTACTGCCATAGAGTAGAGAATACCCAATTTGCAGACTATCCATTGGAATGGCATCCCAGTTGGTGACTTTCTTCTGGAATGTCCTGGTGATACAGTCAAAGAAAAAATTCCATTCTTTTCTAAGATTCGGCCTCCTCACACTGCCCAGCTTTGCAAGAGATTCCATATACCCAATCTCTGTTAACATTTCTCTCAGATTTTGCTCAGAGACAACAGCATACGAAGTATGTGTGTTGAAATCCATGGTCTCGCGAACAGTTTGTGGAGTAATCACAAACTCTTGTTCATCATGAGAGAAGATGATAGACGGAGTTCCATTTTCTCCTCCTTCTATATACCTTGAGTTTTGCCAGAAAGTGACAACCTGAGATGCAGATAGAGTAGCAGGTTCAATCAACGCTTGCCCAATCTCAGAGTCACGAAGAAAGTTTTGCATTAGGTGAAACGCTTCAGGAGCACGGTCGTTCTCAAGAAGAGCTGCAAAATTGTTAGGCACAAAACGAAGACCAAACGAAGTAAAAGGTTTTGTTGCCATTAGATCAAGAAATAAGCAAGAATCGACTGTGAAAGTGATATGTAAGAAAGGTGTTTGTGAAAATGTCAAAGTGAAAAACAAAGGAAGTCTGTGTTTTGGTAAAGTGAATATGGGTGGATGAGAAGTGATTGTAACAAAAAGTGATTTAAGTAGTAATTAAAAATTAAACTCAAACGTTTTTACATTGAAAGCACGCAACTGTTCCCTTGAGAAGTGTGAAAGTGGTACATAATGATGAGTGAGTGGGTGAAAGTGGGACACGTGTCAAACATGCAACGAATCACTTAATCACGCGCAGTAAAAGCCATTATTACTGCTGTCTTTCCTATTATCAAGACACTTTACCACAAAAATACACTCATTAACAGTTGTCAACCACTCTATTTACTCCAAAATTTTCAAATTATCTTAATGAAAATTTACCTTAGAGTACAGAACACAATCCATCAGTGTTTGTCAAATTTTCAAACTTTATCACTAAAACCCTTTCAAAAATGCACAGTCGTGATTATTTTGTGTGTGAGTAGCAGAGGTTACCAAATCAATTTTTACAGCATCTAATATTTCATAAAATCCATAAATCAAATCAATAAACACTGAATGCACAAACTCTCATATTAAACACAGAGTATGTGATGAATGCTAAACTCTGTAGTTCCTTAAATACAGAAATCTGAATATCCCTGTTCCCATTGATGTTCATGATTATCCAAGTAAGCACACAGTCATTATAGACAAAAAGATCAGGAGATAGACATCAAAGCATCATTCAGTGAGTTACATGTCAAGAATTTCCTCACAAACTCTCAAAGCACACAAGTGTTTAGGTGAAGTGTTTTCTCTCAAATTCAATCAGTAAAAGCAGATACTTCCATAGGCTTGAATTTCCACCAGTTCTACACTACTTCGATTACATATATGCACAAATCAAAAGGACTTTATTCAGGGTTGTAATGTAGTAAGATCAAACAGGTGAGAAGAGATGTTTTTAACATGAGTGAATTTCGAACTGAACAATTTAACAGACCAAAGTGTTCAGTCACACTGTTAGTACATATTTGTACAAGATGATCAGTATATATACCCCTTTTTTTTCTTTTTTCTTTTTTATTTAATATATATACTGAGTAAACTATTTCTTTTCTTGAGAAACACTCACCTGCTTGCTTTTGATTTTCCAAAAGAATATAACTGCTCTTAATACTTCAGAGTTTAAGAAAAATGAGCAGTTAATTAGGCTCAAAGGGGTTTACTAAGGGTGATATTTATGAACAGTGTTTATGAACAGTGTTTGAAGAAAGATGGTAAATCCTAGTGCCTTTATCATTTTCATGCACACACATATCATGTAGTCTCAAAATGGTTTGATACAAGTTCTAGAGCAACATACTCACTGATGAACATCACACATCAATAAAATATGATTGATATAAAATGTATCAATCACTTATTTGGCTCAAAATCTCACAGGGTGCAGACATGTATTATTTCTCACTAAACTAAACAATGACACATCTCAAGTTTTAAAATTTTCACAAGTACAAACAAGGAATCATCAAGAACTATGTATGTCTTGGAAACATAGTGTTACTAATCAGAGTTTAGAGTTCATCAATATCAGAATTATTCATGAGAGGCAATACACTCAGCATTCATAGACTCAGAGTTTAGGACCAAATAAACTAGGAGATGCTCTAAATATTAAACAGTATCATGCTGTGTTAACTTACTGCACAATTTCTGATTAGATCACAGTGACTCAGAAAGAATCTTGATTTATTCACTGAGAATCATGCTTCATACATATTTCTTCATTGGTGTTTTCATTCAGACAAAAATCAACTCAGAATTCACAGAGTTTATCAAACATATTAACAATGTATGACCAACAAACATGCTTACAGAGTTTAACAGTGTGAGAATAGAAACATGTGAACAGAGTCTGCATAACAGAGTTTAATCAACAAGGTTCACATAGCACTTAGCAATTCACAGAAATATGAGCAACACTTTTTATAATAAAATTTTGAGTCTAACCAACATGTTTAGTCAAAACCAGAGACCATCCCTAGTTTATTGACCAGCCTTGTAAATGCTGCTTCACTCAAAGGTTTGGTGAAGACATCTGCAAGTTGTTGATCTGTAGGCACAAAGTGAAGCTCAATATTGCCTTCCTCTACATGCTCTCTGATAAAGTGATACCTTATGCTGATGTGCTTGGTCATTGAGTGTTGTACTGGATTACCTGTCATTGCAATAGCACTTTGATTATCACAGAAAATAGGTATTTTGCTATACCTCAACCCATAATCCAGCAATTGATTCTTCATCCATAGAATCTGTGCACAGCAGCTACCAGCAGCAATATACTCTGCTTCAGCTGTAGATGTTGATATTGATTTTTGTTTCTTGCTGTACCAAGACACAAGTCTGTCACCAAGAAATTGACAACTTCCACTTGTGCTTTTTCTGTCAATCTTACAACCTGCAAAGTCTGTATCAGAGTAACCAAGTAGCTTAAAATCTGATTCTCTTGGGTACCACAACCCTAAAGTTACAGTGCCCTTGAGATACTTGAAAATCCTCTTCACAGCTGTTAAATGTGGTTCCCTTGGATCTGCCTGAAACCTTGCACACAGACATGTTGCATACATGATATCAGGTCTACTTGCTGTTAGATAGAGAAGAGAGCCAATCATTCCTCTGTAACTTGTCATATCTACTGATGACCCTGTATCCTTGTCCAATTTTGTTGCAGTTGCCATGGGAGTTGTTGCAGATGAACAGTCAAGCATGCCAAATTTCTTGAGAAGATTTCTGGTATATTTTGCTTGATTGATAAAGATTCCATCATCTGTTTGCTTCACCTGTAAGCCTAGAAAGTAACTTAGCTCTCCCATCATACTCATTTGATATCTGGACTGCATGAGCTTGGCAAACTTCTTACAGAGTTTATCATTGGTAGATCCAAAAATAATATCATCAACATATATCTGAACTAAAAGCAAGTCACTTCCAGATTTGAAATAAAACAGAGTTTTATCAATTGTACCTCTGTTGAATCCACTTTCTAAAAGAAACTGAGCCAGGGTTTCATACCATGCTCTTGGTGCCTGCTTAAGTCCATAAAGTGCCTTGTCTAGCCTGTAGACATGGTCAGGATATTTTGGATCTACAAAACCAGGTGGTTGTTCAACAAACACTTCTTCTTCAAGTTTTCCATTCAGAAAAGCACTTTTCACATCCATTTAAAAAACCTTGAATTTCTTGTGAGAAGCATAAGCAAGAAACATCCTTATTGCCTCCAATCTGGCAACTGGTGCAAAAGTCTCATCATAATCTATCCCCTTTTGCTGTGAATAGCCTTTTGCCACAAGTCTTGCTTTGTTTCTTGTAACAACCCCTTCACTATCAGTTTTGTTTCTAAAAACCCACTTAGTACCAACAATAGATCTGTTCTTTGGTCTTGGTACTAGTGTCCATACTTCATTTCTTTCAAATTCATTTAATTCTTCTTGCATTGCTGTTATCCAGTCAGCATCTTTAAGAGCTTCTTCAACTTTCTTTGGTTCATTTTGTGACAAGAATGCATGAAACAGACATTCATTTGTTGTTGCACTTCTTGTCCTTACTCTTGCATCTGGATCACCAATGATTAAATCAGGTGTGTGAGATTTGGTCCATTTCCTAGCTGAAGGCAATTGACTTCTGTCAAAGTTGGATCCTCCCCCTCGATCCATGTTCTCCTGATTCTATTGGTGCCTTTCTTCATTCTCTGATGCTCCCCCTGAATGTGACTGCTTAGATTTTGAACTATCAGATTTGGACTAACAGAGTTTGAGTCATCAGAGTTTGATTCAGAATTATTAGTTGACTCATTATCAGTGTTTGAGTCTTCATTCTGATGTGATTCTTCATGCTCCCCCTCAACTGGTTCTTCTCTTGATTCTGGCTGAAAGGTCTCTTCAGTATTTACCAGTAGAGGTTCAGAGTTTGTCAGATCAGACTCATCAGAGTTTAGTTCATCAGAGATTAAATCTTCATTTTCGAAGTGCAATTGACCATGTTCATCTACATCTTCAAGTCCAGTTATTTTCTTGTCATCAAAAGACACATGAATAGACTCCATGATCACTCTAGTTCTCAGATTATAAACTCTGAATGCTTTAGTTGACAGTGGATAGCCAACAAAAATTCCTTCATCTGCCTTCAAATCAAATTTGGTCAACTGTTCAGGATGAGTTTTTAGGACAAAGCATTTGCACCCAAAAATATGAAAATATTTCAGGTTTGGCTTCTTTTCTCTCACCATTTCATATGGTGTTTTTCCATGCTTATTTATCAGAGTGGCATTTTGAGTAAAACAAGCTGTTTGAACTGCTTCTGCCCAGAAATAGGTTGGTAATTTTGCTTCATCAAGCATAGTTCTGGCAGCTTCTATTAAAGTTCTGTTCTTCCTTTCAACTACACCATTTTGTTGTGGAGTGCCGGGTGCAGAAAACTCTTGTTTAATTCCTTTGTTCTTGCAAAATTCTTCCATTGTTGAATTCCTGAATTCAGTTCCATTGTCACTTCTGATAATCTTCACTTGATTCTTTGACCCTTTGTCCAGTTGCATTATATGTTCAGCCAGTGTTAATGCAGTTTCATCCTTCTTTGCTAGAAAATACACCCATGTGAATCTGGTGTATTCATCAACAATGACTAGAGCATATTTCTTCTTTCCAAGAGACATAACATTCACTGGTCCAAAAAGATCAACATGTAGAAGATGAAAAGGATCAACAATTGAAGACTCAGATTTGCTTTTGAAAGAGGCTTTTCTCTGTTTGGCCTTTTGACAAGAATCACACAGGCCTTCTGCATTCAACAAAGACTTTGATAATCCTCTTACAAGATCATTCTTTATTAGCTCATTGATGTTGTTCAGGTTCAAATGAGAGAGTTTCTTGTGCCACTTCCAACTCTCTTCACTGGACATTCTTGTTGACAGACACACTGCTTTGCCATCAGAGTTTGTTGACAATTTTATTTCATAGATGTTATTGTGTCTGTTTCCAACTAGAGCAACTTTCCCTGTAGATTTACTGATGACTTGACAATATTCAGGCTGAAAATCTACATGATATCCTCTGTCATAGATTTGACTCACAGAAAGCAGATCATGCTTGAGTCCTGGAACCAGAGCTACATTTGTGATGATGACACTTCTAAGATTAATATTGCCATATCCCAGAGTATGTCCTATGTTGCCATCTCCATAGGAAACTTTTGGGCCAGCCTTCTCCTCATACTCTGATAGCAGGGCTTTATTTCCAGTCATGTATCCTGAACATCCACTGTCCACGACCAGGGTACTTACCCTGGTTCCCTGCAATCACAAACAATCACTTATTGTTAGTTTTAAGGATCCAGACTTGCTTGGATCCTTTTGCTTTATTGAATCTGTTAGTCTTTGCAGCGGATTTGTCATTATCAGAGTTTAAACTAACATTCTCATTCTTAGTACTTGCAGAATCAACTTTGACCCATTTCAAATTAGGTTTCAGTTCATAATAATTATGATAAATAGCATGATAATTCTTGCAAGTATAAATTGAGTGCCAACTACTTCCACAATGTTTGCACAGAGTTTGTAGTCTTGGTTTGACATTATTCTTTTTCACTCCAGATTTGAAGGGTAAAGAATTAATGTCTTTGTTCTTCCTGCAAAAACTAGCAAGATGATTAGTGCTACCACAATTATAACAAGTTTTTCTAGGTGCAAATGTAGCAAGCATTGGCTTAATTCCTGATGTTATGCCTACCTTTCCATTTCTGTTTTTCCTAGGCATTCTTTGTTTGTTGGCAGATTTTATTTCTTTAAGCTTATGCTTGAGTTGTTTATCTGTCATTGAACCAATATTAACCTGTTTGACACAGTTTTTTACTGTCTCATGGTCAACAGCTCCATGTTCAGTTTTAACAGTACCATGAACAAATGTTCCAAATTTCTTAGAAGAAAGAGGTGGTCTAATCTTGACTGTATTCTGAAACCTAAGCACATCATCCTCGGAATAACCTAGACCTACTGTGTCTGATTGAAAGACCTCTTGAGTGTCTTTTCCAGAATGTGTCCAAGTTTTAATAATGTGCTTTGCATCCCCTAATTCAGATTCTAGTTGCTTATATTTACCTAGCAACTCCTGTTCTATAAACACAGCATCATCTCTTTCTTTCTGAATTTTATTCATGTTTTCAAGTTGTTCCTCAACAAGTTTATTTCTTTCTTTGAGTTGAGAACACTCACTTTTGATTCTCTCATTTTCTAAAGTCTGATCCCTATAACTGATATGTAATGCCTTAAGATAAATTCTCAATTCAGTTATATTATCTGTATTATAAGCATAGGTAGTTGGAGGTACCTTTAGTTCAGAATCTTCATTCTGAGTAGAGGCCATGAGTGCATAGTTCACCTCCTCATCTGAATCTGAGGTGTCTGCCCAATCTCTGCCTTTGGTGTAGAGTGCCTTTTCAGTTTTACCCTTTTTGCACTCAGGAGCATAGTGACCCATCTCCTTACACTTGTAGCATTGAATCTCAGACTTATCTTTCTTACCAGATTTGAAGTCCTTTCCCTCAGATTTTCTGAAATTTTTCTTGTCAAACTTTGAGTAATCCTTGGAGAATCTCTTTCCCTTCTTGAAGTTCTTGAATCCCATCTTCTTGAAGGTCTTTACCATCAATGCAGCCATTTGCATCATCTCCTCATCATCTTCAGAATCAGATGTTCCATCTGTGTTTGAGTCAACATCAGTGTTTGATGACTCACTTTCTGAATGAATGACCCTTTTGCCTTTTTCCTTGATGCTTCTTTCTTTGAAGATTTTTCTTTAACTTTCAGTGCAACAGACTTTGACTTCCTGCTTGATCTTCTGTTTCTCTGCTCCATTTCCAATTCATGAGTCTTGAGCAGTCCATAGATTTCATCAATCTCAGTATCAGCAAGGTCATAGTTGTCTCTTATGGTGGTTGTTTTCACATCCCACTTTTCAGGAAGAGAGAGAAGAAACTTGAGATTTGAATCTTCCAGATCATATTCTTTGTTAACCAATGATAGATCATTGAGCAGTTTACAGAATCTATCAAATGTTTCTGTCATGGTTTCTTCAGACTTTGCCTCAAAATGCTCATACTCCTGTGTGAGTATGTTCCTTCTATTCTTCTTAATTGCAGCAGTTCCTTGACATCTAACCTCAAGTGCATCCCATATATCCTTTGCAGTTGTGCAGTTAATCGCTTTGTTAGACATAACATTGTCAAGAGCACTGTGAAGTAAGTGCCTTACTTTGGCATCCTTAGCAATAGATGAAAGATCCTCAGCAGTTAGATCTTTCTTTTCCTTAGGAACCACCTTTGATTCCTCACCAGCAACAGCAGCAGTTAACTTTGTAGGTTTATGAGGACCTTCATAAATTCTATCAAGATATTCTGGATCTGTGGCTTCCAGAAACATGGTCATCTTTACCTTCCAGATTGCATATTCTGATGGCTTGAGTATTGGAACCCTAATTGTTTCATACCTACTAATAGTAGTAGGTGCTTTCTCAGAACCTGATGGAGGAGGAATCTCTGCCATTGATTACTATTGTGTTTTGGATCTTTAACTGTAATAAAGTAACAGATTGTCTCTGATACCACTTGTTAGGTCGAATACACAATATATATAATCAAGTACTGTATGAGTAAATAACAAGAACACACGTTTTAGTACTTAAAACTGTTTGGAATTAATAATTCCTCTCTCAGTGATGTAAAATATCACAGAGAGCTGCTTAGGTTACAATGAATGATATTCGTTCACAATGGATACCCTTCTAGGGTTAACCTAACTGTATTTATAAGATATACAGCTATGTACAATCGTTAATTGATTCTCCTAAAATTAAGCTATACAATTGATATCAATTACGATTGCTACACGTCTTCTAAGTCAACTCAATCTCTTTGACAGCTATCCAATCTTCAAAGATATTGCTTCCATATTAATCTTGAATTAGACTTCAAACTCTGTTGACTTGTAGACGCTTCCAGTAGACAGACTTTAGCAAACTCTGTTGCTCTCCTAGCTATCAGTGTTTGCGCTTCCATGTGTTCAGCTAGCAGTGTTTACGCTTTCTTCTGTCAGCGTTTGCGCTTCCACCTATCAGCGTATACTCAAACTCTGCTATGACTGCTTTCAATAACAAATTAAACTCCTTTTACCTGTAACACTTAAACACTGACATTAAATCACATCAATTATATCTAACAACATAGCGTACATAGGACTAGTGCCCCCCACTGATATATCCGACTAGCTAAGAATTGTCTAGTAGGGAGGATATTGTGAACCAGTTTCCATATAAAGACTTTGATCTTATGTGGAATTTTAATGGACCAAATGAACGCCCATCTAGAAATTGTGGAATTTCATTTATTGAGCAATTGGTACATATGTGCTGTTGTATACCTATCCATGGTTTGTTTCCAGGTCAGCCTATATTCGTGTACTCCCGTGTTGTGTGCTTGAAGGATGGCATAAATTTCGTGAGCTTCATCTAGTTCTAGTTGTCGCAGTGGTCTAGTCCAGAGTACATATGGAGTATGCTTAACTGTTTCCCAAATGTCTACAAGCTCCCGAATGTATATGTTTTTGTGTTTAGTTATTCTGTAGTGTCGCGGTTCGCGGATACACAACCTTGAGGGGGTCATCTCTGATCCAGCAGTCTTCCCAAAAATGAATCCTATTGCCTTTATTAGCCGTCCATTTGTAATTCCTGTTTTGAAACAGAGTTGATGTACGTTCAAGATTGCGAAGATAGTGCAGGTTGCTCATGAGGGTTGGCCTGTTATTTGCTCGGTTAGCTAAGGGCCAGGAATCGATGTGATGTGGATTTGAAAGGTACTTCAGATGTGGAGGCCATTACCTTGCTACTGAATCCTATAGGTTTTAATCTAGACAAAAAACAGACTTGGGTATGTAGGATTGGAACACTGGATGGACAGATTGGCTTAGAATAATATTCTGGAAAGAAGGTGATCAGCTCTTTTCTTTATATTATTCTATTGTGTGGCTTGGTGGGTATTCCACTTGTATTATTAGGTTCTATTGTGTGGCTTGGTGGGTATTCCACTTGTATTATTAGGTTGTATTGTGTGGCTTGGTGGGTATTCCACTAGCTGTTTGTTGCTGTTTTTATGGCTTGATGTGTGGCCCATTATAGCTTATTAATTCAGTATAAATGATGAGTTATATCAAGCATTTGAGGCAGATTTGAATAAAAAAAACTATAAGCTTATGCTTTTGAGAGCTTACACATTGTGTGCTTTCTTGCTGTCTTTCAAGTTGAGTGATTCTTTTGAGAAGGAGGGGCTAATTAACCTGTCCAGTGATTGGTCAAGGTTCGTTGGTAAGACGTGAGTGTGGTTCAGTGATTGTTCCAACATCCAGTCCGTATCTTTTAGGACTGATTAGTCCAGTACTTTTTAAAAAAAATTTAAACCTTCAAAAACAGCATCCCCCCTTATTCCGCATCAAATTGGTATCAGAGCGCAAAATGGAGCCAATCACGAAGGATGACCTCAAGGAAATTGTCAACGCAATAAGTACCTTGACAACAACCGTTAATAATATGGATGAAACAGCGAAGGCTCAAGGACTTGAGATTTTGAAACTCAAACGTGATCTCAAACAGGATGACCCCAAGAACTTCACACGGGATGATGACGAGGGTGGATATGGTTCAGACCAGTTTACCCCAAATTCTGATTTGCAGATTCACGACAGGGGTATTAAATTAGAAGACTTCACCGGCACTGGAGATCCAGAGGAGTTTATCGAATGGGAAAGACAGGTTGATAAAATTGGTGACTATAAAGGCTTCAATGATGCAAAGAAATTCAAAATTGCCTACATTAGGCTCATCAAGAATGCAGGCACGTGGTTTGAGAACCTCAAGGCGAGAAAAAAGAGGGCTGGAAAGTCCAAAATTGAGACATGGAGTGAATTGAAGAGGAAGATGAGGGTGAAGTACATACCCACTGATTATGAACAGGAACAGTTCATCAAACTGACAAACCTGACACAAAAGACGCTAAGTGTGTCCGAGTACATTGCTGAACATGAGAGGCTGTATGCAGTGTGCGACTTGACTGAAAAGGAGACCTTAATAATTGCAAGGTTCTTAAAAGGACTAAACAGAAACATTGCTAAGAGGTGTGAATTGCAGCCTTTGAATTCCTTCAACGAGGTGTGCAAAATGGCTCTTAAAATTGAAAAGCATACTAACGAAGAGAAGAGTAAGTTTTCTAAGACTTATTCTGGAGCTACAAAAACCTTCACGCCATACAAAATCAAGTTTGGGGATTCCCCATCATCGAGTAACAACAAGATAGAAGAGAAGAGGCAGTTTGAAAAGAAGTGGCCTGAAAAGGAGGTACACATATCGAAGGAAGAGTATGCTTCTCGACGGAAGTGTTTTAAATGCTAGGAGAGAGGACATGTGGCTTCTGAATGTCCTACAAGGAAGATGTTGATGCTAGACAAGTACAAGGGAATGGATGAAGAGGAGAAGTCCTCCCAGTTCATTGTTTTGGAGGAAGGCACTGAACGAGTAGTAGTTGAAGATGGCGGAGAAGAGGAAAATGAAGAGGCATATGCTGAGCAAGATCATGAATTGCTGGTGATCAGAAAAGTGATGTTGACAGAAACAAATGAAACCAGTGAACAGAGAGAGAGTTTATTTCACACGAAATGTAGAGTTAAAGACAAAACTTGCAATATGATAATTGACAGTGGTTCATGCACCAATGTAGCAGTAAGTGAGATGGTGACCAAGTTAAACCTGCCAACCAGAGAGCACAACAAACCCTACAAATTAATCCTGCTCGATGATTCTAAGGGGTTACAAGTGAAAAAACAGGCCTTGGTTGTTTTTGCCATTGGAAATTATAAAGACGAAATCTGGTGTGATGTGATTCCTATAAGCGCTTGCCACTTACTTCTAGGAAGACCATGGCAGTATGACAGAAAGGTAATTCATGAAGGAGACTCCAACGTGTATTCAGTATTGATGGGCAAGAAAAGAATCAGATTGATGCCCTTATCACCATCAGAATACTATGCTACCCTGAGACAGAAAAAAGAGAAGACTAGTCTGTTCTTGTCACCTAAGGAATTTGAAGCAGAACTGAAAGAGAATGGAGGGCAGTACTATGCATTGGTGGTAAGAGAATCAAAACAAGACCAACCCATTCAAGATGAAGGCCTAAAGAACCTACTAGGGGAGTTCGAAGATATTTTTCCCAACAAGATGCCAAAAGGATTACCACCCATCAGAGGAATTGAACATGCTATTGACTTAATTCCAAGAGCTCCATTGCCTAATAAGCCAGCATACAGATGTGATCCAGACGCCTCCAAAGAGTTACAACGACAAATCGAGGAACTGATTGAAATAGGGTATGTTCAAGAGAGTATGAGCCCATGTGTGGTACCTGCCTTGCTTGTGCCTAAGAAGGGCGGTACATGGAGGATGTGCATTGACTCGAGGGCAGTGAACAATATTACCATAAAATATAGGTTCCCTATGCCGAGATTGGAAGACATGCTAGATGAATTACATGGGGCTACAGTGTTCTCTAAATGTTAACTCGAATAACTTGTAGAAGGGGGGGTTGAATACAAGTTATATAATCGTGTCTGATTTTTGCTTGGTTATATGAACAAGAATAAATGAATGAATCAAACTCTGTTTGTATTAATAAGATCAAATACAAACTCTACCAAAGGTGTACAATAACTTTAGCAGCTGCTGACAAAATAAATTTCTCTCTGTTTGCACTCTCGTATACTTACGATTGCAAACCTCATGAACACCTTTTACAATGATATAGAGAGAGTATTTATAATGCTACCTATCAACTAATCACAGAAAGATAATCTATACATGACAATGTTCTGCTGTCCAGTTGATAGTTTCCATCAATAGAAAATTCTTTCCTTCATAATACCTTCTTGCTTGTTCTTCAAACAACGATCCTGTTTTATAGCACTTGCCAGTTTCTGTAGCATCCATAATGACATCATCAGTAACACGACTGATATCAGGATTCCATCTTGCATCAGGATCTAACCATCCTATCAATACTTGATCAGTATTTGACTTGACATATCAGGATTCGATCTCAGTTCCTGACGTATAGTACTTGATGCACTGTTCATTCCTGACTAAACTTTACAGATAATTGTCTAACACATATTTCCTATACAAAGTGCTAAATCCTTTATAAATCAGGATATACAGGAAGTATAAGTAAAATTCTATTCTTAACATCACAACTCATGAATTATTCCTAACAATCTCCCCCTATTTATGCTTTAAAATCTGAAGCATAAATCTGAGTTGTTGATGTCAAAACATATAACATTACAATCAGAATAGAATTTATGAATTCAAAAATCATGAAGTTAAGTACCTCCTCTTTTAGATATAGACATAGTATCCAGTACTTAGACGAAAGAATTCAACTATTTGATGTTTCTTTTCCTTTACCACTTCCATGATGAGATTCACCTCTGTCATCCGTAGTTCTTCTTTTATCTCTCCCAATCTGTTTATTATCTCCCCCAGTATGTTGCCTTTGAACTGTTTTTATCTCCCCCTTTTTGATATCAGCAACATAAATTCCAAGAGATTCAGTAACAGGACAAATGAGATTCATCAGAACTGCTTGATTTTCCATAACAATGACTTGGTTATCTTCAAGTGTTTGAAGTCTTGATTGAATTTCAACTTGAGATTTCTGAATGTCTTGTAGAACTTCAAAATCAACTTCAATATTGGAAGTGTTTGGAATATCTTCAGATTCAAGTCTTGTAGAAGAAGTTGCCTGTGTAGAATGATATTCAAGTAATAAAATTCGATTAGATTTAAAAACATCTTCATCACTCTGATCTGAAGCTGCAATATGATCATCTTGTCCTTCACCAGTATTCTGTGTACTAACATCTACAAATCCTGACATCTCCTTAGATTGATCAGATACTGTTGATGTCTCAATTCTGGCTGATATTGGAAGTACAAACAAAGGAATACTTGGATCATTAGAAATATCTTCTGGTACTGATGGTGTAGAAGTTTGTCTTAGCCTTTCGCCTCTTCTGTTGATAATTCCTGCAAGCCTCTCTTTCTGCTTCTGAGCTTTAACTTCTGGTTTTGAATTGTGCTTTGCTAAGTCATTCTTCTCATACATCTTGATAAAAGAATAAGTACAAGCATCCATACCAAGATTATCAGACCAAGATTCAGGAAAAACCTGATCCCATAAATCAAACGATGGTGGTTTCCTAATTTTCTCTCCCTCACTATGGAGTTGATCATCCATACCCTCATTCTCACTTTGACTATCTAAAGTCAACACTCTTTCTACCTCTTCTTTTGCCTGGTCAGGAGCTAGCCGCTCTAATTGTGGATCAATATCCATCTTTTCAAGTGTATCACTCAAATTTGAATAAGTGTTCTCATGACCTACAGAAAAATAGAGTTTAGAAGAAGTTTTTATACATGAACTCACATGGAGAGAGGGTTCCTCATTTGGCAAGGGGCTTGAGGTTTTCTCCAAGGAGTGAGCTGCTATAATCTCTGAACCCTCACAAACATCTTCTTTCCTTCCAGAGACTACATGCTCCAGTATACCACTTTCAGGTTCTTTATTAGACTCTGATGTCTTCAGTAATACTTCATTAGACATCATAGTTAGTACATCACCGTCTTTAAGTGTTGTTTGCTGAGACTCACCCTCAAGGTGGATAGACTCTGACTGAATAATATTTGTTTGATCTTCAAGAAAACCAGTCAAAGTTATTCCTCCCATATCATAGGGTTTCTCACTTGCAATTTCAGTCATCATAGAAGACCTTTCAACATCAGCTATCACAGCTCCTGAGTCATCCAACCTCTGACTAGATGGTTCTTGTGTTACAGTGACCGTGATCTGATCTTTCCTACTATCCACCACTGGTGCAGTAGTATCTTCTGTTGACTGCATTCTTCTATCTACTTCCTCCTGTTGTTCACCTTGAGCTGAAGCATCTTCAATAATGACATACTTGTCAAATAAAAGTGCAACATGCTTCGAGAGTCCAAATTTCTTGACTAATTGTCTTCTTGACAACTTCACTTTGAGAGAAATGAGTCACATAGCCAGTCTGTATGATAATGTAGTTTCCCATGAAGAATCAATATCCAGATCTCTATGGTCATTTGCTGACTTGATTGTAGCTTCATTTGTAGAGACCTGCATGATATTAGTTGGACTAGACTCTGTGTGTGTAGGTGACAATTGAATCTTTCTCCTTGTTCTCCTGGTATAGTGAGCAAAAGATTTAGACTCAAGAGGTGTAGACATAGAAGTGATCTTGAGATGAGATCCTTTTTCAATAGACACAGTCTTTTGAGAGACAGTATCCAGTAACTGTTTTCCCTTTTTAAGTACTACAGTCTTTTCAGAAACTGCAGCCTGGCTGTGACTAGGTGCTTCATCTCTTTGTCCTAGCTTAGAAAGTCGAATTGCAGCCTTAAATTTTTCTCTCTCAGCAAGAGATATATTATCATCATCTTCACTAGAACTACTACTACTTGACACAACAAATCTTCTCTTCCTTACAATTGATGTCTTTTGAGAAACACCAGAGGTTGGTTTCTTTGAAACAATAGGCTGTGGATTAAAACTTTGTTCTTGAATTGTTTCAGAGACTGTAATGTTTTTGGCTACTTGGGTAGACACAGGTGGGTTCTCCTCCAAATGAGATTCCTGAGCCATTTCACCACAAAAGAAAGAAGAATTGTAGAGAGTAGGAAGATGAGTTTTAAGAATTACTTGAACATGATGTGGATAATGAATTGCAGGTATTTGATCTAGATTCTTTTTATTGTCCTTTTTTGTAATGTTAGAGAAAATTCTCTTTTGCTGTACATAAGAAGAAACACAATGTTCTCTACCAAATCTAGTTTCAACATCAGGAATAAAATGGTTAATAAACATTTGCATAAATCTATGATAATAAACCATTTTTCTGTTTTGATCTCTTAACCCAAGTTTAATACTCATTCGATTTAAGATAATGTGACCAATATTAATTACTCTATTATAAAGCAAACTGTAAGCAATATGTGAAGTAACAGAAGTAATTTGATCAAAAGAACTACATTTACAAGTAAAGCATTTAGCTAATTGATTAAAGAAGAAAGACCATTCTTTCCTAAGACAATATCTTCTTAACTGGCTCATGTTATCTAAAGGTCCATTATAACCTAATGCAGATAACATAGTTCTAACATTATCATCAGATGGTACATTCTCATAATTCAAACTAACAGGTAAGTGAAGTACTGAATTAACAACAGATTCAGTAATATCAAAATAATCTTGTCCTAAGTGTAGAACAATCTTACCCGATTGACTCTGAGTAGAATCAATTACCTCAGCATTCTCCCAAGCTAGTGTAACAGCTGCTTGATTAATTTGTGGAGATGCTGTCAATGCATAACTTAATGGTCCATATGCCAGAAAGTTCATGATTGGATGAAAATCAGTTGACACTCCTTTCTTGTTGGTGATAGCTGCTACATGATTGTTTGTCATAAAATCAAAGTCACCAAACTTGAAGGCTACTGATTTAGGTAATCTTCTTTGAGCTGCCATTTTTGATCTGAAAAGAACTTGAAAAATTCTTGAAATGGATTAGTGATTTTGAAAACTCGAGAGTGTTTTTGCTTTAGAGAATGTGAAATTAGAGAAAGCAATTACACGATTAGAGTTTCAAAACAAATATATTTCACAAATCTTTCAGACCACTATCCCACGTCGACACGTAGATTGACAGGTGCCAGTCCCTGAAAAGTGCGGTTACCCACGATTTTTGGAAAATAAAATCCAAGATTGATTTTCATGAAATAAATCAGGGTATTATTAAAAATAAAATCAATACTGATCAGCTTCATTTTCCTGTTGTGACTTCTCATCAAAATAATCACTAAAAGCAATGTGATTTAAAAATAATAATAATTCTCAAATCCTGATGGTCACACTTGAAATCCTGATCAATATCATCCTGATTCCAGAGACTTAATATGGAGTTTCCACGTGGCATTTTTCTTTTATCTGAAAAAGAAATAAACAATTAATCTGAACTGAATCAATTGATTAGATATATTCGACATTTCTTGAGAACAAGAAATACAGTCACACGCAATAATTAGCATCTGACTTCATTAAAAATTCCAACTGACTGTTCAGCTTCTCACGTCTTTCTATAAAAGAAACAGACGTCTTATGCCATTCTCCATAAACCTAACATCCTGTTCTTGATCATCTCTTTGAAGAGACGACTTTTCTCATCGAACCAATCATGAATGGAGTAGTTTCAGATAATATCCAGAGGTTTTTCCTAGAACATCCATCTGTTGGATACAATCTTCCCCTAACCTCCTCAAAACTTGAGGATGAAGAATTTGGCCGAGAGTCTGAGGTTGATCTTGATGGAAATGCTATTCCTTTAAGTTAGCTGCTCTCATTCAAGTCGCCCAGACAAGGAATCCAAGAATAAACGAGACTGTTCAAATCCCCTTATGGATTTCTTGATGCTCCTTGTCCTGTATCTCAGAATCCATATTATTAGACAAGTACAGAATTATCAGTAGAAGTTAGACAAAAAGATGTTGTATTTCATTTCCATGTATGTAATGCTTTCAATTAATGAAAATACAATTTCTTGTTATCTACTTGTCTTTTGATTATTGAATGATGTATAAATTATCAGTATGCAAATATTAAAACTTGCTAGCATAGACTTAATACATCACATAATTAGATTATTACACGAAGTAAACGTCAGGATCTGAAACAATTTTCACAATCCTGATACTGACACAATATTGATGACGTCAGCATCCTGATAACAAATCTAATCCTGATGATTAAAAAACAAGTCTATCATATTGAAATTTATCAAGGCAAAGTGTTATAGCTAAAGCATTTAACAATCAAATATAGATCCTGACAAGAATATCAAGTCTATAAGCTAAAAACAACATACCTTGCTGCTATTGCAGATGTTAAAGATCTAAAAATTTAACATTCCTAACTCACTTACTAATCTACTGAATGTAGTCTCATCAAGTGGTTTAGTTAGAATATCTGCAAGCTGTTTGTCAGTAGGAACAAAATGAAGTTCCACAGTACCATTCTCAATATGTTCTCTAATAAAATGATACCTGACATCAATGTGCTTAGTCCTTGAATGTTGAACTGGATTTTCTGCAATTTTAATAGCACTAGTATTATCACAAAACATAGGAATATTACTAAGTGTCATACCATAATCCATCAACTGATTTCTTATCCAAAGGACCTGTGCACAACAACTGCCTGCTGCTATGTACTCAGCTTCTGCAGTTGAGGTTGAAACAGATTGTTGCTTCTTGCTTGCCCAAGAAATCAATCTATTTCCCAAGAATTGACATGTACCTGTAGTGCTTTTCCTGTCTATCTTACACCCTGCATAATCAGAGTCTGAATAGCCAATTAGAAAGAAATCAGATTCTCTAGGGTACCACAAACCAAGATTTGGAGTTCCTTTGAGATATCTAAAATTTCTCTTCACAGCAATTAAATGAGATTCCTTAGGATCACTTTGGAATCTAGCACATAAACAGGTAGAAAACATTATATCTGGTCTACTTGCAGTTAGATATAACAATGAGCCTATCATGCCTCTATAACTAGTATTATCCACACTCTTTCCCTTAGGATCAGAATCTAGTTTAGTGGCTGTTGCCATGGGTGTTTTTGCAACTGCACAGTCTTGAAAGTCAAACCTTCTTAAAAGATCTTTGATATACTTTGACTGATTAATGAAAATACCAGTCTCAGTCTGTTTGACCTGCAAGCCTAAGAAATAATTTAATTCACCCATCATGCTCATCTGATACTTAGACTGCATAAGCTTGATAAACTTAGCACACAATTTTTCATTAGTAGAACCAAAAATAATATCATCAACATAAACTTGAACTAAAAGCAATTCACCTTTTATCTTTCTAAAGAATAGAGTTTTGTCAATTGTACCTCTTGTGAAGCTATTTTCAAGAAGAAATTTAGACAAAGTCTCATACCATGCTCTTGGTGCCTGCTTTAGTCCATAGAGTGCCTTGTCAAGTTTGTAGACATGATTTGGAAATTTTGGATCAACAAATCCAGGTGGCTGTTCCACATACACTTCCTCATCAAGTTTGCCATTTAGAAAAGCACTCTTTACATCCATCTGGTATACCTTGAATTTTGAATGAGCTGCAAATGCAAGAAACATTCTGATTGCTTCCAATCTTGCTACAGGTGCAAAGGTCTCATCATAATCAATGCCTTCTTCCTGAGAATAACCCTTGGCCACCAGTCTTGCTTTGTTTCTTACAATCATACCAGATTCATCTAGCTTGTTTCTGAAAACCCATCTTGCACCAACAATAGATCTATCTTTAGGTCTTGGTACCAGTTTCCAGACTTTGTTTCTCTCAAACTCATTTAACTCCTCCTGCATTGCAATTACCCAATCAGGATCCTGTAAGGCTTCTTCAACCTTCTTAGGTTCATTCTTTGAGAGAAAGCAACTATACAAGCATTCATTTTGAATTGATCTTCTAGTTCGAACACCACTATTTGGATCACCAATAATCAAATCTTCAGTATGATCCTTTGTCCATTTTCTAACAGGTGGTAGATTATCTCTGCTAGACTCTCCCCCTAAGTTAGTGGTATCTCTTGTAGAAGAATTCTCTCTGCCTTCAATAACTCCCCTTTGATCAATAGAATCAGTAGATTTCATATTGCTGCTAGTTACTGATCTTTCCTCAGTAGACTCTGAAAAATCAGTTCCTGATGGAGTAGACTCTGAATAGCTAGTCTGCTCCTGATGATCACTGTGTTCTCTTTGATTTATTTGCTCCCCCTCAACAGTAGCATTCCTTTGAGAAGCAATAGAAATTCCTTCTGTAGAACCTTCATCATCACTGGAGAGTATCTCAGAATTCTTCAAATTTTCAAATTCCAATTTGTCATGGCTTTCATCAATTTGCAGAATTCCAAATTTCTTATCATCAAATGCAACATGAATTGATTCCATAACAATGTGAGTTCTGAGATTATAAACTTTGAAGGCCTTAGATGCTGAATATCCTAGAAAAATTGCTTCATCCGATTTGGCTTCAAATTTTCCAAGTTGTTCTGGATGAACTTTTAAGACATAGCATTTGCATCCAAAGATGTGAAAGTATTTTACACTTGGTTTCTTTCCTTTGATCATCTCATAGGGAGTTATTCCATGACTATTTACCAAGGTACAGTTTTGAGTGAAACATGCAGTGTTAATAGCTTCTACCCAAAAGTAGGTTGGAAGTTTTGCATCTGCAAGCATGGTTCTTGCTGCCTCTATGAGAGTCCTGTTCTTTCTTTCCACTACACCATTTTGCTGAGGTGTACCAGGTGCAGAAAACTTTTGAGTGATTCCATTGCTGCACAATACTCCTCCATTGTAGAATTCTTGAATTCTGTACCATTGTCACTCCTAAGTACTTTGACTTTGTACTCAGAGTTATTCTGAATATTCTTGACAAGTTCAATGATTTGCTGAGGAGCTTCATCCTTCTTGTGTAGAAAGAACACCCATGTGAACCTTGTGAAATCATCCACTATCACTAGAGCAAATCTTTTCTTACTGATAGACATAATGTTTACTGGACCAAACAGATTAAGATGTAGCATGTGAAATGGTTCAGTAATTGAATTTTCAGTCTTGCTCTTCTTCTGCTGCTTGTCAAGTTCATAAGCTCTCAGTTTTCCATATACTGCCTCTAATGATATTTCATCCAGATCATTAGCTTCCTAAAAAAAGGCAAAGCTTTCATGAACTTTGTATTCATATCCTCCAAGTCATAATATTTACCGTGCATGGCCATCTCATTGATGAGTTTTGTAAACCTATCAAAGGTATCAGTAAGTGACTCACCAGACTTGGATTCAAAGTACTCATACTGTTGTATAAGTAGTGTCCTCATATTCTTCCTGACAGGCTTAGTTCCTTCACAGTGAACCTTAAGATTGTCCCATATATCCTTAGCAGTTTTACAAGAGAGAACATAGTTAGTGAGAACAGAATCAAGACTGTTGAATAATATGTTTCTCACTTTAGCATCTTTAAGAACATTCTCCTTGTCCTTATCTGACCACTCAAATTTTGGCTTCTCTGCTGTATGTTCTGGAACAACCACACCATCAACAGTTGCTTGTCCAATGATCTTTGTTGGAACAAAAGGTCCATCTCTGATTCTGTCAAGATAATCAGGATCTGTTGCTTCCAGATGATGCAACATCTTTACTTCCCATAGAGTATATTCGTTTCTCTTGAGCATAGGAATCTTAGTATTCCCATCCTTGTAACCAGACATGATTGTAGATCTTTATGATTATTCGAAATCAACCTGCCCTGATACCAATTGTTAACTCGAATAACTTGTAAAAGGGGGGGTTGAATACAAGTTATATAATCGTGTCTGATTTTTGCTTGGTTATATGAACAAGAATAAACGAATGAATTAAACTCTGTTTGTATTAATAAGATCAAATACAAACTCTACCAAAGGTGTACAATACCTTTAGCAGCTGCTGACAAAATAAATTTCTCTCTGTTTGCACTCTCGTATACTTACGATTGCAAACCTCATGAACACCTTTTACAATGATATAGAGAGAGTATTTATAATGCTACCTATCAACTAATCACAGAAAAATAATCTATACATGACAATGTTCTACTGTCCAGTTGATAGTTTCCATCAATAGAAAATTCTTTCCTTCATAATACCTTCTTGCTTGTTCTTCAAACAACGATCCTGTTTTATAGCACTTGCCAGTTTCTGTAGCATCCATAATGACATCATCAGTAACACGACTGATATCAGGATTCCATCTTGCATCAAGATCTAACCATCCTATCAGTACTTGATCAGTATTTGACTTGACATATCAGGATTCGATCTCAGTTCCTGACGTATAGTACTTGATGCACTGTTCATTCCTAACTAAACTTTACAGATAACTGTCTAACACATATTTCCTATACAAAGTGCTAAATCCTTTATAAATCAGGATATACAGGAAATATAAGTAAAATTCTATTCTTAACATCACAACTCATGAATTATTCCTAACACTAAAATTGATCTGAGAAGTGGGTATCATCAGATGAGGATACGTGAAGGAGATGAGTGGAAAACAGCCTTTAAAACGAAACAAGGACTATATGAGTGGATGGTAATGCCGTTTGGGCTATGCAATGCCCCAAGTTCCTTTATGAGACTTATGAATGAAGTGTTGAGACCATTCTTAAACAAGTTCATTATGGTGTACCTTGATGATATTCTGGTATACAGTAGAGATAACATTGAACATTTTTTTCATCTACGAAGATTGTTTGAGAAACTAAGGGAACAAAAACTCTATGGCAAGATGGAGAAATGTAGTTTCATGGTACCAAGCATCACTTTCTTGGGCTACATCGTCTCAACGGATGGTGTGAGAGTGGATCCAGAAAAGGTTGAAGCCATATCAACATGGAAGGTTCCGACAAATGTACACGAAGCAAGAAGTTTCCATGGCCTTGCATCATTTTACAGAAGGTTCATCAGAAATTTTTCAGCTATTGTGGCCCCCATTACTGAACTGATGAAAAAAAGGGAGTTTAAGTGGACAGAAGCTGCTCAAAAGGCTTTTGGAGGAATTAAAGACAAAATGTGCAGCACACCAATCCTAGCCCTACCAGATTTTGACAAACTGTTTGAAGTAGAGTGTGATGCAAGTGGAATAGGAATTGGAGCCGTTCTGGTACAAGAGAAGAAACCAGTTTCATTTTTTAGTGAGAAGTTGAGTGGGGCAAGGCTGAACTACTCTAACTATGATCGTGAATTCTATGCCATTGTTCGTGCCTTAGATCATTGGTCACACTATTTGAGGCCAAAGCCCTTTGTCCTATACTCCGATCATGAAGCCTTGAAATACATCCATGAATAACAGAAGCTGAATCATAGACATGCGAAGTGGGTGGAATTTCTACAATCTTTTACCTTCTCTTCAAAATACAAGGAAGGAAAGACAAATGTCGTGGCTGATGCGCTGTCAAGGAGATCGTACTTGCTAGCTATGGTAGATACAAGGGTAATTGGATTTGAGCACATTCAAGATCTATACAAGAGCGATCCGGATTTTTCCCAAGAGTTCCAAAGCCCAACCAAGAACTATTCACTGCAAGATGGTTTCTTGTTTCATGGAGACAAGTTGTGTATTCCAAGCTGTGGAGTTCGGGAGCTCTTAATCAGAGAGGTACACAACGGTGCTATTGCTGGTCATTTTGGTGTGCACAAAACATTGGAAATGTTGAATGAAAACTTCTACTGGCCAAATATGCTCCGTGATGTGCAGAAAGTGGTGTCCAGGTGTGCTACATGTTAGAGATCAAAGAGTTCATTCTCTAAAGGCCTATACACTCCTTTACCAGTTGCTGATTCGCCATGGGACAGTGTGAGTATGGATTTTATTGTAGGTTTGCCTAGAACTCAAAGGGGCAAGGATGCAATCATGGTGGTCGTGGATAGATTCTCAAAAATGGCTCATTTTGTTCCTATGCATAAAACTGATGATGCACAACATGTGGCTGGGCTCTACTTTAAAGAAATAGTGCATCTTCATGGGGTCCCAAGGAGTATTGTATCAGATAGAGACTCTAAATTTCTAAGTCACTTTTGGAAGAGTTTATGGAAGCAGGTTAGCACAAAACTACTGTTCAGTAGATCTCATCACCCACAGACAGATGGTCAAACAGAGGTGACCAATAGAACTTTGGGAACATTGCTACGTGGGCTCATTAGCAAGACTCAGAAAGATTGGGACATAAAGCTTGCTCATGCTGAATTTGCATACAACAGGTCACATTCCTCTACAACTCAAAGGTCACCATTTGAGATTGTTTATGGCATTAATCCTTTCCTGCCAATTGACTTGTTGTCGTTCAAAAAAGAAGACATTCATGTGGATGCACAGAAAAGATTGGAAGTGTTCATGAAAACTTGTGCAGATGTGAAGACAAGGATAGAAAAAATGAATGAAGTATACAGGGCACGTTCCAATAAAAACAGGAAGCAACTAGTGTTCAAAGTAGGTGATCTGATCTGGTTACATCTTCGAAAAGAAAGGTTCCCAAGCAAACCCAAAAATAAACTCATGCCTCGAGCAGATGGTCCATTTGAGGTGCTGGAAGTCTATGGTGACAGTGCATACAAGATTAATCTTCCAGATGATTATGGAAATGTCAGTGCTACCTTCAACGTTGGTGATCTGTCTCCTTACTTAGATGATGTGAATTTGAGGGCAAATTCTTTTAAAGGGGGGAGAGAATGATGTGGATTTGAAAGGTACTTCAGATGTGGAGGCCATTACCTTGCTACTGAATCCTATAGGTTTTAATCTGGATAAAAAACAGACTTGGGTATGTAGGATTGGAACATTGGATGGACAGATTGGCTTAGAATAATATTCTGGAAAGAAGGTGATCAGCTCTTTTCTTTATATTATTCTATTGTGTGGCTTGGTGGGTATTCCACTTGTATTATTAGGTTCTATTGTGTGGCTTGGTGGGTATTCCACTTGTATTATTAGGTTGTATTGTGTGGCTTGGTGGGTATTCCACTAGCTGTTTGTTACTGTTTTTATGGCTTGATGTGTGGCCCATTATAGCTTATTAATTCAGTATAAATGCTGAGTTATATCAAGCATTTGAGGCAGATTTGAATAAAAAAAACTATAAGCTTATGCTTTTGAGAGCTTACACATTGTGTGCTTTCTTGCTGTCTTTCAAGTTGAGTGATTCTTTTGAGAGGGAGGGGCTAATTAACCTGTCCAGTGATTGGTCAAGGTTCGTTGGTAAGACGTGAGTGTGGTTCAGTGATTGTTCCAACATTCAGTCCGTATCTTTTAGGACTGATTAGTCCAGTACTTTTTTTAAAAATTTTAAACCTTCAAAAACAGCATCCCCTTATTCTGCATCACGATGTCATGGCCATATTTCGATTTGAGTAGTCTAACCCATCGAACAACCTCTTTACTCAAGCTTTAAAATAGAGATATCTAATTCATAATTTAAATAAATAGGTTATTTGAAAAATTAGATATATAGTGATGATTTAGAACATTTCCAACAATCTCTCTGCTCAAACTCTTGGCCTAGCTTGATTTTAACGAAATTTTCTAAAAACAAGCTCCAAGAAACTCTTAACTCTTTCTCAAATAGTTAAGAACTCTTCCACCCTCATCTCATCAATAGTCTCTCTCCTCTCCTTATTCCATTATTTAATAATATATATCTTCATTTCTAATGTTTTCAAAATATTACTTTTTTCTATCCAAATAGGATTGGTACTTTTACTAATAGAAAATGATAACAAGTGATTTAAGAGGGATAAATAGAGAAATTGTTAAAAATGACAATTATTTAAAAGTGCTAAATAGCTAAAAATTGATATTTTATATTATTTTTGAAGAATATATTTAAGAGTTTGTTGTAGTTTTTTTTTTTTTTTTTTGAAAAAGAAGAGTTTGTTGTAGTTGTTCTTATACATTCTATTCCCCAGGATAAGCTATTAAAAAGCAGTACGCGGGAATGAATTTTAGTACTAATTAAAAAGACTAACCCTAGAAATACATATAACTTGGGTTTTTCCCCATTGAGAGAGAGAGAGCGAGAGAGAGACAGAGAGAGAGAGCAGCAATTGAAGAAGAAAATGCCATCGTTTCCTCATCCAGAATCAGTCACCATCTGTGAAATCAATAGAGATCTCAGTACGCCTTATATTATGCTCTTTTAATTTTTCCCAATTCAGCACTTTTTTTACTCACATACATATGTATATTTATCACGCAGTTACAGCAGAGACTTTCTCTGATGATCAAGCTAAAGAAGCTTATGGCAAATCACTTGTATGTTCATTAATTTGCTCATTCTTATCCGTGTTTCTGTACTTTATTTGTGTACCCTAGCTTTATTTTAATATTATATTAATTTCTTTTGTTCAATTCAAGGGGATTACTTTTACTCCGATACAGTTTCAATCTGATTATCTAGTAAATGCTGATGATGACACCGGAGTTCGAAGTAAAACTGTACTGCAGTCGATCCTTAGTGGTTCCTTGGAAAGCCTTTTTCGCCCAAACAGTGTATGTACTAATACCCTAATTACTATCAATTACTTATTGTTCCCATCGAGATATTAGATAATGCCTGAAATGTAAAGTTGATAGGTAGCTGTCTTGTATCACGTTGAAACCTAATTATGTCTATTGATGTATACATAACATACTCATTATTGCTTATGGTCGATTATTTTGTTTAAGAAGCTATACATAGCTTCACTCACAGAAGCTACTTGATATCAATACGTTTGGAATGTTTCATTGCGAGTTGGATCACACAACAATGTTATTTTTTCCAATTCACATTCTAAATGCTTCTATTCAAACTTAAGAATGATATATGTACTACAATATGGGTGGGGATAGATAATCAATATGTTCCCCAAACTATGTAGGCAAAACTATTACCAGAAGTTGATTTTCACGGAATTAGTTGGCATCAACATAAACGTATAATAGCATTTACCTCTGGGCCAGATCAGGTGACTGTATGTGATTACGATGATTCAGGTCAGTCCATTGTTTCTATATGTTGTTTGTAGAGAGTCTAAGATTACAATATAAATGGCTAAAACTTTTTTTTTTACCCAAGCATTCCTCAGTCATCACTTTCTCAGTACCTGTTAAGAGTTATACTTAATACCATCAACTTTTATTTTTTTTTGCAGAAGGGAAGGAGACGTGCTTCTTGATCAGCGAGTCCCAAAGAAGTGTTAAAGCTCTGGAGTGGAGACCAAATGGTGGGAGGACACTTTCTGTAGCATGCAGGTAATACTACTGCCATATTTTTTAACTTCACAATTAATTCTTTTTGTTAACAGATATGAGTTGTTTTTGGCTTTATATATCAATTTCATTACTAATCATAATGCTGCTGGTACACACAGAGGTGGAATTTGCATCTGGTCTGCTTCTTATCCTGGCAATGCAGCGCTTGTGAGATCGGGAGTTACTGCAGGAACCATTTCCGGAAGTTCTGGAATTCGGTGGACACTAGTGGATTTTCTCCGAGGACATGCTGATGAACAAGTTACTGCACTGTCATGGAGTCCAGATGGAAGATATCCAAAATAGTTTTGATTTGTTAATTTACTTTAGTCAATTACTTCCAATTTGAAACTTGGATAAAGTATCATCTTTATCATCCATACTATTATATAGTAAGGCATGCGGCATGCCAGCATCCTTGACTCCTTGATCTATTAGTCTACACTCTTTCTTAGTCTTTGGTGTCCTGTAAATTGTTTACCTTGTATCATGTTCATGTGGTTGAATTTTAGATTCCTTGACTGATTCCAACATATTTGGCATCTGCATCATATGAGAGCTCGTCTTTTACTATCTGGGATGTTGCACAAGGTATTTGCCATTGTTTCAAGCACACTAGTAAAGCTTGTTAGTACAAATTAGCAGATTGTTTTCTGTTGGATGATGATTTTTCAATTATGAAAATTTGAAAGTACGCCCTTCTATCTAAGTTCCTTAAACGTATGATTATTTAGTTGAGTAATGATGACATGTCAGTCCAATTCAGATGTTAAATTTCAGGATGTCTTCTTTCAAGCTATTGTTAGGTCCGTGAGCCTAAATCCCCGAACATGTACACTATATTAATATTTGTGATGGGACTATATATCAATTATTCATAGTAATTTATTTACAATTATATTTAATTAACTTGCGAATAATTTATCATAAATTTTCTTAATATATTTTATTTGGCTTCTTTTTAAATATTAAAAGGATATCATTTACCAGTTACGACCCAGCTTATGCAAGCCTTAGATCCAGACAAGATTTGGCCAGGTGCATGAATCCTTTTGTGCCATTTTGATCATATCTTGCTATATCGTATAAGCCTCTTGTCAAGCTGTTCCTACATCTAAATTTTAATGTGTTCTGATCTACATTTACTTCTTCCAAGTCCAACTAGATGTAATAAACCAATATTGTGGCATGATGGTCTACTTTGTGAATATGTTAATATTTTAATTTCCAACCTATTATCTTCGTCTTTCCTCAGTTATTGCTGCCTCCCCTTCCCTATAGATGTCTAGATTTCAGTATATCATACATGTGGCTATCACATTTTATGTTTAGAGTTCCTTGTGTAAATTTGCAGCTTATATATACTCCTTCAATCTTGTACATACAGTTCGTTTAAAGATATTTACAGCAATTTATTTTATCCGTGCGATGTTTTTTGCCAAGCTTATATTATCTAATCTTAATGTTCAATCAGGGCTAGGTACTCCAATTCGACGGGGCTTAGGGGGAATATCAATACTTAAGTGGTCTCCCACTGGAGATTATTTTTTTGCCGCAAAACTGTAATGTCATTTTGCAGCTGTCTGTCAGTTATCTACTTTCTGTTAATCCAAATCAATAATGTGAAGTATTAGTGATGTATTTTTTTGTTTTATTTTCTTTTACAGTGATGGGACATTTTATCTTTGGGAGACGAGTACATGGACGTCAGAACTATGGTCCTCAACTAGTGGTCTTGTCACGGTTAGTAGAAATTTCACCAAGTTTTGAAAGGGTAGTGATAAATTACCGAGGTCACTTGTTAGTTGGAAAATCATTGTTTGAGTAATATAATTGATCCATCCTTGTCAGGAGTAACACTTGGTCATTGTATCATACAAGCTTCCTTCTGAAATGAGTATATCACTGAGGAGTTCATGTACCTATGAGCTGTTGCTAAGCTATTTGAATTAATTCTATTAAGTTTTACTAGCTTAACTGAGTAAATTGTAAAATGTTCTGTTGTCTGATCTTACACGAGCAGAACATATTTCGGAGCCCATTCCCGAGTTAGAACTTAGAAGGGATTCAGGTAGCAAAGTGGAGGTTTTTTGGATAATCTTTTTGTGTTCCACTCGCAGCCCCTCTGGGGAGTATGATTCTGATTTACCTTAACTATTATGTTATGATGTAGTAGTCGCACGCAAAATGTGTTGAAGTGCTGTATATCCTTCTGACTTGTAATCTCTTACTATGACATTCTATGTCCTCGGGTCCATATGTAGCAGGTCAAATTTATCGAATCATGTAGATTTTATGTTCTGTGATTGTTCTTTTGTTTGTTTCTTAGATTCGATAATGTGTGTGTGTGTGTACTGCACCTGGTCCCGAGAGCTTTAGTTAAGTTAAATTTATAAAATACCACTAAAGTCTAAAACCACACAAAGTTTAAAGCTTCACCAGAAATCTGCGAATTGTAATATGATAAAAATTAGATTGAGCATGATGCATCACTGAGTTTGTATGTTGAAGGTTTCCGGTTATTGTTGGCCGAAGTAAGCATGATGCCGTGATCTTATCCATTTCAAATAGAAAATAGAACACTTAAGATGTCCATGTATTGGGAAAGAAAGTAATACTATTTTAAAGTTATTGAGAGGGGTATTTTTCATTGTGAAATTTAGTGCCACATCAAACGGTGACATTGCAAGAGAATTAAGTTACGAGGATGTGCTACATGATTTCTTGTCATTGGTAGTTCTGTTTTACAAATAATCGAAATTTGCTTGTGTCAGTTTGAGTCATCTTTTAGGCACGAATCATTTTTTTTTGTTTACAATTGTTAACTAAATTTTATTCATTACCAGGGTGCATCATGGGATCCTGATGGGCATATGGTACTAATTGCTTTCTCTGGATCTTCAACATTAGGTTCTATTCACTTCGCATCAAAACCACCATCACTGGGTATGCATTTTCTTTCATCATTTTCTCATTTCCTCACTCCTTACATTATTCAAAAAGATGTTGTGAGACTTGATTTGAGGCTTAATCCTGGGATACAATTTGTTGAATATTTTGAAAATGGACTTTCCAGCATCTAATCAGAGCAAGTGCTGATTGTTTATAATAAGAATTTATGGGCTCATAGGATGTACCGATGTAGGCTCAACGTCAGGAATACACCTTCTTAGAACATTGTCCGGACCAAGCTTAATAAGAAAAGGCTCATCCTGTCAAAAAGATTCAGCCTGGTGCAAAAACTTTTTCTTTGGTCGATTATTATACTTAACAGGAATGATTTTGCTTACCAAACAGTTACTAAATTGAATTTTTGATCCCACTAACTTAGTTTCTTTGTGTAAATATTTTTTCGAAAATAAATGTTAAGCATGGATGGTGTCTGTTCATCTTTATTTTCTTATGCATGACATATCCATCTCGTGCTTTAATTGTAATGCTCTCTTTTGAAAAGAGTGATTACATTTCTTGTTTGGAAAAATCAGATACAAGACAGATCGTGATGCATCATGTATGCAACTTAAAAGTTACAATGAAATAAAACGAAGAAAAGGGAAGTTAGATTCTGTTATGTATGTCAGATCTTAATAAGCTGCAATTAAAGAAGTAACTGAGTATATGTATATATATATATATATATATATATAGGGAGGTGCTCAAATGAGACCCTCTCTTATAATGAGTCCTCCTCATATTTCATCTATTTTAAAGGGCCCCGCCAGGGGCACCCAATAGAAAAAAGTCTTATAATTCTACCCTTTATTCATTCATCAAAAATAATTTAGAAAAAAATAATTTTTTTTTTCAAAAAAAAAAAAATGATGATGTGGCAGTAGTTTTTTTTATTTTTTAAAATTTCTTTTTTTAGATTTTTTTTTTGATGAATGGATAGAGGATATAATTATAAGACTTTTTCGTATTGGGTGCCCCTGGCGGGGCCCTTTAAAATAGATGAAATATGAGGGGGACTCATTATAAGAGAGGGTCTCATTATAAGAGGGGTTTGGAAAACTGACTTAACAGAAAAGAAAGAACTTGAATAACAGCAACCCTCGAATGCCACAATCCTTTTTGTAGTCCAGATATAATTTGATTTCCTAAAGAATTGATGTACTTGAGTACTTTACTAATCTGAATTGTTTTCTTGGTTTGATTGAATATCACAGATGCACATTTGTTGCCGATTGAATTGCAAGAGATCCAGTCCTTGACCCTGAGGTAATAGCAATATGTGATTTCGATTGAAATACATTTTCATGTCCTATGTCTTTATAATCGGTTCTTTTTTTTTTTTGGGTACAAAAATGCTAGTAAATTTATATACCTTGGTAGTAGCAAGATTGTGATTACATAGATGTAGCACCGATGTTTCTTAGTGCTTGTTTGGTTGCACATAGGAAGTAACTTACCACAGGAATTTGTAGTACCTTTCTATGAAGAATACCTGGGAAGTGACATAAACTTGTTTGGTTGACAAAAGTAATTATATACTTCATGGATGACTGTTTACTCTATTTTGTTTGGTTTGAATGAATATTTACTTTTCATTAAATAATTATTGTCTCCTTCATTACAATTATATTTTAAGTTATTAACTATTTTTTTCTCTATTAATTAATTATATTTATTTTTAATTTTTTTATCTATATTAAAAGTTTGAATTCAAAAATTTTAAATGAATTGAAGCTGAACATTAAAATTACACTTCAATAATAGTATTTTTAATTACAAATCGTAGTATAGTAGTAACTAAAAGTTTAAACACCTAGAGGTTACTTAGTGGTTTAAAAATAAATATCAAGTCATGTTTTCGATATCTATAATCTATTATGAAAAAGAATTAGAAGGACATTAAAAAAAACTTGGATATTTTTTTTAAAAGGGGTAGAACAATGGATAAATGAGAAATTTTGAATTTTATAAAAACGTTAGTGAAAAAAATAAAATAACATCTAATTTTAATTTTTGAACAACTACTAAAATATCTCAATTTTCTATTATCTGTAGTTTATTTGTGTTATATTTTATATAATGCAGGAAGTGTGAATTACCTTTCCACCAAGTGTCACTTACACTTCCCTTTGTAAAACCAAACAGCTATTTAATTTCTCACTTCCTAGATATTTGAAATACCTGGATAAAAACCTGTCAACCAAACTACCTCTTAGAGTTTGGCGTTGATAACATTTCCATTATATCACTGCATTCCATTAATGAAAGATTTAGTGTAGTTTGCTTGTGAATGATATATATATAAGTGTGTGTGTGTGTGTGTGTGTTGTTGCTTGGGTAGTAGAGAGTAGTTTCTTGCATATTTGCACCTTGCAAACTATGGTTAATCTAAATTCTGACAAGCTCGAGAATACATACATATCAAAAACAGTCTTGATGTTTCCGGTAATTTATGCAGTCGAGGCATTGAGAAAATAGCGTGGGATGCTTCAGGGGAGCGATTGGCTCTATCATACAAAGTTGGGGAGAAGCTGTACGAGGGTCTTATTGCCATATATGATGTCAGGAGGACTCCCTTAATATCAGCGTCACTAGTGTGAGTTGATATTTCGCCAGTGAATGATATGTGTGTGTGTGTGTTTGAACAAGTATTATGTTGTAACTTGTAACTAATATTATCTCTGGGTTTGATGGGAAGGTTTAGTCATTTTCTCTTTTTTTGATGATCACTAGTGGGTTCATCAGAGGTCCAGGTGAAAATGTGAAGCCAATGTCACTTTCTTTTCATGACAAATTCAAACAGGGAGCGCTGCTGTCTGTGGTAAGCCATTTGAAATACTTCACAGTTTATAATATAATATTTTCTGATTTAGATGACAATTACATCAAGGATTTGTAGAAGGTAAGATCTTGTTTAGGGCATTGCTGAACAGATAATACTATTTTATGCTTCTTCTGTTTGCTAATACATATTGCGTTGCTCTATGATCTTTTTTGTTTTAGCTTGCAAGAACAGAACCACTATCTAACTAATAAAATTATATTCTTGTACAGTGTTGGAGCAGTGGTTATTGCTGCACCTACCCCCTTATATTTCATTAGCTATTTCCTCCCTGAATTCAGGTATCATGACTCAGGTTCTCTCATGTAGTACTAATTTCTGGCTGATAAAGTTTAAGTTGTAACAGACAGTACATATGTTTCCTATCGATGTAAATCCATTGTTTCAGGTCAAACTTTTAATGATGTTCCCCCATCCCTCTAAAACGTGCAATTACCCCTTGTATGTATATGTATCAGTGATCAAAGTTGGAGGATTCTAATCACCAAAAGGTGTAGCTGCCAGTTATTATAGAAGATGCAGTATTCGCCGATCAAAGACGGAGAATTGTTTCTAGCAAGGCTGGAATTGTAGCTGAAACATCACTTCCATTTAAATTCTTACAAGTTTCAAACCAAAGGAAATGTCTACTTGTTTTTATGCCTTGTGAATTGTGTTAACTTGGTGTCTACATTGATATGCTATTCTTTTTATTGAAATATTGAAATGTAATATCGTGTTCACCTATTTTTTAGTCTAATAGAATGGCACATTGGTACATTGGTATATTGTAACCTTTAACTTTTCTTTTTTTCGATTTCACCGCGATAAGGACAGTGCATTTTCAACATGAATAAATTAATCATACCAACAAAATAAAGCATATCATACCAACAAAATAAAGCATGTGATCTACATTTAATAATTATCATTTATTTTTTGTTAACATTATTTTTTTGAAACATATTATGATGATGAAATATAAGTTGAGTTACTTGAAAAATAATTTATTATTCAATTTTTTTTTGAAAATAAGCTATTGTGTATTGTATAGATACATCACACTCTTTAATTATATATATATGTGTTGTAGTAAAATTAAAATATCGTGTATTATAACAGAATGAATAAATCTCAATGAAAAATGCTAGAGGTACCAAATTGGGTACCAAAAATTGTTACCAAATGAATGTGATTGGTTATAATTAAAATGGGCCCGCCAGGGCCATCCAATTAAAACATTACAATTTGCCAAATCACTCATGCCATGTCATTTGGGAACTTTTTTGGGGACTAAATTTGGGGTCCCTAACTTTTTTGGGGACTAAATTTGGGGTCCCTAGCACTACTCAATCTCAATAGTTGATTATACATAGTTCATGATTGAGATTAATCCTAAATTCTAATCTAATTTTATATAATATTCTAATTTGAACTTAACCATGTAAAAATTTGAAAATGCTTTAAACGTTTATGAAATGTATGGATGTATGGTGGGGGCAAAATAAGCAAATCCATGATCACATGCTTACTAAGATTTGTTAATTTATTTATGTATGCATATTTGCATATTGCATAGTATTATTGTACTGTTGTATAATCGGTCTATGTAGGGAACTTTCGGATTAGAAATTGTTTATCTGACGTACAAATGAATGTATTGCAGGTAATTTTTTTGCCACCTTCGAATAGAATTTATATTTTAATGGGTTAATAGGCAGTTACATCACTGAAGTGATGGATAACTTTAAGTGGTCTACCGAGTCAAAAAAGCTTTCAAACGAATCATTAAGTAATATATAAATTTTATTTTGGTTTCTTCCGTCAGTCCCGTTAGAAATCTAACGGAAAGATGATTAGGATTGCTGATTTGGTTGCAGTCAGCTGTGGACGTTACCAAATCCAGGCTTTTTGGATGATTTAAGCTTCAAAATGAGTTGGAACAAGGCGGAGGTGAGTGGCGATGGTGAACAGTTGGGGAGAGAAAGAGATAGCGAGAGAGATAAGAGAGACATGAGAGGATAACAGCTGATGGGATTGGTTATGTGGCATCCTAGCTGGCAATTACGTGTGTGTTGACTAACGTTTTTCGTTAAAAATCAATAGGACTTAACGGCCGTGAAAATTTTAATTAGTTCAATAATCAAATTGTAATCTTTAATTAACTTAGTGATTCGTTTGAAAGCTTTTTTGACTCGATAGGCCACTTGAAAGTTATCCACCACTTCAGTGATGTAACTGCCTATTAACCCATATTTTAATAAACAATACTCACTCTGTCTCTAAAAACATTTCCCATTTACTAAATCGGGACTATTCAACACCCACTATTCCACCCACTACTCCAAAAAAACAATATTCAATACCTACTATTCCACCCACTACTCCTTAACAATAATATTCAATATCCACTACTCCACCCACTACTCCAAAAAAAACAATATTCAATATCCACTACACCTTAAAAATAATATTCAATACCTACTACTTCTTACAAATAATATTCAATACCCAGTTTTTCTTAAAACCCGTATTTTTAGTCAAACGGGCAAAGTAAAAAGAGACGGGAGTATACTTTAAATTTGTTTAACTTCAGTGTCGTACCAATAGCTAATGCGTAATCTTTGTTCACTATTAGCCTCTAGATTGAATTATGGGATCACTAGTTTGAAGACGAGAATTTTGAATGGGGTTCGAACTTGTACACCATTTGTCATTAGAGAAAGGAGCTCTCTTCTCGTAGTCAAGGCAACTGCGGATATTGACGGGACGGGGTCGGATGCTCCTGAGAGCAAGGAAAACACTGATTCTGTTGATAAGCTTCCTTTAGAGTCTAAAATTCAGTTAAACTTGAGGCAATGACGAGGATGAAGTTGGCAAAGAAAATCAGGCTTCGACGAAAGAACTTGTCAGGAAGGGACATTCGAGGAAGAAAGGCAGGTGGCCACCTTCAAAGATGAAAAAGAACAAGAATGTGTGAAACATTTTTTACCAAAAATATGCGTTCTTATAAATTTTCAAAAGTAACGGTTCCTCACCTTTGTCGAGATTTGAAGGTTTTGGATTTTGCTCGAATCAATCATATGAATTTACATAAATGTTGAAATTATGGACTCTGGAGTATTGCGAAATAGAATGAAGCAAGGGGAGCACCATCTGTACCGAGGGCATCATACAAATGAAATAACATTTGCTAAAATTATGCCCTCTGTACAGAGGGCATCATACAAATGAAATAACATTTGTACAGAGGGCATCATACCTATAAGTAGAGCGGGCAATCGGATCGTGTCGTGTACTTTCGTGTCGTGTACTTTCGTGTTTCGTGTACTTGAAGGTGAAACCCGTATCCACCCGAAACAGGATTCGTGTACTTGAATATGAAACCCGTATCCACCCGAAATGAATTCGTGTACTTTCGTGTCGTGTTTCGTGTATATATTATATAAAATTAAAAATAAAATTTAGTTAAAATTTATTAGTAAATATTATATTCATATGAAATATACATTAAATGTTTTACATTTCCATATATAAATATAAATACAACTCTATAAAAACTTGTAAATATGTATATTTTTGTGTAAAATATATATCCTTATAAAAATATATTAATATATACATAAAATCTATAAGTAGTAAATTATTAACATCTTTATTTCGTGTACTTTCGTGTACCCAAAATGAAAACCCATATCCGACACTAAATCTATCGTGTAATTTCGTGTTCGTGTACTTTCGTGTTTCGTGTACTAAAAATCAAAACCCATATCCGTATTTTTTCGTGTCGTTTCGTGTCGTGTACCAAATTGCCAGGTCTACCTATAAGAAACAACACCCCCAACTCGAAGGCCAGAAAACTACTGATAACCTGCATCTGGGCCAAAATTGTTCATCATGATGTAGCTGTTGGTTAAGCATGTAAGAAACAGTACTAGCAAATACAAAATGTAAAAAACGAAATATAAAAAGTAAAAATGTAATCTGCAGTTTGAGATTTTAAATTTAAATTTCTGATTGTTTTAAACTATTTGCCTAGACGAGCTTTTAACTTTCTCCCCCGACATGTGCATGCATTGAGTTTCTTCCACAGTCATGAGACCACCTACTTCTAAACTTCAGTTCAAATTTTAATCAGAATTCAGAAGCATTAAACTCTTAAATTCTTTTAGGATGCTTTTTAATCAATTAGCAAGGAAAAACAAACTAATAAATTTCGCATAGTGATTGGCCATCCACAACAATCTAAATGGTCACCAGAAACATCTACATTATAATTCTCCATCGAAAACATGAGGAGAACTTATGATCATCCAATTGTTTAGGACAGTGAAGAAATTGCTCACTGTATGAATTTCATTAACATAAATGCCATTAATAACCAAAGTTTGTGTGCAGTTGTGCTGTTGTGCACCCTGCACCTGTATATATGATTATAGATTACCAGTTACTCACCAAGAAACAAGGACAATTACATGTTAAGGCTTGGTGATAATGAAAATAGTAAAGAGCATTTTCATTTCTATCACTTTCTTCTTCCCTCCTTGTATATTAGTAGTTATTATGGTGTTGATCTGTGTAGAGCATCAACTTGTCCCCTCATAGAGACTGTCTAGTCTGGATATGTTAAGACATCTATGGAAGTTAGGGAATGCTGAGAAAGTGTAACCACCATTCCTGTGCCATCAGCATCAACATCAGCTGTAAGTGGTGCCTTAACCGGTGCCACCTGGTAAACGTAAAATGGAGAACGTAATTTAGCAAAAACAATAACTTCGATGCATATGGTTTATTATCTTTGTTAAATTTGAGAGAATTCGACTGCCTGCTTATCTTCAATTGTTTTATACTACCATGTAGGTGTATATACTTTAAACTCATACTTAAAGCTTCTTACTTTAGATTCTAAAAAACAGATTGACCATCTTTTGATACACCGTGCATTAAAGTTGAAAGGGTACTTGTACACACTTAAGAATGTAGAATAGATAGTAGTCATACCTTTGCTGGCTTGTCGAAGGAATTCTCATCCAGGACATTATTAGAAGTAAGAATAGTGACTGTTGATGATTTTGTGTTGATCTTGACCCCGTTAATAATAATCTTCAGACTCACTGTGCCACTACCAAAGTTCACAAACTGGAGAGGAAATAGAAAGTAGATAACGAGGACCAGAAATCAGATGCAGAACCAAATATGTTCATGTTGAGGTAAGAGACTGAAGGCCGTTAATAAGAAGCTTGAAATATTCAAAATAAAACAATTTTTTTATTAAATTCTCAATTATTAAATTCTTCATCATGCACTTCAATTTGCACGAATCTGTCTGCATCTTGTACATGGTTAATATATAAGATTAAGGTTGTTTTGGCCATGAATGAGTTGAAGTACCTTTAGTCTCAAGTAGTACTCGGCATCATCTGTATTTTTCCATATAATAGCAGATGCAAGAACCGAAGTCGTTGAGTTTGCTTGGAGTGTCGAATTAAGAAGGCTCGCACCATTTGACTCTATGAAAAACTGTTGCATCCAGTAACTAGGAGTTCCATAGACCTGTGCAGAGTTGAAGACTATTGCATCGGGGTTCCAGCTGTATGAAAAACAGTTCTATGTTGGAATACTCTCTTACAGGAATTAATCTACTGAAACTAGGTAGGAGAATGCTTTGAAAGATAGGAAAGTGAACATACCGTCTGTCATGTGTGTTTACAAATAGAGGGGCGTAGCTTGCCATTTCAACAACATCACTGAAGCGGAACACACAGTACAAAGCCTTAGCAACTAAATTTATAAATGGTAAAAAGATGGAATGAGTATATAAATAGGTCAAAATCCAACGTAAATCCGTGGTCAAGTTTATTTTTGATGCTCTATCTAAGGTTTCGTTTAGGATTGTGTTCAGATTCTTTATTACGCGCCATGTTTACAGATTTTCACATTATAAGTTCTGCAAATTTATTTTCTGCATATGTGTTTGTGGATGGCGGCTAAGGAATTAATAATTTATGCACACTTTATATGTGCTTCAGTTTTACAGGCAGATGTACCACTGTGATTACATTTTGTATCAACTCATAACTTGTATGGAAAAGATTTTATGAGTTCTGTTGCTACTCGTTGTGACTTTGAAATCCTGGTTGTAGTGAACAATTTCTCCCTGGGTGGTTTTTCCCAATTTGTGTAGTCAAATTTCAGACACTCAAATTTCTCCTTTTGACTCCTTGGTAGAATATAAAAGAAATTCTAGTGCATCAAATCACCTCCAAGACTTTAATGCGACAAATATGCAAAATTACAAATATTGTAAGCAAGATAGACCTGTTCCTTTCAAGCCCGAGAAGAAATCCAGCTTCTGCCAGTGCTGCCAAAAGACTTCCTGTCCCAGCATCTTCTTTCTTAGTAACGGCATATTCACTTACAAAAGCCTGTATCAAAGTGTTAGTACTTAGTAGTGTCATAGGTAGCACCCTGATCTAAATACAGAAATCAACGGTAGGAAGTACATTAGACATACCTTCGGGCCATCTCGCGCTGAATAATCGAAAGCATGATACTTTGAAAACATGGTGTTTGCATCGCTATATATCTGATTGGTCCGGAGCACCAAAAATATTGTTATTATATTCCAAGATTCAAATCGACTGATATGTTTTCTAATTGGTACTTGTAAATTATAGTAGTATCATATATGAAGCTGCTTTGAAGTTAAGTATCTTACATGATAGTCATACATATCAGCAGGGTGATCCAATTTCTGGGAAGAACCATCACAGTTGGATATGATTTTTATGTCTGGATAAAAATGCTTTATAGCATCATAGAACCTAAGGTAGTTCCCTGAATCAGAAAAGCGAGTTAAAATGAATCTTGTTTGCACAAAATCTGTTCCAAGCTTAAAGCTAGAGTCTTCAAAGTCAATATTCTGGCATTTAAAAGTTAAGCATTGGACAAATAGAATTTGGCTCTCATGATAAATTTACCTAATTTTAGAATATATCTATATTGGGTTTAGTTCGGTGGATGAGTGCAGAACATATAGTACTCCATTCTAAAGTACTCCATTAAACTTTTCCCTATACATATATGATAATAATCTTATGCACACATTTAGTTTTGTACAATGGTGTTACAAAATGCATACCGCGGTAACTTTTCATTTGGCATTCCTCATTCCCAATAGCAACATATCTCAAGTCAAAAGGTTCTGGATGTCCCAGTGATGCTCGAACAGAACCCCATGTTGATGAAGCATCGCCTTTGGCGAACTCAAGACCATCAAGTACTTCCTGCAAGTGTAAAATCAAGGAAGGATCAGCATATACTTACCTTTTCAAATACTTCTGGATGTGTAACTAGAAGAAAGATAGGGATAGTTGCTTTCATGTCATAATAGTGGACTCAAACAGACCATTTTGAAGTATTTCAGAGCAGAAGCCAAGAAACATACATGAATAAATGGTAAGATAATGGATGTATTAACTTCGCCATGGAGACTGATTGCTGAGAATGTAAACATTTAGAAAAGAGCAAAGATAAATATCCATTTGAACTATTAAAAATTTTAAGAAAGAATAGACTGGAACTACAGATCATGTATGTGCAGAGTGTACCATTGTTAAATACCCATATTGGCAGTGCACCTAAGTCTTCTGCTAGCTGCAGAAAACAGTAGATCATCATTGACTTAAAGAATATGAAAGTCCATGAAATAACCAAGTATAACTAATGGACATTTACTGCAGGGAACCATATAACGTTACCTGTAAAAAGTCTAAGTGCCCCATTCCATCATCTGTCCAGTAATCCCAAACATCACCATAGTGTCCAGGCCTCTCTTCCCAAGGACCAATAGTGTCTTTCCAACGGACTGCATTAGGTAATCTATTACCTTCAATAAAACAACCACCTATCCAATACAAGAGAATTGTTCAGATTTTGTAGTCGCAATGCTAAAGCTTATACCAAATAGGCTCACAGGCAGTGCACACAGAAATACCCCCCCCCCCCTTCCCCTTCATATGTGAGAAGTTAGCAGCTAGCTCAAAACTTTAATAAATGCTGTAATTACCTGGAAATCTGACAAATGCTGGTTTAATATCTGCTAGCATTTTGAAAAGATCATTCCGGAAACCTTGTCCCTGTGCAGATACGTAGATAACTGTTAAGTAAAAGGGTGGATACTGAGCATTTACCTTCTCATTAAATATTACTATCCCAACTCCCAAAACTAGCTAAAATGGTAATTAGCAATTAGATATAAAACCGAGTAAACTTTCATAATTATCAATAAAGAGATCAATATTTTCATATTAATTAGTCATGGTTGAAGTGTCCTGTACAGGATATAAAAAATCTAATGATTTATGTGCATAAACAGTTACTTACCTTGTACGTGTCCACTGGCATTAATGAAACTTGATCAAACCATATCACTCCTGCTTGAGTTGTTGTCAACTGCAGTCTTGAATTTGGATCAGTTGCTTCCGCTGCCAACAAAAACTCCATCCTAGTCCAATTTGAAACACTAGAAGCTCTGCAAGAGTAATAATGAATCAGGCGCGGGATAAAATTCATCCAGATCCACAAATAGCTCTATTATATCTTACATAATGTTAACAGTAGCCAGTGTTTGTGATCCAGTTGAGTCTGTCAGGGATGCACATACATTTACTGGATTATATGAGCGAAGATATAGAATCAATCTATATTTCATCCCTTGTTCAATATTCTGCAAAAGAGAAGGATCCAAATGACAATATAATCTGTCAACTAGCAGAAGTAAGTCCCGGAGTCTTGTACAGGTAATCATGAAGATCAAAGATAGTTAATTTGCAAAACGCATGAACCTGATATATTATCATATCCTTAAAAGTATTTTTAGACAGTCAATTAGAAATATATATGAATGTTAAAAAGTTGGTGTACATGTTTATAGACCTTCACTTAATTTTTCAAATTTAATAGGAAAAGGAAAGAACGATATCCGGATATCTAGCCAAAGTCTAGCAAGACGAGGCACGGATAATGAGAGTGATTAGGCACATTAGCACAACTGGGTTATATCTATTTACCATTCCCCAAAATCCAGGGTTGTAAACCCCAACCCCTCGAGCTGGACAGATCGTTGGACCTTTGCTATCGCAGAAAACCTCCATACGAAGCGCAACTATATTACGCTTAAAGCACGAGGAACGGTCCGTTGATAAAACTAACAATGTTTCGTCTCCAAGTATTAACCAAGGAGCAATATCCGAGGGAGTGGCCTGGCCCCCAGCTTCGAAACCTGGGATTCGGATCAAGTGAATATCTTTTAAAAACTAGTAACCACAAGAATTTGCAAAATAAAATACATATACCTCCAAACCAATAAAACGTGTAGTGTAATGTTATCACTTCAAACTAAGAAACACATTATCTCTACAACCAACTTATCCTCAACTAATCCTCAGATAAAATCATACAAAAGAACTTGAAATTTTTACAGAAGAATCTCATGGTAACCAAGTATCAAAAGCTTTTCCCTTGTCTCGACAATAGATTAATTTGCAATCGAACATTCTAATAATTTTGCAAGTTTGATCAAGATATCAAGTTTAGACTAATTGACAAATGGTAATAAAAACATGTAAAGGAGTAAACTTCTGATTGCAGTGCCTTCCTATGCTGTGACCACATCTGAGAGAATTTAGTAATTACCTCTGTTGTCGACAAGCTCTGCCCACAAGCCACCAGCCCCAGCATGGTTAATTTCCTGTAGAATAAGCATATCAGAATTCACCTTCCAAGATTAGCTATGTGTTGGCAATCTTCGCATACATATAATTTTTTAACGATAATCGGCAAATTCATGTTAAAAACAGTAGCAAATTTGTCAAGTGTGGACTTGATGAAATCTATGCATCAACATATCTGTGCATTTAGCAAGAGTAGCATTACTGCTTGTTAGAAAAACTCACCTCAAAGAATATGCCAAACAACGTGTCTGGTATACTTCTCGTAGACCCTTTAGTAGCATTTACGATTAACTGCGCTGTAATATCAGTTCCAGCACATGGATAAAAAGCACATAACCCAACTAAAATGCAGACCAGAACACTGCAAGAACCTCTGCTGGAACCCATTTTTTTCCTTACAGCATTACAGTGCTTGGATTTTACACCTCCTTAAACAATGTACATAAACATAATTAGCAAGGCAGGTCTGCAAAGATAAGCAAAAGTCAACATCAACCTAAGTGGAGGGTCTTGACTGCTTGCATCATCCAAGTGGAATGCAAACAAGTTAGAGGCTAATAAATTCAAACAAGTGGCCACAGCTGTTAGTAAACACATAAACTGGAAAAGATACACACAGCATTTAATGAAATGAGCAAGATATTATAAAAATTAATGGTTGTAATTCAATCCTTTGTCATACTGCAGAAAATGACACTAAGATTTGTACATGTGACATAATAAACTAGTTACCTTTGTGAGATTAGTAATCATAAGTAAACTCATTTAAGGTGACATGATGTGAACAGTAAACTTAAACTTACCTGGAGATATAAAGGCAATGAAAAGTTTTCTCCTGTGATTAAATTCACTATTGTATTTCAGAGACTTGAGTGTGAGGAATAAAGAGAAAAGGAGGGAGGTATATATATAAAAATAAAATATATAAAGTCAGAGAAGAGAAGGTAGGGAAAAGTTTAAAAGAAAAAAGGAAGAGAAAATAGACTGCAAGTCTTCAAGGAAAACAAGTGGGTGAATGTGGACAGTGAATATATAGTGAAAAGGAAATCATGGTTTGGAATTGAAGACCGATACAATGGGCGTGTCTGACGGAGCTTATTTTCGAGAAAAGTTGACTTATTTCAAGAAAGAAGTTAGTTCTTTTAAAAAAAAAATAAAAAATTTGTAAATTGTGGAATCTCAAACATATATTAAATACATTCATAATTTTTTTTTATTAAAATATAAAAATTTTACCCGAAAATAATTACATATAAACTTATTTAAAGTTAAGCCAAACATCACCAATGTAAAGTGTTCAACTTTTTTTCTTATCACAAGATTTTGTTTCTTGTTTCCTTTTTTTCTACTGTACAAAGTGATCACGAATCAGAGTGCCGTCCATTCATGGATGAATCGATTGTTATTAATCATCATTCAACTTTTTATAGCGGATAGATTAAAAGTTTAAAATAATTGATTTAAACGCGTAGCGGATAGATTGAAAATTTAAAACAATTGATTTAAGAGAAATGTTATTTCCAGAACTGTTTTTTTATTTGCAGAGCAACATTTGTAGCATATGCCTCTTGCATTTAAAAAATGTTGCGTATTGTGATACAATATGTTACAAATAGTTTTGGAAATTAAAAAATGGTTCTGGAAATAACATTTTCCTTGATTTAAATGCGTAAAAATTAATGTAAGTTGCAACATTTATATTTAAAAAATCAAGAATTAATCCTATACATCATAAACAACGGGAACAATTGGACAAAACAACTACTCCCTCCGTTTATTTGGTTTCTTTACATTTGCTTTTTGCACGGAAAACAAGATAGTGGATGTAATATTGTTAAAATAAATGTAGTAGTGGGTGTAATAGTAATTTTATTGTTAAAATAAGTGAAGTAGTGGGTGTAATAGTGTAAAGGGTTGAAAAGGTGGAGTGAGGTAGTGGATGTAATAATGTATTTTATTGTTAAAAGTTACTATTTTTAGTAATGTAAAGAAATGGAATGGACGACCCAAAATAGAAAGTGTAAAGAAATGAAATGGACGGAGGGAGTACTGTATTTCAAGGAATAATGTTCCATATTACACATGTGTTATAAAATGGCAGAACTAGTAATAATAATAACCTAACACATGTTGAGATCCCAGGGAAAAGTTAGTGAATTTCTATCCTAAATATCGTTTCGGATTCAAACATCAATATAAATTTTTGTTAGAACTCTGATTATCTAAATGATTAGTGAAATTTTGGATCATTTTAAATCTTGATTCCGTTCGCGAGACAACAACTACTGTACTATAGTACTCCCTCTGTCTCTGATTATTTTTCTGATTTGAAATGTCGGTCCTGTTCATAACATGAGACAAATTACTAATTTACGTCTAATCTATAAGACGGAATATAGTCATGAGTGATCTTGTTGGATTCGTATTTATGAGTACTTTAATACAGTGAAGTTTTTATATTTAAAACTAATACAAAATTAAAGATATTAACGATCAAAAGTACGCGTTGGCAAACGTGTCCAGTCAAAACAGGAATGATATTTAGGGACGGAGGGAGTATTAGTTTGATAAGTTTCATTGAATGCTATTAACTACAAAGTGTAACAATAAGCTTCTCCATTTTTGCATGTATAGCTGTTGTTCCTTTTGAGAACATTGAACTTGATACCATACCGACTAGGCAAGTACTAACTACTACTAACTCTATACGTTGAATTCCATTATATCTATTACTCCCTCCGTCCCTCTCAATAGTTTACGTTTACGGACCAGTTTTCGACACGGATTTTAAGATGCATTTTAAGGATAATTCTATAACTTATTTTTGATATTTTCTTTTTTTGTATAAAAATAGAACAATCCTATTTTTATACAAAAAAAGAAAATATCAAAAATAAGTTATAGAACTATCCTTAAAATGCACCTTAAAATGCGTGTCAGATACGCAGTTTTTTATGTAAAGAAATGAGAGGGACAGAGGGAGTATTGGCTAACAAGGTGTTTCAAACCTATTTAATAAATTATAAGTATATTTTTTATTATATTAAAATATAGAAAAACATGTTTTTCTTAGGAAGTGAACCCATGACCTTCAAGATATAAATGACCTATGTTCACATACACAACCATTGATCACATCAATTTTTTGGTATCTTTTTAAAAATCATCAATCACATATACATAAAAACCCACTTTCTATAGTTTTTTAATTTTTTTTGAGATTTACTTAAGTTAAATTGAACTTATGACCTTAAAGATACAAGTGGCTTATATTCACATACATACTCCCTCTGTCCCATGTGATTCTTTACATGGGGCTGGGGCACGGAGATTAAGGATAGTGGATATAATATTGTTAAAATAAATGAAATAGTGGGTGTAATAGTAATTTTATTGTTAAAGTAAGTAAAGTAGTGAGTGTAATAGTATAAAGTGTTGAAAAAGTGTAATGAAGTAGTGGATGTAATAATGTATTTTATTGTTAAAAGTTACTATTTTTAGTAATGTAAAGAATTGGTGGGACGTCCCAAAAAGGAAATTGTAAAGAAATGGATGAGACAGAGGGAGTACATTTTTATTTGAGAATCATCGATCACATGTTAAAAAGCCCCGCTTTTTTTACTATTTTTGTTGAGATTTACTTACGTTAAAATTATCAAAATTTCAACCCTTTCAATAACCTAAAAATTTGTTATGGATTTTTTTGTTATTTAAATTGAACTCATGACTTTCAAGATTCAAGTGGCTTATGTTCACATACATTACAATAACACTACATCAATCTTCTGGTACCTTTTTGAAAATCATCGATCACATGTAAAAAAAACCCACTTCCTATAATTTTTTTTACTGTTTTTTGAAATTTAATGAACTTAAAATTATCAAAATTTCAACCCTTTCAAAAACTTATAAATTGGTTATGGATTTTCGTGTTATTTACTAAATCTCTAAACTACTCACTTCATCATTTTAATGATATGTAATATTATATAATATTATTTATGTTAATTAACACAAAATCACCACTACACATCTAAACTATTATATTAAAATCGAACATTAAAAATTTTGGTGATTTGGTTTTCTGTACGATTATCCAAATTATTAAAATAAATAATAATATAATATAATTAATGGCAATAAATTGATTGTTTTTTCACGATTAGTTTTAGTTGAAGATATTATCTTTTATAAATACCTCAAAAATCAGTTGTATATCTTTCAACCATTAATATTTCCTTTTTAATTAAAACACGTTACCTTTTAATTTAAAACTAATATTGCAATCACACCATATATTCCAACTATTAATAAAATATATTAAAAATAGGTAAATCAATTTTCAATCAAATTAATACAAATCTTGATACAGTAGTTTGACAATACTATGTTAATCCAATTCGTTGACAAATGTTGGATAAATTATAATAAAATTTAAAAAAATATGGTGTTGACAAAATGACATTCAAAATATATGTATAAGATTATTTTACGAAAGATATGGTCATTAAAGATTTTTATACCTAATTAGCTCATAATCATAATAGTAATAATTTCATAAAAATATGTGTAAGTAAAATTATCATAGTTAAAATGCAGGTCATGCATTACACGACTATCATGCCATCACAATAATTTCACTTTTAAAATTTTAAGATAGAAGTGTTTTAACAACTACAAAATAAAGTTATTATTGGGAAAAAAATTGTTCTGAAATTAGAATGACAGTTTTATGAAATTATAATACAATAATATTTTTATCGATATTATGAATATGCCATAAAAACAAGATATGCATTCACGTGGTACACAAGACAACATGAGTTTATCTACCATCGAATTGGGACATACGATACATAATATAGGGAAACATGACTTGATTTTTTGGTCTTATCAAGGGAATTGAATTTATGACCTCTAAATACAAATGAAGTTAAAGTCACAATCACTGAATAAATAATGTATTTTTTAGATTTTGTTTATATCCTATTTTATACGGAAATTATTGGGGTTTGATGCCTTTACCTAAAATTGTTGTCTACAAAAATTGCTACTGTAAAAAAATAATATTTTTCCTAAAGCAGTTTTTCTTATAAAAAATGTTGTTGAAAATTTGCTTTTCGATTTACTAAGCTGTTTTGAACTATTTTTTTTTAAAATGTTGTTGCGGTCTGAAACATCAATACCATACAAACCCTTAATATGATTGATACTAGGTATAATATATATCTATATAAAAAAATCAGAATTAGCTAATATGTTAGATTTAGACTCTATATAAGTTATCGATTAAATAAATAAACCCTTAGCTAAAATTATATATCTGGCATGTAGGTGGCATTTTAAGAGATTATGTAAAAATTCTACAACTCTAACCTTCTATCCCCTTAGCAAAAAATATAGCCAACCATTTTTCATTGGCTATATTTGTCGAACCAATGAAACTGTTATGTATAATTTTACACAAGCATAATTATAGATAATCCCATTGGAGTAGATATTGGTCCCCTTAGCTAAAATTTTACATGATCATTTTAGACAATCAATAGAGCTAACCATTATACATATTACCCTTGGAGATGCTCTTAGTTATATTTTAAGACTGTATAAAAAATAAATTGTTTTTTTCACTGTAGCACATTTTAGTTTGTATGGATACATCATACATTTTAGTTGAATTCTCCTAATATTAAAATAGTTTGTGATGTTGTTGCCAAAATACATCTCCTACCAAATATGTAATAATCCACCTATCTACTCTTGCGGATTTACTTTTGCTAAATAACAAATCATTATCTTGATAATATTTTAAAAATTACTGCTAAAAAAAACTAAACGACACATTATTGTTGCAATAGTACTTGGCCGATAATGAGTAACTCTTATGTATCATTATTATCGGTCATTCTTCTTACATTCAACGAGTGCTGCTATGACTATGATATCTAGATTGGACATGAGAAATTGAAAGGTCCAAGTGAATTGAATTTTGTACTCAACTCTAAATCAAAATCACATACATGCGATTTATTTTTGGGCACTACTTATATTTTTTTTTTGTGCTACCTTGAACAAAATATGCTCCCAGTATCATTTTTTGTGCCTCTACATACTTTTAATTTTTTACTTATTAGAAAAGATATGCCCTTAAAAGTTCTGTTGAGCGACTAAAAATCCTCTCTGTTTTCTCCGCATGAGAGTCGACTCCCCATCACCATAGTCGCCGCCCTTTTCTTCATCAAAGCTTTGTTTCCCCCATCAATCCATCCTTCAATTCTCATCCCAATCATCTAATCCCCACTCTTTTGTTTTTGTTTCAGTCTTTTTCAATAAAAATCGAACCAAAGCCAAACATCTAGAATTTATTTCTCAGATCTATATTGGTTTTGAGTCCGATTCCGCAAATAAAAAATACCTTTAGATTCAAATTATCCTTCTTAACATCATACCAAAATTTGGTGTCATTCCGAGGTCTTTGAATTTTTGGATTTAGTCTCGCCTTTTGCCGTGTGTTACCCTTTTTATTGGGATGTTATGGTATGTTTTTTTGATGTTGGTATGTGTTTTGTTCCTGGCTACTTTGAAAATGATTCATGTGGTTTTGTGGGAGATCTGTACGTGCATTGGATTTGGGGTGGTGTCGGATATTGCAAGAGCTTACTTTTCACAACTAAAATTTGTTCATCTTATAAGATCTTTCACTTTCGGCATGTCTATAGCTGATTTTCGGTATGTAGATAGCTGGGGTGTTTATGAACATTTGACTACATGTGGTGTGTACGTGAAGGTCATGTGTTGATATTACTGGTTCCAGGATTGATGCGGGATTGATTGATCGGAAAGCCATTTTAATTTTTTTTAATTCAAAGAATTTTGAAATTCATGATGTTAAACAGTTTGAAAACATAAGCGGCTATGTGTTTAGATCATTTATTTGTTTCCATTAAGATTGTAGTGTCAGTTCATGGGTTTGTCCTGACTGTGATTTGAGTTGATGCAAGTTTATAAAATTTCTTTGTTTGTCAAAAAAAAAAAGAAAAAAGATGTGCTCCTAAATTGCATCATCTTTTTAGCACCCCATTTATTAGCTTGAGCGGCTTAATCTTATGACTAATTTTGTACGATACTCAAAATTTAGAATTCATTAATATTTCAAAATTTGAACGATTATTAACTGTTGGCCTTAAATAAATCGAAACACATGAAATAGATTGACAAGAAAATATGATCGACTATTTACAAAAAAATTGTACGAATTAGAATATGACCCGTGCCTTACACGGGCTATCATGCTAGTTCAACTTAACGGAGTGTGCTTTAAATTTTTCTTATGTTGCGCAACCGTGCAATTATTTGTTTTTTCATTTGTTATTTTTTACTCCAATGCTATAGAATTTTTTTTTTAAAGTTTATAAATAACTGACTTCCGAATCTTATGATGAAAGTATACTATTGAGTTCATTGATATTTGATATAGAAAAAGTGAACGTAACAAACTAAATGAATAATCTGAAATGATAGGTGAGGTAAACCAACTAAAATGTAAGACGAGCAATCATTTGTGACTTCATTCATCAAAATACTACTCCCTCCGTCCCATATTATCATTCTTGTTTGATATGTCGGGACTGTTCATAACATGAGACAAATTACTAATTTACGTCTAATCTATAAGACCAAATATAGTCATGAGTGATCTTGTTGGATTCGTATTTATGAGTACTTTAATACAGTGAAGTTTTTATATTTAATACTAATACGAAATTCAAGATATTAACGATCAAAAGTGTGCATTGGCAAACGTGTCCAGCCAAAACAGGAAAAACATTAAGGGACGGAGGGAGTACGTAATAGACTATGTGAATGATGATTTAGCTGAAAAAGAAAGAAAATGATTAGGTATCTTTACAGGCTTTACTTGGATTATACTGATGACAACGAACGTTGCTACTAGTAGAAATAATAGACTTCTTAATAGAAAATCTCTAACAGCTGGCTCTCAATTCCTTAAAAAGTTTAACAATGTAGTGTTAACTGAAATAGGCAATTGATTTGAAGGTAGAAAAAGTAACAATTTATCTGAAATTAGAAGAAACCCAAAATCTTAAATAGAGTACTCCCTCTGTTTTTTTCAGTTCTTTACGTTTGCTTTTTGCACGGAAACTAAGATAGTGGATGTAATATTGTTAAAATAAATGAAGTAGTGGGTGTAATAGTAATTTTATTGTTAAAATAAGTGAAGTAGTGGGTGTAATAGTGTAAAGGGTTGAAAAGGTGGAGTGAAGTAGTGGATGTAATAATGTATTTTATTGTTAAAAGTTACTATTTTTAGTAATGTAAAGAAATGGAATGGACGGCCCAAAATAGAAAGTGTAAAGAAATGAAATGGACGGAGGGAGTATAATTTAGTTTTTCACACACAACATCTCATCTATGCTACCTATCAATCTATACTACTCCTAGACCTAGTATAATAAATCAAAGGGAATATAATTTATAATTTGGTTAATCTCCTATTTTTTATTATCTCTTCATTTTTTATTATCCCTCGTTCACAATCTTCAATTCAAATATATCATAACCGTTAAATACAAAAATATTAAAAATTGTTATATATAAAGGTCTAATGTTCGATTACCGCCAACAACATATTAATTTATACTTGATATTAAAAATTATTATATACAAAAATGTAACGTTCAAATTCTTCCAATAACATATTAATATTAATATTTATAATATTATATTACATTATGAATAAATTATAAAAATTAAAAATATATAATATTTTGCACGGAATATAAGGTAGTTTCAATAAACAACCAACCACTCGTCTTTCGAAGAATAAAACAATAATATTCGAATGATGCGTGATATAAATTATGCAAAATCGTTAAAAAAAATTGTTACTCAATAGTTTACATAATTCTAAAAGGATCGTGAGACCTCGGAATAATTACGTGAGATAAAATGGTAGCAATTTGTAAACACGTTAATTATTTTAAAATTATAATAATACCACAGATAATTATATGGGAATATTAACTTGCTGTGGTGAACATGATACTTTTATTTAAAACTAATTTTTACCATAAGAATAATTAATTTTTGTCAAGCAGAATTTTGATTAGCGGTTTCAAAAAAAAAAAAAGGAATTTTGATTAGCATTGTGGATTTAAAGAAAAATACGGCTTAGCAAGAAAAAGAAAAAGAAAAATACAGCTAATTGTTAAGCGATTTGGAAAAAAAAAGATTAATTTTATAGTTCGTTTATTTATTTTTTAACCTCATTGCATAGTCAGTTGGGATTTTATCTCAGTTGAGTCTCTTTCAAATTATTAATGAAATCTGCTTTTATTTTAGTACGAGTGCTACAGATAGTTTACATAATTCTATGTAAAATTATAAGATCATGAGACCTCGGCATAATTACCTGAGATTAGAATTTTTTTTATAAAAAAAAGTGCTTATAATTCTAAAACTATGTAAATTATTTTAAAATTATAGTAATATAACATATAATTATATGAGAAAATCTTTATAATCCCTGTTACCTTATTGAGGTGATCTCACGAACATGATATTCTTAATTAAAATTAATTTTTATAATGAGAACAATTATTTTTTGTTAAGCAAAAATACGAACAAGTGCTTAGCATTATGTTAAAATTAATATATAATCATGTTAAACCCAACTTGTTTTAGGAGAACTGTCAGTTTAATATGGTGGACCTAAAAAGGAAAATCCGATGGACCGGATGCTATAGTCAAAAGGCCGAATATATGATATTAGTAAACCCAACTTTAGGAATAATATTGAAAATCAGATCAATCTAATTTTAGAATCAAAAAGATACAAATACACTTTTAAATCCAAATAATGAATTTTCGAATAAATAAATATTAAAATTAATACATAATCTGGTAAGTCCAACTTCAAGAGAATTGGTTACTTTGACACGGATTCAAGGAAAACTACGAGTGCCACTCTCAATTCATTAGAGATGCACAAAAAGTCCAAGCCCGAAAATCTGGTCCGGTCTGATCTGGCAAAGTCCGGTCAAGCCCGGTCCGAGAGCCTTAAACGGTTTCTATATTTTTGGGCAAAGCCCGGCCCGGCCCGGCCCGACAAAAACTCGGTCTTAGCCCGGTCTTTTAAAAAGCCCGGTCTTCGGCCCGATTAAAAGCCCGGTTTGACCCGAAAAAGTCCGGGTAAAATTCGATTATTCTAGTATACTTACATAAATATTTATGTATTTACACTTTCTACAAATATAAAAATAATTTAAGTATATATATATTTACATATTCATTATTAATAATAAGATTATTTATATGCATATATTACGATACATGAACGAAAACAAGTTAAGTACACGTGTAATCAATTAATATATCATCAAATCAAAAAGTAAATCGATAAATGTAATATTTGTATCGGCAAAATAGATTAATGTTTAACACATGTATGCCATTATTACATAAAGAACATTCTTATGTAACATAAAATCTCGATCCGATTTGATCCCGGAAAAAGCTCGATCCGGCCCGGCCCGGCCCGTTTCAGGCCCGGAAAAAAGCCCACAGCGGCCCGCTTCGAGGGCCTAAACGGGCTCATATTTTTCACAGAAACCCGGCCCGGCCCGACCCGGTCAAAGTCAAAGCCCGAACCGAGCTTCCGATGGACCTTTTGTGCATCTCTACTATTCATACAGACAGTATCACTGTTAAAGCACTTATTAGTTATTTCTACGAAGACTAAGCTGAATAAATTAAAATGTAGGTCGGCCGTCGGGGTATTGAAATGAAGTGGGTTCTGAGCAAACTTTATGGGGAACATAAATCACGATACGCCCTGCCGTTTTAAAAATTGCCGAGTTAGCCGATTACTCATTTCGAGTACTCGTTTTTAACCCCAGTCCGATCCGAGTTCCGAGTTTCGGAATCAAATTAAATTACACTTACTTGTATTATTAATGTTTATCTATTTATTTTAATATTATTAAATAATTATTATTAGTATATATATAAAATATATATTATCGTTAAATTCTAAATTTTAACACATGTACATTAAAATATGAATGAATAGATTTAATATATGAGAAAAAAATTAAAAAAATATCCGATTTGTTCTTCGAGTACTCATTCCGAGTACTCTCCGAATTTTCGAGTACTCGTTTTTCCGGAATAAAACCGAGTTGGACCGAGTTCCGATTTTTACAACCTTGTGTAAATATCCAAAAATGTGCATTATTCTTATTTGTTTTTTTGTAACTGCACAACGTGAAGACTGAAGAGGGGTAGTTGATACATCCAAATCCAACACTACTATACAGTTTAATAGAATAAATTATGCATGCAAGAGAAAACAGCAGCAACATATATTCTTTCCAGGCCAAGTTTCTGTATCCACCGCCTCACGGGCATCTTTTGTACTACATAATTTCTATGTCGTTTTGCCAAGTCTCTCCGGTTGTTGGCAGTAGGTCAGATTCGTGTCTCTATATTACTCCGTATTTGTAAAGAGTGATTTCAGGGTTGGCCCTGAGGGCAAGTAATACAAGCCATGACATGGGGCATTCAATATTTAGGGAGCAATTTTTTTTTAAAAAAAAATTTGAGAGTAGTTCTAAAAAAAAATTACAGAATAGCTTAGAATTAAAAAGCAAAAAAAAATGTCATTTTATCAACCGAACAATCTTTTAAAGTGAATTACTTCATATGTTTGCTAGATCATGTTGATACATCACTCCAATTCAGGTTTGAACAATTTCAAATATATGAGCGGATTTTTGTGTTTCTATTTAATTTGACAAAGTTGAAGTGCTTAAGTAACGATAGTTTGAAGACCTCTTGCATGAATCTTGAAGAATTTTTAAAGCATGATTTTGTTTTTGATATTAATGGAAATGTCATGTTTCTTTTTTTTTTTTTTTTTTTGTCAGAAATAACTTACTCGTTCAGTCGTTCATAAATTGTACCGAAATACAATAAAACGTACATAGGGGATTTTTTCATTCAAGAAAGTTCACCATCTAACCCAAAAGGCACGCATGTTACCTCGGGACGCTTAGACAATAAAACTTTCAAGTCTGAAAGGAAGAACCCCCACAGAAAGAAGGCCTCGTTAAAACCCTCCAAGAGCAAAACCCTGTGGGAAAAAAGCTCAAGGGGGGAAAAAGAGTACCCTCCAAAAAATAGAAAATACATCATTTTACAACTTGCTAACACACACAGAACTACTTGTTGCTTATGAGAGTCTCCACTACCATCAGATATTCCCACATGCTAGCTTTACTAGTTTTCTTTTTTCCTTGTCTCTTGGCTGCTCCATAATCGCTTAGACAATAAAGCTTTAAATAATGAGCAGGAAGACCGTATACTTCACACCTGAAAATGACAAGATAGATTAAAACTGAAGCACATTAGTAAGAATAATAATAATAATAATAATAATAGTAATAGTAATAATAATAATAATAATAATAATAATAAATCCGAAAAATATATATTATTTAAAATAAAAATAAAAAATAAAAATAAAAATCTAATCAAAGGGGACCCCTTTGATTAGATACAAATTTAAATAATCCAAAAAAAATCAAATAAAATATTATAACTAACTTACATAAAATTTACATTTAAAACTTAAAATACAAACAATGTGTAAATACAAATACTAGAATCCTTCCCCTCCAACATAATATACATTAGATAAAATAAATATAAATCAGAAGTGAAAAATTTTGAAGGCCAATAATTTTCAACTTAAACTATTTAATTAAATAAATAATAAATATGCGCCTATATAACTTATACTCAATAAAATTCATAACACAAGAATGGAAATGTCATGTTTCTTGATTTAAGAATTATAAAAGAATGCATTCTGGTTACAGTGGCTTTGCAGAATGGAGTTTTTCAAAATTAAAATTCGGTATCTCCATTCTAGGATGTCACAAGAACGATTGAAATGTTAGGATGTCACAAGAACGATTGAAATGGTTGATTATTTATCAATCGTGAGGGATATGCTTGCAAATTCTAATTTCGAAGGCTTGATTGATGATTTTGCTAGCAAAAATGAAAGAAGAATAATTTTTAAATCATGAATATCAATTTTTTGTTGGTAATTACTAAAACGAGATGACTTATTTTATTACAGGGGCAAAAAAAAAATTAAGCTGGCATGGGACATCTTCCAACTCAGGACCGTCCCTAAGTGATTTTATTTGTTGAGTTGATAATTGTCTATGGGAATTTTTATATCCAGAACTACATTTTTAAATTCAGAGCAATTTTTTGTGAAAAGACTAAATTACCCTTCTTTTAAATCAAGCATAGTCCCCTGCATTCACAAAGGCAAGAACATTTTTGTTATTTTACACACAAAATTGCTCTGGATCTAAAAAATTGCTCTGGATACTACTCAAAAGCAGTGTTCTAAAAATCGGGTGAGGCGGCCGCCTAGGCGGTAGACGGGAGTAAAACGCCCCGAGACGGGCCGAGGCGGGAAATTAAACGTTTTTTTAGAAAATCGGTCAAAGTCGGGGTTAGGCGGTCTAGGCGGTCCGAGGCGGGCTGAGGCGGGCTGTGGCGGTCAATAATAAAAATTGCTGAAAAAGTCAAAAATCGACAAAAAAATGGCAAAAATCGTTGAAAAGTCAAAAATTGACAAAAATATTTGGGAAATTGATATCTACTTGGTTAAGAACTTAAGATTGTTTTTATTCGGGCAATAAAAAATTGATATATGATATTTTTTGTAATTATAATATTATATAAATATAAATATTAAAAAAAATATTTAAATACAACCGATTAATGCTCCGATTAATCCGTCCGATTAATCTCCGCCTACCCGATTAATCTCTAGGCAGTACCTCAACCACTTAGCTCCGTCTAGCGATTTCTGGAACACTGCTCAAAAATTGAAACCACGTACAAACGACTTCATCGATTCATTAGCTAATTTTGATCTGCATTCACAAAAGTTTAATGGCCTAATTTTGATCTAGTCGCCATTTTAGGATTTTGTGTTACATTAATTGTAGAGACATCTAAAATTATTCATTAGCTAATCATCTACCGAGCTGTAAATGAATCGAATTCAAACAAATTTGGACGAATTTTTAATTATCTCAAACAAAATTTTAAAGAATCGAACAATGTTCGGTAATTTTATCTGACAAATTTTCTTTCCGAACTCGAGTTTGGTAATATTCGAACTGAACACGAACTTTTCACGAATATATCGAATTGAACCGAACACGAACGAACACGAACAGTCCGTTAACATTATATGTTTTCCAAAAAAAATAATTATAGATTTAATTTGCTTTAAAAAATTAGCCTAACTATTAATTAAATATTTCCCACTTATGCAATATTTACTTTTAAAAATTGTAATATACAACTAAAATATATATATATATATATATTAAAAATACATATATTATTATAAAAAATATATATATATATAGGCTCATGCTCGAGGGAGAACCCTCTTACATGAGAGAACCGAGAGACCAGATCTACATCCATTGATTTGTTTTTGATCTGATGGTTTTAAATATTCAGCTATTAATTCAAAATAATTCCATGTTTATCTCAAAAGGACATAATCGGAAAATAAAAAACAAGCACATCAATTAACAATTAATGTATATATGGAATCAATCAATGAGAATACTTGATTCAATCACTTAAAATTGCCAGCAAGTTTTGTTTATTAACATATTTAATTACCATTTGTGTTTAGTAAATCAAATTGCCAGATTGATGCATATTTTTAATAGCTTTAAATTTTCAAAATTATTTCCATATTTCTTGGTTACGTGAAAACGTCATATTTTCGTACGTAATTTTCAAGAATATGAGTTTATTAAAGTTTGACTCCATAATAATAAAATCTTCTTTGGATTTTACAAAAAAATTTATGACTTGTATGACTGAAAAGAAGGTGAATCTTATTAATTATTTTGCAATTTTTTTGTTGTAAGGCTAATCTATAGTGCGACAAATTAGTGTTTTAAGAATAAATCTAATTGGTATTCTAACTTTAGTACGTGCCGTAAAATAGAAGAACAAGTGGTGTTCTACACAATTTTAAATATTATTTTAAAGAACACATACTAGTACAGTATAATGTATATTAAAGATTTTCCTTCTAAAATGGTAGTTTTGTTTTTTTTGAAAGTTAAAAAAATATTAATGGTAGTTAATGTTAGTAACATATATTTTACTAAAAAATGTTGTGCTTAAACACGTAAGAGATTCCATAACATGAAATTATTATTTTAAAAGATTAAAGAGATACTACAACTGATAACGTTCTCAGAAAATGTTAAATTGAAAAATAATATCGAAGGAATCTCTTAAAGAATATTTTTAAGGAAAGCTAAAAAGACCACAAATGTAAAAAACAAATATTGAGGCTCTTTTGCTTATTTTATTCATCAAAATAAGTTTCGAATATAGTTATGTACAAGTACAACATTATAAATAATTCATGAAATATTTAAAAATATTTTTTCGAATTATAATTCAAAATTCTTTATTGCTTGCAATTTATAACAATTCTCGAAAGAATCTCAAAACGATAATAAAAGGAAATAAATTGATACATTTAGATGATAATTTTATATGTAACTTAATTTTAATAGAAATGTTTGGTTTTTTTAAAAGAAATATATAAAAATATTATGTAATACACCAAGATTCTGTTATGTGTTTTGTTCATTATTTTAAAATTTTAAAGTAATTTAATAAGATATTTATATTTAAATTCTACTAAATATTTTATTGGTACAAAATATGTACATGTAGAGCACCACAAATAATTTATTCAACAATTGAGAAATTTTTTAAGTAACACAATTTTTATAGCATTTCTTTTAATACAATTCTCGAAAAAATCTTAAAAAGATAATAAAAGTAAATACATTGATTTATTGATTTGAAACACGCAAGAGAATCTTGGTGCATTTTATAATATTTCTACATGTAGCTTAATTTTAAAAGAAGTGTATAATTTTTCTTTTGAACAGATAGGTATATAAAAAATATTATTTAATACACCAAAATTTTCTTAGGTATTTTTTAGTTTTATTTAGATTTTATTGATTGAGAACACGAAAAGAATCTTGATGTATTACATAATATTTTTATATGTACCTTAAATTAAAAAAGAATTGTGTAATTATTTTATAAAGAATATATAGAACTATTATGTAATACCGAGATTCTCTTAGGTGTTTTGTTAATTAATTGAAATCATAATATAATTTTATCAAAAATTTATATTAAGATTCGTTTAAATATTTTATTGATCTAAAATAAGTTTCGAATATATTTATGTACAAGTACAAGGAAAATGATAATACAAGGAAATAAATTGATACATTTAGATGATAATTTTATATATAACTTAATTTTGAAAAAAATGTTTGGGTATTTTTTTTAAAAAAATATATAAAGATTCTCTTAGGTGTTTTGTTCATTATTTTAAAATTACCATATAATTTTATTAAATATTTAAATTTAAATTCTACTAAAAGATTTTATTGGTATAAAATAAGGTTCGGTATAATTATGTACAAGTAGAGCACTATAAATAATTTATCCAACATTTATGAATATTTAAATAATATTTTTCTAAATCAAAATTCAATTTATATATCATGTTTTTTAAAATAATTCTCAAAGAAATCTCAAAATGATAATAAAAGAAAATAAATTGATATATTGATTGAAATATGTAAGAGAATCTTGGTGCATTTTATAATATTTTTTACATGTAACTTAATTTTAAAATAAATGTATAAATTTTCTTTCAAAAAAAAAGTATATAATAATATTATTTACTACACCAAGATTTTGTTAGATATTTTTTAGTTTTATTTAGATTTCATTGATTGGGAACACGTAAAAGAATCTTGATGTATTTACATAATATTTTTACATGTAACTTAAATTTAAAAAAATTGCATAATTTTTTAAAAAATATATATATATAGAACTATTATGTAATATTGAGATTCTATTAGGCATTTTGTTAATTATTTGAAATCATAACAATACTTTATCAAATATTTATATTAAGATTCGTTTAAATATTTTATTGATCTAAAATATTAAGAGAATCTTGGTGCATTTTATTAATTTTATAAAAAAATACGTAAGAGAATCTTGGTGCATTTTTTATCAATTGGAGTGAATTTATATATTGATTTGAAACACGTAAGAGAATCTTGGTGCATTTTATTAATTTTAAAAGAATTACATAATTGTTTTTAAAATAATTAAGTATATAAGATTATTATTTAATACACCAAGATTCTCTTAGATGTTTTTTTAGTTTTTTTTAGATTTTATTGATTGGGAACACCTAAAAGAATCTTGGTGTATTACATAATTATTTAAAAAATTACATATAGAACTATTATATAATACTCAGATTCTCTTAGGTGTTTTGTTAATTATTTGAAATCAAAATGTTATTTTATCAAACATTTATTTTAAGATTCGTTTAAATATGTTAAAATATTTTATTGATATTTATATTAATTTGTTAAAACCTTTTGAGATTCTTCAAAGTATTATAATATTTCTATTTAAACTAATATTTTTAATTTTTGAGATTTTTAAATTATAATTTAATTTTTGTTTAAAACACGTAAGAGATTCTTGGTGTGTCACATAATATATGTAAATGTAACATAATTTTAGAAGAAATGTATATTTTTTTTTAAAAAGAAAGAAATATATAAAAATATTATGTAATACAATTCTCTTAGAGCACATCATCACATATATTATTTTTTTTATTCATTCTCTTTTCAGATATAAAAAAGGGTAAAATTAAATAATCATGCCACATAGGATTTGGGAATTGGCAATTTCTATGGGAGATTCTTTGAAATCGTAATAGTGCTTTATTAGATATTTATATTAAAATTCTACTCGATACTTTATTGATATAAAATAAGTTTTGAATATAGTTAGGTACAAGTACAACACTATAAATTTAGCCCACCAAGATTCTTTTAGGTGTTTTGTTAATTATTTTAAAATTATAATATTATTTTATTAGATATTTATATTATTTTATTAGATATTTATATTAATTTTCACAATTACATGTAACCATACATACATATATTTTCAGCACACCCTTTGTTAATACTCTCAAGCCGTACTTCTTATTATTAAAAACAACACAAAAGATTTGAGAAATGTTTTGGGATTATTTTTTGATACCTTATCTTTTTCTTAATCACCCATACTGAGCTTTTTTCAATGATACTCCCTCCGTCCCATTTTTATCGTCCATCTATCAAAATCCACCTTTTATTCAATCATGTCAATTAAACTCATAGTTACCAAATAATTGTATTGCTTTTTATAAAAATTAACATAATTAACACATAATATGCCTTATTAATTAAATGTGGACAATTATTTTGGGACAAAGAAAACAGGAAACAGTGTACAATAAAAGTGGGACAGAGGGAGTATGATTTTTTCAATGATACGATAGATATTAGAATCAATCAAGAGATTTGAAATATTGAGAACAAAAAAAAAATTTATTGCAATATCGAAGATTTCTATTTCCATAAAATAAAGATTCTGCAAAAGATTTAATTTATGGTGAGTGAATTTTTTTTTATACACGATTAGGTATATTTTGAAATCAATCTGAGAGCTCATGTACTCTACAACTATAGTATATATGGAATACTTTATAGAATCTTTAAAAGAATCTTGTAAAAATAGTTTGTTTTTTGCAAGTAAGTTACTTCAATAATTAATATGTATATTTTATTTTAGAGAATCTCATAAAAATGATTTGTTCATACGAGTAAGATATTTTAAATAATTATTGTATTATTAAGAAAACAATTTAAAGAATCTATTAATTTTTTTAAATACTTTTTCAATTTTTTTAGACATTTTTTAAAATGTTTTAAAGAATGTAAAGTGTCCATTTATTACATACCATTTTGAGATTCTCTAAAGTGTTTTGAGATTTTTTATGATGTTTTGATTTTTTTCTAAAGTGCTTCAAATAAATTTTATAACACTTACATTTGTTATATAATATTATTTTTTTACTAATCCTTTTTAATTATTTTTTTAATATTTTACGAAGTAAAAAAATGTGAGTTAAATTATATTAAAATTAAAATTAAAACAAAACATTATCAAAATTGTAGCAAAAAAGATTTATTAATTTTTATTATTTTTTAAAAAAATTATTTTATCTTTTAAAGATTTTTTAAGGTATTTTAAAGAATATAATATGTCAATTTGTTATAGACAATTTTGATTATTTTTAAAGTGTTTTAAAATTATTTAAAGTGTTTCGAAGATATTCTTCAAGGTGTTTTGAATAGTATTAAATATATTATTTTTGAGATTCTTTAAAGTATTTTGAAAATTTTAATATGAATTTTTTATTCTATTTTCTAGAGATTTTTAATGTGTTTTAAAGTAATATAAAATGTAGATTTTGAGGTTTTCTAAAGTTTTAGTTGCAAAATTATAATTTCTTTGAAGTATCTTCCAATATTTTGATATTTTTAGAAATTTAATTTTTTAATTTTAATCTTAGGTATTTTTAAGATATTAAATTCACCCACCTCAACAATCGTTTATTTATTTGGTTTTCCATATCCAAATTTATTGCAATCTTGTTTGCAATCGGCAAATACGGCATGTCTTTTAAATAATTCTCAAAGGAATTTCAAAAATATATTAAAAAGAAATAAACTAATATAATTATTTGAAATACATAAAAGAATCTTGGTGTAATACAACTAGATTCTTATTACACCAAGATTCTTTTAGATATTTTGTTAATTACATCGAAATTCTAATACTATTTTATTTAATAGTTATATTAAAAATCAACTAAATATTTATGAGATTTGAAACACGTAAACAAATCTTGATATATTATATGATATTTTAATATGTATCTTAGTAAAATTCTGACAATATTTCGTATTAAAAATACATATGAGAATTTTTTATTTGGGTAAGTTTATTAAAGAACATAAAATATGTATCATATTTTTCTAGAGTACATATATTAATAAAATTTTACAAAATATTATTCTTGAGTTTTCAAAATTCTTTTGCATATATAAATCTTTTTTTATTTTTTATTCAATTTTTAGATATTCTTCAATGTGTTTTGAATAATAATAAATATATTATTTTTGTGATACTTTAAAGTATTTTGAAATTTTTTAACATAATTTTTTATTCTATTCTTTTAGATATTCTTTAAGGTGTTTTGCGTAATATAAAATATAAAATTTTGAGATTTTCTTAAGTGTTTTGAAATATTTAAATTTTTTTGGAACATAAATTATTGAGTTTTGTATACGACAATTTGAAACACTTAATTGAATTTAGTACGTATTAGAAATGATACATCTAATTTGAATTTTTCTTTTTAATAAAACACTTAAAAGGATCTCACCATATCGTAAAAAGTTCCATTAAATTTTTAAAAATCCTGTTATTTGTTTTTACTAATTTATTAAAGATTTTGTTAAATTTTTATTAATTTATTAAGGATTCAATTAAGTATTTTTATTAATTTATTAAAGATTATGTTAAGTGTAAATAAAGAATAAGTAAATAATTTATAAAATATTTAACAAAATCTAATAAAGAATTAATAAATATTTATTAATTTACAAAATATTTAACAAAAGCAATTGAGAAAATGATTTTAAGTAATCCTAATAAAATGTCACAAAATTTAAAATTAATTGTATTAAGGTTACACATAAAATTAAACGAGTAAATGACCTAAATAACAAATTTTTAGGGTGTAGGTGCCCAAAATACTCATTCTCGCGAATGGTGTCCTATTGCGAATGGTGTCCTATTTACCCACACATAAACGCATAACTCATATGCGTACACTACTTTTTTTATCAGTATTTGATTTTGGAATTCTCAATGTACCTTCATTTTCTTAGATTAAAGAAGCCTATGGCAACTGCTAGGGGAGGCATCGTCAGCATCGATGGTCGATGGACAACCTGCTTCTGCCAATCATGTACCCTCTAACGCCACGAGAACTCGAAGTACTTCCAATTCCTTTCACGTCGCCGTTGCCGGAGGAATTGCTTAGGAAACTGGAAAGCCCAGGCATCGATGTTGGAGGTCCCTACAAGGGAGGATCTCGAGGAATGGCTTAACAGCATCAACAACAAGAGGTGAGCACGGTACTTAAGCAAATTGAATCTCGAAGATGCGCCTCCAGAATTCTTAAAGATTCGGGAGTTGATGGACTCGATGGATCCAGAATTGGAAGGAGCCGACTACTGGAAAATCGATTTCCGATTAATAAAAGGTTGGTTGGATGATCTGGCACGTAGATGCTAGAGAATCAGTTGAAAAAAAAAATTAAAATTATGCATATACGCATTCTAAGAATGCGTGTATGGTACACGCATACACCAAATGCGTATTTTTCTAGTCATTTTGATCACTGTTTTCATGCATGGGTATTTAGGGTAATGTTCCATGAAAATTGGTTATTTAGGGTTTTCACCCAAATTAAACATGGGTGCAACACATTTAAAAGTATATTAAAATACAAAAAATTACTATTAATATAATTACTATAAAATGTAAATTAAAAACAATATGTGGTGATGAACTTGATAAAAATGTAAAAAAAAACTATGAAAATTGTAAAAATAACAATGTGGTAAATTTTTTTGCGATTTTTAAGATACTTCATTTTTTGTGTTTTTTTTACAATTTTTCTTTTGAGATTTTCTAAAATTATTGATACTTTTTAAGATATTTTATAATATTTTTTCAGTAACCAATTCGAAATCATTATAATTGATATTTTCTAATATATGTTATATGTTTTATAATTTAGGTTAAAGATTTATTATAGTTTTCGTTAAGTGCTTTATTAATTTATTAAATATGTTAAGTATTTTCTTTTATTTATTAAAGATTCTGTTAAGTATTTTATCTTAATTTATTATTATTCTGTCAATATTTTAGAGATTCTTCAAGGTGTTTTGAATAGTATTATACTATTTTTGAAATTTTTTAAAATGTTTTGAGAATTTTTAACATGACTTTTTATTCTATTTTTTAGAGATTCTTTAAGGTGTTTTGGGTAATATAAAATGTAGATTTTGAGGTTTTCTAAAGTATTTTGAGATTTTTTTAGTGTTTTTTTAGAACATAAATTACTGAGTTTTAGTTACAACATTTTTTATAATTTCTTCGAAGTGTCTTCCAATATTTTGATATTTTTAAAATTTTAACTTATTTTAATTTTAGGTGTTTTTAAGAATATAAAATATTTATTTGTAATATACCATATTTTTATTTAGATTTCTAAATGTATTTTTTTAAATACATAATTGTTAAATTTGTACAAAATATTCATTTTTGAGTCATCCAAATTCATTCTTATGTATTATTTTTAAAATTATATTATGCGTTTTTAGTGATTCTTTTAAGTGTTTTGAATTATACTTAGGAATATATTATTTTGAGATTTTCTAAAGTGTTTTAAAAATCTCTAAGATGTTTTAAAAATTCTTTTAAATATTTCAAATAATACCAATAAATTTTGTCTTACTTCACAGGCCTAAAAACCAAAACAAAGACCACGCCAATTATTTTGTATTAGCAAATCAACCACTTTTTTTCCCGATAACAATCTGCAATCCCCCGACAACTTGTTATATAATTGAATTTCCAGTCAACCAAATAAAGATGTAGAATAAAATGATCATGCAAACATAGGACCCATCCAGCCTCTTGAGAAAGAACTGCATTTACGTTCTTGTAACTTCAGATCATAAGCAGCAAAACTCATAAAACCACTTAAGCATATCTTTGATACTAAAATTGATAATCCAACCACTGGTGTGAAGTCCTACTCAACTATTACTCCATTGCATTTCCATACCCGAGCTTAATGCTTCCTTTAAACCCATAACTTCAGCAATATCTGGGGATAAATCACCTTCTCGTGATTTGCTTCTGGCCTGCAATAATCGACCATTACAATCTCTGGCAACAAATCCAACTCCATACCTTCCTCCGTCTTTGAAAATTGTCGCATCTACATTCACCTTGACTACGTCTAACTGAGGCTTAAGCCAATGCTCCTTACCATCACTCGGTTTAGATTAACCAGAGAGAGGTGCAAACTCATGTTTTTGAGCTGACTCCCAACGTATAAGGATAACCTGTGCAGAAGCAACAACACCGTCAACAGTAGGCTGAATATTAGACCATACCAGATTATTACGAGCTCTCCAGACTGCCCAGCGGATCATAACAGCATTCGCACACATTGCTCTACTCTCCTGATTGAATAATGAGTCCAACCAGCTTGCAAAGGTAATACCGGAAGACAAGCTCTGCCAAATACCTGCTTTCTGGGAACATTGCTTTATAAATGGGCAATCCAAAAAATATGATTGATAGACTCACTAGTAGCTTGACACATTCGACAAACAACCGGAACCTCAACAGACTTCTCTCTGAGTTGCACACGGTATAGGAAGGCAACCTCTAAGAGCTCGCCAAAGGAAATCTTTCACCTTTCTTGGGATCTTCAAATTCCAGAGCTTTTTCCAAAACACCGAATATCTTATGTATGAGCTTCCTCCTTACCTTCCTGGAGACAATTATAAGTACTTCTCACGGTGTAGAGGCCACTCTTTTTTTTTTGCCCAATACCAACCATCCTCCCTTTGATTAGAAGATAAAGGAATTCCTTGAATAAGACAACAATCAGGACTCAGGAGGATGAAAAATATCCTCCAAAACTATTGATCTGTGAATACAAAAGATGAATTAATGCAGAACACCAAACAGAACTCTAAATATGTATAATAAACACCAAAAAACACTAAATAACAAAAGATTTTAACTGGTTTCAAGGATATTGGTTAAAAAGGACATGGTTCATCCTTACCTTGCGAAAACATGTAGAAGAATCCATTAGTTAAAAACACAGAACAAAATTCTGACCTTATATCATTACAAATTGTGCTAGAACACTTAAAAGAATTCGTCAGTTACACATAACTATATCATTTAGAATCGTATCACACAGACGTATTACACATAACAACTTACTCATGGATCGTGCTTTTTTCCTCCATTGTTAACTAGGCTAGGTTTTCTCTGAAGCTATATATGATTACTAGCTCGTCTAAAAATTTAAATAAATTGTATTTTTGGTTACAACTGTGATGAATCATTTCTATAATTAAAAGAATTCTAATTGCTATCAATTACATCCTAGTTAAGATCATACCATATTTACAAAAATTTGTTAGACGTAAATTACGTAATCTATTAATAATGCAAGATCACTGCCCCTAAAGTTCAAAGGAATCTCAAAAATGCCATTGGAATTTATTATTTCTGATTTATAATACTGGATAATAATCTATGGTCATAAAGGTGGTCTCCTGGTTTTCTTGATAGAGAGGTTCTCCCTAGAACCCTACTCATATATATATATATATATATATATATATATATATATATATATATATATATATATATATATATTATGGATACATATGATTTTCTTGTTAGAATAATTTTCTTTATTATTATTAAGCTTTGAATTGAGAACAAGTTTATTATAACATAATCTTTTTTTTTTTTTCTCTTTTTCCCATATTTTAACATGACATATAGAGTTAGGCTGTTCCATCCGAGATCGATTGATGAAGAATTGTACTGGATGTCATGTCTTGCTTTTCTTTTTCTTGTCTTCTACTTCAAATTTATTGCATCTTTTGGATAATATTTATTTTGGTTTCTAATCACAATTGTTAAATTCTTCTTTTCCATATTAGTTAAAATGAATTATCTGGTTGTTTTGATAATAAATTTAGGTATATCTTCAAAACTTTTCCTTCCCCTCTTGTTCTTCGTATTGTTTGGATTTTTCTTGGATAAAAATTGATTTTTTTGTTGATTTCGTCTTATTTTGGTTGAGACTCTCTACATCCTTTAATTTTCTCTTTTTGATGGTATTGATTCTTTGTTAAATTTGTCTTTTCTCTCCCTTTCTATCTCTTCTCTTGCGTTTTTTCTTTCTTGTGCGTTATGATGGAAGTAATCCTAAGCACATCTAAATATCTTTTTTTTTCGTTGGTTTAGAATTATAAATTGATTTACCTGGTTAAATCTAAATACGATTTTCTGGTTCGAATCGGATATAGTTTGCATTTGGATTGGTCGTCAGATTTGGATTCTGATTTGGATTTCAATTCAATTTTTGTTTGATATTAGATTTGGATATAATGTGTATTTGAATTCGATTTTGGTTTTGATTTGATATTAAATTCAAATAAAATTTGTTGGTTAGATTTGAACAAAATTATTTGATTAGATTTGGATGTGGTTCAGATTCGATACTTATGTAAATTAGATTTGGATTTGGAGTTGGAGTTGTTTTAAATTGATTATTGGTTTAGATTTTAGATTTGGAAACAGTTTGTGGATTTGAATTTATTTTTAGTTTTGATATTGGTATTGTTTTTTATAATTGCAGTTTATTTGTATCTTTCTTCCTTGTTCATCGGTTGCAAATATGTTTAAGTTTTAACGTTATTTCACTTAGTTATTGGATGACATATAGATGTAACTTCTTCTGATTAGATTTTCTATTGGCTTTGATTTTCTTTTTGTTTGAAAGCTCTTATTTTTGTCATTACAATTTTAGATTCGTTTGAATATGTGACTCCGTTTCTTATTTGACAAATTCTTAGTTAAATTTGAGGAAAAATGTTAACATATATTATATTATTATATTATTAGACGTTGGTCCCGAAGTATTGCAAAGGGGGGGGGGGGGTTGAATGCAATACTGATAAATTTAAATCTTTAATTCAACAACAGTAATAAAGATTCTAATCTATCAGTAGAAGAAATGCAAACACAAGTGATTACTCAAGATGTTTTTCACAAAATAAATGTTTTATTTATTTTGTAAAGTGTTGCTACAACCTAGAGAAAATAATGTTTTCTCCAGCTTCGTGTTCTTGAGTGATACAGAAAAGAATGAGAGATGATTCTTTATATAAGATAATGTAGTCTGTTCTAACATCTCTATCACGTGGGTTGTGGAGCTGCTGTCATTTTCAAGTGGCAGCTCCTTAATTACAATTTGCACACCCATGTGACTTTCCTAAATTACTATACAATCAGAGTTAACATTATAAATAAAGCAATCTAGATAATTTCTAAACTTAGCTAATACAATTCTAGTAGATGTAGATTTGTCATACTCTTGAATTGACGAGTTTTGTCTTGTGATCTCTCAAGCTTCTGTCGTAGTGTTGCAGATTTGCTATAATCCTTGAATTGTTGCAGCAAATCTGTTTCTTGAACATCTAAACTGTCACGGGTTTGACTGAGATAAATCCCCAATTCAAATATTCCATTGAGACTGTAACCTTAACCTCCAAGTCTGCTGTCAAGAGAATGTTCCTTGGATGACAGTATGATTCTCCGCCAAAGTTATTGTCAGGAATTCCAGACTTGCTGTCAAGCTGTGAGAATGTTGTTGTATCAGGCTTCTGCCAATGTTGCTGTCAGATATAATCTGCTATCATGACTTGCAACATGCTATCTTCTTATAACCTTGCTGTCAACTATTTTGACAATTAACTTTATTCTTGCTGTCGAACTGATGTACTCCTTAAGACTTAAAAATTTGAGTGAACTTCTTCCAAGATGTACATTAATTTTATGATAGTAAATTATTTGATTACAAGAACATACTCTGGCTGTAACAGTATGTTCTACTTAGCCTATACAATTGATAAGTGGATTTCATATCCACTTGGAACACTTCGAATCGGCTTAAATTGATTAACTTGGCCTCATGTATGTTGTGTTTTTGATTTGCTTTTAGTGAGATTGTACAGGGTTAATATCTTGAGGCAGGGAAGATTATTTGCATGTTTTATGGTGGATTTAAGTACAAGGAATGAGAAATGGCGATTTGCAAAAGAAACGGTAGAGAAAACGAAGAAAACGAAGCAAATCAGAAAAAATCAGCAAAACGGCAGAAGCCAGGCGCGCGGGGGCGCGACACAAGCGCGCGGGCGCGCGAGTCAGCTTTCCTGGTGCGCGGGGGCGCGGGCATGGTGCGCGATCCTCAGTTGCCAGAAAATCCTGTTTTGACTCCAATTCAATTTTTATGGTATTTTCTTGCTGGACAAAAGACTTACATGGCCTATATAAACACCATCCTTCAACATAAAACGAACCAACACTCAATACAACACAGAGAGAGCCGAGAGACGGAGATTTAGACTTGGAGAAGGATTCCTACGCTCGTGACAAGCAACGGATATCTAGATCTACTTCCTCTTTTGTTTTCTTCTAATTAGGCGATACTCTTGGATGTTTTTGGGATTTGTTTTCTTAACTCTATTACTCTAGCATTATTATTATTATTATTATTATTATTATTATTATTATTATTATTATTCAGACCTTGTTTTACATCATGTTATCTCTAGATCCCATGATGACGAGCCGTTCGATTATGAACTAATCGTTGTCATGGGATTCTAACGGATTTATTTACGAAGTTTAGTAGTTTGATTGCTTTAAAGATTTGTGTGTGATGAATTATTGATATCCTCGTATGGTTGTGCTTATTCTTCTTGGATGCGTAGCTAACATCTAAGTTGTATTGTTAATCTCTATTAAAGCGAAAGTGGATATAGAGATTTAGAATTTGTCATGCTAGTATAGGTTTATGAATGTTTTAACATCATGATTCGTAGTGTAATTTTAACCATCTTACGCTGCCCTATGTGATCTTAATGGATAACTTGTGCTTAAACCGTTATGTTTTCAAATCTTATAGACATATAGGGTCTAAACATAATTGGTGTCCACCCAACTTCTATCTCTTTTGTGGATGTTTAAGTAGTTTGGTATTCGTATATTGACAGGTAGCCTATACTTGTTTCGTGTTGTCCGATCAGTTATCATAACCATCACATGCATTGATTAAAGGCATTAACTCTAGACGAAGTATGTAATGAAGTTAGGATCCCATGTTTTATCTCTTATAAGTAACTCAGTTTTAATCTCGTTAGTTTAATTAATTCTTAGTTAGTTAAATTGTTCTTGTTAGTTAATTTAGATAATCAGGACCCATCTTTGATACTTGTCTTAGCAGTGAATAGAAATCATACATTGTTGCATAGGTGCATATTCTGTTTTACACCAGTCTCTGTGGGAACGAACTCTACCTACTCTTATATTACTTGTGACCGTGTATGCTTGCGTGATTTAATGTGAACAAGTTTTTGGCGCCGCTGCCGAGGATAAGTAGTTAGTAAAGTCTTTGTTCATATAGGAATTCATGTTGCCCTATGTGATTTGGGGATAAGTAGTTAGTAGAGTCTTTGTTCATATAGGAATTCATGTTGCATGTGTGGTAGTAGTACATTCATATTCATTCATATTTGCATGTTTGTTTCATATAGAGCATTCTGTTTGCATTTGTTGTTATGTATTCCATGTGAGTCCATGATTAGTTGCATTTTCATAGCATATTTCATGATCCCGTAGGACTGGTTATTTCTGGTTGGTAGGTAGATGTTGGTTTGAGTATGGTAATGATGAATATATGGTTGATTTAAGTGCCTAGGAATTGGACTTGCATGCTTCAGAAACAAATTCTTTACACAGTCTCATTGTTTGGTTTTGGGCTAGATCAGATTATGCTTGTTTGCTTGTTAAGATTTAATCAATTGTTTATATTTAGAATGTTCTTTATTCCCTTGATAGCGTAGGGACACTAAAATATAGCTTGGGGAAACCATGGATTTCATGCTAATTGTTAATAAAAGTTAGTTGTGTGAAAAAGGCTAGTAGCCGCTCATAATTATGAGTAGTCTAGGGTTGGATGAGATAGAGCGAAACGCACTCATTCTAAGTTAGTTGTGTGAAAAAAAAAAAGAAAAGAAAAAAAAATCAGAAAAAAAGAGAAAAAAAAAAAGATTAAAAAAAAGTGTTATGTGAATTGTTAAATTGCAAAATTAACCAGGGTGTGCTCTTTAATACTCGAGAAATTAAGTTCTAGGGGACTTTGTGCCTAGTGACCTAAGGCTTTTCCGGTCTGGGATCCACCAACCTAACGCTCGCTACATGGGTATTATTGTATAAGCCTTTAGGGGTCTCATCCATTGCACGATTAATTAAGCATGTGTTGTTGTGAATAGTATTATGCAAGGTTGTAAAAATCGGAAATCGGTTCGACTCGGTTTGATATTCAAAATCCGAGTACTCGGCCGATTTTCCGAGTACTCGTTTTCAGCATCCGAGTACTCGTCCGAGTAATCGGTTAAATCCGAATCGGTTGATCACCGATTTCCGAGTACTCGTCCGAGTCAACCGATTTTTACAACACTTGTATTATGTGTCATAGTTTGTTTAGAAATAAAGCATGAATTCGTGTCTAACTCAAATGATGATGGAGGTGTTTCTAGGTTATGAAGTGTTTACCGTTCATTCTATTTAAAAACCTGTGATTGTCTTGGCGAAGAATATGTATGATTTTGGTCTAGTGTTAGGAGTATATCTGATGAGCACCGCACACACCCACGTTTCTGTTCATGTAATGTTAGTGTACGGGGACTTAGTCGAGCTCTGTTTGGATTTAGTTGCATTCTTTGAGATATTTGCTTGATGATTGGTTTTGGCTAGTCTGAGGGGATCGGTGCATTCTCATAATAGTTGAATTCATTCATTGCATTAGTTTGTATTGAGTCTGTTTATGCTTGAGGACAAGCATCGGTTTAAGTTTGGGGGGGATTTCATATCCACTTGGAACGCTTCGAATCGGCTTAAATTGATTAACTTGGCCTCAAGTATGTTGTGTTTTTGATTTGTTTTTAGTGAGATTGTGCAGGGTTAATATCTTGAGGCAGGGAAGATTATTTGCATGTTTTATGGTGGATTTGAGTTCAAGGAATGAGAAATGGCGATTTGCAAAAGAAACGGTAGAGAAAACGAAGAAAACGAAGCAAATCAGAAAAAATCAACAAAACGGCAGGAGCCAGGCGCGCGGGGGCGCGACACAGGCGCACGAGTCAGCTTTCCTAGTGCGCGGGGGCGTGGGCATGGTGCGCGGGGACGCGATCCTCAGCTGCCAGAAAATCCCGTTTTGACTCCAATTCAATTTTTATGGTATTTTCTTGTTGGACAAGACTTCCATGGCCTATATAAACACAATCCTTCAACATAAAACGAACCAACACTCAATACAACACAGAGAGAGAGCCGAGAGATGTCGATTTAGACTTGGAGAAGGATTTCTACGCTCGTGACAAGCAACGAAGATCTAGATCTACTTCCTCTTTTGTTTTCTTCTAATTAGGCGATACTCTTGGATGTTTTTGGGATTTTTTTCTTAACTCCATTACTCTAGCATTATTATTATTATTCAGACCTTGTTTAACATCATGTTATCTCTAGATCCCATGATGATGAGCCGTTCGATTATGAACTAATTGTTGTCATGGGATTCTAACGGATTTATTTACGGAATTTAGTAGTTTGATTGCTTTAAAGATTTGTGTGTGATGAATTATTGATATCCTCGTATGGTTGTGCTTATTCTTCTTGGATGCGTAGCTAACATCTAAGTTGTATTGTTAATCTCTATTAAAGCGAAAGTGGATATAGAGATTTAGAATTTGTCATGCTAGCATAGGTTTATGAATGTTTTAACATCATGATTCGTAGTGTAATTTCAACCATCTTACGCTGCCCTATGTGATCTTAATGGATAACTTGTGCTTAAACTGTTATGTTTTCAAATCTTATAGACATATAGGGTCTAAACATAATTGGTGTCTACCCAACTTATATCTCCTTTGTGGATGTTTGAGTAGTTCGGTATTCGTGTACTGACAGGTAGCCTATACTTGTTTCGTGTTATCCGATCAGTTATCAGAACCATAACATGCATTGATTAAAGGCATCAACTCTAGACGAAGTATTTAATGAAGTTAGGATCCCATGTTTTATCTCTTATAAGTAACTCAGTTTTAATCTCGTTAGTTTAATTAATTCTTAGTTAGTTAAATTGTTCTTGTTAGTTAATTTAGATAATCAGAACCCATCTTTGATACTTGTCTTAGCAGTGAATAGAAATCATACATTGTTGCATAGGTGCATATTCTATTTTACACCAGTCTCTGTGGGAACGAACTCTACTTAATCTTATATTACTTGTGACCGCGTACGCTTGCGTGATTTAGTGTGAACAACAATAAACTAAGTATAATGAAATCTAGTTAAGTTGTCTCTAAGCTATCACCCATAAATCCCAACAATCTCCCCAAATTTGTTTTTAGAGACAATAACAACAAATTTATAATTAAGGCATGCTGACAACTTAAATAACATAGATCAGAATAGCTAAAGCTTATTTCTGATAACTGTGAAAGGGATCTATAACATTTAATTCCAAGCATTAAGCATTACACAGGACAATGATCTAGCTATTAAAACAAGTACTCCTCTAGGTTGAGTAGATATGGAAGTTTTCTTAACTTGTTATTGAGCTTTCCTTTTCTGTCTGGCTTCTTCCTCTCTTTTGAGAGCTTCTTTTAAGCACACTTTGAGATTTTGCACTAAGACCTTTTCTTCAAAAGATACATCATCATCTTCTATCTCATCAATGTACTGTCTGATTTGATGAGAAGAGATCATCTTTACGTCATTCAGATCAAACCAAGTTTCATGATCATAGGTGTATGTTCTGAATTTTAATGTGTCTCTATCAATCTTGAATCTTCTGCCAAGGAAAGCATTTAAGGATACTCTCCTGTTCTCATCTAGTTTTGGATCTTCACCTCTTCTTTGATCAAAAATCACCTCAAGTTCCCAGGCACATAGCATTTCTAGCTTGTGAGTTGATCCAACAACTTTCCAATACAGACTTTTTAGTACACTGGTCCTCGGCTTATGAAAGCTATCTACATAGATTTCTTCTTACCCATATTTGATTCTGAGAGGTGTGTCCAGTACCCAAAGCTGATAATTTGGTTCTCCACTGTTTAGCTTATTAAGCTTCTTGCATTTTTCTTTCAGTTGAGCTTTAATTTGATCAGCAGTATCTTCAACAGGCTTGGGTGGTTTTCTAGGAGACTTGAATGCTTTTTCTGCTTCATAAGCAGCCATTGCTGCTTTTGTATAGCAAGACTCTATTTCTGCCCAATCATAGTCATGACAAAGTTTTTCTTCATCTGAGCTGACAGCAATATCAGAATCATCATGTGCTCTCCAATCACCATAATAATCATAGGATTCTGTATATCTGTCATCATGGTATCTCTTATGTGTTCCATGACTTTGCTAAGAACATTTTCAGAACTTTTCAGAAGCTCTATCATTCTTTCCAGCACAAAGTATTCAACTCTGCGACTCACCTTTCCAGGTCTATTCTTACCTTCACTCTTAGCTACTCTTGTATCAGTTACCATAGTGAAGTCCTTTTCAATTTCCATGAATCTAGCTCTGTCCTCCCAAAGAATATATTGGGTAACTTCATTGTTGGCATCTAGCTTCACTTCGACACTAGTGATTGTTCTTTGAGCCTTTTCTCTCATCAATTCAAAATTGTTTTCACGTCTCTTTCGAATTGGTTTCACTAGGCTTTTCCCTGTATGCTTCTTCTTCTTCTTTCCTAAGGACATTGTCTTACCTTTCCTGGGAATTGTGAACCATGCTCTTGCCTTTCTCTTTGTCCTTCTAGATTTGGGTGCCTTAGCAACTTCACCCATGACAGTATCTTTATTTAAGCTCTTGACAGTATCTTCAGTCTCCTGCATGACAACATCTTTCATGACAGTAGCTTCCACTTCCTTGATAGCTTCTTTGTTGACAACATCTTTTTCAACATTGATACTGTCAACTGCATTTCTTAAGATATTGGCTTCCAAAGCTTCAAGAATGTTTACCTCCCCTTCATTTGTAACACCAGCATCTTTCTTATCAGTTTTGGGAGTTTCTTTCTTTGTTTCCTCCTAATTTGATTTTCCAATCTTCTCAGTAGCTACTCCACCAACCCTTTTGAGTACTCCAGATCCTCCAGCTCCATCATTTTCATCCTCATCATGAATAGTGTCATCATAAACACAGCTTCCACCATTTTCACCTCTTTTGGTACTGGCTTTAGAAATTAACTTCTTTATCCTTGAGCTAAGACATTCATCTCTCTTTGCCAATAAGGTGTGAATAGCTTTGACAGCTTTGACTTTCTCCTAGCTTATGACTTTGGATTTGAGAATCTGTTCCAGCATTGCTATAATTCTATCTTTCTCCATTTTTGTGCTCTTTAGGTTCATGTAAGCAAACCTCTTCCCTGTCTTTGTGGTTGCACTGTAGTAGACACAAAATGGATTCAAACATACTTCTGGAACTTTATCTTTGATTAGCTCCTGGATTTGTGATAGTAGAATTTCATTAAAGGATGTGTTTGCCTTTACTTTAGATGCCATGACATTCAATACTCTGGCTGACAGACTTTGTAGTAGTTGCATTGTGATGAATATTGAGATTATGGTGTCTAAGTGCACATCAACAGCTTATCTCTTTTCTTCATTGACTTTCATAGAGACACTTATGATTTTGTCCTTCAGAAGTGTTAGAATTTTAGAGAAGACTCCTCCTGTCTCTGACACTCTCAACCACCATACTGAACTCTTCATCTTTGTTGTTCAAAGTGCTCTCCATGTGGTCAACCATCATTATTTCTGTTTCTTCTCGGGCAAACTCTATTCCATCAGACCATAGAGTATCCAATGAGATATACTCAGACATCTTTCCTTTACCTTTTCCTAGCTTGTTTGATTCTTCCTATTCTCTCCATTTCCTTTGTAATGAAGTCTCCATATTTTCAGGAGTTGGCTCTCTGATTTGCACAGGAGGCAATATTGGTCTTCCAAGCTTAGATTTTTGAGTTCCTTGCAATTCCTCCATTGCTTCTTTAGACATCAACACTAGCTCACTATCTATTTCTAGTTCAATGAAATTACCAGCACCAGCTCCACTAGCTTTCAATTCTGCACCAAAGTTTCTTTCTTCTTCTTCTATAACTTACTCCCACTCACTTGTAGCTTCAGCTTCAAAAAGTTCAGTTTGCTCTCCTTTTCTCCCATACTCCCCCTGGCTTGTAGCTTCACCTTGTTTCTCCTGTGAGATATTCTGATCTATCACTTTCTCCCCGTTAGTTAAGTTGACAACACTAAGGTAGCAAAAAATGATAGCAGAGTCTGTTTGATCTCAGTAAAGCCAGCTACCATCACATTGGACAGATTGTCAAGTTTAGCTTCCATAAATACACATCTATCCTCAAGGGATTTCAACCTTGAATCATCTTGTTTAGAAGGACCACTAGATCTTAACCTTCTTGGAGGTAAAGGAAAAGATTGGGGCAGGGAGGCCAATGGGTTACTCACACTCTTATTGTTTTTCTGAGTGATCTCATCACTCCTCACTTTAGAACTCTCAAGGCCTAGAGCCTGAATTGAAGGGTTTCTCTCAATTTCACTATGGACATGCTCAAGTCCCTCTCCTTTTGTCAACTCATTTGGCTACCTCTCAGTTTTGTGCTCACCTCTCTGTTCTTTTATCTCCCTTTTCTTTTTCTCTCCCTCACTCATCCTAGATGCATGGGTATGAGCAGTACTTACATGCATTGAAAGAGAAGGTTTAGATTTTACCTTGAACATAGAAGATATTGGGAGATCATCATTATCAAAAGCATCTTCAACAAGAACCGTGTCTTGATTAGGCTGACTGGAGGTGACAACATCTTTGTCCAAAATGTTACTGCTAGCTGGAGATGTGACAACAACTTTGGTTGTGTCCTTGACAGCATCTGAGGCTGTGACAACAATTCCCTTGGTTCAATTGCTTTATAGAGTTCGAACAAGGCGTTGGCTGTTTCAATTTCTGGACCTTGTTCTAGCTCTGTGTTTGAGAGAGTGGTGTCCATTCTACTTTGAACAATGGGTTCTTGTAGGCCACTAGATGGGGGCTCATTCATGATAGGAGATGAATGATCAAAACCTGGAGGGTTGGGACTGTCCCCCTCTCTAGGTTGTGAAGAAGAAACAAAATATGTAGTACGGAAAGAAGAAGTTGAAGGTATAGAAGGGAATTTTGGTTGTTCCATAGAGGTAATATGTGGAACATCAAAAGTAAAGGTAGTTCCTCACTGTGCCCTAACTCCATGTGTGTATCTGCAAGTGGTGGCTCCTCATGAGTGAGTTCATGAGGTTGTGCAGACTCTTTATAGGATGCCCTGAGAGACATGCCAGTTTCAACAGAAGCCCCTTGTTGAGAAGGAACCTCTAGGGATGTGTTTGATTCCCTGCAATCCTCTATAGTCTTTTGGAAGACAGTAGGGTGGATGACATCAGTTTCGATCCTTTTAGCTTTCTTCTTCTTAGGCTCAGAAGGAACGACTGTGGGTTCACTTTGACTAACATCCTTATTTGCTGCATCAAGTGCAGTTTCTCCCTCAACACTCTCAGAACTACCTCCAACACCAATTTCCAAAGGTCTTTTCTTTGATTCTTTTATGGCTATTTGCTAGGCTTTTGGTAGTCTAGAGAACCTGATTTGAATAAATGGTGTAGAATGTGGGTTAACTGAATTTGGGTCTAATCCAGTTTCATTCTGAAGAGAGAAAGTATCATACCTAGTAGGCAATGGAAAATCAAGGTTGGGCACTTGATCAACCATATGTTGCGTGAAATAGAGTGGTATATGTGCATTTAAATTCAGTGTATTGAGAGTAGTGTGTGTATTTCTTTTCAAAACATTGCACTTCACTGTGAGGGAGGCATTTTCATCAATTCCACATAAAGAATTTATGCATAACATGAGAAAGCGAGGATAGACTTGTACCTTTTTACTCAGGGCAGATTTAAGTTGTCCTATAAGTAGCTTTCCAAGATCCACTTTGTAACCAAGAACATGAGAGTGAGTGAGTTTCTTGATATAGTTAGGAATACCATTCTAGCCAGAGGTCTTTGTCGAGAAGACCTTCACCATTGCATCATATATCATGCTCCATTCCTTCCTTAAGTGCTTCCTGTCCATTTCTCCAGATGGGTACCATTGTGTAGTACAATCTTCAACAATAGGGCCAGAATACCCAATTTTTAAGAAGAACTTTTTCAGGGTTTCATCATTTTCAAGCTCCTAGTATGATTCATTTTCTTGCAGTCCAAGTTTCTAGGGCTTTATTGATACCCTTGATGGTGAGAGTGTAGGTAGTGTTGTTGATTTTGAAGCGTATAGATTCACTACCTGCATTTCCTTGAACAGAGACTGATTTCTAAAATTGTTTAAGTCTGTCTAGGACCAAAGAGGGAGTTGAAGTAATAGCATAACCTAGATATGACTTGTTATAATAGATACAAGCCCTTTGAAACCTTCACCAGTATCTCCAATCGAAAGAATGCCAACAAAGTTAGTTTGAGAAGAGGATTATTTGGGTGCCATTTTTGCTTTTTAGGTTTGAAGAGAGTTGAAGCTTTTTGAGTTGAAGAGTTTGGGGATGAGTAATGTGTTTTTTTGATTAACAGTTTCTTATATAAGAATAACAAATGTTTTAACTGAAAAAGGGGAAAGTAACTTCGTGTCTTAACCCACTAAATGAGTCACGGGGTGTCGTGGGTAGTTACTTTTTAGTGGTCTGTAAATCGTGGAGGTAAAAATCCCAATTGTAACGATCCACTAACTTTTAGTAGTAACCTGTGCACTAGAACAAATCGTTAGTAACTTTTGAGAGATGACAGTAAGTTTCGCTTGACAGTAACATTGTTGCGACAAACATATTGTCATCATTAAGTATGTTAATGACAGTATCTCTTAAATACCAATGGCAAAAAGTTTTTCTTTGTTGTCAAGAAATCAACTATCAAGACATAGTGTTGTGCCCAAAATCTCCATGGGCTAGATTTAGGCCCATTGGGCTTAAGGATCCAATCCGTATGATTAATATGGGTTATGATTGAGGTCCCTTAAGTTAAATGGGGCTAAATAGCACGTGAAATAGATCTGGACAGGTTCAGGTTCCCGAGAGATAGGTTCCTGTAGACAGCTTCCCGAGAGACAGCTTCCTACAGACAGCTTCCTGAGAGACAGGTTCCTGTCGACAGGTTCCTGCCGACAGGTTCCTGAGAGACAGCTTCCTGTACGAGAACAGATTTATGCCAACAGATTTATAGTATGATTAAGCCTCCTATTCTTTAGGAGCAAGTCATGAACGTCAACTCCTTATTGGATTGTATTCCTTGGGCGCAGATGATCCTTGAATACCTCTAATAGAACTAGAACTAGTAAAGATACTCCTAGTCGGACTAGAACTCGAGTTCTATTTGACTTAGGTTGCCTATTCGTGGCTGAATCTGGAGAAAAGGACTTCCCCACGAATTAGGAACCTAAAATATTGCTGCTTAACCAGACTTCTAGTCTAAAAAGAACTACGTGAACTTGATCTCTATATATACAAGGGTACGTAGGCACCTTGAGAACACGACTACAAGCCTTGCAATACACCTACAAGATTCTTGAGAACACACGACACAAGCCTCAAGGGAACTCGCGAGATTCTTGTAAATGCTCTCGAGCTCAGTTCAACCCCCACAAAAAATCTCCATTCTCCATAGATTAGTTGATCGTTAGCCTTTATAACTCACCATAAACCTCTCAAAAGTTGTTACAAAATCCACTCATCAATATTGGCGCTAGAAGGAGGGGAGAGTTATCATCTCAATATTGGCGCTAGAAGGAGGGGAGAGTTATCATCTTAAGAGTGGAAAGATGGCAGGCAGTTCTGATAGCGAAGCAACACAATCTGTAGAGAAAGATCAAACACCGAAAGCAAAGAAGATTACTCGTGCTGACATCCTAGAGCATCTCAAGTCGATTGGAGAAAGGCTTACAACCCTCGAACAAATAACACAGAAGAAGAAGTCGAAGTTAGCAGCTGGTAAGAAGGGTAAAAAAGCTAAGATTAATCCCAAGCAGTTGGGCGTTGATGAAGAAGAACGTGAAGAAAAGGCTGAGGAAGAGATCGAAGACCCAAAAAAAAGATACTGAAGGTGCAGAAGATGGTGAACCCTGGGATAAACAACCTCCTGTTAAGGAACCTTCCATCGAGATAATTAAAGATGATTCAAGTTTAGTCAAGATCGCGAACGATTCGTGTATAGCAGATTCACAGGAAGCCGATGATAAAGATAAGGAAGCAAAGGACGGTGGAGCTGGTGATGTGAATGTTGAAGACCTCAAGAAGATTTTAGTGAAACTCAACGAAGAAAAGCAGTCAACAAGATGTGCAATAACCTTATCTCCATTCACTAAGAAGGTTAGAAAATCCCCGTTACCTAAATCCTATCGTATGTCAAACGAGTTCAAATTTGATGGCACTACGGATCCTGTGGAATATCTGGGTCGTTTCAATACCGAGATGGAAGTTTATCAAGTTAAGGAGCCAACAAGGTGTAGATTACTGGCTGCAACCCTTCATGGTGGAGCTCATCAGTGGTTCAAGAGGTTACCATCAGATTCTATAGATTCCTGGATTCCTGGAAGAATGTGGGGTATCTCTTTATTACTCAGTTTAGAGCTTCCGTGGCTTTTACACCCCCAACCAATACATTGGCCAACATCAAGCAGAGAGCAGATGAGACCTTGACAGAGTACCTTAACGTTTCAATGCAGAGGTTCCCAGGGTTAAGAAAGCTCCTGACGAGGTCATTATGAGCTTTCTGATTGCTGGAGTTAGAGCTGGCTCAGACTTCTGAAAGGAGCTACAAGTACGTGAACCTGGTACACTATCTGAGTTCTACAAACAAGCTGAACTATATAAGTGTGTAGAAGAATCCTTGTTGAAGTTGAGAGAAACAAAAAATCTTGGAGATGAAGCTAGTCACAAAGGAAGTAAGCGAGAGAGGTCTCCAAGCCCAAAAGCATGTGTTATTGGGGATCGAGCTTCCTCCAAAAGAAGTAAAGCAAATTTGAAGATAAAGTGCGACAATTATACCTCTTTGGTCGCTCCAGTGGACCACATCTTCGCGGTTTATGGGAAAGAGGGAATATTTATGAAGCCTGCACCTTTACCTATAGGAGTAAGGAAAGATCTGAAGAAATATTGTGACTTCCATGAGGATAATTGCCATGATACTTCCAAATGTAGAGCACTGAAAGACCAAATTGAGGAATTGATTAAAAGTTGTTACGAAATCCACTCATCAACACATAGTGACAGTTAGCCTTTACAACTCACCATAAACCTCTCAAAAGTTGTTACGAAATCCACTCATCAACACATAGTGACAGTTACTTTCCTTGACGATAGTAATTTGGGCGGAAAAACTGACTGTCTAGAATTTAATGGATCCTTTCACTAATATACTTTATTTATTAATTACCAAAAAACGTATGTTCAATAGGGGTGTGCACGGATCGGTTCGGCTCGGTTTTTACCGAAAACCGTTACCAAACCGTATATGTCGGTTCTGTTTTTAGCAATTAACCGTAACCGAACCGTTCAGAATGGTTTTTTTCGGTTCGGTTAACCGTTCGTCGATTTCGATTTTTTTCGATTTTTTATTTTAAACACTAAATACTTTAATATCATGCTAATAAAAATTTATAAATGTCATTTTAACATTTGCGATAACAAATGAGTTTAAAATTTAATTGGTAAACCTGGAAATGAAACTTCAATACTCCAACCTGGAAATTTAATTGTGCAGTTTAACTTTTCTTCATCGTAGCATTCACCGTAGCATTGAAGAACATTACTGCAACTTGTTTGAAGCCCAACATATTTAGTTGACTCTAAATTTATGATATTTTTGTACTCTATGATTCATTATTCATTAGTTGGGCCTTCGACATTTTGTATTTTAAAAATCGAGTCAATTTTCCTGGGTAGTTGACATAATTAGTTAAAAAAACCAAGGGTTTCTGAACTTATACCATTTCAATTATACCATTTCAAGGCACTTGTCCATTAGGACACTACTAGCACTTACACGGCGAACTTAAGTAATTAGAAGTGAATTATTTATATATATTCATACCCTGTCGAGTCAATTATATACATTTAGTATAAATTGTATAAGTCTAACTATAAAATCCTATACTTTATATAAGTATATAATATATAATTAAAATTGTTAAAATAATATATTTTCGGTTCGGTTATTGGGATAAAACCGTAACCGTTACCAAACCGTTCCGTCGGTTCAGTTTGGTTACGGGTTTTTTCGGTTTTTCGGCTCGGTTTCGGTTTTTCGGTTTTATTTTGCTCACCCCCAATGTTCACCCTAATCGTGCATTTGTTCAGGTACACTGTTATATGAACAGGCAATCAATGAAGAAAACATCAAGCAAGTAAAGAACACATAAGAGTTGAAGATATGTTTTCATTGATAATATTAATAAGCAAAACAAAGAAATACATTTAATCTTTCTTTTGTTTAAATACATTATAAAGCATTTCTTCAACTTGCTTTCGAACTTCTTCTTCCGAGAGCCCTTCCTTCTTGAGGAGCGCTCAAAGTTCTTCCTCTTGCTCTCGCCACTTGGCCTCTTCAATGGCCTTGGCTTCCTCCTCCATTGCCTCTATTTCTTTGAGGCCCTCATCCATTTCGTTGAACAACAGTTCAACTTCTTCTTTCTGGGATGGTTCATACCAGACCTTGGGCTTGTATTCGATTCCTACTTTGTTATACACTGTATTTACCTTTTTTTTAGAATGAGAAACTAGTGTAGCCTAAGATTCATTTAATAGGCAAACTTGGGAAAGGGTAAGACTAATGGTCAACAGTTTGGAATACCAACACAACCACCACAAATTGTAATTAAGAGATGTGTTCCTCACTAACCCAAAAAATTAGCAAATATGACCAATGAACACGACTCCTTTGACTAATCACCTCTCAAACATAGACTTGCAATTAAATTACTGTCACATAAAGTTTGACTAATTCTACGCAAGACATGCATGATATTCAAATAAGCATATGAAATAAAACATGTTGTCATAACCATTAGCAAACAAGTAGATGGTAACTTCTCAGGACAACAACTTAAAAGGAATATTGTCACAAGCTGCAAAGTTATAACGTGGTAGTGTAAAACTTCTAAGTTAACATACCAGATTTAGCATTCCCAATTCACTTACCAACCTGTTAAAAGTGGCTTCTTCGAGTGGATTTGTGAATATGTTTGCAAGTTGCTTTTCTGTAGGAATGTAGAATAGCTTCACAGTTCCTTTTTTAACATGCTCCCTTATAGAGTGTCTGATATCAATGTGCTTAGTCCTAGAGTGTTGAACAGGATTGTCTGAGATGGCTATGGCACTAGTATATCACAGTAGATAGGAATGTTGGATAACTCTAGACCATAATCCAATAACTGATTCTTCATCCATAGAATTGGTGCACAGCAACTTCTAGCTGTAATATATTCAGCTTCTGCAGTTGATGTAGATAAAGAATACTGCTTGCTAAATCATGATACCAATCTTCCACCAAGAAATCGACAGCTACATGTTGTGCTTTTTTTGTCAATCTTGCAACCAGCATAGTTTGAATCAGAATATCCAACTAGATTAAATCCAGGGTCCTTATGATACCAAAGGCCTAGATTTGGAGTGCTTTTCAGATACCTAAAGATCATTTTGATTGCAATTAAGTGTGACTCTTTTGGATCAGCCTGAAGCCATGCATAGAGACATGTAGCAAACATTATGTCTGGTCTGCTAGCAGTTAAATATAGCAGTGATCCAACCATGCCTCTATAAACACTAGAGTCCACTTTCTTCCCTTTTGGAGTCTTGGCAGGTGATGAATCTTCCAAGTTGAACTTCTTGAATAGTTCCTTGACGTATTTAGCTTGACAGATGAAGATTCCATTATCCTTTTGATGAATTAATAGACCAAGGAAGAATGACAGTTCTCCCATCATACTTAACTCATATTTGTTCCTCATAAGAGATGAAAACTTTCCTCACAACTTTTCATTTGTAGAACCAAAGATTATGTCATCAACATAGATTTGCACCAGAATGATGTTCTTGCCATGATGCTTGTAGAACAGTGTCTTATCTACTACACCTCCTATAAACTGATTCTCTATAAGAAAGGTAGAGAGAGTCTCATACCAAGCTCTGGGGCTTGTTTCAACCCATAAAGTGTTTTGAACAGTTTGTAGACAAAGTCATACAATTCAACATCTTCAAATCCAGGTGGCTGTTCTACATACACTTCTTCCTCTAGATCTCCATTGAGAAAGGAACTTTTGACATTCATTTGGAACACCTTGAAATTATAATGTGCAGCGTAGGCCAGAAATATCCTTATAGCTTATTCCAATTTATTATTTAATTAAGTCTCACTTAATTAATTAATAACTAATTTTGGAATTAGTTAAAGTAATTCCATTTTTCTATTTAATTAATTAATTAAGTCATACTTAATTAATATTATAAATAGAACAAATTACTTATTTAATTTAAATTCATAATTAAATTATTTCTCCTTCAAGCATTCTTTGTGTGTGACCCTATAGGTTATTATTACGTTGGCAACAATTTTAAATCTAATTTAAAATCCTAAACAATGAGCGGCATCTAGTAATACATCATTGTTAACCCAATTAATAATAATAATTGGTGATCCAGTTAAACCTTTCGTGATATAATGTTTCCGTGTAATATAATCCCTTTAACCAAATATTATAGATTAAACTCGAGACATGTTATTAGTCATCCTCTTCAACGTTTAATCCGGGTTTCCTTGATCAATGAGTAGACTATTAAAACAAATCAATATTTGAGCATGACCATGCATTTTCATAGTCCCACTCAATCAAGAGGCCAATAATATCTCTCCTAATAATAGGAGGGTTAAATCCTATATCTATCATTCATATTTCTCATACGACTCATAATACCCGATGTCCACTTTTATTATCACCCATTCAAAGGTAACTTTTAATGTAGTCAAAGTATATTATTCCTCGTATTGATAATATTATCTCAAGTCTAAGGATCATAACACCATTATCACTGTGAGTCTTTCTAATGACATTATCAACATGTAGAATCTCATTGTGGGTCAATCTAGTGCCATGTAGAATATACATGCACCCATGTTCTTCACTTTAGTATCACTATACCTATGACCAATGAGATGTGGTCATCAGTCAACAAACATACTAATCTTTATGCATTATAATTATCCCATATTAATAATGCTCGATTAGGAATATTTAGGAATATACACACTATTCTTATAATCTTATTTTTAAGTCACATACTTAAAGATATAGAATACGTGTTCCATATTCCAAGGACATTTATTACTCTAACATTTTTATCGCAGTAAATTAAGACATAATAAATTAATGTAGAATAATCAATAGAACATAATCATTAAATAACAAAATAGTATTTCCTAGAAGCATAACTACATTGTCTCTAGGGCACTAACACTATCACAAGTTTGGAAACAGGTGCAAATGTTTCATCATAGTCTATTCATTCCTATTAACAGTAACCTTTAGCTACCAGCCTTGCCTTATTTCATGTCACATTTCCACTTTCATCCAGTTTGTTTATGAATACCCATTTTGTATCAACAACTAATTTCCCTTTTGGTCTTGGAACTAGCTTCCACACATTGTTTCTTTCAAATTGGTTGAGCTCTTCTTGCATAGATATCACCCAATCAGAATCCAATAATGCTTCATCTTGAGATAGAAAGCAAGTAAGCATGATGTCAGGAGAGACATTCCTCATAGTCCTTACACCTGAGGTAGGATTACCAATGATTAAATCAGGGGTGTTATCCTTATTCCATTTTGTAGATCTGGGTAAGCTTCTATCTTGATCTGTTTGATCACTTCCTCCTTGGGGAATTGACTCTTCACCAGTACTGTTGTCTTCTCCATGTTCTTCAATATCTCCAGAATCACCCTCATTTTCATGATTGGTTGTGATTGTCTGTGATTGAGCTGGAGTTTGAATAACATCATTTGTGTTGACAACATCTCTTTCAAATTCAAGAGTTTGAGTGCCACTGGGTTGTTCAGTAACAATTTTTTCTTCTTCAAAGTATCCTTGATTTTCAAATTTAAGGGGCTGCATTTGACCATCTTCTTGTAGTCCTGGAAACTTGGTTTCGTCAAATGTGACATTCACACTTTCTTCAATAACCTTATGTTCTATGACATAGACTCTTTAGGCAGTCCTTTCTAATACATATCCCATGAAAATGCCTTCATAAGCTTTAGTATCAAACTTTCCTTTACTTTCATGGTTGTCTTTCATCATGAAACACTTACTTCCAAATACATGAAAGTATTTGACAGTGGGTTTCTTTCCTGTCAGTAGATAGTAAGGAATGTTTCCATGAGTCTTGTTGATTAAGGTTTTATTTTGAGTGTAGGAAGCTGTGTTAATAGCTTCTGCCCAGAAATATGTTGGTAGTTTTGCATCATTCAATATAGTTCTAGAAGCTTCAATGAGAGTCATGTTCTTCCTTTCTACAACTCCATTATGTTGTGGTGTCCTGGCAGTGGAGAATTGTTGAACAATTCCTGAATCTTTGCAGAAATTTTCCAGTGTAGAATTTTTGAACTCGGTACCATTATCACTCATCAAGATTTGTACTTTGGCATCTGTGGTTCTGTAAAGAACTTTTATGTGATCAATAATTTCTTGAGCTGCTTCATCCTTAGATTCTAGGAACTTTACCCAAGTGTACCTTGAGTAGTTATCCACCATGACCAGGGCATATCTCTTTTTGGCAAGAGATGGAACATTTACTGGGCCAAAAAGATCCATGTGAATCAACTTGAGTGATTCAGTGTTGGCGTTTATTTGCTTTGACTTGTGTACAACTCTCCTCAATTTTCCCATTTGACGGTCCTTGCACAGTCCTTCTTGATAGAATTCATGTTGAGGTAGTCCTCTCACTAGTTCCATCTTCATCAGCATATTCATATTTTTAAAGTTGAGGTCTGAAAGCTTTTTGTGCCAAAGCAAGCTATCACCAACTGATGCTTTACTGTAAAAGCAGTAGACCTTGTCATTCTTTGTTGAATTCAAGTCAACAACAAACAAGCTTCCTTTTCTGACTCCTTACAAAGAAAGGCTTTCATCCTTCTTGTGATAGATATTGCAAATCATCATATCAAAATCAACCTTGAATCCTCTATCACTGAATTGGCTGACACTGAGTAGGTTGTGCTTCAATCTATCAACAAGAGCAATATCTTCAATGACAACATTGCAAATTTCCGAACAGCCATATCCCATAGTGTAACCTTTACTGTTGTCTCCAAAAGTTATGATTGGGCCAGCTTTCTCAATATAATGTGATAGCAGGGCTTTATCACATGTCAGGTGCCTGGAACATCCACTATTAATGATCCATATGACCTGTCTCTTTTTATTGCCCTGCAAAATAGATGATATTTAATTTGCATCTCGTACCCAATCCTTGTTGGGCCCTGCAGACTCAGTATCGCATTTTGCATCATCATCATTCACATTAGAATCAACACTTGAGTTTTTCTGTTTGACTCCTTTTGCTACCCATTCAGTTTTAGAATAAGACTTTGTCTTCTTCTTAGTGGGCACTACCTTTTTACTAATAATAGCAGGCTCAAAAATCCCAACAGTTTGCATATAGGAGCATTTTTCATTAGATAGAATAGGTAAATTAAAACATGTACTCATGGAAGTGATTTTACATGGCATGCAGTCAATGTTACTACAAACGCTCATAGTTCTTTGCATAATGGGGGTTCTATGTAAGTTACCATTAACCTTAGTCACATTAACCTAGTTCTCGATTGGTTTCTTACAAGCATATGTTAAATATTGGGAGGAGCCACAATTATTGCAAAGTTTCATGGGAGCATTCTTAACATGAGCATAACCATTTTTCTTATCAATTCCTAGCTTGTCATTCCTATTCTTAGAGTTGTAGGCATCTGAGTTGACAGTATCCTGAAGTTGCTGTCGAGTTGCCCTTGATAGTACCTTTCACTGTTGTCTTGACAGTAGGTTTGGAAGTTACTGTCTTAGGTACTCTCTTGACAATATCTTTGAAAGTTTCTGTCTTTTCCTTGTTGATGGCTTCTTTAGAACGTTCTGTCCGATTATTTGGCAAAGTTTCTGTCACGAGAATCTTGATCCAGATGTTCTATCAATAGGTGTGCTATCAATACAATCATCTTCACCCATATGTTCTTATTTGATGAGTACGGATTCCTCATCAAACTTTACTTGAACAGTTTTGAAAATTGGTTTGCCAACTTTCTTGAGGATATGAGGGTAGATAGCATCACCATTTGAACAATCATCAACCACAATTGCCTTACCATGTCTTCTACCATAATCAAAACCTACTCCAACTTTCTGGTTCCCAGAGTGATTCTCATGATATTCCTGAACTAACTTAGAAGAATTTCTAAAGGCCTTAAGCTTTAATTCATTCTCAACAATTTCATTTCTTAAAAATTCTTCTATCTGCATTTCATTTAATCTTTCATTTTCTTGAGCTAAAGAATCTAATGGACTAGTCTTAAGCAAAAGCATTTCATTCTCAAATTTGAGTGATTTATTCTATTTAGTTAACCTAACAATTTCTTCATTTGCAGCAGATAAACTAAAATGGATATTAAACATCTCAGCACTCAATTCTTCAATAGTTTGTTTATATTCAGTTTTGGACATATCAAGTAAAATGAGAGATGGTACCTGATTTGAGGAACTTGATGCTTCATCATTAGATCTAGCTATGAGGGCTAAGTTCACAAACTCTTCTTCTTCCTCATCATCAGAGTCATCCCAGCATTTTCCTTCAATCACATAGGCTCTTCCTTGATTTTTCTTAAACTGACTTTCAGACCCTTTCTCCATTCTTTGATTCTGTTTTGGCCTTCTGCACTTAGTTGCAAAATGACCAAGCTTATTGCAGTTGTAGCATCTAAACTTCGATCTATCCACCATTTCAGTCTTGTATCCTCCTTTTGTGGCAGTACTAGTAGCCTTGGATGAGTTTTCCTTGTAGAACTTAAATGTTTGACCCTGTGGCTTGTATGACTTATCTCTTCTGAATTTGATATACTTGAATCTCTTAGCCATATAAGTCATGGTTGGATTATCCATGCTTTCAATCTCTTCTAAAGAATAGAAGTCTTCGTCTTCAACATCTTTAAGTTACAGAACCACTTTATCTTCATCATCCAACACCTCTTCAATCTTCATGGATGGTGCTTGTGTTGGTTGAGAACCTTGTGATGGTTCACTGGGGAGAGAGATATTTGGTTCATGGGCTACAAGGGCACCAGATATGTTTGCCATCTTTCTTTGGTTCCATTCTGAATAGCTCTCTTTTGAAAGAGTTCAAGCTCATATGACTTGAGTACACCATTGAGTGTTTCAAGAGAAACATCAATCAAGTTTCTCCCTTCTCTAATGGAAGTTATTTTATGCTCAAGATGCTCAAGCAAAGTGCGCAAGAACTTGACATTGACTTCTTTTCTTTCATAGAACTTTTCATGAATTTGTAGCTCATCTATCAGTTTACTAAATCTTTCAAACATGTGGGTGAGCTCTTCACCAGGCTTTGCCATAAAGGCTTCATAATGAGACACAAGAATCTGTCTTTGATTTTCTCTGACCTTTTCACTTCCTTCACACAATAACTCTATCTTGATCCACATTTCTTTAGCAGATAAGCATCCCATGACATTCCCACATATGGCCTTGTCAAAGGTGAGAGAGTCAAGTAAGATAAGTTGCAAGTAATCATCTAGGGCTACCTTTTCTTTTTCAGAATATGTGTATTATGAGACTCTCGTAACCTAGTGTGTTGGAATAACAGTATCTCCAACTGTAGAAGCTGCTATTTCCTTTTGAGGAACGAATGGGCCATTCTCGAGGATTCCCAAGTATAGTGGATGTGCAGCTTTGATAAATAACAAAATCTTTCTTTTCTAAAAGTTGTAGTTCTCTTTATCAAATGCTGGAATCTTGATACCACTTGATTTCTGTATACTCGTCATGATCTCAGATTAGTATATTAATCTGTTGCTTTGATGCCAATTGTTGGTCCCAGAGTATTGCAGACGGGGGGAGGGGGGTTGAATGCAATACTGATAAATTTAAATCTTCACTTCAACAACTGTAATAAAGATTCTAATCTATCAGTAGAAGAAATGCAAACACAAGTGATTACTCAAGATGTTTCTCACAAAATAAATGTTTTATTTATTTTGCAAAGTGTTGCTACAACCTAGAGAAAATAATGTTTCCAACTTCGTGTTCTTGAGTGATACAGAAAAGAATGAGAGATGATTCTCTATATAAGATAATCTAGTATGTTCTAACATCTCTATTACATGGTTTGTGGAGCTGCTGTCATTTTCAAGTGGCAACTTCATACAATTTGCACACCCATGTGACTTTCCTAAATTGCTATACAATCAGAGTTAACATTATACATAAAGCAATCTGAATACTTTCTAAACTAAGCTAATACAATTCTAGTAGATATAGATTTGTCATACTCTGGAATTGACGAGCTTTGTCTTGTCATCTCTCAAGCTTCTTTCATAGTCTTGCAGGTCTGATACAATCCTTGAAGTGTTGCAGCAAATCTGTTTCTTGAACATCTAAACTGTCACGGGTTTGACTGAGATAAATCCCTAATTCAAATATTCCATTGAAACAGTAACATTAACCGCCAAGTCTTCTGTCAAGAGAATATTCATTGGATAACAGTATGATTACCCGCCAAAGTTGTTGTCAGGAATTCCAGGCTTGTCGTCAAGCTGTGAGAATGTTGTTGTCTCATGCTTCCGCCAATGTCATGACTTGCAAATGCTTTGCTACCGAACTGATGTACTACTTGAGACACAAGATGTATATTAATTTTATCATACTAAATTATTTGATTACAAGAACATATTATAACATTTGAGTGAACTTCTTACAAGATGTACATTAATTTTAATTATTTGATTACAAGAACATATTATGGTTGTGACAGTATGTTCTAGGCAATACAATAAATTAAGCATAATGAAATCTAGTTATCTATACAATAAATTAAGTATAATGAAATCTAGTTAAGTTATCTCTAAACTATCACTTATAAATCCCAACATTATATTTTTTTTTATTATTATAATTTTTTATGTTAAAATAATTTTCTTTATTACTGCTTAACTGTTGATTATATAAATCTCTATTCTATTGTAATCGAGAATAAATTTATTATAATAAAATCTTATTTTTCTCTTTTTCTCTCAACATATTTTTATTATAATAAAAAAAAATTCTTTTTACTTTTTATCAAAAAATTACTACTTTCTCTCTCCATAATATATGAATCCATCTTAAATATGTTAATGTTTGATTTAATTTCAACCATAAAAAATGAGATAATATATGCCAAATAGATATGGCACGTGAAATGTGCGTTAATAGTAATTTTATATGAATGTTGTAAATATGAAATTTATTCTTTCTGGAACATCTAAAAATAATTCAAACAAAATGAAAAGAAGGTAGTAACATTTTAATTGTTATTTTGTAGGGAGGAAATTTTTCTATACTAGCCTAAAACCCATGCGATGCACGGATTTTTTTTATATTATATAAAAATTTCATTAATTAAAATTAATTTTTTTAAAACATGAATTTTGGAGGCCTACTTTTTTATATGAGATGATTTGATAATAATTATATAAATGTTATTCGTGATATTTCTAGAAAAGGAGGGATTTAGTTAGAAAATATAGAAAAGATGATAGGTTTTAGTTAAAAAGAATAATCAATTAATTATTAGTAATTATAAAATTATTACTTCATTTTATTAAATAGAATGTCCGTGGTATGATTAGAAAAATAGAGAATTTAGTTAGTGAAAATTAAAAAGATTATATGTTCTAGGTGAAAAAGGTAATTGATTAATTTATAGTAATTACAATTGAATTACGTTATTTTACTAAATACAATTGCTCGTAATGTTTTTAGAAAATGAGAAAATAATATTTGTCCGTGGTATTTCTATTATAAAAGGGATTTTAGTTAGAAAATATAGAAAAAATGATATGTTTTAGCTGAAAAAGGTAATCGGTTAATTAAAAATATTATAATATTATTAGTTTATTTTATTAAATAGAACCGTCCGTGATATAATTAAAAAAAATCAGTTAGAGAAAATAGAAAAGTAACATGCACGATTTATGTGGAAAAAGTAATTGATTAGTTTATAGTAATTATAATTTAATTATGTTATTTTACGAAATAAAATTGTTCATAGTTTTTAGAAAATGAGAAATTAACGCTACCCGTAATATTTCTAGAAAAAAAAGGGAATGTAATTAGAAAAAATAGAAAAGATGATATATTTTAGCTGAAAAGGTAATCGGTTAATTATTAGTATTATAATATTATTATTTTATTTGTATTAAATAGAATCACCTGTAATATAATTAGAAAAATAGAGGTTTTAGTAAGAATAAAGAAAAAAGGTAACGTGTTTTACTGAAAAAAGGTAACCGTGCATGATATAATTGGAAAAAGGGAGATTTTAGTTAGAGAAAAGAGAAAAGGTAACATGTTTTGACTGAAAAAGGTAATTGATTAGTTAATAATAATTATATATAATTATGTTAATTTTTAGCTGAAATGGTAATTGGTTAATTATTAGCATTATAATAATATTATTATTATTATTAAATAGAAACGCCTGTAATGTAATTAGAAAAATGGAGGTTTTAGTAAGAAGAAAGAAAAAAGGCAACGTGTTTTGCTGAAAAAGGTAACCATCCATGATATAATTGGAAAAGAGAGATTTTAGTTAGAGAAAATAGAAAAGTTAACATGTTTTGACTAAAAAAGGTAATTAATTAGTTAGTAGCAATTATATATAATTTAGTTATTTTTTTAAACAAAATTGCTCGTAGTGTTTTTAAAAAGGAGAAATTTTAGTTAGATAAAATGTAAAAGATATTCTATTTTAAATTTTTAAATGAAAAAGGAAATTATTTAGTTATTGAAATATAGAAAAGGTTATATGTTTAAAATGAAGGAAATTGATTAGTAAATGAGAAATTTTAGTTAGATAAAATATAAAAGATATTGTATTTTACTTGGAAAAGGAAATTATTTAGTTCTTGAAAATAGAAAAGATAATACGCGTAACCTAAAAAAGGAAATTGATTAGTTAATAGATCTGTGTAATTGAATAAGGGTAATTAGATAAATTCAATAGGTACCGTTGAACCAAACTTTTTATGTTTCGGCTTTTATATAATAGTATAGATATTCAATTAAAAGTAAATGCGAAAAAAAAGCAATTGACTACTTACCATTAATTTATATTATCTTATTATTTATTTTAGAAGTTTTAATAGTATAGATATCATATATATTTTTTATAATGATGGGTAAATAAGTAAATTCACTTAGTACCAAACAACAGGTTCCAAAACTTTCAATGTTTCGGAATTTATATAATAGTATAGATATATTGATCCTTTTTCATTTAACAATGATGTTTTTTGCATTTTTTCATGCTAAGTTCTTTTTATAGAACTAACTTATGAGTCATTTAATGTAAATATTATTTGGTTTAATAGTATAAATAAATTTTATCTTTTGAAAATATCTTTTATATTTTAATTTTATTAAGTAGTATATATGTTAATTCATTCATGAAAATTGAAAACAGCTTGCTAAGTATTAATAACCCGCTTTCAAAAGAAAAAAAATTATTGATCTTCGTTTCCTTAACAAAATTATTACTTTCTCCATCATCTTACGCATATTTTTTATTTTGTTTATTTTAAAATTTATTCAATTTTTAAATTAAATTTTTTTAATAATTAAATTTTAAATATGTTAAAATTTTAAAAGAGAACATTCATTTGAGTGTAAATATAGAAATGAAAATAAATTTATAGTAAAGTGTATGATTTGTAATTGATTGAAAAGTGAGACAATACTTACTATGATTAAACAACATTTTAAAGTTTACTTTCGTAAAAAATAAACTACTCATTGATAGTAAATGGTTCACTCAAATTTTTTTTTTTTTTGGAAAGCAGGGGAATATATTAGGGGACCAAGCCCAAACAACAAACCAACAGCAATAGTTTTGAGAATCCACAAAAGCCCACAGACGGCCCAAGCAATAAACCGAACAGACTCTGTGTTTAAGACAGTTAATAGACAAAAAGAAAACTTAGGAATACTAAAGCAAAACCCAGAACAAAACACTATGATTGCAGAATGCATAAGAAGCTACCAGTTTTCCATACCCACGAAGACATTGCCAACATGAAGTCCTTCTCCCTCAATATCAAACCCTTCCTGATTCTCCATGATCTCGGCAGTAAGAGGAGGGTTCTCTACCTCGGCTACCATGGCTTCCACATTAACCTCCTCCTCATGGATTCTATGAAACTCTGGACCAACCCTTCCTAAGCCCATGTCTAGACTCCACAACTCATGTAGACGACCAAAGGACTTCTCAATGACCACCATCTGTTTCCAATTTGCTGCTCCATGTTGAGCTAGATACGTAGCTAAAGCATTATCAGAAGCATCCGTGAGACGGACCTCTAAGTTGAAGTTCCTGTCCGCCTTCCTAGTATTCAGCTGTTGAATGATGAAAGCATTTGCTGGGATTGCCCCTGCATCCCTAGAGTCCTTCCATTCCCAATAGGCTGCAACATGATCTGTTTCGAGAATAGCCCTAGGATAATCATCATCAAAGATCAGTTTCAGCCCTTCCATGAAAGCATGTAGCTCATTGCTTCTTTGATTTTCAATACCCAAAGTCCCAGCTAACATCCTAAAGATTTTGTCCCTGTTATCACGCACAACGACACCAATGCCAGAGATGTTCCCATTCTGAAGCCTTTGGCCTTCAAAATGCCCATGCACATTGACCTTAACCACACCCTTTCGGGGCATTTCCCATCCCGGGTTAACGTTCACCATAGCCATGTGTTGTTTTTGAGACTTTGATAGAGAAAAATGTGAAGTGAGAATGAGATATAGTAGATACTGAAGGCTTCTATATAGGTTGTGTTATGATGGCATTGCATGGCTCAATAAACTTATATTCCCAATAATGTCTGCACACTTTCCCAAGACAATACGTTACTCCATTCTTCAGCTTACCGAGTACACTGACGTTTCCAATTCCTACTGGGCCTAGAAAGTAACGAAGTGGGCTTATCTCTGGTAAAGACAATGTCAAGGCCCAATAAACTCTTCTTGTGTTACATTAATTGCCCCAACAAGGATATAGAAAAAACATTTTCAATCTGAGTCACTGTATTTAACTAACTGTCTCAAAATGTAATGCACTTAGCACCAGGCGAAGAGCATTTTATTTCTAAGCATACCTTGCTTTGCTAAGTTATCAGCTTCTTGATTTAATACTCTATCCACCCTTTTGAAAATTACCTTTGTGTTTACAAGTATCTTCTCTACGTCTTTGTCTAACCGATGAGTTAGACTTACTTTAGCTCTCTGGAACTCTTTGACCAACTCTAATGAATCGGAGTAAACCATACTAGGACAATTACTCCAAATACTACTAGCTAGTTTTCTGATAACAAAGATAAGGGCTTCCCTCTCACATTGAAAAGATGAGTTTGCTAGCACTGGACCTGAAAAGATTAGAATCAAGTTGCCCTCAGAGTCCTTAACATAACCTCCTATACTAGCACGAATCATAGAGTTAGGATCCATCTTCCAAGCTCCATCAACAAATCCAACTAGCTTTGCCTCTTTGCTCATCAAATGCTTCTTTCTTATCAAGCTAGTTTTATATACTAACCCTGATGGATTTGAGCTCCAAAGAAGCGAGTCATCAATGAGATTAACCGCTTGACACCACTTTTGAGATCTATAAACTATTAGGTATAAAAACTCCGACTTTTTAACTTTAATACCCTCAAAGACAGCCTGATTTCTACATAACCAAATGGTCCAGAGTGTTGCAGACCATGTTATCTCCCATGCAATCCTAAGACTTTGATTTTTGAAGTAAGGTCCATAGAAAATGTCACAGCAATCATGCTTGCTAACACTCCACCAATTTGAAACAAAATCCCAGGCCCAACTTGCTAGATCACATTTACAAAAAATGTGAGACTGAGATTCTTCTTCAGAGTTGCACCATTTACAGAATCTTGTAACATGAGAGTGTGAACCAATTCTGGAGGCTAGGAAACCACAAGTAGGTAGAATGTTGTGGAAATAATTCCATAAGAAAATACTAACCTTTGGAGGAATTTTAAATTTCTAAAGTGAACTCCATCTAACATCACTATCTGCTACAGCCTTATCCATTAAGGTATAGCTTTTAGCTGCAGAGTACTCCTCCTTAACTGGGGTCCAAATCAATCTATCCACACCATCTTTCAGGAGTATTTGATCACAGATTTTCATTAACTCGTCTACTACCTCCATCTCCCAAGCTCTTAAATTTCTGCTCCAAAAAACTTCCCCCTTTGTTGGATAGCAATCCATCAAAACTTTAAAATTTCTAACACTAACATGCTTAAGATTTGAAATGCTATACAATTTTGGGAAATTTTCCATTAGTGAACCTGTTGAACACCAGTTATCTTCCCAGAAAAGTGTCTTTTCACCATTATTTATTTTCCATAAGAACTTGTTCCTATCAAGTTCGCCTTTCAAATCTGAATTACTTGCAACATCCACTATCCCTTGAATGCAATCTGAGACCTTATTTGAGTTGAGAACCTTTGACATTGGGTCCCCTCTCGAACAGTCGTATTTTGATCTTACCCATTTGTTCCACATATTATCTCTTTCTATGTGCCATTTCCAGTGCCATTTCCCTAGTAATGATGCGTTTTTATTAATAATGCTTACCAGGCCAATACCTCCAACCCTTCTTGGTTGAGTAATTTTTTTCCATCTGAGATAATGCATCTTCTTAGTCCCATCAGAATGACCCCAAAAGAAGTTTCTTCTAATCTTTTCAATTTCAGCACATACTCCCTTAGGAACCTTGAAGATGTTGAACCAATAAACTGGTAAACTATCAAGTGAGGATTTTAACAGAACAATTCGACCTGCTTTGTTTAGCGAAGAGCATCTCCAATTTGCTAATTTGTTTTCAAATTTCTTGATGAGAGGGTTCCAGAAAATCTTTCTCCTAACCGAGACACCCAAGGGAGCTCCAAGATAAATTAACGGCCATGCACCTACCCTGCAACCTAGGAGTTTGGCTCCTGCATCCACTAAGTCTCTATTTTTTCCATAAGAAAACAAACTGCTTTTGGAGAAGTTGATCTTTAATCCAGTAAGCAATTGGAAACACTGTAGGACACGTTTGATGCCCTTTATAGAATCCAAAGATCCTTCCAAGAAAATCAGTGTGTCATCAGCAAATTGCAAGTGAGTTAACTGCTCAGTATCTTCTTTCAAAGTAAAGCCCCTAATCATTTTTTCCAAGCTAGCTTTCCTGATCAAAAGATTTAGCACTTCAGCAACAAGATTGTACAGCAGAGGTGAAAGAGGGTCACCTTGTCTAAGACCCCTCTCTGGAGAGAACTCTTTTGTGGGTGATCCATTTACGAGTACGGAGACTTTCATTGATTCCAGATAGGCTCTGATCCATGCAATCCATCTACTACCAAAACCCATTGCTTCTAGTAGTTGAAAGAGAAAATTCCAGTTGACCGAGTCAAAAGCTTTTTCGAAATCAATCTTGAGTATCATGTCACTGCTCTTCGAAATTTTCATTGAGTGAATTGCTTCGTTTGCAATTAGAATACTTTCAGAAGCATGTCTCCCTTTAATAAAAGCGAATTGATTCATACCAACAAGCTTCCCTATGACCTCACTTAATCTATGGGCTAACACCTTTGTAAATAGTTTTGCAGTACTATTTAAGAGGCTTATTGGCCTGAAGTCCGAAACTAACTCAGGATTTTGCTTTTTGGGAATGAGCGCTATGAAAGAGGAATTGAGGCCTGTAGGGAAAGACAGAGACTCAGCAAAAACCCTGAAGTTTTTATGAATTCCTCCTTTTAGATGTTTCCAGAAAACCTTGAGGCACCCCATATTGAATCCATCTGGCCCTGGTGCCTTCTCATTCACAGAGTTGTCAAGAGCATTTTCAATTTCTTCAAGGGAAAAATCTCTTTCCAGCCAATCTCTCACAGGTTCTGAAATTTTACTCGTTACCAGACTACCAATTCCCAAAATGCAGTGAGCATCTTTTGCAGCAAATAGACTTTTAAAATGCTGAAAAAAAGCATTTTTAAGGAGGTAAGGTTCAGAGATCCATTCTGTACCATTGAAGATTTTGTGGATAATATTCCTCATCTTCCTTCTTTCAATGACCTGATGAAAGTATTTCGAATTGTGATCACCTTGCAATTGCCATTTTAACCTGGATTCCTGTCTGAGCATATCATCTCTAACATCATAAAGATGTTCTAGTTCCTTCCTTTTCTCCATAACTTCTTTGAAGGGGGGACTGACCTGGGAATCCTTATCTAGATAATCTTCAAGCAGTTTGATGCTTATAGCAGTACGATCCTTTATGTTAGCTACCCAACCCTTAATGACCCCTTTAACCTCCTTAAGGGTTGCCTGAATGTTTCTATGATCCGAGAGGTTTTGGGACCAGTAGTTGTTTATAAGATCCATTAGAGAGTCTTCTTTCAACCAACAGTTGTAGATTTTCATAGGTTTAGGACCCCAATTTAAAGAGATTCTTTTGAGAATCAATCTTTTATGGTCTGATTTCTTCCTATGTAGAGCTATAGATATCCAATCACCTTCTCTACACCACTCCGAATTGACTAAAAATCTGTCTAGCTTACTCTTTTTCCCTTGAGGATCAATCCAAGTAAACTTTGTATTTGAGAGATCAACATCATGCAAATTTTGATTAGAAATAAAACTATTGAAATCACTATTATCCTTTCTCCTGTAAATACAGTTTGTAACCTCATCATCCCTCCTTACACAGTTAAAATCTCCAGCTAAACACATAGGTTCATTAATAACTGAAGCTTTGATATTACTTAAACTTTCCCACAATGCTAGTTTCCTTTGAGAATTTTGAGGAGCATACACATTTATCACATTAAATCTTACCTTAGAGATGAGGCACTCCAACTGAACCCATTGCCATCCACCCTCTTGAGCTAACCCTAAACCCTTGAAAAATTCTTTGTCCCAAGATAGCACCATTCCACCTGAATGACCTTTAGAGTCTTGAATGAGCCAACCATGTGATTCAACCTCCCAAATTGCATTCTGAAGTCTTTCATTCCAGGAATTGCACATGGTTTCTTGCAAACAGATGAGATTAACCTTATGTTCAACAATAGATTCCCTTATAAATCTACAAACACCTTTACCCCCCAATCCTCTTATATTCCAAGAAAACAGCTTAATATCCATAAATAATGATTAAGAGAAAACTATAGTCCAAAGAAGAGGTGAATTCTAAGTATAAAACTTAGAGGTCACCTTTGCTTAATTTCTCCCCAATAATTTTCTTACAATCAGTCAGATCACCTATTATTTCTAACCCCATATTCTGTGCACATTCTAAAATCAAATCTGCCTCCTGAATATTCTTATCCACATTCACTTCACTTGACATTACCTCGTCAACTTTTATGCTTTGTTTACCTGAACACTTCTTCTTGAAACCTCCTCCTCCAAATTTCTTCTTGTTGAACCCTAAATCAAAAGGATTCTTTAATAATCTAGATTTCTTCCTAGGTCTTCCCCTTTTTCCACCCATATTCAGTTTCCCAACATTATTACATAGAGTGACCTGAGGGCTACTTTGTAAGTTTGGGCTTTTGACAACAGTTTCCTTGAATAAACTTGTAGAATTTTCCAACGTGCTTTCTTGAATAGACTCATCACTTTCAACAGTTGAGGATCTGTTTGCACCAATACTGATTCTTTTAGTATCAATATCTTGTATCCTATTTCCTGCCTCCATTTCCTTTGAATATATCGGAATTTCTGATTCTTGAACTTTGGAAACCATTGAATCAATATGACTCACATCCCTTTCCAAAGCATTCGGCTTAACAATACCCCTTCCTACCTCCTCAACCTTTTCCTTTCCAGCAGATACAGGTTCTACAGGAGGTTTTTGAGATAATACTGAATTTTCAGTGACATTTGGAGACTTCTCTACATCCTCTCTAAACGGTTGTAACTTGTTAAGGTGGATTCCCAGATTCTCAACTTCCTTAAATCTGATCAAATAATTCTTGCCTTTAACAAGAACTTTCAAATCCTCGTTGATTTGATCCATCATTTCTGTTTGAATACAAATCAGAGGGTTGAAGAAAGAATTGCTATCGTCCCTTTGATACGACCACGAAACCCATTCTCCTAACTTCTTTGTAAATGCTTTTAGGTTTTCTTCCAACCAGGCAATCATCGGAAGTCCAGAACATTCAATCCAAGCTGTTCTAGGTACTATCAAATCTTTCTCCTTGAATTTTCTGATTACCGAGAACCATGTTGAGAAGGCTTTATAATCAAGGTTTTTCCAATCTGCATCCTCCTCCTTTCTAAGTAAGAATTTTCTTTCAGACAAACCCACCACCCTTATCTTCTTAAAACCCTTTTCCAAAAATTTTTGTTCTAAGTTTTCTGCTACCTCGTCTACCCACGTTAATCCAACCAAACTTTGCATCAAACCTGCTTCCACTTCCTCATCAACTACTGCTTCAGTATACTCAAACATTTTCTTACTGCAATCCTCGTTGTGAACAATGACTTTAAGCGATTCTTTATTGTAAATACCTCCCATATTGTATTCCTCAGGCTTCATAACCTTCTCTTCTGGCCTGTTAAGATCCTTCCCCTCCTTAAGATTCTTGTTTATCACCATCATAATTTTTTGCGCAAGACCTCCTTTTTCCTTGGCATTATTAATAATCAAGCCTGCCTCAGATTCATCCTTTACTTTGATAAATCCAATCCTCTTCCCATTTTTATCCCTTTTCCTTGGTAATACGATATCTCTTATCTCACCGCAAGATTTGAAGAAATCCCAGATCCCCTTAGCAGTAGCCTCTGCTGGAATGTTAACCATGAAAATTGTGATATCTTCATTAATACGTCCCCGAGTAACTTTCGGTTTCTTTCTTTGTACCTTTACCCATCCATTCGACTCATTCCTAGTCTTAATGTCTACATTTGATTTCACAATCTCCGCATATGATCTATTTGCAACAATAACCATTTCTTCCTTATTACCGCTTTCATTGCCCCGAAATTCTTTATCCTTTCTTTGTCTCACCTTCAGGCTCCTCCAATGAATCTGATTCAAAGCTTCCGTGATTGCTTGCTTGTCTCCTACTCTAAACTTTGTCAGAGTCTCCAAGTCAACAATATCTTTGTTTCCCTCAATGAAGTCTCTTAGAATAGTTTCCCCATCCCTTCTCAATGAATCTCTTCCATCCTTACTTGTCCGATTACTTCTCCGATCCTGATCATCTGACTTCTTACCGTTTGAAATTTGAAATTTTCCACCTCTGTTTGCGTGCGCTGACCCTCGCCTTTCCCCATCTGATTGCAATTACTATTGTTAATACTTACCGAAAATTCTCAAATGGTTCACTCAATTAGAAAATAATTTTATTAAAAACTTGGAATTAGGTTTTGTTATATTTTCTCGTTGATATTTTATGTTTTGTTTGTGTCAAATTTTTCTCCACAATTTTGATGAATAATAATATATTTTATTAATAATTATCAATTTATTTACTTTAAATAAAAAATTAAAAAAGAATAAAATATTAATTATAAACAAAACTAGTGAGACAAAGCAAATATTACATTTTTAACAGTTGTAATTTTAACGCGAAAAGTGTTTATAAATTTTGAAACATTTGTGAATAATATGACACACATGACTCATAAAAATATTGCACACGTATCAACATATTCTTAATATGTTCTTTTTATCGGAACAATTTAAACTCGCTTTAATTGATAAAATTAGTTTTTTTTTCAATTTTGAATTAGTTTAATTAATAGTAACAATTTTAAATGTATGAAAATCAAAATAACTATAAATAAACTTGAATTATTTATATATTTAAAATGTATATATGTTCTAATACATAAACAAAAACAAAATATCAATATCGTTCATCCTATATAATTTAGGTTTTAATTTTTAATTTTAATTTCACCTACTCTAGTGTGAACATTGCATATTTTGTTATAATAAATATATTTATGAATTTACATATTATTCATTGTTTATACTATAGATGACTTTTATATTTTATTAAAAAATATTAAATCAATAGATAATATAACATGTTCTAATTAAATTAACACATGAAGAAGATATAATTATGTTATCATTTTTCAAATATATTTCTGGATAACTTAACGATGCAGCCTGCTTCACCGAAAAACAATATCGGATGCACCCCTTTCTTCTTTTTTTTTTTTTATAAGAACAGGATGTATGTTCCATTGGTTGTACTCGGTTCCATTTTTTTTTTTGATAAAAACCGGATGTTCTATTGGATGAACTCATTTACATTTTATTGGCTGAGCGAGCCCATCAATTCTTTAAAACCAGTACCGAATCGTTCAACTTTTGTTGTGACAGAGATTTGTTAAGTTTTCAAAAATTGACAAAATTTCTGACATAACAAAATCAATACTTTTGTCTTTTATTTGAAGGCATTAGGGTTCATGTCTTACAATTATAAATTAAAAAAAGCTATTATATATTAATTTTTATTTTAAATTCAAATACTTTAAACTCATAATCGTTATAATTATAATTTTAAATTAATTATGATAACGAATAAAAATATATTAAAAGAAAATTGTTTACATGAATTTGTGCAAGTAAAGTTAAAAGCGAGTTGTTCAAAATAATTTTAAAAAAACACACAATATTTTCTTAATACTTATTATACAATAATTTTCACATTTATCATTATTATTATTATTGAAAAGATCATTTAGTTGTATTTAATTGGTTATGGCTTTATACGACAATAGTTTTTAATACATTATTGTAGTGATTAATTATCCCAAATTAAAAATTTAGCTAAACATCCTTACAAATTATAGTTTTTTTGTGACAGGACCTACAAATTATAATTAACATTAACTTATATTTCAAATTTATATTAAATAAATATTATGATGGACTATCATGTACTCCCTCCGTAGATTGATACTATTTTGGGACGTCCCACCCATTTCTTTACATACCAAAAATAGTAACTTTTAATAATAAAATACATTATTACAACCACTACTTCAATCTACTTTTTCAACACTTTACACTATTACACTCACTACTCCACTACTTTATTCTATTTTTTCAACACCTTACACTATTACACCCACTACCTAACTTATTTTAACAATAAAATTAATATTACACCCACTACTACACTATTACACCCACTATTTAAATTATATTCCTTGATCTCCGTGTCGTCTGTAAAGAACCGGCTGGGATGGAGGGAGTATAAAGGGTATAATATTTAATTATGTAATGTACTTCTTCCTTTTTATTTGTCTATTTTTAAAATAAATTTGACTTATTATACATGTTAATTTGCAGTTTTAAGACAAAATTATATATAATTTTTTTTTAAACTATGCATTTTCATATTTTAAATTAGTAATTGAATATTTATAAGAAAAAGTTATCTCAACTAAAAATTATTTATATAACACATGAAATGTAAGTAAAATAAATGATAATGTTAAAAATACATATAAATGCGATATTGATATTAGGCAATATTTTATAAACTAATATCAGTATCAAAATTCATTACATTTGACTAAGTTATAAATTTGGAAATATTGAAAAGGCATTTTGATAACAATTTGGTGTTGTCAAAAAAAAAAAAACAATTCGGTACTTCTATCGTTTTTTTTAAAAATGCACCGTATACCTATGATCCCAATGAGTCATCCTGATCTAATTTGTAACGCTTGTGTTTTGGTGTGACAGGTGACACCATCGCCATTCCACGTGGCAGTAAAACTTGGTGAAAGATGGACAAACATGCATCCTTTTATATTTAACACCAGAGAACATTGGGAAATATGAAGTATCACACAACTCAAAGTCTCAGAGTAATCAAAGCTTTTAAACAGTGAAACACATCCACTCCACTTTTGTTCAAACAATTCTCTCCACTGCACCTCCATAATAGCTCACTTGCAGGTTTGTTCCCATTCAAAGATCTCAACTGTTTTTTTATTAATTATCTGATGATTTGTTTATTTATTAATCTTTAATTAAGCATGTACTGTAGTTGTAAACTGTTCCTGATTTTGATGGCAATTCTTTTCTTCCTCTGGGTTTATCTTTCTTTATCTTTGTGTTGTTGGGTTGAATTATAATTAAACTTCACATGTAAGTGCCTGATATGTATGGTTTTTTCTTCTTCTTTATTATGTACTCAATAGTTTTAGGGTTTAAGTATTTATCACTTAGAACAGGTGTCTCTCTTTAGGTGTTTCTGTTTTTGTTGCATGTTGAAGGGAGTATATATGTGAAGCAGTTTCTCGGTTTATGGTTTCACCTTGTTTTAAACTTGAGCTGCATGTTGGCTTGTATGTTTTCTTGTTGTTGGCTTTTATGTTCTTTACACATTGTTGTGAAGAAATGTTTTATTGCTTCATCTGTTTGGATCACTTATATTATGGATTATGTTTGTTTGTGTATATGGTGGTGTGTTAAAGACAACACAAAGTTGTAAGACGTTTTGTACAAGTTGGTTTTATGTAATCAGTAAGCCGGGGGAGGTCAATCCCTAAAGCCGGATTAGGTACATAAATTTCTGATCATGTTTCATCGATTTCTATTTCCAGGTAAATTGTTGAAATTTTTTGAGCTGGCTTTCCCATTTGTTGTGGTTTGTGTATTTGAAATACAATAGTATCTTGTTCCATTGTATGTTTGAACTTAACAGCACTGTTAGTTGTTCTGTAGAAGGCTTTTCATTTTTAATAATTTGTATAAACTGTGATAGTGTAGGTGTTTGACAAATGGGAAAAGATTCAGGATCCTCTTCTGGCGTTAGTCACAAGAACGAAGTGTTAGATGTTAAGCCATTGCGAACCATTTTTCCCATGTTCCCACATCAATCCGGTATTCCATCACAAGTAGGTTCTTTCCCACCCGGGGTTGCACCATTTTACCCTTTTCTTGTTCCAAATGAGTCTCAAGGACCAACAACACCTAATCAAGCAGGGACTCCCAATTTCAACAACACCATACCATCACCAATGCCACTAAATTCTTACAGAACTCCATCTCAGTATAATTCAGAGGGAGATTCAGGACCATCAAGAAGGGAAACCAGGAGTCAAGAAGGTGAAGCTGCACTTGATCATGGTCTCAGCAAATACCATAGTCAGAGTGACAAGTTCGCAGAAGGTACCAGTAAGAAGCGAAAAGGAAGAACCTCCAAAAAAACAACTGCAGTTGATGGCTCCCCTTCAAAAAAAACAACTCCAGTTGAGCGGTCACCTTTAAAGAAAACGACTGCAGTAATTAACCGCTCACCTTCAGTGGATATAGACGACATGGTTGCTAAATCTCTGAAAGAGTGTGGACTTATTGAGCTCGAACCACCACAACAAGCTGATGGGAACAAGGAGTTAATTAATCGCATACTCATGGTTTATAACTTGTTGCGAAGAAGGATTGTTCAACTTGAAGAATCTAGGGGGGATGATCCCGGGTTTACCAGACGTCCAGACATGACAGCTGGAAATTTGCTAATGAGTAGAGGGATTCGGACAAATAAAAGGAAGATAATTGGAGCCGTTCCCGGGATTGAAGTTGGTGATATTTTCTTTTTCAGGATGGAAATGTCTCTTGCAGGTTTGCATGCTCCAGTTATGGCTGGGATAGATTACATGGGTGTGAACACAAGTGCTGCTGAAGAGCCTCTGGCTGTAAGCATTGTTTCATCTGGAGGATATGAAGATAAAAATGAAGACGGGAATGTTTTGATTTACAGTGGACAAGGTGGAGTTGATAGGAAAGATGGAAAAGTGGTTGATCAAAAGCTTGAAAGGGGTAATCTTGCTCTGGAAACAAGTTTGCATAGGGCTAGTGAGGTAAGAGTTATAAGGGGTCTGAAGGATATCGTTAATGGAACCGGAAAGGTATATGTATATGATGGCCTCTACAAGATCCATGAATCATGGAGGGAGCAAGGGAAGGGTGGATGCAATGTTTTTAAGTACAAGCTTGTTAGAATACCCAAGCAGCCTAAAGCGTTTACTCTGTGGAAATCAATTCAACAGTGGAAGGATGATACTACTTTAAGATCTAATATGATCTTGCCCGACCTTACTTCAGGGGAAGAAATTCTACCAATTTGTCTTGTGAATGACGTTGATGATGGAAGGGGTCCTGCTTACTTCACATATACACCTTTCCTCAAATATAAAAAACCATTTGATTTACCCAGACCTTCCTCCAGCTGCAAATGTAGAGGTGGATGCCAACCTGGTGACACTAACTGTCCTTGTGTTCGAAAGAATGAAGGTGTCATACCGTACATTTCTCCTGGGGTTCTTGTAAGCCAAAAAACCATAATACATGAGTGTGGTTCTTCCTGCTTATGCCCTCTTACCTGCCAAAACCGTGTGTCTCAAGCCGGTTTAAAAGTCCGTCTGGAGGTGTTTAAAACAAAGAATAGAGGTTGGGGACTTAGGTCTTGGGATCCAATCCGCTCCGGACAGTTTATTTGTGTGTATGGTGGAGAGGTCATTGATACATTCAAAGCAATGGAACTTGATAGTGAGGAAGACAATCATTATATATTCGATTCCAGTCGCGTATATCCTTCACTAGAATGTGTCCCTGATGGCAACCCTGAAGTCCCTTTCTCCCTTGTTATAAATGCATATAGATTTGGTAATGTTGCTCGTTTTATGAACCACAGCTGTTCGCCAAATGTGTGTTGGCAGCCAGTTTTAAGAGAAAAGAACAATGAATCATATCTTGATATTGCCTTCTATGCATTGGGACACATTTCTCCTCTGCAAGAGTTGACATTCGATTATGGTGTCGCCCAGGAAAACACACAGATGAAGAAAAATTGCCTATGCGGTTCTTCTAAATGTAGAGGTTTTTTCTATTGAATCGACTGTAGCTGAAATGTGAACTCTCACTTTATCTATGTAGCTCCTTGTATCTCGGAATCTTGTTTCTGTTTCTGTCTGCAAACTTTTTATGTACCTCCTGAACAAGTTGATGCACTTGTAGGTGATGGTAGTTTTCCCCTTACCATTCACCAGTTTGTTGCAGAATCGCACTTTATGGAGCTGTAAAATCTTTTGCTAATAATAAATTCTCTCTTTAATATTTTTGTCCGACTACGACTTTAGCATATGAGAGATTTACTATATGTTGAGCACCAACTTTTAAGGCATTGATTCCCTGAAACCCTGGAAAGGTGCATCAGTTGCTTGTTCTTCCTCAATAAATCAATGTCATTCTCCTGATTCTGGGCAATTTTTGCAAGTCTTTAGTTGTTGATCACTAGTCAGTTTCTTGTAGTAAGAATATTTCGAGTTAGTACATTTCTTGTTTGCGCAAGCTTGTGAAAGAACTCCGGTGCTTGGGCTGAGTTGGTCTGAAAGTATGAAACTTTGGTAGAACCATTTACTCCACGCTCCACCCGTATAGATTTATTGCTATAACTTCATCCACCGAGCTTATTGGTATAACTTCATCCACTTGCTCAGTTTTTCCCATTGTATGCTTGCATCTTTATTAGGCTTAGAGCCTCTTTGGCAACATGACTTTAAGTCATTAAAGTCCTTTAAGTAGTTTTTGACCCGTTTGCCAACTATTGCTTTAAGCTGGTTTTAAGTTAAAAAAACACCATTAAGTCATAAGTTCCATTTAGGTACTTTTGACTTATGACTTATGGAGTTTTTTTTTTATTTTCACGATTCTTGTAAAGTTTAAATATTATGAATTTAAAATTTTTTTAAGTAAAAATTCACTTTAAATCAAAATTATTAAACCCCCATTTAATTTTAAGTAAAATTACCCAAACACATTCATTCAACTTAAAGTAAACAACTTTACTTTTTCCATTAAGTTAAAAACACCTCCATTAAGTCAAAAGTAACTTATTTTAATCAATCTCAAACGACCTCTTAAATAACATGTTACAGTATTTATCAACTGTCCCTAACATGGTATTAGTACAAAATCGTGCTCATATATATATACTAGTTATAACAGAACAACATTTTGGCATTAACGCACCAGTGGTCTAGTGGTAGAATAGTACCCTGCCACGGTACAGACCCGGGTTCGATTCCCGGCTGGTGCATCCAAACAGAGCAATGAAGAAGTTGCCATTTGTATTCCGAAGGGTTCGAATGCAGACTGAATATTCAGTTGAAATGGCCAAGACTTGAGCTCTTGTCTTTTTTTATTTTTGTAGGACTAATAAAAATACTTTTTATTTCAAACTTTGGCTCCTGAGAATTCTTTGCTGTGCTTTTTGATTAAATGCATCGCAAGTTTGTAACATCTTTAATATTTGAGAAAAGAAAGTACTGGCAGTTCACTGAGCTTACAATCGGAAGGGGAAACTTCTTATCCAAAAAAATAATACACATTTCCGGACAAATACCTTTCAGTCAGATTTCTTAGCGGTTGCCTTTGCATTTTCACGTAACAGTGGCTGGACAACTAGCCTAAATACCCGTACTGCAAGTATAGTTGCTCCTATTGGAGCAATCCAGTAAACAAGCAGATGCTCCCTTGTTAAATGTTTGCCATAAGCATAAGCCCATCCAATAACCTAATGAATGCAAATGATTATCAAATCAAGTGTGTCTAAAAAAATTAAAATATGTATCACTTGATTTTTTTTCCCAGGGTAGTACTATCACTTTATTATATATACATTTTTGATATAGGAACAATAAGTCAAAAACTTACAGATGCTGGATTCATATATCCACCAGTAAGATCTGCGGCAAGTATATTAAGAGCAATCTTCGAGATACTGGAGATCCAAGTTTTCCTGAAGAAGCTTCCAGGAATTTTAGCAGTAAGACCAAGCGAAATCAGGACAATTATGAATGCAAAAAATCCTTCTGTTAGTGCTCCTCGATGGATGTCAACGTTCAGAGGATTTTGATGTTTTAATTCAGGAAATGTCTTGATGATGTAACTAACTCCAGTAATTGATCCGATTATCTAAGATAAAAAAAACCATGTATATGGAAAAATGATCTCAGAATTAAAAATCTGGAAATTGAGTTGACCAATCACTATAAACAGCTACACTGCCAAGGCTTTTGCCTAAAAGTGATGTACTGAAAATGCAGAAACTAATATCCAGACTTCAAAATGAAGCAATTCTTGGTACTCTCTATTCTTCGTATTCAATAGGATTTCCATCTTATTGAAGTTTTCCTTGATGCATTTTTTAAACTTTACACTGTATGCATCAATAGTGCGTTTACCAAAATTTTGCAATGCTACTTTTTTCTCTGATTAAGGTAAGCATGCTATATGGTGAAGATTTGCAACAATTACATCACTGTCATAAACATCATAAACCATATGTCAAGCATATCCAGTCATGAAACAAGATGAGAAAGCAAATGAATCACACGTCTTATAAATAACTAAATTAATAGGAAATCAGTTACTATCCTCGTGTGTGTTGTGTGCTATTACTAGCATGTATAGATTTTCTACTGCAATGAAAAGAAACGATAATCTTTTTATGAAAATGAACGAACCTTACGGAGAATGTGCAATAAAAAAATTACCACAACCTCTGTAATCTAGTAACAAAAGTTCACAAGTAATCTTTATAAAAGAACAGGGCACCAGATTGAATCCATTTATGTAAACCAAGACGAAATTACAAATAGGTGCAAATAATATTGTTGTGCTCTTGGCGGCTGGCTCACTTGAGGTATAGTCCATATTGTCCGGATTGGGTTTTGACCAGGGTGGAATCGCGCCCTATATGCTTACTCTCAACATTTCGTTTTTGTTGTATTAGCTAAGTTTTTAATGTAAAAAGGGAAGTCGCTGGTAAGAGAGGTGGACCCATGGTGTTTAAAGCTATCAAGCCCCTCAAACTCTAAACGAATTGGTGATTCTATGGCAGCAACAAACACAACTCAGGCAAGGGGGGCAGGTTACAGCCCCAACTGAAATTCTAGTAATACAAGTTTCACACTCGTTTCATGCTGCTAGAAGTACATTTGTTCCTCGACCTTTTAAGATTTAGTAGTAACAAATTTATACCTATATTCTTAAGTATCCCATTTTATATGATCTGTCATATATCAGATGGTAATAGAAGTCAGAGTTTGATACTTGTTAAAATTTGTTTGTTTTCCTAATAAACCCCCATTGGATTTAGATCTTGGGTTCACCCCAGAGCACATAATCCACAAAACCACTACTGAACAGCTATATAAATTTCTACATATTAAGACAAACACAAAACTTATACCTAAGCCAAGTAACAACAACATATACAGAGAATGTGAGAGCAGTAGCAAAGGTGCATCGAGTTACGAGTTCTAGAAGGTCTAGAGATCACTCCCACCTCCCTCCCAGTCCCCTATACTTGAACATAAATAAATATGGAAAAAACAACAAGAACAATTATTCGGGGCATTAGTTGATAAGTTAAAGATTGTGGCTAACCTGTGCAGGAATTCTTGCACCAACTGTGTACAGAAAAGTAGAGGAATCACCGGACATTGCAGGTGCAAGTACCATAAGGGGATTGTATGCCCCACCTTTGGTGAGCTTACTGAGCCATGCAAATACAAACATGTTAATTACAGAGATACAACACCTAAAGATATCATCTTTGAATTCAAAACCTAACCCTAGTGGATTGTATATAAAAATCTTGATGAGAATGCTTGCCCATGGCCACATAAAGGATATTATAAAATCTGATACAATCAATTTTACTCCGCCCATTTCTTTCGAATTTATGTGTTGGTATGCTGATCTTATGGTTCTGTTTCCTCTTCTTTGATATGGTGAGACATCAATAGGATTTGAATTTCTTAAAAAGGATTAATCAATGAAGAAATGGTTCATGATAATATTGCTGTTAGCCTGTTACATTACACACAAATCACCAGGTAACAGGGCTTTGCTATTTGGATTCAGTTTGGTGTTTGGAGTTTGAAGAAGAACAAACATTATTTACCTTATTGAAAATTTATAAAATAAGAAAAACAATTTAAAGTTTTTTTATATAGGTAAGCAATTAAAAGTACTAAGGTTTTGTGACAAAAAAAAAAAGTACTAAGGTTTAATGGCCACATGGGAAACGAATAGGTATTTTTTTAGGCAAATTAAACTAACAATTTTTTATATAAAAAAAATGTCAAGGTGTGTGACATTATTATCTCTGTCTATGTATGCAATTTATTAAAAAAAATTACGAATGCAATTTAAAGTATCGTTTTATAAGAGCAATTTGTCAAATTTGATATCATTATTATAATTTAACGAAAAAAATCAACTTTAAAATAATTATATATTTAAATAATAATATGACCAAAGTATTATTATTTTTTACCATTTAAATTTTACATTTTTTTTACTAATTCTTAGATTTAATAATATTATAAGGACATGAAATTTTTAAAAGTCATTATAGAAGATTTTTTAGAAGAGTTTTTATTAATACCCGTCAAAAACATATTATACGATATTTTGGTTAAATATCTAATTTTATAGAAAGTAGTACCACTATAATGTCAATAATATTCTAAGATCGAAGGAGGGGAAGAGCAATCGGAAATAATTTTACATAAAATTTGTCACACACCATTGTTTTGATGTAATATTAACATCGTATGATCGAATCATTAAAAAATATTGTTAATAATATTGAAAATTGCACTAAATATTTATTCATCGTTTGTGATTATTAAATTTTATTTTCCCATTTTTATCTATTATACTATAATTATTAATTATAAAATTAAAACGCCCAGCATGGCGGGCATGAATACTAGTATATATATAGGCTAGTGATCAAATGGAAACTAAAGTTAAAATAGAAAGTAGAAACCAACACTAAAAAAAGTTATATTTCATATATTCTAATGGTTTTGCCAGAGGCACCTTCACAAAAAATGTCATAAATTAACTCACCAATATTCAGCAAAAAAAAATTTTGTTCATTACTGACGTCACTGCCACGTCAGCGGTGAACAAAATTTTTTTTTTGGCTGAATAGAGGGTAAATTATTATACATTTTTGTATCCCTAGTTTGGTTATTATATTAGCTTGAAATATTGGATTAGGGTTTGTTTTTTTGTTTTTATTCTAATTTAGTTTCTATTAGAGCATGACCCTATATATATAGGGTCACTAATTTATACGCTGGAAATCACTGACTATTATCAGTTCAACATAAAATCAAAACTTATAATACATCGCGATTTGACGATGAAGATGGTGCCCCTGCGGGGCCAGAGGTTAGAATAGAAGAGAAGATCGATTAGGAATCTCGTCGGAGCTATACGGGGTCAGAATTAGTGAGTGTAATAGTGATTTTATTGTTAAAATAAGTGAAATACTGGTTGTAATAGTGTAAAGTGTTGAAAAAGTGAAGTGAAGTAGTGGATGTAATAATGTATTTTATTATTAAAAGTTACTGTTTTTTGAATGTAAAGAAATAGATGGGACGTCCCAAAATAGTAACACTGTAAAGAACCTGTTGGGACGGAGGGAATATCATGTTTGTGATTTCGATTCTAAGAAAAGATTCAAAAGAGAATTCTCTTAAAAAGCGAATCTGATAATCTAAGATTCAAAATATATTTTTATTTATTTTACGAAATAATCACATATTTACATTTTAATTGTATTTATATAATTTTTAAAATTAATAAGAATATTAAATCTTTTTTTTCATATTTTCCAAACTTTAACTGAGATTCGTAAATAGATTCATGAAATTTATGAGATTCAAATACAAATTCTTAAAATTTATGAAATTCAGTGATATATTCTTAAATTTTTTCATAATTTTTTAAATATTCACAAATAAATTGTTCTTCATAATTGATTTTTTGGAAGTAATATAAAGATAAAAAAATTATAATTTTTTCAAAATTTTAAAATTATTTTTTAAAGAGCTTTTTTCATAAATAAATAAGAAAAAGTAAATTTTTGCACATTTACTTTTGTTAAGAATAGCTATTTGCAATTTTACTAAACTATTTGCAATTTTACTATACTAAGTTTCAAAATTGCAAAAATACTAACCCTAACCCTACCCCCTCCTTCCTTCCTCTTTCACAGCCGCCTGTTTCACCAGTTGTGTATTTTTTTTTTTTTTTTTTTTAAGATGGGATGCTATTTTGGTGGATTTGGATTTGGGTTGCATGGCCCCGCAGGGGCAACCACTTTCAACTGAACATGCAACTAAATTACTGATTTCATGTTCCATTTTTCAATTTCCATTTTCGACCTCATTTTTTGACTCTAATATATATATATATTAGAGTCCAAAAATGAGGTCGAAAATCACTTTTGAAAAATGGAACATGAAATCAGAAATTTAGTTGCATGTTCAGTTGAAAGTGGTTGCCCCTGCGGGGCCATGCAACCCAAATCAGCAACTGAATGCAACCCAAAACAGCAACTGAATGCAACTTTTTTTTTAAGGTGGGATTCTATTTTGGTGGATTTGGGTTGTATGGCCCCGCAGGGGCAACCACTTTCAACAAGTTGAATATGGTTGCATTTGGTTGAATATTGCCCCTGGCGGGGCCTTGCAACCCAAATCAGCAACTGAATGCAACTTTTTTTTTTAAGGTGGGATTCTATTTTGGTGGATTTGGGTTGCATGGCCCCGCAGGGGCAACCACTTTCAACAAGTTGAATATGGTTGCATTTGGTTGAATATTGCCCCTGGCGGGGCCTTGCAACCCAAATCAGCAACTGAATGCAACTTTTTTTTTTAAGGTGGGATTCTATTTTGGTGGATTTGGGTTGCATGGCCCCGCAGGGGCAACCGCTTTCAACTGAATGCAACCACTTTCAACAAGTTGAATGTGGCATTTGGTTGAATATTGCCCCTGGCGGGGCCTTGCAACCCAAATCCACCAAAATCACCCACCTTAAAAAAAGTTGAATGTGGTTGCATTTGGTTGAATATTGCCCCTGACGGGGCCTTGCAACCCAAATCAGCAACTGGATGCAACTTTTTTTTAAGGTGGGATTCTATTTGGGTTGCATGGCCCCGCAGGGGCAACCACTTTCAACAAGTTGATTGTGGTTTCATTTGGTTGAATATTGCCCCTGGCGGGGCCTTGCAACCCAAATCCACCAAAATCATCCCACCTTTAAAAAAAGTTGCTTGTGGGGTTGCATTTGGTTGAATGTGGTTGCATTCATTTGAATATGGCCCCTGGCGGGGCCTTGCAACCCAAATCCACCAAAATCATCCCACCTTAAAAAAAAAGTTGCATGTGGTTGCATTCGATTGAATGTGGTTGCATTCAGTTGCTGATTTGGGTTGCACGGCCCCGCAGGGGCAACCACTTTCAACTGAACATGCAACTAAATTTCTGATTTCATGTTCCATTTTTAAAAAGTGATTTTCGACCTCATTTTTGGACTCTAATATATATATATATATATAGGCTAGTGGTCAAATAGAAACCAATCTTAGAATAGAAACTAGAAACCAACACTAAAAAAATTATATTTCATTTATTCTAATGGCCCCGCCAGGGGCACCTTCACAAAAAGTGTTTAAAATTATTGGCTCCATCCAGCCAAAAAAAAAAAATACTGTTCACGCTGACGTCACTGCCACGTCAGCAGTGAACAGTATTTTTTTTTTTTGCTGGATGGAGCCAAGAATATTATGAACTTTTTGTATTGGGGTACCCCTAATTTGGTCATTAGATTAGCTTGAAATATTTAATTTATGTTTAGTTTCTAGTTTCTATTCTAATTTAGTTTCTATTAGAACAAGACCCTATATATATATATATATATATATATATATATATATATATATATATATATATTAGAGTCCAAAAATGAGGTCGAAAATGGAAATTGAAAAATGGAACATGAAATCAGAAATTTAGTTGCATGTTCAGTTGAAAGTGGTTGCCCCTGCGGGGCCATGCAACCCAAATCCACCAAAATAGCATCCCACCTTAAAAATAAAAAAAAAAAAAAAAAAAAACAGGCGTGTGAATTAGTTGGCACATGGAGGGTTGGCACATGGAGGGTTGGCACATGGGGGGAGGGGTGTAGTATTTTTGCAATTTTGAAACTTAGTATAGTAAAATTGCAATTAATTCAAAGAAATAGTATATTTGCAAATAGAAACTTTAAACATAGTATTTTTGGCAAATATCCTTTTTTAAATTAGTTCTCTCATTCTCTTTTTAAGAGGAGAGGAATATATCTTAAATTTTGACCTAAATTCTAATTTTGAAAATAGATTAAATACAAAATTAGGAATCGACAAACCTTAATTTGCAATTTATCAATTTCTCATGAATATTTTCTTTGAATGTCTTTCTTACGATTTTCTTTCTTTCTTTATATATACGATTGTGTTTTTAAAATAATGTAATGTGTTTAATTATAGAAACACAATATAATTCGAAAAAATGATCAAAATATCTCATTTTGGATATTATTCAAAATATCATTTTTAAAAAACACTAATTGTTGTAAAACGTGATTATCATGATTGCCATTTTAGTCAAATATGGCTAGCACTTAATTTACTATAAATACCTTGTATGTGTAAATGAAGTTCTGGCACCAAGCAGTTTGATTTTCTATACTGCTTTCTCTCTATCTTTTCTTAAGCAGTTAATATTAATAATATAGCTAATAATTTATAACACGTTATCAGCACGAAACTCTGCCGGAACTGAGAAGGTATAATTTTTATTAAACGTTTAAACGTCGTTAATCCGCCTACTAATAAAAATTCATATGGTCGGTTAATCCGCCTACTACACCGGATTTTTTTATTTACATGGTCGGTTAATCCGCCTACTACACTAGATTTTTTATTTACATGGTCGGTTAATCCGCCTACTACACTAGATTTTTTATTTACATGGTCGGTTAATCCGCCTACTATACGGGAATCTTTCAAAAAGAAACTCTGAACTTAATTGTCTTAAAAGAGAAATGCCCATATCACTATCAAAATGTGGTTTATTATTCTGTTGATTAATTATTATATACGGTAAATAACTTTTGTTCATAAGCTAAACATATGCATGATACTCTAATTTAAGTTTATTTATTGATCGGAGATAATCTGTATACGAAGACGTTCGTACGACAGGTGAAAATCCATTTGTTATTCTATACGTAGATCTGTTTATAGTATTAGTGATAATAATGATATATATATATATATATATATTTATTATTGTGTATCTATTAATGCACCCGATTAACTAGGAGTTATGTAATATTTATATTGATGATTTAAGTTTAATAATTTGTGTGTTAAATTCAGATTTATTATGACAAACCTTACAAGCTTATCGTTCGTTGCATTGGATATTTCTGGAGATAATTATTTGTCGTGGGTACAAGATGTAAAATTGCATCTTGGTTCAAAGAAATTAAGCGATACGATAAAGGCAGGAAATAAAGCTACGGCTGAAGAAAACTTTGCCTCCATTATATTTCTCCGACATCACATGCATGAAGATTTAAAATCTGAATACCTAGAAGTCGAGGATCCTTATGTTTTATGGGAAAATCTAAAAGATAGGTTTGACCACCAGAAATTAGTTTATTTACCCGCAGCTGAAAATGATTGGGCTAATCTAAGACTTCAAGATTTTAAAAGTGTTCGGGCATATAGTTCTGCTTTATTCAAGATAAGTTCTAGACTCATTATGTGCGGTGAGAAAGTTACTGAGAAGAGAAAAATCGATAAAACACTATCAACTTTTCACCCCAATAATATCAACTTAGCTGAGATGTATAGGGAGCGTAAATTCACCAAGTTCGGTGATCTTCTATCAACTCTCCTTGTTGCTGAACAGAATCATGAATTGGTGATTAAAAATCATCAATCCCGTCCAACGGGATCTGCCCCTTTACCTGAAGTAAATAATACGTCATTCCAGCAGAATGTACGTGGAAGAGGGCATAGAGGTGGACGAGGCCAAGGTCGATACCGTGGACGAGGTCGAAGTCACGGGCACTTTCGTCCTTACAACAACTCTGGTCACCGGAAGTGGCAATCTGAACAGAGCAAAAGAAAGGCACCACAGGGAGGGAAAATGAATAATACATGCCATAATTGTGGAATGGAAGGACACTGGGCACGTAATTGTCATATCCCAAAACATCTTGTTGATCTATATCAATCATCTCAGAAGTCAAAAGGAAAAATAGTAGAAACAAATTTCGCCAACAATAATCTAGATGATTCCCCGATAGTTACAACTGGAGGAATAAATATTAATGGTCCGAATGAAACCAATGAAACTCCCATGTGGGAAGCTGAAGATTAGTTTCATAAAATTACTATAATATTGTGTATTATCTTGTTTAAGCTATGTAGTGTGTTATGTTTTTCTATCGAATAAAAGTGTGTTTCTTTATTATGCACAGAATGATTCCTGAGGATATATGCATTGCTGATTGTGGCACAACTCATACGATTTTACAGAGCCGGAAATATTTTAGCCTTCTAAACAAAACCGAAGCACAAGTTGGGACCATATCTGGTGTTTCTAATATAATTGAGGGTTTTGGAAAAGCTAGTTTTATCTTACCTAATGGTACACAATTACGTATTCCAAATGCTTTATTTTCTAGTAAGTCCACTAGAAATCTTCTTAGTTTTAAGGATATTCGACTCAACGGTTTTCACATCGAAACCACTTCCGAGGCTGGTAAAGAATATCTTCTTATCACTTCAGCTAATTCTAGCAACAAGAAAATCTTAGAAAGATTTCTCTCACTTTCTTCAGGATTATATATGATGAAAATTAGAGCCATTGAGTCACACAATGTCATTGCTTCGAAACTAGTAGACCCAAAATCATTTACACTTTGGCATGAAAGATTAGGTCACCCTGGTGTCTCTATGATGCGTCGCATTATAGAGAATTCTACTGGACATCCTCTAAGAGATCTTAAAGTTCTTTCAAACAATGAACTTCCTTGCCCAGCATGTTCTTTAGGAAAATTGATTACTCGACCATCTCCTACTAAAGTTCAGATTGAGAATCCAAATTTTCTTGAAAGAATCCAAGGGGACATATGTGGGCCTATCCACCCATCTTCTGGTCCATTTAGGTACTTCATGGTATTAATTGATGCCTCAACTAGATGGTCTCATGTTTGTCTTCTCTCAACTCGTAATGATGCTTTTGCAAAATTACTTGCCCAGATAATCAAACTGCGAGCTCAATTCCCAGATCATCACATTAAGTCAATTCGTTTAGATAATGCCGGCGAGTTCACATCTGCAACTTTTGTTGACTATTGCATGTCTGTAGGGATCTCAGTTGAACACCCAGTTCCTCATGTACATACACAAAATGGATTAGCCGAGTCCTTTATCAAAAGACTTCAACTTATTGCAAGACCACTGTTGTTGAAATCAAAATTACCTACATCCATTTGGGGTCATGCAATACTTCACGCTGCCAATATTATTAGGATTAGACCAACTGCCTATAACAAACATTCTCCACTACAATTAGTACTTGGTCAAATTCCTAATATCTCTCACTTCAAAATTTTTGGAAGTGTTGTATATGTGCCGATTGCTCCACCACAGAGATCGAAGATGGGAGCTCAAAGAAGAATAGGTATCTACGTTGGTTTTGATTCGACATCTATAATTAGATATCTTGAACCACTAACTGGAGATTTATTTACCGCGAGATATGCAGATTGTCATTTTGACGAATTAGTGTTTCCTCCTTTAGGGGGAGATAAATATTCGAATAAGGCTAATCCTGACATTACATGGAATGCATCCGGATTACATTTTCTAGATCCACGTACCGGTCAATGTGAAATTGAAGTTAAAAGGATTATTCATATGCAAAATATAGCAAATCAAATGCCTGACGCATTTAACGATTCTAGAAAAATTATAAAATCTCATATACCTGCAGTAAATACTCCAGCTAGAATAGATGTACCAATTAAAAAATCAAAAGAGTTGGTTACGGAATCAAATCCGCGCTTGAAGCGTGGTAGACCGGTCGGTGCAAAAGATGTTGCACCACGAAAACGAAAAACAAAGAAAAATGCCCCTGAAGTGGCACATGCTCCAGAAGTAGCAAATACCCCTGAAGTGGTATTATCTCCTGAAGAAATTCTAGTCCCTAAAGATGAGGGATTGAGTAATCATGAAATTTCAATAAATTATGTGCATGACATGAAATTATGGGATCGAAGTAAAGTCATAATTGATGATGTATTTGTGTATTCTACGGCATTGGATGTCGATATAAATTCTGATCCTGAACCACAAAGTGTGGATGAATGCCGTCGAAGAAAAGACTGGCTAAAATGGAAAGACGCAATACAAACAGAATTAAATTCATTGCGAAAAAGAGAAGTATTTGGACCTGTTGTCCAAACACCAACTGGTGTAAACCCTGTTGGAAATAAATGGGTATTCATAAGAAAACGAAATGAAAAGAATGAAATAGTGAGATACAAAGCCCGACTTGTGGCTCAAGGGTTTTCTCAAAGACCTGGCATTGATTATCAAGAGACATACTCACCAGTAATGGATGGAATTACTTTTCGTTTCATTTTAGGTATGGCATCAAATGAAAAATTGGAAACACGTCTTATGGACGTCGTTACTGCATACCTATATGGTTCACTTGATAGTGAAATTTTTATGAAAATCCCAGAAGGGTTGAAAATGGATGAATTTAAGAAACCTCGTCATATATATTCCATTAAACTTCAACGATCATTGTATGGGCTGAAACAATCTGGTCGTATGTGGTATAACAGACTTAGTCGTTATTTACAAAAGAATGGGTATATTAATAATCCGATTTGTCCATGCGTTTTTATCAAGAAATCACAATCTGGTTTTGTGATCATTGCTGTATATGTGGATGATTTAAATCTTGTAGGAACAACTACAGAGGTTGATGATGCTGTCATATATCTAAAGACAGAATTCGAGATGAAAGATCTTGGAAAGACAAAATATTGTCTTGGTATACAAGTCGAGCATTTGTCATCGGGAATTTTCCTCCACCAATCCACGTATACTGAAAAAGTTTTGAGCAGATTTTACATGGATAAATCTCATCCTTTGACCACTCCAATGGTGGTTAGATCTTTAGAACCTGATAAAGATCCATTTCGACCAAGAGAAGATGATGAGGATGTTCTTGGTCCTGAAGTTCCATATCTTTGTGCAATTGGTGCACTAATGTATCTTGCGAATAATACAAGGCCGGATATTGCGTTTGCTGTGAATTTATTGGCCAGGTTTAGCTCTGCTCCAATGGACAGACATTGGAATGGGATCAAACATATATTTCGTTATCTTCGTGGAACAGTTGATTTTGGGTTATTCTTCCCGAAAAACTCGACATCTCAGTTGATTGGATATGCAGACGCTGGATATTTGTCAGATCCTCATTTTGGCAAATCACAAACTGGATATGTATTTACATATTGCGGTACAGCCATTTCTTGGAAATCCACAAAGCAAACTATAGTGGCAACCTCATCAAATCACTCAGAACTAATTGCAATTCATGAAGCCAGTAGAGAATGTGTTTGGTTGCGGTCTATCATCAAGAACATTCAAGAATCATGTGGATTACCAGACATCACGAGAAATCCTACTGTTATGTTTGAAGATAACACTGCATGTATTGATCAACTCAAGGAAGGATATATCAAAGGAGACAGAACGAAGCATATTTCACCAAAATTCTTCTACACTCATGAACTTCAAAAGAATGGTGAAATTGATGTACAACAAATTCGGTCATGTGACAATCCTGCAGACTTATTCACAAAATCATTACCGAATTCAACATTCGGGAAACTACGACATAACATTGGAATGCGTCGACTCAAGGATATGTTGCAACAAAACTTCAGTGAATGATTGATTTCTACCAAGGGGAGATTGTACTCTTTTTCCTTCATCAAAGTTTTTATCCCACTGGGTTTTTCTTTGATAAGGTTTTAACGAGGCAATCTATGAACCGTACTAAATGACAATCAAAGGGGAGTGTTGTAAAACGTGATTATCATGATTGCCATTTTAGTCAAATATGGCTAGCACTTAATTTACTATAAATACCTTGTATGTGTAAATGAAGTTCTGGCACCAAGCAGTTTGATTTTCTATACTGCTTTCTCTCTATCTTTTCTTAAGCAGTTAATATTAATAATATAGCTAATAATTTATAACACTAATCAAAATATTCATTTTGATCAAATACTTCATTTATAGTGAAATATCAGAAGTGATACTACTCATTCAATAGAATATCGTCAATAACATTCCATTTCAGACGTTCAGAATGGAATACTGATACTCTATTGTCAATGAAATATCCGACCTAATAATAATAGATTGGAGTATTGATACTCTATTGTCAATGAAATATCCGATCTAATAATAATGGAGTATGTTCTCATACTTTTTTGGAAGTGATATATCATTCTAATACTTTATATTCGTAAATATTTAGGATCATATTTATTGAATATAATATTTTAAATCTTGGTCCATATAATTCAACGTTACTTAAAATTTTCGTTTAACATCAATTAATAATTAAAAAAATTACCCAATAACTTGTGTCATAGAATAGGAAAAAAAGGGTAACATTAAATCCGTTTCTGAATTTTAAACGGGGAGGGGCTATAATCGCAAATTATATCCAATTATATAATAAGAATAAAAGGGATAATAAGTGAGTAGTATCATAAGTCAAAGGGTTCGACTCTCACTAATAACATATTTAAATTTAATATTTATAACTTTAAATATACTAATAAAACACATGATAAAATTCACTTTTCAAAACTCATTAATCATCTATAAAATTTAATATTGGAAACTTATTAATCATTTATTAAATTTAATATTAGTACATGCCAAAAATTTAGTTTACAAGATAGCATTGAAAACTTGCGAGTACATAAGCACGAAGCAGCCCTCATATCTTCTATAAAAAAACTACTATTCCTGGCTTTCGGGAAACAATCCAAATCAAACATGTCTTTAACTAGTAAATAGTTTCGGTTCAAAACAAAAATTCATGTTTGTCTTCTGTACTTCATATGTGCATATAATTTACGTTAATTTTGAAAAAAAAAATAAGTAATAATAAGATGTAACAAAAAAGTAAAAAAACAACTTATTATTAGTTATATATATAATTTTTTTACAAAATAATTTATAATATAAAAATACATGTTAGCCAGTAATTATATCCTTATATATAATAAACGTAAAAGGGATCTTATCCATAATTTTGGCCGTTGTACCGTCAAAATAATATCAACTGTCGACTCTAAAATTTTTAAAAATAGACAATCAAGATTACGTCATATTAAAATAAAAATTATAATAATAAGTTGCATTAGAAGTAATTTTTTTAAAAAAATTCTAATATAAAAATGATATAATTAAAAAAGGTTGTACTAGAATTGAGTTTTAAAAAGAAATTTACAATTTGAAAATGATATAATTAAAAAAGGTTGTATTAGAATTGAATTTTATTTATTTTTATTAGTATAAAAAAATTCATATTTATTATTTGGGCTCTATCTTGAGATCTGTAAATTAGATTTAGATGATTTTACAATCTACGCGAAACTCATAAAATTATCTTTAATTTAATGATGAATTAATAATTATTATTCAAATGGAAACACTCAAAATCTTAAGAGAAAAATATAGTTACGAATTTTACATTAATCATATTAAATGCAATATAGAAATCCTACATTGATAATGATATTCAATGTATAAAACCTAATTATATATGATTTAAATAATTGACATACACATTTTCGTAACTTAATGTTAAATTGTATTTGGCTGTTAGTAAAACTATCTTCAAATAATAATCAAATAATAACAAGGATAGTTTAATAATCGAAACGAATTATAAGTAGAATTCATAAATTAAATATAATTTTCAACATAAAAAATCGTCAATTTCTTCTCTTTATTGTTTCTGTGTTGATTTGATTGGAAAATAATCGTTAAATCATCAATAAATTAAAATTTATTTTGTTAATTTCATGTGGACCGTAAAACCGTCCAAATCAAATTTCAAATATACAAGATAGAATACAAATATTAGATCAAACATGTAAAAATTTTTATGTATGAATTTTTAACAATAATAGGATATGTAAATTAATGACATATGAAATTTAAAAAATTATTATAATTACAAATTTATCTATCCATCTATCTTGTTACAAAAGAAAGAAGGATAGTACTAGAGGGGCAGACTTTGGCTTTGAGAACAGTAGACACAATTAGACACAATTAAACTAGTAGAATTGAGGGAGGATGGCTAGTATCGGAACAGGTTACGATTTATCGGTGACAACATTCTCTCCCGACGGTCGTGTATTTCAGATCGAGTACGCCTCCAAAGCTGTCGACAATAGCGGCACTGTTGTTGCCATCAAGTGCAAAGACGGCATTGTCATGGTACAAATCCCTCCCCCCCCACTCTTTTCTAGGGTTTTGTTATTTCACTATCTGTCTATACATGTTAATTGATTTTATATGTTATTGTTTTGGTGAATGTTGTTTTGATTAGGGCGTCGAAAAGCTGATTGCATCTAAGATGATGTTGCCTGGATCTAATCGCAGAATTCACTCTGTTCATCGCCATTCCGGCATGGTAACTACCTCCCCCCTCTGCTCCTTGCATATCTATATATTTGTGTATCATTGAATTCAATTTCATAACTATCGGATGAATTGATCTGTACACCCGACAATTTTGTTCTATTTATATTTCCGGGAAATAGAACCGGGAACCACCTGGGTGAGTGTGAGTTTAATCACCAAGACATTAAAGTATTTTTTTTTTATTAACCTCACAAATCTCAATATGATTTCTCGCAAATGATTACAAAGTAATTGGACCTCTAGGTGCTATAATATATGTCAATAATTACTGAATGTTGGGAATAGGGTCTAATTGCACTTGTATTCAAGCCTGGGATTGTAACCACCCTCATTGTCCTTTACTCTCATCTGCCGTCAATTTCGCCTCTCTTTTCCTGGTCTTTGAAGTTTAATGCTGATGAAATGATACCAGATGGTTTTTAGGTAGTTAGGGTGCACGGGTGCTTTGTATCTAACTATCTATCAATATACATAACCCATACCTATAAGAGGTCGATTATGGTGTTTTGTGGAATCTGCTTACTCGAGATTGTAAAACTGTTTTTGTTCATGCTCCAGAAAGAAATTTGAGATATTGTCATTATTGGTCTAGGGTAAGAGACTTTGTTACTTGGACTTGGGTGGGGAGTGTGGGACATGATACATATCTTCTTGTCACACTCCAAAGTTCTAAAGACAGGGAACACGGGGCTATGTCCGATTTTTGGACATGTGTGATTTTGTATAATGCATTTTTACAACCATTATGGAGTTGGCACCCAAGTGTATTTGTTTTAAGTATTTCTAAATGTAATTATAAAGAAACTGTGCATTCACATGGATTTCATTAGTTTTGAACGACATGAGAGTAAATTAGTAAGCTTTAACTTTGTGATCTCAAGCACAAGCCATAATATAAAGAAATTTTTTAAAATTTTGTATTTTTTAGGTAGCCTTCAAATTCAAGTTTAAATATTTAAAAAAAATTAGTGATGTATTAGCATGTAAAGTGAAACCTCAAGTAACTATGTACTATAATATTAGGATCTAGTGATTAAGTGACGTGTGTTTAATTTTCTTTATTTAGTGATGAATGCTTAAGTGTCTTAGAATCGCATGGCATTAAAAGTAGTTAAGAAATTAATGTTGTCCATCTCATTATGATTTCCCTCCTAAAACTTGAAAAATTAGTCATGGAGAAGACAGAAATAACCTTTTTTATGACAATGACTTACCTAAATAAGGCTTACCAAGGGATATGATTAGTAAATAGGAAGATGGGTTACTTCAGGATTTATTCTGTTGCATTCAAGCTTAATCCCCATTTTGAAATTTATGTTATGTGTGGACTTAATGTATATTAACAATATAGTGCTCTTTTATAAATTCTCTTATGTTGCTTTACTGATGTGTTTTTTATATATAGGCTGTTGCAGGATTAGCCGCAGATGGAAGACAGATTGTTGCGCGGGCCAAGTCCGAGGCTAACAACTATGAGAAGTAAACACGCATTATGTATTAATATAAGTTTGAAATGTTATTGGAGTTATTGTGACTTGAAAACTGTGAGCAATAAGCAATTAAGTATTGATACTAATAAGAAAGCGCAACTACTAAAGAGAATCTCGAGGGTAAAAAGAAACTAGGAACTTGTGGAATAGCCACTAGGTTGCCTGGTCCAATTCTGTATTTGATGATAATATTTACCTGTCGATGTCTTTTTCAATTGTAAAAAGTACAAAGACATTCCTTCCTAATTGTTTCTCGAGGATTGGCTTTGAGAATGCTAGTTAAGAACCACGCACTTTATAATTTAAATAACAAAAAAACAAATATCTTGAAAATGAATGTTTTGATTTCGTGTAAGAGGTGGATGTAATCAGATTATGATATATATAGGGACAAATTTATATATTGTCCAGGCTAAAAAGATTTACCTCATAGTCTCATTCCTGTCTGGAGTTAAGGTGAGGCGTGCTGGTGGTCAAGTGTCTGGATGTCTCCATTCCAGTTGAGTGATAAATTACTCATACTGTTTAAAAATGTAGGCAACAGCTCTCCACCAGGACCACCACATTGATAGCTTTCTGTATATTTCTCAAATATACTGTGTATCTTGTATATATTTGATAATATTAACATATTTGTTACCAGTTAGGTGTTATTAATAGGTATATCATGTAAACTATATTTGTTGATTTCATCATAGGATTAAACTATGGAGTATTCATATTGAAAAATTAGGAAAAGAGTACACGACTTCTGCTTTAGAACTAAGTTGTTTATGATAAATTGGAGTTTAATAAATTCTTATCATATGAAGATTGATATTTATTGTTGATTTATTGGTTGTGCAGTCTATATGGTGACCAAATTCCAGTGAAAGAACTTGCTGAACGTGTTGCTAGTTATGTGCATCTGTGTACACTCTATTGGTGGCTCAGGTTTTGTTCAGATATGCAGGGACATGCTTATTTTTTTCCACCTTTTGGTCTTTCTTGTATGCTCTTTTGAACACCCTAAATTATAATACTGCAGGCCATTTGGTTGTGGAGTAATTCTTGGAGGTTATGACAGAGATGGGCCACAATTATATATGATAGAACCTTCAGGAGTATCCTATGTGAGTTTTTCAGAGATATTTGTACAATTTTCTATCTTTTATAATGCTTGCATGTAGCTACTCGATTATACTACCTCCGTTTTGAAATATAGGTTTCTTTAGAAATTTTGCATTTTTGCTTTTTATATGTCGTTCTCTACTCTCTAGGCACTGTCAATACATTGTTTCCTCTGCTTCCTTTGTTTATGTTTCCATAGTAAATTTTTAAAATCTAAACAGTTGTTATATCAACTGCAAACTAGTCTATCTATATTTTTTTATATAATGATTTTTTTAATCATAATATATGGGTATTTTTTTAAACAAACAGTTTTTTACTTGGATAATCCAATGTTAAATTACTTTATACGATTATTATACCATTATTAGATAAGTTTCATTTTTATAAAATACAGATTAAAGATGACTTAATTATGGTTGCAAATTAATTATGTTAGCAACAAAAAAACGTTTGCTAGTGTGTATTCTAACCACAGACACACACACACACACACACACACACACACTTAATGTTAAATTTTTGTGTTTTAAAGTCTAAATATTGTTTTTTTACAAGGGAATATAAACATGTTTAAGTTATGTTTAAGAAAATTTGCATTTAAATAACTACAGTTATTTCAAATTATTTTATAGTTGGAACGTCACAAATACACACATTAGTAGTTGATGTTAATGTTAAAGGGTAAAGCAGGACTTTACTTCAGAAATGCTGTGTAGCTGAAAGAACGTGATTCTTAAAATATGTGGAGAAACCTTAAATAACCTATATCAAAACTGAGCGAGTACTTTCTATGCTTTTTAGTACGTATGTGTTTCACTTTGGCTTGCAATAATGCTGGATAACACAACATATATAAAATTGTTGTAACTTTTGCTTTTGTATTTTTGTGAATCTCTTTTTTCAGAGATACTATGGTGCTGCTATAGGAAAGGGCAGGCAGGCTGCCAAGACGTAAGTCAGCTTCTTTTATTGTTTTTACAGCATAGATGCTGGTCATGTGAACTATAATTTTACTAAGAAGAAAGAAGATTGTGTATATGCAAGAGAAGTAACTTTAAGATGAGTTTGTCCTCGTAATTTCTTTGAAAAGAAGTATCTCGACAAAAATCCCGAGCTCTACTCTGTAATTAGCATGTCACATTAACTCAAATGGACTGTATTCACTGGCTCTCGCACAGCTCACTTCAATAAATTTTCCCAGTGATGTTTGGCTGGCGTTACTGTCGCAGCTGTGAATCTTATGGCACACTGCTTACCTTTAAGCTACTAGTGCTGTGGTGGTGGGTAAACTTCTAGATACAGTTGCTGCTTAGAACTGATGTTGTGCTTCGGACTGCTTTAGCATTCCAGCTTAAATTTGCATGATATCTTTGTTGATGTTTGAAGGCAATCTTCCTAGTTCATTTATAATGACTGAGAATGTTAAATATTATGTTTCTTTGTGTGATTGATCTTGTTACCTTTACCTTGTGATGATAATTATTTACTGATATGCTTAAATGGAGTCAAATTATATGATGTACAGAGAGATTGAGAAATTAAAGCTATCTGAGATGACTTGCCGTCAAGGGGTTATAGAAGTGGCCAAGATGTAAGTGCGACTTTAACTTGGTGATAGTGATTTTAATTCTTCCTTATGATCTGATTTTGTCACATGATATTTTGTATTTTTATACCATTGCAATGTGATAGAAGTGGCCAAGATGTAAGTGTGACTTTAACTTGGTGATCGTGATTTTAATTCTTCCCGATGATCTGAGTTTGTCATATGTTTTTGTTTTTTTTTAATACCATTTCAATGTGATAACATCCCTTAAATCTTGCTTTTTATGGCGTCATCGCAGCCATTGCAATGCTAATGATTAATAATTAAATATAAACTACTATATCCATCTCAGAGTTGTAGTTCACTTTTGAATAGAAAAAATTGCAATGTGGTCAACATCTTTCAGATATGTTGAGTATAATTTACTAGACGTTTCTCAAGACTATACAACGTAACTTTTGTATGTCCAAGAAGCAAGTTTCATCTTGTGATCTTGGATATTGAATTTGTCTTCAAAATGTTATAAAAACTTGCAACATTACAAATTGGTACAGTCCCTTTTGTGTTTATTTTTATGTTTGCATAATCGTGCTGATTCAAATACTAAGACAGTTCTGTCGATATTTCTTAATGCTAAGCAGAATTTATGGTGTACATGATGAGGCCAAGGACAAGGCCTTTGAATTGGAAATGAGTTGGGTTTGTGATGAGTCAAAGCGCCAACATCAGAAGGTAACATGGTTTCAGTTTTTGTGATCCTTCAACCAAATACGATCCTTGTTATTAGTGTTATACATCTAATATCTACCGGAACTAATTTCTGTTTTCTCATTTTTGTCTAAAAACACATATCTAAATACGTATAAAAATAAAAGAATAGGAGATAAACCCATGTTTGCTTGTAGAATCTTTTCAACCAGTCTCAGTGATCTATTGTAAAACATAAGAGTTCTATGGCAGTGCAGTCACTAGCTTACCATATATCATATATGTAATACCTTGTTTTCAAGTTCGAAAACCATTATGCTATCAGGTTACTTCCAGCCAAACTTTAAAGTGAATTTTTTTGTAATAATACATTGAAAAGAAGTAATGATATCTTAGAGCTTGGAATTTTATGCTCTTAAATTCCTTTACATGAAAAAAACAGAGAAGTTAAGTTCTTTTTGATTTATGACTAAATTGTTGAGACCATAAAAGCAATTATATTTGTCTTTGAAAAGGATGCATAATAAAGATTTAAGAGGCATGTTTAGATTCGGACAATTACTTTATGTATGAACTTGCTCAAATGTTTTCAAAGCTAGAAGCAAGTTGCTTCCTTGGGTATTCCTGTCAAATCCAGACAGTCTTTTCAGTTTTCGGGTTCCTTTTACTGTATTGTAGATAAGTGATTTTAGCTAACAGTTAAGTAGATGATTGATTTTTTTAATCCTTTCTTTTTTTTTTAGATGGCATTCAATATTTAGATCTTAACAATCAATCCAGTGTAGTCTGGATACTCTGAAGTCTGAACGCAAACATATTTTTGTAAACAACACAATTTTTTGATTAAACATGTTTCTTTGAAGGTTGTTGATTAGTTTTACTCTTTGATTTGAATATTTTCATGTTGTAGCTATTTGGAGTACTAATAATCTTGGATAGTTGCTAAATTATATTTGTAAATTGTGTACCATCTAGGTTCCGGATGAGCTTTTAGAAGAAGCCAAGTCTGCAGCAAAAGCTGCACTTGAGGAGATGGATGCTGATTAGTTAGCAGGGAATGTTTACAGTTTTTCATTTGTAATTCTGTCTGGACATCTCTTCAGCTTTTCAAATTGTACTGTGACTCCAGAGAAAAGGGTAAAAGTTGTTGAGCTGAATATTGCTTAAAGATTTAAATTGGTTGGCTTGTCGATCCCAGTTTAAGCTAACCCCGAAAAGGGTGTCCAAAGCTTTAAGTATTCACTTGACCTAGAGCTAGCCTGTCCATGTTTAGGATGTACCAAGTCTGTCTTGGATTGTTGACCAATTATTCGCTGCCTTCAATGTTGAGTACTTCTGTTTAAGCCATATATGGTGCTTATATGATTTCTGTATATAAATTGTTATATGCCTTTTGCTGAAGTTTAAACAGGAAAAGTTAACATGGTTAGTGCAAGAAAAGGAACATCATTAATCTTTCCCTGTTACCTTTTTTTTTTTTTTGAATATGGTCAGTATAATATTTGTTGTGGTAGTTTTTACTGGAGTTTTCTGTATGGAAAAAAAATTCTTCCAAGAGAAGTCAGTAACTATTTAGCCTTTCATTTTGCCAACAACAGAGTCTTTTTTGGATTTTTTTTCCCCAATTTTTTCGCCACCTTGCTTTTATGAATCCGAAGGAATGGTCAGCAGTTTTATTATGCTGTGGCAGCTCTGCCTGGCCATCCCCTTTTGTGTCTATTTAGCTGGCTTCACTTCAGTGACCTGTGCTTTGCTTTGCCTTGTAGAAGAGAGAACCTTGGCTTTGGAGCAAAAAGCAGGGGCAATCGTGTTTTGTATCGCAATCATTTATTTTTTACTACCTTTGTTTCCAGTGCTGATCAAAGTTTGTTTCAGGAGAAGTCACAAGATGGTTATTGTCACACTTAACTGTAATCAGCCCTTGACCAAAACTTAACATAGTATAATGGTTTTAACTTGAGAAGAGAAAACAATGTTACAATTTAATCGTACTTTTGTAGTAATAGAAGCAGAGTACTCTGAACGGATGAGAAACAGAAACGAGTAAATAGATATGCAGCACTGGGAAACTGAATGGCTAGTTTGAAACAAAAGGGTAATTAGTTATTACCCTACCAAATAAGAAAATTCAGTATAGTACTTGACTGTCCTTGAAATCTATCAATGATCATAAGCCACATTGATTGATCTTACCTTCTGTCTTTATGAAAAACACAAGTAACTTAAATAGCACCTCCTTAACCTATTTGAACTACACGGGCAGTGTTTGTTTTTGGTACAAATTAAGCTGCACACTGAAAGAACACAATATGTTTGACCTCAGAAATTCTCGCTAAACCGAATGTATAGTTTCCGCTGCAAGTATATAAACCATGAACTGAGAAACCGTAAACCAACTGATACTGATAAGGCTTTCTAAAGCACCTTCAATACAAGGAAATGTCTCAGTGATACTTTACTACAGCTAAAGACTCTGTTTGTCATACAGATGCAGCTCCAACTATTTGGGTGTTGAGTAGCTCACCCTTACTGAGGTGATTAGTGAAATACTAATATTAACCCAAATTGCCAATTTCTTTTCCCTGTCTTTCTTCCTTAATAATATGTTTCTTTAATCTTTTTAGCCAATTTTCATAATTAATTGGATATGGAGTCCCACAAAGACTGTCAACATAATCAGCAAAAGCTTTGACTACTGCCGAAATGTTCCCAGATGAACCTTTTTGACCACGAGGTTTCCCTCCACTGCAGTGCCCCCTCGACAGAATCCGAAGCCTCTGCATCGGAAGCCGAGCATAGCTTTCCTTCTTGGAGGGCATATGTAGATGAGAAATGAAGATTCATAGCAGCACGATCTCTGTCTTCCAATACAGCATGCCCCCAACCTATGAGGACAAAATGAGGCTGTCCTAGACCAGTACTTGCACAAACGACATTTTCAGGCCTAAGGTCTGATTCCAGCAGAAGCAGCAGTTGAAAGGGCAGACAAACAATCGTGACAACATCTGATAGTCTAGTCTCTTCTGGACCAAACTGACCATCTACCATCAGGTCAGCAACAGTTCTGCCAACTGGGCTGGTCACAAGAATTGGGGTCCCACACCAAGGGTGGCTGCAATTTCCACCTGAGGTTGGCCTCTGACATTCACCTGGGTGAATGAATCATCCTGCCAGATGCGCTCAATTGCGGCAAATACTTGCTGGATAAGCCTTTCTGTTTCATAGTAAATATCTTAGTCTGCCTCTGAACTAGATACCATAACTTCATATCTTCCAGTGCTGATTCCATTTGCAATGGGTGTGATCCAACATATAAAAACAGGGCCTTTCCCTGATCTTCAACCGGAGAAGTAATGTAAAAAGGAGTTCTTTCATCACTCAGAATTTCATTGACAAGATAACCCTTCTGTTGGTTTGAATCCCCCAACCATAGATTATTTAGCACTATAAATTATTTGCTAATGCTTAAAAGCCCCTTTGCATTTTTCAAATAGAATAAACTATAAAGGCCTGGGGTAGTTGTTATGCCCAAAATTTACACAAGGAAATGTTGACCTGGTCAAAGGAAATCTATAAGGAATTGTTCTCCCATTGGGATTGTGACATAAAATTTACAACTAGATAGGCTTGTACTATGTTGTTGCGACAACTAGTTATAGTTGCCGCGACAACTAGTCATGTTTGCTCTTGAACGAAATGATCGATGACGAAATGAAGGTATTATGCCAAAAATGTACACAAAAGGGAAAATGTGAGTTTACAAAATGTAACTAATCACGTTGCCGCGGCACTGAAGTGTTTGCCGTGCCAACTAGGCTATCTTGCCGCGGCAATGCTTACAAAACGTACATTGAAGACAAAATGAAGATTCTTATACATTTGAAGGCCTGATTCTGTATTCCAATAAGTTGTCCTTATTGGGGATCAAAGGTGATTAAGCTTGTCAGTACGCTCTAGAGATCTAATCCTGTATTCTAACAAGTTGTCCTTGTTGGGGGATTACAAGATGCTCCGCGTGACATAATTTGGTAGAACTTGCCCTTTAGTCTAGTGGGTTAGCCTTATCGGGGGGTAAGGATCCGTTCGTGCATTTAGAGTAAGTCATGACTGTCCCTGCAACTAATGTACGAGGAAAGAGCTAGTAGCGGTTGATGTTAGCTCCGATAGTTAGGGCTAATGTTGTATCAATGAAGTCTTCGGTCTTAGTTGAGCCTTGGGGTCATTGGGCTAGGCTTCATCGCATGGGCACTTCCAAATGGGCTTCGTGAACGGTTGGTTCGACAACCTATCGTAGTGGGCCTTTTGGGCCTGCAAGCAAAGAGACCTATTTCTAATGGACTTAGGTTTCTTGCTCTCCAGGAACTACGTGGGCTTGATCCTCTATAAATATTTAGAGGTACGTAGGCACATTGAGGGGGATGGGAAGCAAAGAGCTCTTCGAGCCACCACCAAATAATCCTCTCAATCGCAACCCCCAATTCATCATAACCACCGCACTCCGGTGACTTTTCCGGCGAAGAACCACCATCGTAGATCTTGATTCCGGCTTGTAACCTCAAATTTTGTTATCACAAATTCCTCCGTTAACAAATTGGCGCTAGAAGGAGGGGAGTTTCAAGATCTACATCTAGGAGGAAGGATGTTTCATCATGATGGGGTTCTTATAGAGAAGGTTGTAAGAACGATTGCAACTTCAGGTACAATTCTAGCTCAACAGCAAGATGTTCCGGGCATGGTTTTACATTAGCAGTAAGGGTTTTTGATGGTGACCTGAGATATGCGAGATCCTAAAAACACGGAGGAAGAAGGTTATATAAATGGAAATTCCTAAAGTTTAGGGTTAATGTTCGTTCATTCATTTCGTTCGGTGATTGTTATTGTTGTTGTTGTTCATCTCATTCATTTCGTTCGGTGGTTATTGTTGTTGTCGTTCGTTTCGTTCGGTGGTTGTTGTTGTCGTCGTTCGTTTCGTTCGTTCGTTCATTTCCGGTGGTTGTTGTTGTTGTTGTTGTTGTCGTTCATCTCATTCATTTCGTTCGGTGGTTGTTGTTGTTGTCGTTCGTTTCGTTCGGTGGTTGTTGTTATTGTCGTTTGTTTCGTTCGTTTCGTTCGTTTCGTTCGTTTCGTTCGTTGTTATTGTTGTTGTTCGTTTCGTTCGTTGTTGTTGTTGTTGTTGTTGTTGTTGTTCGTTTTGTTTGTTTCGTTCGTTTTGTTCGTTGTTGTTGTTGTTGTTGTTGTTGTTCGTTTCGTTCGGTTGTTGTTGTTGTCGTTCATTTCGTTCATTTTGTTTGTGTCATTCGTTTCGTTCGTTGTTGTTGTTGTTGTTGTTCGTTTCGTTCGTTGTTGTTGTTCGTTTTGTTCGTTGTTGTTGTTCGTTTCGTTCGTTTGTTCATTTCGTTCGTTTTGTTCTGTTGTTGTTCTTGTTGTTTGTTTTGTTCATTTTGGTCATTTTTGTCTTTTTGGTCATTTTGGTCGTTTTGGTCATTTTAGTGATTTTGGTCGTTTTGTTGTTTTTGGTCATTTTGTTGTTTTTGGTCTTTTTGGACGTTTTGGTCGTTTCTCAAGGCATTTCTCTCAATAAAGGCTCTCTAATAGGATGGTGGATATATTTTATCTAGCAAGTTGTCAAGGACCAGATTAATGATCTTTAAGGAGTTCAACTTCAAGCTATTATTTGGTTCTTACGGAATGGTTGCTTAAACTTTGAACTCAAAAAATATTCTTTCTTCACTATCAAGTCTTTCATTCATAACGTCACCCCAGTGGCTTTAACTGCACCGGATCTCCAACTAGCTATCATAACTCAGGCATTAGAAGACCAACCCCTCCTGTTGTGAGTGGGTTGCAAGTGGCAAGTTAGCCGACCAACATCCAAAATATTACATTTGTCAGGAATGTCAACGTGATAACCTCAAGAAGTTGCTTGTTCATTTGGAAGGGGCTACTGTGTTGGCAATTCAAGTTTCTTCACATTTCCCTACCGAGGTGAGAGATGCTCTTAAACAAGAGGGGTTTTGACCAACCTTTGTTAAAATGTATAGATGGTGACGAATGTGACTATATCGTGAGAGAAGTGCATGAAGGAATCTGTGGCAATCACTCGGGGGTAGAACAAACACAACCTCGAACTTGTAATCTCACATCAATTTTCTTCCATTGAAGTTCTATAAGGCAGGAGTTGATTGTGGATGAAGTTAACTAGGGTACCGAGTGTGCTAAGTCATCTTTGCTTGCTAAGTCACCTACGTGCTGATTCATCTTTGTCATTGGGTTACTTAATTTATGCTATGTGAGATATGGAACGTTTGCAACCTGATTGGGTTTATACTTGATGACATTTGCAACTTAGAATTGCGTTTGTGCCTATTGACGTTTGCAACTTAGAGTTGCGTTTGCACTGGATGACGTTTTTAACTTGGAGTTGTGTTTGCATCTGATGACGTTTGCAAAGTAAGCTGGGTTTGTACCTGATGACGATTGCAACCTAGGTTGGGTTTGTACCCGATAACGTTTGCTACATAAGTTGGGTTTGCACCTGATGACATTTCCAACCGAGTTGTGTTTGTTCAAGACATTTTCAACTACGTTGGCTTTGCTCAGGTAGTTTTCAACTAAGTTGGGGATGCTCGGGGTAATGTTCAGCTAGCTCAAATTTGACTCTCAACTCACAAGATGATGTTTCATGGGTGCAAAGATAACTCTTATTTCTGAAAAGACCCAAGAATCTTCAAGAGTATTCTACCAGAGTTTTCGTACCAACTCCTTTTGAGGTATGCCCAAGTGTAAAACTTAATGTGTTTATATTTTCTTGTTTTGATTTAGATTTTTACAGGAATCGTAATGGAAGAGATATTAAAGAGTATTTCCAGAAGCAATCTCATAACAGTTTCTCGACAAAGTTGTCGTGCCAACAGCGTTGGTGCGCCGACTCAATTTGGAGCGGCCAATTCTTCAGAATATTTGCAGTCATATGAAGGCCTCCAAGGGTTTTCTTGGATGAAGGCCTCCAGGGGTTTTCCTGGATAATTCGTGACAGTGTCACTTTTGAATTTATTCCTCTTCGTGAGATGCCCCTATACGGGATGACAGTATGAACTACTTCTACACTCGGGGGGAAGTATTCGTACACCCTCCTAAATGCTATATACCCATAGAGCTAAAAGCCATGGGACCGGTATACCGGAATTGATATATGTGAATTGTTCGAAGAATCATCAATTGTGAGATAAGTAGTGCAGGATTACGACCACCTACTTAGAGAAAATGAGAAATGTAATCAGTAGTGCGGGGCGTAAGCCACCTACTTAATATGAAAGATATTATCTACATAGAAGTCCATGTGACTCTCCTACGTATTTACACATTCTATTCCTAGTCTCGGGGGGTAGTACATTTACACCTCACCAAATTACTGAGTACATACTGCATTTTAAAAAAAAAAACACTCATTGTGCCATGAGCCATGAAAATGAGTTTTATTGTTCCAATCATGATAATCTGACTCAAGAAGTCATGACATAAAACCTACAAGGTTCTTTAATTATTTGCCTGATTCCATTGAGGGATCAATTATTATTTGCATGTGATGATGCATTAATGAAGAAAGATCAACAAGAATGTAGTTGGAAAATATGGTCAAGCTACAATGCCAACTATTACTTACAGGGATTTCTTTACTCAACAGTAATATCGCCGTGCCAACCGTTGTTGTTGCACCAACTAGCAGTCAAATTGTATAAAGGAAATCAAGTTTCAACTTCGTCAACATCGTCATTGCCATCTTTCTTGCTTGGATTTTCTATATGTTGGGCATTCTTAGTCTGTTGCCGCGCCAACTCCGTTGCCTCGGCAAAAAACAATCTTCTCAAGATTGACTCTATCCTGAGCAATGGATTCGGTTTATTTTTCTACAAAGTCTACCATGAATCCAACCATGCTTTTACCTAATTTAATGTTATAGTCACAGTCAGCCATCCATCGAGTCTTCCACCTTTAATGTGTGGTTGGTGGCATCTTATTCAAAGGAAGCAAAAAAAAAAGGTGTACTTATCCTTTACCAACTGCTCTTGGGATGGCAAATCTATTCTCATAGTGGAGAAAGTGAAATTAGTTGCATTTGTTGTACAAGTCAAATTTGTCACTGTGTTGCACATGTTGCCGAGCCAATAACAATGTTGCCGAGCCAACAACATGTTTCCGAGCCAACAACATGTTGCCGAGCCAACAACATTGTTGCCGAGCCAACAACATTGTTGCCGAGCCAACAACATGTTGCCGAACCAACAACATTGTTGCCGAGCCAACAACATATTGCCAAGCCAACAATATTGTTGCCGAGCCAACAACATTGTTGTCGAGCCAACAACATTGTTGCCGCTCCAGAGAAGAAAGAAATGATTGTTAGAGGCTGACATCGTGTTTAAATACCCTAGATCATGACTGACCTACAACTGTCCTTTCATTATTGTTGCGATTGCATAAATATCCTATGTGAATTATACTTTGATCAAGAGTTCAAATTTTAAATTCCTTAATTTTGGGAATTATTCTGCAAAAGTTGAGTTTGATGTTGAACCGCAAGTGCTGTTGAGCCAAACAAAGTGGTTGCCGAGTCAAACAAAGTAGTTACCGCGCCTACAATGTGTTTGTCACGCCAACTATGAAGCTTCTATAAATTATTTTCTTATGCTTAAAAGCCCCTTTGCATTTTTCAAATACAATAAAGGCTTGGGGGTAGTTGTTATGCCCAAAATTTACACAAGGAAATGTTGACCTGGTCAAAGGAAATCTGTAAGGAATTGTTCTCCCATTGGGATTGTGACATAAAATTTACAACTAGATAGGCTTGTACTATGTTGTTGCGACAACTAGTTATAGTTGCCGCGACAACTAGTCATGTTTGCTCTTGAACGAAATGATCGATGACGAAATGAAGGTATTATGCCAAAAATGTACACAAAAGGGAAAATGTGAGTTTACAAAATGTAGCTAATCACGTTGTCGCGGCACTGAAATGTTTGTCGCGCCAACTAGGCTATCTTGCCGCGACAATGCTTATAAAACGTACATTGAAGACAAAATGAAGATTCTTATACATTTGAAGGCCTGATTATGTATTCCAATAAGTTGTCCTTATTGGGGGATCAAAGGTGATTAAGCTTGTCAGTACGCTCTAGAGATCTAATCCTATATTCTAACAAGTTGTCCTTGTTGGGGGATTACAAGATGTTCTGCGTGACATAATTTGGTAGAACTTGCCCTGTAGTCTAGTGGGTTAGCCTCATCGGGGGGTAAGGATCCGTTCGTGCATTTAGAGTAAGTCATGACTGTCCCTGCAACTAATGTACGAGGAAAGAGCTAGTAGTGGTTGATGTTAGCTCCGATAGTTAGGGCTAATGTTGTATCCGTGAAGTCCTCGGTCTTAGTTGAGCCTTGGGGTCATTGGGCTAGGCTTCATCGCATGGGCTCTTCCAAATGGGCTTCGTGAACGGTTGGTTCGACAACCTATCGTAGTGGGCCTTTTGGGCCTGCAAGCAGAGAGACCTATTTCTAATGGACTTAGGTTTCTTGCTCTCCAGGAACTACGTGGGCTTGATCCTCTATAAATATTTAGAGGTACGTAGGCACATTGAGGGGGATGGGAAGCAAAGAGCTCTTCGAGCCACCACCAAATAATCCTCTCAATTGCAACCCCCAATTCATCACAACCACCGCACTCCGGTGACTTTTCCGGCGAAGAACCACCATCGTAGATCTTGATTCCGGCTTGTAACCTCAAATTTTGTTATCACAAATTCCTCCGTTAACAATGAGAATCAACAAGAAGAACAAAAACTGAATTTACAGTAAGAGATGTATTTGAACTACTAAGGCTTCTTGACAATAAAATTTGAAGAGCATAAAACAGTGCCTCACCTCTAACAGAGAGAGAAGGCTTACGGTTACCCTCTGATAAAACAGAGGTAAGTTATGTATATATATTTGTAGTGTGCGATATATATATATATATATATGTATAAGATGTGTGTAAAGATACAAGAACAATGTAAGAGAAAATTAACTCTTAAATTGCTAAATATGTTGCTTGTATGAAGCTTGTGTTTCTCTTAATTTACAAAACGAAAATGGTTCTATTTACAGAACAATTCTAGAAGACATGATGATTACACTAGCCTACAATAATGAAGAAAGTAGTCGAAAGTTGAAAGTAGCCGAAAGTTGCTATAATACTTTAACACCCCCTCAAACTGAAGATGGCTGAACCAACTTAAGTTTGCAAACAAGATCATAAAAAGATCCGGGAGGAAGAGCTTTCGTGAATATATCTACCGTATTGTCAGCACTAGAGATAGTATGAAGACGAACTGTGCCTTTTGCAACCTGTTGACAGGTGAAATGACAATCAATCTCAATATGTTTAGTGCGTTCATGAAAGACATCATTGTTATCAATGTCCCTAGCACTTTTGCTATCACAATAGATGATAGTGGCTGGAGAATGAGTTATAGTCATTTCTTCAAGTAACAATCGTAGCCAAATTAATTCCTGTGTGGTGTCAGCTAGAGCTCGATATTCTAACTCGGCACTGGATTTTGAGGCAAGGGATTGTTTCTTACTGCGCCAAGAGATAAGAGAGTCACCAAGAAAGAAGCAAAATCCTGTAGTGGAACATCTGGTAGTAGGATCACCACCCCAATCAGCATCAGAGTAGGCATGTAACTCAAGTGAGGAGTTGTGTGAATAATATAGTCCATGAAAGATGGTGCCTTTAACATAACGAAGTATGTGAAGGACCGCCGTATAGTGAAGAGTGCGGGGAGCTGCCATAAATTGACTAACAATGTGAACGGCATGAGCAATGTCGGGACGAGTGACAGTAAGATAAATCAGACTTCCTACCAATTGACGATACAATGTAGGGTTGTCAAGTAGGTCACCATCTTTGGAGTTAAGTTTGACCCCGTATTCCAAAGGTGTAGAAGTAATCTTAGTGTCACTGATTCCAGATTTCAACAAAAGATCAGATGCATACTTAACTTGAGAAAGGGTGTAGCCAGTGGGTACAGAAGAAACCTCAAGACCCAAGAAGTAGCTTAATGAACCAAGATCTTTCATTTCAAATTGCTGACTGAGAAATTGTTTAAGTTCAGAGATACCTACAGTATCATCTCTAGTGATAATCATATCATCCACATAGAGGAGGAGGAGAATAGTTCCTCGATCTGTTCGATGAATGAAAAGAGCATGATCATATGGACTAGAAGAAAATCCCACCTCACTAATGACTTTACTAAATTTCTCAAACCATGCTCGAGGTGATTGTTTAAGACCATACAACGCCTTGTTAAGCTTGAGCACTTGACCTGGTGAATGATCAAAACCAAGAGGAGGTTTGAGATAAACTTCCTCATCTAAGTTGCCATTAAGAAAAGCATTTTTGACATCCATTTGACACATGTCCCACTGTTTTGATGCTCCAATATGAGTAAGCTCCGAACAAATGTAAGTCGAGCAACTGGTGCAAAAGTCTCCTCATAATCAATGCCATACTCCTGGGTAAAGCCTCTAGCAACTAGACGGGCTTTATATCTCTCAACGGAACCATCAGCTTTTGTCTTAATTTTATAGATCCATCGACTTCCCACAGCTGTTTTGCCAGGAGGCAAGGTAACCAGATCCCAAGTGTGATTTTTGTCTAATGCTTGAAGTTCTTCTGCCATAGCTTTCTGCCAAAGAGGATTAACACTTGCCTCTCTATATGTTTGAGGCTCATGCAATGATTATATAACAGAGTAAACATGATAATCAGAAATACGGACAGAAGGTCTTCTTGCCCGAGTAGATCGATGAGTGTGCTCCTCAGAATGGGATAGTAAAGTGGGAGGCTCGATACTGGAATCCTCAGACTGACCTGCTGTCGAAGGGATAATAGTAGATGGAGATGGTTGTGTGAGCTCAACTAAAGGATCTGTTGAATGTATATCAGAGGAAGAGGTCGGAGATTCTATATATTTATCACTGGGATGTAGATCAATAAACGGATCTGTAAAGTGAGAAATGTTATTAGAAGTGTCAATGTGAAAATCTGACATAGATGAGAACATTTTATGCTCCCAGAAAGTAACATTTCGAGAGACACGAAGACATTGCGAGATAGGATCCCAATAACGGTATCCTTTCTGACCACTATCATAGCCAATAAAACAACAAAGACGAGCACGTGGTTCGAGTTTTGTTCTCTCATGTTGAGGAAGAAGAACAAAGCAAGCAGAACCAAACACCTTAAGAGAATCATATGAAGGAGATTCATCATATAATTTTTCATAAGGGGACACGTTATTGATTACAGGAGAAGGAATCATGTTTATGGTGTGCACAGCAATGAGTGCGGCTTCTCCCCAGAAGTATTCTGGACAAGAAGCATAAATGAGAAGGGCTCGAATGGTGTCAAGAATGTGTCTATATTTACGTTCAGCCCGACCATTTTGTTGAGATGTGTAAGGGCAGGAACTCTGTGCAAGGGTACCATAAGAGGCTAAAAAATGTGTAAGATCAGATTCTTTATATTCTTTGGCATTATTGGCACGAAAGAGTTTGATTTTCTTTTGAAATTGAGTGTGAATCATAGTGGCAAAATTTTTGTACGTTTTTCCTAATTCTGAACGATATTTCAGGATATAAATCCAAGTGAAACGAGAAAAATCATCAACAAATATCACATAATATCTCGATCCCCCCATAGTGGGAGTTGGAGAGGGACCCCAAATATCAGAATGAATAAGATCAAAAGTAGAGGATGATGTTTCATAATGAATAGGAAATGGAAGTACATGTTGTTTTGCTAGTTTACATGACACACACTCAATTTTGTCTTCACTTACTTTTCCTAACTGGCCTTTAGAAATAAGACTATGTAAACGAGAGGAAGATGGATGGCCCAACCGAGAGTGCCAAGTATTGGATGAAACTGCACAAGCTAGATGAGTTGATGATTTTGGTGTTGGTAGATGGAGAGAAAGAAGCTCAAACAACTTTCCACATCTACGTCCTGTCCCAAAAATTTGTTTTGTCTGATGATCCTGTACCTGACAACCAGAAGATGTAAAAATAATGTTAAGACCGAGATCACATAACTGACCAATGGAAATAAGATTAAGTGAAAGATTAGGAACAAAGTATGTGTCAGGAAGAGAGAGATCTTCTGTGGATATGGTTCCAATATGTGACACTTTCATTGTTGAACCATCAGCAGTTTGAATAGTTGGAAGGCATGAACTCTCCATTTTCGTGGTAAATATGGATGAATCATTTGTCATATGATTGCAACATGCAGAATCGAAATACCAAGAAGTACCTGGAGTAATCGAGAATGCAGTAGATGGGGAATTCCTTTTAAGTCAAAACTGTTTAAGTAAAGATTCAAGCTCGAGGGCTGACATAGCTGGTACAGAGTCTGATGTAGATTCAGAGGTTGCAACGGAAGACTGGAAGAATTTATTTGGACGGAAAGATGGCCTTTTCTTGCAGAATTGCATTGAGTAGTGACCCTTTTGGTGGCAATGTTGGCATGTGTGATTACGAAGAGATGCACAATCCTTAGTTACATGTCCATTTTGACGACAAAACCTACAAAAAGGTTTGTCATAAGTGGGTACTGGAGGTACCGCTAGGACGGTATCAGTCACATGACTGATTTTGTCGATGCCAAGTCGAGTTTCTTCAGAAATAAGTTCGGTTAAAGCACTCTCCAAAGAGGGTAGCGGAACGCGATGGAGAAGAGCAGCTCTAACTGGTTCAAAGTCCTGAGTAAGAGCCATCAAAAACTGAATGAGTCGTTGTTGGTCACGGTATGTGTGATAAAGTGCGGCATCTTCTGTGTGTTGCCACTTTGGTTCAGATAATGTTAGTTGGTACCAAAGTAATTGTATTTGAGAGAGAAAATCAGCTACAGATTGACCAGGTGTTTGTTTTTGTTTGCTCAGAGAACTCATGATCTGATATTGATGAGCAAGATCAGATGTAGTGTACCGAGATGCCAATAAATCCCATATTTCCTTTGCAGTCTCAAAATTTCTGAACTGAAGATTAATCTTAGAAACTGAAGAGTTTCTAAAAAATGTGATAGCCTGATGATTTTTGACCTCCCATTCTTCAATGCGATCTTTAAACTTTGACTCGGCTTCCTCATTCTCTTTTGTTGGAATTGTAATATCACCACTTACATAACGCCATATTCTTTTACCCTTAAGAAAACTACGCATAGCTTGAGACAAAGCCAAGTAATTGGAGCCATTCAAAATTGTTTGAATTGGTGAACTACTTTCTTTTTCCATGGTAGAAATTTGGTTCAAGGATAAAAGATGTAAATTGTGGGTTTAATTTGTTAGAATCTGAAACTGTAAGGACTGGACTAAGTATATTTGAAGAATCAAGGCTCTATTTATAAGACAAGTAAAAAATGCGGTACTGAAGTGTAATATAACCCAAATAAAAGTTAATAGCCGTGTATGAATTCAACCCAAATAAATAAGGTGTTTGGCCCAATAAAAGATAGAGGGCTATTTGAATATTTAGCCCAAATCACTTGTTTTTAAAGACACGGCAGATAACACAAAACATAGACAGCTATATTACATACAACACAGAGTATATAATGATTATATATATATATATATGTGTGTGTGTGTGTGTGTGTGTGTATGTGTGAATATGTTGAGATTTGGGTTACCCAGTGAATTACAATCTGATGGTGACGACATTGGCCTGATAAGAGCTTCACTAAAACAGGTGGGATGAGTCAGTGAGTTGACTCGAACAGATGATTGAATGGAGGTTATGCTGAGTTGATAACGAGTTTGTTCGAGTTGATGTTGCCCGATTCCAAGGCACAATTGTAACTAGTCAGTGATGCTCGGAACCTTGACTTCAGAAGAGAACCCACCAACTGTTTGATTTAATGTCTGAAAAAGATGGCACACCAGAATGGATGATGGCACCGGTTGGGATTAACCAGAAGCGATGGAGGTAAGGAGCTTAAAGCTCTGATACCATGATAAAATAGAGGTAAGTTATGTATATATATTTGTAGTGTGTGATATATATGTATAAGATGTGTGTAAAGATACAAGAACAATGTAAGAGAAAATTAACTCTTGTATTGCTAAATATGTTGCTTGTATGAAGCTTGTGTTTCTCTTAATTTACAAAACGAAAATGGTTCTATTTACAGAACAATTCTAGAAGACATGATGATTACACTAGCCTACAATAATGAAGAAAGTAGCCGAAAGTTGAAAGTAGCCGAAAGTTGCTATAATACTTTAACACCCTCCTCAAAGAGGCTTCTCATATTAGGCATTACAAGTGCTAATTGAAGGATATCATCCCACTTCCCATGTCGATGCCTAGGATTGTTCAGCAATATACCTGGGGCACTTAAGCCTGCTAGTTTTCCATAAGCAATAGCCTTTTCAACTTGATAAAATTTTAAGTTTGCATCATAAACACAGGTGACACGAAAGGGCATAGGCTCATCCTGACTCCAAAATGCCTCCCACAAGCCCTTGGCACTTGCATGTAAGAAATCTTCAATGGCAAGATATCAGTTTTGAGAAGACTGCAAGCTGTACAGACCATGTGAAATGCTACCAAGAAGAATCTGAGGCCTTCTCAAGGAATGGCCCTGAATAAAAACATTTCATCAGTGAAAACTAGTCTGCATTTTAAGTCTGTACATAGCTTATGTGCAGATATCAGTTTAAACTGGAATTCAGGTACATGAAGAACATTGGTTAAGACAATATCATCATTTAACTATACTGAACCAACATGTAAGACTTTCACTCTGCTTCCATTGGGAATAGTAATTGTATTATCAGCATTTTGAACAGACTCAAAATGTAAGAAATTAAACTATCAAGATTTGGACAAATGTGATCTGTAGAACCACTATCAATTATCCAAGAATGTGCAGGAGTAGATAGTAAGCGGTAATTACCTGCCAGTAAAGCTACTTTTCCAGTATCATCAGCTTTAGTTGAATCATTCTTCTGATTATACATATTCAAGAGATGGTTATACTGAGACAAACTGACAGTTTCAGTGTCAATGTCATTTTCAGACACTTTAGTGTTATCAATTCCAATAAGTTCACTATCATTTTGCACAACAGCTACAAATTTTCTACCTTGTCTTTCCTGAAAACCAGGTGGATATCCATTCAATTTGAAACACCTTTCAATACTATGTCCAGGTATTTTGCAATGATTGCAAAAATAGTTTGATGCAGGCTTGTTTCCTTCCTGTTATTCTGAGTACCAATTCTGGAATTCTGTTGAATGTTAGAAGAGAATGGAGGCCTAGTTCCTTGATTCTGAGAAGAAAACCTTCTCTTATCTGCATAAAAAGCCATAGACTCAGTCTGTGAAGTAACAAAATCAATCTCTTTATGCCTTTCTTCTTGAGCAAACAACCTATAAGTTTGTGAGATATTTGGTAAGGGTTGCATCATGAGCACATTTCCCCTAACTTGGGAGAACTGATCAGATAATTTCATCATAAACTACAATACCCTGTGTTCATGTTGTTTCTGAATCAACCTCTGAGACAAATTGCAGGTGCACTTATTACAAGTACAATAAGGCAATGGACTTGCATCGTTTAAACCATCCCAGACTATTTTGATTTTATTAAAGAACTCAGATATGGTGTCATGACCTTGATTAATCTCTAGAAGCTGCTGTTCAAGTGAATATACTTGTGCCATAGAAGTATATCCAAACCTATCATCAAGATCTTGCCAGATTTCTTTAGCAGTTTGCATAAAGAGTACACTCTTTGCTATTGTTTCATCTAGATTAGCTATAAGCCACGATATCATAAGATTGTTACATCCCTCCCAATACTTGTAATCAACAGATGTAATTTCTGGAGTCACGATCGTTCCATCAACAAATCCCAATTTATTCTTAGTAGACAATGTTAAAACCATAGATCGTGTCCAATTGTGGAAACTAGAACCAGAGAATTTCACAGAAACTAGTTGAGTAGTTGAAGCATCTGACGGATGAATATAGTATACACTAGACGGATCTTGATTTCCTTGTAATTGTGAAGTTGTAGCCATTGTTTTTGAGTTTTTGCTTAGAATATGAGTGTTTAACAAACAATTTCAGAGATAACGATCAACAATCAGGAATCAGATCAAAGAAACAGAATACAGATGACAAATCAGGTCAGAAAGATAGATACAAATCAGAAATGTAGATATATCGATGATCTATAAGTCGGAAAAACTTCGATCTCAGAAATCGCAAATCGGAAATTACGATTTCAAATAAGAAAGAACACGATGATGAAATTACGATCAGAACTAACTTTAGAATTAGAATAAGAACAAGATTTAAAAATCCGATAAGATCATAACGATGAAATCACGATCGTAATAGCAGATTTTTATCAAACTAACTGAATATACCTGAACAAGACGATGAAAGAACGAAAAACAACTAAGATTAGTTACGAAATGAAAGCAAGAACACCTGAGATTAGTCGATCTCAAAGAAAGACGCCATTAAAGCTTCAGCAAGCTCTGATATCATGAAAGTTTTCTGAATGATGAAAAAGAAGTGAATAAAATGAACTCTATTGATTGAAGAAGTGATTACAGAATGAGAGTTTGCTCTCTTATATACAAGTAAAAACTAGGCGGGAAAACTAACTAACTCTCTAACTAACTCTCTAATCATTTACAGCTGGATATATACAAAAGAATTAATCTATTTTCTATTTCTAGAAACTAAACTATTATCTATGTTAATATTCTCAATAAGCAACCTAATGGATACTGATTGGCTACATAAAATCATAAATCAAACGACCGAAACATGAGAGAGAGAGAGAGAGAGAGGGTTTTTCTCCATTGAGGGTTGATAGAGCTATCCATACCTTCCATTTTGTTGAGACTATTATATCAGATTGGAGACAAGAGAGTATACAAACACTTCAGATGGAGGAGAAAAACCTCTTCAACTAGTTTTCTCTTCTTCTCGTCTCTCTCGCTCTCTTTCTCCCTCCCTCCTTTCTCTCGCACAGAGGTGTGACTTGGAAACTTATTTGCACTGTCTGCTATTACGGTGTCATTCATTCTCAATCTTTTTCTACTAGCATTATGTACTGGCTAGCATTTTCTACTAGCCAAGTATATCCAGTACATAATGCTCTTTTTTTGTCAGGAGTGCATAATGCTTTTATTCTGTTAAATTTTGGGATTCTTCTTACAGAGTGACAATCAAAATGATTAAATTCTCAACATTTTTACAAGACGATAATAGTATTGTTTCCAACAAAAAAAACAAAATATACAAATACGAATAAACTAACTTCAACGAATCCGAACCTAAGTAAAATGAAATTTAGTTACTAGAAATTACAGTGCTAGATATATTATCTATTATAATTTTTATGTTAATAGTAGAACCACACACAATTTGCACATTTCTCATATTATATTAGGACTAATGATCAAATTGATATTAAAAAGTTACCAAAATAGCATTTAGAATGATCCCAAAATAATATTAATAGAGTTAAAGTTTTTCTCTTGAGGATAGGAAAAGTTTATTGGCTAGTTTAATATCTATAAACTGATTAATACAGCTGCTAATTATAGTTATTATTACATCATGCCATGTTGTATCTTCATGTATATTCACAATAATCTTGATGAATAATTACTCCCTCCCTTCCCTTGTTGGAGTATGTGTTGAATACTGAGTTGTTGTCTCCCTATGTTTCCCATGTCCTCATAATTTTGTTCCCTAAACACTGGATTTCATGGTGATTTCAGATAATAACACGAGCTTACATAATGTTCTAGTACTAAGGGCCCGTTTGTTAATAGCTGGATGAAAGCTTTTATGGGCTCGTCCAGATTTGGGCTGGTCTAGATTGTTTGATAGTATTTTAACTGTTCTGGACGAGAAAAAAACTCATGGATGATAAAAAAAAATTGATGGACGATAGATACTAATTTTTCTCACTCTGTCATTCAGATATCTCATATATCTCTCCGATTCATCTAATCCTATTATCGGATACATCTTTTTTTCGCGGGATTTTTAGGTTTTTGGCTGTTCTTCTTAGGTTTTTTTGCCGCTCTTCTTCAGATCTTGTTCTTACATAAATTTTTTAGCGCTCTCTTCTGGTCACTTCTCAGCACTTCTAGTTCTATCAAGTACGAATTATTTCTTTCTCTACCTCAATTGTTAATATTAGAATGTTCTTGTTTTGTATGTGTATTGCTTTTAAATTTGTTCTTGTTCTTGTTTTATATTTGTTCTTCTTCAGTTCTGCTCCTATTTTCACTTAAGGCATTAGAATATTATTCATGTAATTTTGTTCGAAATATCAGCTATGTTTCTTAATTGGCATTTGTAACAATTTGATAAGACATAAGAGGAATAGATAGGTTTCGAATTGGTGCTGTGTTTTTATGAAGTCTGATAGGGGATGGATGTGGCTGAAGTTAAGGCATTAGATAGGTCGTGGAAGGATTTGGACTCTGGAATGCTTTCTTTGTTACGTTTTTTAGTAATGTGTAATGTGATTCTAAAGTTAAAATGTTCACAGTAGGAAGAAAACTTTAAACTCTACTATGTGCTTTTGTTGGCTGGAAGTGATCATATTGTCTATCACTAGTTATCTTGCTAAAACCTAAATTTTGTAATGATGGAAACATTATATATTTTAGTAGAATGGATTGATGTCCCTTGTTTGTATTGGGCTGGTCCTTCTATATGGTCTTATATTTGATTTTATCTCTTTGAGCTGATACCGTGCCATACTTTTTACAAGCATTCTCTTCATTTTGTGAACAATCCAAGGTGGAATTAGGTACAGATTTGATTATTTTGACATTTTTAGTTTCCCCTGCCTCTTTCAAGAAAACTCCCTCTTATTTTTTTACTTGAAATCTTATATTTTTTTGAAGATGATCTTATGCTCTAGAAATTTGCAATCTGTTTCCAGAGGATTGGCTGATCTCTGTATATACTGCCAATGTACGTTGGTCAAAAGTGGAGAATGAAGAAATAGTTGGTTTACCCTGGTAAGACAGACCAACAATGCAGACCAAGTAGCCAATTAGTGGACAAAGTATTCATTTTTTTCCATTGTTCCGATTACGTCTAATCGTGTTATTTAATATGGGACGTCCAACGACCCCAGTATTATAAGACTTTGTATAATTTCTCTGCAAGTAACATCTTACAACATCTGAGGCATCATATTGTTAGCAGTGTCGGCATTGTTGTAAACTTTGGCAAGCCCTTTTGAATATGAGCAAGCCCTTTTGAATATGAGGCTGATAAACCTAGAAGTTAGAGTACCATGGTCAAGACACTAGAACACATATTGGTGGTAAGAATTGTGATCAACAGAGATGTACGTGTAATTACCCTGGAACTAGGAGAGGTGTACGTATAATTTTTTTGAAGATGATCTTATGCTCTAGAAATTTACAAGTTTTTTTAGGATTGTGATTTTACAAAAAGACTTTTTTGTGTGGTGCAAATGCAGTAAACTTATTAATAAAATTGACATTCTTATTTTTTATCGTCTCATTATTATATGTGATTCAATTCAAATAGCATAATTTATCATATAAAATTATAAGAAATAGATATTAATCTAGAAAAAATAATGTTACAGCAAGGCACTATAGGAAATTAACATCATCCAGAAAATTTAGAAAAATTACTAACAAACAGCATCACTCATTCAGATTTCCAGATTACCTCTGGTCCAGATCATCCAGAAATTTCAATCATTCAGAAATAACGGTTCAGATTTAACAAATGACCCCTAAGTTCTAGGAGTTAATTCTACTCTTAATTTAATATTTCTATATAAATAATACTTTATCAACTAATTTTTGATCAATGAACAAATAGTTATTTGGGATGTTTGTTATAAAAAAAATGTCCAAAAATACAGTGGTGAATTCTATTATTACAAAAATATCATCCAACTTTTGTATATAAAATACAAATGACTTTAAGTAATTTTTCTAAACGATGCCTAAAATATCTATTAATGAAATGACGTGTCTTTTCCATCCATGGATCTCGATTCACGCATACAACGCGTCGCGAGTAGTTGATAAATAGAGAAATCATGGTTTATAAATGATGAAAATTATGTTGTGCATGTATACGTGACGTGATTTCACAATTCACATGCTATTATAAAGCGAAAGAATGCCCTAAATACCCAATTTTTGGGTACCCACTTACCAAAATACCCAATTTTCAATACACTTTCCAAACTACCCACCTGACACGCCTTTGGAAACGGCGCATTAGGTGTTTACTGTAGCAGCGCCAGCGCAAAACTCTCTCCCTCTGCCCGTCTCTCTCTCTTTTCTGGCGTCTCTCTCCGATTGGGGGTTTGAGATTTCGGCAATAAAACTTTACAATACTGGTATAGGATTGTAGATAATTGAGATACGAATCTAATGGGCAATAAAACATCAACGGAGGTTAACGGAGATGGTCGAACGGAGGGAGTTTTTGTTCGTCGGAAAATCGCGTTTTAGGTTCGAATTGGGGATTCTCAATCCAGGAATATAACTCGTTTAATTTTGACATTAGATTGTAGAGCTTTGAAAGACGAATCTAATGATATATATTACTTGAACGGAAACTGACTGATAGTGTCAAACGAGACTCGCCGGAGATTAGCCTGAAAATCGCCCAAATCGCCCAAATCGCGAGCTCTCGCGATTTTTCTGATTTTTTCTGGTAAAAGTGATGCTGACGTCATCACGCCACTGACGAATGCGCAACAGCTGATGCGCTAACCCGAAATGCGTATCTCCTGTATATACTACTTCACCATGGGCGTAAACCAATATTCACTCCTTTTCTAGGGGCGTATTCAACAATTTACTCCTTTGTCAAAAGCGTATCCGGGGATACTCCTCTGTCATAGGCGTATCAGATGGGTATTTTGGGCGCGCAACGCGAGATTTGGACATTTTGGACATCAAACAATAAAAAGTGGGTATTTAGGGCACTCACCCTTATAAAGCTGTCAATTAATAGATTGTTTTTTTTTTTAAAGAAATGGGTATGTTTCACATTTTTTTTGTATATTATGCATTTTAAATACGTATGTTTCATGCATTTTCTACATGCTCATAGACTTCAATTTTTTTTATTTTGAAATATTAGGCATATTTATAATACATGTACGGAGTACGTATTTGATAAACATTTTATATCTCACATGTCCATTAAATTATGACACTGTATTGCAAATGTTCAAAAATAAATGAGTTATACGTATGATAATTATGCACACACAATATACGCATATTCTTAATGCCTAATCGTGGATATTTAGGATGGTGTATCCCGAGTATCGGTATTTTGGTTATTATTTGTTAAAATATAGGTTTTATCTATCATCCCTCACAATATTCCTAAATTTCACTCATGTTTGTTTGAAAATAATTTTCCTTCGGATTAAATTTTAATATTAAATTTATTATTTTGGATAAAAATTGATAGAAATATTAAGAAAAATATTTATATATTTTTTGTGATCAGTACATTTGTATGTATATATTATTATTTTTATTATCAATAATGTTTATTGTCTGGAATACAATAATATTAATAGGTTAATGATTATCATCAATTTTTCTTAATATTGTTAAATTTTTTAAAGTAATAATTGTATCATAAAAATTTGCTACAATATTCACCAGTCTAGAAATGAAAGAAACTTGTAAACATGAAATAAGTTATAACTAGCCTAAAACCCGTACGATGCACAAATTTTAATTATTTTTTTTGTCAGGATATATGCACGAATTTTTTTAATATTATATAACAAAAATTCATTAATCTCAATTAATTTTTTTAAAATATGAATTTTGGAGGCTTACATTTTTATATGAGATGATTTGATAATAATTATATAAATGTTATCCGTGATATTTTTAGAAAAGGAGGGATTTTAGTTAAAAAATATAGAAAATATGATAGTTTTAGTTAAAAAGAGTAATCCATTAATTATTAGTAATTATAGAATTATTACTTTATTTTATTAAGTATAATGTCCATGATATGATTAGAAAAATAAAAAAATTAGTTAGAGAAAATTAAAAAAGTAATATGTTCTAGGTGAAAAAGGTAATTGATTAATTTATAGTAATTATAATTTAATTACGTTATTTTACTAAATACAATTGCTCGTAATGTTTTTAGAAAAGGAGAAATTAATATTGTCCGTGATATTTCTAATATTTCTATTAAAAGAGGGATTTTAGTTAGAAAATATATAAAAGATGCTACGTTTTAGCTCAAAAAGGTAATCGATTAATTAATAATATTATAATATTATTAGTTTATTTTATTAAATAGAACCGTCCGTGATATAATTGGAAAAATAAAGATTTTAGTTAGAGAAAATAGAAAGGTAACGTGAAGATGACATGATTTATGTGAAAAAGGTAATTGATTAATTTATAGTAATTAATTATAATTTAATTATGTTATTTTACTAAATAAAATTGTTAATAGTTTTTAGAAAATAAGAAATTAATGTTGCCTGTTATATTTCTAGAAAAAAGGGGATTTAATTAGAAAAAATAGAAAAGATGATATATTTCATAGTATTAGAATATTATTATTTTATTTTTACTAAATAGAAACGCCCGTGATATAATTGGAAAAAATGGAGGTTTTATCAATATCAATATATTCTTAATGATGCTTAGTGATGGATTTAATCAAATTACACCAATTACCCTTTGAAATCAATATTATCCAATTCTTTTATATAGACATTTTAGTCTTTTTACTTTTAAATTACATCAATTACCCTTTAAAATCAATAGTATCTAATTTTTTTACATATGCTTTTTAGTCCTTTTACTTTTTTTTAATAGGGTTAATAACCCAATCTTCAATACAATGCAAATTACACTGTCAACGTGCTTCAATCCGAGTACTTCAATCCGAGTATGACCCCGGAGTACTTCAATCCGAGTATGACCCGAGTTCCACAGCAAACAGCTATTCAATCATCTTCGATCGCTGAAATCAAGCTATCCAGAGGTACTCTCATCTCTGCAAATTATACATACATACATACATACATACATACATACATACATACAAACATTATATCTAATCAATTCCTCATTCTTTTCTCTATGTATAATGTATTGACAATGATATCGAACTCCATGCCTCTTAATTGTTCAACTGTTAATGTATACAATCATCTATATAGGGTTCAAGCGATTTCGGTTTAATCTTCATTTGGGTTCAATGATTTCGGTTTAATCTTCAATCTCATTTTCGATTTTAAGGTATAACCCTCTTTTACTTCACTTTAGGGTTTCGATTAAACTGTACATGTTCAATTTAAATTGTATTATTTATGTATTTGTGTATTATTTGTCCAAGTGTATTATTTGATTTAAGGGTTTAAGGTACCAATCTCGAATGCAATTTAATTGGGCTTTGATTTCAACCTCCCTCTGTTGTGCCTCTTCATACTAATTACTTAATTAAAATTGTATGTATTATGTCATGACTTTTTTTTTGTAGGTTTATATTAGATGTTGTATGTAGTTGGATATTATATTATTATTTGATATGTGATCAAACTTGGTTAATTTCACCGGGGAAGATATGTTACCCCTTTGCTTATTGCTTGATTATTATTGTATTATATAGCTACATTTAGACCATATGTATGTATCATATTTGTTTATTTGTGCAGTCCATGTTTCGTTCCATAAGGAAAACTATAATTTGATAATTTTACTTTTTTGGGTAGTTTACGAAGTCTGTACCTTAGCATACTTCCCAGTTACGACAATCTAATTAAACCAGTACTTCACACTAAGGTCTTTTCCTGGGTTTGTGTGGCAGGGTTGGATCGTTAATACTGTTGCAAAAATTGATTCCTCCCCTGTTCTTACCGTGTTCTTGCTATGTTCTTGCTTTCGAAGTTGTGTGTGTGCGTGTAAATAGTGGGTGTGTGATGTACAAATGGGTGTGAGTACTGTATGAATGTTTGTGTATGTGTATAACCCCGTATGAGTTTGTGTTGTGGCTATATGTATGGCTAACGATTTGGCTAAAAAAAATGGATTAATAAACTATGCTAATATGTATGGCTGTGTTTTGCATATAGAATTTGTTAAATTCCTTATGATGTCTGTAATTATATGCATCTCAGGTATGAGGTTTCGATTGAACAATTAAACGGGACGGTTATCGGCAAGCAGATAATTCATCTATCTTGGAGTCGCAATCCTGGGATCAAGCAGGTAGTTGTCTGTTGTTTTATTGATCAACTGTCTGTTTTATTGATCAACTGTCAGTATACATCTTCGACCATCATTAACAATTTAATAGCACATCTAACACCATCTGTGTGTGTGTATGAATTGTTTAGTATTGACCGTATCTCTCTCACCCTATCTGGCCCCGCAGGGGCTGTGCAAATAAACACTCGGTAGGCATTCAAGATTTCAGAGCTCTCCAACTACAGCCTACAGGTAAACAAACACTTGCTTTGCTTTCTTTATGTAAAAATCCTCTATGTATATTTATTTATTTATTTATTGCTAGATTATCTGAGACAAAATTATCGATTTGTGAAATTAATCTGCATTTCTCTGTTGGTGTTACTTAATGTTTTAGTTTAGATTTGGTTTGACTGAATTATGGAATATTGAATCAAAGTGATCAACTTAATTGCTAGATCTATTGCTGATTCTTTTTCAAGTGAATGTTCATTTTTTTGAAGTGAATGTTCGTTTTACTTCTTCGCAAAGGCAATTAAATAGTATTAACCTATCTTATAAGCAACTACAAACTACTAATGTGCTGATTTAAAATCTTGAAGGGGTTAAACAGGGGTGAATAGATTGGATTACTGGTGGACATGACTGAAATATTTTGTTCCAAGTATGCCTTCTATATGTCTCCATATCCGCTGGAGATTGCAAGATAAAGATACAAAACTATACTGTTGCTTCATTTATATGGATTAATAATTAGACAACATAAACAAACAGCTGGCTACTGAAATGTAAAACATGAAAAACATAATACTCTCATTTTAGACATCTTGAAATTACAATCAGGGAAGGTTTATTATGACTATTATTGTAATAGTATTGTTATTGTTTATTCAATCAGGGGATGGTTTGTTAACTAAGTTGCGCCATAAAGAAATGAGGGGAAGCTATTTATACAAGTGTGCAGTGGATAGTAGGGTTCAGGGTCTTGCCTTTACCTCTGTCTAAGCTAGCCCGACAATATAGAGCCTGGTCTCAAACTATCGGGCCTAAGCCTTATCTTAAAAAAAGTTACTTATTTATATTTTAAATATTGATCTTCCAAATTAGAGAAGTTTTAATTAATTGTAACAAGTTGGAAGCCTAAAAATAAATTCGGGAAAATGATACACCCCAGTTAGAGTTCATTTGATACCACATTTGTATTTAGCTAGCGTTTTTATTTATTAATAAGGTGTTTAATCACGGTCAGTGTCTACAACTTGAAGTGCGAGTTGCACTTCATTTTATGAAACCCAACCATTTATGGATAAACTGCTCCATCTTTAATACTACGGTTGCATCTACGTGCATGATTGAATTTTATTGTGCGTTGTTGACAAAAAACTATAGCGATGCTTTATTTATATTTAGTATCAGGTGGTTAAAGATATAAGTTAAAGATATAAGTTAAAGATATAAGTTAAAGATATAAGTTTCGTAGTATCAGGTGGTTAAGATGCTTTATTTATATTTAGTTAAAGATATAAGTTTCGTAGTATCTTCTGTACACATATTTTACTATGTCATTTGTTTTTTTTTGTAGATTGTATGTTAGTTTCATGAAGACAATTTCAAGTTCATTGTAAGAAGGCAATAACAGGTGTACACTAGGTTTGATTAGGGTATTGTGAATAATTTTAAAATTTATTTATATTTTCTTTTCTCATTCGTGTTTGTACTTTTAATCAATTTATCCACGTCTCGGGTTTTATAAAGTTTAGAAAGTTCAGAACAAAGGTTTCTCTGTCACCTCTTCATTCTCGCTTTCTTTTGAATATGGTTTATTTAAATATCGGATGATGCTAAAATACACATCCACAGCAATTTCGGATGTTTGCTTCCCTTTTGTAAATCTTACACTGTTTTGCTACTCTTGCTATTTTTTCCTATCAGGCTGGTTTTGCTGGATGGATTACACATTTACACTAGAATGTAGCTTGCCGGGGTCACATACCAATTCTGCATTCTTAACTTTAACCAGGTATGGTGCAACAATTCTATACATATGTTTACTTCTAAATAAATGTAAATTATATTATTATTTCTTACACTAAGGGCCAATTTAAATGTCAGTTTTCCCGAGTCATTTCACAGTGGTTTTACTGCATATATGTAACCAAAAAGAAGATAGTAGTACACATGAACCAAAAAACATCCCTGATTGATAAAATGTAGTGCTAATGTGCTATAATAGTCACATTGGTGTACAGTACTATATCAACACATATACAATATACTATAATTATTTTTGGAACAAAGGTTAATAATGTTTATAGCAGAATATTATTCCTTTGGTCCATAAAATCTCAAAAGTTAAATATGCTTTTCAAATTCCCGACTGCTCTTCCAACAATCTTCTTTACTTTATTTGTATCTTTCTAACTTGACGCTCAGGAAGTAAATTCTCTACTGTGAACAATCATTTTGAAAAATTTAGTATAATTTGGGAATATTGAAAGCAAATCTTGCAGTCAGACGTAGACTTCTGAGGTCATGCAATTTCTAAGATCAACAAGTGCCGAAGCAAACTAATGAATACTCAACCTTATGGAACTCAGAAAATTTTAAATTTTTTACTAAGTGTAGAAGACTCTTTGTACGAGCACATATCCAAAAATCAGCCAAAACCAATTTGGGTTGACCCTTAAACAAATTTTAGCTAAAATCAAGTTAGTTTAAGCCTTGAAACAATTACTCAAACTCAGGAAAGATGTATGTCATACGATATGTGAGCTGATGAAAATCTGACCTTAAGAAGTTCAGATTTTTTTTAAAATTATTACCAGAAATTTTGGATTCTTTGTACTAGAACATATCAAAAAATTAGCCGAAACCAATTTGATTTGACCCTCGAAAAAATTTCTCAACACTAGCTGAAATTCTGCCCAACTACCAATTAGTCTATAATGCCAACTTTATAAACATGTAATGCTATGTTTTCTTTATCATGTTTCAGCTTTTTCGATTTCAATGTGGATCTTTGTCATTTTTTATAAAGGCATGATTATAACTTACATTTTTTCATCATTTCTGGGCTTGCGATTCCAGCTATTTAATTTGTGTGGCATGAACAACGTGCTTTAAACATATCTGGTACTTTCTTATACAATTTCATTTTGTTACAGAAAAGATCATTAAATGAGCTTTTTGTTTATATACTGCTACGACTTGAATGTTACACTTTTTTCTATTATTTATACTATGTGTATTTGACGAGCTACTTTGTGTTAAGATGGCAAAATAGTGAAGTTTGACCATAAATTCCTCTATTCTATTTAAAGTGAAAATTATGCTAAAATTAACGAATTGAATATCACACTGCATTTTGTTATAGTAATAAAATGATTATATTAAGCATGAGGATGCTTTAGATGATTTGGGCATAATGCATGTTTTCTGTAAAATATGTATCAGTGATAGTAACATGCTTTGATATTTTTACCCTCAGCTCTTAACAGGCATGATTATTGTGGTGGTTCTTGGATTATTTCATTTAAATGTTTTCAGAGTCAAACTCCAGTGTTGAATACGTGAATTCCCCCCCCCTTTTTTGTCGACTTTTTGACAAGCTCTCTATTAACTACTAACTGGTGAATTAAAGTTAAAAATCAGGAAGAAAATAGCTAAAGAATACCAGGTTGAAAATAGTACAACAAAATCTAAAATAGAATTTCACAATTAAATCCCTGGTTTTTCTTTTTACTCCTATCCTTTTAGTGTCTTATCTCTTTTTCTCCACATATTTATATTTGTTTTCTTAGACTTATTTTTTGAAAAATTTAGTTTAATTTAAACTTTTCTCTAATGAATATAATAATTATCTATAAATAGAATACGAGACGGCGCCATGAGGCGACATCGAGTAACGTTTGACTATATAATATAAAATAATTTATTGTACTTTAAAACGTTTATCTGCTTTTATTGATTTAATTCAAATATTAATCTTCATTTAGAAATATTATTTGAGTCATTTTAGAAGTGCTTTGATAATGGGAGAAAAGGAAAGTGGAAACAGACTTCCTTCCTGGTAAACCAGAATCAATGGTATTTTTGAGGCATGCATGTTTTCGATTTTTGTAGAAGGAAGAGTTCAAGAGAGCTAAGATCATTTTAGAAGTGCTTTGATAATGGGAGAAAAGGAAAGTAGAAACAGACTTCCTTCCTGGTAAACCAGAATTTTAGAAAATATCCATGCAACTGCCTGATGTAAGAGGTTTTTTTGTTAAACTCAAACATGCTTATCATGTTGCTCTTTGTTTCTATTTTTTATGTTGTATTCATAAAATTTGTTAAAATTTGATTTAGGAAAAAAAGACTTTGCAATTTTACCTTCTTTTTAAACAAAAAATAATTGTAATACTTATGCGAAATATTATATGAAAAAAGGCACAAAATTAGTGCAACGTTAATATTAGGAGTTTATTCATTTTAACATGCTTAGGTCATTGGTTCTTGAGTCTCATGTACCATACAAATGCAACAATTTAGGTCATTAGAATATTAGCATGTTAGCAACAATTGAATTCTCCTCTTTTTAGAATGTAGGAAATGCAGTTCAGGATGTTCGCAGTCAAAACATTCTTACATGGTTCAATAACATTCTAATGAGCAAGTTGACATCCTATTTTCTAACGAGCATATTTAATTCCTGGTTTTTTAGGTAATTGAAAACAGTACACTCGAGGTACAATTTTCGGGTTTCGGTTGATAGAAGATGAATCTGATTATCAAGTTCTGGATTTTTTCGATGATTCCAAGCACACTAGGTATATCATCGGACCCTTAAAGTTTTGTATGTTTGTATAGATATGCAAAGAGAATTTGTTCAAACGTACATAACAAATCACCTTACTCTATATAGATTATATAAAACTCAATATAGATCTACCATAGGTTTCTCATCAAGTCGTGACTATTATTCTTAAAAATGCATGTTTCATGAAATTATTTCAATGGAGCTGAGTAGATCAGAAAATTAATTGATGACAATAAAGTATGAAAAGTGCATTTCTTTTAAATGTATATGCTATTAACTTACGGAGCAAATGACAATAGAGATGGGAAAGTGTCCTCTGTTTAAGTCTATATGCTTTTACTTTCCACATTGCTGCATGTATTTTATATTAGGGGTGAGCAAAAAAAAACCGGAAAATCGAAACCGGACCGAAAAACCGAAAAATCGTACCGAAAAAAACCGAAACCGACAAAAACCGAAAAAAACCGAAAAAAATCGTAACCGAACCGACAGAACGGTTTGGTAACGATTACGGTTTTATCCCAAAAACCGAACCGAAAATATATTTTAATATATATATATATATTTATTTATTTATATTATATTATTTTAATTTTTTTGTAATAAAATGTGTAATAAAATTTTATCTTTTTAAATCATACATATATTCGAATTCATAAATTTTTCATATATAAAATAATTCCATATTTAATGTGTGGCTTGCAACATAATTAAGTATTTGTTTTTTTTCCTTTTTTTTTAGTTCTTGCAACAGATGCTTTGCAGATGAAGTTTACAAATGGAACCTACTGCCGTGAATTTAACTTCAAACATTGTTTGCTGATCTTTTTTTAAATGTGATATTAAGAGTTTAGTTCACTGTTGGCTTACTTTTAGCTTCTGATCATCAGCAAAATGCATCCACCCCCATTAATATACATAATAAAATTGGACATCATCTCTCACTTTAAATATAAACTAATAAAAGTAACTTTATTATATATTTTGAATTATTTATAATTAGATAAAAACCGAAAAAAAATCGAAACCGATCGACGGTTAACCGAACCGAAAAAAACCATTCCGGACGGTTCGATTACGGTTAATAGGTAAAAACCGAACCGAACCGACATATACGGTTTGGTAACGGTTTTCGGTAAAAACCGAGCCGAACCGACCCGTGCACACCCCTATTTTATATAATAAAGTTGTATAATTAAGTTTTTTGTGCTAACTATTGTACAAATCATAGATAATGTAACCACCATTTTTTAAAGTATGGGAGGGAAATAAAATGGGAAATTGAAGTTCTAGACAAAAATTCTAATTATAAAGTTTACTGAGCTAATGTTGTGTACTAATTACAACACAAGGACAAGTATAAAATGGTAAGTAGAATAAACTGGAATTGGTATATTCTTTAAGTTCTTTTTTTCCTTATTCTACTATAAACATAGACATATCAAATCATGTTCCTCAGTTTCATTTTGCTATCGTGATTAGGAAAAAAGATTTCAATTGTTTTACAGTGTGCGAGTGTGTGTTTGGTTTTGTGACGGACACATTTAGGCAAATCCCTGTTAAGAATATTGTAGTGTAATTCTATTATGTCTGCAACATCACCTTTTGTCTTAGTTTTTTAGCCTTTAATTATGCATTGATATTCAAGTTGCAAAGCATCTTTACATCGCCGCCCACTGAATGCTATGCTCTAAACTTCTATTGCGATATTCATCGCTATGCAATTTTTATTAAAAATTCTGTTATGTGATGATATTATTAAAGCATCTTAACATCGCCGCCCACTTAATGCACGACAATCTGTAGCCATTTTTGGTATGTTGTACTAACTATGGTGATCATTTTTTATCTCTTAGAAGTTTGAGAGTTGTTGCACTGTTCTTACCTTTTAAGTCACAAATGTTCAATTTATTCAATTTGCTGAGTACTTGCAAATTGCAGATACTGATACCTGATAATGCATCTTACACATAGTTTGCTAGCAATCCAATGACTTAAAAGGTAAAGTCAGTGCTACAACAAACATACTGCATATTAAAGATTCATACTTATACTGCATATAAGATTTATCGTGCGTGTATTTAGTATATGTGAATATGCTTATGGATCTGGTTATGGATGTGTTATATTTATAATCAATACAAATGTGTATCGTCAATTATTCTTTGTTATTAATTGGTCTACTTTGTGGGCTACTGATGTTGTGGCTACGGCAAATCGGGCTTTAAGGCAGTGCGGTGAGACTCAAGTGCAAGTGACTACATATACCTTGGTATCATTCTTGCCAAGGGATGGTTCTTTGAAATGGGTTAAACCTGCTACATATATGCTAAAATTAAATGTTCACATGTGCTGTATCACCAGAAGTTGAGAAATTTGGTCTTAATGCATTGTGAGGGATCATCTAGGAAACATGAAATTCATGATGTTTCTCAAATTGTATATCGGGTCAATTGCGCCCAGAATTATGGAAGTCATTACTGTCAAAGAAGCTTTGAGTTGGATCAAAAGGAAAGGATGGTCTGCAGTCAAGGTAGAAAGTAACTGTCTGAATGTCTGATAATGGTACAATCTTGAAGGAGTGAAATGAAGATGTGTACCACCTCTGGTACAATCTTAATTTTTAATGTAAAAAATCCCTTTTCAAAATCTGAATTGTTAACTCTGTTTCTTGGGGGACTGCCTGTAACTTGAGAGCTGCTGCAACATCGCTAGATGCAATGACCAATGAGGCTATGCATCCACCTATTTGCCTATTTTGCAGGTATAAAAGGATAATGGAGGTCAAACCAGCAGCTGTCGTAAGGGCTATATTGGTATCATACAGCTAATACCGGGGCACTGGTAATCATCCTTGGAATATCCTTGGTTTCTACCATTGTTGCTGTAGCAGGGCTAATACAGGGATTTAAACTGATACACTTCTACGGGATTGCTACTGTAGATACACTTTTGGTGTATCATGCACTTTTTACGGTAACTTCTACACATTCCAATAATAATTCTTTTTGTTATTAGATATAACTGAATACATTTTGGGTCAAACATTAGTATCTTTTTTGTTAAGCTACATTGAAATTTTATGGATATTTGTTGGTCATACCGCTAGCAGTGCAGAAGAATATGGCCAGAACACACATTTAATGGTATGAGAAGTATAAATTTTATAAATTGTTAGTAACCTCAGCATATTGTTTCTTAGATTAACACGTTATAAAAGAATCCTTAGCTTAAAATACTTTGAACAAAGAATTTAAGGGTGTTTCTGTTGTGAGTTTGGGATTTGAGATGATTGAAAAATGGAAGGTGCAGCATGTGGTTGTTCCAATAGATAATGGTGAAACTAGGATGGCGACCAAGAATGAGGTTATGTCTTTTTGTGTTTTTAGAATTATTTTTCGTTTTTCGTTTTTGTCTTAGAGTTTGTGCATCTTTTTTTAGATTTTAATATATGCGTGCTATGGATATATTGTATAATTATAATTGTATATGTTTTGTATTAATGTTTAATATGTGTGTTTTGGTGAGTTAAAGGTGTTTAATGTGTACGATAAATTGGTTTGCACCAAAATAAATTACTCTACTATTACTTTTTTTGGTCGCAGATGTATCAGTTCACATAAAATATTTTTCTTTTAATTTCCTGAATGAATTTTTCCTTTAATTAGCATTCTTTAGTTTGTTTAGAATTATTTTATCCAATCAATTTTCATCGTAATCTCACCTATTACAGACTCATTAGTGATAATGGTTCTTTTCAAATACTTGCACTAAGTCCTGGACAAGATACATTATCGAGTAAAAGTTGTTTTGTGGTGTGTGTGTGGTGGGGGCTGGGGTGTTTAAATATATAGTTTCTCTATATATGTCTTTTTTTTTCTTTTTGTTATCTTTGTTCTGAAACAAGACAGCATCACTTCTTGGCATTAGAAGCTGGTGCAACATTTATTAGATGTTGCTTATAAGGCTGCCATGTATGCGCTTTAATCGCGTAATGTTCTTGAGACAGCCTTGGCAGTGCTAGAGATTACAAGACCTCCAATAGCCTCAATACTTAATTGGCCAATCAATTACTAGGTGCAACATTTGTTCTAGAATAAGTTTCATGTTATTTCATTAGGCAAGATCGATGTCAAGATAAGTTGACATGCTCAAAGTTAAATATTTGCACTTGGTTAATTATTAGAGACGCCTGTTGTATTGATTCTACTTTAAGCAATACAATCATTAATCTTTCTCCAGTTGTTACATGATCATATATTGAGTTTGTTGTTACAAGTCTCTTAAGGAATTCTGCTGCAGTATTCGGAACCAGGATTCAAGCTACTGAGTGACTGAGTGGGAGTATACAATTCAATCAATAACATCTTGATGCTCTACAATTTTATACTTTTCCCAATTTTCATCTTGACCATCATCATTAATAAATCTTTGACATGTTAAATTCTGTGAAAATGGCACTGATAAGTGTTCTGAGTTCATGCTCATGTCTGTTGCAGAGCAAAATATTTCATTTAGAAATAAAGATATTTATTTTAATGACTTTCTCCTAAAAAGAAAAAATTGAGGTTTTTAAATTAATAGCTACAACTCTTTATTAAAATACTACAAGATACCACCTTTCAAAAAACTCAGAATTTTCTACTTTGAAATGTATGAGTTTTTTTAAATAATATTTTTTGACATATAACACTATAACCTGTATAACTTTACCTTAAATCTAAGACTTTCTTGCTTTTAAACATAAAATCTTATTTATAAATTCTAGCCGTAGCTGACAAGCTGTGGATTAAAAGAACTAAACTTACAATTCAAAAAAAAAAAAAAAAATTTAAAGTTACAATCTTAAAGACACCAAAATTATATAATTTGATTGTAGCAGAGTCTAAAATAAAATTAATATCTTAGATTAGAAAAAAGTACTTGCACTATAATTTCTTTGTAGGCATAACATCATATATAATTATTTTTATATTATTTTAATTAAAAATTTCTCTAATAATAATAATAATTATTATTATTTGTATTTAATAAAATGCGAGACATCGTCGTGAGACGGCGTCGAGTAACATTCTACTATTTTGAGTAATATTAAGTGAAAAATATATTTTAAAACTAGCTATTTCGATCGCATTTCATCAAAAAAAATATAATTAAGTAAATCAAATAAATTTTTATATTTAATAGATTTTACAGAGATTGGTAAAAAAAATGTTGGAGATTGCTTTACCGCATAGTGTTCTATATTAGATAAAAGTATGATTGGAAATTTTTTTTAACAATTTTTTTCTTATTATTAACTTTAATATAATTTAATATAGATACAATAGGAAAAATAATTTTATATGACAAAATGCGTACGTAAGAGAAAATCTGAAGAATAATACCTTATTCTCATTCATCATTGTCTCTTGGCAGTAAATCTGAAGAGAAAATTAGCAGTAAGCAGCACTGCAATTATGGAGTTCGTGAGGAAGAATTTGACCAGAATTTCATTATGAGCATTTGCTTTTTCATTTTGTGAATTAGTAATTTGTTGTTATCTTACAACAATATTGTCTTCTATTCACTTCTAAACATTTGTTATTTATTTCGAATGCTTCTAAATGTTAGTTAGTTGTTTTAGACTATGATCATTGGTTTTTAAATTTATGAATGTGTGATATGTCTGAGTTCAACCTCAAATTGAATCGGAGATCGACGTTTTATGTTTTTACCAAAAATAATGTGATTTTTACAATGAACTTTATCTTCAATATGTTCATCACATCGAACATTATTAGTCATTTATTTATGAGAATGCCTTAAAACTATAGCAATCATTGTCATTTTTAAACGTTCGTATTAATTGTAATGAGTGCATCTATTTCTTTACGATTACTATTTTTTGATGTACCTCTCATTTATTTATGTTATCATAAATAAATTTATATATAAATTTTTAGCATTGTCAAATATAATTGTATGCTACTCTTTATATAAATTTTTCATAACACTATTTCATTAAATATTTATATAATTGTATAATTGAATGAAACATGTTTGTAGGTGATCAATCAAACTCCTAAAATTATTTAAAATAATATTTTAAATTAAATTAATGTCGTGTACGGGCAAAATGCTAGTTAAAAGAAAGAAAAAAGGTAACGTGTTTTGGCTGAAAAATGTAATCGTCCATGATATAATTGGAAAAATAGAGATTTTAGTTAGAGAAAAGAGAAAAGGTAACATGTTTTGACTTGAAAAAGGTAATTGATTAGTTAATAGTAATTTATACTATTATATAAAAGCCGAAACATTAAAAGTTTGGTTGGTCGGTACCTGTTGATTTTATTTATTTACCTTTAACTAATAAAACATGTTATTTTACTTAATTATCCTTACTTAATTATTATTTATAATAATATAATAAATAGTTATTAGCCGATTGTCTTTTTAACATTTACTTTTAATTGAAAAAATTACCTTTTATAAACACCTAAAATTGTACCATATCTTACAAACGCTAATATCTGTTTTCTAACTAAAACATGTTACCTTTAAATTTAAAACTAATCTTGCAATAACTAATATAAACCCAAAAATATCACACCGCATCTTACAATCATTAATAAAATATAATAAAAATCTATATACACTGCTAATAATAAAAAAACAAGAGGATAATCCTTGAACATGAGTATTGATTTTATAAAACCTAATTATATTATTAAATAAAATTTATAACATATCAAAAGAAAGGTACCTGTTGATTTTACTTATTTACCCTTAACTAATAAAACATGTTATTTTACTTAATTATCCTTACTTAATTATTATTTATAATTATATAATAAATAGTTATTAGCCTATTGTCTTTTTAACATTTACTTTTAATTGAAAAAATTACCTTTTATAAACACCTAAAATTGTACCATATCTTACAAACGCTAATATTTGTGTTCTAACTAAAACATGTTACCTTTAAATTTAAAACTAATCTTGCAATCACTAATATAAACCCAAAAATATCACATCGCATCTTAAAATCATTAATAAAATATAATAAAAATCTATATACATTGTTAAAAATAAGAAAACATGAGTATATTAAATTATATTAAAAGTAAAAAAATTATTGAAAATAATGATTATATAAAACCTAATTATATTATTAAATAAAATTTATAACATATCAAAAGAAAGGTACTTGTTGATTTTACTTATTTACCCTTAACTAATAAAACATGTTATTTTACTTAATTATCCTTACTTAATTATTATTTATAATCATATAATAAATTGTTATTAGCCGATTGCCTTTTTAACATTTACTTTTAATAGAAAGTACCTTTTATAAACACCTAAAATTGTACCATATCTTACAAACGTTAATATTTGTTTTCTAACTAAAACATGTTACCTTTAAATTTAAAATTAATCCTGCAATCACTAATATAAACCCAAAAATATCACACCGCATCTTATAATCATTAATAAAATAAGCAACATGGATATAATTTGGTTGATGGGTTCAACAAATTTAAAATAATAGTGACCGTTAGATATTTAGTAGATAGATGATAACCGTTAAATCTAATAATAAGGAATATTCTATATTTAAATCCCGGTTCGAATCCCGTCAACAACAAATTTACATTAAAATTTTATATTATTAGTTCTAAACAATACATGTGATTTATTAAATAATTTTAAAAAGTTAAATTAATTCCATAATAAATTATAAAACTCTATTTTGTTTAATCATATAATTTTAAAAATATTTAAAAGTAACTCGTGCTTTGCACGGACTATAAGCTAGTAATAATATAATTACGTTATTTTATTAAATAAAATTGCTCGTAATGTTTTTAAAAAAGGAGAAATTTTAGTTAGAAAGAATGTAAAAGATATTCTATTTTACCTGAAAAAGGAAATTATTTAGTTATTGAAAAATATAAAAGATTATATGTTTAACCGGAAAAAGATAATTGATAATAAATGAGAAATTTTACTTAGATAAAATATAAAAGATATTGTATTTTACCTGAAAAGGGAAATTTTTTAATTCTTGAAAAATAGAAAAACATAATATGTGTAACCTAAAAAGGAAATTATTTAGTTACTGAAAAATAAAAAAGATAACATGTTTAACCTGAAAAAGGAAATTGATTAATAAATGAGAAATTTTAGTTAAATAAAATATAAAAGATATTGTATTTTACCTAAAAGGGAAATTATTTAGTTCTTGAAAAATAGAAAAAGATAATATGTGTAACCTGAAAAAGTAAATTGATTAGTTAGTAGATCTGTAATTAAGTAAGGGTAAATAAGTAAAATCAACAGGTACCATACTGACCGACCGACCAACCAAACTTTTAATGTTTCGGCTTTTATATAATAGTATAGATTGGAAAAATTATCAAAAATACTACTCTTTTAAATTTATTCGCGGTTCAACTATATTTTGAAAAATATTTAAGGTTAAGAGGCAAAAAAACCTCATGTAATTTTGGGATTAGAGCAAATAAACCCTTATAATTTAAAAAGATTCACATTGTTCTTTATTTTAAAATATATATTGAATCAAATAGGCCCTTAAAACCATATCTGAATTAACCATGACTAAAATTTATATAACACTATTGTAAATATTTAATTACACTTAAAATAAATTTTACTAAAATTCTATAACAATATATAGGGTCTTGATCAAATGAGAACCCCCAATTAAAATGAGAGCTGAGATCTAATCTCAGCCCTCTATTTTTGTTGATCATTTTAATCCTAACCGTAAATTTTGATTCTTTATCACACTTCATACCCACATGCTCCCCAAATCCACCAACCACACCCCACACGACTCTTTCTCAAACTCCCCCATCCCCTTACACCACCTCCGATTTATCTTTTCTCTCTCCAATCTCTCTTCTCTCTCCTAACTCTTTCTCATCCTTTTGTTCTTCATTTTCAACGAATTAAAACCCCAAAAGTTGCCGAACCGAATCAGAGCAGAACAGTACTGTTGAATTGTCGACATTAATTGTTGTTGGAGCTCCGCCGTCGCTCGATCTCTCCCTCGCGTCAGAACATCTCCGCGGTTATGAATTATCCGAGGATCTTTCCGACGGTGAAGTACATCTCTGATTTTTCTTGTATTTTGGGTTCGAGTATTTCACCAGATTTTTTGGTGATTTACATGTAAAATTTATTGATTTTCGTATATAATTTGGTGATTTTTGTATGGAATTTTGTAATTTGTACCTGAATTTATGATTCGGTTGTGATGATCTATAAACAATTATTATAATTCAGATTTAGGTGATTTCATTTTGATTTTGATAACATTAGTAGCGAAGGTTTGGTACTTCAAATTTTGGTGATTTATTTTGATTTGTTGGTGGTGTTCCGGTGGTGATTTTTTGTTTACAGTTGGTAGAAGTGGTGATTTTTTGTGTTTTTGCTGGTGATTTCTGGTTTGACGGTGGTGATTTTATGTTTATCGGTGGTGATTTTTGTGTTTCTGATGGTGATTTCTGGTTTGACGGTGGTGATTTTCTGGTGATCGCCGGAGGTGATGGTGGTTGTCGGTGGTGGTGAGTGGTTGAATTAGAAAGAAGATAGTGAAATCCCAAATATAAAATATTAAAATATAAAATGAATGGTAAGAGATGAATATAATGTATTTAAATGAGTAGTTAGGATTATATCTCATATCTCACCATAAGTGGGGCTTCTCACCTGAGCAAGACCCACAATATATATTTATATATGCAATCACCTTTTACATAGTAATTTTTTTCTAGTTGACGTGCCTATGATAGAAATAGACTGGATATCGATTATGATTATAATTTGCAAACTAACAATTTTCTATAATCAAATTTTTATTTCTAAAATATTCATGTAAAAATAATAAATAAATATTTAAATCTGCATATCAACAATCGAACATATGTTAATTTATAAAAATATTAACATTTAAATATTATTCGCACACTAATTTATAAAAATATTTACATTTAAATATTATTTTTTTTATTAATTAATTTTGTAAGTCGATAAAAACATTTTAAATATTTGCGTGAAAATATTAAATGTTATTTTTCACAAAAAAATCAAAATTTGATTGTACAAAACATTATAATTTTTTTTATTTATTATCACATTTATTATATATATATATATATATATATATATATATATAGAGGGCTTGTCTATGGGGAACCACATATTTGGGTAACTTAGTAACTCCATTAGACACCATATATTATCGTTAAAAAAACGGACAAGATTGATTAAAAAAATGATACCAGGGACATAAATGGAAAGAAGGCAGTTACACATTAAGATTGTTCTGTAGTTCTGATTATAAAAGAGACGTGAATGAAAAAAAAGGCAGGGAAGCATCACGTGAGATCTCCGTTTGATTAACAACCGTGGACTCGATTCAATTCATTGTCTTCTCCGCCCATTATCACGAACCTCCCTCCTCCTTATATAAAGGAAGTTATTTACCAATCTATATACATACACCCCCGTCACCTATACATATACACAGAACAGTTGATTACCAAAAACAAAACACACGGGCAGTTATCAAAAACAGACAATTCATTTGAAAAGATTGTTCTGTAGGTCGGCGAAATTAAGATTAACAGAAATTTTGGAGCTTTTGCGTCTTTCGCCTTTATACCGGTAATCGATGCCATTTGTCAGACCCTTGTGCTTCCGTTATATGTCCTATTAATCAAAACTCATTTGCCGATTGCTGATGGGTGCGTCCTTTTGGCGGCTTGAAGAATCTTTGCAAAGCCCTTCGATGATGAGAATTGTAGTTCGGGCTTCTTCAAATCAAGTGTTTTAAACGAATGTTCTGTATTTTTTTAAGATTGTTCGGTATTGTCCATTGTTCTATTTTTTAGTTTTGATCTAGTTTTTGGGGTTCTGTAATTCGTTTTATCCTTTTCACATGTGTTCTGTAAATTCAAAAATGTCCTGTGGCTTCTTCAAATCAAGTGTTTTAATCAAGTGTTCTGTATTTTTTTAAGATTGTTCTGTATTGTCCATTGTTCTATTTATAATGAGTTGATATTTAAAGTGTTCTGTATTGTAGAATGTTCTACAATTATGTGCTGTGCAGAACAATTATGTTCTGTTCTGTAATTCATTTTATCTTTTTCACTTGTGTTCTGTAAATTCAGAATTCTCCTGTATAGGTGTTGTGCTCTCACATGTTGTAACTGCCTCATGTACATAAACATCTGTTAGTGTGAATATATGGGGGTTTGACATTGATTTATGAAAAGACTTAATACCCCCATAAGTTAAAAAGACTTTAAATCTCAGCCATAGATGGAAAAGTAATCCAACGATCTACAAAAAGTTACCCAGTTACTCAAATAACAAAGGGGAGAGAGAGAGAGAGAGAGAGAATGTTCCTAAAGTTAATTTTAGGAGAATTTCCCAAAGATAACCTTTAAAATTATGTGATTTTAGATATTTGTAACCTTTTTTTATAAGGGCCCGTAGGAGCATTAATTATTTTAGGAAATTATGTGATGTGTCTTGATTTCCATGGTTAATTTTAGGAAATTCTCCTATAGCTAACTATAGAATCATTAAACCTATATATATATATATATATATATATATATATATATATATAGTTAAGTTCTATGGAGACCACCATTTGAGTGGAAACCGTGGAGACCATATACATTATGCACTTAAAACATTGCAAAATATATATATTTGCAAAGAATGTTCAATTAACATTATTATATCATTTAAAATCTTAAAAATCATATATGATTTGCAAGCAGAACATGTTTTGGAGAACAATACGTTATGCAATATTTTGTTTGCAAAACATACATGATTTTCAAGGTTTTTAATGAAATTTGCATGTAAAACATATATGCTCTTCAAGATTTTCAATGAAATAGATGGTATAGTGATTTTCATAGAACATGATTTTCAATAAATAAGTTTTTGCAATGTTTTGATTGATATTGGTCTCCGGTCTCCACTAAAAATGTTGGTCTCCATAGAACTTAACCCTATATATATATATATATATATATATATATATATATATATAATACGTATTTTAAAACTATATAACTAATTAATTTATATATAAATATTGATAAGTTTATAGTTTCAATTTTTATTTTTTAAAATATTTTTTGTAACAATGGTTAACCAAATCTATCTCTCATGACTTAAATGAACCAATATCTTAAGAAAGAAGAGTTTATTTGAGCCTTTTCAAATCACAAGGATTTATTTGCTTGCATAGTTAAATTAGAAGGGTAATTTTGCTCTTAATCCAAATATTTATCAAAATACGATTTGCAACCTTAATTAACCAAATGTAATTTTTTTAACAATTTTTTAAAAGGTAATTACAATTGTTTTTTTTTGACGAACAAGAAGATTTTATTAATAATAAAACATTGGAACCCAGTCGGGACAAGCCCCCGAACTGTCAACTACGACCTGATTGTGAAATAAAAAACGAGCTAAATAAATAGCCGTTTTGTTTTCAGATCGCTTAACACATTGAATATAAATATTCTTGAAAATAAAAATGATTACAAAGGTTTCCCGAGCAATCCAGTCGACACCAACATTCCTAAAAATAGTAGCATCACAATTGACCTGCGCATATAAAAAATCGGTGATAGTCCAGTGTTCATACCCATCAGTTACATCAACTGAGGTTGGGGGTATAGATGCCCCCATATATTGAAAAATCTTTTGTTGTGCAAGGTGAGCTCTCGTGATAATCACAACCGTTCCAGATTCGAAGCGGGCTTCCCGGATCTCCCAATACACCATAGAAATCATTCTTAAAACAGCACGCCAACAAACCAAAATGCAATAAAAACACTCCAAAAGGAGAGACACAAACCACTCCAAAAGAAGAGACATAAAATACCCAAAATTGATGGATGCAAGAATCAAAAATCTCACCCAAAGATGAAGATTATTGAAGAAAAAAATAGAAAAGAAAACAAGAGAAGGAGAAAATAGGTCTCCGATGATGATTATAGTTATTTAGATTAAGGGAGAGAAGAGACGACGGGTGAGAAGAGAAATGGGAGAAAGAGGGGGTCGACTCTCATTTAGGGTTTTTTAGTGCATTGCATTTTTATGTGTTATTACAATTGTTTTTTTTAGTTACATATGGATTGCATCAGTTGCATTAAGTTGTAAAGTCATATTTCTTTATTTAAAAAAGTGACTTAATTGCAAATTGATGGCATGTAATTTAATATTTTTGTATTGAAATTGTTAAATTATTAGTTGTGCCAAATTAAGCACTTAGGTGGCTCCAGATCTATTATGTTAGTTCACAACTAACGGCGTTAGGGTTTTTAAAATAAAATAAGATTGAATTGTACTTTATTGGCTATAATTTAATTTCTTTAGACATTGTTGGCTAAAATAAAAAAGGTAGTTACAGTGGAATCTTCTCAAACTAACAAAGTTGCTATAGTAAAATGAATAATCTCCTCATATATAAATGATGTTTTATGGTTTCAAAATAATTGAAACGGATATTTTGATCTCGATAAATGAATAATCTTGATATCTTAATTAAAATTTCAAACCTGAGTCTATTCATTTTTTAAGATTTAACTTTACATTAATGACTTGAAATCATACTAAATGAATAGATATGATAACGAACAATTATTTTTATAAATAATTATCATCTCTTTTAAAACTAAGAGAACTGATACTGCAGTACAGTACATGCCATAAAGAATCAGTTTGTATATCAGCTGAAAATCGGCCATACTCTTGATGCTTGCAGGTTAAAGTTGAATTCTAGATCTAATGTTAGTTTTAAACATGTGAGAAAGTTAGCCAATAGGATAACACATTTAGTGGCTCGTATTCCTTGTGAGCTAAATTGCGATTAATCAGATAGCTCACTTAGTGGCTCATAATCCTTGTGAGCTAAATTTCTGTATTGATCTAGTTTCTCCTCCACAGAATGTGTTGAAGACTTTGATGTATGATGTTTTGAATTGAGTAATGAAATTTAGTTTTTTTCAAAAAAAAAAATAGTAATGATATTCTGATTATTCTTTCAAATGAAATAATTAAATCACACTAAATATGACCCATTTGAAATGAATGAATTCAAAAAAGATATTAACTATTTATACAATATAAAATATTTGTTGTCATGTCTCCCCACCTATTATGGCATGAAGTCGACAATTTTTTTTTAATTTAGCTAACAATATGGGAAAAAATAAATTAGAGTCATCAAAATACAATTTAAGTTTATTTCAAAAACCCTAACGTCTTTATAGTTGTTAAATAAGGGAACTGAGAGCGAACGGGTTGAAGCCACGCAGCTAGCCCCGGCGAAGGCGGAGTGAGATTCTAACTTTATTGGAAGAAACTCAGTTAGTAAGCGGAGAAGGACAGAATCCCCCGGCGACACTGGGCCTATATTATCGCTAGGGACTCAAAACCATCAAAGTGTTAAAAAATTCAACAATTAACCATCATTTCGGCATAACTAATAATTTAATCATTTTTGTCCAAAAAAAAAAATTAAATTGCATGCATCAATATGCAATTAAGTCTAAAATAATTCATATGTTGCCGAAAAGTAAAATAGGATAGCGAATTTCTCAAAAATCCTCTTATTATTACCAAATAAAAAAATTATTAGATAATTTTAGATACTCAAATTATAAAATCATAATTCACTATTATATTTGTGTATCAGATTTTTTGTTGTTTTGTTTATAAAAAGCCTCGACGCAACATAATAAATTAATAATTGTTGGAAATCAAGAATTGAAAACCCTAACCAGAGAGCAATCGAAGCGAGTGTTTGAAGATCGTGATTATCATCTCCATCTCCAATGGGTTCCGGTAACTAATATTATTTACCCACTCGCCCCTTGTAATTTATTTAGATTTTATACAGTTTCAGTGTAATCGAATTGAGTGTTTTTTTAAGTTGAAAACTTATACTATAAATTGTGGGGTGGTTTTGTAGATGCTGATATGGAGGATTATGGGTTTGAGTACTCTGAAGAAGAGCAAGAAGAGCAAGATGTCGACATTGAGAATCAATACTACAATTCTAAAGGTCTCTCTCTCTCTCTCTCTCTCTCTCTCTCTCTCGATCAATTGTTATATGTATTTATGTGCTCGAGTAATTGTGGGATTATCTTATGGGATATTAGTTGTTGTCAACGCGATGAGATGGCGATTTTGGTGGTTTTACTGTTAATTCCCGCACCATGGAACCAATGTACAGTAGCTCTTTTGTCAATAGGGAAGGTTATTTATTTACAAATGGGTACATGTAATAATATAAAAGCTTAAAACTTAGACACGGGAGTCGGTTCTTTACTTGTGTTGGACTCTAAAAGTAGGGTTTTATGATAACGTGAGCTCGTTACTGAATTGTAAGTGCAACTTTTAAGGAGCAATAAGTTTTTTGTGGACTTTTACTTGTAATTTGGGTGTGTGGTAAGCAGTGAGAAATTGGTAGCAACTATTTGATGTATTTAACTAAATTAATCAGTCTGAGGTTTAAGATTAATCATCAGCATTATGATGTAAAACTTATGTTGGGAATTTATCATCTCCTCAAGTGATTTGTTTGGTATTTCATTTAAAGAATAGAATTGTATCAAGTATCAACTATTTGACACTAATGCAATGGGGATGTATGTTTTTACTGCTTCACTAACATTGCAAGTTATGAAGATCACTGCTGCCTGTGATAACTCGCAATTCCAAATTTTAGATGATCCTCAAATTTATTTAATCTAGAAACATTGAAGTTGCTGAATAAATATATTGTTAAAACTCCAAACTTATAATGCTCCTTCTGTTACATTTTCTTTCTTTGTATTATATTGAAAGTTTCTTTTAAATAAGAAGTGTAAGACATCCCGAAGAAAACAATCAATTTAGGTTAAACATCAAGTAGTAAGTAGTTTGTCCTATGATAAACCTCTGTCTTTATATATATATATATATTGTCATACCTTTATTGAAGCAATTATATTGAGGGAAGCAAAGTGTTGCCGTCTTGCCAATCTTGTAGTTTGCTTCTGCGTGACCCCTTAGATTCCTAAACAATATTTTGAGTATTATGTAACATCAACCGGTGGCTATCACTGGAAAACTTTGATGCTGGCATCGTTTGCATCATTTCAAAGACATGATTTTGTGATTGTACCAACTTTTTATCAAATCTTATGAACCAAGTTGTAACATTTATAGAGCTTTGGCAGGTATGGTTGAGACTGATGCCGAAGGTGCTCTTGCTGGTTTTGCTGAGGTAGTTGAGATGGAACCAGAAAAGGCAGAATGGTAAGCTTATTAATGTATTAACATGTACATGGATACGAATACTAGAATATCAATAGTGGCAGTTCTTAGTTAGCAGCAATTTTTTTTCCTCAAAACCTGATTCAATTCAGATGATCAATTGCTCATGACTTCAGGATTCACTTATCACTTTCTGTATCTCCTGATCTTATTCGATCTATATCCTGACTAACTGAAGATAATACTGATAATGGATCTTGTTTCAGTTCATTTTTTAGAACCTAGGTATGTTTACCATTGTTACATGTTTTTTGTTCTGTTTGTATGCCTCTGGCAAAAAATTTCACATTTGCATGGAATTTTTTTTTATGACACATGCTTAAAATCTCTCAGATGTTAGGTACTTATCATTATCAGCTTTTTTTGTTCATACGTGTTATAAGTAAAGACTTCCAGCAGTACAAAAATTGAGTTACCAAATTTGTTTCTTGTGCAATTTCTTCCATAATTATGTCAAAAGAGGAAACAGTTAAAATCAAGAAAGTAACAATTTAAATTTACTAATGATGTAGTTTTAAAGTGACATAAGAAATATGGTGCAATTCTCAGATGTTATGAACTTCTTCGCTGTCTTTGCCTTTCAGATGCATTGTAAACCATATTACTATACTTGACAAGTTCTATTTATTTGCAAAATCCTTGCTAAGTGTGTGTGTAAAGATTTTGTTGTTGAGTATAACATTCATGAATAATCTGTTTTGCGTGAGGGGGGCTGTTTGGATCATGGGATTGTAATGGTTGATGGGAATGAGATTTTAATACAAAAAATGTATCAGAATTCCATTCTCATTAAATGGTTTGAAATTTTGAATCCAAACGATCCTGAAGTTTCACTTATACACTACCAGCAAAGTCAGTTATCAATAAGATGAAATTATGCACTTTCTTTTGAATTCTTTATTTTGTTTATAGGGGATTTAAAGCACTTAAACAGACAGTCAAGCTTCAATATCGTTTAGGGAGGTATAAGGAGATGATGGAATCATATAGAGTGATGCTGACTTACATCAAATCAGCAGTGACTAGAAACTATAGTGAAAAGTGTTTAAACAGTATTATGGATTTCGTTTCTGGGTCAGCCAGCCAGAACTTTGGGCTTTTGCAAGAATTCTATCAGACTACTCTGAAGGCACTGGAAGAGGCTAAAAATGAAGTACGCAATTCTTGAGTATAGTTGTCTCATAAAATTACTCTCCATCTTGGAATCTTTGACAATAAATTTCTTGCTCTTATGTAGAGGTTGTGGTTCAAGACAAATTTGAAGCTTTGTAAGATTTGGTTTGACATGGGTGAGTATGGTCGAATGAACAAGGTACCGGACAACCCAAATCTGTTCTTTAGTTGGTTCATCTAATTTTGTAATGTCAACATACTAATGCTTGCCAACAGATAATGAAGGAACTCCATAAATCATGCCAAAAGCCAGATGGTAGTGATGATCAGAAGAAAGGTACCCAGCTTTTGGAAGTGTATGCTATTGAGATTCAAATGTACACTGAAACAAAAAACAACAAGAAACTCAAGGTGAGAAATGTTAACTGGTTGCTTATAATTGTGGCTTAACTAGTAGTGGTAATTGTACATTACCACTAGTGTCTAGAATATATATGCTGGATTTTCTAAAGACCACTAAATTATGTTGTGATTGGTGGGCCTTGTGGCTGAAATGATATTATTAAACAAAAATTCTGTGAATAATATACCTATAAGAGTATTGACACCTTTAGGTTTTACTTATTTCGCGCTGACATGGTAATATGAGTTGCGTGTTCTAAGATTCCGAGTCTTTTTATGGTATTGTCAGTGTGATTTTCTGATTATCATAAACTTTATTGTTTTACAATAGATTAACATTTGGTGTATTTATATAGGTGTATGTGTGTACTAGTAGTAGTAGTCGACAATGCAGTTATTGGCTGGATCTTTTGACTTCGTAATCTTTTTCTTGTTTCACAATTATGCAATCTTTAGTGGGCCAACTTGTTTTGTATTAACTATTTTTTGTTGGTTCGTGGACTCATTACAGCAACTGTATCAAAAAGCACTATCAATTAAATCAGCAATACCCCACCCAAGAATAATGGGAATTATTCGTGAGTGTGGTGGTAAAATGCATATGGCAGAGCGCCAGTGGGCAGAAGCGGCGACCGACTTTTTTGAAGCTTTTAAGAATTATGATGAAGCTGGGAATCAGAGGCGAATCCAGTGTCTGAAGTATGTGCAGTAACATGATCTCTTCTTCATACTTGCGTGCAAGTGGAAATTGAAGTATCTAACTCATGCCTCCTATAATATATTAATATGTATTGGTTTTGTGCTTGACAGATACCTAGTTTTGGCCAACATGCTGATGGAGTCTGAAGTTAATCCATTTGATGGGCAGGAAGCAAAACCGTATGATTTGGATATCTACTTCATTATTCTTTCATCTTCTTTTATTTCTTCTTTTCTTTGCCCTCTCCCTAACCCTCCTTCATCTATCAGCTAAGAATGCTATTATTCTCATCTGGCAGATACAAGAATGACCCTGAAATTTTGGCTATGACAAACTTAATTGCAGCATATCAACGGAATGAGATATTGGAATTTGAAAAAATCCTCAAGGTCAGAGTTAGGAGCTTTTTTATAGTATTTTCTATCTTAATAAGACATATTTGTTGCTACTTTTTCAGAATTGATGTGTACAAATATGTTTCTTTGCAGACTAACAGAAGAACTATTATGGATGATCCTTTTATCAGAAATTACATTGAGGATCTTCTTAAAAATATCAGAACCCAAGTCTTGCTTAAGCTTATCAAACCATACACAAGGATTAGGATACCATTCATATCAAAGGTAGAGGAGTGTGTTTTGCTATATACTTGGATATACTTTTGCACCTAGTATATTTAATGTTTATACTAGTCTTTCATTCTAATTACTCTGCTAGCTGATTGTTCTTCAACATTATGTTACCTGAAATTTCTGGGAAGTTCCCAACAGGGATACGTTTACAAGAGTCTGACTGGTAGTTTTTTGAATAGTTTGCTTGTTTTTGGCCCAAATGTGACCGCTTAGTGTCCATTGCACGTTTGATTGTTAATGGGCAATGGGTAGGTGAAACAAAGAGTTGGGTAGCGTAGCTTTCACTTCTTCAACAGTACCCTGTGCCGTTTAGAACAAATTTATCTCTATTTTCCTTCACAATGCAATACTGGGGAAAATCTCAAATGTACTGGGAAAATCTCAAATGTACTGGCAAACAGCGCAAATTTTTGCAATGTCCTCTGGTGCTAGTATTGTTATTCCTGCTGACAGTTGCATATGCATTTTGTATCCGTTAGCAAGGAAATTTTTTAATGACCACAGTACAGTCTGGATGTAAAGGCTGCTCGATTTTAACTGTTTTTTTTTTTTGCTGAACATCTAAATTTATTGTTTATTGGATACGTTGATAGCAAAACCTTGGAGGTGGTTGATCACTTTAAAGTTATTCTGTACAGGAGCTTAACGTGCCGGAGGGTGATGTTGAGCAGCTGTTGGTCTCGCTAATATTGGACAATCGGATACAAGGACATATTGATCAAGTAAATAAATTGTTGGAGCGCGGTGACAGGTCAAAATTTTGTCTCTCAAATTTGTAAAAAAAAATTATGATGCTATTTCGTTTATATTTCCCCATATTTAGTGGACTATCTATCCTGCAGGTCGAAGGGAATGAAAAAGTATGCAGCTATAGATAAATGGAACACACAACTTAGGTCTCTTAATCAAACCATATGCACCAGAGTTGCTTGAGATCCTAAGAAAGTTGGATTAACTTCAACTGCATAGTTTTTCTCTCTGTATCTAGTCTGGTGATTTTGAAGAGGGCAAGAGTAGAAATATCAGTAAGGGATGAGTGAATGACGGACAGAGTCGAGGAAGTAAAGTACAGTATTATGGCTGTCAGCGGTCACTTCATTGCTATGGATAATTTTTTATAAAATTTATTTTGGTACTGTTTTTTTATCCCCGGGTAATCTTTGTTTGAACTTTGAACTCATTATCAACTTTTAAGCCCGAAGGTACAGAACTTGGGGTTTGTTTTTCGGAGCACTTTTGTGTAATCTATAGCTAAAATAAGAATGACATGAAATGTTAATGTTTTACTTTCATGCTTTTATATTTGTTCTTGCAAAAATTAACTCTCAACTTATCAGTTGGGATTGCCCTAATCGTAAAAACGTACAGAATATGCTCGAGTCAAGTGGACAAGTAATACAAAACTATGGTTGCATCAATTTATTCTTGCATCCGTTTTCCGAACAACTTGAAACAATTTTTAATATTACACCTTTTTAGCAATTCTCCGAACAAAGCTGACCTCTCATTTGCACTTATATTTTTGGTACGACTATTTTTCAGTATGTTTCTCTTCTCTTTCACTGATTTATGCAAATCTGTGGTTAGATACTTCACAACTCGTAAGCAACCGCCATTTAAGTAAGGCTTTGTCCTCCAATTATGTTTGCTCAAATGCATGCACAACTCTGAAATATGCCAGGAAAGTGAAGCTAGGCGTAGTACCAATTGCTATATAGTTGAAGAAAGCAGTAGGACTAGGAAGTACCGAATCATCATACTATTACACCAAATGAAGCCTTGGTCTTTAATTATTGGCTAGAAGCATAACACGTTTAAGCTCTAGTTTATTCTGCAGCTTCTTCATTTACTTATCTTCTCCTCCTGCAAGCCACTTTCATCTTTCTGAGTTTTCTCCGCTTCCTCCACCGCTGACTTATTCTCATTTAGCACACCATTTCCAACATGCAAAGCTGCCTCACCTACGTCTGCAATCCAATTGCTTAGTTTCTTGAGAGCTTCCTCATCTGTTTCCCTCAGCAAATTTATGCACATTAGATCAGTGGCAAACAAAAAGACTTAAACATTGATTTTCAGATTTTCTTCAAAAGCTTGTGTTGCATCCAGTAAAATATTATGGCGTGTTTTCTTACAAAATTACAGATTGAACTTAAAAGTTGGATATATAAAATGTGCACCTAGTCTTGGAACAGTGTGTCCCTGGGGATGACTTATGATGAGGGGATCTTCAAAGGCGGATGCAAGTTCTTGGGAAGGTATTTTAAGCCAGTCCTTGGCTCCAATAAAGTGAACAGATTTGACTTTAATAGGATCTTTGTAGGCAACTTCACAGATGGATGGATCTTTAAATTTTGTCCCTGATATTGACACAAATAGTTTCATGGGTGGATGATCCTTCAATATTTTCCCCTGCATTAAATCACAGTTTGTTACATTGTTCAATTTTAGTTAATATATTTGTGAAGTGCTAGATTACCTGTGCATGATAGCCCAGGATGAGGGCAGCGAGACAGGCTCCCTAGATCATTATAGATAGAATGAAGAGAATAAGTCAGATTTATGTATTGGCACATGCACACTCCCACTAGAAGCTATTTGACTAACTACATAAATCGATGGACATGCCTGAGAGAAGCCGAGCAAACCGTGAAAAGGGCCATTGGTGATTATGTAGTCGCACAGGTAAGAGATACATTCTTCCAAGTTTTTATACACCGTGAAGTCCTGTTGTACTACATGGTTAAGTACAATTGTTCATTGCATCATATAAATTATTATATCAATGCATTTCAAATGTTTATAATGGAGATCAGAAAGATTGAAGGTGGTAGTTTACTTTTTCATGATGGAACCATTCAAAATAAGGGGGTGGGAAGTAGCCTTCTATGTCCGACTTGCCTCCTGCTGGAAAAAACCCGTCTGGAAATTCCTGCATATTTCAGTACTTCAGTAGTAACTCTTACTTCTTTCTTTCTTTTCTCATTTTCTTTTCAGATACACAACTAGAATGCATAATATCTTTCCGAGTTTCTAAAGTAAAAAAGTGAGTAGAGGACGGATAAAATAGGATAGGCAAAGTGTACCAAGTGAAATTGAGAAAACATAGAGGTGGTCGGAAGATCCCATTTAGAGAGTTGTTTCCGAAGGAAGCTGCCACTGGTTCTGTATCCATGAAGACATAATATCTTTTCCTTCTTCCTCTCCTTCTCAACACTACTGTCTTCCATTATTTTCACCTGTAGCTGTTCCTGCTAGGTAGTAGCTATATGTTGCTTCTTATATGTACTTATATTATTCATACAGAAATGGGCATGTTGAATCACCAGAGAAATTTAGGTGGCAACTGGCAACTACCAGCTTTGAGTCTTTGGGGGTTTGGTAGTTTGCTTGGCTGGTAGCTGTTGCACATGTTTTCAAACAAATGCCTTGTCAATAATTAGTTGCTAGCATTTTCAGATTTTTGTTGACAACCTTGACATTGTTACCAACATTTTCCTTAGGGATTACAGAAAAATCCGATCCGATGATGCTCGATCCGTTCCGATCCGTTTGGATGAACCTAAAACCGATTTTTTGAATTTGGATCTGGATTTGGATTTTATTTATCCCGAATCGATACCCGACCTGAAATCCGATCCAAACCCGATATATATATACTAGCCTATAACCCGTGCAAAAGCACGAGCTATCATATATTATTATTGTGGATCAATATTTTAATTATTTGATTTAATGTAAAATTTTAATTTATTTTAGATATCATTAATTTAATGTTATTTTTAAATTTATTGTTAAATATCTTAAGAATTCAATAGACATTTTTTACAAAATTAATTAGTAGTATAACCTAAAATCGTAGAAAAAAGAATCGTAGGAAGATGTGTGTGCGGGCGATGATTCTAATCAGGTTATAATTGAAATGTTTATAATTCTATAAAACATGTGATTTTTTATTTTTAATGAATTATATATTATTTAACTGAGTTTGGAATTTTAACACATTTTTTAATTTTTTTTAAATATATTTTTGTGCCTCATTAGTAAATAATATTTTAAGAATTCAATAGATATTTTTTTAAAATTATTTAGTATAACCTAAAATCGTAGAGGGAAGAATCGTACTAAGAAGTGTGTGAGGGCGATTATTCTAATAGGAATATAAATGAAAACCTTTATAATTTTATAAAACATGTGATTTTTTATTTTTATTAAATTGTATATAATTTAACTAAATTTGGAATTTTTATCACATTTTTTAATTTTTTAAAAATATAATTGTATGTCTTATTGTTAAATTTTGTTGTTGTTAATAATAAATAAATTAATTTTTTTTAATACAATTTTTTAACTTGTTATTTTTAGGAAGGTGTTAGGTCTTAACCAACCAACTAACCAAATATACCTTGTTTTCCTTATAATATGCGATGCACGATTTTCTTAAATTTAAATAATAATCATTTAATTATATGATATATTTTTCGAATTATGACTATATTTTATCATAATAATATAAATATAAATGGAAGCATCGTATATACTTACATTCAAATTTTTGTTGATATTATCATATTCAAATTGTGATCCCGTAATAATCCCTAATGTAATATTTGTCTAAAATATAATTTAATATTAATTTATAATTTTGTGAAATTTTTATTGTTTATTATAAAGTTTTAGTTTTTTTTTCATTTTGTTGATTTATAATTTGTTTTAAATTTGTTAATAAATATGTGATATTAAAATTATTTAAATTGATTTTGAAAATATTTGATTTCCAAGTAATTGAAAGTCTAAAAAAGTTAGGTGTAGGTGAATAATTTTAATTTAAATATAACTAAAAGAGTATGTAATTGAATATTAGTTGGAGTGTAATTAAAAGAATTTGTTATTAAGTAAAATTAAATTTTATATGCGTTGTAATTTATTTTTTCATTTTTGGAAGGTGTTAACCAACTAACCAACCAACCAATTATACCCTGTTTCGGTTATAATAGTATAGTATAGATAGATTTGTTGTAAATTTGTTAATAAATATGTGATATTAAAATTATTTAAATTGATTTTGAAAATATTTGATTTCCAAGTAATTGAAAGTTTAAAAAGTTGGGTGTAGGTGAAGAATTTTAATTTAAATATAACTAAAAGAGTATGTAATTGAATATTAATTTGAGTGTAATTAAAAGAATTTGTTATTAAGTAAAATTAAATTTTATATGCATTTTAATTTATTTTTTCATTTTTGGAAGGTGTTAACAAACTTTTTGGGAAGGTGTTAGCGGGACCATTAAAATAAATTAAATATAATTTATTTAGCGTTGGTTTCTAGTTTCTACTCTAAGATTGGTTTATATTTGAACGCTAACACACACACACACATATATATATATATATATATATATATATATTAATTATTATTTATTATTTATTATATCATTTTATATATTTGAGATACATATCAAACAAATAAACAAAATGATCACCCACATAGATATTTGAGATATCTTAAATAACATGATATTATTTTTATTTAATTTTTCGGTATGAAAGTCTTGTGTGTGTGTATATATATATATAGGCTTTTGCTCAAATACAAACCAATCCTTAAATACAAACTACAAACTAACACTAAATTAATTATATTTCATCTATTCTAAGTTTCCCGCCAAGGGTACCTTCACGAAAGATGCTTAAAATAATTGGCTCTATCCAACAAAAAAAAAAAAAAATTCAAAAAAAAAAAAAAATCCCAGCCGTGGAAATGCGAAGCATTTAAGACAGTAAACGGATGAGTTAGGTAGTCATGAGGACCGAAGGTCCTCGACACACCCGTCAATCGTCTATTGCCTTTACCATTGATTGCCATTCCTTACAACTTTAGAATGATAAAGGCGCGAAGCGCCGTACAAGAAGGTGCGAAGCACCGTTAACCAGTGAAATCCACTGCCACGTCATCACGTGAAAAGTGATTTTTTTTATTTTTTTATTTTTTTTATTTTTTTTTGTTGGATAGAGCCAATTATTTTAAGCATTTTTTGTATTGGGGTACCCCTAGTTTGATCATTAGATTAGCTTGAAATATTAGATTAGTGTTTAGTTTTTAGTTTGTAGTTAATTTTAGTTTGTAGTGGAGTAGGACCCTATATATATATATAGTGAGGTGCTCAAATGAGACCCCTCTTATAATGAGACCCTCTCTTACAATGAGTCCCCTCATATTTCATCTATTTTAAAGGGCCCCGCCAGGGGCACCCAATACGAAAAAATCTTATAATTCTACTCTCTATTCATTCATCGAAAAAATATTTAAAAAAATCAAAAAAAAATTATGACGTGGCACCCAGTTTTTTTGTTTTTTTAAAAATTTTTTTTAATTTTTTTTGATGAATGAATAGAGGATATAATTATAAGCATTTTTCGTATTGGGTGCCCCTGGCGGGGCCCTTTAAAATAAAAGAAATATGAGAGGGACTCATTATAAGAGTGGTCTCATTTGAGCAGCCCCCTATATAATATATATAATATATATAGGGGCTGCTCTAGTGAGACCCCTGTTATAATGAGAACTGCACATTGGGCAGCCTAAAAAAGCCCAATAACCAAAAACTGCTTTTACATAGGAATGCACCGTAGTGAGGCTCTGCTGTTACTTACGATTACGATTAAGATTGGAACAAACAATCAACTCAAATCAAATCAACTCACATTGATGATCTTCCTTGGATTAAATAAACAAAATTTAGCATAAGTCACACAAGGAGATAAATGAAGAGATGTTACATAAACGAATCTGCATATAGTAGTAGTAACAGAAAATAGTAAAAAAAAACCGTCTAATCCATATCCCCACCTACCAAAGTTGGTCTTTCAGAGATGCAAACTGAACGTAAATTCAAAGCAAATCATCAAAAAATTACCAAAAAAAAATCAAATCATAAAAAATCTGAACGTAAATTCAAAGCAAATCACCAAAAAATTCAATACAAATCACCAAAAATTCTTATATAAAACACCAAACAACACCATCACCTCTGCCTCACCAAAACCAAGATCACTATCACAAATCACGCCACCATCCTAAACTCACCACCATCACAATCACTGTCACTAAACCACCCTTATCACCAATTTGCCACCTACAGAAACCTACAGAAATCACCATCAGATTGCTACTATTATCACAACATACAGAATCAACAAAATTCTGTCCAAATTACTAAAATTTCAACCCAAATCACCAAATTCTTTTAAACAAATCACGTAAAGCGCTGCCTTCACCATAACTACCACCACCATCTCCACCATACATCATTCATCTTGCCCATTACAGACGTCGCAACCACCATAACCACCACTAGATGAGAGAAATCAGATCTAGATGAAAGAAATCGGATTTGAAAATTTTAAATCTAAAACAAATCTACCTTATGTTTGTTTTCCCGACTACATGGCAGCAACGTGGAGGGAAATGAAGTGTGATTGTTGGGGTGAAGGAAAGGGGAAGATAGAAATGGAGTAAGTGTGATTGTTGGTGGATGAAGATATGCCCCTGCGGGGCCAGAAGTTTGAACGGAAAAGGAGGTGGTGTCGACCGCCGGAGAAGAGGATCGGTGTCGCTGCCGATGGGGGATGGGGGGTCGGGGGTGGGGTGGGGGAAAAAGAAGTATGGTTGTTGGGGATGAAGGGAAGAGAGATAGAAATGCGAGAGAAGAGAGATGTCAGAGAAAGAAATGGAATTTAGATCTGTGATTATGTGGTTAGGATTTATTATACGTATAAAAATTATGTGGCTGAGATTCATTCTCAGTTCTCATTTTAAGTGGGGGTCTCATTTGAGCACTTGCATATATATATATATATATATATATATATATATATATATATATATATATATATATATATATATCTGTGTATAAGCCATAATTTTGATTTATTTATTCGAATCACAATCTTATTTTTTATTAAAATTCTAATATATTTATATAAATATATATCTTCTTTATTTTTCTTATAGTTTTTAAATTTTATTTATAGTATTCTATATTTTTTATGCAACTAAAATATTTTAATATTCTAAATTTTAAATATATTTGTACTTTTATGTTTTCCTTAATGTGATTATTTTATTTTTTGAATTAAAAACCCGATTTAAATCCAAATTCGATCCGAAATCCGATAAAACCCGATGATTTGGACTTTAATTTTCAAACCCGAACCGATCCGAAAACTTTGAATTTGGATTTGGCCAAACCTGATCCGATCCGACCCGCTGCCATCCTCATTTTCCTTGGGCTAAATTTAACTTATTACCGTATCCTAATAAAATGCCTATAATCTATACTATTATATAAAAACCAAAACATTAAAAGTTTGGGTCAAAGGTACCTATTGAATTTACCTAATTACCCTTACTCAATTACAGATCTACTAACTAATCAATTTCCTTTTAAAGGTTACACATATTATCTTTTCTATTTTCAAGAACTAAATAATTTCCTTTTTCAGTTAAAATACAATATCTTTTATATTTTATCTAACTAAAATTTCTCATTTATTAATTAATTTTCTTTTTCAGTTTAAACATATAACCTTTTTATTTTTCAATAACTAAATAATTTTTTTTTCATTTAAAATAGAATATCTTTTACATTTTATCCAACTAAAATTTCTCCTTTTTTAAAAACACTACGAGAAATTTTGTTTAATAAAATAACATAATTATATATAATTACTACTCCGTATTTACTAATCAATTACCTTTTTCAGTCAAAACACGTTAACTTTTATCTTTTTTCTAACTAAAATCTCTCTTTTTCCAATTATATCATGGACGGTTACCCTTTTTAGCAAAACACGTTACCTTTTTTCTTTCTTCTTACTAAAACCTCCATTTTTCTAATTATATTATAGGCGTTTCTATTTAATGAAAATAATAATAATATTATAATACTAATAATTAACCAATTACCTTTCCAGCTAAAAAATAACATAATTATATATAATTATTATTTAACTAATCAATTACATTTTTCAGTCAAAACACATTACCTTTTCTCTTTTCTCTAACTAAAATCTCTCTTTTTTCAATTATATCATGGACGGTTACATTTTTTCAGCAAAACACGTTACCTTTTTTATTTCTTCTTACTAAAATCTCCATTTTTCTAATTATATTACAGGCGTTTCTATTTAATACAAATAAAATAATAACGTTATAATACTAATAATTAACCGATTACCTTTTCAGATAAAAAATATCATCTTTTCTATTTTTTCTAATTACATTCCTTTTTTTTTCTAGAAATATAACTGGTAGCGTTAATTTCTCATTTTCAAAAAATTATGAACAATTTTATTTTTTAAAATAACATAATTAAATTATAATTACTTTAAACTAATCAATTGCTTTTTTCACATAAATCATGCACGTTACCTTTCTATTTTCTCTAATTAAAATCTATCTTTTTTCAATTATATCACGGACGGTTCTATTTAATACAATAAAATAATAATATTTATTAATTAACCGATTACCTTTTTCAGCTAAAACATATCATCTTTTCTATATTTTCTAACTAAAATCCATTTTATAATAGAAATACCACGGACAATATTATTTTCTCATTTTCTAAAAATTTTACGAACAATTATATTTAGTAAAATAATGTAATTCAATTATAATTACTATAAACTAATCAATTACCCTTTTCACCTAGAACATATAACCTTTTTAATTTTCACTAACTAAATTCTCTATTTTTCTAATCAGAACACGGGCATTCTATTTAATAAAATGAAGTAATAATTTATAATTACTAATAATTAATTGATTATTCTTTTTAGGGTCCCGTTAACAACAGCCCTTAGGGCTATGTTTAAGGATTAATTTTTGTCATGTGGTGGATTTTTATTGGATGATTTATGTGAATGCATGGGGGCACATACTTTTTTGCAAGTGGGGCACAACCTTGAACCAATTAGAAACTACCACATAACACCTTAACCATAACCCTAAGGGCTGTGGTTAACATTTTCCTTCTTTTTAACTAAAACCTATCATCTTTTCTATATTTTCTAACTAAATCTCTCCTTTTCTAGAAATATCACGAATAACATTTATATAATTATTATCAAATCATTTCATATAAAAAAAGTAAGCCTCCAAGATTCATGTTTTAAAAAAATTAATTTTAATTAATGAATTTTTTTATATAATATAAAAAAAATCCATGCATCGCACGGGTTTTAGGCTAGTATTTATAAATTATGGCATATTTGAAATATATGAATTGGACAATCCTGACGTGAAAATGAAAAATCAAAATAAAATAAAAAGATAAGATAATTCAATGAGGACAAGTCAATTTTTATTTTGAATAATTAACACAGAATAAACGTTTACCACTTGAACTATCCAATCGTGCACGAGTACAAGTCAATTTATAAACAAACAAAATTGAATTTTTGTTTGTAAATAAGATCGGAACTCGGAAGAAAGCTATGAAATTATTTGATGATAGTAAGTGTTTAATTTTTGTCATCCCGAATAAAAGGATTGGATTCGCAATCTCGCATTATCAAAAGAATTTTAACTCGCTTAGTAAAAAAAAGAAAAAGGGAATTTTAACTCGATTGAGTTGAAATTCAAATTTGATTTTAAGTATTTTTCTTATAAGATTTTTAGTAACTTAATATATAAATTTTCGTATCAATTTTAATAATATTCTTTATCTTAACTCCTAATTTATATTTAATGAATATTTCAAATTTAACCATAACAAATAATTAAATTCACTCATGTGCAAGTGAAAAATTTATTAGTACAAAATAGTTAATAGCTATGTAGTGACTCTTAAAATTGAGTAGAAAGGAGTGCCTTTTAAGTTTTTTAGGAATCAGTAAAATTTTTATTAAAAGAACATTGTGATTTTATTTTTGTATGATCTATTGAATTAAAATTTCCTTAACTATTGTATTCTTTAAAAAGTACTAGCTTATAACCCGTGCAATGCACGAGCTTCTTATATTATTTTATAAATTTTATTTAATATTATAACAATGTTTTTATAAAATAATTTTTTAATTTTAATTTGATATAATTTAATATACTCATGTTTAAGTATTATACTAATGTTGTTTTCTTATTATAAATAACATATACGATTTTTAATATATTTTATTAAATTAAAAGTTGACGTGTTTTAATATGTGGTGCTATTTTCGGGTATATATTAATGATTAAATTAAAAGGTGACGTGTTTTAATTAGAAATGAAATATTAGTGATTGAATATATGATACGATTGATCTTTTTAGGTGTTTATAAAGGTAATATCTTCAACTAAAAGTAAATATGAAAAAGGCAATCGATTAATTACCATTAATTATATCATGTTATTATTTATTTTAGGTGTTATATTTTTCTTGAAAATTATGGTGCGATATTTTTGGATATATTTTAATGATTGTAAGATTTGTTTTAAATTGAAAAGGTAACGTATTTTAGTTCGAAAGGAAATATTAATGATCAAAAGATATTTACGATTTATGTTTTTAGGTGTTTATAAAAGGTAATATCTTCAACTAAAAATAAATGTGAAAAAGGCAATCGACTAATTACCATTAATTATATTATGTTATTATTACTAATTACCATTAATTATATTATGTTATTATTTATTTTAGGTGTATTAATTTTTCTTTAAAATGAAGGGTAAATAAGTAAATTCACGAAGTACCAAAAAACAGGTATCAAAACTTTAAATGTTTCGGCTTTTATATAATAGTATAAATATATAAGCTTGTAACCCGTGCGATACCCGGGTTTCTTTTAATATGTCATAAATTTTATTGAAATTTATATTATATTTTATATAAACATTATTTTCAATATTTTTTTTACTTTTAATTTAAAATAATTTGATATATTCATGTTTAATGATTATACTTATGTTTTTTTATTATACACAATGTATACTGATTTTTAATATATTTTATTAGTAATTAAAAGATATGGTGTGATATTTTTTAATATATATTAATGATTGCAAGATTAATTTTAAATTAAAAGGTAACGTGTTTTAATTTGAAAAACAAATATTAATGATTGAAAGATATGATATGATTCATGGTTTTAGGTGTTTATTAATGATTGAAAGATATGGTGCAATATTTTTGGATATATATATATATTTATGATTGCATTATTAGTTTTAAAATAAAAGGTAACATGTTTTAATTAAATGGAAGGTAACATGTTTTAATTAGATAGAAATATTAATGATTGAAAGATATTATATGATTTATGTTTTTAGTTATTTATAAAGGGTAATATTTTAAACTGAAAGGGAATCGAAACTTCTCAATATAACAACTTTTAGTATTATTGTATCTAACGGTCATGATCTATTTGAATTGAAGATCTAACGATTATGAATAGCTTGGTTAACCAAACTACAAACTACAAAAGATTTTGCTTATAATAATATAGTATAGAAATGGGATAATTTTCAAAATCATCACTCATTTCATTCAAATATATCAAATATATCAAATGTAGTTATTAATTTAAAATTTTGTATCATCTTAACTATTTTAAATTTGAAAATTATTATTATTTTAATCATTTCCAAAGGATCTTTTTAGTACATTTACAATAAATGACTCATTTAATATATTTGTGATGATATTGATATTTACCCCAAAAACAAATTGCTAAACCGGAAGTGGATAGTATTTTCGGATAATTTAACGAAACCAAATTCAAATTAAAAAAATTTACTGTATACGTTAAGAAATTGGCTTACTCGGCCGGTGGACGATCTCCGCGAGATGACTCGCGTAAAACTGGTAAAGTGCCAAAATGACACAATTTCTGATTAAAATGCCCAAAATAGCACTCACAGAAAAGTGTGCCCTTGCATAGCACTTACATAACGCATTTCTGAGCTGCGTCAGGCTAAAACGCATATACAACCTGCGTTTCTCGTATATTTTGACAGCTACCGGCTAATTTTAACGTGCAATACGCATCACACACATGCGTTTTGGGTGTAACGCATCACGTACATGCGTTACAGGTGTAACGCATCACGCACATGCATTACACCCAAAATGCAGGTGTATTTTGCGTTTTTAACGTTGGATCAGCTGTGGTTTGAGAAATTAACAAGAGTAACGCATGTCCAGCTTGCGTTACCCCCTAACGCAGCCAGAAGATGCGTGATGTAAGTGCTATGCGAGGGCATTCTTTTCCGGGATTGCTATTTTGAACATTCGGACATTTTTTCCGTAAAACCGGTTGGGAAGATACAAGTGTAAAATGGTCATAAAGTAAGCGGTGTGGCAGATAAAATATGGTAGTGCTAAATGCAATTCATTTTTACTGAATGCAATTTGTTGAAATTACATTTAAGTCCTTCTATGTATTAAATGCTTGATACTAATGTGAAATTCTATAGCAGCTTTGATTACGGGGTGTGGACATTAATGCAATACAAATTCATATGAAGAACGTCTAAGTGATAAAGTCACTGCAAATAAATTATTTTAAATTTATATTAAATATTAAAATTTTACATAATCATGATTTAAAATTTTAAATTTATATGTCATATCCTAAACAAATTTTTAGATTTAATATTTAATATCATAAATTAATACAATAATGTAAAATTGTTCTACTTTCATTAGTACGTATTTTTAATATTCTTACAATTAAATTTCAATAAATTATTATTATTGACATAGGTGAATTTTATTAATTTATAGAGGTTTACAATTAATCTAAGTTATTATATTGGCATCCTTTTATTGGAACCAATAATATGTATTCAAAATATTAATTTATCGTGGTACCGAATTTAACGAGATTTTATTGTATTTTATCTAGTATATGATTTTATTTTTTATAAAAGGTACTTTAAAAGTATGATTAACTATTTTTAAAACAGAGTGAAAATAGTTTGTATTGAAATATTAATTATAGTAATTATAATAATAAAAATCATTTCTCTACATTAAATAGATGATAAAATTAAAATAATTAATAAATATCAAAATAAATAATGTTACATGAAAAATGCTAAAAATACTAAAAATGCTAGCAAAACCTCAAACATTTTGGATGTGGCCTATACTTTTGTTATTATAAAAATTAATCATTTTTATAATTATATATATAGGATAAATATAGTTTCTTTATATAACATTATTATATTTATTATATATTAGAAATATATAATTTTAAATTAATAAAAATATCAAAATATATTTTTAAATTTTTGGTTAAAATTTGATTAATCTATTAACCAAATTTAAAATCTGATAATGTAAATGGCATTGTTTTTTTTTTTCAATCGTTTTATAAGGAATCTTTTATTCAAATTAAAATACTTTATATTTCAATTTAATGTTACTAATTCAACCTCTTAATTTATAATTAAATTACATTACATGTTTTGGTATTTAAAAAAAGACAACTGACTTTTTTAAATAATATTATAATATTAAAACTGAAATACTAAGAATTTTGATCATGGGCCACGGACCAAACTATGCATATATTTTTTAATTGAATAAAATTATTTCTATTATAACATAGATAAATTATATGTATATCTATATTAAGTAAAATTTTACATATTATAAAAAAATTGTTATATTTAAATATAAATTATTATCAAACTAACTTTCCCAATAAATTTGTTATTACTCAACTTTTATAAATTGAAATAAAATAAGTGAAATATGTATATCTAATTTGACTAATAAATATCTAGAATAAGCAAAAAACAAAAAAAATGTTCTGTTGTAGTAATTGGTAAATGGAAAAAGGTGAATATATTAATGATTACACAGAAAACTAGGCAGGATAAGAGTTTGTGCACACTATTTGCACAAAAAAGTAGGAAGAATTATAATATAATTTCTCTAATTTGCATGGAGTAATTTGATTTGCATTTAGCAATCATGATAAAATATATCTTCTCTTTAAATAAAACTAGCTTTATACCCGTGCGATGCACGGCTAACTTTATTAAAATTTTGTAATATAATTTTGATTATAAATTTTTTTCTTGTAAAATAAATTTTATAACATTTTGATTAGTTTATTTTTACTTTTAATGATTGTAATACATATTTTTTTATATGATTTGTAGTATACATATAGTTTGTAGTATAATTTTTTTTTTGTAAATTGTTTTTGTGTAATTTATATTTTAAAGTTAGGCTAACATATATTTTAGTATTTCATAATTATTTTTTAATTTTGATTTTATTTTATTAGGTCACATATTATATGGGTTAAGTATCAAAGTGGTCACTGAAGTGGAAGCCATATATCAATTCGTTCACCGATCTTTACGGGGTATCATTTGAATCATTAAAGTCATAATAAATATCAAATGGATATCTTTAAAATATACTCGAAAAGCAAAAATAATTTTTCATTGAGTTCTACACATTTTTCTTGAATGCTTCCATAACCAAACGAAAGGTTAATAATTCTAGTATTTCTGATAATATATTTAGATTTTTAAAAATTCATTTACTATTTATTTTTAATTTTATTGTCATTTTCCTTGTTTTAATTAAAAATAAATAGTAAATAAACTTTTTAAATTCTGAATATATTATAAAAAATACTGGAATTCATAATCTTTCATTTGATTATAGTAGCATTTAAGAAAAATGTGTAGAACTCAATGAAAAATTACTTTTACTTCCCGAGTACTTATATACAGGTATTTGTTTGATATTTATTATGACTTTAATGACTCAAATGATACCCCGTAAAGATTGGTGAACAAATTGATATTTGGCTTTCACTTCAGTGACCACTTTGATACTTAACCCCATATTATATGCTTAAAACATATTCATGTAATAATTTATTATTTTTATATTTTTGATTATGTAATTTAATAGTTATTTTAAAAAATTTAGATATTTTGTTTTAGTATTTTTATAGTTTTTAAAAGCATTTTTTAAATTTTTTGGAAATACGTGTAGTATAATTTTTTTTATTTGTTTGAATATTGGTTATATTTACATGTTAATTTTATATTTTTGCCTTGTGTGGTATTTATTATGTGCTTTTGTTTAGAATCTTAGAGGTTTTTATGTTGTATTATGTTTAGATACTAATATAAATTTATTTTGTGGGTGTTGGATTACTTTCTAATTTAAAATATGTTCATTTATTGATTTGTGTTCCCTTTTTTTAATTAAAATTTTTTCTTTACAAAGTACCAATTTGTTTATATGTTGATTTGTACTCATATTTTTTTAATTTTAATTTCAGAAACATATTGTTGTTAAACCTAAAAATAGAATTTTTAATGATTTTTATGAAAATAGTTTTTTTCAAGAGCTTTTATTTAGTAAACGATTTTCTTTGTAAATTATATTTTAAGGTTTAGCCTAACATATTTTTTAATATTTTATATTTTTTGGGATGTTTTCAATTTTATTAGAATATATATAATATATTTAGACATGTGGGAAATTATTGGTTTAACTTGTTGTGAACTTTAATTTTTTCTAAATTTAGATCTTTTTTTGAATTGGCATTTGTTTTATGGATTATATTTTGCTAAATTTTGGTATCATTTCCAATTATGACATGTTTTTTTATTGTTTTGTTTATTATCTTATTTTACCATATATTTATTAAAGACTTTTTTTAGTTTAGTAATTAATTGTAAATTCTTTTTTAAAAAAAAATTATTTTTTTGAATTGAAATTCTGATGACATGCTTTATTTACTTGTTTATTATATATAAAGAATGAATTTGTGACTCATTTTTAATTATGTTTTTTTGCTATTTTATCCTTATTTGTTAATTTTAGAAATATATTTGTGTCAAACCTAAAATTAGAATCTTTAATGATTTTTATAAAAATAATGTTTTTCTTAAAAACTTTTATTTGGTAAACGTATATATTAATATTTCATATCATAATTTTAACTTTTAAATCAATATTCTAACCCAACTCTTTCTCTGGCCCAATTCTTTCTCGGGCCCATTTTTCATTCCTAATAAAATTACCCATTAATCCCTGACGACCAGACGACCACCTAAACCAATTATATTACGCAAATTATATATAGGATATAATTCCTTTTATAAATGAATTTCTTTATATACTTGATCTTATATTCAATTATAAATTTGCTGCTTATCTACTCCAAGTCTCCAATATCTCTCTCTCTCTCTTTTTCTCTGGGCTGTTGGTTATTGTTTAAAATTGGTCGAAGTGCAGACCCAACTCAACTCCAACATTCACCAATCCCTTTCAGTTCTCTCTCTCAGGTATAATTCTTGATCCGGGTCTTCATTTTTTTTCATAGTTACTATCTTTTAATTTCTTGAAAAATCTTTTCATTCAATTTTATTTCCTGGTATAAAATGGGAATGCTGATTCTGCTATGATCTTGCCCTCTTTGATTCATCTTTTTGCAATACCCTTTTCCTTTTTAATGTAATGTAATTGCCCAGTTATATTTGAACATATGAAACATTTCTTGTTTAGTTGTTTATGTGACTTTAAGATGATAATGCTAGTGACCTATTTTTTGTCAAGATTTTGTCATCTTTGGATAGGGTTATGAGGATAAATTTGATTAGTAGTGGTTCAGTCACTGCATTATAAAAAATGGGTCATTTTTTTGGGGTTACATAGTGAATATGTTTAACCACAATCATGGTAACCACTAGTATGCTACTAGTTGTACGTTGTGAATGTGAATGGATAAGGGTTCAGATGGATTTGCGGATGTTGATGATACTTTACTTGTAATATTCTTCAAAGGTTTTGAACAATTAACAATGGCTCACTACTGTGCCATGATTATTTTTACGTTTCTTATTCATATGTTGTTTATATATCTGTTGTAAAAGGTGTGTAATGAAAATAAGTAATACACACCTAATACTATCCCTCATTGCCATTTTGTACCAGGAATGAGCATTGGTAAAGAATTTTTATCTTACACAGACGGTTGCAATTTTAAAAGAATATATTCACACAATCATTTTGTTTAAGTGCAGGATTTTTCCAGCACGTAATTCTCGTCATCTCTTGCCAGTACAACTACATTGATTTGTCCATTAGCTAAAGAAATTCTGAGAACTCCATATCTAGTTATAGGCGAATGGTAAGTTCTACTTTTCTCTGGATATCTGGCTGCTAAATTTTCCTTGACTTTCCAGTCATTATTCCCATTCTGGAATGCTTGTGAATCTTATTTTTATCTGTGGTTTTAGTTAAGCTGCTACGAGTTGTTTCGCATTATATGTTAGGAAAACATCGTACTTGAATGCTAGGCATGTCTTTTTGATTGGTTGATTATACTTGTTTAGTATTTGCATAAGACTATAAGAGTTTTTTTGGTTGATATCAAATGCTTCTTTCCTATTGCTTCGAAAATTATATAAATAACATGTTTTGCTCGTGGCATGATATGGAACCGCCACATGGTTATATGCTTGGAGACTGTTTTAATAATTTTTTACATCAGCCTGTTCGTAGGTTATATATCTTTTTACTTTTGCTTACAGTTCTCTTACTAATATTTGTAGGCAACAAATGAAAATCTTCCTCCAAATGTAATAAAGCAACTTGCTAAGGAATTGAAGAATCTTGATGAAACTCCTCCTGAGGGCATCATAGTTGGGGTGAATGATGAAGATTTCTCAACAATATATGCTGATATAGAAGGCCCAGGTAATCAACTTTTAGATTCTACTTCTGCGTGTATGTAGAGAATCTGATTCTAAATGTGGAAGTATCTTACTCTGCAGCCGGGACTCCATATGAAAAAGGCATCTTCCGCATGAAGTTGATATTATCCCGCGATTTTCCACATTCTCCCCCCAAAGGTTTGTGTTTATATGCAGCTATAATGCCAGTACATATCAGCCAATTCAGGCTATTATGCCTATTTCTTGGGATAAAAAATGTAGTTTATCGAAGATTCTTTTTATGTGATTGAGAACTTAAAACTTCTGTTTGAACCTCATAAGATAAACTAAACTTATCTGTTTGAACCTGGAAGATAAACTAAACTCACTTTCTTCCAGTTAGGTCTTTATATTTGTAATTTTGTATTAGTCAGGCTACCACCTATGTATATTCTAGACAACGTGACCTTCAAAGCGTAGCGAATTTGTTTTGTGCTCGACTGCTTTGTACTTCCGTTTACACTCGTACACTTGATACTTTGCAGTTTCAGAAATAAAACTTCAATATTGTAACTGCATTATCAGTAAATTTGTTTTGCTGTTTATAGAGCGGTTTCAAAAGCTCGTTTTCATGCTAAATGTAAACTTGTACTTGTTTTCTATAAACATCCTATCCAAATATTTGATCTCATCTGTCTGTATAGATCGCAACATTTATGTTTGTTTTGTATAATATTATTTATTACTCCTATATTTGTATTAATTAAATTCTGTCTTGAAGTTTACAGTGTATGACTGTATCCTATCTCTGTCGAGTTCCAACTCCATCTCTCTCTCTCTCTCTCTCTCTCTCTCTCTCTCTCTCTCTCGCTCGCTCTCGCTCTCGCTCTCGCTCTCTCTCTCTCTCTCTCTCTCTCTGGCTCTCTCTCTCTCTCTCTCTCTCTCGCTCTCTCTCTCTCTCACTCTTATATCTATATATATATATTATTATTTGGTGCATAAAAAGGCAGTGCAGGCCCCTATCCTGTTACATGACCACTTATTTTATCACGAATTATGAAATATATTGATAAAATAAGTTTAGGCTGTACTTTCAAAGACGTGTGGTCAAGTTATTATCTTGGTGACTTGGTGTGGTGTTAATATTTGTCAAAAAATTGAAACAGGTTAAAATTGCTTTAACTTTGTAAACTTTTTTTGGTGCATTCCTGCTTGCAAAGATCAGGTTGTGAGCGGTTTCGTTTATCGAGTAAAAGATGACTAAACAATTTGAATAAACTGCTGTAATTTCAGGGTATTTTCTGACCAAGATCTTCCACCCAAACATTGCAATCGATGGTGAGATATGCGTCAATGCATTGAAGAGGGATTGGAACCCTAGCCTTGGCCTACGACATGTCCTTATCGTAAGTTTATTTATCTTCTGTTTGTCCTGACGTTTTTTGACAACTTAACTTTTTAAGTATTATGTGTCCTTGTCGTAAGTATTTATGTTCTAATCTAGACTATGTATTATGTGTTGTGCTGATAATATAGGTCGTCAGATGCCTATTAATTGAGCCCTTTCCTGAATCTGCTCTAAATGCACAGGCTGGAAAGATGCTGCTTGACAATTATGAAGAGTATGCTAGACATGCCAGGTGAGAACATGCTGGTGTCTTTTGCATCCTTACTACATGTTTGTGAGTAATTAAGATAGTAGACCTTATGATTTGACTTTCTGACACAATAACATCTCTGACAACTATTGGTGATTTTTGAAACCTGTCCTGATCCTGTGATACACGTCACAGTGCGGAAATTTAATGTATAAAAAATTAATTTTGGTTAATGGTCTGCATTCACTGAATCACAAGTGGTAGAAAAAATAGTTCGACTAATGGTATGCATTAATTGTAAAACACCAGGATCAGTAATAATAGATGAAAGAAGTTATGCTACTTATAACGTGGAGTTTATATTAGGTTGCGTCAAAATTGGTTCCATATGCCGCGTAGACTCGGCCAACTTACAAATTACTTCTCTTAGTTCATGTAATGTAGACATATTGGTTTATGACTAGTTATCTGGTCATTGAAAAGTATCCTTGGAGTTGCGTTTGCTACAAATTTAGTTGAAACAAAAAGGTTTGATAACGAATTGCTATGACCTATAAAAAATGCAGGATTTTCACAGCAACTCATGCTGTAAATTCGAAGCGCATGAAATTTAGAGTAGGTATTTCAGAGTCAAATGATGTCGGCCAGAAGAATTCTGCCACAGGTGACGCACTCCACTTGCCGCAAACTTCCTCCCATTCCTCGATTCCTGCAGCAAAAGGAGCAACCAGTCAAGATCAGTCAGTTGTAGCCCCAAACTCTATGGGTGCGGAAGTTGTTACATCCACAACTGTGTCAACAGCGTCAGTGACTAAAAAGAAGGATGTCTGCGGATCATTAAAAGTTCAGACAGACAAAAAGAAGATCGATGCAAGAAAGAAAAGCTTGAAAAGATTATAAAAAAAAGGGAATTAGCCTTAGTATTTTCATTTCTTGGTTTTATCATTATTGAACTTTTTGGTGTTTATTTGATAATTAGATGACAGGAAAAATATTGGCTGAACTTGGGTATCAATGAATCGAGTACTTTTAGCATTATAAAATGAGGAAGCAGTTAATTATTATTCTTTTCTGACATTGTTCCTGGAAATATTTTTCTGACTGTCGATTTCTTTTTGAAGTATTTCTCCTGTTACCTTTGTTTTTTCTACAAGTTATTTGACTATGCTGCAAACAAGATGATGATTATTTCTTAGGCTTATCTACTCTGGAATGAGGACATTATAATATCTTGTAAAAGAATTTAAAATTAAAATCTTGTTTATCCAAAAATGAGTTGTGTTAGCGGAGAAGATGGTGTAATGGTAATTCGTAAAAGTTTATCTACTTTCTCTGACGTGTCATGACTCATGAGTGGGTGACTTCAAAACTTGGTGCCTGGGGAGGGAGAGGGACTCTCTTTAGCAAATCCCGCTCAGAAAAAATAATTCGTGATATTCAGTACCAGAACTTTGTACATGAGTATATAGCTTCAGTTATGACCCTGGCTTGAACATTGATTTCTTGTTAGTTGTGGCCAAAGTTGAATTTCACGGCCATGCGTTGCATATTAGCATACCATAGATGATGAAGACTGAAGTTTCATAGCTACGACTTAGCCTATACGTCTGGATCATTTTAAAAGTGCATTATAACCAAATCATTTGAGAGGCTATACTGCGATCACATCCCCAAAAGGTCGAAAGTTCAAATATCAATCAAGAGCTAGCACCTACTATTCCCAAGATGACTACATTCGCTAATCACAAAATGTTTTTAATATTAATGATTGTAGCATCGACAGGGGCGGATGCAGGGTGGTCAGGTGGGGTCATTGGACCCCACTAGACAATTTACTTTCTACTATATATCCATGTATCTTTGGTGTTTGTGGAAATAAAGGGGTCAGGTCATATATAGAATTCGTTGAACTGTTGAAGTAGTAGTGCTATAAAATTTGGTGAAGCTGAGTTACATTTCATATGCAGATATAAATCATTATAGTTTTTTTCGGAGAAAAAACTAGCCCTCACTAGTGTGGGAGGCTGGCTCCGCCACTGAGTACCGATCCACGACATTGGAGATGTGTATTTTGCAAACCAATTGTCGTACATATTTTTTCACCATCTTACCCATACTCTTAACATTTTCATTGCCTCATCCTAACTGTTCTTAGAATGTTGCCTATATAAATTCTTCAGGGTTCTGTTGTTACCAAATTCCTTTAACAAGGATTGTTGGACATATGGCGGGTGTATAACCTGCACCTTAAAAAAAGAACCAAATGAGGATGATCTCTTGTAAAGGAATCAGCTTAAAGTATGCTTCATTGAAAAGCTAGAGTAAGAAGCTTTTTTTACTCACGAAAATTACTCAGCATCCCACATCCAGCCTCATTCACTCATTGTAATTGAGAGATCAGCTCAAGGTATGTTTTTATCTATCAAGCAGTGAGGTGAGAAGATTCTTGGATTCTCCAGAAAAGTACGTAACTCAAGCAAGACTGCAACATCTCAACCTCTCAGTGTGAGCCTGAAATAAATCTACTAAGCATGTATATCCTTGAAAATAGAAAGAAAAGAATATGCTTTCGATTTGATACAACCCCGGTTGATGTCCAAAAAGTCAGAAACACAACTATCAAAGTCAATGCTAGCACTTCCTTGCAAGTTGCAAGACCTCGGTGTTCACAGAAGAGCTGTAGAACCTCACCATGAATAGCAGGTAAAATTAAGGTATATTAAAGCTAAGCAGTAAGCACTATATCCAAAACCCGGAACAATGGAGGAATACATTGAAAGCTGCGCTAATGTTAAGTTCAAATCACATCATAAAACAGAATATCCACAGCCACAATAGCAACCGACTACTTAAACCTTACAAGTTTGACATTTAAAACCACCGAATAAAATGGTGACAAAATACTAGGAATCCATTATACTAAATTAAAAACTTGGCTCTTCCAGATAGTTTTTGTAAGCAAATGTTTTGTGGATCTGGTAGAGTGGGCTTATCACTTGGCCATCATCACCTTCACAAATTCTTCATAGTTGATCTGCCCATCACCATCAACATCAGCTTCTCGAATCATCTCATCAACTTCTTCGTCAGTCAGCTTCTCCCCAAGGTTGGTCATAACATGGCGCAGCTCAGCAGCAGAAATGAAACCATTTTGATCCTTGTCAAACACTCGGAACGCCTCCTTAAGCTCTTCCTCAGAATCAGTGTCCTTCATCTTTCTCGCCATAAGGTTTAGGAACTCAGGGAAGTCAATGGTTCCATTACCATCAGCATCCACTTCATTTATCATATCCTGAAGTTCAGCTTCAGTAGGGTTCTGTCCTAGCGACCTCATGACAGTCCCAAGCTCCTTGGTAGTAATGCAACCTGCATATTTTTCAAGTGAAATTTAGAGTTATATATATATACATAACATATATATAATTAATCAGCTCAAAAAGATACTGACTCAGGGTTTTATCAGAACAGCAGAAGTGGTAAAAAACAACCAGGTCAAGCAATATAAATGAACTTGCAAGCAAACCATTATAAGAATGATACTAACGCTTTCCTCAATTTGCAAACATCCAATAAAATGAAAAACCGTGCGCAGATAGCAAAAATACAGGTTTTAGTCAAGATTCCTATCCCAAAATAGAACTTTTGCCACACAAAGTAAACAGACAAGTTTCAATCAATACACTATATTAGCTATAAGATTTTTAAAATATCAATGAATATCTTTTAAGCAGGAGCTACGAAGTCATAGTTTTCCATTTACCTAATATATCACAATTAATATACACAAAACAGGAGTTTTATGACTTGTCAAAAATGTCAATAAAATCATTAACACAGAAACCAATCCTCTCCAAATCTACAATATTCCAGGTCTGTAGCATGTAAAGTAACACGGCCATATTTTCACATAACCACAACAATCAACTTGTCCATATCAAGTTAAAACAAATGCAAGTGTATTCCATTGCTAATAGATAAATAGACAAACATAACAGAAGTGCTCTAGATCAAATCTTAGATATACATTATTAGATATACACTATTAGATATACACTATTATTAACCTAATACGAGATCTCTACATATGCAAACCACAAAAGAAGCCTTCTCACACCAATCACTACAAATAAACCTAAAGACCTACAATCTAGAGAATCGAACACACGATCTAAAAGACTAAAACACTTAAGCTCGCAAATAATCATCATCATCTCGTAATTATCAATCTTAAATCACTGAAAATAAACCTAAAGACCTTAAACATAGGGAATCAAAACACGGCCTAAAACATTTAAGCAAGCAATTATTCATCATGTAAACGAGAAAATGTCATACTAAAATCACTGTAACAACATTTATACATCATACTAACCCAAAATGTCATACTAAAATCACTGTAACAACATATATACATCATACTAATCCAACATCTGTCAAAAAAATGTAAAGGACATACTAACTAACATACACATACAGAAAATCGACATAAATACATCAAACTAATCCAATATGTAGCAAAAAAAGTGCAAAACTCATACTGAATTCACAAAAATGACATATACAAACATGAACATATATACATCAAGTATAAGCCTCTATCTAGTACTAAAAAAGTGCAAAATTCATACTAAATCCACAAGAATGACATATAAACACATAAACATACATAAACATACAACAATCAAATATAAGCATATGTCCGATGCGAAAACACAAAAAAAACAAGTAAAATCAAACAAAAACCAACAGATCTGAGCATAAAAAAGCTATGAAACTACAGAAATGATAGAAATTAACCATCGCCGTCCTTATCAAACAAGCTAAACGCTTCCTTGAACTCGGAGATCTGATCGTCGGTGAGTTGATCGGCCATCGGAGATACAAGATTGACTCGGTTTATTGAGAGAAATATATATATATAGTTTGTTATGTAGAAAAATAAAAATGATGTGGTAAATACGTATAAGGTATATGTATGTATATGCTGAAACAGACAGGAGGGTGATGAGGGGTAGCGTTATATATCAGCGAAATGTGGGGTAGTAAAAACAGAGGGAGAACAGTAAAAGTAGGGTAGGTCCTACTCAGTAATTTTGTACGGACACGCTTAATTTAATTTTTCACTAATTTTCTACCAGTATTTTTAATTCTTCTCCCTCCCGTCTTCACCGCTTTGCCCCTCTTTTCCTTTCCTATTTATTTTCATATTTTCTCATATTATAATATACATAAATTTTTCTGACAAGAAAAAAAAAATTATATACGATTTTCAACATATATGTGTTTGGAGTGAAATTTTTCGAATTATCACTCTTAATTGGCGAATCTAAAATTATGTAAAATTTGCCGAATTGGCTATAATGTTGTATATGTATATTGTAAATATAGTATGTTATTATTATTATTTCAGGTTGTTTATTAATAGATTCTATTTTTTTAAGGTAATAGATCATGTAAAATCTTCCTTACAGGTCTCTAGAGGTTGACCAAATATAGCCAACGAAAAGAGATTATGTAATTTTTTTGCTAACGGTAATGTTCACTACGAAAAGAGATTATGTAAATTTTTTGCTAACAGTAATGTTCCATTGGAGTGATGTTTTTTTTACATAATTTCTATAAAATTTATTTTATGGTAATATATTTGTGATTTTAGCTAAGGGGTCTTGTCCATTGGAGATGCTCTTAGTTCCAAATAATAACTTATTGTTTTTTTAGATTCATGCACACTTATTTATAAAAATCTCTCATTATCTAATTAATTCATTAATTTTGAATAATTTTAAAAAAAAGTTACACTTCACTTGTGCATTCTTTATACTCTTTTCATGGTTATTTAATTCATTACTAAAATATTCTACGACATCTAAATTACAATTGATATTAAACATATATTTTGTAAAACAAATCAAATTATAATTTTTTTTTGTAAAAAATCCAATAATAATAGTCATACGACATCAACAAAATTAATCAGAACTTAAAGAACACATAGTAAAAATCAAAATAAAAATCTCTTTAGAATTATTATGGTCAAGTAGATCTTGCACTCTGAAGTATCTCTCACTCATACAGCTGAAATATACAACCTTTTCGAAGAGATATCTAACGATTTGGTGAAATCATGACAAACACATGTACAACCTGATTTGACATAACGCATTTCAGAAGTCGACTATAACTGTGATACCATGTTGACCATCATCAACGAATCATTATTATTAATCCAGCCGATCTACGATCGCGGACAATAAACACACCAAACTATTACAAGAAGAAAACAAAATATACTCTCGTAAGGAGAGACAAAAAAACCCAAAATAAGGTTAGAAAAACCCAATTATTGTTTAAAACTACTCTTATAAGGAGAGAAATTTATTAACTAACAATGAAAATTGAAGGAAAATAGTAAAAGGGGCTTATCATCAACCAAAAAGGTCGATAATAGCCATTAAATCAATATAGTTTTTAGGCTTTTTGGAGGAGAAAAAGAGATGGGAGATGGGAGAGACTTTTTGTTTGATTATTTAACTTCTTTTCTACTCCCAGCAGAATCATTTGAATCCAAGACATGATTATCACTCTTTCCAAAAATACATCCCATAGGCACTTCCAATCTATCAGGAATCCCTTGACTAGCAATCCCTTGACTTCCCTGATGAAATGAAATAGGTTTCCCTATATAGTTTTCAACTTCACTTGAAACTTTACGAAGCTGCAATTCATACATTGTGTTTAAATCAAATTGTGCTTATAATATAATAATATATACAATCAATCAAATAATAACAAAAACATTACAAAGCCTCATTTTTTATGTTGATCTTTGGATGTCATTGCTTTAAATCCACCAAAAAAATCAAAGTTTTAAATAAACTAACCTCTTCTTTCAATTGAGCATTCTCTACACGCAAGTTTTGCTTGTTGATGCAAGTAGTGGAGCCTCTACAAGATAGGCACTTCTTATACTCAAGGGCTTCTTTCATGGCATCGTTTTCACATCGAATCCTGTCGTTCTCAGCACGTAGAGCAATGATTTTTGCTTTTTCTTGTTGTGCCTAAAACATTAATGCGATCAACACTAAACCAAAAAAAAAAAAAGTGAATGAATTTGTAGATGAACCTTCAATTGCGTCCTCCTGTTTTGAAACCAAAACTGAACCTGTCGACGAGACAAGCCCAGCTCTCTACTTAATTGCCTTTTCACATCCTCATATGGATGAGTGCATTCATTAAACACCCTTCAAAAAAAAAATTAGTAAAACATATATACCGCACTAATTATAATCATCTAATTAAATATGTAATTTTCACAAGTTTGTTAATAATACCTTTCAAGCCTTTGTATTTGTTCATCAGTGTGTTTTTGGCTCTGATAACTCCTCCTGGGATTTTGGGAAGCATCGCTAGAGCCATCAACTTCATCTCTGCTAGCATCCATGTCTGCAACCACGATTGTGCACTACTTACTTGGCAACTCTCTATTTATAGTTATGATCAACATTTAAGAATACAATGATATGAAATATTCATCAAATAATAAGATTTTATAAGATACTGTATCCTTGAAATATAGATTAATCAAATACATTAATATCCATATTATATATACATTAAGATATTATTAATATACAATTGTTTTCAGATATATTATACTATCAATTCTACATTACACCATATTATTAATTTATATATTTTATCAGATTTATTAGTATAACAAATTTTATCCGATACTATTATCCCTCATATTTGGGTTTATTAAGATATTGGATATGATTGTAATTCAACATCCACTTTTCAGAAAAAAAGTAAAATGAACAAGTATGCGTATACAATGATTTTTTAACGAATTTTTTATCTTTAATGTACAAATTTGTTAGTTTAATAGTTGATATTGTGATATAATTTTTGTTATGAATTATATTGTTCTTGATGATAATTCAAAACACCTAAAACTTTTTTGTAAAGTAAATTTGTAACTGCTCAACGGATGACATGTACATCAACATCCGTTGAAGAGGAAATTTATCAACGGAAAAGTCTTTTTGTAACATGTACTAAGAGACTCAACGGATAAGCTATCAGTTGAGAGTTTAGTTGATAGATTTTATAAATCATGTTGACTATCAACGGATATGCAAAATAGGTTAGTTAATTGTAAATAGGGTGTGCTTTATAATTCTGCATAAGTGAAAATGATACTTCAATGTATAAACAATCAATTAATGTTGCATTAATTAGACCCAGCTTGGTCCAAACACGAAGCCCCTTAATGAGGCCCAAAACCCTAATTCAGTATTAAATTCGTAATTAATATTGAGGGTGATTGACAGCTTGCAAATAAGAGTTAGATAAGGATACAATATCTTTATGAGTAACCTCCAAGAGGTTACTCATAAAGATAACATTTTAGCATAGAGGATGTGTGAGGCACAATTTTATGCACTAATCACACATAGTCTAAAGCTTTTACCTCTATAAAAAATACAAACTACTCCCACAATTTGTTGCGAAATTTTCACCTCTGTCTGCAAGTCAATTAAGATTATTTACAAGCTGTCTGCCAATAATATCATGCCTATATATCGAGGTAGTGTGATCCATATTGGAGATAGTTCAAACAATTCCCTCTCCTTTTATCTTTGTATTTAGAAATACACAAACTATAACATACTTTTATAATTTTGTTAGCCACTTTCAAAATTCAGCTAAGTTGTCGATTATCACATCTATCTTCCTTTTGTGCTTTACAGTCCCTATCAATGGTTCATATGTACTTACGAGTTATACGTCGAAGATTAAAACTGAGAAATGTCTTCATCTATATGCTTCCATGAAGACCTTTCTAAAGAATAATCAAATCTGGATGCTTAGTAGTGTGACTTGCAAAGTTTGCGAGGTTCATCCCTCTTCACATAACTTTTCATTAGTACCTACATACATGAAGCAAAGATAATGTTCACTGAGTTCCAACCTTCACTGCACGCTAGGTGCTTTAGAATTAACATATACGCATAAACCATGTACTATTGTTCTAGTAATACGTGCATCAATTCAATTCAAGAGTAGTCTAATCTTAAATTGAATTATATTAAATAACCATCATTAGAATTAATGAAAGTGCAGACCACTATATCCAAATTTTGTTCTATGACCGTTGCTTTTGTACATGGTTATAAGTTGCAATCAAGACACAACTTTAGGCGCATATAAGAAACTTCTGCAAAAATATATATTGAAATTACTCATCTATTTTGTTATTATTGTTCAAGACATGTTTCACCATACTGATCCAAGCATTAGGAGTGCTCAGATATTGCCATATTGGTTGTCTCAAAACGGTCCTATAGAGAGGTGAATATTGTTATCTTAATGTTGGATTTGTGGGCTAAAAATTAGACAATCTTAATTCTTGAACAACAAAGTATAACATTTTAGCATAGAGGATGTGTGAGGCACAATTTTATGCACTAATCACACCTAGTCTAAAGCTTTTACCTCTATAAAAGATACAAACTACTCCCACAATTTGTTGCGAGATTTTCACCTCTGTTTGCAAGTCAGCTTGCATCATTCTCAGAACTACGTTTTTTACTTGATTCTCAACTCTGAGATACGTAGGCATCTTGTGAGGACCCGAATTAAGTCACGAAACATATGCGCAACCATTAAAGCTCGAAGCTCACCAACCCTAGCATTAACTACGCACGAACCCTAGCCGCAATTCGATAACCTAATTTCATTCCACAACATTTGGCACCATCTATGGGAAGACAACATCAACCATGGTTCAAACACGAAGGATACCAGTCTCAACCGAGGCTACCACCATCACCTTTGTTCCACCCGTCGTCACTGAACAAGGGTATGTACCCCCATCAACGGAGACAACCACTCAACCTCAGGTTTCTCAACCTATAGGGACGACTCCCCATGCTGAGAGAACTCTACCCGTGGTTGTCCATCCAAACCAGGAGACCAACCCTCTTTAGATGGTGGTCTCTCCCCTTGCTAATCGTTCACTACCTTCGGAGGTACAGATCTCCACCACAGATCTTCCTAGAAGCACGAATCCGGCATATGGGTTGCCTAAATACCCCCCAAATACTCGAGGTGTTGGACCAAGTGACCATGCCCTACAGATACATGAGCCGTATCACCCTCCTTACATTAAGGCTTGGGCCCTGATCAAAAATATTATGACTACTCTGTTCCTTATACTAATGATTCTTCATCTGAGGATTACGATCGTGATCAAGCCCCAAGGAGGCGACATACAAGCAAGGAGCCTATAAGGCGTACTCGACGAATCCATGATGGATCCCCATTGACAGCTACTGAGAGAATCAAGGCTCATGAGGCCGAGATTCAAAAGCTGAAGGAAGACATAGTAAGAGAGCAAGCAAGACAGAATCAGAGTCAAAATCAGAATTGACCTCCTCCAACTTCAGGAGAAATTCATTTTGTTGATTTGGAAAGGCCTTCAAGGAGGCAGAGAAGGGCTGATGCCCCATCTGGAGGAGCTGCTAGGGTAGAGACCCCCAGGGGTGATCCCAAGGACTTGATGCCACTTGGACACCCTGACGATCCCACACCCCCGTTCACTGAGGAGGTGATGAATGCTCATGCATGTCTCCAAGAAGTTTAAGATGCCTACAATAAAGATGTATGATGGAACGGGCGATCCCTCAAACCATGTGAGGACGTTCTCAAACGCACTGCTGTTGCAGCCCGCTAGAGACGCTCTCAAGTGTAGGGCGTTCCCTCAAACCCTGGCAGACATGACTCAAAGATGGTATAGCCGATTGCCCACAAATATTTATCTATACTATTATAATAAAATCAAAATATTGAAAATTTTAATTTTCGATGATTTTTGATCTTTTATTTTAACTAATAAATAGTAAAATAATATACTTAATAATAATCAATAATGATATTTATCCAAAATCATTTGAATGGCCAGAGAATCGCAACACATCGAGGAAAACTTAAGTGACAATGTATTGGCATGTTGTTTGAATGAAGGTCCCAAAAATTGTGACTATCGAAGTGTATCTCTTACGCATATTAGAAAATGGTACGAAATTGTTATTCGAATGAATCGAACGTGAATACATTGTTTCCGGGATACATTTTTTGATAACGAGAAACAACAATATAACGGTATAATCTGTTGGCTGTTTGCGAATAAGTCGAGTGATTTTGCTTTTCTTTTTTAATACAATAATAAACACTTGATTGATAATTTTGTATAACAATTTTTTCTGAAATTAATGTCTAAAAAGTGAAGTGTAGTTTGATTCGATTTTTTATAGTAGAAAGAAGATTAATCGATGGATCATCAATCATTATTTTTTCTAATTTGCATAATTTTATGAATAAATAAATGAAATTAGCCCATAATGAGACTAACTACCACTCAATGTAAACAAAGATGTTCACGGGAATTCACTTAAAATCTTACAAACCATCATAAAAGTTCTTGGGTACGTAAAAACAAAGCTAAGAATATAACTAAACAAGTCTAGTCATTCATCTTGGTCTTATTCATGCCTACATTATTTCCAACTTCATCCTACATTATTTTCTCACGGTTTACATGCCATTTAAATGACTTGTCATAGTCAGTGGCCACCACAACCACAAGAACAAAGACAACTATTTTAGGTCCTTTTGTCACGACAATCTGAAATGCATCCTTACATTTCTTGATTGTTCAAATCAACACTGCTTGATGGTTGCTTCCCAATAGATTTGATTATATCCAAGATATACTTAACTCTTTTATGTAGGCACTTCCATTCCATCAACAATCTTTTGATTTTCCGGATGAAATGAAATAGGTCTTCCTGTAAACTTTTTAACTACAATTGACATTTTAAAAATCTGCAATTCATACATTGTGTTTAAATCAAATTATCCTTCCAGTATAATCATATATACATTCAATCAAATAATAAAAAAATAAATAAGAACATTACGAAACTTCATTTTGAGGTTGATATTTAGATGTCATTGCTTTAAATTCACCTAAAAGATCAAAACTTTGAAAAAACAAACCTCTTCTTTCATTTGAGCAATCTCCTCACACAACTTTTGCTTGTTGATGCAAGTAGTACAAGATTGACACTTCATCGACTCAATGGTTTCTTTCATAGCATTAATTTCACGTCGAATCTTATCATTCTCAGCACATAGAGCAACGCTTTCTGCTTTTGCTTTTGCCTAAAACATTAATGCAATCAACATTAAATCGGAAAACAAAAAAAAATAAGAAGTGAATGAATATTTGTAGAAGAACCTTCAGTTCCTTTCTCCTATTTTGAAACCAAAACTAAATCTGTCGAGGAGACAAGCCTAACTATCTACTTAACTGCATTTTCAGATCCTCACCTGGATGAGTGCATTCATTAAATACCCTTCAATCAAACATCAAAATAAATAATTTAGTGAAAAATATATACCTCGTTAATTATAATCATCTAATTAAATATGTAAATTAATTTAGCAATAAAAAGTATGCAATTTTCACAAGTTTGTTAACAATACCTTTCAAGCCTTTGTATTTGTTCATCAGTGTTTCCATGATTATGATTACTCCTCCTGAAATTTTGGGAAGCATCGCCGGAACCATAGACTCCATCTCTACCAACATCCATGTTTGCAACACAGTTATGCACTAGTTACATGACCAACTCTATATTTATAGTTGTGCATGGGTCTATAAATATAATGATATGAAATATTTCATCAATAAGATTTTATACGATATTGTATCCTTGTAATATAGATTTATCAAATACATTAATATCCAGATTATATACATTAAGATATTATTAATATACAATTATTTTCAAATATATTATACTATCAATTCTACTTTATACCATATTATTAATTTAAATATTAAATAAGATTTATTAGTATAACAAATTTTATCCGATACTATTATCTCTTACATATGTATTTATTAAAATATACAAGATATGATTATAATTTTTAACACTCACTTTTTAGAAAAAAGTAACCGCAATTATCCACTAGTTACATGACCAGCTCTATATTTATAGTTGTGAATGGATCTATAAATACAATGATATGAAATATTTCATCAAGTAATAAGATTTTATATGATCCTGTATCCTTGAAATATAAATATACCAAATATATTAATATCCAGATTATATACATGAAGATATTATTAATATACAACTGTTTTTAAATATATTATACTAGCAATTCTACGTTATATCATATTAATAATTTAAATATTAAATCATATTTATTATTATAATAAAATTTATCTGATACTATTATCTCTTATATTTGTATTTATTAAAATACTGGATATGATTGTAATTTTTAACATTCATTTTTCAGAAAATAGTAAAATGAATAAGTATGCGTATACAGTGATATTTTCGACACTTTATCTTTAATATTCAAATTTATTATCGTACTAGCTACTATTACAACCTTTTTTAATTAAATCCTTTTCAGATTATAATTTTCTTTTTAAAATTTAATTATAATACAACATTTTTTAATTATATTCTTTTTAAATTATATTTTTTTTAAAAATTACTTATAATGCAACATTTTCTAATTACATCCTTTTTAGATTATAATTCTCTTTTTGAGATGATATTGATCATCAATTTTTTGAAATATTAGATTCGGCGTTGAGATTATGTTGGCGGTATAGTGACCAAGATTATGGATAAGATTCCTCTTATACTTACTATACGTAAGGATATAACTCTTTTATTCTTATTATATAGTAGGATATAAGTAATATTATTTTATTAGGTTATTGGTAACCTTGACCAGTACTGACTTATTATCCCTCTTACTTTTCTATATTATTATACTATAATAAGCGAAAGGGGATATAATTTGTAATTTGGTTAACCCTTTTTTTGGTTATCCCCTCATTTTTTGTTATCCCTAATTAACAATCGTTAGATATTCAACTCAAATATATCATTACTGTTAGATAAAACAATAGTAAAAGTTGTTATATACAAAGGTATAAGGTTCGATTCCCGCCGACAACATATTAATTTATATTTAATACTAAAATTACAATTCAACTCAAATATATTATGACCGTTAGATAAAACAATACTAAAAGTTATTATATACAGAGGTTTAAGGTTCGATTCCCATATTAATTTATATTTAATACTAAAATTACTATATATGTACAAAGATGTAAAGTTCGAATTCCTTCAATAATATATTAAAATTAATATTTATAATATTATACTACACTAATAAAAAATAACTCGGCTTATGCACGGGCTATAAACTAGTATTATATAATATGATATAATAGAATATAATGTACTGTGAAGTTCAGTTTATGGATAATTTTAAATTAATAATTTTATAAATAATGAAACGTACTGTATTTAAAATGAAAACATTGGATGACTAAAGAAAATAATGGAACGATGGGTACTAAAGGGTCGATAAAAATAGCTTGAACATTGGGTTCTTGTTAATGATGAGTTCTTATTGTTATACTCCCCCCGTCCCTTTTTAGTTGGCACATTTGCAAAAAACACACATATTAAGAAAGAATTAATTATTTAATTTGTTTCCATGTTTGCCCTTAATCTTAACATTAAATGATAAGTTATGAGTGTGTAAATTTTATATAAAGTCAACCATTGGTATTACAAACAAAGGGGTATATATGAAAAAATTGGTAAAAATATGTATTGGAACAAGGAATGTGACAACTACTTAGGGACAATTTTTTTTTTTGCAAATGTGCCAACTAAAAAGGGACGGAGGGAGTAGTTGACTACCTTTGTCAAACAAAAGAAATACAAATTAAGATAAAAATGTGGGAGTTACATATGTAATAAATGTGGGAGTTACATAGTTGTGAAATTATGATATTATTATTAATGTATAATAAAGTGGCTGTTACTTTTTCGAGTGGAGGTGGTGAAAGAAATGTCAATATATAGTGGATTATATCCATGAAAAAGGTGAAGAAGAAGAAATGAAAATAGCCTGTTCAATTCACACCAGGAACTTCTAAATCATTTTTTTTTCATATTTCAAATTCGTATTAGCTATACAATATATTTTTGCAGGTTTCATTTTCTAACATGATAAATGTGGAAATGGAATCACTAAGGGGTTGTTTACTTGGTGAAATTTTTTCTAGTTTTCCATTTTCAAGTTTTCTAAAATTTTCTGATTTTCCTATTTCTTAGAAAACTGTTGAAAACTGAGAAAATGTATTCCAAAACTTATATACCAAATTAAATAGAGAAGTGAAAAAAAATGCCTTTTTTTTCCTGATTTTGTTGATAAAAATTTATATACCTAATCGTTGATTCATTAATTAACCACTTATTATAAATAAAAATGTTGAGCGAATTATCTTAGAAAAACAATAATTTAACTAAATATCATTTATAAATTCATTGTATTTTCAACATAGTACACCATAGCAATATTATGCAGTTTACATTTTAGAATTTTACAAGGTTTTTTTTCTTTTCAAGAATGTGTCTGTGTGTTGAATGGAAAATATCTTGTATGTACAGGGGTTTGAAACGTGTCAACATGGTGTTTGGTCTTTTTTACTGTGTTTTCTATTTCCCAGATTTAGAAAACATCAAATAGTTGTTTTCCACAGTTTTCACATTTGTAGTTGTAATTTGGAAAATTCCAGAAAACCGTGTTTTCCATTTTTTCAGTTTTTAGTTTAGAAAATTTTGATGTTGAACATGTTTTCAAAATTTTTTGTTTTCTTAGAAAAATTTTCTGGAAAATCGTTGAAGTAAACAGACCCTAAATGTATTATATGTGCAAGTAGTCCGAAGTTCGATGTATTTTATGTTATGTGATCGATGAATTGACTTGACATATATATGTAGTTATCCTTGTAAGTGGACAGTGAACCAATTTTTGTTGAGCTTAGTGAGAGGTTGTATGGAAGATCATGTACTTGAACGGAATGTTGTATCATAAATTGTTATATCATGCAGACGTGTCTGAGATAATTGGGTTATTACAGTGCAAACTTCGAAAATGATAACGATAATAAGAATTGAATTTCAAGATCCAGTTTTGGTGGTGCTGAAATTCTAAGAAACACGAATGTGTTACAAGAAGTGAAAGTGACAATGTGATGTGCATATATGTTCAATAGTGATGATATCAGTTTGATTTATATTGATATATTTTTTTATATAAAGTATTCGTGCAAATGTTTGTTGAACATGTTGAGCAATAAGTGAGTACAATTTTTGAATGATTTGAATATATATATATATATATATATATATATATATATATATATAGGTAAGGTTCTAGAGAGAACCTTCTTATCAAGAGAACCTGAGAACTCAATCCTGGCCATTCAAAATGAAGATCTTACAAAAAATCAAATACAAAGGTGTATAATGGCAATGATGTAAATACAATCAATAAGCAATCTTATTTTCTTTGTATAAATCTTACAATATACGACCTAGACTAATTTATTTATGGAATCTGTACATCATAAAATATTTGATTGAATATATGGATCTTTTTAACTTTGAAAACGAATCCTTGATTGATTTTAATTTTCTATAATGCTTTACGATATACACTGATTGAAATTTACGACATTATCAAACCTCTAAAACTAGATAGACAGAAAATCATACAAGCGTGGAGAAAAACCTAGGAGAACACATACTGAACATTGAAATCTTACGGTATGTAGTTTTGATTTTTGGTTTATATAATTTGTTGATTTTTAATGAACACTAAAAAGAATCTTTCTGTGGTTTATGTTGTGCAGTTTTATCATGGAATCGTCATTAAGACCAGACTTGTCTCAAAAAGATGGTGAAAAACAATCGCTATTTAGTTTCAGACCAGAACTACTATCAGAGGTTTTATTGTTTCTAACTGAAGAACAAAAAAGATTGGATCAAAGCAACGGGATTTGGTTCAGTACTGATGTTTAGAACAAATGATTATCCAAGCGATATAAGTTATATGTTACTTAAGTGTTATGAACCAGAATCTTCTGCACTTAATGTTAATGGGCAGATTATTAAGTTTGGTGAAAAAGATGTGAATAATATTCTTGGTCTACCAAGAGGGTTGACAAATGTTCACTTTTTTAATGGGAATAGCGTCATGGATAGATGGAAATCACAATACCAGAATCATAACAATCCTGATAAAATATTGCTTCGGACGATTTGTAGTGCAATACGATTGAAAGATGAATTGGACGAGGATTTCAAGCTAAATTTTATTCTCCTGATGAGCAATATTCTTATCCAAGGTTCTGATACACCATAGGTTAATACAAAAATTGTTCAGTTTGGAGGGGATCTTGATCGGTGTTCTGAATATAACTGGTGTAAATACCTACTTGTTTGTTTACAAGAATCTTGGATGAAATGGAATGTGGACCAAAGTCAAATACATTTTACTGGATCGATTTCATTTTTAATTGTTAGTTAATTTTATGTCCTTGATTTTATCACATCATACACATTTTTACATTTTTACGTATAAGTAAAAAAATTTACTCATTGTACATATTTTTTTGCAGTTTTTTGGTTTGGAGCATTTTGCATCAAGAAGTGAATTATCTCTATCAAATTTACCGGCATATTCAAAGTGGACAGATTCTGAAATGTTTAATTTTAAAATAAATAATGTTGACTATTATCCGTTTGTATCTTTTTCTATTACTGTGTAATGAAACGTTGAGTTATCAAACAAAAAAAACCAAGATTTTTAAATTTTTCCAAAGATTCATTTAGATGTTCGATTAGCCCTATTTAACAACTATGTACAGGACAATGTATACGAGATATATAGCTAAATTAAAGTTACACTAAACTATGCAATATTAATAACTAAAAGAAAAGTTTATAAAATTTTGAAGATATTCCGGGGACAGTAAAACTTTCTATATTAAAATTTGTTACATTGATTACGCTATTTACCTTTTATACATTTTCTTTTTCTTTTTTTTTTAAGGATTTCGTCTTAATAGCATGTTTTATTGATTTTGATTTCCCAGATTGTCTCGGTCAACTATATTTTTACAATTCCATGATATGATTTTTACTAAACTTACTGTTGAGTATTGAATACAGTAAAAGAATACAGAGGGGGGTGAATGGATTGTTGAACTTTTTCTCGTTCTTGAATCTGTGTAGCAAGATATGTGTTTGTGTGTGCAAATATGTAGGTGCGGATAAAGAACGACACAAGACACAATATCACTTTAATCTAATATTTTATTAGATAAAGGTTGCTACAATCTGTGAATACAAATGGTAGTATTCTCAGCTTCGTTTTTCTCAGAGAGATATATCTTACAGTGTGTATGAAAAACTTAATCAACTGAAGAAGTGAGTTTGTATTCTTATAGAACATGAATACAACTCACTTACTACAAATAAGGTTACATGATAAATTATTTTCTTGTATGTCTATCCTTTTTTAGTAAGCATCCAAATGGCTACAGATTTGACTTGGCAAAGTTCTGTTCAGATCCACTTCTTTAGCTCTTTGTCTCTTCTATATCTCTCCAAGCTTCCTTGTAGGCTTTCCAGAGCACGTTACAGATTGTGGTCCATAAAGTGCATTGGCTTGTTGCAGGTTTCTAACTTGTACAATTTCTTCAGTATTTTGTCTCCAAGAATGTATTCGAGAAGTGGCTAAGTGATTGATTCGAGAACTAGGATTAGATAACTCTGAGTTCTCGAATACTGTTTGATTGACATATCGAATCACTTATCGAATAACACTTTTCTCCAGGGTTCCTTGAGTTGTCGAATAGAACACTTGACTTGTCGAATCCCTGAGATATCGAATAGCTTTCTGAGTCCTTGAGATATCGAATGTAACTTTGACTTGTTGAATTCTTGAGTTCTCGAATAGAGCATTAGATATGTCGAATCTCTGAGATATCGAATAGTTCATTCAGAGATATCGAATAGTGTCTTCTCAGATATCGAATCTCTGACTTCTCGAATGCTAGACTTCTCGAATAGACAAATGTACTTCTCGAATTGGTACTTAGGCAAATTCTTCATTTCTTCAAATCCCAACTGTGATTATTTGACAGTCTTTATCTTCTTGCTTGAGGCATGAACCTTGGAACTTCTTTCAAGCATTATTCTTGACTTTATAAGTACAGTTACACAACTAGGATTTGATGCCTATTACAAGTACAAAATAAATAGAAACTCTACAACTAGAGGTTCCCTCAGTTAAGAGGTCATGTAAGTAATGCAAAGCATTACAAACAATTAGGCTTGTTATTAGATGTAAACAGGCATGCCTCTGTGACTAACATTTACTTTGATTTTTTTTCCTTCAATAAAGCTCAATTTGTCAAATATGGTTATTTTTATATAAAGAAGTTTTATTATGATTTATTTAAAACACGTAAGAGAATCTTGGTGTATTGGATGATACAAGTACAACACTATTCATATGTCACTTAATTTTATAATAAATTTATAATTTTCTTTTTTTTTTAAAAAAAAGTAATAAAATTATATTGTAATGTACCAAGATTCTTTTAAGTGTTTTTATTCATTTTTGAATAAATGAATAAAAAAAATAAGACATGTAATTAAATACACCTAGATTCCCTTAGGTGTTTTTGAAACTCGTAAGAGAATCTTGGTATATTAGGTAATATTTTTATATGTAGCTGTATTTCAAAAAAAAAATATTTCACAAAAAGATTCTCTTAGCCGTTATTGAAACACGTAAGATAATCTTGGTGTAATAGGTAAATTTTTAATATGTAGTTGTCTTTCAAAAAAAATTCATTATTCTCAATACAAGCGATAAAAATGACATAAGAAAATGGTATCTTTATAAGATAGATGGAACTTTGGATTTTCATTATTCTCAATACAAGCGATGATTAAACTATCGAGTATCGACTTAAATATGGGGCAAAAACAACGGGATTCAATTTCTCTGCTATGACATGATGCAGGCGATTGAGCATGATGTAGGCAATAGCCGGGCTTGAAAACTGCAGTAGCACTAAGACCACTGCTGCAGCCCCATTGTGGGTAATGCTACCATTGTGGGTAATGCTACAATAAATCCATCTGGACCAAGTATCAACTTGGCAGGACAATTACATTTAGCGGAAGCTGTTCTTCTTCTTTTCTTATTGGTTGTATCATTTGAATGGTTGTCATCTTGTGGTTTTGAAACCAGTCCTTGAACAAACAAAATATTTGCTAGTTATTATCTTTTGTTTGTTCTTCTTCTCCGATGAACGACGACTACTGAAGGCACACATAGGTCCATATTTGTGATAAAAATGTAATGCCGTGTTCAGATCAGGAAATGATTGGCCTATGGCTTATTTTCTGTTTCACATTCGGGAATCTACTGATCCCCAAGATCATGATTAAGTACATCAGTGTTATCAACATCTACAATAAACCAAATTATAAGAACACTTATAAAAATATATAATTAAAGATTCAAGATAAACAATGGATTAAATTACAACTTCTGAATCTGTAAAAAATTAATAAGAACACATAATCTAGAACAATAACCAATACACTTGCTCTATTTAGAATCTAAATATAAATTTTAATAACTAAACAAAAATCTGTTAGAAAACTACATAATTAATGGTTATGATCATTTGCAACGTAGTTTAAAATGTAGAACACCTTCAAACACAAAAAAAAATATGTAAAACATAAATACAAACCTGATTCATTCTCGTTTACACTATCTTCATTACACAAACCTGTTTCAACTTGGTTAACAGTATCTTGAGAAATCATCTTCAGGAGTCAGCTTAAATATGAAAGAGTTTTAACAAATCAATAACAAAACACACCATCAATGATAGAATGTTGATATTCTGTAAGTTTGCCTCGATAAAATTTTGAAAAAAGTTCTATGATATGTGATAGAGCAATTGATTGATGTATTACGTAATGATTTCTTTTTGTAAATCAATTATCAGTATTAGATTGATAACTGAAATATGGAAAGCCTAAATCTAAAAGTAACAGTATATAATTAAATCAATGCATAAATGGTAATAAATCATTGAGTTATATGTATGTTCGACTGTATTTTCATTAAAACCAAGTACTACCCCTGTAGTTTTAAAAAGCTAATATACCAATATATCTATACAGAATCTAAGCCATCAGATTACAATTAAATCAATGGTGATGATCGGGGTTCTCTGGTTCTCTTGCTAAGGAGGGTTCTCTTTTGAACCTCCTCATATATATATATATAGGTTTTTGCTCAAATACAAACCAATCCTTAAATACAAACTACAAACTAACACTAAATTAATTATATTTCATCTATTCTAAGGTTTCCGCCAAGGGTACCTTCACAAAAAATGCTTAAAATAATTGGCTCTATCCAACAAAAAAAAAAAAAAATCCCTGCCGTGGAAATGCGAAGCATTTAAGATAGTAAACGGATGAGTTAGGTAGTCATGAGGGCCGAAGGCTCTCGACACACCCGTCAATCGTCTATTGCCTTTACCATTGATTGCCATTCCTTACAACTTTAGAATGATAAAGGCGCGAAGCGCCGTACAAGAAGGTGCGAAGCACCGTTAACCAGTGAAATCCACTGCCACGTCATCACGTGAACAGTGATTATTTTTTTTTGTTGGATAGAGCCAATTATTTTAAGCATTTTTTGTATTGGGGTACCCCTAGTTTGGTCATTAGATTAGCTTGAAATATTAGATTAGTGCTTAGTTTTTAGTTAATTTTAGTTTGTAGTGGAGTAGGACTCTATATATATATATATAGTCTCATGCTCGGGGGAGAACCTTGGCTACTTTGAGAACTGAGAGACCACCTTCTTAACCGTTGATTACATTTTGATCTGATGGTTATCAAATAATGACAATATAAATTTAAATATAATACAAACATACCTTATTTAAGTAGCAAGGGCAGATCAGGAAAACTAAAATGTCTAAACATATTATGTAGACAATTCGTATCAATCTAAATATGACAACCAATCAATCAATATTGATTGATTCCGGTTTCTTTTTTCATTCTTGCATCACATTTTACAATATTTATATATAAAGATCTTTTTTGTTTTGGAATTAATATATTGCCAACATAGAATCATAGTAGGTTAGATTATAAATTATGGTAACATAGGCATAATTATGTAACTTTCTTGGAACACTTTATATACAACACACATTACAGAAATATTAACAGAATCGAAAAATTAATAATATACGTTATAATTGTTTCCATGTATGAAATTAATAATGACTTACCTGTGCCTTGGCATAGAATCTCACGGACCTACCTCATTTCCAACTAAGAAGTGTCAACACTGTATGAATTAGCAAGAATGAAGCTTGACTCGCCGTGACTCGCCACTAGACTCAGGGAGTTGATTCGATCTCGAATGATTTTGGGAAAGGCAACCACTTCTTCTTAATTATCAGCATCTGGGGAACTTGGATTCGTCATGATTTGACCTGAAAAATTACCGAAAAAGCAAAATTATCGCAGAAACTGAGTCGAAACAAGTTGAACAACGATTCGATTAATTGAAGCTCAAGATGTAACAATGATTTATCCAAATAAATCATCGAAATGAATGAATCGAAAAGAGAAGCGAATTATGGTTATTGAGATTTGTCTAATTTGGGATTTTTCTGGAGAGATGTTGATATGAAACAAAAGGTTTTGATACATAGAACACGAATCTGCAGTTGAAATCCATGAGAATTTAACTATTTGAACGGAATTTGGGATTGAAATGCTAGGGTTTCTATGAACAACATCGTGCAAGAGAGGAGAGAGATTCCGATCAACTATGTAATATTTTTTCCAACTGTTATTTGGTGAACACTTTTAAGATACACGTTACAAACTTGAATACAAAGATTTTGAATACTCCATCTGAATTCTGAAGTATTCAAATCTTGGTACCGTGAAAAATGTATGCAATGATTTGTGATTGTATCGATGATATGCTAATTAACCTGCTTTCCATACTTAGGAGAATATATGTTAAAGATGTGAATCAATTATTGTACATTACTGCCCCGTTTGTTTAAAAGAATTACAAGAATGCCATTATTTTTTACTAATTTTCGTTTATAATAATTATTAATAATCAATGGTCTAGATGGGTTCTCCCGGTTTTCTTGATTATCTGGTTCTCCCTTGATCCCTACTCTATATAGTCTCATGCTCGGGGGAGAACCTTGGCTACTTTGTGAACTGAGAGACCACCTTCTTAACCGTTGATTACATTTTGATCTGATGGTTATCAAATAATGACAATATAAATTTAAATATAATACAAACATACCTTATTTAAGTAGCAAGGGCAGATCAGGAAAACTAAAATGTCTAAACATATTATGTAGACAATTCGTATCAATCTAAATATGACAACCAATCAATCAATATTGATTGATTCCGGTTTCTTTTTTCATTCTTGCATCACATTTTACAATATTTATATATAAAGATCTTTTTTGTTTTGGAATTAATATATTGCTTAAATCAATATCACTTTCCAGCTATAATCAATTATTGTATAAAAATCTTTCTGAATTTACATAATAGCAATGCTAGGTACCCAAAAATATTCCCAAAACTTTTCCCAAATGGTGGCATTGACAAGTGGATGGTTTTAATTCGTGGACGCATATTTATACACGTGGGTACCATATTATTTTAAGAAAATTACCAATTATGCAAGAATTTGGGAACAATTTTGGAACATATTTTGAAAACTCTAACATTTCCCTTCACATAACGTTGAACTTATTTAATTTCATTTATTGATTCCGTGATTTACGGAATCAAGATCTAAACACTTAATCTCTTTAGTTCCCGTCTATTTTCCATTTCCATTAAACGATCCCTTAAGTGATCACTTAATTTTTGACCTTAACAAATTCGTTTAAGAATTCTTTTAGATTCGTTTAAGTGTTCCCTTACATGTTCTGAAGATTTGTATATGATGGTACATTTTGATACTTATTTTATATAAGTGTTTCCGTAAAAGTTATTAAACAAGAAATACCTGAAGACTTATCTTGTATGCATTACTAATCAAGTTTGAAAATTTACTTTTTGCAAAAAAAAAAAAGTTTGAAAATTTACTTATAAATCCTAACAAGATTTAATTAAATATTGCTTTTGTTTGTTTTTATTTGTTCTTCTAAAATTATGTTATATTTAGAAATATTATGTTACACACCAAGATTCTCTTACTTGTTTCAAAAATATTAAATTCTAATTCAAAAAAATCTAAAATTTAAAAATGTTATTTTAAGTAAAAATATCATAATACTTTGAAGAATCTCAAAAGTTTAAAAAAAGTTAATATAAATATCTAATTAAATAATACTACAATTTAAAATATTTAACAAAACACCCAAGAGAATCTTGGTGGGTTACATAATTTTTTTATGCATTTTTAAAAAAAAGAAAACTATACATTTCTTTTGAAATTAAGTTACATAAAAAAATTATGGTCTAATACACCTAACCAAGATTCTCTTACGTGATTCAAATTATTATATCAATTTATTTATTTTTATTATTTTTTTGAGATGCGTTCGAGAATTATTTTAAAAGACATGTTATAAAAAAATTGAATTCTAATTCAAAAAAAAAAATCTATGAATTTTCTTAAATTTTCGATGATCATTTATAGTGTTGTACTTTTGTCTAACTACATTCAAAACTTATTTTAGATCACTAAAATATTTAGTAGAATTTAAAATATAAATATCTACTAAAGTAGTATTACGATTTCAAATTAATTAAAAAAACACCTAAGTAAATCTTGGTGTATTATATAATATTTCTTAATATTTATTTCTTTTTAAAAAAATTATATATTTCTTCTAAAATTAAGTTATATTTCTTCTAAAATGTGTAGATTCTCTTAAGTGTTTTTTGTTTGATTTAGATTTTATTGATTGGGAAAACGTAAAAGAATCTGAAAAGAATTATAAAATGAAATAAATTGATACATTTAGATGATAATTTTATATGTAACTTAATTTTAAAAGATATAATTGGTTTATTTGAAAGAAATGTATTAAAAATATTATTTTAATACACCAAGATTAATCTCTTAGTGTTCAGTATAGTTATTTACAAGTAGAGCACTATAAATAATTTATCCAACATTTTAAAAAATTGAAATAATATTTTTCCAAATTAAAATTCAATTTTTATAGCATGTCTTAAAACAATTCTCGAAGAAATGAAAGATCAAAGACTCTGCCAACACAGAATCATAGTAGGTTAGATTATAAATTATGGTAACATAGGCATAATTATGTAACTTTCTTGGAACACTTTATATACAACACACATTACAGAAATATTAACAGAATCGAAAAATTAATAATATACGTTATAATTGTTTCCATGTATGAAATTAATAATGACTTACCTGTGCCTTGGCATAGAATCTTACGGACCTACCTCATTTCCAACTAAGAAGTGTCAACACTGTATGAATTAGCAAGAATGAAGCTTGACTCGCCGTGACTCGCCACTAGACTCAGGGAGTTGATTCGATCTCGAATGATTTTGGGAAAGGCAACCACTTCTTCTTAATTATCAGCATCTGGGAAACTTGGATTCGTCATGATTTGACCTGAAAAATTACCGAAAAAGCAAAATTATCGCAGAAACTGAGTCGAAACAAGTTGAACAATGATTCGATTAATTGAAGCTCAAGATGTAACAATGATTTATCCAAATAAATCATCGAAATGAATGAATCGAAAAGAGAAGCGAATTATGGTTATTGAGATTTGTCTAATTTGGGATTTTTCTGGAGAGATGTTGATATGAAACAAAAGGTTTTGATACATAGAACACGAATCTGCAGTTGAAATCCATGAGAATTTAACTATTTGAACGGAATTTGGGATTGAAATGCTAGGGTTTCTATGAACAACATCGTGCAAGAGAGGAGAGAGATTCCGATCAACTATGTAATATTTTTTCCAACTGTTATTTGGTGAACACTTTTAAGATACACGTTACAAACTTGAATACAAAGATTTTGAATACTCCATCTGAATTCTGAAGTATTCAAATCTTGGTACCGTGAAAAATGTATGCAATGATTTGTGATTGTATCGATGATATGCTAATTAACCTGCTTTCCATACTTAGGAGAATATATGTTAAAGATGTGAATCAATTATTGTACATTACTGCCCCGTTTGTTTAAAAGAATTACAAGAATGCCATTATTTTTTACTAATTTTCGTTTATAATAATTATTAATAATCAATGGTCTAGATGGGTTCTCCCGGTTTTCTTGATTATCTGGTTCTCCCTTGATCCCTACTCTATATAGTCTCATGCTCGGGGGAGAACCTTGGCTACTTTGTGAACTGAGAGACCACCTTCTTAACCGTTGATTACATTTTGATCTGATGGTTATCAAATAATGACAATATAAATTTAAATATAATACAAACATACCTTATTTAAGTAGCAAGGGCAGATCAGGAAAACTAAAATGTCTAGACATATTATGTAGACAATTCGTATCAATCTAAATATGACAACCAATCAATCAATATTGATTGATTCCGGTTTCTTTTTTCATTCTTGCATCACATTTTACAATATTTATATATAAAGATCTTTTTTGTTTTGGAATTAATATATTGCTTAAATCAATATCACTTTCCAGCTATAATCAATTATTGTATAAAAATCTTTCTGAATTTACATAATAGCAATGCTAGGTACCCAAAAATATTCCCAAAACTTTTCCCAAATGGTGGCATTGACAAGTGGATGGTTTTAATTCGTGGACGCATATTTATACACGTGGGTACCATATTATTTTAAGAAAATTACCAATTATGCAAGAATTTGGGAACAATTTTGGAACATATTTTGAAAACTCTAACATTTCCCTTCACATAACGTTGAACTTATTTAATTTCATTTATTGATTCCGTGATTTACGGAATCAAGATCTAAACACTTAATCTCTTTAGTTCCCGTCTATTTTCCATTTCCATTAAACGATCCCTTAAGTGATCACTTAATTTTTGACCTTAACAAATTCGTTTAAGAATTCTTTTAGATTCGTTTAAGTGTTCCCTTACATGTTCTGAAGATTTGTATATGATGGTACATTTTGATACTTATTTTATATAAGTGTTTCCGTAAAAGTTATTAAACAAGAAATACCTGAAGACTTATCTTGTATGCATTACTAATCAAGTTTGAAAATTTACTTTTTGCAAAAAAAAAAAGGTTTGAAAATTTACTCATAAATCCTAACAAGATTTAATTAAATATTGCTTTTGTTTGTTTTTATTTGTTCTTCTAAAATTATGTTATATTTAGAAATATTATGTTACACACCAAGATTCTCTTACTTGTTTTAAAAATATTAAATTCTAATTCGAAAAAATCTAAAATTTAAAAATGTTATTTTAAGTAAAAATATCATAATACTTTGAAGAATCTCAAAAGTTTAAAAAAAGTTAATATAAATATCTAATTAAATAATACTACAATTTAAAATATTTAACAAAACACCCAAGAGAATCTTGGTGGGTTACATAATTTTTTTATGCATTTTAAAAAAAAAGAAAACTATACATTTCTTTTGAAATTAAGTTACATAAAAAAAATATGGTCTAATACACCAAACCAAGATTCTCTTACGTGATTCAAATTATTATATCAATTTATTTATTTTTATTATTTTTTTGAGATGCGTTCGAGAATTATTTTAAAAGACATGTTATAAAAAAATTGAATTCTAATTCAAAAAAAAAAATCTATGAATTTTCTTAAATTTTCGATGATCATTTATAGTGTTGTACTTTTGTCTAACTACATTCAAAACTTATTTTAAATCACTAAAATATTTAGTAGAATTTTTAATATAAATATCTACTAAAGTAGTATTACGATTTCAAATTAATTAAAAAAACACCTAAGTAAATCTTGGTGTATTATATAATATTTCTTAATATTTATTTCTTTTTTAAAAAATTATATGTTTCTTCTAAAATTAAGTTATATTTCTTCTAAAATGTGTAGATTCTCTTAAGTGTTTTTTGTTTGATTTAGATTTTATTGATTGGGAAAACGTAAAAGAATCTCAAAAGAATTATAAAATGAAACAAATTGATACATTTAGATGATAATTTTATATGTAACTTAATTTTAAAAGATATAATTGGTTTATTTGAAAGAAATGTATTAAAAATATTATTTTAATACACCAAGATTAATCTCTTAGTGTTCAGTATAGTTATTTACAAGTAGAGCACTATAAATAATTTATCCAACATTTTAAAAAAATGAAATAATATTTTTCCAAATTAAAATTCAATTTTTATAGCATGTCTTAAAACAATTCTCGAAGAATCTTAAAAAGATAATAAAAGTAAATAAATTGATATATTGATTTGAAACACGTAAGAGAATCTTGATGCATTTTATAATATTTTTACATGTAGCTTAATTTTCGAAGAAATGTATAAATTTTCTTTTGAAAAAATAAGTATATAAAAATATTATTAATTACACCAAGATTTTTTTAGGTGTTTTTTTAGTTTTATTTGGATTTTATTGATTGGGAACACCTAAAAGAATCTTGTTATATTACATAATAATATTTTTATATGTAACTTATATTTTTAAAAAATTGTGTAATCATTTTGTTTAAAAAAATAGAGAACTATTATGTAATACCGAGATTATCTTAGGTGTTTTGTTAATTATTTGAGATCATAATATTACTTTATCAAATATTTATATTAAGATTCTTTTAAATATTTTATCGATTTGAATTAAGTTTTGAATATAGTGATATACAAGTACAACATTATAAATAATTCATGGAACATTTAAAAAAAATCGAATTATAATTTAAAATAGCTTGCCTTTTAAAACAATTCTCGAAGAAATCTCAAAAAGATAATAAAAGAAAATAAACTATACATTAAACATATATTAGATGATATTTTTGTATGTAACTTTTTTTTTTTTTGAATAAAAGACAAACTGCATTACTCAGAAATATCATACAAAAGAGACTCCAACACCAGACCTGAAGGAGCCGTTAACACAACTTGACAATGTCACGAACATGGTATTTTAGCTACTAGATGAGCAACCATATTCGCTTGTCGTTTAACAAAAGAAACTGAGACCCCTGGTTTAACATCTAAAATAGACCGGCATGCACTTAAGACATGACCAACTTCCAGAATGTTATCTTGAGGACTCTGTAAAGCACGAACAGCAAGCAAGGAGTCAGACTCTAAATCCACTCTATCATAGCCCAAAGACACCAACCATTTAAGCCCTTCAAGGATAGCAAGAGCCTCCGCCTCAAGAACTGTAGGAACCATGCCAGCACAAATTGTTTTCCCTACCACAAACGAACCTGAGTGATCACGAAACACTAATCCCATGGAAAACGACGATGCTCTTGGAGTGACGGCAGCATCTACATTCAGCTTGAGAACTCCAACCTCTGGTTTTTTCCACCTGGCAATGACAAGACGAGCACCATTATTGCTACTGGACTGATGCACAATACGCTTCTCCTTAGCTTCCTTCCACTCAGAGATAGACTTTGCACTCCATTCCATTGCTATATCAGCCGTGACCACTTTGTTTTCCCATATACATTCTCTTACGTGCTTAATACACCAAGATTCTCACCTGTTTTTTAGTTTTATTTAGATTTATTTAGATTTTCTACTATATCTTAGATTTTTAAAGATATTACATAATATAATTGAAAATTTTTAATATGTGTTATATTTATTCCTATATGTGTTATATAAATTTATCAATGATATTGTTAAGTGTTTTTACTAATTCACTAAAGATTTCATCAAGTGTTTTCATTTTATTAAATATTTTGTTTAGTATTTTCATTAATTTATTAAAGATTTAGTTAAATATTTTTTCTAATTTATAAAAATTACCATTAAGTGTTTTACTTAATTTGTTAAAGATTTTGTTAAATATTTATACTAGCACAGTAGCACGCCTCCAATCTTGAACATTCATATAAAAATAACACGGTGAACCTATTACTTCCAAAAATAAAATAATAGCATAACAATATTTTAAGATTTTTTTTGCTAGACAAAAATTATTTCTAGTACAAAATGATCGAATTTGTTGCAATAAAATAAAAAACGGTTGTGATAGAATACATACAACACTTTAAATCTCAAATTTTAAGGAAACATTTAAGAAAATCTCGCATCGACGTAAAAATAAAATAAGAATGTAATTATTAATCGTTGATAGTTATTTTGAAAAAACACTTAAAAATATTTTATCTAATTGTAGAAATAATTTGTTTACACAAGAAAGATATTTTAAATAATTAATATATTTTTAACAAATCACTTAAGAGAATCTTGTCTCGTCGTGAAAATTACATATGAATGCTATTTTAAGTAATATATATTTTTGACACCAGCTTCTCCCTTTTCTCTCCCCCTTACCGGCTTCTCCCTCTTCTCTGCACCTTTACCGGCGGGGCTTCCACCGGTTTTTCCGGTGGAAAGCCCCAAATTCGTTTCTTTATTTTGTTTGATTTGTCTTGTTCAATAATATCCCTTTTTGGGTATGAATTTCTATCATTTTGTTTCGTTTTGGATTGTTTTTCTAGATCTACATCATCGGAGCTTTCGGTTTTCTCTCTTCTTCGATTCAAGAGGCACTTGGTGGATTCGAAAGTTAGCCGCCTATCTTGTGGTTTCGGATGGCAGATCTAAGATTTTTTGGATTTTCTTTTGTATTTTCAATTGGTTTTTATTTCGGCTTGTATTTTGCAGCTTGGCTTCTCTCCCTGGTGAGAGTTTTGGAGGCCTCTCCTTTGTTTGTGAGAGTATGATTTCTGATCTAGTGGAACAAGTTTGTAGGATGTTGCATTTATGGTCGATTATTCAAGCAGCATTAGCCCCAGTTGGAGGTCTTCACAAAGCGAGTATATATAAATCTCTACATGAAAGGGGCAATATCATTTTCAACAAATTGCGTGATTATATCTCCAAGAAAAAGGAATTAATCAGTATTTGTCTCTGTTTACGTTGTTCGACTATTTTTGTAGATGTCGTATGACTTTCATTAATGAATGGAATTTTACTCCAAAAAAAATAAAGTAATATATATTTTTTAATAAAATTCTTAATAGAGTGACATCGTATTTTTATATTAAGACTCTTTGAAGTTTTTTATATTTTTAACAAACACTTAAGAGAATCTAGTCTTGTACTAAAAGTGACATGGATGCTATTTTAAGTAATCAATAATTTTTTCTTTCAAAAAAAAGTAATCAATATTTTTTAATAAAATACCTAAAAAAATCTCGTTAAAAATAGTTGAATTTATTATAACACTAATAGAACACTTAGTTGAATTTATACTGGAACACTTAATAGAACACTTCTGTAATTTCACTAAAATATTCTATGAACTCTAAATTATTAAGTCCTATTAAACACATAAAATAAGAACTTGAGCAAGAACTTTTTGTATAATAGGCATTAAAAAATTTTCTAAGAACACCTTAAACAATCTCCCAATTATGTAGAAATGAAATGATATATAAGAGTCTTATTGTGGGTTCTGGAAATGTAAAAACCATGTTGTTTAGCAACATACTGGTCCTTTTACTAATGGATATAATCTTCATAACCAAAGTTAAACTACATTTAACCATCTCCATGATCGTGATATCATTGTTGTAGAGGGTCAAGAAACCAGCTAGACATATCACTGAACCAACAAGAAGCCACCAAGTGAAACTTAAGTTGACTTGCACTGTAGAATGACAAAGCCCCCAATGAACTCACATAGTGATAGTGCTAAGAATGCACTATCGTCATGGAAGTCAAATACTCTGATTTTGTGGTCGAAAGAACTGAAATAATGACAAATATTCACACGTTAACAATACAATGATAATCTAAAAATCATGAAACCTTTAACATGTACAAGGATCATATTCAAATTAAAAATCAATACCCCTAACTCACAAATTCAACATTATTTCTTAGATGATCCATGTATGTCACTTAATGGAGAGGACACACATTTTCATATTCGTGTGGTTCTAGAGCAACATAAATCAAGTGCAGAGACCATAAATCAGTTCACAAAATAAAGAATCGCAGAGTCGAATGAATTAGAATACAGAACACGATGCTACGAGATCATTGAACATAATACATAACCAGAACCCAAAACTAGGCAAAGAAACCTCATAAAAGCACTAAACCTCCTGAAAGCACTAAAGACAAACTGAGTATTGTTTATCGTAACTTGTTTAAAAGTATCACATATGTCATTCGTAAATACTAGATTAAGAATCCTCTCAACACAGTGTTTATCCACTCATATAAGGAGAACATATGGATTTCACAAAAAAAAAACTAAGATATTAACAGAAAGATCAAAGACTCTGCCAACACAGAATCATAGTAGGTTAGATTATAAATTATGGTAACATAGGCATAATTATGTAACTTTCTTGGAACACTTTATATACAACACACATTACAGAAATATTAACAGAATCGAAAAATTAATAATATACGTTATAATTGTTTCCATGTATGAAATTAATAATGACTTACCTGTACCTTGGCATAGAATCTCACGGACCTACCTCATTTCCAACTAAGAAGTGTCAACACTGTATGAATTAGCAAGAATGAAGCTTGACTCGCCGTGACTCGCCACTAGACTCAGGGAGTTGATTCGATCTTGAATGATTTTGGGAAAGGCAACCACTTCTTCTTAATTATCAACATCTGGGGAACTTGGATTCGTCATGATTTGACCTGAAAAATTACCGAAAAAGCAAAATTATCGCAGAAACTGAGTCGAAACAAGTTGAACAACGATTCGATTAATTGAAGCTCAAGATGTAACAATGATTTATCCAAATAAATCATCGAAATGAATGAATCGAAAAGAGAAGCGAATTATGGTTATTGAGATTTGTCTAATTTGGGATTTTTCTGGAGAGATGTTGATATGAAACAAAAGGTTTTGATACATAGAACACGAATCTGCAGTTGAAATCCATGAGAATTTAACTATTTGAACGGAATTTGGGATTGAAATGCTAGGGTTTCTATGAGCAACATCGTGCAAGAGAGGAGAGAGATTCCGATCAACTATGTAATATTTTTTCCAACTGTTATTTGGTGAACACTTTTAAGATACACGTTACAAACTTGAATACAAAGATTTTGAATACTCCATCTGAATTCTGAAGTATTCAAATCTTGGTACCGTGAAAAATGTATGCAATGATTTGTGATTGTATCGATGATATGCTAATTAACCTGCTTTCCATACTTAGGAGAATATATGTTAAAGATGTGAATCAATTATTGTACATTACTGCCCCGTTTGTTTAAAAGAATTACAAGAATGCCATTATTTTTTACTAATTTTCGTTTATAATAATTATTAATAATCAATGGTCTAGATGGGTTCTCCCGGTTTTCTTGATTATCTGGTTCTCCCTTGATCCCTACTCTATATATATATATAGGGTTGGACTCCATAACAAACACCTTATATAACAAACAATAAAGAACACCTTAGATCTAATAGATCCAATGCCCCTGGCGGGGCCACCCAATACGAAAAGTTCTTATTTTTTACCTTCTATCCATCCATCATCTCAAAAAAATAAAAATAAATAAAGTTACTGTTCATGATGATGACGTCATCAATGACGTCATCATGAACAGTAACCTTTTAAAAAAAAATTGCTGGCTTGATAGAGGGTAAAAAAAATAACAACTTTTTGTATTGGGTGCCCCTGGCGGGGCCAAAGGATCTAATAGATCTACGGTGTTCTTTATTATTTGTTATATAAGAGTGTTTTGTATGGAGCAAAGGCCTATATATATATATATATATATATATCATGCAGAAGTGATAATATTTGATGGATATATTGATACTCAAAATGAAAAGTGAGAGTCATGATATTGGTTGGACTTATATTGATACTCAACTTGTACATTATGTGAAAAGTGGGAGTTATGAAAAAGATTTGACAAAGTAGTAAAGTGGGAGATGTTATATTCGACTAACTTTGTCAAATAAAAGAAATACAAATTAAGATAAAAATGTGAGAGTTACATCTATAACCTTTATTAATAAGCGAAACCCTCTTTTAAAGGTACCTAAAGTTTGGTTCGCACTATATTTTGGTTTCACCCGTTTTTGGTTCGCACTATATTTTGGTTTCACCCCTAAAATTCTATTTTCCCTAGAATTATATGTTTTTTTTATAAAAAAAAATAGAATAAAAATAGAAATCCTATTATAATTATAATTCTTTTTGTAATTTTTATCCTATTATAATTATAATTCTTTTATTTGTAATTTAAAAAAAATCATATTTCCCCTAGAATACTATGTTTCTTTAAAAAGAGTTAAAAATAGAGTTCTTATGATATGATTATAATTCTTTTGTTTATAATTTTTTTAACTTGAAAAAACCAACGATAAAAAATTACCAACAAATAGAGGGTAAAACACCAACGAATACGTAGCCAGATCACATAACATTTGATAAAACACTAACGAATCTATAACCTTTATTAATAAATTTCTGTTTAATGATATTTTCGTAACAAATTTGATTTCACCCTTATTTTATCACAGATTCCTACTTCCCTAAAATTCATATTATTTTCTAAAACAATTGTTTGGAATTTTGTTATAATTATAATTTTTTTACTATAATATTACTGAATTGCACAAATAACGTATATATTAGAACCAAAACCATGTATGTTATGTTTTTTTTTGTGGGGTATGTTATGTTTTCTTGATTGTTTAAAATATAATCTTAAATAAATAATAAATAAATCTATATCTATAACGTGTATTAATAAAAAAAACCCCTTTTTAATGTACTATTTTATACCAAATTTGGTTCGTACCATATTTTGGTTTCACCACAAGACTCCTATTTTCTCTAGAATTCTATGTTATTTTATAAAATAAATAAATAAACTATATTACAATTATAATTTTTTTATTACAACTTAATAAAAAAAAAAAGACTACGAATACAAATGTTAATCTACGGTGACATGCTTATCTATAACAAACAAAATACATTTTTAATGGTACTTCGGTACCAAAAATTGGTTCCACCCATAAGATTCCTATTTCTCCAAGGATTCCATATTATTTTTTATTAAAATAATAAATTGTTACTACTATTATAATTGGAATTTTTATTATAACTCTATTCAGTTCACAAATAACATATTTATCATAATCATGTACATTTTGACGTATATATCGGAATCATTTAGTTTTTTTTCTCAATTTTATTAAATAAACTTAAATAAATAATATATAAAATGACCTTTATTAATAAGCAAATTCTTTGTAAATAACGTAATTTTTTATAATAAATTAATGATCAATTTAATTAAATTTTCTCAGGCCCTTATCATCTAATATCTTATTTGTAAGTGAAATCACGTTTTAATGATACTTACTTCTAGTCTTCTAGATTTGTGTCTCCTTGAAATATTGGAATTTTGATGTAATTACAATTCTTTTTTTATAAACTACTGAGTTCCATAAATATCGTAATTTTCTTTTGTACTTTTATCATTTTTATATATAGTATTTTTTAATAATAAATAAAATATTTCCTATAAAATTTAATAAAAAATGATCAATTTTAATAAATTATTTCGACCCGTGCTTCGTACGGGCTATCATCTACTCCCTCTGTCTCTAAATACTTTTCCCATTTCAAATGGACACGTTTGCCAACTTACACTTTTGATCGTTAATATCTTCAAATTCGTATTTGTATTAAATATAAAAACTTCACTGTATTAAAGTACTCATAAATACGAATCCAACAAGATCACTCATGACTATATTTGGTCTTATAGATTAAACGTAAATTAGTAATTTATCTCATGTTATGAACAGGACCGACATTTTAAATGAGCAAAGTATAAAGAGACAGAGGGAGTAGTAAGTAATAAATGTGGGAGTTACATACTTGTGAAATGACAATATAGTAGATTATATCCATGAAAAAGGTGAAGAAGAAGAAGAAATGAAAATAGCCTGTTCAATTCACACCCGGAACTTCTAAATCATTTTTTTTTTCATATTTCAAATTCGTATTAATTATACAATATATTTTTGCAGGTTTCATTTTCTAACACTTATAAGTTATAACCTTGTATCAAATGACTGAAGATGGTGTGTGGCCAAAGTTGAATTTCTTGCGCATGCATTGCATATTAGCATACCAAGATGACAAAGATCGAAGTTGTCATAGCTACAACTTAGCCTATACGTTTGGATCATTTTAAAAGTACACCACTGTTATTTCAAAAAAAAAAAAAAAAGTACACCACTGTTATAGCCAAATCTTTTGAGCGGTTGTAAGGTCGTCAGTTCAAATATCAATCAAGAGATGCCACCCTACTATTCCCAAGATGATTTCAGTCGCTAATCATAAAATGTTTTTAATATTAATGATTGTAGCACTGAGCTACCCACATTGGAGATGTGTATTATGTAAACCAATCGTCTTACATATTTTTTCACCAAACTTAATCCCCATCTTTTTTACCCTTTTTTACCCATAGTATTAACATTTTCTTCGTCTCGTCATAACAATTCTTAGGATGCTGCTCTAATTTCTTCATGTTTTGCAGCTACAAAATTCCTTTTGTTAGAATAAAGAGAAAAAACGAATATTAATATGATCAAGCCAAAGTTTATAATACATGTCTCAATACTTATATAGTAAACCTATATATATAGATGAGAGTAAAGTTCTATGGAGTACTTGGAGTACATATACATTTTGCATTCAAAATTTTGCAAACTTTATTATTTTGCAAAGCTTATTACATAAATATCACTATTTCATTGAAAATCTTGAAAATTTTCTATGTTTTGCTAACAAAATATTGCAAAACGAATTGTTATGCAAAACACATTTGGGTTGCAAAACATATATGTTCTGATTGCAAAACATAAGCAAAACATACATGATTTTTAAGATTATCAGTGAAATTATGATATTCATAATATAACAAGGTTTGTAAAATAATAAATTTTAAAATATTTTGAATGCAGACTCCAAGTACTCCAATTAAATGAGTATTCTATAGAACTTTTCTCATCATAGAACTTTTCTCATATAGATGAAGTACCGAAAATACCCTTAATAGAATAATAATATGTATATATTCTAACACCTTTAACAACGATTGTTGGACATTCCGCAGGTGTAAAACCTGCACCTTCAAAAAAGAACCAAAAGTCCAAAACATGATGATCTCTTATCAAGGAATCGGCTTAAAACATGCTTCTATGAATCAAGGAATCAGCTTAAAGCATGCTTCTATGAATCAAGGAATCAGCTTAAAGCATGCTTCTATGTAAAGCTAAAGTAAGAAGCTTTTATACTCACGAAATTACTCATTATCCCACATCCAGCCCCATTTGAATTTGAGAGATCAGCTCAAGGTATGTTCCTATCTATCAAGCAGCGAGGTGAGAAGATTCTTGGATTCTTCAGAAAGCAGAGGCATTATAAACAGAAAGTCCGACAACAATACGTAACTCAAGCAAGACTCCGCTACATATCAGGCTTTCAATGTGAGCCTGAAATAAACCTACCATGCAGCATGTTTCTCCTTGAAAATAGAAGGAAAAGAATATGTTTTCAATTTGATACTGCAACCAGCAACCACAATCAATGTCCTAAAAAGGTTAGGAAAAAAACTATTAAAAGCTATTGCGGATGGAGGCAGCCGCAGCTGTCAAATATGGTAGGCTAGTAAAGACTTGGAGGCAGCAACAAACTTGGACTTCCAAAGAAGAGGCTCACCAACCAATGTTTGGTGATGTAAGGAGTGACCTATATGATTGATTTATAACTCACTCACCTGGGGTGTGTTTGTGGAGTTTTTTGATTGATTAAAAAAAAAGGAAGATGCTAAAGAAAAAAGCAATAAAGCAAAAACATTCTCTAAAAAAAAGGAGGAAGAAGATAAAAAGGAAAAAAAAAAGAAAAAAAAAAGGATAAAAAAAATTGATTATATGATTATAGATCCGGAAAAAAATTATTTCGCATTTATTCTCTTAAGGGAAAGTAGTGCTAATATTTTTTTTTTTTTAAAAAATCTGGATCTTTTGGAGATGTATCACTTTGATTTAAGAGTTTGCCCCAGGTTATAGATTTAATTGTGTAGTATTCAAATGGTTGTTGATATTACGGTATCTCTCCAATTTATTACGATGCTGCAAATTAAATAGTTCAGGGGCGTTATTCCGACGAAGCAGCAGAAGTAGTGTATATACAGATGTACACACAGTTCACTGCCATGACGACAAAGCAGCAGAAGTAGTAGTATGTATACAGACATACACACAGTTCACTGCTATATCTTGTTAATACCGAGTGATCACAAAGTCGAGTCTCGATTTCTTAAATAATCAGTTCAAGGACTGATTGGTGGTCATCCACCGTTGTGCTGAAAAGCAACACTTTTTTATGTTTTTGACATGGCCTAAAATATACCGTGTGGTCGCAAGTTCGAGTCCCGGTATCCCAAAAGACTCAATAAACTCAATATCGGTCGATCCTAAAAATGGGTCTAGTTGGATGCTCAGATTAAGTTCAAGGGCTACTAGTGTCCACTCTTCAATCCCAAGAAAGGTCTTTCATCCGAAGATGAGATTTCGAGTGAGGGGGCGTGTCAAATATTGTGTGTTTGCTATGTGTATGTATACACGGTTTATGTGTATATCTAAACTGAGTTTTGTGCGTGTGGTGCTGCTGCCTCCAAGTCTTTACTAGCCTACCATATTTGACGGCTGCGGCTGCCTCCATCCGCAATAAAAGCCAATGCTAGAACCTCACCATGCAAGGCAGGTAAATTAAGGTATACTTGAGCTAGACACTATGTCCAAAACCCGTAACAATGGAGGAATAAATTGACATTGGAGGAATATATTGAAAGCTGCTAATGTTAAGTTCAAATGACATCATAAAACAGTATCCACAACCACAATAGCAACAGACTTGCCAAATAATGTCGGCCAGAAGAATTCTGCCACAGGTGCCGCACTCCACTTGCCGCAAACTTCCTCCCCTTCCTCGATTCATGCAGCAAAAGGAGCAACCGGTCAAGATCAGTCGGTTGTAGCCTATGGGTGCGGAAGTTGTTACATCCACAACTGAACAGCGTCAGTGACTAAAAAGAAGGATGTCTGCGGATCATTAAAAGTTCAGACAGACAAAAAGAAGATCGATGCAAGAAAAAAATAAGCTTGAAAAGATTATAAAAAAGGGAATTAGCCTTAGTATTTTCATTTCTTGGTTTTATCATGATTGAACTTTTTGGTGTTTATTTGATAATTAGATGACAGAAAAAATATTGGCTGAACTTGGGTATCAGTGAATCGAGTACTTTTAGCATTATAAAATGAGGAAGCAGTTAATTATTATTCTTTTCTGACATTGCTCCTGGAAATATTTTTCTGACTGTCGATTTCTTTTTTCTGAACTTTGGTGTTAATTATTATTACCTTTGTTTTTTCTACAAGTTATTTGGCTATGCTGCAAACAAGATTATGGTTATTTCTTTGGCTTTTCTACTCTGGAATGAGGACATTATAATATCTTGTAAAAGAATTTAAAATTAAAATCTTGTTTATCCAAAAATGAGTTGTGTTAGCGGAGAAGATAGTCTAATGGCGACTTCAAAACTTGGTGCCTGGGGAGGGAGAGGACTCTCTTTAGCAAATCCGGCTCAGAAAAAATAATTCATGATATTCAGTACCAGAACTTTGTGACTTATTTCCAAAATGCATCCCCTTGGTTCTGGGAAAAATCAATTTGGTATCATTAGTTTCAGAAATTGCAAAACGCAACCCCTAACTTAAATTGGCGGGTCAGATCACAACCTTTTGACAAGATTCCGTTAATTTACAACGTTAACGTCAAATACTAAGGGCAAAAATGACATTTACAATTTTTAATAAGAATAACGTGTTCCAGTCCAGAACTCCAAGATTCAGAGGTTTCGCCTTAACTTTTTCTCCTTTATCCAGAAATCTTGGCAATTTTGACATGTACTTAACAAGCTCCTCTTTCTGAAGTCTAGGTGTCTTGATCACGCCTCTCTTTACTTCTGAGTGAAGGTCACTATAAGATACACTACCTTTACCTTTCCTGAACTTGTTCTGCAACTCGGTACTACTACTCCCACTGGATGAGCAAGGACTATCCATCACTTAATATCTTTTTACCACTTTGGATATCTATTACTCCGTCTGCTAGTTAAATGAATATGGCTTCCACCTGTAGCAGAGATGTAAAGGGTAAAAGCAGTTTAAGGTTACACAAAAGGAATGAATGGAATTTAGCAAAAAAAAAAAGGAATGAATGGAGATACGAACAAGCAGGTCCACACATACAAAATTCTTTTGTTTCACATTTCGAGTATCAACAAAATCGTAAGAACCTGAAGGACAGTATTACAACTCTCATAGCATACATCTATAAGCATAACTTTAAGAAGCAACAGCATGGTTCATTTTTTTAGGTTCAGAAACAAGCATTCCTCTTGCATTGCTAAGCTTCTCACACTTTTTTCTCCGATAAATTGTAGATTAATTGCTCAGGTAAACAAGTAGTTAAATCAGATAACTCAGGCAAAGGGACCATATACATTCTTATGAAATACAGGTAGTTTTTCTTTATTTGTGACAATTTTCTTATTGGCCACATCTCAAAAACAGAGCCGCATAGAGTATTCTCTCTACTACAAGACAGACTACAGCTAGCAAAAATAATTAGCAAATCACCAAAAAATGGCTCCGACTTGTGAAGGCCTAAAATTGTTGTCGCTGGCATGATAATGAAGTCTCGAAGATTAGAATGTATGTTCTCAAAGAAAACAAAGGGCAAAAGAAAAAAGTGAAGAAAAGAAAAAGGCAGATCCTTGAAAAAACGACATCTGTCACAAGAAAAAAATCGCCGACCGGCATTTGCATCAGTCCACGCAGTTTTCGCAACGACCAAATTACCACAAACACATCTCTCAGCCATCGATTATTTAAGCTGGAAAGAAAATGGAGAAGATGAAGAAGACAAAATTAGATGAATGAAGAAGAAGACCAATTACTTTTGGGAGTAAATATTCATTTTCTGGTAATGTCATTTTTGCCCTTAATGTATTTGACGTTAACGTTGTAAATTAACGGAATCTTGTCAAAAGGTTGTGATCTGACCCGCCAATTTAAGTTGGGGGTTGCGTTTTGCAATTTCTAAAACTAATGACACCAAATTGAATTTTCCCAGAACCAAGGGGATGCATTTTGGAAATAAGTCGAACTTTGTACATGAGTAGATAGCTTCAGTTATGACCCTGGCTTGAACATTGGGTTCTTGTTAGTTGTGGCCCAAGTTGAATTTCACGGCCATGCATTGCATATTAGCATACCATAGATGATGAAGACTGAAGTTTCATAGCTACAACTTAGCCTATACGTCTGGATCATTTTAAAAGTACACCGACTGTTATAACCAAATCTTTTGAGAGGCTGTACTTGCGATCATATCCCCGAAAGGTCGAAAATTCAAATATCAATCAAGAGCTGCCACCTACTATTCCCAAGATGACTACATTCGCTAATCACAAAATGTTTTTTATAATCTACGACATTGGAGATGTGTATTATGCGAACCAACCGTCGTGCATACTTTTTCACCATCTTACCCATACTCTTAACATTTTCATTGCCTCGTCGTAACTGTTCTTAGGATGTTGCCTTTAAATTGTTCAGGTTTTGTTGCTACCAAATTCCTTTAACAACGATTTATGTCCTTAACAACGATTTTTGGACATATGGCGGGTGTATAACCTGCGCCTTCAAAAAACAACCAAAAGAAGATGATCTCTTATAAAGGAATCAGCTTAAAGTACGCTTCTAAGAAAGCTAGAGTAAGAAGCTTTTTTTTTACTCACGAAAATTACTCAGCATCCCACATCCAGCCTCATTCACTCATTGTAATTGAGAGATCAGCTCAAGGTATGTTTTTATCTATCAAGCAGTGAGGTGAAAAGATTCTTGGATTCTCCAGAAAGCAGGGGCATTATACACACAAGGTAGACAACAATACGTAACTCAAGCAAGACTGCTACATCTCAACCTCTCATGTTGTGTTTGGTTGGGGAGATTGGATTGGAATGGAATGGAATGAACAAAATTACAAGGAAATAATGTAAGACAAAAGAGAAGATTTTGTAAAAAAATGAGTGAGTGCAAATTTCTTATGATAAGATTTGAAAATAAAATGAGCATGATGGAAAATGGGGCATTCATTCTCAAAATAGTGGGTTTGAACTCTAATGTAGGTGGTTAGGAATGGACTGGACTAGATGGTTAGGAATGGAATGGAGGGAGGAATGAAAAGTTTAAACTTTTACCCATTTTATAGTTCAAATTTCATTTCATTCCATCTCATTTTATTCATGCCAACCAAACACAACATCAGTGTGAGCCTGAAATAAATCTACCATGCATGTATGTCCTTGAATATAGAATGAAAACAATATTCTTCCGATTTGATACTACAACCACGGTCGATGTCCAAAAAGACAGAAATGCAACTATCAAAGTCAATGCTATCACTTCCTTGCTGTAGAACCTCTCCATGACAATTGACAAGCAGGTAAAATTAAGGTATATTAGCTAAGCACTATATCCCAAACCCGGAACAATGGAGGAATATATTGAAAGCTGCGCCAAGGCTAAGTTCAAATCACATCATAAAACTGAATATCCACAGCCACAATAGCAACCGACTACTTAAACCCTTACAAGTTTGACATTTAAAACCATTGAATAAAATGGTGACAAAATACTAGGAATCCAATATACTAAATTAAAAACTTTGCCCTTCCAGATAGTTTTTGTAAGAAAATGTTTTGTGGATCTGGTAGTGGGCTTATCACTTGGCCATCATCACCTTAACAAATTCTTCATAGTTGATCTGTCCATCGCCATCAACATCAGCTTCTCGAATCATCTCATCAACTTCTTCGTCAGTCAGCTTCTCCCCAAGGTTGGTCATAACATGGCGCAGCTCAGCAGCAGAAATGAAGCCATTTTGATCCTTGTCAAACACTCGGAACGCCTCCTTAAGCTCTTCCTCAGAATCAGTGTCCTTCATCTTTCTCGCCATAAGGTTTAGGAACTCAGGGAAGTCAATGGTTCCATTACCATCAGCATCCACTTCATTTATCATATCCTGAAGTTCAGCTTCAGTAGGGTTCTGTCCTAGCGACCTCATGACAGTCCCAAGCTCCTTGGTAGTAATGCAACCTGCAATTTTTCAAGTGAAATTTAGAGTTATATATATATATATATAATTATTCAGCAAAAAAGATACTGACTCAAGGTTTTATCAGAACAGCAGAAATGGGAAAAAAACAACCAGGTCAAGCAATATAAATGAACTTGCAAGCGGTAAAAAACAACCAGGTCAAGCAATATAAATGAACTTGCAAGCAAACCATTATAAGAATGATATTAATGCCTTCCTCAATTCGCAAACATCCAATAAACTGAAAAACTGCCCCCATATAGCAAATATACAGGTTAGTCAAGATTCCTATCCCAAAATAGAACATTGGCCGCACAAATTAAACTGACAAGTTTCAATCAATACACTTTAGCTAAAACAGAATTTTAAAATATCAGTGAATATCTTTTAAGCAGGAGCTAGAAAGTCATGGTTTTCCATTTACCTAATAAAGGCACAATTACAAAACAGGAGTATAATGACTTGTCAAAAATGTCAATCAAATCACTAGAACTGTTATTACTTTCTACAATAGTTCATCAATAAACTTCTTTAACACAGAATCCGATCCTCTTCAAGTCTACAATATTCCTGGTCTGTATCATGTGAAGTAACACCACCATATTTTCACATAATCACAGTAATCAACTTGTCCATATCAAGTTAAAAACAAATACAATTCTATTACACTGCTAATAAATAAATAGACAAACATAACAGGAGAGCTCTAGATCAAATCTCAACCAAAGTTAGAGATTTGACAAAACATTTTAGCCTTCTTAAAACATGATGCTATTAGATAGATATACATTATTACCAACCTACGACGAGATCTCTACATATGCAAACCACAAAACAAGCCTTCTTGCACCAATCAATACATTCAAATAGCATTTTACAATACAAACAACAACAATCACTGAATGTAAACCTAAGACCTACAATATAGAGAATCGAACACACAATCTAAATGACTGAAGCACTTAAGCTCGCAAATAATCATCATCATTATGTAATCCACAATATTATCAATCTAAAATCACTGAAAATAAACCTAAAGACCTAAAATATAGAGAATCTAAACATGACCTAAAACATTTAAACAAGCAATTATTCATCATGTAAACGACAAAAAAATCTAACTAAAATCACTAAAACGACATATACATATATATACAGAAAAACATGTATACATCAATCTCATCCAAAATCTAGCAAAACAAATGCAAAGCTCAAACTGAATTCGCAAAAATGACCTATACGTACATGAACATATATATACATCAAGTAAAAGCCTCTATCCAGTACTAAAAAGGTGTAAAAATCATACTAAACCCACAAAAAAGACATATCAATACATAAAAATATATACAGGTCAGACATAAGCCTACATCAAGCACAAATTTCCACAAAACTCAAATTAAATTCACAAAAAAGACATAAACAAACATACAAATACAAGCAAATCGAATTTAAGCATACATCCGTTACAAAAACACAAAAAAAAAAAAACAAGTACGATAAAAAAACACCAGATCTGAGCATACAAAACGATAGAAATGAAAGTAATCTAACCATCGCCGTCCTTATCGAACAGGCTGAACGCTTCCTTGAACTCGGAGATCTGATCGTCGGTGAGTTGATCGGCCATCGGAATAAAAGATTGACTCGGAAAAGGATAGTTTGTTATGTAGAAAAACAACAATAATAATAATAATACGTATAGGCGTGTATGTATGTATATCAGCGAAATGTGGGGTAGTAAAAACAGAGGGAGAACAGTAAAAGTAGGGTAGGTCCTACTCAGTAATTTTGCACGGACACGCTTAATTTAATTTTTCACTAATTTTCTATTTTTAATTCTTCTCCCTCCCGTCTTCACCGCTTTGCCCCTCTTTTCCTTTCCTATTTATTTTTCATATTCTCTCCTATTATAATATACATAATTTTTTCTTATGAGAAGAAAAATTATACAACATAAATGTGTTCGGAGTGAAATTTTTCGAATTACTCCCTCCGTCCCACTTATTTTGTCCACCAATCAAAATCCACGTTTTTACCAATTTACTATATTTTTTGTTTAGTTTCCATAACTAAGCTTAAATAATACTATAATTATAAACTTTTAACATATTTAGAGCTTTATTTACCTTTATTAAGGAAAGTGGACAAATGTTACGGGACAACAAAAATTGGAAATGTGGCCAAAATAAATGGGACGGAGGGAGTATCATTTTCACTTGACGAGCCTGAAAATTTGCACTCTTTAGTTCCAAATAATAACTTATTGTTTTTTTAGATCATGCACACTTTATTTATAAAAATCTCTCATTATCTAATTAATTCATTATTTTTGAAAAATTTTTAAAAAATTACACTTCACTTGTGCATTCTTTATACTCTTTTCATGGTTATTTAATTCATTACTAAAATATTCTACGATGATTTAAATTACAATTGATATTAAACGTATACTTTGTAAAACATATTAAATTAGATTATTTTTTTTGTCCAATATACGTTTATTAAGAATATCTTTGATTTATGGAAAGATAATTCTAACGATAAATTATAATCGTGAAAAAAAATTTCTATATATATTATTATATTAAAAGATATATATTTTTGGATAGATCTTGCATTGTGAAGTATCACTCACTCGTACAATTGAGATATACAGCCTTTTCGAAGAGATATTTAACAATTTGGTGCAATCATGACGAACACATGTACCTGATTTGTCATAACGCATTTCAGAAGTCGATCATAACTGCGATACCATGTTGACCATCATCAATGAATCATTATTATTAATCTCGCAGATCTACGATCGCGGACAATAAACACACCAAACTATTACAAGAAGAAAACAAAATAAACTCTCTTAAGGAGAGACAAACAAACCCAAAATAAGGGTAGAAAAACCCAATTATTGTTTAAAACTACTCTCATAAGAAGAGAAATTTATTAACTAACAATGAAAATTGAAGGAAAATAGTAAAAGGGGCTTATCACCAACCAAAAAGGTTGATAATAGCCGTTAAATCATAGTTTTCAGGCCTTTTTAGAGGAGAAAAATAAATGGGAGATGGGAGAGACTTTCTGTTTGATTATTTAACTTCTTTTCTACTCCCAGCAGAATCATTTGAATCCGAAACATGATTATCACTCTTTCCAAAAATACATCCCATAGGCACTTCCAATCCATTAGCAATCCTTTGACTTCCCTCATGAAGTGAAATAGGTCTCCCTATATAGTTTTCAACCTCACTTGAAACTTTACGAAGCTGCAATTCGTACATTGTGTTTAAATCAAATTATGCTTTTAATATAATCATATATACATTCATTCAAATAATAATAAAACAAATAAAAACATTACAAAGCCTGATTTTTTAGGTTGATCTTTAGATGTCATTGCTTTAAATCTATCAAAAAGATCAAAGTTTTGAATAAACAAACCTCTTCTTTCAATTGAGCATTCTCTGCACGCAAGTTTTGCTTGTTGATGCAAGGAATGGGGCCTCTACAAGATAGGCACTTCTTATACTCAAGGGCTTCTTTCATGGCATTGTTTTCATGTCGAATCCTGTCGTTCTCAGCACGTAGAGCAATGATTTTTGCTTTTTCTTGTTGTGCCTAAAACATTAATGTAATCAACACTAAATCGAAAAACAAAAAAAAATTGAATGAATATTTGTAAATGAACCTTCAATTGCGTTCTCCTGTTTTGAAACCAAAACTGAACCTGTTGACGAGACAAGCCCAGCTCTCTACTTAATTGCCTTTTCACATCCTCATATGGATGAGTGCATTCATTAAACACCCTTCAAACAAAAACATTAAAATAAATAATTTAGTAAAACATATATACCTCACTAATTATAATCATCTAATTAAATTTGTATTTTTCACAAGTTTGTTAATAGTACCTTTCAAGCCTTTGTATTTGTTCATCAGTATGTTTTTGGCTCTGATAACTCCTCCTAGGATTTTGGGAAGCATCGCCAGAGCCATCAACCTCATCTCTACTAGCATCCATGTCTGCAACCACGGTTGTGCACTACTTACTTGACCAACTCTCTATTTATAGTTATGATCAACATTTAAGAATACAATGATATGAAATATTCATCAAATAATAAGATTTTATACGATATTGTATCCTTGAAATATAGATTTATCAAATACATTAATATCCAGATTATATATACATTAAGATATTATTAATATACAATTGTTTTCAGATATATTATACTATCAATTCTACATGACACCATATTATTAATTTATATATTTTATCAGATTTATTAGTATAACAAATTTTATCCGATACTATTATCCCTTATATTTGGATTTATTAAGATATTAAATATGATTGTAATTCAACATCCACTTTTCAGAAGAAAAAAAAAGTAAAATGAACAAGTATGCGTATACAATGATTTTTTTACGAATTTTTTATATTTAATGTACAAATTTGTTAGTTTACTAATTGATATTGTGATATACTTTTTGTTATGAATTGTATTGTTCTTGATGATAATTCAAAACACCTAAAACATTTTTTGTAAAGTAAATTTGTAATTGCTCAACGGATAAGTCTTTTTGTAACATGCACTAAGAGACTCAATGGATAAGCTATCAGTTGATAGATTTTATAAGTCATGTTGACTATCAACGGATATGCAGAATATGTTAGCTAATTGTAAATATGGTGTGCTTTATAATTCTGCATAAGTGAAAATGATACTTCAATGTATAAACAATCTACATCAACGGATAAGACTCATCGACGGATAACAAAGCAATCAACCCTGATATGGGCTAAAAACAAACCCTAAAGACATAATTAATGTTGCATTAATTAGACCCACCTTGGTCCAAACACGAAGCCCCTTAATGAGGCCCAAAACCCTAATTCAGTATTAAATTCGTAATTAATATTGAGGGTGATTGACAGCTTGCAAATAAGAGTCAGACAAGGATACAATATCTTTATGAGTAACCTCCAAGGCACCTACTTCAACATGGAAACAGACTCCTACAAGGCATGAGTCTAGAAGCTTCATCAAGGAGGTGGCTTGTCCATCAAGTCTCCTGACCCTATTACGATTCTAAGGCTCCCAAAGCCTATATAAGGGCCTGACCCATCATTCTCAGAACTACGTTTTTGGCTTGATTCTCAACTCTGAGATATGTAGGCATCTTGTGAGGACCCGAATTAAGTCACGAAACACAAGCGCAGCCATTAAAGCTCGAACCTCACCAACCCTAGTATTAAATATGCATGAACCCTAGCCGCAATTCGATAACCTAATTTTTATTCCACAACATGTGGCGCCATCTATGGGAAGACAACATCAACCATGGTTCAAACACGAAGGACACCAGTCTCAACCGAGGCTACCACCGTCACCTCTGTTCCACCCGTCATCACTGAACAAGGGTATGCACCCCCCATCAACGGAGACAACCACTCAACCTCAGGTTTCTCAACCTGTAGGGACGACTCCCCATGCTGAGAGAACTCTACCCGTGGTTGTCCATCCAAACCAGGAGACTAACCCTCTTTAAATGGTGGTCTCTCCCCTTACTAATCGTTCACTACCTTCGGAGGTACAAATCTCCACCATAGATATTCTTAGAAGCACGAATTCGGCATATGGGTTGCCTAACTACCCCCCAAATACTCGAGGTCTTGGACCAAGCGACCATGCCCTACAGATACATGAGCCGTATCACCCTCCTTACATTAGAGGCCTGGGCCCTGATCAAAGATATTATGACTACTCTGTTCCTTATACTAATGATTCTTCATCTGAGGATTACGATCGTGATCAAGCCCCAAGGAGGCGACATCCAAGCAAGGAGCCTATAAGACGTACTCGACGAATCCATGATGGACCCCCAATGAAAGCTACTGAGAGAAACAAGGCTCATGAGGCCGAGATTCAAAAGCTGAAGGAAGACATAGCAAGAGAGCAAGCAAGACAGAATCAGAGTCAAAATCAGAATCGGCCTCCTCCAACTTCAGGAGAAATTCCTTTTATTGATTTAGAAAGGCCTTCAAGGAGGCAGAGAAGGGATGATGCCCCAACTGGAGGAGCTGCTAGGGTAGAGACCCCCAGGGGGTGATCCAAAGGACTTGATGCCACTTGGACACCCTGACGATCCCACACCCCCGTTCACTAAGGAGGTGATGAATGCTCATGTCTCAAAGAAGTTTAAGATGCCTACAATAAAGGCGTATGATGGAACGGGCGATCCCTCAAACCATGTGAGGACGTTCTCAAATGCACTGCTGTTGCAGCCCGCTAGCGACGCTCTCAAGTGTAGGGCATTCCCTCAAACCCTGGCAAGCATGGCTTAAAGATGGTATAGCCGATTGCCCACAAACTCGATTGGCTCTTTCAAGGAATTGAGCACGACTTTTATTAACCAATTTGTTAGTGGCAAATTCCATGAAAAAAGCTCTGCATATCTTATGCAAGTGAAACAAGGAAAGAATGAGAACCTAAGGGATTACCTCAAGTGCTTCACCAAGGAGACGCTGAACGTTCCTGATCTGGAAAATAAAGTAGCTATGATAGCCTTGGAGAATGGGACAACCAACACCTTCTTTCAGATGTCATTGGCAAAGCATCCTCTTGAGAGCATGACCGAGCTCCAAAAAAGGGCGAGCAAATACATAAAGGCTGAGGAAAACATGAGGAAAACAGAGGTCTCTACCGAAAGTGGTGGAAACGAAAACTCCAAAAAGCGAAAGACAGAGCAGGAGTATTATGCTAGGGACAAATATCCCCGAACTAGCAAGGACTCCGACTCTGCTCTAGGACTGAGGTTCGCTGATTATGCAAGATTGAACACCCCCAGGAGTCGAATTCTGCTGGACATTGAAAAGGATAAGGAATTTTGATGGCCGAAGCCACTTAGGGGTAATCCCGCAAAGAGAAACAAGAATCAGTATTGCAGATTCCACAAGGATGTGGGGCATGACACTGATGATTGCAAATAACTCAAAGATGAGATCGAGTTCTTGATCCGTAGAGGGAAACTAAGCCACTTCACTAAGGATAAAGACCGTGGTAATCAGAGAAGAGAGTATGATAGGAACAAAGATGATCGAGATCACAACCCACAGCCCCGAGGGCTAGTAATCAACATGATCTCAGGAGGCCCAACCGTGGCCGAGACAACAAAGAATTCTCGAAAGGCTTATGCCAGAGAAGTAATGCACACTATTGGTGAAACACCAAAACGTGCAAAAACTGAGGTAGAAATCAGGTTCGATGATTCAGACCCGAACGGGTGAAGTTCCCCCATGACGACCCGCTGGTCATAACTCCCGTGATTGGAAATTTAGAGGTGAAGCGAGTCTTGATAGACAATGGAGCTTCTGTGGATATCTTGTTTCATGACGCATTTATAAAGATGGGGTATAAGAATCTCAGTTAACCCCCTCCAACACGCCCATATACGGGTTTAATAGAGTAGAATCTGAAGTTGTGAGAACTATTCAGTTGTCCGTCACCATCGGACAGAAGCCAATAGAGGCCACTCAGATGCTGAACTTTTTGGTTATCAAAGCATCTTTTACTTACAATGCCATCCTTGGGAGGACTGGACTTCATGCTTTTAAGGCTGTGGCCTCAACATATCACATGAAATTCAAGTTTCCAACCAGAAATGGTGTAGGAGAACAAAAAGGTGTCCAAAAAATGGCTAGGATCTGTTATGTAGCCGCGTTAAGGCCTGATGGATTCAGGGGCAGGTCCTTCCAATTGAAGACATGGATGTCCATAGTGATAAGGAACAACAAGAAAGGCTAGCAGAGGATATCACACATAAGCCTCGGATAGCCATTAAGGCTAAGGCGTTAACTGACTTCATGGTTGAATGTACCATTGGCAACCAAGAAGTCAGGGGGCAGCAGATAGTACCCCAAGCAGAAAGTGAACTTCATAATAAGAATGAGGACACCAGAAGGAGTAGAGGGTGATCTATTTTGATGGAGCATCAAAAACAAAATCAAGTGGTGCTGGCCTAGTCTTGCAAAGCCCCGATGGGTTCAAATTATCCTATTAGGACTTAGCTTCATATTTATCTAGTAGAAGTAGAAATAAGGTTCATTAAAACCATTGCAGAGCATGTTACTCCGAGTAGGACTATAGTACTCTATGTGAGGGTTGAACCCATTTCAAGTTATTAATGCAAGTTTGTTTTTCATTCATTTATTATGTGATTTTATTTATGTACCAAGCACCTGATGTGTGTAAGTCAAAGAGGACCAAGTACCGAAAATAAAAGAATACACGAATGGAAGCAAACAAATGCATAAATAAAAACCCCGAAGGGTCAAGAGTTAGGTTACAACACAACCAAAAAGTGTTTAAAGTCCTTGAAGGACCCGGGATAAAAGACAAGTTAGTAAATCCACATGTGGCAATCAAAGCCATACAAGACTGTGGAGGCTAAGGACTAGCCACTCTTCAATATTTTCAAAAAGACTTGGATGGAGAGTCTAAGGTAGAAGACCAACAAAGAACCTTGATTTAGTCCTAAGATCAAGGGATATAAGAATATCCTTAAACAAGGATCAAGAAGTTTAAGCAAGCTCTCCTCTCAGGAGTTTAAAAGGCAAGAAGCCCACATGATTGTATTTCTTGAAATCTAAATCGAGGAATCAACCTTGAATCCTTGACCTAGAATCAAGAAAAACAAGAGACAAAGATGGAACCAAGAAAAACGTTGAAGTTCTGATGGACCACCCGTTGAAGAAACATATTGCATAGTCCGAAAGCCAGTTGAAGGCTAATCAAGTGGGCAATTGAGTTAGGAGATTTTGACATCACATATAAGCCTCGGATGGCCATCAAGGCTCGGGCATTAACTGACTTCGTGGTTGAATATATCGTTAACAACCAAGAAGTCGGGGGGCAAGAGGTATTAATCTAAGAAGGTCAAGAACTAGAAAACAAGAATGAAGATGAAAACATGACCCTGAAAGAATATTGGGTGCTCTATTTTGACGGAGCGTCAAAAACAAAATCAAGAAGATTAGCTCAACATAATATTTAAGGCTTGATGGCCAAGACTAAGGATTGACTCTTATGGAAAATACATTCTAAGACTAAGGATTGAAGCCTTGAACTTCAAATCTCAACACAATATTCAAGCCTTGATGGCCAACAAGGCTGTCTGTCTCCAATCGAGCTTATCGTTTGAATTCAAGACCTTGAATTAAGAGCCATCAGTCAAATTGAAACCTAAGCAAGGTTCTATGAGTATAGAAGAAGGTTGGAAACCTAGAATCAAGATAAAGGGTTGAAAACCAACCAAGGCACACCCGGCTAGAATCATGATAAAGGGTTGAAAACCAACCAAGGCACATCCGGCCTGAGGTCAAGCGCTAAGGAGCAAGCGAACTTCCTGAACGATCAACCGAGAAGTAAGACCTCCTCTATGTGAAACGAGGGGGAGGCAAGAACTAAAGAACATCATCATAAGTTATACATCTTAGAATGAGAGTCAAGAATTGATGATAACCTTAAAACCAAGAATTCATCAAACAAGTTAAAGCCCGGAAGGTCACGAGGATTAAGAAACAAGTCATTTGAATTCAAGGTTCACGAAACCATTCAAGGCATAGCAAACACCTCCTATTGACCTGAAACCTCATGTTGGTGGTCCAGAACAACCCCAACCTTATAGATATTTTATGGTTGATTAAGAATACTTATTAGAAAAACTAATAAGAAAGGTTGATACCTCAAATTAGAAATTGAAAAATCAACTTGGGATCCTGGGTCTTTGATCCAAAACACCAACATTGAACATGTGAAAATCAACCTCGAATCCTAGGATGAAAAACACGAGATATTAGCCATGAAGGCCAAGATTAGCTATGAAGGCCAAACTTGAGGGGGTCATGAACCTCCAATCAAGATCCAAAGGTTGAAACTTCAAGTTAAAACTTGAAAACCAATCTGAAATATTGGATCCTCGATCTAGAACACCAACGTTGAACATCTGAACACCAGCGTTGAACACTTGAACATCAACCCTGAAATGGAGATTGAAAATCTCCCCGGGAAAGACGAAAACTATTTAATATAGGTGGAAAGAATCGTTATAACTCTTATAATTCTGGAAAAGAAACGAGAGATATAAACGAATATTCGACAAGAAACAACATATGGACAATCAACTGAGCTTTGAAAGCTAATTATGCTTAAGAAAGCCAAATCAAGGACTTGGTCCTAAAAAAAGGATTAAGGATACTAATCAAAATATTAGTTGTGCCCTAAGCTAAAGTCAAGATTGCTTGATCTTCGGCGTTTAAATATCGATGTTTGAATACTGACATTGAGGTCCAAATATCGATGATTATCGGCTGACGTTGAGGTTCAAGGACCAAGCATTAGCCGACCGATGCCTCGAAGGCGGCCCGAGCCGACCGAGCATCGACCGACCAAGGCTCCAAGGAAGGCTTTAGCCGACTGAGGCAAGTTAGCCGACCAACGAATGGCCAACCGAGGCTCCGGAGAAGTTCCAACCAATTTTTGTCAACCGACCGAGGCCCCCAAGGATCTCCAGCCGACCGTCGTTAGCTGACCGGGGCTCCCAAGGATCTCCAGTCGACCGTCGTTAGTCGACCGAGGCCCCCAAGGAGCTCCAGCCGACGACCGAGCATAGTCGACCGAGCAGCACAAGGGAAGCTTCAGCCGACCATGTGTCCCGAGGAGCTCCAGCTGACCAGGTGTCCCGAGGAGCTCCATCCGACCGAGCTACAGCCGACCGAGCTACGGCTGACCAGGCGTCCCGAGGAGCTCCAGCAGACCGAGCTACGACCGACCAGGCATCCCGAGGAGCTCCAACCGACCGAGCTACGGCCGAACAGGCATCCTGGAGGAGATCCTCGGGACACCTTACTTGACCAACTACTTACCAACTCTCTATTTATAGTTATGATCAACATTTAAAAATACAATGATATGAAATATTCATCAAATAATAAGATTTTATATGATAATGTATCCTTGAAATATAGATTTATCAAATACATTAATATCCAGATTATATATACATTAAGATATTATTAATATACAATTGTTTTCAGATATATTATACTATCAATTCTACATTACACCATATTAATAATTTATATATTTTATCAGATTTATTAGTATAACAAAATTTTTCCGATACTATTATCCCTTATATTTGGATTTATTAAGATATTGGATATGATTGTAATTTTTAACATCCACTTTTTAGAAAAAAAGTAAAATGAACAAGTATGCGTATACAATGATTTTTTTACGAATTTTTTATCTTTAATGTGCAAATTTGTTAGTTTACTAGTTGATATTGTGATATACTTTTTGTTATGAATTATAATGTTCTTGGTGATAATTCAAAAGACCTAAAACATTTTTTGTAAAGTAAATTTGTAACTGCTCAACGGATGGCATGTACATCAGCATCCGTTGAAGAGGAAACTTATCAACGGAGAAGTATTTTTGTAACATGTACTAAGAGACTCAACGGATAAGCTATCAGTTGAGAGTTTAGTTTATAGATTTTATAAGTCATGTTGACTATTAACGGATATGCAAAATAGGTTACTTAATTGTAAATAGGGTGTGCTTTATAATTCTGCATAAGTGAAAATGATACTTCAATGTATAAACAATCTACATCAACGGATAAGACTCATCGACGGATAACAAAGCAATGAACCCTGATATGGGCTAAAAATATAAGCCCTAAAGACACAATTATTGTTGCATTAATTAGACCCAGCTTGGTCCAAACACTAATCCCCTTGATGAGGCCCAAAACCCTAATTCAGTATTAAATTCGTAATTAATATTGAGGATGATTGACAGCTTGCAAATAAGAGTCAGACAAGGATACAATATCTTTATGAGTAACCTCCAAGGCACCTACTTCAACATGGAAACAGACTCCTACAAGGCAGGAGTTTAGAATCTTCCTCAAGGAGGTGGCTTGTCCATCAAGTCTCCTAACCCTATTACGATTCTAAGGCTCCCAAAGCCTATATAAGGGCCTGACCCCTCATTCTTAGAACTACGTTTTTGACTTGAAAATCAACTCTGAGATACGTAGGCATCTTGTGAGGACCCGAATTAAGTGCCATTAAAGCTTGAAGCTCACCAACCCTAGCATTAAATACGCACGAACCCTAGCCGCAATTCGATAACCTAATTTTTATTTCACAACAAACCCTCAACGGATAATCACATCAACGAACAATATCTCATTCTTAGCAGTTGACAGTGACATGACATGACTTACAAATCACATGGGTTGACAGAATCTTAAAGTACATGGAAACCATAAAATGGAGACCTCAAATAATAAGCAACATTCATTTTCTATACAAGTAAATTGGATGATATTTTCAAAGTAAATTTTATCCAAGTCAATTATCCAATTTACCCACATGAAGACAAGGAGTGATGAAGCACACTTGCTGGACTTAGAATAATGTAAAATTTTGTCTCTAGTAGGTGTTGTAAAACTTGGCTATATAACAAAGTGTAACATTTGCTTTGTATCTAAGAAACACAAGTGCATTTGGTAGAATAGTTAGGCTTTCTTGTAAAAAAAAAATACTGAAACTGCAGTTGTGTTTTCAAACACAGATTATTTCTTCAATATATATATCATAGGTATAATGTAGAGAGTACTTTATATTTGGATTGTTAAGATTTTTTAATTATATTTTATTATTTTCCTATTTTTAGGTTTACCAATTTTATTTATATTATATTGGATCATTAATTAGTGATATGTAATACAAGGTTCACTAATATTTTTTATATTATTCAAATTAGTGAAATAATATCAAATGTTAGTCTTTAAGATATATGAATTAATGTAGAGAGTACTTTATATTTTGATTGTTAATATTTTTTAATTGTAATTTATTATATTCCTATTTTTAGGTTTACCGATTTTATTTACATTATATTGGATCATTAATTAGTGAAGTGTGATTCATGGTTCATTTAAATTTTTTATATTATTCAAATCAGTGAAATAATATCAAATATCAGTCTTTAGGATATATAATAAATTTTAATTTATTTATCAAGTATTAATTACATGGTACGTTACTAAACCAAATGTAAGTTTATAACTACAAGGTATATAATGATTTATTATTTAGATTGTTGGTGTTCAAATTAAAAATGCTATGAAAGTATGGAACCCAAAAAAATATTTTTGATTTTTTTTTTCAAATGTCATATGTAACATCCCACATCGATTAGAATAATAGTATTTGGGACCTTTATAGATACAAGTCAACAACTAATATATACCAATTTGCTAGCACTTTTGGACTGGCCTATGGTGGGTTGTTGGGTCCGATATGCATTCGATTTGTGGGCTTGGATGCTATATATGGTATTAGAGCCGACTCTCGAAAGCTTGATTCGTCAAATTGTCGAATGTGGGGACACGAAGGCTGGTGGTATTATCCCACAATGGATAGAGTTCCGATGGTGGGGACACAAAGCCAGCCAGCAGTATCCCACAATGGCTAGAGAGGAACAATCTGGACCTATCGTCTATCCGTTCCGGCTTGATGAGGACGTCAAGAGTTTAAGTGGGGGAGTTTGTAACACCTCAGTCCCACATCGAGGAGATTTGGGACTTCTATTCAGTTTATAAGCCAAAGTACTACTACTAATTGCACCACCAAATCATGACCTTTGAAGGGCTTGTGGTGGGCCTGTAGATTACCCAAGTTGGTTGCATTTGGACTAGTATACATCAATTTATTTCGAATTCAGAATCTAAACTCGACCCGATTCTTTAGAAAGGTTTGGGATTTGAACCGCGCTATCACATAGGAATGTCTCCTTACAATTGGTTGTAAAAATAATTAATGAGCCAGACTCCTAGGTTTACACCAACCAAACCAATTAAAATTTTTTATTTTGTCACCTCAACACTGCCATCAATTATATAAATAACATAATGGATAGTATGTAAAATCTAATCAGATTTTAGCGTTAATAATGATGAATCTTTCACTAGCTAAAACAATATATTTATATGGTTATTAATTAATTTTTAAAACTGGAATTCATAATATAGCATAAAACAAAGTAAATGCATGGACCACAACTTCATTTTTTAATCATTGTTTAGTTAAATGTGTTCGAACCTTTTGAATACAAAGAATACATTTCACATATAATTAAGTTTTTTATAAAAAGAATTTTGAATACAGGATCGCAATTAAAATATTTTTGCTCCAAATATTTTGATAGCTAGTTGAATAATAGATCTTTAACTTTCTAAAGCCAAATAAATAATAATTAGATAATTAATTAGTTGATAAGTATGAAAATTACTATTAAATTCAAACAAATTACATTTTATACAAAATGTAGTAGGAATATTATAACAAAATAAGACATAAACAAATAAATATTCATTAAAATTAACTTAATATTTTGTATATAACATTACACATCCATTTTCGTCCAATTCTAAAAGATAATCCACACGAATTATTATGTTGATTCAACACGGTATACACACGGGATCCGTGCATCAATAATTATAATGCCCACATTGAAAACTATAAGCATATTTTTTTTTGAAATAAAAAACTATAAGCATTTAAATATTCGAAATGTCGGCAAATCTCCACTTCTGGATTCATGAGATGCAATTTCTTTCACCATTATGCGAAAAGCAAAAAATTCATATAGCCCTAATTAGAAAAAAAAAGCATCTAGCCCAAAATATTAATGGGTTGCTTTAAGCCCAACAAACCCCTTGACATAATAATTATTTTCATTACTATTTTTACGGTGACAGAAGCCAAATCATGTTCATGATATTAGTATATTTCATACAAAAGAAAATATTTGTGGATTCATCTTATAATAATGTTTTTAATAATCTCTAAAAATTGGTAAACATTACATGTATGTTTAATATAATAAATAAATAAATAAGAAGATTACCCGCAAATGTCATCGAGATGTAGATCTTTTGGAGCAATTTCTTCATTGTTTACTGCAACAAATGTATAATTTTAAACAAAAAGAATATGATAAATGTATATGTGTCCTAATATTTTAAAGAAGATTGCTTACCACCAAAATGAGGATCTTAACCATTATGCAAGGGAAAAAATGTAAAATTACAATATCTAACATAAAATCGCCAACACAACACTCTGCTTTGAGAACGTAATTTTCTTCTTCAATTTGGAATTGTACTATTCCGGTGGTGATAGTGTTATTACGAATGTAATTTAAAGATTATTAAGCAAAGATTCTTATTAAAAATAATACTTAAAAAAGTATTTCGATTGAAAAATAATAAAAAATAAAGATCGGAAGGAAGTTGAAAAAGGACGGTGAAATATGAGATAACATAAGTGGATATTGGTTGGAAAGGGGATATTGGCAGATATAAGGGGGAAGGATTGGCAAAGATATGAGGCGAAACGGTGATTATGGATATATTATGATGTAAGGTGATAAGGGATATAGGATGATATGGGGTGACCGACGGTAGAGATATGCTATAATATAGTGTGAGCCAATGAGAGAAAAATAGAAGCTTTTATTTATAGAGGATATTCGAATGATGAGAAAGATTTTATAAATGGAAGTAGAACGATGTGGATGAAACGAGAAGGTTCGAGAAGAAGAACGATTCCAGAAGCTTCTAGAGGAAGAATGATGCAGATGAATCGAGACGTTTCTATAGGGAAAAAAATAGTAAGAATGTAATATTTTATAAACAAAATTATCTGTCTACCAATTCTATAAGATTCTCGAATACATCAATTTTGACACATGAAAGGCATTTGTTTATCCTATTTGTATTTTGAGGATTGAACTCAACTTAAACAAGATTGTAATATTAAATAGTATATAGACTGTCACAAGGAATCTCATATTGTGTTATCTGTCAGGAGAAAAAGATCAAGGTCAATCTACATGTTAACTTGAATAACTTGTAGAAGGGGGGTTGAATACAAGTTAAGTAATCGTGTCTGATTTTTGCTCGAATTAATAAACAAGAACAATCAAATAAATCAAATTGTTTGTATTAATAAGATCAAATACAAACTCTACCAAAGGTGTACAAATACCTTTAGCAGCGACTCTCAATACAAATCTCTCTCTGTTTGTACTCTCGTATACTTACGATTACAAACCTTATGAACTAACTTTTTTACAATGATATAGAGAGAGTATTTATAATGCTACCTATCAACTAATAACAGAAAGTTAATCTATACATGACAATGTTCTGCCGTCCAGTTGATAGTTTCCATCAATGCTTTGATTCTTTTCTTCATGCACACTTCTTTCCATCTTCTAAATACAAGATCCTAAAGTATAGCACTTTCCAATTCTGCAGCTTCGATACAGTCAGGGTCTGTCATAGTCCCTGGAAACTCATAGTTCGTGACTCCAGTCTCTGATTGAGTACTGTTCACAATTTCTGTAGATCTTGATGAACTGATATCTTCTTAATCAAATGCTAAACCCTTTATAAGATCAGGGTATTACAAGAAGTGTAATGATACTCTATTCTACACATCACAACTCATGAATTTATTCCTAACACTACAGACTTGAGGAATTATTACATTGAAAGAAGTTCAGTCATTTGATCAAGCCTCAGTGAAGTATTCGTTAAGAAGTGGATTCATTTATAGTGACAGAGATTTCAAAGGTGACAGAGACAATACAGAAGAGTTAAAGAGAGAGAGGAGAAAAGAAAAGGAACCAGATTATAAAGTCAAAAGTAAAGAACAACCATTGAAGTTACTCGTCCATGAACTAGACTGTGCATGGAGCGTCAACAGAAAATTCAGTGGTACTTCTTTATTAATTACAGTGGTTCAAGAAAAAGATTTGGCTGCCAAATATTTATATTAATTCTCATTTGATTAATTTAATTAGGTAATTGATTTAATTAATAAATTAATTATCATGTTAATTAAATTAATTTATTTATTAAATTAATTATCATGTTAATTAAATTTGAATTAATGTATTAATCTGAATTGATTTAATTAATTAATGAATTAATCATTATTTGATTAAATGATTTATTGATTAAATTAGTTAATTGATTTTACAAAAGAATTCGGCTGAACAGAATAATCAAACATGTAAAAGGCTGAGGAAATAGAAATAGTTTGATTATTAAACTAATTGATCAGGCAGTTGTGTCATTTGTAATTTGTTTGATTAAAATCAAATGAATGAAAAAGAAATACAAGTGAAATGCAATTTGAATCTATATCTTCTAAATGCCTGCTAGCACTATCTTTTACAATTTACTGATTTTGCCCTCCATCTTTTTCAAATTCTTACTTAGTATTAAACCTATTTTTGTAATTTCACCTAAATGAATCATCCATATCTTAAAATGGATCGACCCTAATCACCAAAACTAATCATAATTATTACATTGCTGGGTAATCAAAACTAATATTGAACTGGGTAATCAAGTCGGGTTAAACCCAAATTATTACCTTGCTCATATTAACATTCAGACACATTATAGTTGATTCTATCCCGTTGATTTTGCTTTTTTGATAGCTGATCTTCAACAACATGTCAAACAATATGGAATATGCAATCGACCAAGCAAATTGGTTAATCCTGCTAACCAAAAGGAACGCCATCGGCTTCGTCTTCGTGCTCTTCGATCTTCCAAAGGTATATAATGGTTCCATTTCTTTGATTATTAACCTTCTTTGATTATTTCGGGTTCATGTTCTTGAGCTCTAGATGAAAATCGGCACACATAGAATAATTTAGCATGGTTACGTACCTTTCAGCCTGAAATCGGCACACTTGAAATGCTTTTGTTTTGTGAAATATAGTTTAACTGTAATTACAAAGATATGGGGTTCAATTATTAGGATTTACTTCAATGGAGTACTCTTAATACAATTATTAATTGGAGTACTGTATATCATCCGAATTGATATGTTCAGTGTTTTAAGTTTACTGCACTAAACTACACATTTAAGAGTTGAACAGTAGTGTGGTATTTTGCTATAGCAAATTCTCACATTTTAAATTAATAAGTATCAATACATTACAACTCATCTAGATAACACATAACAATTGCTAAATATTAAACAAATGAAGTGAGAGCATATACTATTTTTCATAAACATCGTCTCAACCTCTGACAGGGTTTTTTGAAGTACAAAAAAGATTCTTTATAATAGAGAGCACGAGGACAAGTATGGAATATGCTTTGATCCTAAATGTAGAAAACAAAGAAACACAGTAAGCTCAGGATCTATAGTCAGTACAACAACATTTGGTAGGATACGAGCTGCAATCTCAGTTGAATCATAATAAGAACTGGTGGCACATAGAGCCATAATCCCTGCAACAACAATTTAAGGAATTAAACTTAGCGAGGGAAGATGCCCAAACAATAAATAAAAATTGAAAAGTGGCCTTAGAAATTAGGGTATGCTTCAACATGCGCCTCTTGCAGGAGAGAAGGTGTCACGCAGAGCACGTACTGTAAATGCATTTATGAGAACTCTTTTCCATGTCTGCAATTTTCCTAGACTTCATTAGTGACCATTTAGCATATAAAAATCTGTTTCATGACATCACTGACTGCTAAAAACTATGAACAAAGAGAGATATACAGCACTTAAATTGAACATAAAATAACACAATAGTTGGAAATTTGTTAGGGTTAGGAAGAGATAGAATTGCAGCTCTTACTAACCCCGTCATTAAGATGGCTGGCAATATTTCCTAGCAGTATGGTGGTGTTTGTTCTAATAGCTGGTTCTTCATCAACCTGCATTACTAGAATTGATTTGTCTCTCTATGCGCCTTGCAACATAAGCTAGAATTTCAGCTCTTCGTGCATCTAATTCAACCATTTGACCAGCTCTAACAAATACCTTTGTTTTCCCAATTTGAAGTTAAGAACATTAATGAGAAACCTCAGTGTTACTATACAAAAATAAAGCACATTGATGCTAAAATATATTTAGTGCAAAACCTTTTTTTTATACCTGATAGCCCTTTAACCCCATCCTGTCACAAATAGCAACACATGTAGATTTTTCATCCGATCTGCATATAGGGAAATGAATAATTAAACACCTTCTGATAATAATAAGTAAATAGCATATGTGCAACTAAGAAAACTTTAAACCAAGTTATGTCTTAGATGAAAATTCTTAAAAGCAAAAACCATGCATATGTTTTGGAAGCAGTCATAAGCAAGTCTATTTATTGATGTCTCAGCTTCATTTCATCTTAATATAAAAATGAAGTAAAGAGAGGTATGTATGAAGTTGTATACCCATCCAATACATCTGGAGATAACATTCCAAATCGTTTAAGGAATTCAATAAATGATCGCTTTTTCGGATATCCTGTACAGTTGATCCTAATTGCTTCTAAGACACCCTGCCACCAACAGAAGTTATTTTCCAATGCCGGTGAACTATTAACCTTACACTAATTTATTTATTTTCCTAAATTTGATATATATGCTTGATATCATGATGTTATGTTATACAAGATTTATACCGAAAACTAATATTATTGTAACCATTTTTTGGGAGTACTTGCCTCCCAAAGAAGTTCAAAATAGGAACTCTACATTTGTTTTTTATTTGCCTGTACATAGAGCATAGAATGCCATACTTCCATGAGGGAGATTTCAGCTTATTTACTTGCTTAAGATAAGAAAATTTACCTCTCCATTATTTTTGCATCTAAATTGCCTTTTTCAGCGAACCAACAAAATTCTGTTTCTGTTTTATTTAGTTTTTTGGTTTGAGTGAAACATTCAAAGAAATTAGACGTTATTTAATATATTATGTTTGCTGAATAGCTCCAGACAGAAAAATAAATATGATGCCTCATTTTGGCTACATGTGGATTTGGAGTGGAGTAGCAAGTCAACTTGAATTAGATTAATATTATCTTATTCCTGTAGTACTTGTAAACTTGGGATATATAACCAAGTGTAGCAACTCTTTAAAAACCAAGAAAACAGATACATTTGCTTAGGGTTTCTTGAATATCTTTAGAAGCAAAGAGTTGTAAAACAGAAGCTGTGTACATTTGTATCACAGAGTTTTCTTCGAATAAAAGTCTCAGGTGGTACATTTAACCACCTGATTTTTTATGTGTTTGTGAATCATTTCTCATTCAGCAATTATCTCCTTATAGATTTCTGTGGTTTTTATCAGAAATTTATAAATATCAAGAATTGTATTCAGCCCCCCCCCCTTCTACAATTATACAAGTGTGTAATCTGGGAATAACAATTGGTATCAGAGCAAGCTTCTAACATATTTGAAGTTTAAAGATCAACACACTTCCAACATGTCTAAGAAGGATTATGGAGTAAAGATACCAGTTCTTGATAGAGAAAATTACTTTCACTGGAAAGTAAAAATGCATCTACATCTCATGTCTATTGATGAAGGTTTTGTAGATTGCATTGAGAAGGGTCCTCATGTTCCAATGAAGACTGCGTCAAGAGTTGGCCTTGCTGCAGATGCACCAGCACTTACATTCCCAAACCTGTTTCTGAGTGGAGTACTGAAGACGTTGCAGAAGTCCACAAAGATAAAAAGACCATGAATATTCTGTTTAATGGCTTAGAAACAGACATGGTTGACAATGTTATCAACTGTACTACCTCCAAGGAAGTATGGGACATTGTTCAAACCCTTTGTGAAGGTACAGAACAAGTAAGGGAAAACAAGATGCAACTACTGATCCAACAGTATGAGCACTTCCATTTCAAGAATGGAGAGACATTGAATGACACATTTAGTAGATTTCAAAAGCTACTGAATGGCTTGAAACTGTATGGAAGAATCTACCAAGTGAAAGATTCTAATCTCAAATTTCTGAGATCATAGCCCAAAGAGTGGAAGCCAATGACTGTTTCTCTAAGAAACACTCAAGAGTACAAGACATTTACTCTTGAAAGGCTCTATGGAACTTTAAAGACATATGAACTAGAAATGGAGCAGGATGAAGAAATTGAGAAGGCCCAAAAGAAAAGTGGGTCAGTTGCACTTATTGCCAACTTGGAGCAGAAGGAGGAGAAGAGGACTGAAGCTGCTAAATCTACACCAAGCAGGGAGGTTTGTGAAAGTAGAGCAGAATCAAGCAAAAGCAAGGAAAAAGTGTCTGAAGAAATGAGTGTCCTTCAGCATGATGAATTGGATGAGATAGATGAGCATTTAGCCTTTCTATCTAGGAGATTCTCTAAGCTAAAATTCAGAAGAAACTCTGGGGTGGCTAAGCCATTTAACAAGGATTTTTCCACAAGCAACTATGTGGATAAATCCAAAATTAAATGCTACAATTGTGGAATTGCTGGTCACATGATAAATGAATGCAGGAAGCCTAGATCTGAGAACAAGGGAAAGCCAACTGAAACTGTTGACTACAAGAAGAAATATTTTGATCTTCTCAGGCAGAAAGGAAAGGCATTCATGACCCAAGAGTATGACTGGGCTACTGATGGAAATCATTCTGATGATGATGCTGAGTTTGTCAACCTTGCATTGATGGCTGATTCTGAGCAGGAAGCAAGTTCAGCTAGCAATCAGGTATTTTCTACTAATCTCTCTGAGCTCACCAAAGAGGAATGCAATAGTGTTATAGATGAAATGTCTACTGAACTATATCACTTGAGTGTTACTCTTAAATCACTTACTAAAGAGAACAATAGGATTAAAGAGACAAATCTGTTTTTAAGTGATAGAAATGCTGCTCTAGAAATTCAATTTCTAGAATTTAAGAAAATGAGAGTTGATTGCAATGATGCTAAAAGTGAACTTGAAGCTGTGTTAAAAAGAGAACTGATCTTAAGAGACCAGATTGAAAAAGAACAAAGGATAATTGCTAAATTTCAAAGCTGTAGGAATATTTCACAAAACATAATAGAAGTCCAGGGAATAGAATCATTTGTGAAGAATACCTGGACTCAAAAGAAAAGGGAGCTAGAATCTTGCCTTGAGGATCTAGAGACTATTTGTGAATCAATGGATAGTGATCATCCGTTGACAGATGAACCATCAACGGATGAGAGGTATCTGTCGACTAACAAAAAGTCTGTTAGTAGAAGGAACTCAAGAAACTGAATAATCAGTATGGTCCAGTAGCCAAGAACTTTGTTTCTGGTGAAAGTAGCCAAGCCAAATCAAGTAAGAAGGCTAAGGTAGGTGATTTACATAACAAAAAGGCTGTTGGTAAATCAGTTAATGAAAAGGTAGAGACTAAGGGTAAAAATAAAAAGAACAGAAATGGTAAGATAGGCATCAACAAGAAAAACAATTATTCTCCTGACAAGTTTGCCCCTAGGAAAACTTGTGGTAATTGTAATAGTGTCAATCACCTATCTTCTAATTGCAAGTCTGTTAAAAGGACTCATGTTCATGTACCTCAATCTATGCCAAGTATGCCTGGTTTGTATCAGAATGCTAGTTTTTCAAATCCATATGTGAACATGCCATATGTGTCTAATCCTTATTTTCAATCTGTGAATATGCCACATATGTCATGGAGCATTCCTAGCATAAATAATATGTATGCCAATTTTCCACAACTGCATGCATCAAATATTTATGCAAATGAGCATCTGTCAAAACCTATCACTCAAGCATCTACACCTAAAGTGAAGATTGCTAAGAGTGCAAAACAAAGGCTAACAAGAAAGGACCCAAGGAAACTTGGGTACCAAAATCAACTTGATTTGTATTTTGGAATGTGTGCAGGGAAATAGAAGGAATCTATGGTACCTAGACAGTGGATGCTCTAGGCACATGATAGGAGATTCAACCCTGCTCACAGAGTTCAAGGAGGCAGCTGGACCTAGAATTACCTTTGGAGATGACAGCAAAGGATATACTAAGGGATATGGCTTGATTTCAATGGACAATGTCATCATTGAAGAAGTGGCTTTAGTTGAAGGTTTGAAGCATAATTTGCTGAGTGTCAGTCAGATTTGTGACAAAGACTATGAAGTAAAGTTCACTAAAGAAGCCTGTGTTGTTTCTGCCAAGGAAAACAGCAATGTGGTATTGACAGGCTTTAGAAAAGGAAATGTTTACATAGCTGACTTTAATTCAGTATGCTCAGAATCCATCACTTGTCTCTTCAGCAAAGCAAGCAAGGATGAGAGTTGGCTATGGCATAAAAAGCTGTCACATTTGAATTTTAAAGTTATGAATGATTTGGTAAGAAAGGATCTTGCTAGAGGAATCCCTCAATTGGAGTTCATCAAGGATGGATTGTGTGATGCCTGCCAATTAGGGAAACAAAAGAAATCATCCTTTAAGAGCAAGACAGAGTCATCCATTGTTAAGCCACTTTAATTGCTGCATATGGATTTATTTGGTCCGGTAAATGTCATGTCCATTTCAAAGAAGAAATACTGTCTGGTGATTGTAGATGATTTTTCTAAGTTTACATGGACCTTCTTTCTGCACTCCAAAGATTGTGCAAGTGAAATCATCATCAATCATCTCAGACTAGTAAACAATGGTTCTGAAGTCAAAGTACAAAGAATCCGGAGTGACAATGGCACTGAATTCAAAAATTCCAAAATGAAGATTTTCTTTGAAGAGAATGGAATTGTCCATGATTTTTCTGCTGCTAGAACACCTCAACAAAATGGGGTTGTTGAAAGGAAGAACAGAATTCTCATTGAAGCAGCTAGAACAATGCTAAGTGAATCAAGATTGCCAACATATTTCTGGGCTGAAGCTGTCAACACTGCTTGTTTCACTCAGAATATTTCCATGGTCAATCAAGCTAGAGGAATGACTCATTATCAGTTATTTACCAACAAGAAACCAACTTTAGCTTTTCTTCATGTCTTTGGATGTAAGTGTTTTGTGCTAAGAAATCATGGACATAACTTGGGAAAATTTGAAGCAAAGGCAGATGAAGCTATCTTTGTTGGGTATGCAGCAGGGAAAGCCTATAGAGTCTATAATCTAAGAATCAATATTGTTATGGAATCTGTACATGTTGTGTTTGATGATCAAAAGATTCTAGGTCTAAATGACGAAGGCTTCCATAAAAAGTTGAGATTTGAAAATGAGGTAGAAGGAAGAATGTACATTGATGATGATGAGGAAAATGAAGATCATGACCATGAAAATTCATCTAGAGTTGTTGGTCCAACTAGATGTGATGCTAACACTGGAAATAAAGCATCCGTTGACAGTCATACTGGAGCATCAGATGCATCCGTTGATAGGCATTCTCATGCATCCGTTGACAGGCAAAATGGAGCATCCGTTGATAGACAAAATGATGCATCCGTTGACAGTCAACTTCATAATTCCGCAAGGACAACAAACTCAGGGGGAGTTTCTCAAAGTCAAAACTCAATGACCAATCAACAAGATCATGCCCATTTAGATGAGGCAACATCATCTAGATCAAACCTTCCACCTTCAAGAAAATGGACCAGAGATCATCCTTTTGAGTTAATCATTGGTGACTCAAACTCAAGAGTCCAAACTAGGAGGGCCACACAAGAAGAATGCCTATACAGTAGTTTCTTGTCTCAAGAGGAACCTAAGAAAGTGGAAGATGCCCTTCTAGATCCAGATTGGGTCTTAGCAATGCAAGAAGAGCTAAACCAATTTGAGAGAAATAAAGTATGGAAGCTTGTGCCCAAACCTGATGATAGAAGTGTCATAGGTACCAAATGGGTTCTCAAGAATAAGACTGATGAAAATGGCATAATTGTGAGGAATAAAGCTAGATTAGTGGCAAAAGGCAATTCTCAAGAAGAAGGAATAGATTTTGATGAAACTTTTTCTCCAGTGGCAAGACTTGAGGCAATTAGAATCTTCCTAGCCTATGCAGCACATGCCAATTTCAAAGTCTATCAGATGGATGTCAAAAGTGCCTTTCTAAATGGGGAACTGGAAGAAGAGGTTTATGTCCATCAACCTCCTGGCTTTGAAGATCCAGAATTTCCAGAATATGTATATCTTCTCTTGAAAGCACTTTATGGTTTGAAGCAAGCACCAAGAGCCTGGTATGACACTTTATCTCAATTTCTTTTGGAGAATCACTTCACTAGAGGTACAGTAGATAAAACCTTATTTCATAGAAATGTCAATGGTTCTTCAATACTTGTTCAAATCTATGTAGATGATATTATTTTTGGGTCTACAGATGAGAAGCTTTGCAAAAGGTTTGGCAAACTTATGCAAAGTAGGTATGAAATGAGCATGATGGGTGAATTAACTTACTTTCTTGGTTTAAAAGTGAAGCAAGTTAATGAGGGAATTTTCATAAGTCAAACAAAATATATTTATGATCTTTTAAAGAAATTTGACTTAATGGATTGTGCCTCTGCAAAAACACCTATGGCCACTACAACTAAGCTTGAGTTGAATACTAAGGAAAAGTCTATGGACATCTCAAGCTATAGAGGCATGGTATGCTCACTTCTATATCTAACAGCTAGTAGACCTGATATAATGTTTTCCACTTATCTTTGTGCTAGATTTCAAGCTGACCCTAGAGAGTCTCACTTGATAGCTATTAAGAGAATTTTCAGGTATCTCAAGGGAACACCAAACCTTGGCATTTGGTACCCAAGAGATTCTGGTTTTGATCTAATTGGCTATTCAGATGCAGACTATGCAGGTTGCAGAATTGATAGGAAAAGTACTACAGGCTCCTGTCAATTTCTAGGGAATAGGCTTGTGTCATGGTTCAGTAAGAAACAGAACTCAGTCTCCACTTCTACAGCTGAAGCTGAGTATATTGCTGCTGGAAGTTGTTGTGCACAGATTCTTTGGATGAAAAATCAACTTATTGACTATGGTCTAAAAGTTGAGAAGATTCCAATTTTCTGTGACAACACAAGTGCTATTGCCATCACAGAGAATCCAGTGCAACATTCGAGAACCAAGCATATTGACATCAAATACCACTTCATTAGAGAGCATGTGATGAATGGTACAGTAGAAATGCACTTTGTGCCAAGTGAAATGCAGCTTGCAGATATCTTCACCAAGCCTCTTGATGAATCTTCATTCACAATATTGGTAGGTGAACTAGGTATGCTTAATTTTTCATAATTCCTAGTGATATCTAATCATACTGTATTGCAGCTAGAAATGTGTTTTGATTTACTTGAGAATTAAAAACTCTCAAAAAAAATTTCTGCAGAAATTTTGTCTAAGGCAAAATTTGCTTATCAACGGATATCCTTTTATCCGTTGGTAGTATAAACACATTACTAGATTTTCGTATGTCAACGGATAACAGGTTGTCCACGTCATCGATGGATAAACTGTTTTCTCAACCGTCCATTCTTTATCCGTTGATATACATATTTTTTTTTATTTTTTTATATAGCCGTTGGTAAACGTGTATATTTAGTCACGACTGTACTTTTTTTCTTTTCATTTATTATCTGACAATTACTTTTGTCCAATGGAGTAATTACTTTTAATTATTTCATTTTTAATTCTTGAAAAATATAAAAGGCTGTCTTGTGCTCTCACATCTCACTTTTATTCATTTTCAAGAATCTCATAAGTTAACTGCATCTTCTTCACTAAAACTCTCTACAACAAAAGTTCAAACACTTCAATGGCACCTATTGTTAAGATGATGTCTTCCACTAGGTTTACCTATAAGAAGAACAATTTCGCGGCCTTTGTTGATACAGTGAACGCTCCAGAAGCTTATCATACCATGATGAATTTTGTGAAGAAATGCAAACTGTCTTATGCTATGACTGCCACCACTCCTCTAATCCACGAGGTAATTGAAGAGGTGTGGGCATCTGCTGAGTACATTGGCACAGACGGTACACTTGCTTTTTCTTTAAAGGGTAAAAACTATGTAGTTAATTGTGATATGATAACTGCTTGTTTAAAATTACCTGAGAATAACTGTCTGGAAGTACCCAGTAATGCTGAAATTGTTGCCATGCTTAATTCTGTAAATTATGCCCTTAGTACTGAGAACTTAGGGAAAATTGTTAGGAAAGGATGGTTAAAGAATGGAGTTATTTTTGTGATGCCTTCATTAAAACTTTTTCAGGCAAAATTAGTAATTTTGATGTTGTTACCCATTCCATGCTAGTTATGATGTGTATGCTTTTGACTGATAAATTCTATAATTTTGGCACACTAGTCATGTATGAGATAGCAGCTAAATTAGGTAAAAAGGAAACTAGGAGCAAGAATATCTATTTTGCTAGATTTTTTATGCTCTTAGCACTGCATGTATCTGAGAATGAGCTATCAATTGCTAACCCGGATAGCAAGTTCAATTGTTTTGTTCAGGAGAAAAGAGTCTTAAGTGATTTGATTCGAATGAACTTAAATGCAGAAGTACAATTGGTATATCTACCAATTCTTCAGGTAACTATTTCAACCCTGAAACTCCTATCTCTAAGCCCCAAATTTCTTTGCCTTCTAGTGTCACAATGGAGTTTGTAGTTGTGACCAAACAGGCTCTTACCAAAGTGACCAAATCCAAAGTTCCAAAACCACAATCTAAAAGACAAACCTCAGGTGTCTCTCAAAAGGCACCTGTTGCAAAAACTACCAAAACTCTTTAGGGGAGTGTGAAGGTGGTAGTGAGTGGTGAGGGACAGGGTGAACATCAAAGAAGCCCTAAGGATAAGGAAGGTGAGGCAGGTGCAACCAACATTTCAGTCTCTCAAAAGACTGTTAATGAACCTCCAAGCCAAATTCTAGCTACATCCTCTCAACAGGGTGTGACTACTGATTTAAGTTCCACTCCAGGAACACTGCACAAAAGGGCAAGAGACACAGATAGCCCTCTCTCAAAAACCTATGGTAGAAGAGTAAAATCCAAAACCATTGGGGAATCACAGGGTGCACACACAGTACAGCAAACTGTGCCTTCTCAAATTCAGTTTGATGTGACTTCAATAAATGTTGAGTCACATCCCCTTGATCTTAACCTTCAAATCGATACACATTTCAATCCACCATCACCAACTCCATCTCTGAATGTGGATATGATATCTACATCAATTCCTGATTCTCCATCTTTAAAATTCTTGGAGAAGCCCCACTCAACAATTGGTGGTCATCATCTTTTAGATGATTTGTTGGGCCATCAATCTTCCATTCCTGAATTCACAACACTATTTATGGCCTCTTCCTTAAAATCAATCACCACAGATTCAGTGTTGGTTTTCACTTCAACGGATACTCTTTTTCCTTCATCAACGGATATCCTTCATCCGTTGACAAATGTTTCTCCATCAACGGATGTGTCTACAACTAATCATCCGTTGACAGCAATAACTACTACATCAACGGATACACTTTATCCGTTGACAACTCTCTCTACCACTGTAAAATGTGACATTCCCATGTCAACTGTGGAGGAGTTTGTAGTAGATGAAACACTTTTAGGAATGAGGGAAGGGAGTGAGAGGCTGCCTTGTGAGCAGGCAAAAGGAGAGCAAAATAATGAGAGGCTGACCATTTCTTCCGGTCAGGCAAAAGGAGAGCAAGAGAGTTCCACCTTAGTAGGTGAAGGTGAGGGTGTGAGAGGTGTGAGCCAAGGGGAGCCCTTGATGCAAGAAAAGAGAGATGAGAGGAGAGAAGGGACTACAGGAGAAATAAGGCAGGAAGATTCAGCCATTGCAAGTGAGTTAATGGAGGTTAATGAAGCTTCTATAGAGATGGAATTTCGACAAGAATATCAGTCAATCATTGACTCCATCTCTTTGGATCCTGAAACATGTACTCATCCTGTTTCTGCCTATCAAGTCATGGCACAACAGGGCAATGTGGAGGCAATGCACCTAGTGCACACCTCATAATCTCTACAAAGAGCAAAGGAAGCTTTGACAGCTCTGCCTTCAGATGTTGACAATGAAGAGTTTGGCAATAATTACAGTGCTAGCACCTCAAGTGATGAAGAAGTCAATATGGAGGATACTCTAGAATGGCTATTTTCTTCTACCACTGTGGTTGGTGACTTCAATGTGGAGATTATGAAGCAATATCAATCTGCTATGGCTGAGCACCAGAATGCAGATCCACAGAGGAAGGCCGTCCTTCAGCAAATACTGGCCTCCCTCAAACTTCACAAGATGCATATGGTTATTCAAAGAACACAACAGGAAGAGGTGCAAACTGCAATCAGGGAAATGAAAGTAGAACTAGATTCCAGGATTGAGGCACTAGCCCCTACTACCACTCAGAAGGTGTTGTCTAGCAAGTTATTGAAGGAAGATAGTCTGGCCAAATCAGTTTAGCATCTTTCCTCCAGAGTGGATAGTATGGAATCTCAAATGCAGACAATCATTGCCAACCAAGCCAAACAGACTGAGCTACTGGAAAGGCTACTTGCAGCCTCACCTCCAGCCCTTGATGCTAACAAAAAGGGGGAGAAAAAGGTAGAAGAGGTTGCAGCTACTTCTAGTCAAATTCCAGCATCCAGTAGCAAGATAGCATAAAGTGAGGGGGAGCAACAGCCAATTATAGTGGTCAATCCAACAGAGTTTTCTATAGAGGCTTCCTCTGTGAAGAAGAAATAAATGGTGTTGCCTGAGATTCAGAGTTTATCAGAAATCTCAGATGGTAAAAGGCAAGCCAGAATAGAAGCCTTAGAAAAGACCAACAAGGAGGCAAATGAAAGAATTCTGAAGACAGAGAGAATGATCAATGAATCAATTGTATCAACTCTGTTCTCTACTCAGTCTTCAGCTCCAACAATATCAACTACAATTCTGAAGGTGCTCACTCCAGAGATTGTGGCTCCTATATTCTATGATGCTGAACCATCTCATGTCAAAGAATTTGAACCATACATAAGAACCAGAGCCTACTCTCCACCAAAGGCAAATGGGAAGAACAAGTTACAATTGGACTTTCCATTTCCCAAGGATGATGATGAGAAGCTAACGGTAAATACAACCAAAGAGTTCAAGGAAAAGACAAATAAGAGTGTAAGAGATTTGATGGTTATGATAATAAGGAATGGAAAAGTGTTAAATATATCCAACAGCCATCCTAGATTTGTTGAAGCAAAGAGAGAGGAGACCTCCAAACTTCTAAGGGAAGCTCATCCAAGTGAAGAAAATCAATATGAAAACTCAGAAGAGAAGCAAGCCAGGCTGGCTCAGAAGTTAATGGATGAGGTAGAGGATGAAATGAGGGAACCTGAGGAAGTCCCCAAATCCAAAACTAAGAGGAGAGTGAAATCAAAGGCAAAGAGGCCTGTCTCTCCAGAAATTGTAAGGAGAGAAACTGTTGGTTCATCACAATCTTTTTCTGCACAAGTATTCGACCCAGCTGTGAATTTCCATGGTGACCCTATATTCCCTAAAGAGGAACCAATGAATCTTGACTCCATTGAGGTTCCTTCATTCTTGCTGAAGCCTCAACAGAAGCCTAAACAGAAAAAAAGGATACCAAGAAAGCAACCTTCAAAGGAACCAATTCAGGTTGCTAGGGTACCTGCCATTGTCAAGCAGTCAATCTTGGAAAACAAGGATGATTTTATCTATCAGGCAGATATTGAAGAATACTCTGGCATGAATCTGTATCTGGATGAATTGTCAGAAGTAAGAGGAATTGACAAATATAAACATTTGCCTAAGAGATTGGTCTTTGTATACAAGGGAGGAAAGGAAAGGACAAGGCCACTACAGAGGGTTCTTGGAGAAAATTATCTGACCTTAACCAAAGTGTTCTCTGCAATCAAGAGATACACAGGGTTCTCCAGGATAGCAAAAGGGGAGATACTGGACAGAATAGAACAGATAAGGAGAGAATGGAACTCACCATCAAGACTACCAAGGAAAATGAAGATCCCATACAATGGACAGAAAATCCACCTTCAACCCTTCTGGATGTTGGAGTTCAGGGATGAAGATGGTAATAGGAGATTCTTCAGGTTAGAAGACCAACTATCAAAGGCTAGTTCTCAATACCTGAGATGGTTATAACAAAAGCTAAATCCAAAAGTTGTTGAAGAAGATGCCTTCTATAGGCAACTCCAAATGCAAATTGAGTCCAACTCTGCCAAAGAAGGAAAATCAAGGGTGATGCCAACCAGAGAGAAGAAATAGTATTAATCTGCTCAGTCTAGAGGAGCACTTCTCTGTAAATTTCTTAACCTTGCTGTGTTTTAATTTTTGTAGCTTAATACAATTTTTGCATTGTTCTATATATATATCCTTAGGAATGTTTTGTTATCATCAAGGTCCTGAATTTATGCTTTATTGCCATCAAGTATAAATTGGGGGAGATTGTTAGGAATATGTTGTACTTGATGATAACTTCACAATCAATCAAAATTGTATAAGTCATGTTTTGTAACTGTCAACGGATGAGACATTATAACTCTATCCGTTGACAGGTAGCTCATCAACGGATGAGGTTTTGTAGCATACTGCAATATCTCTATTTATCAGTTGATAGTGTTTTTATTCAGAGTCATGTTGACCATCAACGGATAGGCAGAATAGGGTAGCCAATTGTAAATAAGCTATGCTATGTAATTCTGTCTAAGTGAAAGTGTATCAACGGATGAGAACAGGACTCTATCAACGGATACAACTCAAATCTACTCTATCAACGGATACAACTCAAACTACCATCAACGGATGACTGTGTACAACATCAACGGATAATCATTGACACTTTCTTCTATGCTAGTTGGGAATTAGCAGTTGATAAGGACATGTTTGACTGACAGATCACATGGGTTGATAGTAGGTATAAAAAGCATTATGGCAGCCATACTTTGGAAACGCAGAAGAAAGAAGCATTCCATTTACACAGTACATACAAGAAAGGTGCAGGGGACATATCTGTTCACAAGGACAACCTTTCGGCTACATGTGGATTTGGAGTGGAGTAGCAAGTCAACTTGAATTAGATTAATATTATCTTATTCCTGTAGTACTTGTAAACTTGGGATATATAACCAAGTGTAGCAACTCTTTAAAAACCAAGAAAATAGATACATTTGCTTAGGGTTTCTTGAATATCTTTAGAAGCATAGAGTTGTAAAACAGAAGCTGTGTACATTTGTATCACAGAGTTTTCTTCGAATAAAAGTCTCAGGTGGTACATTTAACCACCTGATTTTTTATGTGTTTGTGAATCATTTCTCATTCAACAATTATCTCCTTATAGATTTCTGTGGTTTTTATCAGAAATTTATAAATATCAAGAATTGTATTCAACCCCCCCCTTCTACAATTATACAAGTGTGTAATCTGGGAATAACAAATATTTAAGTTGAAAGCCTAAGAACCACCAGAGCAAAACCGTTAAACCACACCAAAAAGAGTACAGTGAGAGTAGAAGAATAACATTCACATATTCTTCTTAAGGAAATATGGGTGCCGATGGGCGAATGTCTGCTCCTTCCAATGTCAAAAAACTGAAACAGAAGCACTTCCACGTGCTCCACATGAAAAACCACCATTCACCATTGGTGACCTTAAATAAGCTTTTTTTAAAAAGTTTTGATTCAGCAAACAAATGCACTACTTGATCCAGTACATTCAGCTAATTTGTTAATTCATTAATTTCAACATTTTGGTAAAATGGCCCCTAGTTCAGAATTCTGATAGCTTGCAGCGACTGTTATATGTATTGTCTCTTAGCGCACATAGGGTTAATTATTTTGCTGACTTATTTCTCTGTCTTTTATTTGAAAATGTCTGCAGCATTGTTCTGGTTACTTATCCCGAAATAGGAATTTAGCTCAATTTTCTATTCCCTCATATTTTGTATCTAATATATCTCATGTAATAAGTTTGGTGATTGATTTGTCTTCAACTCATAGATAAATAATTCGTTCACCTCTGTAGATTATTGATCTTTCACTATTTTTTTTATAGCTTTTTCAAGAAGAAATTTATGGTTCGCGGAATACAAATCGAACTAGAATAACCGTGGAGGAACACATGGATCGACCAGGTTAGTCTAAATTCTACTATCCGCTCAAATTACTACATATACAGTACACTATATCTATTACCTCTTGCTGTCAATATGGACATTTCTCATATGGCCTGAAGTATACCTAAATTAGCTTCATGTATGTTCAAGTACGGAAACGAAGTCCTCTAGGAGCAATTTCCCCGTCTACAAAAAAAATGATATTGTGTTGTGTTTGCAAATAATCAACTGTAATTGTCATGTTACATGTATTATTGCTTATTACTAATCCAAAATTTAATTTGAGTCAGGAAATAAGCGTTTGTAACACCCCCAGATCCAGGGTAAGGGATCTGATCGTTACGGTCTCAATATCCAACCACAAAATCAACATAATTTAAATTACAACCTTGTGACCCAAAACAACAACATAAAACACACCCGTTATAGTCCCAGAGATGAAATCAGAGTAATCGTCAATATTATTAACCATAAGTTTGAGTTCTTACAACCCAAAGAATTACAATTTTACAATTACATGCTCTTTGCCATCCATTGGTATATGCCATATATATAAATACATTTGATGCACAAATACTAACAACTAGCCTACCAGAGGCTGCATCCTTAGCAATGGTAGCTATGACCTCAGCGGTTAATCCTCTGACGGCTGACACCTGCCTATGCTGAGCACGCCTTGCGCGGCCATCTGATCTAGCTGTTGTTGTGATATAAATAAATAAAGCAAGGGTGAGCAATAGCCCACCAAAAATATAATTGAACAGTGATAATATATAACAGTCCAAAATATCTTTGAAACCATATGCCATGCATTAACGATGTCGTACCAATATAAGGTATGAGATGAAGTTACAAGGTAACTCAAAATATATTTGTTTTGAATAAATATCTGCTATGTCAAAGATGAGCCAGATATTATCAACTTTTCATAATAGAGGAACTTGCAGGAAGAATATTGCAATTCCAATTCAAACACTTTTCAAACCTGCCAATAATGATAAGGTTACAGGAAATTTCCAACATTGAGAGATGAACTAATACTAGAGTTTGACGCGCCAGGAGACATAGTATTTACACGATGATCAGTCGCATGTTATGCTCCCCACCTCTTGTTTACTACATGTAGAAGGAAGCACCGACGGATTTACTTGTCTACCGCCCTTTGGAACCCCCCGGCCAACGGTTGGGCCATTTGCTGGACCGGCGCCACTGGGTCACTTACGCATCTCCTAGTTCATTTCACATCCATAACTTTGAAACGTGAAGTTCCTCCCCCTTTCCCCAAGTATATTACTTGTTGATAGGACTCCACAAAGTAGTCGTATCTAGTTGGAAAGGAAAATCACCAATATTTCCCAAGCTGATGCTTGTTAATGGATATAAACTTGTTCCATCAATTCTTACCCCTCGAGCGTTGAGGAGGTAACCAAATAGACTCATATCGATGCTTGAAAGAATCAAGATGTGAGTGACAAGATAGTTTTAGCAAGTATAGGACCGGGCAGTCCAATAAATAACATCTCTCAAGTGAGGTCCCCTTATATCTGTTTGGAAGTTGAGCGAGTATTTAAATCTTCTTTAAGATAGATTTAAATGAAAATAAAGTTTGGGAACCTCCCCTTGATAAGAATAGTCATAAAATACTCTGAAATATTTTACACCTTATCTGAAGGTGATAGATAATCTTTGAATAATATGAATCATCATAAAAAGAACTTAAAAGAATTTAAATAAATATTCCAAGAATATTTATTAAATCAATAATAATTAAGGAATATGAATAAATCATAATATTGCTCGTAAGTAATCCTCGAATGAATATATAGAATTATTTACTAAATAACTCTCTTCTTTAAATGAATATTCAAGATAATATTCATTAATTAAATAAGCTCAAGTAAATGTTTAAAATAATATTCACTAAATAATCAAACCTTAAATGAATATTTGAAAATAATATTCATTTAATAAATAATATTCTAAATAAATATCCAAATAATATTCTTTTAGCAATCAAACTTTAAAGGAACATTCGAAGCAATATTCCTTAAGTAAATAGAACTTCGAATGAATATCTTAAAATAATATTCATCAAGTACATAAAATCTTAAATGAATATTCAAAATAATATTCATTTAATAAATAAATCCCAAATGAATATTCAATTGATATTCATTAAACAAATAATGTTCTAAATGAATATCCAAATAATTTTCATTTAACAAATAATATTCTAAATAAATATCCAAATGATATTCATTTAGTAATCAAAACCTTAATATTCGAAATAATATTCCTTGAGTAATTAGAACTTCCAAAGAATACTTTTAAAATAATATTTATCAAATACATAAAACTTAAATGAATATCCGAAAGTGATATTCATTTAGTGAATAAAATCCCAATGAATATCAAAGTAATTATTCATTAATAATCAACTCTAATGAATATTCAAAAATAATATTCATTTAATATTTCTCGACTGAAATAATACTCAAATAACGTTTCTCGAAAGATTTCCCAGTATTTGATACTTTTATGGAAATATAAATAATGTTTAATAATAACATTCCTAAAAATGAATACTACTCTGTCGCTGGAATCCCTCCGGGTTTCCACGACTATCTATATAACACAAAATACCGACTCCCGGTCTCATATTTAAAGAATAAATATCATACGCCCTTTACTAAGGGTCCTAGCAACACAATCCTGCTTATAACTGATAATCCATATCTAGTCTATAAGCCAATATTAATTCAGGGAACAAGTATTCCAATATACTTTGAAAACAAACATGCATGTTATGGCATATGTATAACAACAATCATATATATTATCACAACAACAGTTCCAAGGTATTGGAAACTTGCCTGGTAATCCTGTAGGGGTAGTGTGCCTCGTGTCAATCCAATGATCTATAAATAGTCACAATAACCGAGGTCAATCACTTAACATTTCGAAGGTTAAGTATAACTTAACTTAAGTCATGTAAGTTTAGTCCAAAACACACCTCGAACCCATCCTTAATGTCGGATTTTTCGTATATCTTACTTAATCAATTATAACCTCGTTCTTTGCACCAATATGTGGTCTTGATAATTCTTAACAAGTTTCGTGTTTTAGTCGACTCGAAATTCCCTTTTTAACTTAGCCAAAAAGGGTGGCCAAAGTAGTATCCCTAGAGGTGACTTTTCTGAGAATCACTATTCCGTGACTCGCACTTCAACACTTTTAATAAATCACTGGAAACGTACTTAATTACGAAACCACTTCTAAAATCATCTTTGGTATTTGTAATATTTATCATAAAATTTCCAATTCAAAGCCACGGGTCTAGATAGGTGAAATGTATTTTCGAAGTTCGGTCGACTACGGATCTTTACTATTCACACCTCTTTCACTAAAACGTTCATAACTCGGTAACCGTTAACTCAAATGACGCACCGTTTTCGCGTACATGATCTAGAGAATATCTAGAAGGTAGCTAACTCAAAATTGGACTTAGATCAGAAGATTAATTTTTCGGATTTTTGCCAAAACAGGGCAGGAGCTTCTAGTGAATAGTGTTACCTCCGAAAAGTGGTTTCTTCGCACTTAACCTCGATTCGAACATTTTTATAAAAATCGGAAAACGATCCATTTTACTTGTGGTTTTCTCTCACGCCTTCCTTATGAACTCTAATATTTAATTACCATGATTCGTCACTGACTTAGTCATGTTAAGGGATTCCAATTTCAGTTACGAACTTTCATTTACGGTTTCGAATCACCTTTACGAATTTAATCATAACTCCTAAACCGTAAGTCCATTTCATACGATCTTTATATCAAAACGAAGCTTATAACATAATCTAGCTTGTCATGGAAGAATACGAAACTGGACAGTGAGTTTTGGCTACTGTCAAACATGGTTTCTTAAGGTTAACGAAAATTCGGCATTACGACGGCTATATATCGAACGTTTTAAAAATTACCACAATCAAACCAAGCCACCCCGGGCGTCTAAACAACTTGTACACATGATTTGCATCTAAACAAGTCCAAGAACATCATGATTTATAATAATAACCATCATGCTACCAAAATCACTAAATCACTTAGCTAATCATGCTTTAACCTTAACATAACCATAACTAAGCTATATCCATCATAAACATGCTTAAATCTCAAACAAGAGTTAGGGTTTCAAGAGGTTATACCTTCCTTATAGAGTGATATAGCCTTACTAAACCTTGTATGGTCCTTGTATAGCCTCCATGAAGCTTGGATCATCAACCAAAATCAAGATCCAAAAGTTTTGTTCTTGAAAATCACTATTCACCCTAGGCTTTGATGATTTGTTTGAAAATGGAAACAAAGGAGTTTGGGCTTCAAATTTCTAGGAGATCAGTTTTATGAAATATAGGATCTATGATAAAAATTTGGAGATCAAATGATGGTTGGAAGCTTGATTTCTCCTCTTGAATTAATGAAAAATGCGAATGGAGCTTTTTGGGGAGAAGATGGAGTTGCTTGCTTACTTTTGCTTGGTTGATTGCATAAAGTGATTAATAATGATAGATATTTGTTGGTGGAACCATGGTAAAGTTGATGGGTTAAGACTTGGTTAAGGATTTGTTACCATGTGAGCAAGTGTTAATGTCTTGTGGTGTACCTATTTGCTAACTAGCTTGGTTTCTTTGACCTTATCTTGCATAAAGTGACTATGTCACCTTCCACTAGCTCATCACACCTCTTGGTTCTCTGCTTGTCTCTTTATCCGGTTATTGCTCAATTTCGTTGATCGTTCGAAAGAATAACTCAACCGTTTCTAGTTAGGATTTTACCGGAAACCTTCTTAATATTTATAATACTAATCTCCATCTTTCTTAATACTTCTCGAATTTAAATTCCTTAAATATTAGATACTAAATCCTTAATCTATCAGTGTCTAGGGAAAATCTTGGAGAAAATGAAAGTGCTGTTTTTCAGAATCCGACAGTCTTTACATACACTTATTTTCCCCTCGGATCACTAATACGAACTCAGAAATTCATTCCGGGTACTTCTATATAGTGTCGTCTCATAATATTCTTATTTCCATAAAAAACACTATTCATCACTTATTCTTTTTTTAGTCCTGGTACTTAGAAAATATCTTTGTGCTTCCTCGAGCGTTCCTTAACTCTTTCATGGAACCTCCGTACTTGTAACCGATATCGATCTGGATGATATGAGGGTATCTATTTCTCTCTAGGGAATCTTTTCTTAACTTTCTAGGAGATAGATTATTCTAATCTAAGTTATCACCCAATAGCATCCTTCAGGACATATAACCTTGGAATATATATCCTTCCATTATTCATTCATTAAAGCCAGTATTACATTGTAGTTGTAACCACTATTCACTCTTACATCAATACATAATAAAAAGTTTTAATTCTATCCAAAAATCTGGGTTCTTACAGCTCTAGCAACTTGGATGATGCAAACATTAAAATAATGTTGGGAATTCAGGACAATCAAGACTGAGTTCACAAAATAAAAACCCTAACATATCAAATAAGACACCCGCAAGTACTGGTATTAATTTTTTTTTTTACATATTTACTGTGCTTTGTTCCATAATATAATTCATTCTCTTTTTTACACTGTCATTATAAAATAGCAATTAGACTACAAAATTCACAAATAAAGCAAACCCCCTCTAGCTTCTTTGGTTGTGATTAGTATTTTTAATCAACAAAAATATAGGGACATGCAGAAGACCGCTTTTAGAAATAAATCGGAACATTCCAAATACTTGTGGGACACCAGAATTCGGATATGATGGTAATTTCAAAAATTTCACTACACGAATGACACATAATTCAGGTACTACTTGAATTCTAAAACACTAATTGTTTAATTTAAGCTTTAAATATTATCCATTTTTCAGATTTATTTCTGCTACCATATATAGGTGCTGGCCTCAAGAATGATTCCCCATAACATGTAGTTGCACCATCACTACGGAGGATAAACAACTTAAGTTTTAGAGGTCAATCCATATTATTGTTTTTGTCTCATTGTCTACTCATTTTCATATATAAGAACAAATATCTATAAAAATAGGCCTCAGACTTATCAGATTGTTAATAATATTATTGATTGTTATCCTAGGGGCTAACTGTCTAAATGGAGGCACACAAAAGGGTTAAATGGCATTTAGGTCACTCAACTGACTGAAAACTTTCAATTGGGTCATCCAACTCAAAGAACTTTCAATCAGGTCACTTAATAAATAAAAACTTTCAATCAGGTCATAAAACACGTTAAATGACCTGATTTTTAATGTGTTTAATGACTTGATTTTAACGTGTTTAAGGACCTGATTGAAATTTTTTAACGATTTTAATGACCTGATTGGAAGTTTTTATTTGTTAAGTGACCTAATTGAAAGCTTTTTGAGTTGGATGACCTAACTGAAAGTTTTGAGTTAGTTTAGTTACCTATCTGCCATTTAACCCGCACACAAAATGTAACACCATCCGAGCGAAGGTTAAACAATGTGGATTTATCAGGTTACTAAAAATTTATTTTACTAATTCATTTTCAGGCTACATCAAACATTTCCATTCCTCAGTCCATAATGGATATCGATGGCAAAGATCTTACTTTAAATATTATGATAAATGAAGAAAATGTGTTAATTAGTAGTAGATTGTATGATGCAACTGATGCTTATCTTCCTAAAAATTCCAAGTCAATAAGTTTTGACTTTGATACAGGAAATTCCAAATTACACAATATCCAGTTCTGCAGATGTGAGTTGATTTTCTTATATTAAAATCTGTTTCTTTCCATATTCCTACAAAGTCTTATAAATGCACCTGTCCCCAAAAATTAATTAAGCTATTAACTTTATTTCAGAATGATGAGTTGGTTGTTGGGGACACTACTCCAGGTTTCACTAGATGGTGTAACAAGAAAATTAAACTGGTAATACATTCTTCTCTAAATTTCTACATTTAATTTATTTTTTCATGTATTGATTAATTAGTTGTAAATTACTATTACAAAATGTATACATTTATGTAAAATAAAGGAGCTGACAAATATGAACATCAGGACAAAGTGGGAAACATTTGAAAAATAAAATCACCCTTTATTGTGATATTTCTTTTTTAGGAGAATTATTTTTTTATTCAAATAAGTATTTGGATATCAATGTTTCCAAATGTAAGTATTTATTTACACTTTTCTCACTGGATTTTATCATTGTCAAGGATATTTGATTTTAACTTTATGAATGTTTCAAGTATTGAATATAGTTGACAATAAATTATTCATTAGTTATCAATGCTGTAGATAGAATTATACGAAGAATGTTTTAAAAAAACAAGCTTAATTCAAGGAAGACAATGTATATGCACTATGTGTATATGTATATTGCATTTGTCTTAGGAAACTTGACAATGTAATATATTCTTCTCTAAATTTCTACATTTATATTTAATTTATTTTTTTATGTATTGATTAATTAGCCGTAAATTACTATTACAAAATGTATACATTTATGTAACTTTGGCAAATATTTGGCAAATATGAATATCAGGACAAAGTGTCATTGTCAAGGATATTTGATTTTATTTTTATGAGTGTTTCAAATATTGAATATAGTTGACAATAAATTATTCATTAGTTATCGATGTTGTAGATAGAATTATAGTAGTTGTTTAGAAAAAACAAGTTTATTTCCACGAAGACAATGTATATGCACTATATGTATATGTATATTGCATTTGTCTTAGGAAACTTGACTTCGAAACATATAATAATGAGCAAGTATAAAAAATACATGTGCCCTTTTACAAAATGTTCCTATAACAAAAAATTAATTTAACCATTATTTTATGTGTTTGCTTTTAATAACAATTTTACTCTTTAATCATTATTATGAAATTAGAGTAATTTGATTTATATTATACATCATCATTTTTTACAAAACATTTAATTGGATAGTTTTATTGAAGAACATTTGATTAATATTTTTCCAAATTTTATGAAACATATTATTATTTACAAATAATTTTAGATTTTATTAGTGTAGAAATATTTATACTAAAAACATTGATTTTTTTTGCCCAAGCTTTATAAATAATAATATCAAGCAAAATTAATTAAAATTTAATTTTTCCTTTTTCCCGTGTGCGTAGCACGGGCATATTCCCTAGTAATATCAACTAGCGTAATAACCCGTGCGAGGCACGGGACATCTTCTAGTCATTGATATAAATTTGTACATTTTTTTCATTAAATTTTTTTGAGTATAATTGTACATATTATGTTCACACATATTATAATATCACTACTTTAATTTATGAATCATTTTATTTATGCATGAATTATATGAGCACTAAAAAAAAGGATGTTTTGTAGCATATAAATATTTTGTATTATGCTATAACCTAATTTCTTTTAGAGCAATGATAAAAGGACATAAAATAATATAAGTCATTATTAACATATTTACTCAAAAGTTAAATTAATAGCAAAAATAGGAAAAAGGAGAGACCGGGTTTAAGTAATACGTTTTTTTAGTTCAAACTCAAAAACTTATATAGCTCAATGATTATAAGGATGAGTTTTTTCGAGGAGGACATGAGTCCATTTCCCATAAAAACATAATTTACTCAAATTTTTTGTGTGAACAAAAGAGTAGTGGCAACTTCATGTAATTTTCTAAAATTTAAGGGTAAAATTGTACTTTCACAGGGGGTTATTGGCTCAAAATTATCCCCTATTCTGCTATTATATATTTGATTATATTTGATTATTCCTAATTATATCCTTATATATACCTGGTGCAAGAGAATTCATGTGATATTATTGTTAGGGGTAAAATCGTCATTTCAAAAAATTATTTTATATTATTAAATAATATTAAATAAAAATTGAAAGTATAATTAAATTGTACACCTTATTTTAAAAATTATGAACATGATTTCTAAACATTGTATTATTAGTCTAAAGCTGTTTATCGAATTTGATCGTCGATGTGTTATTTAAGAAGTAATAAAAATTACTATATTTTAAAATAATATTAAGTAAAAATTAAAAATATTATTAAATTGTACACATTATTTCAAAATTTATGAATAGGATTTATAGGTATTATTTTGGAATTTTTCAAAGAAAAACAAAAATAATTATATAGAATATATTAAAGTTATTGAGTAAAAAAAAATCTGAAAATGACATTTAATAATTTTAAAATTTGAAAACATGAAATTTCAAGTAAAAAAGTAAATAATAAGAAATAATCAAAATTATGTTAATAAATTAAGTATCATCGATTAGGGAGTTTGCACACATTAATTGACAATTCTTCCAAACAAAATTGAAAAATAAAATTTAATATTAAAATCTATACTATTATATAAAAGCCGAAACATTAAAAGTTTGGTCGGTCGGTCGGTACGATATCGGTTGATTTTACTTATTTACCCTTACACAATTACAGATCTACTAACTAATCAATTTCCTTTTTTAGGTTATATATATTATATTTTTCTATTTTTCAATAACTAAATAATTTTCTTTTTCAGGTAAAATACAATATCTTTCATATTTTATCTAACTAAAATTTCTCCTTTATTAATCAATTTTCTTTTTCAGGTTAAACATATTACCTTTTCTATTTTTCAATAACTAAATGATTTCCTTTTTCAGGTAAAATTAAATATCTTTTACATTTTATCTAACTAAAATTTCTCCTTTTTAAAAATTCTACGAGCAATTTTATTTAATAGAATAACATAATTATATTATAATTACTATTAACTAATCAATTACTTTTTTTCGTCAAAACACATTACCTTTTATGTTTTCTCTAACTAAAATCTCTCTTTTTTCAATTATATCATGGACGGTTATCTTCTTCAGCCAAAACACGTTACCTTTTTTTTTCTTTTCTCTTACTAAAACCTTCATTTTTCCAATTATATCACGGGCGTTTCTATTTAATAAAAATAAAATAATAATATTATAATACTAATAATTAACCGATTACCTTTTCAGCTAAATATCATCTTTTCTATTTTTTTTTAATTAAATTTCTTTTTTCTAGAAATATAACATGCAACATTAATTTCTCATTTTCTAAAAACTATGAACAATTTTATTTAGTAAAATAACATAATTAAATTATAATTACTATAAACTAATCAATTACCTTTTTCACATAAATCATGTCATCTTCACGTTATCTTTTTATTTTCTCTAACTAAAATCTCTCTTTTTTCAATTATATCACGGGCAGTTCTATTTAATAAAATAAACTAATAATATTATAATATTATTAATTAACCGATTACCTTTTTCAGCTAAAACGTATCATCTTTTCTATATTTTCTAACTAAAATCCCTCTTTTAATAGAAATATCACGGACAATATTAATTTTTATTTTTCTAAAAACATTAGGAGCAATTGTATTTAGTAAAATAACGTAATTAAATTATAATACTATAAACTAATCAATTATCTTTTTCACCTAGAACATATTATCTTTTTAATTTTATCTAACTAAATTTTCTATTTTTCTAATCATATCACGGGCATTTTATTTAATAAAATGAAGTAATAATTTTATAATTACTAATAATTAATCGATTACTCTTTTTAACAAAAACCTATCATCTTTTCTATATTTTTAAACTAAAATCTCTGCTTTTCTAGAAATATCACGGATAACATTTATATAATTGGTATCAAATCATCTCATATAAAAATGTAAGCCTCCAAAATTCATGTTTTAAAAAAAAAAAATTTAAATTAATGAATTTTTTATATATTATTAAAAATAATCCGTGCATCGCACGGGTTTTAGGCTAGTTTTTATAAATTATATTTATAAAATTGCATCACACGGCTAGTACTACCGAGTACATTTAGGGTAGGAAAAATGTTTCCACAATGCGCATTCGGATAGACCCAGCAATTTTCAAACGACACGAAAAAATGACACGAAATGACATAAAAATTTAGTGTTCGGGTTTGCATTTTTAGTACACGAAACGAAAGTACACGACCGAGATTTAGTGTCGGGTTTGGGTTTATCCTTCAAGTACACGACACGACACGAAGTACACGAAATAAATAAATAAATAAAATAATAATTTATAATATATATTAATAATATAATCTATAGTATACAATTTAGTGCTAATAGTTGAATTTTATAAATAAAAATATATAATATCAATTAATATGTATAAATTATTTAATTATTTATATTTAAAAATAAAAAAAATATTAATCTTTTATTGTTTTCGTTTCGTGTACATTTCGTGTACTTTTCATGTACATTCGTGTCGTGTATTTTGTATCCATGAAAAATTTCGTGTACTTTCGTGTCGTTTCATGTCGTTTCATGTTTTTACCAGTTCGTGTTCGTGTCCAAATTTAGGTACACGAAATGATTTCGTATCGTGTTCGTATCAACCAGGCGTGTACACGAAACACGAAATGACACGACACCAAACCACCCACCCACCCGTTTTGCCAGGTCTACATTCGAAGCAGTGTAGAATGTTCAATTGTTAAAACTTAAAGCGAGCAGACTCGGCAAGTATGCTTGCTTAATGAGTAGTGCTAGAGGTACCAAATTAGGTACCAAAATTTGCCATCAAATGACATGGCATTAAATATTTGGCTTTTTGGGATGTTTTAATTGGTTGGCCCTGGCGGGCCCAATATAATTATAACCAATCACAATAATGACAAGTCATTTGGTAACAATTTTTGGTACCTAATTTGGTACCTCTAGCATTTTTCTTGCTTAATTAGTTTTATTTTTAGACAAATAAAATCGAAGTGTTCTGCAAAGAAGAACTCAAAAGCAAAGCATTAACAGAGCTACACAAATTTCATACGGAGTATGTAATTTGTATAGTGCTTCAGTATGGTAAACATATGCAACATAAAACTCTAGCAGAAGTCTAATAACAATTTCCTATTTCACTAAAGCAAAAACAGATCATTACACTGCATAACAATACAGGATATATTACGTACTAGTTACTACAACTAATTCATAAAAGCAGAATATTCAAAACCTCAGGCATGCATACTTTGATCTGAAGCTAAAGTTTATCTTTACACAACTAGAAACAAAGTTTTCTCTTGCAAGCTTGATAGGGTAGTGAATAGAAGTTACTAGACTTATTGTAATGTCCCATGTCCTTGACAAATTCTTCAATTAAGTCTCTGCATATATAATCCTGTATTTCCAATCCCATTCTTCCCACCTCCCTCTTTTCTCCCCACGCAATGTCCTTGCACACCTCATCTACACTCTCAATCATCGCTTTGCTGGTCCGTGGTGGTGGAGACGTGACAGCCTCGCGCTTCGCCCTGATTGATTCAATCATGACCTTTCGGATGAACAAAGACTCGTAGGTAGCTTCATCCTTCTTCCTTGGCACTCCCTTCTGCGGTTGTGGCGTTGGCATTCTACCTGCATTTATACAATTGTTTTTTTTCCTCTTATTAAATTTAATTATACGAAGCATATATGAAAATTCTGTGCACTGAAATTTTATATCTACTGCAGATAGTCATATTGTATGACATTTTTTTATGGAACATCAGCTATTATGCTGTTAATCAAAAGAACAGTTAGTGACACAATCTGGCTTTTGGAATGTAATTTAACTACGGAAGGATGAAAAACAGCTGAGATTGACGGATACAATTACGACCCTCAACCAAACCAAATTCAACCAAACATACTCAGTATATTCTGCTCGATAACAAATTAAGAATGCGGGAAATCGGGATTAACGTAGCCCTTAGTCATTTCCCCTCCCTCGGAGTAGTGGGGCTGTTTCTAGTAAGTATACCCGACAACCATAATAACAGTAGTAATGAATATAATTAAAAGAAGATTTAAGGTTGTGTAGGTCCAGGTACTTGATCAGTGGTGGAGACACGATCTATCCAAATTATGAACATCTCGCGCATGTTGGTGAGGTTGCTCTCTTGTTTGCACCAGCCACATGCGAAAAGGGCCCAAATTAAAGAAAGTGCTCTGTTGTATATGCCACTAAAATCTGTAATGATGCTGTGTGCTACTACTACTACTACTACTTATTACTCTTTTTACTTTTTCTTTTTTATGTATTAGTAATTTTTGCTGAGTAATTCTTCTTCTTCTTTTTCTTTCAGGTCCTTTTCTCAGTCATCTTTTGACTGAATCATTTATCATATTGCGTAAGAAAAGTTGGTATTTATAATGACACGCAACAGCCAGGAACAAGAACAACAGTACTCTGTAATCTGGACCATGCCAATTTGTTATCTTTCTCAGATTAGTTTTTAGCTTCAGATCCAAGCTTCAAATTTGATATTTGTCTGGTTTATGTATGACCATGTCGTTGAAAATGACATGTAATTAACTCTGTTACATTAATTATGAAATTTAATGGTGTGACAAGTGAAAATAACTCAGAAATTCAAGACGTCGTACTCTATGTATGCAGAAGGAGTATGTAAAAAAGAAGATTCGAGCTCTATCTGTCATGTTATGCTTGAGTTCACTGTTAAGTATTGACCAACATCACGAGTATATAGTATTGGTGGCCGGCGACAAACAATTTATAAGTGATACACAGATTAGCTAGAACTATCAAAATCTAACAAGGGGTACACAAAACTATAGACTGATCATTGATACATTTTGTGTATTATAGAATTCTCTCTATGTGTGTCATATACTACTCTGCTTTTGTGGCTTTATTAGGAGGCAACTTTGCTTTTAGACTTTCATGTCTGATTTGTCTAATCCGTATCACAATCTCGTTCTTATTCTCATTAACCGAGTTCAAATCTCATGATCGATATATGACACCTAAAGTTTATGAATTAAAGATGTAGCTTTGAAAGGGCATTATTGTTAGGAATTTTTGGGGGTTGGTGAATGGTAGATGCGAGTTTGACAAAGAAAGGTTGACTTGGTAGGCTGCCTAACAATTATCTCTTCATAAGTTAATCGAATTAAAATTTATAAATAGAGTATTAGTAAGATCAATTTACACTCTGATCGTAACAATCGTGATTCTGATATTAAAATTGGCTCTTAATTTATAAATGCTCGAAATATTAACAATACCCGCAAGATGTGTGATTTGTAAGGGAGAACAGGTATGTGTGAGCATAATGCCAGTAAGCATTATGACCATGTCGATACAGTCAAGCAGCATGCACACAGGTTGGTACTAAAACAATTACTATAAACCAAAAAAAGAAGATAAGGGATAAGAGAGTGACTAACCATTTTTAGTAGTAGTTTCCCTGGAATAGATGCTGTTTATCAAAGGAGCACGAGTCAACTCATCCAGTACTGACACTGGACTCGTGTGCTCATTCATTTTGCTATATTTATTATTCTCATGATCTCTTCTGCGTCCACATTTTTCATCAACCACTGTTCTCTTCACCACCGGGGAGCGATCACTGTCAGAATATCTAATGGATTCAATGATCATCTTAAGCTCTTTCAAATCTTCGTCACATCTCTCCAAGTCCAACTTGAGCTTCCTCCTCTCCTCCCAACTAATCACATTTATATTGTTATCAACAGTCGATGAATTGTTATTTTTTTCTGCCTGAACTGTTGGACTCTCGTGCGAGGACACTTTAAGTATGGTGTGGTTGCCGGTGCTATCATCATGTTTTGTGGGAGTAGGAGGATGTTGTGCAACTTTTTCTTGTTTTTTACCTAAATTTAAGCAAAGTAAAATTAACACTAGCAAAAAATATGTAACAAAAGCATATTAAATATTTTATATGTAGGTGATATTTACCGGAGGTGAGGAATTTGCGGCGGTGACGATGTCTAGAGAGGAGATGGAAAATGCCGGACATGCAACCGACAGATTTAGCATGGTGAGGGTGGTCGGTAGGTGGCAGTGGCACCGACATTACACGGCGAGAAGAGGAGAGTGCAGTGTCTTGTCTCTTCAACATCATCTTGGGTGTGTAAATATACGTGTGTAGATTTAATGGAATTTGCTAGGATGTTTGATTGGCTGGTAGAGTAGCTAGATGGAGAGTTGAACATGCAATTAAAAAGGAGAAAAAAACAGATGAACTGAACAGAGTTAAGAGAGGATGAAGAGAAAGAGAGGTTGCAGTAAATAAAGGGATCACACAACGGTAATCACATGAGCTTCAGGGGACCAGGGAAAAGCAATTCAACTAGCACATATATATAACTGTGGACAAATGCACATCTGTGGAAAAAGATTGCATTTTACGTTTGATAAAAATTACTAATACTACTGCGTTACTATTTCGTACAATACAGGTATAATGTTTACTGTAAAATGAATTATTAAAATGTATAACCGTGCGAAAGCACGGATTGTGATAAATTATATTAAATTCCTAATTTTTAAAATTTTTAAATGAATAAAATCTTGAAGCATCAAATTGTATATAATACTATATTCTCAACTTTTATTTCGAAGGTTAGTTAATAGACTCCTAATATATAACTTCAATAATAAATTAAATTAATATTTAATTTTATTATTTTAATTAATTAAATTTATATAACTTATCTCTGGTAATATAATAGTTATATTATTAATTGTATTTATTATTAATCTATTATAGATATATTTTATATTAATTAATGGAGCCCTAAGTCCTATATTCTCGACTTTTATTTTAATTTTTAGTTAATAAACTCCTAGTATATAACTTCATTATTAAATTAAATTAATATTTAATATTATGATTTTAATTAATTAATATTTAGTGGCATACCGCTGTATACATGGCATACCGCGGTATACATTAATTAATTAAATAATTGGCATACCGTATTTTAGTTTAGAGATGACTTATTTCATTAGTAATTCTTATTCTTATTGGCCTTTTATACACTTAAAAAACAGTTTTTAAATTAAGATCAAATAGTAAAATAAGTTATTATTAATTAATTAATTAATTAATTGGCATACCGTGCATACCACGGTATACACGGCATACCATTTAAAGGGGGTTTCTGCTTTTAATAGCCCGTGCGAAGTACGGGTCGAAATAATTTATTAAAATTAATCATTTTTTATTAAATTTTATAGGAAATATTTTATTTATCATTAAAAAATCTATACTATTATATAAATTCCGAAATATTGAAAGTTTTGGTACCTGTTTTTTGGTACCAATTTTTTGGTACTTCGTGAATTTACTTATTTACCCTTCACTATAAAGAAAAATAAATACACCTAAAATAAATAATAACATAATATAATGGTAATTAGTCGAGATATTACCTTTTATAAACACCTAAAAACATCAATCATATCATATCTTTCCATTGTTAATATTTTCTTTCGAATTAAAACACGTCATAATTTATGGTAATTAGTCGATTAACATAATATGGTAATTAATCGATTGCCATTTTCACATTAATATAATAAAATTAATGGTAATTAGTCGATTGCCTTTTTTCACATATAGTTTTAGTTGAACATATTAGCTTTTATAAACACCTAAAAACATCAATCATCATATCTTTCGATCATTAACATTTTCTTTCGAATTAAAACACGTTACCTTTTTAATTTAAAATAAATCTTACAATCATTAATATACAACCGAAAATATCACACCATAATTTTCAAGAAAAATATAACACCTGAAATAAATAATAACATAATATTATTAATGGTAATTAGTCGATTGCCTTTTTCACATTTATTTTTAGTTGAAGATATTATCTTTTAAAAACACCTAAAAAGATCAATCGTATCATATCTTTCAATCATTAATATTTCCTTTATAATTAAAACATGTTAACAAGTTAATTTACAACAAATCTTACAATCATTAATATATAACTGAAAATGTCACAACATATTTCTCAATTATTAATAAAATATATTAAAAATTGTATACGTTGTTTATAATAAAGAACCATTAGTATAATCCATAAATATGAGTATATTAAATTATATCAAATTAAAATAAAAAAAATTATTAAAAATAATGATTATATAAAAACATAATTATAATATTAAATAAAAATTTATAATATAATACAAGAAACCCGTGCATTGCACGGGTTATAAGCTAGTACTACAAAAATGATAAAAGTACAAAAGAAAATTACGATATTTATGGAACTCAGTAGTTTATAAAAAAAAAAAAGAATTGTAATTACATCAAAATTCCAATATTTCTAGAAGACACAAATTTAGAATTAAGTATCATTAAAACGTGATTTCACTTACAAATAAGATATTAGATGATAAGGGCCCGAGAAAATTTAATTAAATTGATTATTAATTTATTATAAAAAATTACGTTATTTACAAAGAATTTGCTTATTAATAAAGGTCATTTTATATACTCCCTCCGTCCCAATGGATTCTTTACAGTTTCTATTTTTGGACGTCCCACTCATTTCTTTACATACCAAAAATAGTAAGTTTTCTCCACTATTACACCCACTACTTTCCCCCACTATCTCATATTTAATTATAAAAAACACTATTACACACACTACTTTCCTTTACTATCTCAAATCTATTATTAAATATTGATGGGTCCCACCACTTTACCCACTTTTCATCTAACTTTACTCATTTTTTAAACATTGTCTTGGTCTCCGTGTCCCCCTCTAATGTAAAGAACCCAACGGGACGGATGGAGTATTATTTATTTAAGTTTATTTAAGAAAATCGAGAAAAAAACTAAATGATTCCGATATATACATTAAAATGTACATGAGTATGATAAATACGTTATTTGTGAACTGAATAGAGTTATAATAAAAATTGCAATTATAATAGTATTAACAATTTATTATTTTAATAAAAAATAATATATAATTCTTGGAGAAATAGGAATCTTATGGGTGGAACCAATTTTTGGTACTGACGTACCATTAAAAATGTATTTCGTTTGTTATAGATAAGCATGTCACCGTAGATTAACATTTGTATTCGTAGTCTTTTTTTTATTAAGTTGTAATAAAAAAAATTATAATTGTAATATAATTTATTTATTTATTTTATAAAATAACATAGAATTATAGAGAAAACAGAAATCTTGGGGTGAAACCAAAATATGGTACGAACCAAATTTGGTATAAAATAGTGTTAGTCACATAGGCATGCCTGTTTACATCTAATAACAAGCCTAATTGTTTGTAATGCTTTGCATTACTTACATGACCTCTTGACTGAGGGAACCTCTAGTTGTAGAGTCTCTACTTGTTTTGTACTTGTAATAGGCACCAAATCCTAGTTGTTTAACTGTACTTATAAAGTCAAGAATAATGCTTGAAAGAAGTTCCAAGGTTCATGCCTCAAGCAAGAAGATAAAGACTGTCAAATAATCACAGTTGGGATTTGAAGAAATGAAGAATTTGCCTAAGTACCAATTCGAGAAGTATATCTGTCTATTCGAGAAGTCTAGCATTCGAGAAGTCAGGGATTCGATATCTCAAGACACTATTCGATATCTCTGAATACGCTATTCGATATCTCAGAGATTCGATATGTCTACTACTCTATTCGAGAACTCAAGAAGTCAACAAGTCAAAGTGGTATTCGAGTTCTCAAAGAGTCAACAAGTCAAAGTTCCATTCGATATCTCAAGGACTCAGAAAGCTATTCGATATCTCGAGGATTCGATAAGTCAAATGTTCTATTCGATAACTCAAGGAATCCTGATGGAAAAGAGCTATTCGAGAAGTGGTTCGATATGTCAATATAACAGTGTTCGAGAACTCAGAGTTATCGATCAAGTCAATTCTAGTTCTCGAATCACTTACTTAGTCACTTCTCGAATACATTCTTAGAGACAAAATACTGAAGCAATTGTACAAGTCAGAAACCTGCAACAAGCCAATGCACTTTATGCACCACAATCTATTACATGCTCTGGAAAGCCTACAAGGAAGCTTGGAGAGATATAGAAGAGACAAAGGACTAAAGAAGTGGATCTGAACAGGCTTTGCAAAGTCAAATCTGTAACCGTTTGGACACTTACTCAAATAGGATAGACAGACTAGAAAGTTAATTGTTTAGCTACCTCATTTGTAGTAAGTAGGTTGTATCCATGTTCTATAAGGATACAGCATCACTTCCTTAGTCATTAACTTTTTTGTGAGTCAAGTTCTTCAAACACTATAAGCTATATCTCTCTGAGAAAAACGAAGCTGAGAATACTATCATTTGTATTCACAGATTGTAGCAACCTTTATCTAATAATACATTAGATTAAAGTGATATTGTGTCTTGTGTTGGTCTTTATCCGCACCTACACCTTGCACACACAAACACTTATCTGCTACATAGACTCGAGACAAGAAAAGTTCAAGAATCCATTCACCCCCCCTCTGTATTCTTTTACCGTATTCAGTACTCAACAAGTGGTATCAGAGCGGGCTGTTTATTCAAAAAAAATAGAAAAACGATCATGAGTTCGAATACACCAAAGACTACAGGAACGGTGAAGGTCCCTAAGTTTGATAAAGAGAATTATAACCTCTGGAAGATAAAGATGCAGTTGTTCATCAAAGCATCTCATCATTTGTATCCTGAGATTCTTAAGAATGGTCCATTTGTTCCCCAACAGGAGATTCCTGAAAAGATTGTTGGAACCACTACTATTCCAAGATCTTATGTGGCTAAGGATCCATCCAAATGGACAGAATCAGAAAAGGACATGGTTGCCCTTGACAGTCACCTCATGTTGCTGATTATAGATTCTATGGACATGTCAATGTTTGTAAACATTACTTCATGTACCACTGCCAAAGAAATGTGGGATCACATTGAGGTGTTATGTGAAGGAACTGATGAGGTCAGAGAAAACAAGAAACAGATACTGGTCACACAGTATGAGGCTTTCATGGCACAGCCCAAGGAAAGCATTACTGAGATGTTTGAGAGATTTCACAAGCTAGTTACTGAGTTGCAGATGAATGGCAAGGTTTACAGTACCAAGGAGTTAAACATGAAGTTTCTGCTATCTTCACCAAACCATCTAGAGCAAAGGGTCATTTCTCTAAGGGAAAGAGATTTGAACAAAGTTACATATGATGTGCTCTATGGGGTTTTAAAAACACACGAGCTTGAGTTTCTTCAGAAAAGGGCTATCCAAGCCAACCAAGGCAGAATGATAAACACATCATGTGCCTTGATCGTCAACAAATCTATTCAAGACCTAGAAGCATCTACAAGCCAATTAAGGATAGACACTACACCATAAAAGGCCTATGACCACATCTAGAGCCTATGTTGCCTTTGGATATGTTGCCTTTGTCATGCATGTTTTTGGCTAATACAACACTATCATTTTTATGTTGCCTTAGGTAGCAAAAATATGTTGCCATAGAATAAAAGTGTTTGCATGTTGCCGTAGGTATCAAATTGTGTTGCCATAATTTTGTAATGAATAAAATTTTACATTTTTTACTAAAAAAAAAAAGTTTAACCCTTTTTCACATGAAAATTAATTTATTTGGATAAAAATAATCAAAAAATTTTATAAAAATCAAGATTTAATATTCCACTAGAATTGAATATTTCATTGAAAATGTTAAAACATTTTAAGATGAATAATTTTTTAAAATATATTTTAATATATCATTAAAATAAAATATTTTCGTATATGATTAAATAGATTTGAATATATTATTTCAAATTATGTAAAAGGAATTGAATATTTAATAAAAAATAAATTGTTTTTCCAAATACAAAAATGAAAAATTTAATGAATTAAAATGAGCCGATTATTGGTAAATAAATTAAAATTAATTAAATATTAAAATAATTGGTAAATAAATTAAAATATATTGATGAATTTCTATCATCAATAAAGTATTATGTAATAATTTTAAAATGAATATTTTTTTATAAAAATATTTTATACGATGAATATATTGTCTCTGGACCTCTGGTACGAAAGCACAGAGATGCAAATTTTGGACAGCGGCAAAAAGACCACCCTTTCCCATTTTTTCTTTTATCAATTTTGTTCAAAAAACCTTATCACATTCACAGACACTCACCTCGTCTCTATCTCTCTCTCTCTCTCCCTCCCTCCCTCTATCTCATATCTCAATATAGCTCTCTTTCCTGCAAGCTCTCTATCTCACTCGTTCTCAAAACACAACGAATTGGGCCTTTTTTGAAGTAGGGTTTCTTGTATTTAAGGCTTCTTCTATCGATTGCTATCAAATTGGACCATCTTTTGGAACTAGGGTTTTTTTTATTTGGGTTTAATTAAATTGGTTTTAGTCTATGAACTCAAATTGATTAATTTCACTTTGATTTATTTGGGTTCTCCTTGTTTCTTTCAGGACTGATTTGGATTCTCTCAACTTAGGTGTGGTTGTTTCTTCGATTTGGATTAGCGCTTCAATTTGAGGTCTTTTGAATCGAAATTCAATTCGATTTGTTATGGCTTCGAGTTTTAGGTATTACCCTTTTTTTGTTTCATTATATTGTGTTGTGTGTATGTACAAGTATTTTGTATATGTAGATGTATTTTAATTTTTTTAAGATATATGCACAAGTAATGCTTTGTGTGGATGTATTTTAATTTTTTTAAGATATATGCACAAGTAATGCTTTGCAGTGAAGGTATTTCAGCTTAAGGCACGCCAAATTGTCTCTCAAAACAAGCGAAGATACCAGGTAATTTTGTATCACTTCAGCTGCTGCTTGGAAGTTGTTAATTGCTTGCCATTTTGCTATTGCGTTATATCTTTTTGACATGTTAATCTCAGCTAGAGCTCCTACTCTTATATTTTCCCTCCCGATTGTCGAATGACTGTTATCTGACAACTAGATGTATAAAATGACTCAATTTCATATAAGTACTCTTAATTAATTAATTTTCCTGGATAAACCAAATAAGGGATTGCTGTTTGATATCACAGAGATTAGGTAAATTTATGTATGTTGGAGACTTTGCTGCAATTTTTCTTTGATAAAAGTTTGAAGATATTCGTCCTTATATTCTCATTTATTTGAATGCTTGCATCTCGTTCCTTTTTGTATTTTCTTCTTTTTTTTCATTTTCCATGGATTTGAACGTGTTTCTCTCTAGTAATAATTCTGTCGGTTATCTGTGTAACATTAATCTATTCATGATTCAGGAGGGAGAATTTGATTTGGATTTGACTTATATTGTCAATTGTTTTTTTAATCAGTATGTTTGTCACCTATCTGATCATCAATCTTTAACGGCCACTCTTATGCAGGGAAAGTATAAAGTATATAATCTCTGTACAGAGAGGCTATATGATGCGGCACTATTTGGCAAAAAGGTGTACATAACTTTTTTTAAATCTTAGTACTTCAAGCAGTGATAATTATGTTCTGAAAAGCTAATTTCATAATAAAAACCGAGGGGAAATTTTTTAATAAAGTGAAGGCTCAAAATAATATTGAACAGATACGGAAGTAGAGTACCAATCGCATGTTTCGTTAAAATTGTCTGATTTATGTTTTTAAACATTATAATTAGTTTTTTTAAGCTTCATTTAGGAGATTTGATAATGAAGTATGCCAGTATACTCCAACTCGGATAAAAATGTACAAGAAATCAAAATAAGGTGAGTTATTCCTGCATAATTGCCACTATAGTACTTGACAGAATGTGTAGAGGTTCACTAATGCTGTCTTCCATTTGTATTGGTTTTTTTTCTTACATGTTTTTTTAGATTATAAAAGCTCCACTTGGTATCTCTGTGTAAATTGTAAGTTTTTACCCATCCATCTGCAGTTTAGATACTTTTTGTGGGTTTTCTTTTTGCCCTTCTATTTCACTAAATATGATGTGGATTGAATGGAATACTTTGATTTATACTTTATTTTTCACTTTGTAACAATAATAATTTTGGCAACTAAAAATATGTGTTTATACATAATTATGATTGTATCTGAGGTTGACATTAATGTATGCATGTCTTAAATTTATATCAAGTTGATTATTCATACTAAATTGTGTTTATGAAGTGGTATGATACCAAATTGTGTTTATAAAGTAGTATGATACTAAATTGTGATTATTAAGAAGGAAGTAGTTCTTGATGTGCTATTAATCGTTCTGATATTAAATTTTATTTGTAGCTTAGGTCTAATACAGCTAGAGGGTATGGTAGTTCACTTGTAAGCTTTAGAAAAGCCCAAACTTTGGTTACAATCAATTGGACATTTGGACTACATCTGGTCTCTTTGACCAAACTCTAGTGTTTTACTTTTATTGCCCACATAACTTTATAGTGTTATTTGAATGGTTAAAACGTTTCCACTTTCCAGACAAAGTGTTTAGCTATTGCCAACCAACATGTTCTAAAGTTATACCCTTACAACTTAATAACTTATAGTAGTGCATAATTTTCATCTTGTTTCTTGGTGCACCATTACTCTCAGATGTACTTCACATTTTTCTGTTTTAAAAATTTGCAGGTATAATTTGCTGATATTGCTTAGGAATCCTGATAACATTTTGGCAGATGAATGAGGTGGTTCATGTGGTAGTAGCTTTTGCTGATAGAGGTTTATGGAAGGGCTGTTGATTTTTATATTGTGTAATAGATGTCTATGTTTGGGAAGTACTTGTCCCATACAATGAACTACTGTGTATTTGAACAATGTTATTTTGGAAATGCATATATTCAAATTGTGTATTTTTTGTCGTAAACAGTAAATTAAGTGTTGCCATTAATTCTATAAAGTGTTGACAAAAAGGACAATTAATATTAAAAAATGTTGCAGTAGATAAAAATTTGTGTTGGCATAAAAGTGGACCCCACAATGGGTCCCAAATAGTGGACCCTCCTTGTGGGCCCCACAGTGGCCCCAAATAGTGGACCCAGTGGTGGGGCCCACTTTTTTACAAAATGTTTAACCCAAAGGAAACATAATATCATGTTGCTAAAAACTGATAATATTGTTGTCATAGCTAGTCCACGCCAACAAAAAGCTGATGTTGCCATAGAGAATTAGAATGTTGCCTTTGACCCCAAAGGCAACGGCAAAAATAGCAACACCAACAAAATGTTGCCTTAGGGGTTTTTTGGGCCTACAGCAACATATTTCGGGCCTATGGCAACACTTTTTCGGTGTTGCCGTAGGCCTTTTATGGTGTAGTGAGAGGAGGTAGTAGAAGAGGAAGAAACTGAAGCTGAGGTAAGTGAACCTGTTGAGGAGAAGGAGGAAGATGAGTTCTATACTCTTGAAGAACTGGATGGGATGGAAAACACTTCATATGCTTTCATGGCCAGAAAATTTCCAAACATCAGATTTAAGAGGAACCAACCCTTCAAACCTAAAACCAAAAACCATTCATTCAACAAGAGCAAGGCACCTATGAAACCAAACAAGAATAAGTTCAAAACCAGCCATGTGGATAGGTCATCTGTAAGGTGCTATAGATGCAATGACCTAGGGCATTTTGCCAGTGAATGCAAGAAGCCTAAAAAGAAGGATAGAGATTATCTTGAGCTCGAAGCTAAGTATGAGGCCCTTCTGAAAAAGCAGACACAAGGTAAGGCCTACATAGCTGAAGGGAAGTGTTGGGATGATTCTGACAGTGATGGAGAGGAACAAGAATTTTGCAATTATGCCTTGATGGCCAATTCCAAGGATGACACATCTCCATCAGACCCTTAGGGCAAAGAAAATGAAAAGAAGGTCATGTGGATTTTGGACAGTGGATGCTCAAATCATATGACTGGTGATATGGCCCTGCTATTACAGTATGAGGAAAAGGCTGGCCCAATGGTTGCTTTTGGAGATGACAGCATGGGTAACACATTGGGATATGGCAAGTTAAAAGTTGGAAATGTCATCATTGAAGATGTAGCACTGGTCAAGGGACTCAAGCATAATCTGCTAAGTGTTGGTCAGTTTACTGATAGAGGATTCAAGGTGGATTTTGACAAAGATGAATGTTTGATCACCCACAAGAAGACTGGTGATTTTGCTCTATCTGGAGTAAGGAAAGGAAGCATGTTTGTAGCCAATATGGATTCTGCAAACAAGGACAAAATTTGTTGCTTTTACTCAAAAGCATCAAGTGAAGATTGTTGGCTGTGGCACAAAAAACTATCACACCTGAACTTCAAAGCCATTAATTCTCTAGTCAAAAGAGAGTTAGTGAGAGGCATGCCCACACTTGAATTCTGTCAAGAAGGAGTGTGTTAGGCTTGTCAAAAATGAAAGATGAAAAGATCAAGCCACAAGTCAAAGACAGTGACATCAATAACCAAGCCCCTACAACTCATTCATATGGATTTGTTTGGGCCTGTCAATATTATGTCACTAGGAAGAAAGAAGTATGCCTTGGTGATGGTTGATGACTTTACAAGGTATACATGGGTGGAATTTCTGGCATCAAAAGATGAGGCTCCACAAGTAATCATTGAGCATATAAAGAAAGTTGACAAGGAAGCAAAGGCCAACAATGCAAGTGTGATTGCACTGAGAAGTGATAATGGAACAGAGTTCAGAAATGCCATACTTGAAGCATTCTGTAAAGAGAATGGTATTTCTCAGCAATTCTCAGCACCAAGGACTCCACAACAAAATGGAGTTGTTGGGAGGAAGAATAGAACTCTAATTGAAGCTGCTAGAACAATGTTACTTGATGCTAAGATGCCTACATGTTTTTGGGCTGAGGCTGTAAGTACTGCATGCTATATCCAGAACAGAACCCTCATCAACAAAAACACTGGAAAGACACCTTACAACCTGGTGACTGGAAAGAAGCCCACTCTAAAGTATGTTTATACTTTTGGAAGCAAATGCTTTGTATTGAAGGATAATTCTGAATATGTTGGAAAATTTGATGCAAAAGCATTTGAAGGAATTTTTCTTGGATACTCTATGAAAAGAATTGCATACAAAGTTTATGTCATCAGTCAAAAGAAAATTATGGAAAGCAAAGATATGACATTTGATGACAGCAAACTACCTGGACTAGAAGAAGCCAATGATGAAGATAAAGATCCATTGAAGTTTGATAATCTAGATGATTCTGATGAAGAGACTGAAACTGAAGTTGAAACTCAAGTTCAATAGACTCAAGTGGATGATAATACAAGAGAAGAATTTGTGCCAATCAGCAGTGGAGAAACTAGCATCAAAGACACACCTGTGAGTAGTGGCAACCTCACAGGGGGAGAAAATCAGGATGATGATTTGGATGATGAAGCAACTTCAAGAATGAGAAATCAGGCTGAGCACTCAAGGAAATGGGATAGATCACACACCGCAGAGCAAATCATTGGAGATCCTAATGCAAGAGTAAGGACTAGGAGAGCAACTCAGAATGAGTGTCTCTATGGTTGTTTCCTATCTCAGGTGGAGCCTAAGAAACTTGATGATGCACTGCTAGATCCAGATTGGATTATTGCCATGCAAGAGGAGCTGAATCAATTTGAAAGGAACAAAGTATGGGAACTTGTGCCTGCACCAAAGAATAGAACCATTGTTGGAACAAAATGGGTTCTGAAGAATAAGATGGATGAAGATGGTGTAATTATAAGGAACAAAGCAAGGTTGGTTGCAAAAGGATACTCTCAACAGGAAGGCATTGATTATGATGAGACATTTGCCCCTGTTGCTAGATTGGAAGCCATCAGAATATTCTTGGCATTTGCTGCTCATTCAAACTTTAAAGTGTATCAAATGGATGTCAAAAGTGCATTTCTGAATGGAGAGTTGGAAGAAGAAGTTTATGTGCAACAACCACCTAGCTTTGAGGATCCACACTTCCCAGAATTTGTTTACAGACTGCTTAAGGCACTGTATGGACTTAAGCAGGCTCCAAGGGCATGGTATGATACTTTATCACAATTTCTTCTTGAGAATCAATTCACTAGAGGCACACTGGACAAGACACTGTTTTACAAGAAACATGGTGATGATCTTATCCTAGTTCAGATCTATGTGGATGATATCATTTTTGGTTCTACAAATGAGAAGCTGTGTGAGAAATTTTCTAAACTCATGCAGAGCAGATATGAGATGAGTATGATGGGAGAGTTGACATTCTTTCTTGGGTTGCAAGTCAGTCAAAGGAAGGATGGTATCTTTATCAGTCAGACTAAGTACATCAAGGATTTATTGAAGAAGTTTGACTTGGAATATTGCTCACCTGCAAAGACACCCATGGCCACTGCAACTAAGTTGGATGAAGATGCTAAAGGCAAGAAAGTAGATATCTCAGTCTACAGAGGCATGGTTGGTTCTCTGCTCTATCTCACTGCAAGTAGGCCAGACATCATGTTTGCTACATGCTTGTGTGCAAGGTTTCAATCAAATCCAAAAGAATCACATTTGGTTGCTATAAAAAGGATCTTTAGATATCTGAAGGGCACTCCAAACTTGGGTTTATGGTATCCTAAGGACACAGGGTTCAATCTGGTTGGTTATTCTGATGCTTATTATGCTGGATGTAGAGTGGATAGGAAAAGCACCTCAGGTAGCTGCCAGTTTCTTGGACAAAGGTTAGTCTCTTGGTATAGCAAGAAACAACAATCTGTGTCAACTTCTACAGCTGAGGCTTAATACATAGCTGCTGGAAGTTGCTGTGCTCAAGTGCTTTGGATTAGAAATCAACTTAGAGATTATGGACTTGTGTTGGAAAGAATTCCAATCATGTGTGACAACACAAGTGCAATCTCTATAGTTGCCAATCCTGTCAATCATTCTAGGACAAAGCACATTGACATCAGATATCATTTCATAAGGGAACATGCAACTAATGGAACCATTGAGTTGCATTATGTTTCTACAGATAAACAACTAGCTGATATATTCACTAAGCCATTAGATGAAGCCACCTTCACAAGGTTGGTTAGTGAGATTGGAATGTTGAATTCTTCAGATTTTGGCTAGGTGAATACAACATCTAGATTGTTGCAGCAGTAAACACTTACTTTATCTAAATTTTCAATATTTTTGGAGTAAGTGTTGGCTGAAATATGATTTATAAATATTTCAAATCTGTTGCATATTTGGAAAATCGTATTTTCTTGTTAACTTGAAATTTCTATGAAATTTTTAGAAAATCACTGTTTAACTTGCTAGAATATTCTTGAATGAATATGGCTGGTAAATTATAAAAAAAAAGATAGTGAAAATTGAGTTTCTATGAGTATATTTCGACAAGTCAGACTTCTCAAGTGATTCACTATTCGACATCTCTAACAAGTCTCATTAGAGCACTCTCGAGTTCTCGAATAGAGTCTTTTAGAGTTCTCGAATAGAGGTGTTCTTGACTTCTCGAATATAGTGTTTTAGTTCTCGATTGACTGAGTTCTCGAATACTATATTTGAGTTCTCGAATCATTTGAAAAGGCTGATTTCTCGCTGAATTTTAACCGATTTTGGATTTTTATTCAGAATTCAGAATTACTCATAAAAACATATTTTACCTAATTTACATTTATTTCTAAGTTAGATAACTACCAGCTGTGAGTTACAACCTGCTTGAGTTATCGAATAAGCCTTTCTTGACTTATCGAATAGTTGTTTTCTACTTCTCGAATGCCTGACTTGTCGATACATAACATACATCTAATCGACAATTCAAGTACTTCATACTTATACAATTTCACATCTATTTGATTCATTTCATTCGATTTCTCAAGCATCTAAACTCCCAAAACCTCTGAAACCCTAACTGTGAAAAGCTAAATTTCTTCTTCAACCTTCAATTTCTCCCTCTCTCTTACACAAATGGCAACAGTAAAGTTCAATACCAATTTCATTGCTCTAACTAGTGATGTTGAGGCACCCAACGCCAACTTCAAGTGCTTTGTGAAGTGGATGTCTGAATCATACATAAAAAATGCTCTATCTGTTAACCCAACTCCGTATCTAGACATTCTAGAACAGTTCTGGAAGTCTGCTACAGTGGAGGTGGTGGCTTTTGACTCTGCAATAACCTCGTACATCATTTACTGCAAGATTCAAGACAAGAATATCACTATCACCATAGAAGACATGAATGAAGCACTTGGGATGGGCACCAAACAAGAGGTGTATGACCCACTAGCTACAAATGCTGAATTGGAAGATTTCTTTGATTTCATTATGCAGACAAAATCAGTCTTGGGCATCTGAATAGGAAGCATTTGAGGAAGGAATGGAGCTATGTGTTTGCTACACTTCTTCAAGTCTTCACTGCAAGAAAATCCAGCTATGACCAAATCAGTACACCTGCACAGCAGATAGGCTATGCCTTAGCATATGGAAAGAAGATAGATGTTGGCCTTATCATTCTGCAGGAGCTGTATGGGAGACTTGGTAAGAACTCAACCAAGAGAGGTAATGAAATTTTCTTCCCTCGTTTTATTTAATCTGTACTTAACTTCTTAGATAATAAATTGATTGAATTAGATGGGATGAATAAAAATAGAATAGGCTATCCTAAATCCATGACAAAACTCATTTTTGGTAATTTGGAGACTAGGAATGATGTGGATGTAAGACTGAACATAACTCCCCATATGGAGAGTTTGTTTAGGACTTACCCCCACAACATGCCAATATTTGACTCAAAGTCACAGTTAGCACAGCCCAAGCAAGTAGGACAAAATGCTAACCCAGGGCCTGCTAACCAACCCTCTCAACCAAACACTCTACCAAACACTGAGCCAACTGCATCATCCTCTCAAAAGGGTGATGTTAGTAAAAAAGAGAAGAAGAGAAAACAGGTTGCTTCTGCACCTTTAACCATCTTATCTGAAGCAGCATTGGCTGTAGAGTTAGAAAGTGAGGCACCTGAGTCACCCCTTATCAGGCCAAAGAAGAAGAAAACTAAAACCACCTCTTCAGTCACACAAATGGCTGAAGTTGTAAAATCAGGGGCAAACAGTTCACTAGATGTATCCTCTCAACAGGGTGCATCTATAGAATCAAGCATCCTCCCCAATGCACCTATCTGTATAGAGTCAACACATGGGAGTGATAAGGCTGGCACAACACTGAGTGGAGAGCACATCACAGTTGAAACTCCCTCTATCTCTCAGGGGGAGTTGCCAAAATCTATTCCACAAGACACTTCTCTTCCAGAATCTACCACTCAAATTTCTTTGCAGCCTGCAACTCAAGCAATTGAGGAGCAAGGCATTGATCATCAAGAATTCTTTTCTCTTGATGAGCCAATGGATTCAAGTGACTTGGTGCATGACACCTTGTTCACCACCCAGGACCCCCATTTAGATGGTGAGGGAATGCATGCTGGGGCATTTCCTAATGACACCATCACAAACATAGAGGTTCCACTAGTTTTTACTAGAGACTCTGTGCCTGTGTCAACTGCTGGTGTAACTCATCCCACTTCTGTGGAGACACTAGTAGTAGAGTCAATCCATCCGGTTACAGAAGTTGCATCTGTAACTGAGGAGTCTAGCTTGCCTAGTTCTAGCTCTGACTTTATGTCACAATGGCTGAAGCCTGTGCACCATGACAGTGCTTCAGGATCAGGGTCTGTTCCACAACAATTGACGGTTGAAGCACTCCAAAGCTTAATTGTGGATCAGATCCCTGAGTTCACAAAGATTGCACAGCACCTCCTCACTTCCAACCTGCCCAATCCTGACTAAGTCTCTCACCCCTAGTGATGTGTATGAAGCAGTAAATGACTGTTACAAGGGAATTCTCAAGGCTACATACTATCTTGCCAAGGGTCTAAAGATAGAAGTCACAGAAGTGTGTACAGCCACAACCAAGGAGGTGCATGAGATAAAAAGGGCTTTTGATTCCAAATTCCCTCAACTGGAGACTGTGGTCAAGGACATTCTAGCCTGCAAGTCTAGCTGCACCAAAATGGACAATGGCTTGGCCCTTCTCAAAGATTCTGTCACAGGGCTGGGGCATAAATTTCAATCTCTATCTGACCAAACCACAGACTCAAATGCCATGCTGAGAACAATGTTCAAGAATCAATATGGGGATAAGCTGGTAACTGAGGTCCCTGTGCATGACATGACCAAGTATGAAGTACAAAGACTCAAGGATCAATCTATCTCTGGTTTCAAGGCCACTGAGTTATTCACCAAGGTGGATACTCTGGAAAAGGAGGTGGTCAATCTAAAGGCATCCAATGCTCAGTTAACAGACACTGTTGCCGCCCTCAATGAAAAATTGGATGTTAGAAATGATTGATGAGAACAGTGTTTGGAAGCTATAGTGACAAAACAGAGTTTAGCTGGAAGCAGTCAGAGTTTAGTTAAACACTGACTGGAAGCGCAACAGAGATTGTTAAACTCTGTAGCGGTATTGTCTGAAGAGTCAACAGTGTTTAAAGGTTGATGCAAGATAAATATGGAAGCAATATCTTTGAAGATTGGAAAGCTGTCAAAGAGATTGAGTTGACTTGGAAGACTGGAGCAATCGTGATTGATATCAATTGTATAGCTTAATTATAGGAGAATCAGTTATTGATTGTACGAAGCTGTATGTTCTATAAATACAGTTAGGTTAACCCTAGAAGGGTAATCGAACATTGAAAAATTCATTGATTGTAACCTAAGCAGCTCTCTGTGATATTTACATCACTGAGAGAGGAATTGTTAATTCCAAACAGTTTTTAATTGTTAAACAGTGTGTTCTTGTTAAGTTACTCATACAGTATTTGATTGCTTATTGTGTATTCGACCTAACAAGTGGTATCAGAGCCTAATCTGTTACTTTATTACAGTTAAAGATCCAAACACAATAGTAATCAATGGCAGAGATACCTCCACCAACTGAGAAAACCCCTACTACTGTTAGTAGGTATGAAACAATAAGGGTTCCAATACTTAGGCCATCAGAGTATGCAATCTGGAAGGTAAAAATGACCATGTTTCTGGAAGCCACAGATCCAGAATACCTTGATAGAATTTATGAAGGTCCTCACAAACCTACAAAGTTAACTGCTGCTGCTGCTGGTGAGGAATCAAAGGTCATTCCAAAGGAAAAGAAAGATCTAACTGCTGAGGATCTTTCATCTATTGCAAAGGATGCAAAAGTAAGACACTTACTTCACAGTGCATTAGACAATGTTATGTCTAATAAAGTGATTAATTGCACAACTGCAAAGGAGATATGGGATGAACTTGAGGTTAGGTGTCAAGGAACTCCTGCAATCAAGAAAAACAGGAGAAACATACTCACTCAGGAGTATGAGCACTTTGAGGCAAAGTCTGATGAAACCATGACAGAAACATTTGACAGATTCTGTAAACTGCTCAATGATTTGTCATTGGTTAACAAAGAGTATGATTTAGAAGACTCAAATCTCAAGTTTCTTCTTTCTCTACCTGAAAAGTGGGATGTGAAAACAACCACTATAAGAGATAATTATGAACTTGGTGAAACAGAGATTGATGAAATTTATGGGCTGCTCAAAACTCATGAATTGGAATTGGAGCAAAGAAACAAAAGATCTAGTAGAAAGTCAAAGTCTGTTGCTCTTAAAGTTGAGGAGAAACCATCAAAGAAGGAGGCATCAAGGAGAAAGGCAAAAGGGAAAGCCTTAGTCATACATTCAGAGAATGAGTCATCAAACACTGATGTTGACTCACACACAGATGAATCATCTGATTCTGAAGATGATGAGGAGATGATGCAAATGGCTGCATTGATGGTAAAGACCTTCAAGAAGATGGGATACAAGAACTTCAAGAAGGGAAAGAGATTCTCCAGGGACTACTCAAAGTCTGACAAGAAGAATTTCAAGAAATCTGAGGGAAAGGACTTCAAATCTGGTAAAAAAGATAAGTCTGAGATTCAATGCTACAAGTGTAAGGAGATGGGTCACTATGCTCCTGAGTGCAAAAAGGGTAAAACTGAAAAGGCACTCTACACCAAAGGCAGAGATTGGGCAGACACTTCAGATTCAGATGAGGAAGTCAACTATGCTCTCATGGCTACTACTCAGACTGAAAATGATGATCTCGAGGTACCTCCAACTACCTATGCTTATAACACTGATAATATAACTGAATTGAGAATCTATCTTAAAGCATTGCATATCAGTTATAGGGATCAGACTTTAGAAAATGAGAGGATAAAGACTGAGTGTTCTCAACTTAAAGAGAGAAATAAACTTGTTGAGGAACAGTTAGAGAACATGAATAAAATTCAAAAAGAAAGAGATGATGCAGTGTTTATTGAACAGGAGTTGCTAGGTAAGTATAAGCAACTAGAATCAGAATTGGAGGATACTAAACACATCATTAAAACTTGGACACACTCTGGTAAAGATACTCAAGAAGTGTTTCAGTCAGATACAGTAGGTCTAGGTTACTCTGAGGGAGATGAACTTAGATTTGAAAATCAGGTAAAAGTTAGACCACATCGTTCATCTGAAGGTAATGTCATGGGAACAGGTGGACCTAAGACTGAAGCACAGAAAAAGGCTGTTAAAGAGTCATATGCTAAAACTTTTGTTAAAGAGGCTAACATTGATTTAATGACAGATAAACAACTCAAGCATAAGCTTAAGGAAATAAAGTCTGTCAACAAACAGAGAATGCCTAAGAAAAATAGAAATGGAAAGGTAGGCATAACCTCAGGAATTAAGCCAATGCTTGCTTCATTAGCTCCTAGAAAAACATGCTTTAATTGTGGTAGCACTAATCATCTTGCTAGTTTCTGCAGTAAGAATAAGAACATTAATTCTTTACCCTCTAAAACTGCAGTAAAGAGTGATTATGTGAAAACTAGACCACAGACTTTATGTAAACACTGTGGAAGTACATGGCATTCTATTTACACTTGCAGAGATTATCATGCTATTTACTATAATTACTATGAACCCAAACCAAATTTGAAATGGGTTAAAGTAAACTCTGCAAATGTAAACTCTGAAAAAGTTAGCTAAACTCTGATAATGTGAATTCCGCTGCAAAAGCTAACAGAATTAAGAAAGCCAAAGGATCCAAGCAAGTCTGGATCCTTAAAACTAATAATCAGTGATTGTTTGTGATTGCAGGGCAACAGGGTTAGTACCCTAGTCGTGGACAGTGGATGTTCAGGACACATGACAGGAAATAAAGCCCTGCTATCAGAGTATGAGGAGAAGGCTGGCCCAGAAGTTTCCTATGGAGATGGCAACATAGGACATACACTGGGATATGGCAATATTAATCTTGGAAATGTCATCATCACAAATGTAGCTCTGGTTCCAGGACTCAAGCATGATCTGCTATCTGTGAGTCAAATCTGTGACAGAGGATATCATGTAGATTTTCAACCTGAATATTGTCAAGTGATCAGCAAATCTACAGGGAAAGTTGCTCTAGTTGGAAACAGACACAATAACATATATGAAATTAAATTGTCAACAAACTCTGATGGCAAAGCAGTGTGTCTGTCAACAAGAATGTCCAGTGAGGAGAGTTGGAAGTGGCACAAGAAACTCTCTCATTTGAATCTGAACAACATCAATGAGCTAATCAAGAATGATCTTGTAAGAGGTCTACCAAAATCTTTGTTGAATGTAGAAGGCCTGTGTGATTCTTGTCAAAAGGCCAAACAGAGAAAAGTCTCCTTCAAAAGCAAATCTGAGTCTTCAATTGTTGATCCTTATCATCTCCTACATGTTGATCTTTTTGGTCCAGTGAATGTGATGTCTCTTGGAAAGAAGAAATATGCTCTAGTCATTGTTGATGAATATACCAGGTACACATGGGTATATTTTCTTGCAAAGAAGGATGAAACTACATTAACACTGACAGAACATATATTACAACTGGACAAAGGGTCAGAGAATCAAGTGAAGATAATCAGAAGTGACAATGGAACTGAGTTCAGGAATTCATCAATGGAAGAATTTTGCAAGAGTAAAGGGATAAAACAAGAGTTTTCTGCACCTGGCACTCCACAACAAAATGGTGTAGTGGAGAGGAAGAACAGAACCTTGTTAGAAGCTGCCAGAACCATGCTAGATGAAGCAAAGTTGCCAACATATTTCTGGGCAGAAGCAGTTCAAACTGCTTGTTTTACTCAAAATGCAACACTGATCAACAAGCATGGTAAAACACCATATGAAATGGTGAAGAAGAAAAAGCCAAATCTAAAATATTTTCATATTTTTGGATGCAAGTGCTTTGTGTTGAAGACTCATCCTGAACAGTTGACCAAATTTGACCTAAAGGCAGATGAAGGAATTTTTGTTGGCTATCCACTGTCAACTAAAGCATTCAGAGTTTATAATCTGAGAACCAGAGTGATCATGGAATCAATTCATGTGTCATTTGATGACAAGAAAATAACTGGATTTGAAGATGTAAATGAACATGATCAACTGCACTTTGAAAATGAAGATATATTCTCTGAAAAAGTAAACTCTGATCAGACTGATTTGACAAACTCTGTTGATCTAAACTCTGAACCTCTACTGGTAAATACTGAAGAAACTCTTCAATCAGAAACAAGGGAAGAATCAGTTGAGGGGGAGCATGAAGAATCACATCAAAGTGAAAATTCAAACACTGAAAGTGACTCAGTTGATGATTCTGAATCAAACTCTGTTGATTCAAACTCTGTTGATAATTCTGAGAAGTCACATTCAGGGGGAGCATCAGAAAATGAAGAAAGGCACCAAGAAAATCAGGAGAGCATGGATCAAGGGGGAGGATCACATGATGACAGAAGCAATCTGCCTTCTGCAAGAAAATGGACTAAATCTCACACACCTGATTTGATTATTGGTGATCCTGATGCAAAAGTAAGGACAAGAAGTGCAACAACAAATGAATGTCTGTTTCATGCATTCTTGTCACAATCTGAGCCAAAGAAAGTGGAAGAAGCTCTTAAAGATGCTGACTGGATAACAGCAATGCAAGAAGAGCTAAATGAATTTGAAAGAAATGAAGTGTGGACACTTGTACCAAGGCCCAAGAACAGATCCATTGTTGGTACTAAATGGGTTTTCAGGAATAAAACTGACAGTGAGGGTGTTATCACAAGGAACAAGGCAAGACTGGTTGCAAAAGGCTATTCACAACAGGAAGGAATAGACTATGATGAAACATTTGCTCCAGTGGCTAGATTGGAGGCAATCAGAATTTTTCTAGCATATGCCTCTCATATGAAATTCAAAGTGTTTCAGATGGATGTAAAAAGTGCATTTTTGAATGGAAAACTTGAAGAAGAAGTGTTTGTGGAGCAACCACCAGGTTTTGTAGATCCAAAATATCCAGACTATGTCTACAGGTTAGACAAGGCACTCTATGGACTTAAGCAAGCACCAAGGGCATGGTATGAAACCCTTGCCAAATTTCTACTAGAAAGTGGATTTCACAGAGGTACTATTGACAAAACTCTGTTTTACTTCCAAACTGGTAGTGACTTGCTTTTAGTTCAGATATATGTAGATGACATCATTTTTGGATCTACTAATGATAAACTCTGTAAGAAGTTTGCCAAACTCATGCAGTCAAGATATCAAATGAGTATGATGGGAGAGCTTAGTTATTTTCTAGGCTTACAGGTGAAGCAAACAGATGATGGAATTTTTATAAATCAAGCAAAATATACCAGAAACCTTCTCAAGAAATTTGGTATGCTTGATTGTTCATCTGCAACAACTCCCATGGCAACTGCAACAAAATTGGACAAAGATGCAGGGTCATCAGTAGATATGACAAGTTACAGAGGAATGATTGGTTCTTTACTCTATTTGACAGCTAGCAGACCTGATATCATGTATGCAACTTGTTTGTGTGCAAGATTCCAGGCAGATCCAAGAGAACCACATTTAACAGCAGTAAAGAGGATATTTAAGTACCTCAAGGGCACTATAACTTTGGGGCTGTGGTATCCAAGAGAATCAGAGTTTAAACTTCTTGGTTACTCTGATGCAGACTTTGCTGGATGTAAGATAGACAGAAAAAGCACCAGTGGAAGTTGTCAATTTCTGGGTGACAGACTTGTTTCCTGGTACAGCAAGAAACAGAAGTCAATATCTACATCTACAGCTGAAGCAGAGTATATTGCTGCTGGTAGCTGCTGTGCACAGATTTTATGGATGAAGAATCAACTGCTGGATTATGGATTAAGGTATACCAAGATACCTATTTACTGTGATAATCAAAGTGCTATTGCAATGACAGGTAATCCAGTACAACATTCAATGACAAAGCACATCAGCATAAGGTATCACTTCATCAGAGAGCATGTAGAGGAAGGAAACATTGAGCTTCACTTTGTGTCTACAGAACAACAACTTGCAGATATCTTCACCAAGCCATTGAGTGAAGCTACATTTACAAGACTGGTCAATGAACTAGGAATGGTCTCTAGTTTTGACTAGAGATGTTGGTTAGACTCAAAAACTTATTGCTCATGTTTTCTGTAAATTGTTAAGTGCTATGTGAACCTTAGTATTAAACTCTGTTATGCATGCTTATGTTTAAACCTTGTTAAACTCTGTCAGCATGTCTGTCTGTTAAACACTGTTAATATGTTGGATACACTCAGTGAATTCAGATTTGATTATTGTCTGAATGAAAACACCAATGAAGAAAAATGTATGAAGCATGATTCTCATTAAATAAATCATGATTCTTTCTGAGTCACTGTAATCTAATCAGACTTTGTGCAGTAAATCAACACAGCATGATACTGTTTCATATTTATAGCATCTCTTAGTTTATTCAGTCCTAAACTCTGAGTCTATGAATATTGTGTGCATTGCCTCTCATAAATAATTTTGGTTATTGATGAACTCTAAACTCTGATAAGTGACATTCTGTTTCCAAAGGTATGGTTCCTGATGATTCCTTGTTTGTACTTGTGAAAACCATAAAACTTGAGATGTGTCATTGATTAGTTTGGTGAGTTCAGATTCATGTCTACACCCTGTGAGAGTTTGAGCCAAATCAGTGATTGATACATTTTCTATCAATCAGTATTTATTGTTGTGTGATATTCATCAGGAAGTATGTTTCTCTAGAACTTGTATTAAACCATTTTGAGACTACATGATATGTGTGTGCATGAAAATGATAAAGGCAATAGGATTCACCATTTCTTCAAACACTGTTCAAAATTCTTTTGAACTTTGTTCAAACACTGTATAAACACTGTTCATAATTTCCATCCTTAGTAAACCTCTTTGAGCCTTATTAACTGCTCATTTTTCTTATACTCTGAAGTGTAAAGAGCAGTTATATTTTTTTTTTCTCAAGCAGATGAGTGTCTCTCAAAGAAAAGAAAAGTTTACTCAGTATATATGCAAAATAAAAAAAAAATAATAATAAAAAAAAAGGCATATATACTGATCTTGTACAAATATGTACTAACATTGTGACTGAACACTTTGTTCTATTAAAATGTTCAGCTTGAACTCACTCATGAATAAAACATCTCTTTTCATCTGTTTGATCTTACTCCATTTAAACCCTGAATAAAGTCCTTTTGATTGGTGCATACATGTATTCAAAGTAGTGTAGAATTGGTGGACATTCAAGCATATGGTAGATTCTGTTATTTCTGATTGAATGTGAGTGTAAACACTTCACCTAAACACTTGTGTGTTTGAGAGTTTTGTGAGATTATTCAGTTCATGACTGTTATTCACTGAATGATGCTATGATTTCTATCTCTTGATCTTTTTGTCTTCAAAGACTGTGTGCTTACTTGGATAATCATGGACATCAAAGGGAATAGAAGTTTTCAGATTTCTGTATTACAGTAACTACAGAGTTTAGCATTCATCAAACAATCAGTGTTTAATATGAGAGTTTGTGCATTCAGTGTTTATTGATTCTTGTTATGGATTTTATGAAATATTAGATGCTCTAAAAATTGATTTTAGTAAACTCTGCTTCACACACACTGATACTCACAACTGTGCAATGTTTGAAAGGGTTTTTAGTGATAAAGTTGGAAAATTGATAAACACTGTTGAGTTGTGTTAAGTACTCTAAGGTACAGTTTCATTTAGGTGATTCGACTATTTTGGAGTAATTGAGGTAGTTGACAACTGTTAAATAGTGTAAGTGTCGTGATTATAGGAATGACAGCGGTAATTATTAAGTGATCCATTGGTTGTTTGACACGTGTCCCATGATAGTGTCCCACTCACACATTACTCTACAACAGTTGCACGCTTTTACTAAATAAACGATTGAGTTTTAATTTTACTCTAATCGTCTTTAGTCTCTCACTCCATATCGATTCACATTCACCCGCTCACAGTTACTTGCATACTCTTACACATTCAAAATTCTTATTCATTCTCCTTCACCTTTTGATAAACACTTACAGTGCATACACATCTTTTCTCTAAATATCTTCGTATCATATCTTACTAATGGCAACTAAAGCGTTTGATGCAGCAGGGTTAGTTTTTCTTCCTAGCGACTATGCGGCACCACTGGAGAATGCAAATGCTCCAGAGGCGTTTCATTTGTTCCAAAATTTCTTGAAAGATTCTGAAATAGGGAAGGCTTTAACTGCACCACCAATATTATCTGCATCACAAATTGCTGCTTTCTGGACAAACTCTGTATATGATGATGGAGAAGAGTCTGGCACTCCTACAATTACTTTCACTCATGATGAATCAGAGTATATCATTACTCCAACTACTGTTAGGGATGTTCTGGATTTTGAGACACACACTTCTTACAGTGTTGTTGGTCATGATCGCTTGAGGACAATGTTGGAGCAAATTGGATGTGTAGGAAACTTGAATAAGATAGGGTCTTTGAGACGGCCAAGTTTGAGAAAGGAATGGAGTTTCTTCTTTGATTGCATCACAAGAGCTTTTGGAAAGAAGACAACAAACTGGGATGCACTTCCTCTTGATACTCTCCAAATTGGTCATGCTCTGTTATATGGAGGTAATTTTGATTTTGGTAGACTAGTGTTAATGAACTTGGGAGAACGTTTGTCTGAGACTACTACTGTCTATTTTGCTCGTTTTTGTCAATTGCTATTTACTGCCTGTGTGCCTAACATTCCAACTGATGAAGCTGATGTGATTCAGCCTTTTCAAGTTGCTAAAAGAATGTTTTCTGATTTGACAAACAAAGATGTTACTAAACAGCAAATACCAGATATGTTTATGCCTTTAGCCTTACAGAACTATGTAAACCAACCTCAAGATCCTCAATCACCACAACAAATGCCTGAACCAATAGACACCATAAACTCTGAACCAACACCCACAACACCCACAACCACTGTACCTACTACATCTCATCAACCACAACCAGAAACCTTAAACTCTTCACCCATAAACTCTCCAATACTAAACTCTCCAATAATAAACTCTCCACCATTAAACACTGAAACCTTAAACACTGAATCTTTAAACTCTGAGCCAGCACCTACTGAAACAGCCAAAACCAAGCCAAAGAGAAAGAAACACACCGCTCTAAACACTAAACACTCAAAGGCTAAACAGACACTACCTGGAGCTGTTTATACAAGAAGGAAGAAACAAAAGGCAAACAGACCTTCACTTTCACCACCAAGAGAGAGCTCAAGTGAAGGTGAAGAGGAGATTGTAGTGCCTCCAATCAAGAAGAGGAGATTAATTCTTTCTGATTCAGATGAAGAGAATGTTGTTGAAGCTCCAGAGGTGGTTTCACAGCAAACACCTACTGTTGAGGTTACAGTGAATGTTGAAATACCTGCAGAGGTTGAAATGCCTGCAGAGGATATTGTGGCTGACAAAGTTGAAATATCTGCAGAGGTTGAAATGCCTGCAGAGGATACTGTTAATGTTGAAATACCTACAGAGGATAAAATGCATGTAGAAGAGGATCAAAGAGATGGTTTTTCACCAGTGCATGATGTTCTTGATTCAATTCTTGATCCTATCTCACCTATTGCTAACACTGAAGCTCCTGGTGTAGCTGATGAGCCTGCAGTAAATGTTCCTGAAGCTGCAGCATCACACACAGAGCTGGTATCTACTGCTTCTCCTATTGCAGACAAAGGTGATGAAGTTGATCAGGCAACTAAGGAAAATTCTGGATCTATGCCTGTTGAAGCTACAAAAGCAAACTCTGTTGCAGAGCCTGTGCAACATGAGGTGACTATGGAAAAGGTTGCAGTAGTTGTTGAAGAAACTGTGACTGACACAGCTCAGCACAGTGATTTTTTCAAAGATGCTCAAGCTAAAGATGCAAGTGCTGAAGATGAATCTGACAACAGTGCAAACTCTGATTCTTTTGAGAGTGCACCAGCACAGACAGATAATAAGCATACACCTTTTGATCAGCCTTGTCCATCTCATGCAGTTGAAGTAGAGCATCTTGCTAAATCTGCTGAGAATTGGTATAAACAAGACTGTATTTTTCCAAAAGGGAGAGCAGCTGAGTTTGTTAAGCAAACTGCAAAGCAAATTTCAAATCCAGAAATCTTATCCTGTTTAAAGGCAACTGTGGTACAAGTCAAGACTCTGGAAGGAAATTTTGCTGAAACAAAACAAGAGATTGTTTCTTTAAAGACTGAGATACAGTCAAGAGAATTGAAGATGGAAAGAGAGTCCAAAATAAAAGCTGTTCAGCTGTCTAAAGTTCAAGACACTCTCTTTGCCAGGCTAGGAAAAGTTGAAGAAAATCAAACTGCTTTGTTTTCTAAGGTGGATTCCATTGCTAACTCTTTGGAGCTCATTACATCAATACTCATTCCTGATGATGTCAAAAAGGGGGAGAGAGTTGCTAAGTCTAAATGCAAAGTTTCTCAAACTCTGACTCAAAAGGATGATGCTGGAGATGGAGGGGCAAGTGATAAGAGTAAGGTCTTAAACTCTGAAAGGCAAACTCTGAGATCTGGCAAATCTTTTAAATCACAGTCTGTTGGAATAAACACTGAAACTCAAGGTACTTCAAAAACCAAGAGTTTGGAATTAATTTCAGATCCAAAGACTGATGAGGAGTTAGCTGTTAAGATTTTTATGGAAGAAATGCAACAGAAGTTACTTTAGAAGATGCTAAAGCTGAAGAGAAGAGTTTACAAGAAAAGCATTTGAAAGCTCTAAAGTCTGAAAAAGCAAAGAAGAATGTGAAAGTTGCTAAAGCTGCAAAGCCTGTTCTTAAAGGCATTCAAATCAAAGACCCAGTTGGTACAAATCAAAGAATGCAAGTATTTAGAAAACCAACAGATGCAGAAGCTAAGCAAAAGCTGAAAAGTATTGTTACAACCTCTGTTGATACACATGTTGTACAGAAAAATGAAGACACAACCTCTGTTGCTGCACAAGTTGTGACCACACCATTACTGTCTTCTCAGTTGAAATCAACATTTAAGAAAGGTGCTCCTCATGACTCAAGACTAGAAGCTACAATTCCAATGGATTTTACTGATGGTAGAGCTTTATCTGGTAAAGTTGGATACAACAAAGGAGGCATAGGCTCACACAGAGATAAAAGGCAATATGTTGGTCCTAGAGATCCTTCTTCACTGTCTGTTCCAGGTTGTGGTGTTACTCAAGAGAGTTTAGACAAACTGGAATCAGTACAGCTTGTATATCAGAAGAGTCTAGAGAAGGATTTCTTGCTATATTTCATGGCTGATGGAACAGTATTTAAAGTTTCTGAAAAGGATATCGAATTAAAATACTGGGAAGAACTTGAATATGTTCTGTATATTTTCAGAGTGAGAAATCAAAGAGCTCAGTCAGTTGCAAATGTGCTTAGACAAAGAATGATTCAAAACCTTGCAAGAAGGCAAATGAAATTCAACAGCAAGTATGTTCCTAAATACAGAGATTGGAATGGAAATCTGATAGAAATGGAGAAAGGGACTACAAAACTGAAGACTGATCTTGGAGTTACTGTTCTGGATTTCAATGTAAAGTCTGAAGAAGTGAAGTACATAAGGCTGGGAAATGAAATGAGAAGAAACAAAATCTACGATCTTAGAGCTGCTATCTATCAAACTGATGAGAATGATCCTCAGTTGAGAGAAATCAAAGAAGCTATGCAGATAGAGCTTGAAAATGCTGAAAGAAGGTTGCTTATAGACTATCTCAGAACAATGCCTGATCTTCAAGAGATTAGAAATTAAAGTCTGTAAGAATTTTTCTTATTTTCTGTAGAATTTGTTAAGTAATAGCTTAAACTCTGTTTGTATGATTAAACACTGTAAACTTTGTATTTGTTTTGACATCATCATTTACTGTAAACTTGTACATTTTTGCTAATGGACAAGTTGGGGGAGATTGTTAGAAATGATTGATGAGAACAGTGTTTGGAAGCTATAGTGACAAAACAGAGTTTAGCTGGAAGCAGTCAGAGTTTAGTTAAACACTGACTGGAAGCGCAACAGAGATTGTTAAACTCTGTAGCGGTATTGTCTGAAGAGTCAACAGTGTTTAAAGGTTGATGCAAGATAAATATGGAAGCAATATCTTTGAAGATTGGAAAGCTGTCAAAGAGATTGAGTTGACTTGGAAGACTGGAGCAATCGTGATTGATATCAATTGTATAGCTTAATTATAGGAGAATCAGTTATTGATTGTACGAAGCTGTATGTTCTATAAATACAGTTAGGTTAACCCTAGAAGGGTAATCGAACATTGAAAATTTCATTGATTGTAACCTAAGCAGCTCTTTGTGATATTTACATCACTGAGAGAGGAATTGTTAATTCCAAACAGTTTTTAATTGTTAAACAGTGTGTTCTTGTTAAGTTACTCATACAGTATTTGATTGCTTATTGTGTATTCGACATAACATTGGACATTCAAGCCACTGCCAATGCTGATGTTCTTCTTAACAAACAACATATGCTTTCTGCCATAATGAAGCATATGGGACTCCCTCTACCTGAAGCCTCTTCCAACCCAAAGGTCACTCCTACAGTCTCTGTGCCTGACAACAAGCCTAAGGGGGAGAAGAGGACATTAAGGGACTCAAAATCTAAGGGGGAGAAACCTAAGGAGAAAGGCATTACAATGAATGAGGGTGGTCAACCAAGAACTGCTAAGTCAAATCAGTCTGAGAAATTAAAGGCAGCATCCAAGGAGGAAAAACTGTAGAAAGTGGCTGTAGATGAAGAGGCCAAGATTCCATCTATTCCTCCATCTGACCCTCCATCTGAAACAGAATATGAATTTGACATTCCTGACATTGCTAAGCAATCTCTTCAAGGTGAACCTTCAGAATTCAGAAATGTTCTTACTCAAAGGGTATGTCAAGAAACTGCAAACTCTAAATTATACCATGACATAACCTTTCTGAAGCACCTACATGACCTGAGAAGAAGGGCAAACTTCCATTACTTTGACTACATCAAGCTTCTTGTGCAAGATGTGTTCCTAGTCACTGTAGTGAGAAGAGAAATTGTTCAGACTAATCCTTATGCCATCATCACTACCAATGATAGAGAAGTCCTAGTCCATACTGCCAAGAACCTCTTTCACATCCACATTGAAGCTTTGCAAATTCTATCCAGCTCTGAACTTGGAACAATTATCAGGAAGATATAAAGGAATAACTCATCAGACAACAACATGCTCAAGGAGATTCTCACCAAGTGCATGAAATCTCAATTGCCTCAAGTAGTTCCTCAGCCTCACTGTATCTTATATGAAAAGAATCAAGACATTGTTGCCTTCAGATTTGGCCAACACCTCAAATCAAACAACATGTCTACAATAAAATTTTTGGCTGAAGTTCTACATTCAAGGAGTGGAAAATCTAAATCTGAAATGGAGGCTCTTGACATCCTGGTAAAGTTTATCAACTCTCAGTCATACATCAAGCCTATTGTTAAAGAGGGAAAGTCAGACAAAGATAAGGATGATCAAGACAGGAGTGGAAGCAAAGGTGGATCTCAAGGAAGGAATAAGGGTGGTGATGACAAGGAGAAAATGGATGGTAGAAGCAAGAAGAAAGATGATGACCAAGATGGTGGAAAGGTGTATGGGAGAAAGAGTGGAAAATAGCAAGCCTTAGGCATTGCTAGCAGTAACCTCACCACAACACAAGACTCTGAGTCTAGGGTGAATACTGTTAGTAATGACCTAGCAAAATCTACATCTATGACTTCTGCAACTGTTTTGCCACCTCAAGAAGAGAAGAAGATTCAAGTCAAGAAACCATCTGTATGTTTCAAAAAGCAAACTGCTAATGGAATACTACAATGGTCTACAAACAAAGGTCACATGCTACTGCCAGGCAATCATGTAAAAAGGATCAAATTCAAACAAGCTGCAAGGAAACCAAAGCTATCCAAATCAAGGACTCTGACAATCTATCCAGGCTTAAAACTTCAACCATTAGATGAAGATTTTGATGAAGACCAATTGCAATATCTAAGAGCTCAAAGAATCTACTATGTTGCCATTATGAATAACTGCCTTGAGATTAAATATACTGATGAAAGGGAGAAGAAATTCAAACAAGGACAGTGTCAAAATTGGGGCAAGCTATATGAAATAGAAAGAATCATTGCATTATTGGATTCTGAAGACAAAGTGGAGAAAGTATGGAAGCTGGAGTTGATTGATTTTGTAAAAATGAAAAGAGACTATGCTGATAAGATAAGAAAGGGATGCTTTGAGAAATGGCTAGAAAGGGAGAAGGAGATTGATAGGCTGGAAGTTAAAGCAGAAAAGCTAAGGGCAAAAGGATTGTGTAGAGTTCAATTCAATCCCTATGTGGTGAAGTATATGAGGAGAAATGGAGATAATGTCAATATAAGAATGAACCAACTCAGTCACTATCCTGCCAACATTCTAAAACCAGTACTTGAAGATTTCAAAGACTCTATCATGCTTGAAGAATTGGATGCTTTGGCAGAGATCATAAAGGCCATGGATGAGAATGCAAGAAAGGAGAAAGAAAGAAAACAGAAAGCATATGATGATCTACAAGCCAAAGCAATGAAGATGGAATCATATGAGAATGGCTAGTATTTCATCATACTGTAAGGTTACTCATTCATGTGCTCAATCAAATTTCATACCTGTACTTTTCAAGTTTTATCTTTATGTATGTTAGGCTTGTTATCAGACATGAAATTGTGACTAAGGGTCTCACTCACAATTTGGGGGAGATTGTTAGTCACAGAGGCATGCCTGTTTACATCTAATAACAAGCCTAATTGTTTGTAATGCTTTGCATTACTTACATGACCTCTTGACTGAGGGAACCTCTAGTTGTAGAGTCTCTACTTGTTTTGTACTTGTAATAGGCACCAAATCCTAGTTGTGTAACTGTACCCATAAAGTCAAGAATAATGCTTGAAAGAAGTTCCAAGGTTCATGCCTCAAGCAAGAAGATAAAGATTGTCAAATAATCACAATTGGGATTTGAAGAAATGAAGAATTTGCCTAAGTACCAATTCGAGAAGTATATTTGTCTATTCGAGAAGTCTAGCATTCGAGAAGTCAGGGATTCGATATCTCAAGACACTATTCGATATCTCTGAATACGCTGTTCGATATCTCAGAGATTCGATATGTCTACTACTCTATTCGAGAACTCAAGAAGTCAACAAGTCAAAGTGGTATTCGAGTTCTCAAAGAGTCAACAAGTCAAAGTTCCATTCGATATCTCAAGGACTCAGAAAGCTATTCGATATCTCGAGGATTCGATAAGTCAAATGTTCTATTCGACAACTCAAGGAATCCTGATGGAAAAGAGCTATTCGAGAAGTGGTTCGATATGTCAATATAACAGTGTTCGAGAACTCAGAGTTATCGATCAAGTCAATTCTAGTTCTCGAATCACTTACTTAGTCACTTCTCGAATACATTCTTAGAGGAAGGAATTGTACAAGTCAGAAACCTGCAACAAGCCAATGCACTTTATGGACCACAATCTATAACGTGCTCTGGAAAGCCTACAAGGAAGCTTGGAGAGATATAGAAGAGACAAAGGGCTAAAGAAGTGGATCTGAACAGGCTTTGCAAAGTCAAATTTGTAACCGTTTGGACACTTACTCAAATAGGATAGACAGATTAGAAAGTAAATTGTTTAGCTACCTCATTTGCAGTAAGTAGGTTGTATCCATGTTCTATAAGGATACAGCCTCACTTTCTTAGTCATTAACTTTTTTGTGAGTCAAGTTCTTCAAACACTGTAAGCTATATCTCTCTGAGAAAAACGAAGCTAAGAATACTATCATTTGTATTCACAGATTGTAGCAACCTTTATCTAATAATACATTAGATTAAAGTGATATTGTGTCTTATGTTATTCTTTATCCGCACCTACACCTTGCACACACAAACACTTATCTGCTACATAGACTCGAGACAAGAAAAGTTCAAGAATCCATTCAACCCCCCTATGTATTCTTTTACCGTATTCAGTACTCAACAAATAGTACATTAAAAAGGGGTTTTGTTATTAATACACGTTATAGATATAGATTTATTTATTATTTATTTAAGATTATATTTTAAACAATCAAGAAAACATAACATACATGGTTCTGGTTCTAGTATATACGTTATTTGTACAATTCAGTAATATTATAGTAAAAGAATTATAATGATAACAAAATTCCAAACAATTGTTTTAGAAAATAATATGAATTTTAGGAGAGTAGGAATCTGTGATGAAATAAGGGTGAAACCAAATTTGTTATGAAAATATCAGTAAATAGAAATTTATTAATAAAGGTTACAGATTCGTTAGTGTTTTATCAAATGTTATACGATCTGGCTACGTATTCGTTGGTGTTTTACCCTCTATTTGTTGGTGATTTTTGATCGTTGGTTTTTTCAAGTTAAAAAAATTATAAACAAAAGAATTATAATCATCATAAGAACTCTATTTTTAACTCTTTTTAAAGGAACATAGTATTTTAGGGAAAATATGATTTTTTTTTAAAAATTACAAATTAAAGAATTATAATTATAATAAGATAAAAATTACAAAAATAATTATAATTATAATAGGATTTCAATTTTTATTCTATTTTTTAAATAAAAACATAGTATTCTAGGGAAAATAGGATTTTAGGGGTAAAACCAAAATATAGTGCGAACCAAAAACGGGTGAAACCAAAATATAGTGCGAACCAAACTTTAAGTACGTTTAAAAGAGAGTTTCGCTTATTAATAAAGGTTATAGATTTTGTGTCATGGTATTTTTTTATATAGTTGTGCACAGTTGTTGTTATTTATTTATTTATTTTTACTAAAACGGTATGTGTATGGTAAATTTTGAAATGCAACGAACTTTTTACTTTTCGGAACCTTTGAAGTGCAACGAAACGAATGAGAGTACGAGTACGCCAGTGTTATAGGGTGTTAACGCCATGCTCCGAATTTTCGAGGAGAGAAAAGAATATATGAGAATACAAGTTGAAAAAATAAAAGTGACTGAAAATTAGATTGATGTTATAATGTATTCCCTACTGGATAACAATAAAGGAGCTAATAATATTAATACTTGAGCAATAGATGGAGATAGAGAATAGAACTTGGTGCAAGCATTTTAATTCATAAGATACAGAGTATTTATAGAACAATTTCTGCTAGCCATATTTGACAAAAATGGCAATCACCTATATTTTATAAACTAGCCACGTTTTACAACACTCCCTTTTGATTGTCATTTAGTACGGATCATAGACTGCCTCGTTAAAACCTTTTCAAAGAAAAACCCATTAGGATAAAAACTTTGACGAAGGAAAAAGAGTACAGTCTCCCCTTGAAAAAGCTAATCATTCATTGAAGCTTTGCCGCAACATATCTTTTAGTCGGCGCATCCCAATGTTATGTCGTAGTTTACCAAATGTTGAATTTGGTAATGATTTCGTCAATAAGTCTGCAAGGTTGTCACATGACCGAATTTGTTGTACATCAATTTCACTATTCTTTTGAAGTTCATGAGTGTAAAAGAATTTTGGCAGGATGTGTTTCGTTCGATCTCCTTTGATATAGCCTTCCTTGAGTTGTTTAATACAAGCTGAGTTGTCTTCGAACATAACAGTAGGAGTATCTGAAATACTTGATAAGCCACACGATTCTCGAATATGTTGAATGATAGATCGTAACCAAAAACATTCTCTGCTTGCTTCATGAATTGCAAGTAACTCTGCATGATTAGATGAAGTTGCTGCCATAGTCTGTTTTGTAGATTTCCAAGAAATAGCAGTGCCACAATATGTAAATAAATAACCAGTTTGTGATCGCCCAAAATGAGGATCTGACATGTGCCCAGCATCCGCATATCCAATCAACTTCTAGTGACCGAACAACCATTGGTGTAGTTAGTGGATGAGCTTTGTCCATGTAGAACCGATCAAGAACTTTTTCTGTGTAGGTTGACTGGTGAATAAATATGCCTGAAGATAAGTGTTCCACCTGTATACCTAAACAAAATCTTGTCTTTCCAAGATCTTTCATTTCAAACTCATTTTTCAAATAGTTAGCAGCATTATTAATATCTTCAGAAGTACCTACAATATTCAAATCATCCACATATACTGCAATAATAACAAAACCAGATTGTGACCTTTTGATAAACACACATGGACACACTTTATTATTTATATACCCATCATTCAATAAATATTCACTAAGCCTATTGTACCACATACGACCAGATTGTTTCAAACCATATAATGATCGTTGCAATTTAACTGAGTATAAATGTCGAGACTTAGTTTCCTCCAATTTTAATCCTTCAGGGATTTTCATATAAATATCACTATCAAGTGATCCATAAAGGTAGGCTGTCACAACATCCATGAGACGTGTTTCCAATCTTTCCATACAAGCCATACTCATCAGAAAACGAAAAGTAACTCCATCCATTACAGGAGAGTAAGTTTCCTGGTAATCAAAACCAGGCCTTTGAGAGAATCCCTGGGCTACCAGCCGGGCCTTATATCTTACAATTTCATTTCTCTCATTTCATTTTCGTACAAACACCCATCTATTCCCGACGGGGATTATACCGACTGGTGTTTGGACTGCAGGTCCAAAAACATTTCTCTTGCGCAAGGATTGCAATTCTTCCTGGATTACAATTTTCCATTTTGGCCAATCATCTCTTTGTCGACATTCTACCACACTTTGTGGTTCAGGATCGGAGTTCATAATAATATCACATGCTACGGAAAAAGCATATATATCATCAACCTCGGTACTCCCACGATCCAGTAATTTTCCATTATGTACATAACTCATTGAGATCTCATAATTTTCAGGTACCTTTGCTTCTATGGAAGCATGTGCCACTTCAGAGACAATATCCTTTTCTAGATGTAATACCACTTCGGGTGGTTTTGTCACGGCCACTTCAGGGGCTTGAACCTCTTCAGGAGGTGATACCACTTCTGGGGTATTTGATGTAGTTACTTCAGGAACATTTACCATTTCAGGGGCAGATCCATTCAATTTCCGTTTTCGTGGTATAACATCTTTTGCACCAATTGGTCTACCACGCTTCTGGCGTGGTTTTGAATCACCAACCAATTCTTCAGGAATTGATTTATGAATAGGGATTTCAACCCTGGCTGGAGCATTAACAGCGGGTATATGCGATTTTATAATAAGTCTAGAATCAGTAAAAGCGTTTGGCATTTGATTAGCAATATTTTGCATATGAATGATCCTTAAAACCTCAGATTCACATTGTTTAGTACGTGGATCAATAGAATTTAATCCTGATGCATTCCATGATAGTTCAGAATTTAATTTATGTAAAACATTATCTCCCCCTAATGGAGGAAACACAGACTCCTCAAAATGACAATCAGCATAACGAGAAGTAAACACATCACCGGTTAACGGTTCAAGATATCTTATGATAGATGGTGAGTCAAAACCAACATATATGCCTACTCTTCTTTGTGGACCCATTTTGGATCTCTGTGGGAGTGCAATAGGAACATATACGGCACATCCAAAAATCTTAAAGTGAGAAATATCAGGAACTTGACCAAGAACTAACTGTTGAGGGGATTGTTTGTGGTAAGCAGATCGTCTTATCCTAATTATATTTGCAGCATGGAGTATTGCGTGGCCCCAAACGGATGTAGATAATTTGGCTCTCAAAAGTAAAGGACGTGCAATAAGTTGAAGCCTTTTAATTAGGGATTCTGCTAAGCCATTTTGTGTATGTACGTGAGCTACAGAGTGTTCGACTGAAATTCCTACTGACATACAATAATCATTAAAAGTTGCAGATGTAAATTCAGCAGCATTATCAAGTCGAATCGATTTAATGGGATGGTCAGGAAATTGGGCTCGCAATTTGATTATTTGAGCAAGTAGTTTTGCAAAAGCTGTATTTCGTGTAGAGAGTAAACAGACATGTGACCATCTAGTTGATGCATCAATTAGAACCATGAAATATCTAAATGGACCGGATGACGGATGAATAGGACCACAAATGTCACCTTGAATTCTTTCTAAGAAATTTGGAGACTTGGTTTGAAGTTTTACTGGAGATGGTCGAACAATTAGTTTTCCTAAAGAACATGATGAACAAGGAAGTTCATTGTGTGGTATGACCTTTTCATTCTCACTAGTAGTTTCTACGTGAAAACCATTAAGACGAATGTCTTTAAAACTTAAAAGATTTCTAGTGGATTTACTAGAATATAGAGCATTATGTATGTGAATTTGTGTCTCGTTTGGTAGGATAAAACTGGCTTTCCCAAAACCCTCTATTATATCTGATGTACCCGAAATCGTCCAAACATGTGAGCTGGTTTTAGTAAACTGTGAGAAGTATTTCTGATTCTGTAGAATTGTGTGAGTGGTGGCGCAATCAGCAATGCACAAATCTCCCATATTTTATGCTGTGCACATATATCAGTGAACAATAATTTTATTAAAGCAAACCATGTACTTAAAGCAAGAGCATAAAACAAGTATATAAAAACATGAAATTGAAGCAGATACATAAGAAACATAAATTCAAAGAGATACATATGAAAACTAGTCATCTAGGCCATAATAAAGGTTAGCGCCAGTATCTAGTTCATTTGAGGTCTTGGTGATTGGTTCATCATTAAAGCTAGCCAAATTTGTTTCCACCCTTTGCCTATTCTGCTTTTGGGATGACTCGTAAAGATCTACAAGATGTCTGGGTGTGTGACAAGTACGAGTCCAATGCCCATGAGCCCCACACCTAAAGCATATATCTCTAGTGTCTCCTTCTTGTGGTGCCTTTCTTTTATTTGACACCTCATTTTGCCGCTTCTGGTGGCTAGAGTTGTTGTAGCCATCACTTTGCCACTTCAGGTGGCCAGAGTTATACTTATTTCGAAAACGACCACGAAAATTTCCACGCCCACGATTTCGTCCATAATCTCGCCCTCCTCTATGCCCTTTCCCACGATCATTCTTCCGGAATGACGTGTTATGTACTTCAGGTAACTGGGCAGATCCTGTGGGACGTATTTGATGATTTTTAAGCAACAACTCATTGTTTTTCTCAGCTACAAGAAGGAGAGAAATCAGCTCACTATATTTCTGGAAATTGCATTCCCTGTATTGTTGTGCCAAGATCATAGTGTTGGGGTGAAAGATCGAAAGGGTCTTTTCAATCATCTCGACATCAGTAATTTTCTCACCACACAAGATTAGCTTTGAGCTTATTTTGAACAAGGCAGAATTATATTCAGCAATAGATTTAAAATCTTGTAATCTTAAATTGATCCAGTCATAACGGGCATGTGGCAAATGGACAAGTTTTTGGTGGTCAAATCTGTCTTTGAGATTGGTCCAAAGGGTGAGTGGATTTTTAACTGTGAGGTATTCAGATTTTAAGTTTTCGTGAATGTGGTGCCTAAGGAAAATAATTGCTTTGGCATTTTGTTCAACAGTTGGGGTTTTTCCTGTTTCTATGGTATCCTTTAGCCCATTGGCACTAAGGTGTAATTCCGCATCGAGTACCCAAGACAGATAATTATCCCCGGACACATCCAAAGCAACAAAGTCTAATTTTGCAAGATTCGCCATTCTGAACGTAAAATAAATATTTAAAACATGGTATAGCAATATGGCATATTAAGACATGAACAATTAATCATGTATCATATAATAAAAATTGTAGCATAGAATAATAGGTAACGTAATATAAATATTAAAATTACGTTAATATAATCAATTTTTGATTTAAACATAAATAAATTTATAAATATATTTAGGTAGAAAATCCTGCATAAGTTAGTTCGTGCACAAAGGTTATTGTACGATAATTAATAAGTAATCAACAGCATAATAAAGCACATTTTGATAGTGGTATGGGCATTTCTCTTTTAAGACCATTAAGTTCAGAGTTTCTTTTTGGAAGATTCCCGTAGGCGGATTAACCGACCATGTAAATAAAAATTCGGTATAGTAGGCGGATTAACCGACCATGTAAATAAAAATCCGGTATAGTAGGCGGATTAACCGACCATGTAAAAAAAAATCCTGTATATTAGGCGGATTAACCGACCATATGAATTTAGATTTTATAGTAGGCGGTGCTCCGGCCATATATGTATAAAAATAAAATTATACCTTCTCAGTTTCGGCAGGGCTTCGTGCTGATAACGTGTTATAATGTATTCCCTACTGGATAACAATAAAGGAGCTAATAATATTAATACTTGAGCAATAGATGGAGATAGAGAATAGAACTTGATGCAAGCATTTTAATTCACAAGATACAGAGTATTTATAGAACAATTTCTGCTAGCCATATTTGACAAAAATGGCAATCACCTATATTTTATAAACTAGCCACGTTTTTACAACAATTGAAAATTTCTTCTGTGCTCCCAATTTTTATTCAGATTTTTTTCCCTTTTTTTAAAAAAGAATATGAAGAGAAATATGAAAAAGATTTTGCGAGCAAATCACTTACAATCATCCAAAAAATGAGAGAAAGTTTTCTAAAAAGATTTTTTTTTTTCAATGCTTCTCTTTAATTCTCTTCTTAAAAAACTTTTTTTTTTTGACAGCACAATTGTTAAAAGTTTTTTTTTCCTTAAAAAACTTGAAAGCACAATTGTTAAAGAACATTTTGAAAAAATCTTCTCTTTTTTCCATTTTGGGACTCGGGAGATGTGTTAATCCTAAATATTTCCTCAGTTATAAATTAGTAGTTCATTTTCTAAATAAAATTGTTTTAAAATAGTTGTCTTACTTCTATTTTCAAGGTAATCTTTTACTTAAAATTCTTATATTACCCTTAAATTTTAATTTGCAAAATTGATTTTATATACTTATTTTCTAATGGGTGATGGCCCAAAATATTCATATGGGAGCCATGCTGGCCCTTTTTACTGACTGAAAACGCTACACCGTCTACCGTGATATAAGGGGTGTTGCGGAAGATCGTGTTCCGTATCATGGGGTGTTGCGGAACACCGTGTTCCGTATCATGAGGTGTTGCGGAACACCATATTCCGTATCATGGGATGTTGCGGAACACCGTGTTCCGTATCATGCTAACACGGAAGATGGTGTTCCGTATCATGCATAATACGGAACACGGTGTTCCGTATTATGCTAATACGGAGGACGATTCTCCGTATCCCGTCGGTATTTCGGGCCATTTTTTTCAAAATCAGTATTTTGGACAAAAACTTGTGAAAAATAGGCATTTTGGTAATTCTCTCTTTTCTAATCATTGTAATAAATATGATTTCATATTTGAGTTTTTTAAGATACGTAATTTTTTAAAAGTGAAAGTGAACTACTAATTTGAAATGGAGTACGTACCTAACACTAGGACTGTAAATTGATCCGGAATATCCGATATCTCGACTTATATCCAGCTCGAAAATATGATACATGTCTCAGATTCGTTTTATAAATGACCCAAACCTGGCGAAAAAATTGAATTCGGATAAAATTTAATCCCGAATATGAGCAACCATATCCGCTCAGATTAAATCTCATATTTTTCTTATAAAAATGATTCTAGCCGAATATTTTTGATGATCCATATCCGGTTCAATCCCGAATCTGAATTATATTTTTATTTCTTATGTTTCTAACTGAATAGCATATTATAATTTCTTATTAACATTTATAAATTTAAATTTTCATAAAATACGAGTTATCCACCCGAGTATTTATCATCAATTACTTAATAGACCAATCATTTAAGTTTTCAATTCGTGATTATTATGTTTTTATGATATTATATTTATTTTAGAATAAATGACTATTTATATATAATTCAAATAAAAATGATATATAATGTTAATGAATTATATTTGACTCGTATTCGATGGATCATAAACTACTTAATTAGAAAAAAGAAAATACAATATTAGCTTATATTCGCTTCAGATCCAAATCTCAATATTCAGAATTGGTTTAGATCGAATAAAATGATCTTTGAACCCAAATTAAAAAAAAAATAAAAATAAAATAATCCAATACTTAATAAAATAATGCCCAACTCTATCCGGATCATTTTTCCGCCGCCCTACGTCAAAATGCCGCATTGACATGCAAATTTCTCTACATGTGGAAATGGGCTTTGGTAAGGGTTGCGGTGCTGGTTAAGGAAGGCCCAATCCTGACTGGTAATCATCCAAGTTTTTTAGAGCATAAACGACACGAGGCCATTTGGGATGCTTAAAATAAGTTACTTTTGATTTAATGGAGGTATTTTTAACTTAATGAAGAAAATAAAGTTGTTTAATGAATGTGTTTGGATAATTTTACCTAAAGTTAAATGAGGGTTTAATAATTTTGACTTAAAGTGAAATTTGACTTTAAAAAATTTAAAATTCATATTATTTAAACTTTAGAAGAATCGTGAAAAAAAAACTCAATAAGTCATAAGACATAAGTCATAAGTCATAAGTCAAAAGTACCTAAATGGAACTTATGACTTAATGGAATTTTTTTAATTTAAAGTCGGCTTAAAGCGTGGTTGACAAACAAATCAAAAATTACTTAAAGCTATTTTTAGCTTTAAGCTATTATTGCCAAACGGGTTCTAAGTGCTTGTTTGGTTGCATATAGGAATTAATTTCCTATAGGAACTACTATTTACTTAGAGCCCGTTTGACTTAAATTAAAATTTGTTACTTATAACTTAAAGTGCAACTTGCTCACTTTAAGTGAAAAATGATAATTTAAACTTTAAGTTACGTGTATCTGTTTGGCTAATTTTATTTAAAGTAAACTCGAAGGTACTTAAATTTTTTGAACTAAAACTAACTTTAAGTTAAAAATTTTAAGGTTAGACAAACACCTTGAAATCACTTTAAGTGGATAAGAAAAAAATAAAAGGGGAGCCAAACGTTAGTATTTAAAATTTAGGAAGTGAGAAAAATTGTTTGGTTGATGTGAGTATTTAAATTCATAGGAATTTCAAATAAAAAGGATGGGATCGGTAAACAACTTCCCACATATTATGGTTATTCAAAATTCCATGAAAGTTACACTTTAATGTATTTAATGTATGTTTGAGATTTTATAAGTTGTAAAAAAAGTTAATTTTTTTCAATAAAAAGTTAGAAACTCTAACTTTATCTTAAAATAAGTTAATTTATTTTGGAAAAAAGTTTCCTAAACATCCCCATTTTATTCAACCAAATAACTTTGCTAAATACATGGGTATTGAAAAGGTAACCAAACCACGTCTAAGATTAATTTTTTTTGTTCTTCCATGTATGTGAAATACGTATTTAACTTTTTCTTGTATATGTACTGTTCTGCTATAAATTAGGACTACGATACACAACTTTAGTGCCCGTTTGGTAAATATTATAATGGACTTATAAGTTACTTATTTTGTAAAAAAATTCATATTTACATACTTTTTTTTAGAAGAAAATGTATATGGGGAGTTTAATATTCGTTATCTTGCAAAAATAAGTTACTTATTTCAGAAAAAGTACATATTTCCTAACTTTTTTTCAAAATAAGTAATTTATTTATTCCCAAACGGGTCCTTACTTGGTCCAAACTCATTTTGTGTTGTAATAATTTGATATTTTACCTACAAAACTTTAGATATCCACATCTAGGCATGCCACAATATGATTGAGACAATCGATATTTTTTATATAAAAAAAAAGTTATCAAAATTTGTAAATTATGCAAAGAACAAAATATAAAACAGCCAAAGAAAATTACCACAAAAAAGTAAATTACACCTAAAGAAAAGATAAATTTTGTAGGAGCAAAAGCAGTGTTCCAGAAATTGCTAGGCGGTCCAAGGCAGTTAGTGTACCGCCTAGCGACTAATCGGGTAGGCGGGGATTAATTGTACGGATTAATCGGAGAATTAATCGGATATTATAATCATATTTAATATATTAGTTTAATTTACAATTAAACATATCATTTTAAATAAATTAACAGGATTAATCGGATTTTAAAAATCAAATCGGTTAACTACCTTCTAGAAGATTAATCGGGGATTAATCGGTTGAATCGGGGATTTTTAGAACACTGATCAAAAGTGCATAAGACTATAAGAGAGAGATAGGGTCCACAATGAAAGTAAACAAGTCCAAAATGAAGAGAAAACAGGAAAGCAAGAAAAGAGAAGGCCCACTACCCAGAAGCATAGGCCTGCCTGCCTAAACACAATCCACGAAGTACAAACGCCAATGGAAAGACCAACTAAAGTACTTAACGTCTAATCTTAATCAAACCTCCACTTTCCAACTCTACTTTACTCCCACTAAACACACTCCCAACTAAACTTTTGTCCTAAATTAAAGTACCCCAAATCCACATATCTCAACCTTTGCTTCTAATCAATTTACATTTTCGGAAAAAAAAAAATGGTGTTGTTTAGTTTGCGAGCAGGCGGTGTCGTTTTAGTGGCAGCCCTAACGGTGATTCTGACGGTGGTTTACGGAAACTCAGAAGGGGATGCACTTTATGCGTTCCGACATAGCTTAACGGATCCAGACAACGTTCTGGATAGCTGGGATCCAACTCTGGTTAATCCTTGTACTTGGTTTCATGTCACTTGTAACCAAGACAATCATGTCACTCGCCTGTACGTATTTTCACTACTCCCCTCACCCTTTTCATTTCATGCTTATATATATTTATTTAATTTGTTATGTGTATGTGATGTTTTTACATGTTTGATTCTTGAAAATTAAAGTGATAAAGCTGAGTGGGGATTCTTTTCTTGTCGTAAGGGGATAGGAATTGTGCTGTTTCACCAATACACTGATTTTTATAAGATTTGGCCATTCAGCCTCTTCGTATTTTGGTACCAATGCTAGGCATAGAGTAAAAATTGGAAGGATACGGACTTGCGTGCTTTTTCATTGAGCTTTTCGTGTTTTAATTTACATTTATTTTCAGAATTATGAATTTGTGACGCTACATGTAATAAAATTTATGTGCTACCTAGAATTCTAGAAATAACTCCTCAGTCTTGGAGGCACTTCCAAAACATGATCCTAAATTTTAACATATAATAATGTGAATTTTTTTAAAGATATTTTGGCGGAGCTGGTCCTCCCCTCCAAGTGGGGGAGAGCAAACCTCGGATCGGTTTTTGGGTAAGTCCAAACCGAAACCGAATGTCTTCTGTTTTAAAAATCAATAACCGAAACCGCAACCGAATCATCGGTTTCGGTTTCAAAAACCTCGTTTTGGTTTTTAGTCTATGTTGTTCCGATTATGTGTGTATATATTAATGGCTTGAAGATTGTTAGGAAATTAGATTGTAGTTGTACGGTACTTTGATGTAATGTAATTTGGTTCTTTTCTGTGACATTAGTCCTAATGGGAAAGGTGCATTGAAAATTAACTGAAAATTGCCATGAAAATTAAAGTGATACAGCTGGGTGGGGAATTTTTTTTATTCTTTTTCTTGTCGTATTTGCCTACATTAGTGTATCCTATGAATAAGGGGAGAGTAACGGCTTACGTTACCATTTAATACATTGTATGTGCTGCTTCACCAATACACTGATTTTTATGAGATTTGGTCATTCAGCCTCTGCATTGGCCAATACGATCCGTGGTTTTGGACCAATGCTTGGCTGGCATGATTAAAATTTGAAGGATATCTTTGTACTTGTATATGGATACGGACTTTTAAGCCGCATGCTTTTTTATTGAGCCTTTGGTGTTTTAATTTACATCTATTTTCAGAATAATGAATTTGTGACGCTACATGTCATAAAATTTATTTGCTACCTAGAAATAACTTCTCACTCATCGCGGCACTACCAAAAGATGATCCTAAATTTCAACATTTAATAATGTGAATTTTTTTAAAGGTATTTTACCGGAGTTGGTTCCGCCCTCCAAGGCTTTATACATTTGGGTAAAGAGTTTCTACCTGACACGGTAGAAAAATTCTCTACCTGACACGGTAGAAAAATTCTCTACCTGTGTGGCTTAAAATCATGTATTTATCATTTTTTTTTTTGTAATTCTAATCGTACATATGAAAATTTTATGCAAAAATAAGTAGGTGTGCAAAATTTTATAAATTTTATCCTTTAAGAATACATTTAATTTAACATGGTATTGTATATATGGTTTACATTATGAATATAACGGCTCAGATTTTATATCATTTTTTGATTAAAAATTGAATCATATATAAAATCAATTTCTATGTAATTTTGTGTACCTACTAATTTTTGCGTAATCTTTTAGTCTGTACGGTTGGATTTTCGTAAAAACTATTAAAAATATGAATTTGAAGCCGCATAGGTAGAGAATTTTTCTACCGTATCAGGTAGATTCTCTTTACCGTATACATTTTAGAATTTTTCTACCGTATCAGGTAGATTCTCTTTACCGTATACATTTTATAAAACCTCAAATTATTTTTCATTTCGGACTTTTCAAGCTATTTTGTTGGTCAACTTCTTATAGTCAAGAATTGTTGGTCAACTTCTTATTGTTAAGTTCATTGCACGACTCCAAATAGTGAGCTTCTTCTTTATACTTATCTTTCATGACAAGGATCTGCAAGTCTATAGTTCCGTCTATAGTTCCTGTTAATCTATGGTGCATTTTAGTACAACTTAGTACATTAATTTGATGTTCTTGTAGCATAATGATTTTAGGAATATTCTCAATGCTACCCTTCTACTTTTGATTTTGTCAAATGGTGTTTTTTTTTTATTTTGTCTTACGAGTGATACCCTTGTATATTAAGTTTTACTTGAGTTATGCCATTCCGTTAACCAACATTAAATAAACGTTAAAATTGAAGTAAATAACTTCATTAGCCATTTAAACTTCAATTTTTTTGCTTTAACGCCCGTAACAATCTACTACATTAAGAAACATTATCATCAAAAATTTTTGAACAAAACATAGTTTAAAAATTCAGAAATTATTCGAAAAAAAATTATTTATTAAAACATTGTCCTGTTACCTTTTCCAACTAATACCATTACATTTTTTACGTCTTCGTTTGTTACCCTAAATTTTAACGTTTGAGTGACGGAATGGTATGATATATATGAAACTTAAAATACAAGGTACCACTCTTACGAGTCAAAAACACGAAATGACATCACTTGCAAAATTCAAAAACAGAAGAGTACCATTGAGAATTTCCCATGAGTTTGTAATATGCATTAAATCTTAAACACAAAAAAATCTTTTCTTATATTATTGATTGTAAGACTAACCTATATATAGATTTACAAGGGGTATAATCTAAGTTGGGAAATAATCAACCTAAACTAGAAAAGAATTAGAATCAATATGTGTAATTACACTAAATTATGTTAGCCTGTATTGACTAAGTAAATCAGGAACTACATCTCCGAGAATTTGCTATTGACTACCAAATCGAAGAATAATATTCTAGTATACTGACCCAACCACACCGTTCTACTTATCAGCCTTTACATTCAATTCTATATTTTACCTTCTGGCTAGTCTATTTAACTTGCTTTTATGCCTATATTTTATCTTAACTTTCCCTTTTATAATATTATGTACTTCACATTTACATAAATCAAGCGGTCCGGTCTACGGTCCATGCCTACTATGATTCTAGTCTTCGGTCTGGTCCAGTTATGGTCATATTTGCATCCCTCTGATCCTCATAAGGTTATTGTTAACACAAAATCACGCAAGTGTACGTGGTCACAAGTAATACGGATATAAATCAAGTTCGTTCCACAGAGATCTGGTTTAGGTTTCAATTCAGTAGATGTACCTATGCAACAATGTATGGTTTTAACTCACTGCTAAGACAATTAACAAATTGGGGTTTTTGATTATCTAAATTAACTAAGATGCAAATTATTAAACTAAAGATTACTTAACTAATGAGAATTAAAATCAAATTACTTATATGAGAATAAACATGGGACTTAGAGTTGATGCCTTCAATCAATGCATGTGATAGTTTTGATATCTGATCAGACAACACGAAACAACAAGTATACGCTACTTCTCAGTATACGAATACCAAACTAAACATACATCCACAAAAGAGATAGGAGATGAATAGACACCAATTATGCTTAGACCCTATATCTCTATAAGATTTGAAAACATAACGGTTGAAGAACAAGTTGTCTATTAAGATCACATAAGGCAGCATAATATCTCTATTTACACTACAAATCATGATGTTAAAACATCAACCTATCCTATGCTAGCATGACAAGTTCTAAATCTCAAGATCCACTATCGTTTCGCAAGAGATTAACAAATTATATGTTAGCTACGCATCTAAATTCATGAAACACAACCATACGAGGATATCAAGAATTCACCACACATAAATCTTTAAAGCAATCAAACTACTAAGCTACATAGATAAATCCGTTAGAATCCCATGACAACGATTAGTTCATAATTGAACCGTTCGTCATCATGGGATCAAGTAAATACATGATAGAAAACAAAGTATTAATGATTACGAATAAACTAGAATAAGAGTTTAAGAAAACAAATCCTATAAACATCCAAGAGTTTTGCCTTAAAAGAAGAATACAAAGGAAAAGTAGATCTTAGAACTCCGTTGATTGTCACGATCTTCGGAATCCTTTTTTAAATATGTTTCTTCGTCTCTCGGCTCGCTCCTTGTGTTGTCGGAAGTATTGGTACGTTTTATGATCAGGAGTAGTGTTTATATAGGCCCCAGAGTCTTGAACATCAAGCAAATTCCATAAAAATCAAGTTAGAATCGGAATAGAACTTTCTGCCAGACGGACAGGCGCACCCGCGCTACCTATCCGCGCGCCCGCGCTGCCCCATGGCGCGCCCACGCTACCTGCCTGCACTTTTGCTTATTTCTTTCTGTTTTTCTTCCTTTTCTTTTGCACCAGCTGCCGTTCTTCAATTACCTTGACTAGAAAATCTTCATGTACCATAGGTAAAGACTCCATTCTTCATTCCAAGCTCGAAATCCCCTCCATGATCTGTGGAAACCACCAATCCTAACCAACGATCACAACCTACACAACTAAACGAAACACATCAAAAATACAACAAACTTGAGACCAAGTGAATCAATTTAAGCCGATATGGAACGTTCCAAGTGGATATAAAATCCACTTATCAGTTATATACATGGTTTTTGTGGTGCTTAGCATTCTCATGCAAATGTTTCTACGATTTTGTTTTTGATTTCTGATGGTGTAATATCCGCGTACACCCCAAACCTTGCTTTACGAGCAAAATACACTAGGTATTTGGTTTAAGGTTATAGATTACAATTCTTTGTCTATGTTTTGTTTAGCGAGAGTATCATTAATCTAGGATATTCGTATTAGTATACAAATAAAAGCCCGTTTGGGTAAAAAAACTACCTATAACTTAAAGTACAACCTATTCACTTTAAGCCAAAAGTAATATTTTTAACTTTAAGTTGGATGTATCTGTTTCACTAATTTTACTTTAAGTGAATTTATTTGATTTACAAAAATAAGATTTATATTTTTTTTTTTTTCCGGGTAAATGAGGCTTGGCCTCGTGAAATTTTATAAATAAGAAAGAAATGTACAGACCAAGAGCGAAAACTCAAGGCCACAAAAAAATTCGATTGGAACAATCTCCAACGAAAAACAAAAAGAAAACTCAAACAAAACCACAAGCAAACCACCTTAGCTAGGCAAACTAATTATCCAACCCCACACATGGGCTAAATAAAAAACCAAAAGAAATACAATCAAACGACAAAGTCAACAAAGTAAACCAACCACATGCTAATCTTGAAACATAGAGCACAGAAGTAGGCCACTAGGAGAAATATTAAAAAAATTTGGAAATGCTCTTCAGACAAATCACACCCACCAGCCAGCACATGAAAACCCTTGAAATCACCCAAGAATAAATACAATGATGGCCACTCAGACTTCGAAAGTAACAAGAGAAAAATTTAGCCCATCCTCCAAATAATATAAGAAATTCACTAATTCTCATAGTAATGCTCCTGGACTGCCTCGACCAAACCGCAATGCAACAATATTTTCCAGAACTAACCATCCAACCCACATGACTAAAATTGAGAGAAGCAACCCAAGGATACAGATTGTCCAAAATCATGTCTTCCAAAACTGCCTGGAGTCGACCTTTGCCCCAACCAACAGCAAAACAGGGGATGTCTTCGAACCAAAACACACAGCAGAGCCCAGGTTTTGATAGAACTAGAATGTGACAAGAAGCTTCCCTGCATAATAAAACAAAAAAGCAGTAACAATGATCCATTGAACCTCTGCTCCCCGCAACTCTCCCCAAATCCTGGGCCACCCCTGCTTCAAGAAATGGAAATTCCTGAGACGAACCATCTCCGGATTTTGAAGAAAAACCTGGGAACCTCACACAGAAAAACTGAAAAACCCACCTACAACTTCTAAAAACCACCCCTGTAGATAAACTAATAAAAGCATTCCAACACCTACTTTGAAGTCCAATCCCAAGGCCAGGGTCGAAATTATAATACGAACCAGGACAAGGAACTAAAATGAGCATTCTCAGTAGGGCAAAAAACTTGCACCCCAGCAGACTCCAACTTGTTCTGAATTTTGACAAAAAATGCAACCAACTAGTAACAAGTAAGCAGAGACTAAAAATACACTTTACCTTGCAGCAAAAAACCATTTGAACCGATTTAAGATAAATTGGTATCCCAAGAGATGTTCCACAATCGAAGAGTTTGGAAAACTCTACTTGACTTTCGAATTTTCAAACCCATAATCTTCGACCGAACTGTATCAACAATGCTCACAATCAGTTGTCGAGAAGTTCTCTTCTGATGTTGAAACAACCGAAAATTTCTCTCCTGCCATATAAAGTAAATCAAACTTCCCAAAACAATTCTGTTTACAACATGAGTAATCGATTTACCTTTCCAGGTCGCAGCCATATACTCCACCAAATCAGCCCAAGCAAGATGCCTAGGAATAACCACACCCAGCTGCATAAAATAATCCCTCACCTCTTGACTAAACTGGCATTCGAAAAAAAGGTGATTGATAGAGTCCCTTTGACCATTACAAAAACCACAAGTAGTGTTTCCTATAATTTGCCACGCTTGCATTCGATCTTGAGTTAGTAATTTACCCCGAATTGCTAACCAAAGAATAAAAGAGTGCTTAGGGATAGAGTTTGAGAACCACACCAAATTTTTCCATTCCACTCGCACTCGAGTTTCCCGCAAGTCATTCCACACAATACTCGAGCTAAACACATGTTGGTTCCCATTTGTTGACCTCCAAATAACTTTGTCCTTCCTGTCTTTATGAACATAAATTCTTCTACCAATAAGCTCAGGCCAAATGTCCAGAAGCCTATCCGGGAAAACCACTTGGTCATTAATAACAAAATCTGACACTTTATCCTTACCATTATACCCCATATTAGCAATGTCCCTATGAGACATTTGAGAACTAAAAGGCTCCTCCAAAATCCATCTATCATACCAGAAAAAAGTTTCAGATCCATTGCCAATCTGAGAACGAAAAAAAGGATGAAACATTTCCTTTAAACTCAAAATCCGCTTCCAACTAATCGCAGCATCCCACGAGACCTTTAGCTGCCAAAAATTCCTGCCCTTAAGACGATATGTGTGAATCCACTTAACCCAAAGAGAGTCCCTGTTCGTAATAATGCTCCAAATGTGATACGCCATAAGAGTTTTGTTCCAAAGTCGAAGCGGCCGAATCCCTAAACCACCCTCTTCCTTAGGAAAGCAAACGTCCTTCCAGGCTACTTTTGATCTGCCTTGAACCAAATCCGTACCCCCCCAAATAAAGTTCCTGATTAATTTTTCAATAGCATTTGAAACCGATACAGGGAGAATAAAAACCGAGCTCCAATACACTTGCATAGACAGCAATACCGATAATGCAAGTTGCAGCCTACCTGCATACGAAAGCCAATTATTCTGCCATCGTTGGATCTGCTTCTTGACTTGCTCAATCAGAGGAGAACAATCAGCATGACAAAGTCTAGTCGTAATAAGAGGAACACCAAGATATTTAACCGGTAAAGAGCCCATATCAAATTTCATAATACCATTAATCAATCTTATATTCTCATTAGAGACTTGACAAAAATATGCACAGCTTTTCTCTTCATTTGGCCATAATCCAGAAGCATGACCAAATTCGTCCATAGCATCCTTCAAAACTTGCACTGACCAAGGGTCTCCATGGGAGAATAAAAAGAGATCATCTGCAAAACATAGATGGGAGATCCTCAAAGTTTCACATTTAGAATGAAATTTGAAAAACCCATCTTCAGAGATTCTTTTTTTTAACATTATAGTCAACACTTGCATGACCAAAGTGAACAAGTAAGGGGACAACGGATCTCCTTGCCGCAGACCCTTCGCAGCTTTAAAATAGCCATGAGCTTCACCATTGACAATAATAGAGTAACTTGGAGTGGTTACACATTCTTTAATCCACCTCACCAACTGATCCGGAAAACCAAATAGATGCATGGCCATAAATAAGAAGTCCCAGTTAACACTATCATACGCTTTCCGGATGTCAACTTTAAAAGCACATCTCGGTTTTCCTTGCTTCTTATGATAACCTCTAAACAATTCTTGTGTTAATAAAATATTATCACTAATCCTCCTTCCCGGAATAAAGGCATTTTGGTTGTCATCCACAATTAAAGCAAGGCAATCCTTGAGTTTATTCGCTAAAATTTTGGACACACATTTGTAAATCACATTACATAACGCAATGGGGCGAAACTCACCGACATGCATCGGTTGGTCAACTTTCGGAATGAGAGCAATCAGAGTAGCATTAATCTCTTTTAAGAGTTTACCAGATACAAAAAACTCCTTCACTGCCTTGCAAATATCAGTTCCAATAATAGGCCACGCTGCTTTATAGAATTTTGCCGAAAATCCATCCGGACCCGAAGCCTTGTCATCTCCCATAGAAAACATAATATCCTTGATATCGACATCCGTAGGAATCTGGACCATAGCCTCACACATGAACGCAGGGACCTTTTTCTCAACATAATCCTCAGTATTAATAATGGATTCAGACTCACAATTAGTGCCCAGGAGATTCTTATAAAAAGAAAGAAATTGTTGAACCATTAAATCACCTTCAACCTCTGCCCCCTGTTCATTAAGAATAGAAGAAATACGGTTGCGATTCCTCTTAGCTATAACACTTTTACTTTTGCTTATTTCTTTCTGTTTTTCTTCCTTTTCTTTTGCACCAGCTGCCGTTCTTCAATTACCTTGACTAGAAAATCTTCATGTACCATAGGTAAAGACTCCATTCTTCATTCCAAGCTCGAAATCCCCTCCATGATCTGTGGAAACCACCAATCCTAACCAACGATCACAACCTACACAACTAAACGAAACACATCAAAAATACAACAAACTTGAGACCAAGTGAATCAATTTAAAGCCGATATGGAACGTTCCAAGTGGATATAAAATCCACTTATCAGTTATATACATGGTTTTTGTGGTGCTTAGCATTCTCATGCAAATGTTTCTACGATTTTGTTTTTGATTTCTGATGGTGTAATATCCGCGTACACCCCAAACCTTGCTTTACGAGCAAAATACACTAGGTATTTGGTTTAAGGTTATAGATTACAATTCTTTGTCTATGTTTTGTTTAGCGAGAGTATCATTAATCTAGGATATTCGTATTAGTATACAAATAAAAGCCCGTTTGGGTAAAAAAACTACCTATAACTTAAAGTACAACCTATTCACTTTAAGCCAAAAGTAATATTTTTAACTTTAAGTTGGATGTATCTGTTTCACTAATTTTACTTTAAGTGAATTTATTTGATTTACAAAAATAAGATTTATATTATTTGAACATAAAAGAAAAGTATAAAGCACAAGTGCATACAACAAGTAAAAGCTTAAGTTAAAATTAAAAGGTGACTCAAAAATATAGAATGTGATGTGAGAAAAATAATAAGTTGAAAAAAAGTATCTTAAATCTACTTAAATTTTATGAACTCAAATTAACTTCATGTTCAAAAAATTAATTGTACACCACGGCCCCTAACCAACCTAAAGTGGATTGTAAAAAAATTTAAGCAGCGCTCTAAATCTATTCCTTACTAATAATATAAAATATTATTTTCTTCATTACTTTTACTTGCTCGACTTCAAAATATTTTACAATTTGTTATCATTTTATCCTGCCTTTTCTTTTAAGCTAGTTGTCAAATTTAGTTTATTTGATGAGAATTCTTTAATTTCATGAAGAGGGTGGTAAATACGTAGTCCCCCACCCCCTCAAATGAAATAAAAAGTAAAAGAGGCAGTTCATGAAAATGAAATATTATCATATTTATACTAAACCATAATAAACAAACATGGGTGTAATTTGTAGTTGGTTTGGTGAACCTTTAGTTTTTGATTATTCCTAATACCAATCGTTTCTTCCCGATTAAATCAAATAGAAAAGTGTTAGATCTAATTGTATCTTAAGTGTTAGAGGTATAGTATCAAAGTACTACCGAAAGTCAAGGTTTCGATAGTCATTAACAACAATTTTAAATCTAATATTTATAACATACTTATAAAGGTTTAAAATTCGAATCTCGTCAATAGCATATTAAAATATAAGATTTATATTACCAGTTTCAAGAATTGACCAAAGTTTAGATTCTGAACGGTATCAGTTAATTAATATATCTAAAAAAATTGTGCTTTCCACGGGGTAAAAGTTAGTACTAAAAAATATTCTATATTTTAATATTTTTAAAATATTACCAAAGGTCTCAGGTTTGGATCCCATCAACAACATATCGAAATTAAACATTTAATATTTTTATTCCTAAAGATACGAATTAATTTATAAGGTTCAAATCCGATCTACTTATTATTCTATTCTATTTAATTTTAATTAGAAGTTCAACACATTAAAAATAAGATTATAATTATATGATAATTATTTTTTAATATTTAATTACTTGCCAAAATGCATTATTTGCATTAAAATTTGACTTATATTTTTATTTATTATTTACAGTAGAATTTCATTAAAGTTATATATATTTGTTAAAATTTAAATATTAACAGTAACACGGGTTGTAAGCTAGTATTGGTATAATGAGAGAAGTTTTAAGTAGTCCCAATTATTCTAGTAAATTAATATAGCCTTTGTGTTTTTATCCGTTTTTAGTTTTTTGTGTACTTTCTAGATTTCTTAATACTAGACCGTAGAGTCATTTCACTAGGTTGGTTGGTTTGAGAATCTTTGTGTACTCATAGGAATCGGTATCTATTTCCGTATTTGGTGTGTGATGGTGTCTATTTTAAAAAATTTAGTGATGCTTCGGATGTACATAAGTTTGTCTCTCTGTTAGTATTCATCTTATAATCTGTATAATTTCTGGTTGATGCTGAATGCATGTGATTGTCTAGGATTATTTTAGGTCATTCAGCAAATTTAATTTACAGCTAGTAAAGTAAGTGATTCCTATTAGTAAGAGTCATGTAATGTTATATCCAGTATTTGCATTTTGTAACTCTATTGGAGCCTTATGATGGAAATCAAAAGCGATATATTTAACACTCACAGAAACAAGATTTAATGGCTATGTATAAAACTGAGAAAGAAGAATACACTGCTGGTAAAAGCAAACTTTTATTTCTTTCTTTCTGCCTAATAAAGCAACGTACAAGAGATTAAATAGGCCAACTACAGAGACCTTTGTAATGCAGTAACCAACTCCAACAATTTCTCCAGCACTCCTCCTTATTCAACACAATGCCTAAAAACACTGCAACTGACACCTGACTACTTCAACTTAATTCAAACGTGTCTGACTCATACAAATAAACAAAACAATTTATTTAAAACAATTAAACAAATAAAACAATTAAAACAAGTTTAAGATTATTTTTCCAATATTCACCCCCATAATCTTAAACTTACGAAGCACTTTCTCTTCGCCTGTGATGCACTTCTCACCACCATCAATTTTGATGCACTTTCTCATCAAAAACACTTTGGAGCACTTTCTCTCCACAACACTTTGGAGCACTTTCTCTCCAAAACTCTAAAGGAGTGGTTCTCCCTCGATCAATTGTGACATCCTTTCTTCATCATTCTGAAATCTGCAATTCTTTGTCAGATGCCCATATTTTTTGCATTTGTAGCATTGTGGCTTTCCTTTGTACCAGCAGTCTTTTTCTTCATGACCCATCTTATGACAATGGTTGCATTGAACAATGTTGCCTGTGCCTTTTGAGGATGAAGCTTTAGCTAATAGCAGTCCCTCATTTTTTCCTCCAATTTCTTCCTCCCTCATTGATCTCCTTTGGTCCACGGCGTGAAGTGAATTGATCAATTCTGAAACAGTTATTTTCGAGAGATCTTTATTATCTTCAAGTGAAGAAATTTTAGTTTCATACCTCTCGGGAAGAGTCATTAAAAGTTTGTCCACAACTCTTTGACTTGAGAAATCTCCACCAAGTAATTTGATTTGGTTAACAATGGACATCAACCTACTCCCATATTCCTTGACGCCTTCATTACTTTTCATTCTCATCATCTCAAACTCTCTCTTGAGGTTCAGAATTTGCATCAGTTTGGTTTGTTGGTTTCCTTCAAATTCTTCCTTAATTTTTGTCCATGCTTCTTTAGGAGTATCACAACCCATAATAGTTGTAAAGATCTCTTCCGACACAGCCGAATGTAGACATGAAAGTGCCTTTGCTTCTCTTGCCACTTCTTCATCACGTTTTTTGATTTGAGCTGCCGTTGGATTTTGTGGAAGAGGGGTTGGCTCAACATCACTCTCAATTGCTTCCCACAAACTCATAGCTTTCAAATATGATTTCATTTTGATAGCCCATGAATTATAATGATCTCCTTTGAATAATGGAATAGAGACCGAGTAGTTGTTTGATGCCATGGAATATGAAGGATAATATATATATATATATATATATATATATGTGTATATGTGTATTTTTATAAGAGTCTCACAAGCCTTAGAACATATAGCTCTGATACCAAGTGATGGAAATCAAAAGCGATATATTTAACACTCACAGAAACAAGATTTAATGGCTATGTATAAAACTGAGAAAGAAGAATACACTGCTGGTAAAAGCAAACTTTTATTTCTTTCTTTCTGCCTAATAAAGCAACGTACAAGAGATTAAATAGGCCAACTACAGAGACCTTTGTAATGCAGTAACCAACTCCTACAATTTCTCCAGCACTCCTCCTTATTGTGTTCTCCAGCACTCCTCCTTATTCAACACAATGCCTAAAAACACTGCATTGCACCTGACTACTTCAACTTAATTCAAACGTGTCTGACTCATACAAATAAACAAAACAATTTATTTAAAACAATTAAACAAATAAAACAATTAAAACAAGTTTAAGATTATTTTTCCAACACCTTATATGAGAACGAATGACTGTATTATTTTATATTAAGAATATGCTATATCTGGTCCCGCCATTCCCAGTATTGTTTGGTTTTCATGTCGCAATCCTAAAATAGCAAAACCAGTGCTATATCATCGTAAAACAAGTTTACCAGCCTTTTGTGGGTAGAGTAAATTTGGAAAGCCACCAATCAGCTTTACAAATCCGGACATATAGTTTTTAATCTGGTAAATGCTGTTTGTTCAATAAGCCGTTCCTGTGCTTTATTTATCTCTAATTTCTCAAGGTTTTGTGTCGTCTTATGATTTGATTTTTCTGACAAAGGAAAGTTTAATATTCTTTCCAAGTCTTAAATGTTTTCCAAGTAAATTTGTTTTCAGTTTAGTCCAGTTGTGTGCTTGTTGTCATTGTTTAGGTCGTCGTTTAATATCTTGTTATCATTTAAACTGCAGAGACCTTGGCAACACAAATTTGTCTGGTCATTTGGTACCTGAGCTTGGAACACTTGAACATCTGCAGTATCTGTGAGTACTTTGGATTTTATATAGCTGTGATATGTGGGTTATGACATATGGATTAGTAGATTGTTTCCTGACGTATTTATGACATTTTGTTTTTAGTAGTAGAAATATATACAAATATCTGAACTAACTAAAATTTTATGAACAAAACTGTTTGTCAATTAGCGAGCTTTACAAAAACAACATTCAAGGGACTATACCTAATGAGCTTGGCAAATTGAAAAGTCTGATAAGCTTGGACTTGTACAACAACAATCTAACAGGGATTATTCCTCCTACTTTGGGGAAGTTGCAGTCTCTTGTTTTCTTGTAAGTTGGCTTTATCATGTGTGTTTGTGTATAATTGTATATATTTTTACAAATATGTTATTTTGATACCCGTGCAAGAAGAATGATTATTTAAAAATTGAAATTGGCAAGTCTATATGTATATTTCCCACACATGCAATTCATCTTTAAATCGTAAATCATCATCTCTCTGGCAGGCGTCTTAATGACAATCATTTGGTTGGCAAAATTCCTAGGGAACTTGTTAACGTTTCCACCCTGAAAGTTGTGTAAGGGATCGAAATTTATTTAAGTTGTACGTGTGTGTATGTGTGTGTGTACTATGAACAACCATGTTATAGTAATTATTTGCATGTGTTACAGTGATGTCTCAAGCAATAATTTATGTGGAACCATTCCTACCAAGGGTCCATTTGAGCACATTCCGTTGAGCAAGTAAGATTTATATAGTTATGTCATTTCCCTGTTTTTTGGAGTCTTTCTTCTTCCTAATTTTCTTTTAGATAAATTATACTAATATGTTAAATATGTGGAAACAACAAGCGTACCTTCTTAAATATAGAACTTAACAGCGACACCTCCATAAGGATGTTTATAAATGTTATACCACCTCTGCAATTTATCTGTTTTTTGGACCCTACATCTCGTTTGGTATTTTCAATACCCTAAAGGGCATGATATACATGCACTCTCTATCCAATCATATCGAGCTTGTGTGATTATTTCTACCTCTTACCTTTCCCACTATTGCACTCTCGGCATGTGGTCACTTATTATCTTTATCTATGATTGTGCAGCTTTGAGAATAATCCACGGCTGGAAGGACCAGAGTTGCAAGGACTTGCGAGTTACGATACAAACTGCATATAAATAGAAAGATCATATGCAGAAAGTTGTGAATCCTCTTGTGGCTCTATATAAAATATATATTAGGTTAGTTGTGTACTACAAGATGGTTGGATATGTAAAGGCTTGTTGTAAATCATTGTCAAAGATTAGTAACAACAAGCCTGGTTTATGTTGTGTTTCATTGTAATGGTGAGTTACACATAAATTACTGTTATGGATATACATGGGAGAAAAGTTTCTGAAGTTCTCTATTGGTTGGCCTGCATTTGTGTTTTCTGGTTTTTTTTAGTGATCCAGCTGTCAGTAATACAATTTTTTTAATTTAATTTTAATTTGTAGATTATTTTTTAATTCGTGACATTTTTTGTACATGTATTTTATGAGACATATATTGAAAGGCTGTATATTGACCTTTTTACGTGCTTTATGTGACATCTGTACCGTGGATTAGATCGTTAATGAAATGAGATTAAAAAAAAAGTGGCTTGTTTGCTCAAAAATAAGTTACTCTCCTCTAAACCATCTCCAACCCAACACTATAAATGCATTTTTACACTAAAATGGTGTAAAAATTTCCTCCAACCCAACACTAAAACTTACACCATTTTGGTGTAACACTAAAAATTACACCAAATTTGGTGCAACACCAAAATTTGGTGCAACTTTTAAAGTTTTTCTAAATCCCAACTTCACCCTTCTATTCATCAACTAAAACAAATTTATGTCTTCTATACCCAACAACTTTATTACTTTTTGTACTTTTAACAATAAAATAGCATTTAAAATACAAAAAGATTCTTTTTAGTGTAGGATTTGGTGTAATTGGATTGGAGTTGATTTTATTTATAGTGTAATTTTTACATCATTTTAGTGTAAAATTCATACCAAAATAGTGTGAAGGGTTGGAGATGCTCTAACAGTCTGATCCTTTTGTCAGGAGAAATATTTGATATGATAAGTTGGAACAAAGATTAGAATTATTACTGTAATTAGAGCCAATTATAATATGGTAGTAATCACTTGTTCTCTACCGAATAAGTTAGGTTCATGTCATTTTAATAAAAGTATTCAATTACAACTTGTTATTTTCTTTTCTTTTCTTTTTTGTCAGAAAATTACAACTTGTTTTGATAAACTTTTATTGTTGTGACCCTCGTGGGCTGATTCTGGTTTGTAGTATAGGTCGGCCTTAATGGTGTTGGTTGACTAGCCCATCAGGCACAATGAATGCATTAATATTTGCAGTTGCACACCTAAGTTGCATCAGATTTCCTTATTTTATTCCATATTATCCATTTTATGTTCTGCATTTGCTTAATTAGGATTACTACCTTTATATCCGTGCAAATCACGGATTATTTTATTAATATTTTATAATATTTATTTTATTATGATTTTTGTTATCAAAAATATTTTTATAATATTATGAATTCTTTTTTTATATTTAATGGTAATAAATTAATAATATGCATGCATTTTGTACTTATATATATACTAAAATTATTATGAAAAATATGTTAATTTATAATAATAATTAATTAAGTTGATGATGAATATTTTATTAGTTTTAATCTTTATTAATTTACTTTAAATTTTATTGTTGATTAAATTTAATACTTTTGTAACTTTTAAATTGCTATCGGATTTTTTGTGGTTATTATATTTAGATTCTCTATAAATTATTTTATTTTGGATTTTCGGATTGTTTTTTAATTTATTTACAACTTTAGTACCGAATCTAGAATTTTTGCAAAATAATAAAATGTTAATTTATTGATTTGTGTTGACTTTTCTTTGTATAAATTTTAAAAACATGTTTTTTTAAAAATCTAAAAGTAAAATATTTTTATGGCTTAATTTTTTTATAAATTAGGTTTTCTTGAAACCCTTTTATGTGGTAAGGTTTTTTTAAATTACATTTTAAATTTTAGTCTAAAATATCTTTGTATTAATTTCATTAACAATAATTTTCTCAACTTTAATATTTTTTTTATCATGTGTTATTTTAGTGCATCCTTTTTTAATCTGCTTGTATGTTAAATTAAAAATTGCATCAATTAGTTATTTGGTACTCCGTCTGTCCCATCCAATTGTTTACACTTTTCAAGGGTTGTCCGGCACGCATTTTAAGGTGCATTTTAAAAATGGTTCCATAATTTATTTCTAAAATTTTCTTTTTTTGTATAAAAATTTAATGTTTATATTTTTATACAAGAAAAGAAAATTTTAAAAATAAGTTATGGAACTATTCTTAAAATGCGTGCCAGACACCTCTTGAAAAGTGTAAACAATTGGATGGGACAGAGGAGTAGCATATTGATTGTTAAATTAAAAATAGCATTAATTAGTTATTTGGTAGCATAGTTTTAACTGGTATTTTAAATCAATACTCGCCCAACTCGTTCTCTAACCCATTTTTAAACTCATTCTCTGGCCCATTTCTAATTTCTAATGAAATTACTCTCGTTCTGTGCCTCAACTCGTTCTCTGACCCATTTCTAAACTCATTCTCTGGTCCATTTATAATTTCTAATTAAATAATTTTTTGAGCCTGACGATCAAATGACCGACCACGTAAACCTCCTTACACTAATTAGTATAGGATATAATTTATTTATTTAATTTGATTCCTTGCAAATTGTATTATGACTCTTTCTTAATTTTTTTCTTATTTTATTATAAATATGAAACATGAAAAAAGTTTATTTTTACAAAAATTTAGTGAAAAAATTATAGATGTGGAAGTAAATGAATTCAGCGTCCATTTTGAAAAACAATCGGTATCGTTATATCGTTAATGACCTTTTGGCCCTTCAAGTTTGCACAGTTATATCCATAAAGCCTTAAGGTTTAAAGTCGTTCCTTTTCGCCACTCCAACTTAAAAAATGTACCTTTTAGCCACAAACCGTCGTCTTTGGCCTTTAAAAGGCGACGGTTTTATATCAAAAAGACGACGGTAAAGTGGCTAAAAGGTATATTTCTGAAGTTGGAGGGGCAAAAAGGAACGACTTTAAACCTTAGGACTTTATGGGTATAACTGCGCAAACTTGAAGGGCCAAAAGGTCATTAATCCTTCTATATATATATTTTTGACACGGTATCGTTTTATACATAAATAATGATTAAAAAATAAGGTGATCTCACATACACACCAAATCACATCAAACTAAACATACCCAATATATCTAGCTTAGATAATAGAGTAGTATGAACGGTAAGATATACGCAAATCATGTTCCTATTATTTTAAGAGGAAGAGGTTATTTCTGTGAAGATCCCCGACATTTAGTGCAACATATGTTGAGTATTGAATACAGTAAAAGATTACAGAGGTGGGGTGAATGGATTCTTGAACTTTTCTTTGTTCTTGAATCTGTGTAACAGATAAGTGTTTGTGTGTGCAAATGTGTAGGTGCGGATAAAGAATAACATAAGACACAATATCACTTTAATCTAATACATTATTAGATAAAGGTTGCTACAATCTGTGAATACAAATTGTAGTATACTCAGCTTCGTTTTTCTCAGAGAGATATATCTTTCAATGTGTATGAAAAACTTAATCAACTAAAGAAGTGAGATTGTATTCTTATAGAACATGAATACAACTCAGTTACTACAAATAAGGTTACAGGATAAATTACTTTCTTGTATGTCTATCCTTTTTGAGTAAGCATCAAAACGGCTACAGATTTGACTTTGCAAAGTTCTGTTCAGATCCACTTCTTTAGCTCTTTGTCTCTTCTATATCTCTCCAAACTTCCTTGTAGGCTTTCCAGAGCACGTTACAGATTGTGGTCCATAAAGTGCATTGGCTTGTTGCAGGTTTCAGACTTGTACAATTTCTTCAGTATTTTGTCTCCAAGAATGTATTCGAGAAGTGGCTTAGTGATTGATTCGAGAACTAGGATTAGATAACTCTGAGTTCTCGAATACTGTATGATTGACATATCGAATCACTTCTCGAATAATACTTTTCTCCAGGATTCCTTGAGTTGTCGAATAGAACACTTGACTTGTCGAATCCTTGAGATATCGAATAGCTTTCTGAGTCCTTCAGATATCGAATGGAACTTTGATTTGTTGACTCTTTGAGAACTCGAATACCACTTTGACTTGATGACTTCTTGAGTTCTCGAATAGAGTATTTAGACATGTCGAATCTCTGAGATATCGAACAGTTCATTCAGAGATATCGAACAATATCTTCTTAGATATCGAATCTCTGACTTCTCGAACGCTAGGCTTCTCGAATAGACAAAAGTACTTCTCGAATTGGTACTTAGGCAAATTCTTCATTTCTTCAAATTCCAACTGTGATTATTTGACAGTCTTTATCTTCTTGCTTGAGGCATGAACCTTGGAACTTTTTTCAAGCATTATTCTTGACTATATAAATACAGTTACACAACTAGGATTTGATGCCTATTGCAAGTAAAAAACAAATAGAAACTCTACAACTAGAGGTTCCCTCAGTTAAGAGGTCATGTAAGTAATGCAAGGCATTACAAACAATTAGGCTTGTTATTAGATGTATACAGACATGCCTCTGTGACTAACAATCTCCCCCAAATTGTGAGTAAGACCCTTAGTCACAATTTCATGTCTGATAACAAGCCTAACATACATAAAGATAGAACTTAAAAAGTACAGGTATGTAGATTGATTGAAGAAAATACATTGAAGTACTCTTACAAGTTATGACGAACTACTAGCCATATCCTTTTGGATTCATCTTTTGAGCTTTGGCTTGCAGATTCTCATTTTTCATCTTTTCTTCAGCTTCTTTAGCTTTCTTCTTTGCATTTTCTTCCATGGCAAGAATAATGTCTTCCATTGCAGTGAGTTCTTCAATTAGAGGGGAGCGTGACAAATCCTTGAGTACTTCATTCAGCTGTTTCTCAGAATATGAACTAATGTAGTCCATTCTAATCTTTACATTTCTACCATATTTCTTGTATTCAATGATGTAATGATTAAACTTGACTCTACACAGACCCATAGCCCTCAATTCATCAACCTTAACTTCCATTGCAGCAAACTCCTCCTCCCTTTTCTTTAGTAGCTCTTCACTGTTCTTTTTCTGTTCTGCCTGGTGATCTCTCTTCATTTTGACAAAGTCAATTAACTCCACCTTCCATACCCTTTCCACTCTGTCTTCAGAATCCAACATTGCAATTATTCTTTCTATATCATATAGCCTGCCCCAGTGCTGACATGTCCTTGTCTGAATTTCTTCTATCTTCCATCAGTATATTTAATTTCAAGAAAATCATCAACAATGGTAACATGATAGATTCTTTGAGCCCATAGGAACTGCAGTTGGTCTTCTTCATAGTTTTCATCTAGAGGTGGTAGGTTTAATCTTGGAATGATTGTCAGTGCCTTTGACTTAGATTGCTTCACCCTTCTTGCAGCATGCTTGAATTTAATTCTTTTTACTTGATTGCTAGGCAGAAACTTATGACCCTTGCTTGTAGACCATTGTAGTACTCCATTAGCAGTTTGCTTATGGAAATATACACCTGGTTTCTTGATTTGAATCTTCTTCTCTACTTGAGGTGGCAAAATAGTTGCAGAAGCCATTGAATCAGATTTTGGTAGGTCATTACTAACAGTATTCACCCTAGACTTAGAGTCTTGTGTTGTGGTGAGTTTACTGCTAGCAATGTCTAAGGCTTGATGTTTTCCAATCTTCCTCTCATAGACTTTGCCTTGGTCATCACCATCTTTCTTGTCCTTGTTATCTTTCTTCTTCTTATCATCTCTATCACCCTTATCACTCCTTTGATGACTTCTCCTCCCATCACTTTTGTCTTCATCTTCATCATCCTTATTCCTCCTAGGTTGGGCCATCTCTGGAATTGCACCAGTTGTTATGAAAGATCTGAGGATATGCAGTGCTTCTATTTCTTCAGCATTTCTGACTCCAACTTTCTTCTGTAGTTGATCAATGATAACAATAACAAGTTTGTGATTTCGAGGAGTGAGATCATTGGGAATGACCAATTGTTTAATGTCTTCAATTTTGGTGCCAGACTGATAGATGATTGTCCATGGCTTCTTAATCACTTCTGGCAGCCTTGAAGATTGGCCATTCCTCAGGTCATCATACAGACTTTTATTGTTCTCATTTCTCTTCTCAATAAGCTCAAGTAGTGCATCTATCTCTGAGTGTTTTAGGGCTTGTAGATTCTTGTAGGTTAGATGCCATATCTTGGACTTGGACACCATCATTATCTCCTTGAACCATAAGTTGTTGACTTTCTTGGGTATGACAGTGAGGTAGTCAATCTGCTCCTTCAACTTTCTCAGATAGAACTGAGTGTCACCAGCCTGTTCCCTTGTGGTTTTCAGAAACTCCAAGAAGGTTTTATCATGATAGACATTTGAATTAGCAACTTCTTGTAGCTTGGCCTCAGTAATAACTTTCAGTTCTGCAGGCTTGGCACTTTCAGTCTTGGAGAGGAGAGGTTTGTCAGATGGCATGCTCCCTGCAACCACTGTGGTTGTGATAGATTGCTTTGGGCCATCAGGAGTAGTGATGTGCACAATTGGTAGAGTGACAACTGGCAGAGAGGTTGGAGGCTCATCAACTTTGAATTTGCCTTTGCCTGAGACATGAGGTATAGATTTTGAAGCCCTTTGATGACCACCCTCATTTAACTTGATTCCTTTAGCTTGAGGTTTCTCCCCCTTTGAATTTGAGTTCCTTGATGTCCTCTTCTCCCCCTTAGGCTTGTTGTCAGGCACAGAGGCTGTAGGAGTGACCTTTGGGGTTGAAGATTCTTCAGGTAGAGGGAGACCCATGTGCTTCATCATTGCAGAAAGCATCTGTTGTTAATTGATAAGAACCTCAGCATGAGCAGTAGCTTGAGTGTTCAACTTTTCATTCAGAAGATTGACAGATTCTTTCAGCTCAGCATTGAGGACTTTTTGGTCAAACACTTCCTTTTCCAATTTCTCCATTGATTCCTTGAGATGTTCAGCTCTGAAAGAGGAGAGTGATTCTTTCTGGAGCCTTTGCACTTCATACTTGCTCATGTTGTGCACAGGTACCTCAGAGATGACTTTGTCACCATATTGATTCTGCCACATAACCTTGAGTAGGGCATTGGCATCCTGAGTCTGAGATGATAGAGTGGCCATTTCACTTGTGAGCTTTGTGAGGCTGTCTTTCAAGGAAGGTAGCTCATGGTCCACAGAGGTGCAAGTCTTTTTACATTCCCTTATCTCTCTGAGTGTGGATGCTAGGGGAGGGAATTCAGTTGTGAATTTACTTTTGAGCTCACTCACTTCCTTGGTTGTATCTCTGCAGATATTGGAAAGTTCAGTTTTCATTCCTTTTCCAAGATAGTGAATGGCTTTTAGACTTCCCTTGTATGATTTATTCATGGCTTCATAGACATCAGTAGGTGAGAGAGTTCGAGCATTTGAGCCAAGAGTAGTTATATATTCTTCTCTCAAGTACTGCAGAGCCTCAGCCAGGGTGCATTCTTTGGTGGTGCTCATCCATGCATCTATATTTCCATCTCTCTCAGCCTCATCTGCTATTTTCTCTTGTTGATTTTCAACATCTTCTTTGTGACAGAGCAAAATAGCTTCATAGTTGGCATTTGGTAGATTTGCTGTGAGGAGATGTTGGGCTATTTTAGAGATTTCATCAAGCTGTTCCACATTTAAGCAATGAAGTGCTCCATCCGTCAATAGTGGTGGAACAGTTGATGATCCTGAGACACTGTCATGTTGCACAGGCCTCAGCCATTCTGACAAGGTGGCCTGAGCCAAGTTATTGCTAGAGCTAGGCAAGCTAGACTCCTCAGTTACAGATGCAACTTCTTCAACTGGATGGAATGACTCTACTACTGTTGCCTTCATAGGAGTGGGATGAGTTACAACAGTAGTTGACACAGGCACAAAGTCTCTAGTGAAAACTAGTGAATCCTCTGTGTTTGTGATGGTGTCATTAGGATATGCCCCAGCTTGCATTCCCTCACCATCTAAATGTGGATTCTAGGTGGTGAGCAAAGTGTCATGCACTAAGTCACTTGAGTCCATTGGTTCACCAAGAGGAAAGAATTCCTGGTGATCAATGCCTTGTTCTTCAATTTCTTGAAGTATAGGCTCCAAATAAATTTGAAATGTAGATTCTGGAAGAGAAGTGTCTTTTAGAATGGATTTTGGCAACTCCCCCTGAGAAATAGAGGGAGTTTTAAGTGTGATGTGCTCTCCACTCAGTGTTGTGCCAGGCTTATCACTCCCATGTGCTGACTCTTTACAGATAGGTGCATTGGGGAGGATGCTTGATTCTATAGATGCACCATGTTGAGAGGATACATCTAGTGAACTGTGTGCCCCTGATTTTACAACTTCGGCCATTTGTGTGACTGAAGAGGTGGTTTTAGATTTCTTTTTCTTCTGTGGCCTTAGTAAGGGTGACTCAGATTCCTCACTTTCTATGCCTAATTCAACAGCCAGTGATGCTTCTGATAAGATGGTTAAAGGTGCAGAAGCAACCTGTTTTCTCTTCTTCTTCTTTTTACTAACACCACCATGTTGAGAGGATGATGTAGGTGGCTCTGTGTTTGGTTGAGAGGGTTGGTTAGCAGGCCTTGGGTTAGCATTGTGTACTACTTGCTTGGGCTGTGCTAACTGAGATTTGGAATCAAATGTTGGCATGTTGTGGGGGTAAGTCCTAAACAAACCCTCCATATGGGGAGTTATTTTAAGTCTTACATCCACATTATTCATAGTCTCCAAATTACCGAAAATGAGTTTGGTCATGGATTTAGGATAGCCTATTCTATTTCTATCTATCCCATGTAATTCAATCAATTTATCATCTTTAAAATTAAGTACATATTGAATAAAGCGAGGGAAGAAGATATCAGTACCTCTCTTGGTTGAGTTCTTACCAAGTCTCCCATACAGCTCCTGCATAATCAGTTGACCAACATTGATCTTTTTCCCATAAGTTAAGGCATAGCCTATTTGCTGAGCAGGTGTACTAATCTGATCAAAGCTTGACTTCCTAGCTGTGAAGACTTGAAGAATGGTGGCAAAGACATAACTCCATTCCTTCCTCAAGAACTTCCTATTCAAGTGCCCAAGTTTAATTTCATCTGAGTATTTGATAAAATCAAAGAAGTCCTCCAATTCACCATTTGTGGCTTGGTCATCATACACTTCCTGTTGTAAGCCCAGTGCTTGATTCATATCTTCAGTGGTGAAAGTGATTTCCTTGTCCTGAATCTTGCAGTAGATTATATATGATGTTATTGCGCTTTCTAGGACTACAACTTCCACAGTAGCAGTTCTCCAAAACTGTTCAGGAGGTCTAGATACAGAGTTGGGTTGGTTGAAAGTGCATCCTTGATGTATGACTCAGACATCCACTTTACAAAGCATTTGAAATTGGTATTAGAGGCTTCAACATCACTTGAGATAGCGATGAAGTTGGTGTTGAATTTCACAGTTGCCATTGATATAGAGGAAAGCGAGAAGAGAATGAAGGTTGAAGAAGAAATATAGCTTTTGCAGTTAGGGTTTTCAGAGGTTTTAGATCTTTAGATGCTTGAGAAATCGAATGAAATGAGTCGAATAGATGTAAAATTGTATAAGTATGAAGTACTTGAATTGTCGATTAGATATATGTTTTGTATCGACAAGTCAGGCATTCGAGAAGTAAAAAACAACTATTCGATAAGTCAAGAAAGGCTTATTCGATAACTCAAGCAGATTGTAACTCACAGCTGGCAGTTATCTAACTTAGAAATAATTCTAAATTAAATAAAAATGTGTTTTTATGAGTGAATTAAAATTTTAGACAAAAATCCAAAATCGGTTGAGATTCAGCGAGAATTCAGCCTTTTCAAATGATTCGAGAACTCAAATACAGTATTCGAGAACTCAGTCATTAGAGAACTCAATTACCATATTCGAGAAGTCAAGAGTACTTCTTTTCTATATCTCTAAAAGACTCTATTCGAGAACTCGAGAATGCTCTAATGAGACTTGTTAGAGATGTCGAACAGTGAACCATTCGAGAAGTCTGACTTATTGAAATATACTCATCACTCACAAAAATCAATTTTCACTATCTTTTAAAATTTACCAGTCATATTCAATGAAGAATATTCTAGCAAATTAAACAGTGATTTTCTCAAAATTTCATAGAAATTTCAAGTTGACAAAATATGATTTTTCAACATATGCAACAGATTTGAAATATTTATAAATCATATTTCAGCCAACACTTACTCCAAAAATATTGAGAATTTAGATAAAGTAAGTGTTTACTGCTGCAACAATCTAGATGATACATTCACCTAGCCAGAATCCGAAGAATTCAGCATTCCAATCTCACTAACCAACCTTGTGAAGGTGGCTTCATCTAATGGCTTAGTGAATATGTCAGCTAGTTGTTTATCTGTAGAGACATAATGCAACTCAATGGTTCCATTAGTTGCATGTTCTCTAATGAAATGATATCTGATGTCAATGTGCTTTGTTCTAGAATGATTGATAGAATTGGCAACTATAGAGATTGCACTTGTGTTGTCACACATGATTGGAATTCTTTCCAACACAAGTCCATAATCTCTAAGTTGATTTCTAATCCAAAGCACTTGAGCACAGCAACTTCCAGCAGCTATGTATTCAGCCTCACCTGTAGAAGTTGACAAAGATTGTTGTTTCTTGCTATACCAAGAGACTAACCTTTTGTCCAAGAAACTGGCAGCTACCTGAGGTGCTTTTCCTATCTACTCTGCATCCAGCATAATCAGCATCAGAATAACCAACCAGATTGAACCCTGTGTCCTTAGGATACCATAAACCCAAGTTTGGAGTGCCCTTCAGATATCTAAAGATCCTTTTTATAGCAATCAGATGTGATTCTTTTGGATTTGATTGAAACCTTGAACACAAACATGTAGCAAACATGATGTCTGGCCTACTTGCAGTGAGGTAGAGTAGAGAACCAACCATGCCTCTTTAGACTGAGATATCTACTTTCTTGCCTTTAGCATCTTCATCCAATTTAGTGGCAGTGGCCATGGGTATCTTTACAGGTGAGCAGTCTTCCAAGTCAAACTTCTTCAATTTAGTGAATAGTCCCATTTTCTTGAATGCTCAGTCTGATTTCTCATTCTTGATGTTGCTTCATCATCCAAGTCATGATCATTCTCATTTCCTCCCCCTGTGAGGTTGCCACTATTCACAGGTGTGTCTTGGATGCTTATTTCTCCACTATTGATTGGCACAAATTCTTCTCTTGTATCATCATTCACTTGAGTTTGTTGAACTTGAGTTTCAACTCCAGTTTCAATCTCTTCATCAGAATCATCTAGACTATCAAACTTTAATGGATCTTTATCTTCATCATTGGATTCTTCTAATCCAGGTAGTTTGCTGTCATCAAATGTCACATCTGTGCTTTCCATAATTTTCTTTTGACTGATGACATAAACTTTGTATGCAATTCTTTCCATAGATTAGTCAAGAAAAATTCCTTCAAATGCCTTTGCATCAAACTTTCCAACATATTCTGAATTATCCTTCAATACAAAGCATTTGCTTCCAAAAGTATGAACATACTTTAGAGTAGGCTTCTTTCCAGTCATCAAATTGTAAGGTGTCTTTCCAGTGTTTTTGTTGATGAGGGTTCTGTTCTGGATATAGCATGCAGTGCTCACAGCCTCAGCCCAAAATCATGTAGGCATCTTTGCATCAAGCAACATTGTTCTAGCAGCCTCAATTAGAGTTCTATTCTTTCTCTCAACAACTCCATTTTGTTGTGGAGTCCTTGGAGCTGAAAATTGATGAGAAATTCATTTCTCTTTGCAGAATGCTTCAAGTATGGCATTTCTGAACTCTGTTCCATTATCACTTCTCAATGCAATCACACTTGCATTGTTGGCCTTTGCTTCCTTGTCAACTTTCTTTAATGTGCTCAATGATTACTTGTGGAGCCTCATCTTTTGATGCCAGAAATTCCACCTATGTATACCTTGTAAAGTCAACAACCATCACCAAGGCATACTTCTTTCTTTCTAGTGACATAATATTGACAGGCCCAAACAAGTCCATATGAATGAGTTGCTGGGGGTTGGTTATTGATGTCACTGTCTTTGACTTGTGGCTTGATCTTTTTATCTTTCCTCTTTGACAAGCCTCACACACTCCTTCTTGACAGAATTCAAGTGTGTGAATGCCTCTCACTAACTCTCTTTTTACTAGAGAATTAATGGCTTTGAAGTTCAGGTGTGATAATTTCTTGTGCCACAGCCAACAATCTTTATTTGATGCTTTTGAGTAGAAGCAACAAAATTTTGTCCTTGTTTGCAAAGACCATATTAGCTACAAACAGGCTTCCTTTCCTTACTCCAGATAGAGAAAAATCACCAGTCTTCTTTTGGGTGATCAAACATTCATCTTTGTCAAAATCCACTTTGAATCCTGTTAGTAGTATTTTTGTTGTTCGTTCGCAGGGAAGGACTGAATGTAATATCAAGTTCAAGTTTCTTATCTCTCACAATTTAGAAGTGTGGAAGAATGTTTGGTTTGTTTATAAACTAAATTAAACTAATTATCAATCGAGAATAAAATATATGAGGAAAACAATCCAAGAACTGGTGTTCTTCACTTGGTTTCAATGCACATTCAATATCTATGTGACATCTATGTTCTTACTCTGCTGAAAACAATTCTTCTAAGGTTATAATGTTCTCTTCCAAGATACAATATAATGTCTACAACTACACCTTAATTGTCACTTCCATGATACAATCAAAGTACAATCATAAACTATTACGCACCAAGAATTATAAGTCTCACAACTCTCCTATTAATCTTCCAATCAAATATTCGAGTTATGTCTGTTAAATCATGTACTAAAATTGCAACTCCTCTTCCAAGTTATTACAATCCCTAAAATCCAATCAAAGGTTCATGACTCCCCTAATTGTGTTAAGCTCTCAATAACAGATCAGCAAAGCAAGAAAATCACAGATAATTAAACACACATGAATACCAAGGAATACTACCCAATCCTCAGATTAGAGATTTAGTTACACATAATTAAAGAAGAAAACAAAACACATGAATTAATAGATGAATTCATAATTATAAGAATATAAGAAAAACCTTTAATCTTCAATCTTCAAAGACCAGAAAAATCCCTAAAAGCTGCGTACAAATTGTATCTCTATAACGACCCCCGTTTTTCCCATCCCTAGATGTGTTTATATAGATACTCCTAGTCTTGCCCAACAATAAATTACCTTCTATTACAATTAGGATTTAAAGAAGGTACCCAAAACTGCCCAGAATACAATTAGAATTAGAAAAAGGGCAAAACAGTAAATTCATGGCCTTCTTTTATAAGAACACGTGCGCGACTTCATTCAGCACGTCCCTTGCACTTGTTTCCTATCCCAGGTTGTATAAAATCTCTCAAGCTTCGCGTGGGCAGTAAGATCGCTGAAAACGGACTTCTAGAACTCCAGATATGGCCAAAACAGTATAAGCTGCGCAGCCTTCCCGGAAAATCTGAATTTTAATCAATTAAATCTCCAAAAACGACAAAAGCTTAGATATTCTTGCAAACCTGCACAACTAAGCAAAACACATCAAAACTATAACAAACTTGAGTCCAAAACAATCAATTTAAGCCGATTTGGAACGCTCCAAGTAGATATAAAATCCACTTATCAAACACCCCCAAACTTAAACCGATGCTTGTCCTCAAGCATAAACAATTACAACTAACTAACTAACTAGTACCACTTCCGTAGGTGATCACGGTTGCATTTGGCATATGCAACAAGCCCTTTAAACCCCTAGGCAGCCCTAGTGGACGAGTAAGGTCTCGTGAGGGGCCTATAGCGAATGTACCCACAAAATCCATTTAACCTAATGCAATGCAATGCATGAATGCAACTAATATGAAAAAATGCAATTAATCTAGTACTAACATCCTACCATACCTTCAAATCCTCTCATGCCATATCATCTTAAGAATCAAAGTAAATACGCAATGTCTTGGTGTCGAAAGTGCAAGTATTCACATAGTCTACTCAATGAACATGCATAAGTTCTCACAAGTCCATGTCAAGTGTAAGAATAAGTTAGTAAACATGCTAAACCTACAAGAGTACATCTTTGAGACAAAACTCGGGATCTCATACGCAAGAACAAGCAAACACTCACATTCCACTCACAAAAGAATATTCACTCAAGAACAAGGGTAAGTGTATCACTCAATTCCAACAAAATCATAAACATGCTTGACATTTGGTATCAATCTAACTCTTAACACAACATACATCAATGACGATAATCAAAAGGTCTTTAATTGGGTTGTAACGAGGCTAGGGACAAGGTATGTCAAATAAGCCAAAACAGGTGAAGTGTCAAAAGCTAGTAAGTACCATAATGAACCATTCACAACACCCTATTTTCCCCCCCCACATAATTTTTACTCTTCTTCTTCCAACAAAAATGCTCGACTAGTCGACTAAAGTAGGATCACAACAAACACAAACTTGCTCTCATAATATTTTTTTTTCTTTTTTTTTTTCATATTTTTTTTCCCTGAGAGCTATATAAAACAATAATATAAACAATAACAATGATCCCATGAATTTATTACATATGCTGACTATCAAGTAAACAACCAAACCCAATCTCAATATTTTCCCCAAAAGTATGACCAACAATAAACCCCTCCTTGCACACCTTATTACTCCCTTAAGCACTTTACTAGCATTTGACAATGTGGGTTCAAATTAATGTAAGGCCAATACAAGAAAAAAGGTCTAGGCAAGTAATGTGGTATGTCACCGAAAAATAGGATTAAGCTCAACGGGTTAACTAATTGATCATGTAAGCATGGTGTGGTAATATGGGAAAATATGTGGTTATTCCTAATTGCCTTTATCATTTTAATCGTCAAATAATGTCATGCGTTTCAAGAAAGACCTCAAACAACTGCTAGCAATGCAAACAATCCGTGGACACTCAAGCAAACGAATAAATTGCAAATATGCAATAAGGCTCAAAAACTCACTTGGTGGAAAAACATACTCAATCCCAAGCAAACATCTCTCTAATGCACCAACTTGTATTCAAAGCATGCAAACTAAATCATCTTGCACATATTCATGTCCTTCTAATCACTTACAACATTCAATAAGTCTACTAGCTTCAACTTACTAGTGTATGTGTGTGCACAAGAACAAGCATATCACTTCTCAATCAAAAGCGTCAACAACACAAAATTCCTATCAAGCATGGGTGCAAATGCAAACTACTATGAACTCACATGAATACAAAAAAATAAAAACCAAAAAAAAAAAAAACAGAATGTCCTATATGAAACAAACGTAGATAATACAAACATAAATGCATAATTTACTACTACTAATATGCAAAGCATGAAATCCTACATGAACAAATAATACAACAACAACTACTAATCCCTCAAACCACCCCCAAACTTAAAATATTCAATGTCCGCATTGAATGGAAGTAAATACAAGGGATAGTAGAAAACATACCTAACCATCTGAATCCTCATCCTCCTCGGTTGAATCTGGTGGAGGATACTGCGTACGAGCTCCATAGACTGGCCACCTTGCCTGAACACTACAAAATCCAATTGACAAGAACACAAATTCGTAATAAAAATAAGATTAGAGAAAAAGATTTACCCAATACGAATCGAAGAGGTGAACTTGCAATTAATTCCTCTTTAGAATTGAATTTTTAGAGATTTAAATAAGTAGAAGAGGAATTGGATTTGTATGTATAGGTGGGTATATAAAAAATAATAATATTAATAATAATAATAATAAATATAATAAGAATAAGAATAATAAATAATAATAATAATAATAATAATAATAATAATAGTATTTTTGTTTTTCGTTCGCAGGGAAGGACTGAATGTAATATCAAGTTCAAGTTTCTTATCTCTCACAATTTAGAAGTGTGGAAGAATGTTTGGTTTGTTTATAAACTAAATTAAACTAATTATCAATCGAGAATAAAATATATGAGGAAAACAATCCAAGAACTGGGGTTCTTCACTTGGTTTCAATGCACATTCAATATCTATGTGACATCTATGTTCTTACTCTGCTGAAAACAATTCTTCTAAGGTTATAATGTTCTCTTCCAAGATACAATATAATGTCTACAACTACACCTTAATTGTCACTTCCATGATACAATCAAAGTACAATCATAAACTATTACGCACCAAGAATTATAAGTCTCACAACTCTCCTATTAATCTTCCAATCAAATATTCGAGTTATGTCTGTTAAATCATGTACTAAAATTGCAACTCCTCTTCCAAGTTATTACAATCACTAAAATCCAATCAAAGGTTCATGACTTCCCTAATTGTGTTAAGCTCTCAATAACAGATCAGCAAAGCAAGAAAATCACAGATAATTAAACACACATGAATACCAAGGAATACTACCCAATCCTCAGATTAGAGATTTAGTTACACATAATTAAAGAAGAAAACAAAACACATGAATTAATAGATGAACTCATAATTATAAGAATATAAGAAAAACCTTTAATCTTCAATCTTCAAAGACCAGAAAAATCCCTAAAAGCTGCGTACAAATTGTATCTCTATAACGACCCCCGTTTTTCCCATCCCTAGATGTGTTTATATAGATACTCCTAGTCTTGCCCAACAAGAAATTACCTTCTATTACAATTAGGATTTAAAGAAGGTACCCAAAACTGCCCAAAATACAATTAGAATTAAAAAAAGGGCAAAACAGTAAATTCATGGCCTTCTTTTATAAGAACACGTGCGCGACTTCATTCAGCACGTCCCTTGCACTTGTTTCCTATCCCAGGTTGTAGAAAATCTCTCATGCTTCGCGTGGGCAGTAAGATCGCTGAAAATGGACTTCTAGAACTCCAGATATTGCCAAAACAGTATAAGCTGCGCAGCCTTCCCGGAAAATCCGAATTTTAATCAATTAAATCTCCAAAAACGACAAAAGCTTAGATATTCTTGCAAACCTGCACAACTAAGCAAAACACATCAAAATTATAACAAACTTGAGTCCAAAACAATCAATTTAAGCCGATTTGGAACGCTCCAAGTAGATATAAAATCCACTTATCAAATCCCCTATCAGTAAACTGACCAAAACTTAGTAGATTATGCTTGAGTCCCTTGACTAGTGCTACATCTTCAATGATGACATTACCAACTTTCAACTTGCCATATCCCAATGTGTTACCCATGCTGTCATCTCCAAAAGCAACCATTGGGCCAGCCTTTTCCTCATACTGTGATAGCAGGGCCATATCACCAGTCCTGTGATTTGAGCATCCACTGTCCAAAATCCACATAACCTTCTTTTCACTTTATTTGCCCTGCAAACACAAAGGTATTACTTCTCATTTGGTACCCAAACAAGTTTGGGTCCATGTGACTTAGAAACAGTTTTATCATAAATAGCATGGTTATCAACTTTCTTGGTGTTAGTCTTCTTGTCACTGTTAGAAGTCTTAGAACCTGAGGTTTCAGACTTAGGTGACAGAGGTACCTTCCTAGCTCTATGAGGACTTGAAGACTTTGACCTTGTGCAGTGTGTGTAAGAATTGTGACTGATTCAACCATCAATGAATTGCCTTCTCAAATTGAAACAACTAGTCATAACATTCATATTGCATGGCATACAGTCAAATTTATCACAAAATGGAGCATCTCTATGTCTTAAAGGTACAGAGCAATCATAGAAAGGTTTGGGCACACTACCAACAGATTTCTTGCATGCATGAGTTAAATGATTGGTACTGAAACAATTCTGACAAGTTTTCCTAGGGGCATTAGGCATATAAGCATAGTTGTTATCTTTGTTAATCCCTAGCTTGCCATTTCTGTTCTGTTTCTTCTTAGTCACTTTCTTCTCAGATTCATTCTTCCCCGCTGAAACAAACTTAACAAACTTCTTAGGTCAATACCTATCACCTACTGGCTCCTTGGCTTTTGGCTTGACACTCTCACTCTTAGAGGATGCTTGTTGTTCACTGGATTGTGCCTCATCCTCATCATTCAACATTTGCTTGATGAGTAAAGCATCCTCATCAATTTCAAATGTTGATTCTTTAAAGATTAGAGTCTCAGCCTTTTTCAAAATGTGAGGCACTTCCTCCTGAACAACTATGTCATCTTCAATGACAGCATAGCCTTTCCTCTATTTAAGAGTGACATAGTCAAGTCCAATAGCAGCCTTGGGTTTAGCTTGGATTTTCTCACTGTTATGCTATTTTTACGCAAGCGCACGTAGTCACAAGTAATATAAATTAAGTTCGTTCCACAGAGATCTGGTTATGGTTCTATTCAGTAAATATGCCTATGCAACAATGTATGGTTTTAACTCACTGCTAAAAAAAGTAACAAATTGGGTTTGATTATCTAATTTATACTAAGATGCAAGAATTAAACTAAGAATTAACTAATTAACAAGAATTAAAATCGAATTACTTATATGAGAATAAACATGGGATCCTAACTTCATTAAATAATTCCCTTAGATCTGACGCCTTTAATCACTATGTGCAATGGTTTTGATATCTGATCGGATAACACGAAACAAGTATACGCTACCTGTCAGCATACGCATACCAAACTAAACATACATCCACAAAAGAGATAGAAGATGAAAAGACACCAATTATGCTTAGACCCTATATGTCTATAGAATTTGAAAACATAACGGTTGAAGAACAAGTTATCCATTAAGATCACACAGGGCAGTATAAGTATTTTCATCTCACACCACAAATCGTATTGATAAACAATTATGAACCTATGCTAGCATGGCAAGTTCTAAATCTCAAGATCCACTTTCACTTCACAAGAGATTAACAAATTAGATGTTCGCGACGCATCTATCTATTAAGCATAACCATACGAGGATATCAATTATACACCACACACAGATCTTTAAAGCATCAAGATACTAAGTTCCATAAATAAATCCGTTAGAATCCCATGACAACGATTAGCTCATAATTGAACTGTTCATCATCATGGAATTTGATGAAAACATGGTATAAAACAAGATACGGATAAAAGAAGCAATAATATTAATAAAACTAAAGAGTTGAGAAAACAAATCTATAATCCAAAGTAACACAAAGGATGAAGTAGATCTAGATCCGTTGCTTGTCACGAGCGTTGAATCCTTCTCTCCTTTTCTCCCTTGCAGATCTAAGCTGGTTACAATAATAAAACTATGATATCTCAATTACAATGCTTAGATGTGTTTTTATAGGCTCTAGATTTCTTGCCCAGCAAGAATTTATCTTATATTACAATTAGAATTTAATTAAGGTGCTAAAAACTGCCCGGAATATAATTAGAACTTGAAAAGGGCAAAACAGTAATTTCCCAGCCATGCTTCACAAAGAATACGTGCGCGAATTAATTCAGCACATTACTTGCACGTGCTTCCTATCTCAGGTTGTAGAAAATCTCTCAAGCTTCGCGTGGGCAGTAAGATAGCTGAAAACGGACTTACAGAACTCCAGATATGGCCAAAACAGTGTAAGCTGCGCAGGCCTTCCCAGAAAATCCGAATTTTAATCAATTAAATCTCCAAAAACGATAGAAGCATACACCTTAATCAACATTCTCGTAAATCTGTACAATTAAGCAAAACACATCAAAACTACAAGAAACTTGAGTCCAAGATAATCAATTTAAGCCAATTTAGAATGCTCCAAGTGGATATAAAATCCACTTATCACACCCCCAAACTTAAACCGATGCTTGTCCTCAAGCATAAACAATTACACTATCTAACTAACTAGTACCACTTCCGTAGGTGATCACGGTTGCATTTGGCATATGCAACAAGCCCTTTAAACCCCTAGGCAGCCCTAGTGGACGAGTAAGGTCTCGTGAGGGCCTATAGCGAATGTACCCACAAAATCCATTTAACCTAATGCAATGCAATGCATGAATGCAACTAATATGCAAATGCAATTAATCTAGTCTACCATACCTTCAAATCCTCTCATGCCATATCAACTTAAGAATCAAAGTAAATACGCAATGTCTTGGTGTCGAAAGTGCAAGTATTCACATAGTCTACTCAATGAACATGCATAAGTTCTCACAAGCCCATGCCAAATGTAAGAATAAGTTAGTAAACATGCTAAGCCTACAAGAGTACATCTTTGAGACAACACTCGGGATCTCATACGCAAGAACAAGCAAACACTCACAATCCACTCACAAAGAATATTCACTCAAGAACAAGGGTAAGTGTATCACTCAATTCCAACAAAATCATAAACACGCTTGACATTTGGTATCAATCTAACTCTTAACACAACATACATCAATGACGGTAATCAAAAGGTCTTTAATTGGGTTGTAACGGGGCTAGGGGCAAGGTATGTCAAATAAGCCAAAACAGGTGAAGTGTCAAAAGCTAGTAAGTACCATAATACATCGTACACAACACCATATTTCCCCCAACATAATTTTTACTAAAAACAAGCACTCAACTAATCGACTAATATATATATTTTTACTAAAAACATGCTCTCATAATATATATTTTTTTCTAATAATTTTTACTAAAAACATGCTCTCATAATATATATTTTTTTCTTTTTTTTTTCTTTTTTTTTTCTCTTTCGAGAGCTAAATATAACACAAACAATAATATAAACAATAACAATGATCCCATGAATTTATTGCATATGCCGACTATCGAGTAAACAACCCCAATGTCAATATTTCCCCCAAAATTAAGACCAACAATAACCCCTCCTTGCACACCTTATTACTTCCTTAAGCACTCTACTAGCCTTTGACAATATGGGTTCAAATTAATGTAAGGCCAATACAAGAAAAAGGTCTAGGCAAGTAATGTGGTATGTCACCGAAAAATAGGATTAAGCTCAACGGGTTAACTAATTGATCATGTAAACATGGTATGGTAATATGGGAAAATATGCAGTTATTCCTAAATGCCTTTATCATTTTAATCGTCAAATAATGTCATGCGTTTCAAGAAAGACCTCAAACAACTGCTAGCAATGCAAACAATCCGTGGACACTCAAGCAAACGAATAAATTGCAAATATGCAATATGCAATAAGGCTCAAAATCTCACTTGGTGGAAAAACATACTCAATCCCAAGCAAACATCTCTCTGACGCACCAACTTGTATTCAAAGCATGCAAACTAAATCATCTTGCACATATTCATGTCCTTCTAATCACTTACAACATTCAAAAAGTCTACTAGCTTCAACTTACTAGTGTATGTGTGTGCACAAGAACAAAGCATATCACTTCTCAAACAAAAGCGTCAACAACACAAAATTCCTATCAAGCATGGGTGCAAATGCAAACTACTATGGACTCACATGATATATGAACATAAAAACAGAATGTCCTATATGAAACAAACGTAGATATCACGAACATAAATGCATAATTTACTACTACTAATATGCAAAGCATGCAATCCTACGTGAACAAATAATATAACAACAACTACTAATCCCTCAAACCACCCCCAAACTTAAAATATTCAATGTCCACATTGAATGGAAGTAAATAAAAGGGATAGCAGAAAACATACCTACTCGTCCTCGTCCTCGGATGAATCTGGTGGAGGGAACTACGTACAAGCTCCATAGGCTGGCCATCTTGCCTGAATACTACAAAACCCCCCAATTGACAAGAACACAAATTCGTAATAAAAATAAAATTAGGGAAAAAGATTTACCCAATACGAATCAAAGAGGTGAACTTGCAATAAATTCCTCTTTAGAATTGAATTTTTAGAGATTTAAATTAATAAAAGAGGAATGGGTTTTGTATGTATAAGTGGGTATATAAAAAATAATAATAATAATAATAAGAATAATAAATATAATAATAATAATAATAATAATAATAAACAATAATAATAATAATAATAATAATAATAATAAATAATAATAATAATAATAAAATAATAATAATAATAATAATAATAATAATATTAATAATAATATGAATTAGAATAGAAATAGGTTTAGAATTTTTGAAGAAAAGATGGGGGGTTTTGGAATTGAAATAGAAAAAGAATTAGAGAGAATGGGGTATAAATAGAATGGGGTGTAAAGGTTTATTTTATTTTTATAAAACAACACGCACAAACACTGACAGAAGACACGCTGACTTTTTTTTTTCACTGGACAAAGCGCAGCTTGCGCGCGTGTAGCGCAAGTTGCTGCAAGATCAGTCACGCCGGCGCAAGTTGCGCGTCAGGGGGGCAAAGTGTGGTAAAGTCAGTAACGCAGGCGCAGCAGGTCTCTGGAAATTACTCACGAACTGTGCTGATTCAGAAGAGATAGCACACTGATTCGTCTCATGTGCACCCGCACATAGCTCACAAACACTAGCCACCTGCTGAACTCCATAATTAGCAAGAGAATCCACCTTCATAGCAAGAGCCTTCAACTGAGCTGTAATCATTGAAGCTATATCTACTTCCAAAATTCCTGCTGCCTTGCCTTGAGATAGCCTTTGGGTTGGATTTTGATATTCATTAGCAGCCATCATCTCTATAAGATCATAAGCTTCATCATAGCTCTTAGCCCATTAGGCTCCTCCTGATGCTGCATCTAGCAAGGGCCTTGACTGTGCTCCCAACCCATTGTAGAACCCATTAATAACCATCCAATCAGGCATGCCATGATGAGGACACTTGCGTAGCATCTCCTTGTAGCGTTCCCAAGCCTCACACAAGGTCTCGCCAGATTGCTGTTGAAATTGAGTCAACTGGTTCCTTAATGCTGCAGTTTTCGCCATAGGGAAGAATTTAGTAAGGAACTTCTGAGCAAGATCTTCCCATGTAGTAATGGAACCAGGTGGTAAAGAGTGTAGCCAGCTCTTAGCCTTATCCCTCAGAGAGAATGGGAAAAGCCTCAACCTGATAGCATCATCCGTCACACCATTACATTTGAAGGTGTCGCAGATTTCGATAAAGTCCCGAACATGCATGTTGGCATCCTCCGTAGGAGCTCCCCCAAACTGAACTGAATTCTGCACCATCTGAATTGTGCCCGACTTGATCTCAAAATTGTTCGCTGCAATAGCTGGCCTAATAATGCTAGACTGGATGTCATTGAGTTTCGGCTGAGAATAGTCCTTCAAAGCCTTGACTGCTGCTGCTGCGTCACCCATCTCTATAGTAGTTTCAGTTTCCTCTTTCTTATCCTCTAAATGATCGTTTTCCGCCAGTTCTTCCAAACGAGCTTGTAAGCGTGTTCGCATACAAACTTAAATACCTAAAACACCACGAATCAAACAAACTAAGTAAGAATCCGAGTCAGTGAACGCTAATGACCACTGATGACAAGCACATAAACTAAAATAAAAACACCGATGATCCCCGGCAGCGGCGCCAAAAACTTGTTATGCTATTTTTACGCAAGCGCACGTAGTCACAAGTAATATAAATTAAGTTCGTTCCACAGAGATCTGGTTATGGTTCTATTCAGTAAATATGCCTATGCAACAATGTATGGTTTTAGCTCACTGCTAAGAAAAGTAACAAATTGGGTTTGATTATCTAATTTATACTAAGATGCAAGAATTAAACTAAGAATTAACTAATTAACAAGAATTAAAATCGAATTACTTATATGAGAATAAACATGGGATCCTAACTTCATTAAATACTTCCCTTAGATCTGACGCCTTTAATCACTATGTGCAATGGTTTTGATATCTGATCGGATAACACGAAACAAGTATACGCTACCTGTCAGCATACGCATACCAAACTAAACATACATCCACAAAAGAGATAGAAGATGAATAGACACCAATTATGCTTAGACCCTATATGTCTATAGAATTTGAAAACATAACGGTTGAAGAACAAGTTATCCATTAAGATCACGTAGGGCAGTATAAGTATTTTCATCTCACACCAGAAATCATATTGATAAACAATTATGAACCTATGCTAGCATGGCAAGTTCTAAATCTCAAGATCCACTTTCACTTCACAAGAGATTAACAAATTAGATGTTCGCGACGCATCTATCTATTAAGTATAACCATACGAGGATATCAATTATACACCACACACAGATCTTTAAAGCATCAAGATACTAAGTTCCATAAATAAATCCTTTAGAATCCCATGACAACGATTAGCTCATAATTGAACTGTTCATCATCATGGGATTTGATGAAAACATGGTATAAAACAAGATACGGATAAAAGAAGCAATAATATTAATAAAACTAAAGAGTTGAGAAAACAAATCTATAATCCAAAGTAACACAAAGGATGAAGTAGATCTAGATCCGTTGCTTGTCACGAGCGTTGAATCCTTCTCTCCTTTTCTCCCTTGCAGATCTAAGCTGGTTACAATAATAAAACTATGATATCTCAATTACAATGCTTAGATGTGTTTTTATAGGCTCTAGATTTCTTGCCCAGCAAGAATTTATCTTATATTACAATTAGAATTTAATTAAGGTGCTAAAAACTGCCCGGAATATAATTAGAACTTGAAAAGGGCAAAACAGTAATTTCCCATTCATGCTTCACAAAGATACGTGCGCGAATTAATTCAGCACATTACTTGCACGTGCTTCCTATCCCAGGTTGTAGAAAATCTCTCAAGCTTCGCGTGGGCAGTAAGATCGCTGAAAACGAACTTACAGAACTCCAGATATGGCCAAAACAGTGTAAGCTGCGCAGGCTTCCCAGAAAATCCGAATTTTAATCAATTAAATCTCCAAAAACGATAGAAGCATACACCTTAATCAACATTCTCATAAATCTGCACAACTAAGCAAAACACATCAAAACTACAAGAAACTTGAGTCCAAGACAATCAATTTAAGCCAATTTAGAATGCTCCAAGTGGATATAAAATCCACTTATCACTCACAATAGGTTTGCACTAGACCAGATGATTTCTTAAAAACTTTCAGTTTGAATTCATTTTCAGCTAGTTCATCCCTAAGAGCCTTTTCCATTTGACTAGCACATAGAACCTTATCTACAGATATTCAACTTCTTTCTTAAGGTTTTCTACTTGCATCGCAGTTAGCTCAAGTTCCTCATTCTTTTTTATTAACATTTCATTTCTAGTAGACAGTTTAGCAATTTCCTCATTAGCAGCAGTCATACTATTATGAATATTAAACATTTCAACAGATAGTTGTTCAATCATGCATTTGTACTCAGAAACAGACATGTCTATGGTAGTGAGAGATGGTACCTGAGAGTCTGATGAAGATGTGTCATCCTTGGAATTGGCCATCAAGGCATAGTTGCAAAATTCTTGCTCTTCTCCATCACTATCAGAATCATCCCAACACTTCCCTTCAGCTATGTAGGCCTTACCTTGTGTCTGCTTTTTCAGAAGGGCCTCATACTTAGCTTCAAGCTCTAGAAACTCTTTATCCTTCTTTTTAGGCTTCTTGCATTCACTGGCAAAATGCCCTAGGTCATTGCATCTATAACACCTTACAGATGACCTATCCACATGGCTGGTTTTAAATTTATTCTTGTTTGCTTTCATAGGTGCCTTGCTCTTGTTGAATGAATGATTTTGAGTTTTAGGTTTGAAGGGTTAATTCCTCTTGAATCTGATGTTTGAAAATTTTCTGGCCATGAAAGCATATGAAGTGTTTTCCATTCCATCTAGTTCTTCAAGAGTATAGAACTCTTCTTCCTCCTTCTCCTCAACAGGTTCACTTACCTCAGCTTCAGTTTCTTCATCATCTACTATCTCCTCTATCCATAGTTGGCTTGTAGATGCTTCTAGGTCTTGAATAGATTTGTTGACAATCAAGGCACATGATGTGTTTATCATTCTGCCTTGGTTGGCTTGGATAGCCCTTTTCTGAAGCAACTCAAGTTCATGAGTTTTTAAAACCCCATAGAGCACATCATATGTGATTTTGTTCAAATCTCTTTCCCTTAGAGAAATGACCCTTTGCTCTAGATGATTTGGTGAAGATAACAGAAAATTCATGTTCAACTCCTTGGTGCTGTAAACCTTGTCATTCATCTACAACTCAGTAACTAGCTTGTGAAATCTCTCAAACATCTCAGTGATGCTTTCCTTGGGTTGTGCCATGAAAGCTTCATACTGTGTGACCAGTATTTGTTTCTTGTTTTCCTTGACCTCATCAGTTCCTTCATATAGAACCTCAATATGATCCCACATCTCTTTAGCAGATGTACACGATGCAATGTTTGCAAACATTGACATATCCATGGAATTAATAATTAGCAACATGAGGTGACTGTCAAGAGCAACCATCTCCTATTCTGATTCTGTCCATTTGGATGGTTCCTTGGCCACATAAGATCTTGGAATAGTTGTGGTTCCAATAATCTTTTCAGGTATTTCTTGTTGTGGAACAAAAGGACCATTCTTGAGAATATCAGGATACAAAGGATGAGAGGCTTCGATGAACAACATCATTTTTATCTTCCAGAGGTTGTAATTTTCTTTGTCAAACTTAGGGACTTTCACCGTTCCTGTGGTCTTTGGTGTATTCGAACTCATGATCATTTTTCTGTTTTTGAATAAACATCCCGCTCTGATACCACTTGTTGAGTATTGAATACAGTAAAAGAATACAGAGGGGGGTGAATGGATTCTTGAACTTTTCTTTGTTCTTGAATCTGTGTAGCAGATAAGTGTTTGTGTGTGTAATTGTGTAGGTGCGGATAAAGAATAACACAAGACACAATATCACTTTAATCTAATATATTATTATATAAAGGTTGCTACAATCTGTGAATACAAATGCTAGTATTCTCAGCTTCATTTTTCTCAGAGAGATATATCTTTCAATGTGTATGAAAAACTTAATCAACTAAAGAAGTGAGATTGTATTCTTATAGAACATGAATACAACTCAGTTACTACAAATAAGGTTACAGGATAAATTACTTTCTTGTATGTCTATCCTTTTTGAGTAAGCATCCAAACGGCTACAAATTTGACTTTGCAAAGTTCTGTTCAGATCCACTTCTTTAGCTCTTTGTCTCTTCTATATCTCTCCAAGCTTCCTTGTAGGCTTTCCAGAGCACGTTACAGATTGTGGTCCATAAAGTGCATTGGCTTGTTGCAGGTTTCAGACTTGTACAATTTCTTCAGTATTTTGTCTCCAAGAATGTATTCGAGAAGTGGCTTAGTGATTGATTCGAGAACTAGGATTAGATAACTCTGAGTTCTCGAATACTGTATGATTGACATATCGAATCACTTCTCGAATAATACTTTTCTCCAGGATTCCTTAAGTTATCGAATAGAACACTTGACTTGTCGAATCCTTGAGATATCGAATAGCTTTCTGAGTCCTTCAGATATCGAATGGAACTTTGACTTGTTGACTCTTTGAGAACTCGAATACCACTTTGACTTGTTGACTTCTTGAGTTCTCGAATAGAGTATTTAGACATGTCGAATCTTTAAGATATCGAACAGTTCATTCAGAGATATCGAACAGTGTCTTCTTAGATATCGAATCTCTGACTTCTCGAATGCTTGACTTCTCGAATAGACAAAAGGACTTCTCGAATTGGTACTTAGGCAAATTCTTCATTTCTTCAAATCCCAACTGTGATTATTTGACAGTCTTTATCTTCTTGCTTCAGGCATGAACCTTGGAACTTCTTTCATGCATTATTCTTGACTATATAAGTACAGTTACACAACTAGGATTTGATGCCTATTGCAAGTACAAAACAAATAGAAACTCTACAACTAGAGGTTCCCTCAGTTAAGAGGTCATGTAAGTAATGCAACTATGCAAGGCATTACAAACAATTAGGCTTGTTATTAGATGTATACAGACATGCCTCTGTGACTAACAACATAAAATAGTGAATGATGCGAGATAAACAAATGAAAAATGAGGAAACAATAAATACTAAACCATCATAAAAAGAAACATAAATATAAACATGTAATGTGAAAAGTAGTCAACATGATGCCTGAGCATATGGTCTTATTTGCACTTACCATCTCCACCACTCTAATATGTGGTCTTCAAGCAGTCCGATCTAATGTCATGTCACTTGAGAGATTTAAGATTTCTATGTCCAAACTCAATTGATCAGCCAATGTACTACGTGGTCGACCTCTCTTTCTCTTCCCACTACTATAATGTTTTCAAACCTTCTAACCGTTGTTGAAGCATGTCTTCGCCAAATGTGATCATACTATTGTAATCGTCCTTCCCTTACTTTCCTTGAAATAAACTCAACACCTTAAATCATTCTAGCCGATAACTCGTGCAACGCATGACACGGATCGAACACGAACCGAGATTAATGTATTAATATTAATAAATTATCGAAAATAAATATAATTAATAAGTATTATTTAAATATAACTTATAAATAATTGAATGATAAAAATATTTAATAAATAAATATTATTTATTTATGTAATTATAGAGAATCGAATCGAGTTGAAGCTAAGAAAATTAAAATAAAAAAATCTTGTATAATTATGTAGTTGCAAGGAATCGAACCCGAGTTTAAGGATAACCAAATTTGATATTTTGATACTTTGATATTATTACGCGTCATTAAAATATGATTTTACAAATGAATAAAAATTATAGATTTGAAAATGCATACCTAGAGGGGGTGAATAGGTGTAAATTGCTAACTATGTCCAATTTTAATAATTACCAGAAACAGTTTACTGATTTCAATTTTAACAGATGCAAATGGTACGCTGAATGTAAATGGTACCGAATGCACAAGCAGTAAGTAAAGTGCAGGAAAAGTAAAGAACACCACAATCTTTTAGCCAGGTTCGATCCCTAATCCCCTATAGTCTACGTCCTGGTCCCTTACCAACCCGGTAAGAGAATATATTATTGATCGATAATAAAACAATTACAAGATACAAAAATATATCTCCCTTAAACCCAGTTGTTGACACAAACGGCTTGCTGAATAGACCTAAAACAGAATCTGCTCTCTAAGCTATACTTCTCTAGCACAACTCTCGAATCCCTACTCTATATTTCAAGCCAAGTGTCCAACAACTAACACTCACAATCAGAATAATACAATCAATCAAAGATACAACTCAAACTATAGATTCTCTAAATACATAATACGAATAGATATAGAAATGAGCTCGAGAGAATCAAGGTAAAAAATTTTGCAAAGTAAAACAGAGTTGTTTATGTACTTGTAGTTCTTAGATTTTCAGCAACCAAAAATTAAAACCAAGAACAAGTATGTAAAGCCTTTAACATCAACGATCATAAACTAGTCAACAATTTACAACGTTTGGATCCAATCCAACGTTCAAGTTGTTAGAGTGGTTTAAAACAGAAGAAGTAGAAGAGATAAGACTTGTTCTTCTGTAAAGAAACGAAATAAAATATGTATAGGAAATTTGAAAGAGTAAAACGAATTTTGAATAAAAACAAACTCCTATAATTTAGGAAATCAAATTTGAATGAAAAAATATGTTGAAAATAAGCTCAGATGTATATAATATACTTATTCCATATTTATACAATCCTTACAATTGATTAGAAGTCAATCCCTATAAAATCTCCACGATTTCCGCAGTTCTGAAATTTCTGGACTATTGACAATGGCATGCTGTTTGTGACATGTCCCTGCGCAAATGGCTTTCCAAACTATAACAGGTTCTGACTTTGGCTTGCTGATCTGGAATACTTATTTAACATTCAGTAAGTTGACTTTTCCTGCAAGACCAAGTTAGTACATACAGAAATAGCATATTGTTTTATATTTATTGACAAGCCTTTTGACTTGCTGTTTGTGATCATCAAAATCATAGGAATATCAAAATTTACATAAGATAGAATAAAAATTGGAAAGATATAATAACCAAAATATTTTTTAAATAATATAACTTACAAATTACTAATAAAATATGGCAATTTTTATTTGAGCATCATAACTGATAACTGCTCAAACCACAAATAAACAAGGGTGATGATATATGCACACCCTAAACTTATGTTTGCACACCCTTAATAATTTTTGGACCAAATTATCTCCCCGAAATGCGTTGAGGCGCAGCAGTTGACTGGACATCTAGGGATAAAGCACTGTTTTGGACCATTAAGTAAGAAGCGATGGGAACGATGGAACCAAACTGTAACAGGTTCTGACTTTGGCTTGCTGATCTGGAATACTTATTTAACATTCAGTAAGCTGACTTTTCCTGCAAGACCAAGTTAGTACATACAGAAATAGCATATTGTTTTATATTTATTGACAAGCCTTTTGACTTGCTGTTTGTGATCATCAAAATCATAGGAATATCAAAATTTACATAAGATAGAATAAAAATTGGAAAGATATAATAACCAAAATATTTTTTAAATAATATAACTTACAAATTACTAATAAAATATGGCAATTTTCATTTGAGCATCATAACTGATAACTGCTCAAACCACAAATAAACAAGGGTGATGATATATGCACACCCTAAACTTATGTTTGCACACCCTTAATAATTTTTGGACCAAATTATCCTTGTTATTCCTTTATATTAATTCTACTAGTAGCTCTCAATCTCTCCTTTATCCAACCGACTTTTACTTTTTTTTTTGTTCTTGTTTTTTTATTAGACTTATGAGCTTATTATCATTTTCTTAATAATGATAACTAGCTTAAAACCCGTGCGATGCACGGATTTTTTTTAATATTATATGATATGTTTTATTAATTCGATTTACTTTTTTTAAAATATGAATTTTGGAGGTTTAAATTTTTAAATGAGATGATTTAATAATAATTATATAAATGTTATCCGTTATATTTCTATGAAAAGAGAGATTTTAGTTAGAAAATATTGAAAAGATAATACATCTTAGTTCAAAAAGGTAATCGGTTAATTATAAGTACTTATGAAATTATAATTTAATTTTATTAAATAGAATGCCGTGATTTAACTGAAAAAAGTGAGGTGTTAGTTAGAGAAAATTAAAAAGGAATCATGTTTTAGGTGGAAAAGGTAATTGATTAGTTTATAGTAATTATAATTCAATTATGTCATTTTACTAAATAAAATTGTTCGTAAAGTTTTAAGAAAAGGAAAAATTAGTGTTGCCCGTGATATTTTAAAGAAAATAGATATTTTAGTTAGAAAATATAGAAAAGATGAGACATTTTAGCTAAAACTTAATAGGTTAATTATTAACATTATAATATTGTTATTTTATTAAGTAGAACCACCCGTGATATAATTAAAAAAAGATAGATTTTATTTAGAGAAAATAGAAAATGTAATGTGAAAATTAAAAAGATGACATGTTTTAGGTGGAAAAGGTAATTGATTAATTTATAGTAATTATAATTTAATTTATGTTATTTCACTAAATTAAATTGTTCGTAGTGTCTTTAGATAGTGAGAAATTAATGTTGCCCGTGATATTTCTAGAAAAATGGAATTTGAATTATAAAATATGGAAAAGATGATACGTTTTAGTTGAAAAAAGGTAATTGATAATTATTAGTATTATAATATTATTATTTATTAAATAGAACCACCCGTGATATATTTGTAAAAATAGATATTTTAGTTATAGAATAGAGAAAATGTAACATGTTTTGGCTGAAAAAGGTAATTGATTAGTTAATATTAATTATAACATAATTATGTTATTTTATTAAACAAAATTGTTTGTAATGTTTATAAGAAAGGAGAAATTTTAGTTAGATACAATATAAAAGATATTGTGCTTTACCTGAAAAGGGAAATTAATTAGTTAGTGAAAAATAGAAAAGGTAATATGTTTAATCTAAAAAGGGAAATTATGTAATTAGTTAGTAGTTAAGTAAGGGTAAATAAGTAAAATCAACGGGTACCAACCAACCAACCAACCAAACTTTTAATGTTTCGGCTTTTATATAATAGTATAGATAGATTATAATATAAATATATTATTTTATTAAACAAAATTGCTTGTAGTGTTTATAAGAAATGAGAAATTTTAGTTAGATACAATATAAAAGATATTGTGCTTTACCTGAAAAGGGAAATTAATTAATTAGTGAAAATTATAAAAGGTAATATGTTTAATCTGAAAAAGGAAATTATGTAATTAGTTAGTAGTTAAGTAAGGGTAAATAAGTAAAATCAACAAGTACCAACCAACCAACCAACCAAACTTTTAATGTTTTGGCTTTTATATAATAGTACTAGCTTAAAACCCGTGCGATGCACGGAATTTTTTTTAATATTATATTAATTTTTTTATTAATTTTTTTAAATATGAATTTTGGAAGCTTAAATATTTAAATGAGATGATGATCATAATTCATAATTATATAAATGTTATCCATGATATTTCTTTAAAAGAAATGATTTTAGTTAAAAAATATAGAATGCCGGTGATATAATTGGAAAAATAGATGATTTAGTTAGAGAAAATTAAAAAGATAATATATTTTAGGTGAAAAGGGTAATTGATTAATTTATAGTAATTATAATTTAATTATGTTATTTTACAAATTAAAATTGCTCGTAATGTTTTTAGAAAAGGAGAAATTAATGTTGCCCGTGATATTTCTAAAGAGAAATTTTAGTTAGAGATAATATAGGAAAAAAGATGATACGTTTTAGCTAAAAAGGATAATCGCTAATATTAGTATTATAATATTATTATTTAATTTTATTAAATAGAACCGTCCGTGATATAATTGGAAAAAGAGAGATTTTAGTTTGAAAAAATAGAAAAGGATAACGTGAAAATTAAAATGTGACATACTATAGGTGAAAAAGGTAATTGATTAGTTTATAGTAATTATAATTTATTTATTATTTTATTAAATAAAATTGCTGGTAATATTTTTAGAAAATGAGAAATTAATGTTACCCATGATATTTAAAAAAAGAATTTAATTAGAAAAAATAAAAAAGATGATACGTTTTTGGCTGAAAAGGTAATCGGTTAATTAATAGCATTATAATATTATGATTTTATTTTTATTAAATAGAATCGCCCATGATATAATTTGAAAAAGAGAGGTTTTAGTTAGAGAAAATAAAAAAGCTAACTTGTTTTGGCTGAAAAAGGTAACCCGTGATATAATTGTGGAAAAAAATATTTTAGTCAGAGAAAAGAGAAAAGATAAAAAATTAATTTATTAGTTAACAGTAATTATAATTTGTTTTTTAATTAGATAAAATATAAAAGATTTTAAATTTTACCTGAAAAAGGAAACTATTTAGTTATTAAAAATATAAAAGGTATTATATTTTACCTGAAAAAGGAAACTGCTTAGTTATTAAAAAAAAGTAACATGTTTAACCTGAAAAAGTAGATTGATTAGTAAAGTAAAAATTTTAGTTAAATAAAATATAAAAGAAGATTTTAAAAAGGTAACCCGTGATATAATTGAAAAAAGAGATATTTTAGTTAGAGAAAAGAGAAAAGATAATTTGAATGAAAAAATTAATTAATTAATTAATAATAATTATAATATGCTTTTTAGTTATATAAAATATAGAAGATATTATATTTTACTTGAAAAAGGAAACTGTTTAGTTATTAAAAAGAAAAGAAAAAACAAAAATTTTAAAGGTAACATGTTTAACCTGAAAAAGGAAATTGATTAGTAAAGTAAAAATTTTAGTTAGATAAAATATAAAAAACCAACCAACCTGGCTGAAAAAGGTAACCCGTGATATAATTGTGGAAAAAAATATTTTAGTTAGAGAAAAGATAAAAGATAAAAAATTAATTTATTAGTTAATAGTAATTATAATTTGTTTTTTAATTAGATAAAATATAAAAGATATTATATTTTACCTGAAAAAGGAAACTGCTTAGTTATTAAAAAAAAGTACAAACATGTTTAACCTGAAAAAGTAGATTGATTAGTAAAGTAAAAATTTTAGTTAAATAAAATATAAAAGAAGATTTTAAAAAGGTAACCCGTGATATAATTGGAAAAAGAGATATTTTAGTTAGAGAAAAGAGAAAAGATAATTTGAATGAAAAAATTAATTAATTAGTTAATAGTAATTATAATATGCTTTTTAGTTATATAAAATATAGAAGATATTATATTTTACCTTAAAAAAGGAAACTGCTTAGTTATTAAAAAGAAAAGAAAAGGTAACATGTTTAATCTGAAAAGGGAAATTGATTAGTAAAACAAAAATTTTAAAGGTAACATGTTTAACCTGAAAAAGGAAATTAATTAGTAAAGTAAAAATTTTAGTTAGATAAAATATAAAAAAAGATTTTATCTGTAATTAAGTAAGGGTAAATAAGTAAAATCAATAGGTACCAACCAACCAACCAACCAAACTTTTAATGTTTCGGCTTTAATATAATAGAATAGATAGATTATAATATAAATATGTTATTTTATTAAACAAAATTGCTTGTAGTGTTTATAAGAAAGGAGAAATTTTAGTTAGATACAATATAAAAGATATTGTGCTTTACGTGAAAAGGAAAATTAATTAATTAGTGAAAAATATAAAAGGTAATATGTTTAATCTGAAAAAGAAAATTATGTAATTAGTTAGTAGTTAAGTAAGGGTAAATAAGTAAAATCAACAGGTAGGTACCAACCAACCAACCAACCAACCAAACTTTTAATGTTTCGGCTTTTATATAATAGTATAGATTTGTTTATCATTTTTCAATTTATAATTTGCCTTTTATACTTCTAATTTTGTAAAGGATATTAAATTAATAAATATAAATCAAAAGAACGATTTAATCTCTTTTCACGAGTAATCTAATTTGCATATTAAAATTGTAATATATATTTAATATAGGCATTATTTGGATCATCAATAGATTACGAATGTGGTAGTGATTTAATTAAATTAAATAGATGTTATGTAGTATTCTTACATTAAACAAAAATGCATGTAAATTATTTATTTTTGTTCATATTTTAGGAATTTGTTAATATTTACATTACTAAAATTAGGAAGAAGAAACAAAAATAACTAAAATAATAAAAACAATATATTGTAATATTTTAATATTGCAATTAAATTATCTTCGGGTATGTATGTATGTACGAAAGTTTTTTAGCTCAAAAACGTTTTTTGATTGACATGACATATACAAGGAAGTAAGGGTAATTTAGATTAAACACTATTTAAGATGTGCAACCATAAATTTAGGATGTGCATTTATCACCATCCATAAACAATAGAGGGACACGAGACAATGACGCATTGGCATTCAGGAGAGCCTGGTCCAACGATCTCTCCATTGGCATGTGTTTAGAAATCAATGTAGTTAGACTTGTAAAAAAAAAAAACCAAAGTACTTGGACAATTATTTTTTGGTGTCGGTGTCCAGTGATCTGATCTTTACTTTCATTTTTATCCTTATCTAAAATTTATTGACTCGTCACCCTACCACTTCCCACAGCCACGTGATCTTCTCTCATTATCACTGTTTATCACAAACATCACAAATCTATACTATTATATAAATTTCGAAACATTGAAAGTTTTGGTACCTGTTTTTTGGTACCAATTTTTTGGTACCTGTTTTTTGGTACTTCGTGAATTTACTTATGTAACCTTCATTATAAAGAAAAAAATATATTAAAACACGTAAAATAAATTTTAACATAATATAATTAATGGTAATTAGTCGATTGCCTTTTTCATACTTACTTTTAGTTGAAGATATTATCTTTTATCATATCTTCCAATCATTAATATTACCTTTCGAATTAAAATACGTTTCCTTTTTTATTTAAAACTAATCTTACAATCATTAATATATACCCGAAAATATCATACAATATTTTTCAATTATTAATAAAATATATTAAAAATATACTTTGTTTATAATAAGGAAACATTAGTATAATCCGTAAACATGTGTATATTAAATTATATTAATTAAAATTAAAAATTATGTAAAAAATAATTATTATATAAATTGGTACCAGTTTTTTTGTACTTATTTTTTGGTACTTCGTGAATTTACTTATTTACCCTTCATTATAAAGAAAAATATATATTAAAACACCTAAAATAAATATTAACATAATATAATTAATGGTAAGTAGTCGATTGCCTTTTTCATATTTACTTTTAGTTGAAGATGTTACCTTTTATCATATCTTCCAATCATTAATATTTCCTTTCGAATTAAAATACGTTTCCTTTTTGATTTAAAACTAATCTTACAATCATTAATATACATCCGAAAATATCGTACCATATTTTTCAATTATTAATAAAATCTATACTATTATATAAAAACCGAAACATTAAAAGTTTTGGTACCTGTTTTTTGGTACTTATTTTTTGGTAATTCGTGAATTTACTTACTTACCCTTCATTATAAAAAAATAAATACACCTAAAATAAGTAATAACATAATATAAATAATGCTAATTACTCAAGATACTACCTTTTATAAACAACTAAAAACATCAATCGTATCACATCTTTCCATCATTAATATTTTCTTTCGAACTAAAAGTCTAAAACATGTTACCTTTTTAATTTAAAACAAATCTTACAATCTAAAATATGTAATAACATAATATAATTAATGGTAATTAGTCAAGATATTACCTTTAATAAACAGCTAAAAACATACTCCCTCTGTCCCACCCATTTCTTTACATAAAAGTGCGTGTCTGACACGCATTTTAATGTGCATTTTAAGGATAGTTCTATAACTTATTTTTGATATTTTATTTTTTTATATAAAAATAGAACAATCCTATTTTTATACAAAAAAATAAAATATCAAAAATAAGTTATAGAACTATCCTTAAAATGCACCTTAAAATCCGTGTCAGAAACTGGCCCGCAAACGTAAAGAATTCAAAGGGACGGAGGGAGTAAATCGTATTATTTCTTTCCATCATTAATATTTCCTTTCGAACTAAAACACGTTACCTTTTAATTTAAAACAAATCTATACTATTATGTAAAAGTCGAAACATTAAAAATTTGGTACTTATTTTTTGGTACCTATTTTTTGGTACTTCGTGAATTTAATTATTTACCCTTCATTATAAAAAATACACCTAAAATAAGTAATAACATAATATAATTAATGATAATTAGTCAAGATACTACCTTTTATAAACAACTTAAAACATCAATTGTATTATATATTTCCATCATTAATATTTCCTTTCGAACTAAAAGTCTAAAAAACGTTACCTTTTTAATTTAAAACAAATTTTACAATCTAAAATTAGTAATAACATAATATAATTAATGGTAAGTAGTCAAGATATTACCTTTTATAAACACCTAAAAACATGAATCGTATCATATCTTTACATCATTAATATGTCATTTCGAACTAAAACACGTCATATCATATCATTTCGATCATTAATATTTCCTTTCGAACTAAAACACATTACCTTTTTAATTTAAAATAAATCTTTCAATCATTAATATATAACCGAAAATATCACACCATAATTTTCAAGTAAAATGTAACACCTAAAATAAATAACAATATAATATAATAAATGATAATTAGTCGATTGCATTTTTCATATTTACTTTCAGTTGAAGATATTACCTTTTATAAACACCTAAAAAGATCAATTGTATCATATTTTTCAATCATTAATATTTCTAATTAAAACACCTTACCTTTTTAATTTATAACAAATCTTACAATCATTAATATATACTCGAAAATATCACACCAAAATTTTCAATTATTAATAAAATATATTAAAAATCATATACGTTGTTTATAATAAGAAAACATTATTATAATCTGTAAACATGAGTATATTAAATTATAATAAATTAAAATTAAAATAATTATTAAAATAATGATTATATAAAAACATAATTTTAATATTAAATAAAATTTATAACATAATACAAGAAACCCGTGCACTGCAATACTAATAATTAATAGATTATCTTTTCAACTAAAACATATCATCTTTCTATTTTTTCTAATTAATTTCCTTTTTTTCCTAGAAATATAACGGACAACGTTAATTTCTCATTTTCTAAAAAACACTAGGAGAAATTTTAATTAGTAATTGAACATAATTAAATTATAATTAGTATAAACTAATCAATTACCTTTTCACCTAAAACATGTCACCTTTTTAATTTTTCCGTTTTCTTTTCTATTTTTTCTAACTAAAATATCTCATTTTTCAAGTATATTAAGGGCAGTTCCATTATATGAAATAAAATAGTAATATGATAATACTAATAATTAATCGATTAACTTTTTCAGTTAAAACATATCATTTTTTCTATACTATATAATTAAAATCTCTCTTTTCCTAGAAATATCACGGGCAAGAATAATTTCTCTTTTTCTAAAAACATTACAAGCTATTTATTTAGTAAAATAACATAATTAACTTATAATTACTATAAACTAATCAATTACCTTTTTCACCTAAAACATGTTACCTTTTTAATTTTCTCTAACCAAATCCTCTATTTTTTTCAATTATATCATGGGTATTCTATCTAATAAAAAAATAATTTTATAATTACTTATAATTAACCGATTATCTTTTTCAACTAAAATCCATCATCTTTTCTAAATTTTTAACTAAAATTCCCCATTTTCTAGAATTATCACGATTAACATTTATATAATTATCATCATATAATCTCATTTAAAAATTAAAGTCTCCAAAAATCATGTTTTAAAAAAATTAATTCAAATAATTAAAAAATTTAATATAATATTAAAAAAATCCGTGCATCGCACGGGTTTTGAGCTAGTACAGTAAACATCACAAATACAGTATGTCCAATGCTTACGTATTCACATGAGTTATCTTCTCTTATATATAATAGCATAATATGGGATAATTCTGAGCAAAAAAAACTCTTGTGAAAGTCCAATTTTATCTTTAAAATTTAGAAAATTACATGAAGTTGTTACTATTTTTTTATTCTCACAAAAAATTTGAGTAAATTTTGTTCTAGATGTGAAATTGAACTCATGTCCTTCTCAAACAAACTCATCCTTATAACCAATGATAAGTTTTTGAGTTTGAACTAAAAAACGTATTACTTAAACCCGGTCTCTCATTTTTCCTATTTTTGCTATTAATTTTACTTTTGAGTAAATATATTAATGATGACTTATATTGTTTTATGTCCTTTTATCATTGCTCTAAAAGAAAGCCTATACAATATATTTATATGTTACAAAACATCATCTTTTTAGTGCTTATATGATTTATGCATAAATAAAATGATCTATAAATTAAAGGGTGATGGCCCTAAATACCCACCTCCCAAAACAAATGGTCCAAAATGCCAATTTCCGGAACACACGGCCCTAAATACCCACCAGACACGCATTTTGGAGTGGAGTGTTCGGACGCTCCTTTTCGAAATGCGTATCTTTCATAAAACTGAAATTGAAGCTGTGAACAGTGACGTGAGTCACGCTTGTTGAACATGCGTGACATGAGACACGCATGTTGAACATGCGTGACTCACGTCACTGTTCATCGTCTTCCTCAGCCGCCATCGCCGGATTATTCGTCGTTTTTTTCAATCTCTAACACCGTCCTCCACAGGCAACCAACACACACGTACTATACACCAAAAGAATCGTCTCATCTTCCTCTACAATCATCTAACCTTCGATTTGTGTTTGATTCACTGGATTAAACACACCAAAAACGAGCTCAACATCCGGTCAGTTTTCCGATGAAGCTCGTGTACGCCCCTGCGGGGCCAAAACGCACAAATCAATGGGGGGAAATGAAAGAGTACGCTGTGGACATCATTTTGATGTCCTCATACTGACTGGAAGTGGCCTGAATAAGTAGATCGGACACAGGCGATATTTGGGCGATTTTTCGTCGCCGGAGGTGGGAATGGTTTTCTGAGGTGCTGACGTCATCATGCCTGTTACGCATTACTGATTTGCGTGTCTCCGGTCACGCATGCACAGAATGCGTGACCCGTCGGTATTCTGGGCCAGTGTCTCCGCATATCAGTATTTCGGGCCAAGGGGCTCCAAATCTAGGCATTTTGGGCAGTGGTGATATTATAATATGTATGAACATAATATGTACAATTATACTCAAAAAAAAATAACCGTAAAAATGTACAAATTTATATCATTAACTAGAAGATGATACGTGACTTGCACGGATTATTATGCTAGTTACTTCCTAATTTATAAGTTCTTTTTTTAATATTTATAATTATATTAGGTTAACATCGCACATCATTAATTTTTTAATATAATATAAATTTTATTTAGTTTATCATAAAAAATTTAAAATATAAAGTTCGTAGGTTCAAAATATTTAACTGGTATATCTAATTATAATATATATATATATATATATATATATTGTTAGATATAATTGATGTTTGTATTAATCAGTGTTTAAGTGTAACAGCGATAAATCAGAGTTTAGCTGGAAGCGGTCAGAGTTTGGTTAAATGCTGACAGATGGAAGTGACAGAATTTGTTAAACTCTGTCTGGAGGAAGCGCGTCTACTGGTCGACAGTATTTGAAGACTATGTGAAGATAATTATAGAAGCAATATTTTTGAAGATTAAATAGCTGTCAAAGAGATTGTGTTGATCAAGGAGACGTGTAGCAATTGTAATTGATATCAATTATATAGCTAATTTATAGGAGTATCAATTAACGATTGTATAGCAGCTGTATATCTTATAAATACAGTTAGGTTAACCCTAGAAGGGTATCATGCATCGAACAATGAAATATCATTCATTGTAACCTAAGCAGCTATCTGTGATATTTTACATCACTGAGAGAGGAATAATTAATTCCAAACAGTTTTTAATTGTTAAAACGTGTGTTCTTGTTAATCTCTCATACAAATCTTGATTATATTTGTGTATTCGGCTTAATATATATATAAGAAGGAGATTTTAATTAATTAGAAAAGATAAATAAACGATCCTTGATATTTTTGGAAAACAAGAGGTTTAGTTAAAAAAGTTAGAAAATGTAATATGTTTTAGCTAAAAAAAGTAATTTATTAGTTATTAACAACTATAATATCGTTGTTCTTTTTTATGAAATATAATTGCCCATAATCACTACAACATAAATTTATACCAAAATAAAGTAAACAATTACTAAATAGAGTAATTAAGTGAAATATATTACGTTTTAATGTTTTAGTTGAAAAAGGTAATCAATTAGTTATTAGTGATTATAATATTATTAGTTTATTTCATTGATATTTTTGGAAAAACAAAAATTTTAGTTAGAAAAATTAGAAAAGATAATGTGTTTTAGTTAAAAAAGGTACTCCTACTTGATTAGTTATTAAAAACTATAATATCGTTATTTTGTTTAATAAAGCAGAATTGCTTGTAATTACTATCAAATAAACGTGTGCTAAAATAAAGGAAATTAAGTAAAAGAATAATTAAATAAACGTAATCTATACTATTATATAAAAGCCGAAACATTAAAAGTTTGGTTGGTCAATTGGTTGGTACTGTTGATTTTACTTATTTACCCTTAACTAATAAAATATGTTATTTTACTTAATTATCCTTACTTAATTATTATTTATAATAATATAATAAATATTTATTAGCCGATTGCCTTTTTAACATTTACTTTTAATTGAAGAAATTACCTTTTATAAACACCTATAATTGTACCATATCTTAAAAACGTTAATATTTGTTTTCTAACTAAAACATGTTACCTGTAAATTTAAAACTAATCTTGCAATAACTAATATAAACCCAAAAATATCACACCGCATCTTACAATCATTAATAAAATATAATAAAAATCTATATACATTGCTAATAATAAGAAAACATGAGGATAATCCTTGAACATGAGTATATTAAATTATATTAAAAGTAAAAAAATTATTGAAAATAATGATTATATAAAACCTAATTATATTATTAAATAAAATTTATAACATATCAAAAGAAAGGTATCTGTCTGTTGATTTTACTTATTTACCCTTAACTAATAAAACATGTTATTTTACTTAATTATCATGACTTAATTATTATTTGTAATAATATAATAAATAGTTATTAGCCGATTGCCTTTTTAACATTTACTTTTAATTGAAGAAATTACCTTTTATAAACACCTAAAATTGAACCATATATTACAAACGCTAATATTTATTTTCTAACTAAAACATGTTACCTTTAAATTTAAAACTAATCTTGCAATCACTAATATAAACCCAAAAATATCAAACCGCATCTTACAATCATTAATCAAAATCTATACTATTATATAGAAGACGAAACATTAAAAGTTTGGTTGGTACCTGTTGATTTTACTTATTTGCCCTTAACTAATAAAACATGTTATTTTACTTAATTATTATTTATAATAATATAATAAATAGTTATTAGCCAATTGTCTTTTTAACATTTACTTTTAATTGAAGAAATTACATTTTATAAACACCTAAAATTGTACCATATCTTACAAATGCTAATATTTGTTTTCTAACTAAAACATGTTACCTTTAAATTTAAAACTAATCTTGCAATAACTAACATAAACCCAAAAATATCACACCGCATCTTAAAATCATTAAAAAAATATAATAAAAATCTATATACATTGCTAATAATAAGAAAACATGAGGATAATCCTTGAAAAAGAGTATATTAAATTATATTTAAAGTAAAATAATTATTGAAAATAATGATTATACAACAACAATACTTACTCAGTTATAATACCACTCAAAGTGGTGTCTGAGGAGGGTAGATGTACGCAGACCATGCCCCTATACAATAGGGAGGCTGTTTCCGAAAGACCCCCGGCCAAGTACAGAATTACAAATACAGAAAGGAAACCTAATACAAACTAGGAAACTCACGCACACACAGGAGTCGAACACCTGACCTCCTTTAAAGGAGGCCAGTGGCTCAACCACTACACCAACATGTTGTTGGCAAAATAATGATTATATAAAACCTAATTATATTATTAAATAAAATTTATAACATATCAAAAGAAAGGTACCTCTTTATTTTACTTATTTACCCTTAACTAATAAAACATGTTATTTTACTTAATTATTATTTATAATAATATAATAAATAGTTATTAGCAGATTGTCTTTTTAACATTTACTTTTAATTGAAGAAATTACCTTTTATAAACACTTAAAATTGTACCATATCTTACAAACGCTAATATTTGTTTTCTAACTAAAACATGTTACCTTTAAATTTAAAAATAATCTTGCAATCACTAATATAAACCCAAAAATATCACACCGCATCTTACAATCATTAATCAAAATATAATAAAAATCTATATACATCTATACTAATATATAATAAGCAAACAAAGATATAATTTGGTTATTTGGTTCAACAATTTAAAACAATAGTGACCGTTAGATATTTAGTAGATAGATGATAACCGTTAGATCTAATAATAAGGAATATTCTATATTTAAATCCCGGTTCGAATCCCGTCAACAACAAATTTACATTAAAATTTTATATTATTAGTTCTAAACAATACATGTGATTTATTTAATAATTTTAAAAGTTATATTAATTCCATAATAAATTATAAAACTCTTTTTTGTTTAATCATATAATTTTAAAAATATTTAAAAGTAACCCGTGCTTTGCAGGGGCTATAAGCTAGTTAAGTAAAAGCACAAAGTACCGTATAAACTGACCAACCAAACTTTCAATATTTCGGTTAATTTTATATAATAATATAGATTTTATTATTATTTTTAAATAATACATATGTTATTAAATTTAAAACTTTATTAATATTTTTAAGGTTAGTAATACAATTTTTTATTTTTAAAATATTTTTGATGGGGTTCGAACTTTAAATTTATGGAGAAATAATATATCTATTTAAATATACAATATTTCAATATATTAGATCTAACGATTTTCATCCATTTATTTTAAAATAAAACGACACTTTTTTTTTACTTTTTTTGTAATATTGTTCCATTGACCAAAATTTTGTATAAAATATGGAATGCTCGTGAGTCGTGACTGATACTTACGCTATATATATATTGTTGTCATGGGAGCTATTCTAATGAGAACCTCTTATAATGAAAACTTAGTCCTTAAAACAAATTATCAAAATACCCCAAAATCACAAAAATACAAACACCATCACCTCCCAAAACCCCACCCCACCCCACCCCACCTGAAATCAATAAAATACACCCCCAAAATCACAAAAATAAAAACACCACCACCACCCCCACCACCCCACCCCCCACTACCCACCACACCTCACCCACCCACCCCCCACTACCCACTACCCACCATACCTCACCCACCCACCCCCGTCAAGCAAAATACACCCCCTCACGTCACCTACCCACCCCACCCCAGCCCACCTGAAATCAGTAAAATACACCCCCAAAATCACAAAAATACAAACACCACCACCACCACCCCAACCCCCCACCACCTCACCCCCACCCCCCACCACTCCATCCACCCCTCATCCACCACACCTCACCCCACCCACCACCCCTCACCCACCCACCACACCTCACCCACCCCACCCCCACCCCCACCCCCCCACCCCCACCCCCACCCCCACCCCCACCCCCACCCCACTTGGAATCAACACCCCCAAAATCACTAAAATACAAACACCACCACCCCCCACCCCACCACCCCACCCCACCCCACCCCACCCCACCCCACCCGACCTGACCTGAAATCAGTAAAATACACCCCCAAAATCACTAAAATACAAACACCTCACCCCTACCACCCAACCCCACCCTGCCTTAAATCAGTAAAATACACCACCAAAATCACTAAAATACAAACACCACCCTCCACCCACCCCCCACCCCACCCCACTCCACTTCGAATTAGTAAAATACACCGCCAAAATCACTAAAATACAAACACCACCACCACCACACCTGAAATCAGTAAAATACACCCCACCCCACCTGAGATCAGTAAATTACACCCCCCAAAATCAGTAAAATATTCTTAAATCAGTAAAATACAACCCCAAAATCACTAAAAATTTTGTAAGAATTTTTTCCGAAATATTTAATTGGAAATATTTTTTTCAGAAATATTTAATCGGAAATATTTTTTTCAGAAATATTTATTCTGAAATATTTTTTCCCAAAATATTAATTCGAAAATATTTTTTTCCGAAATATTTTTTTCCCAAAAAAATTATTCGGAAATATTTTTCTCCCGAAAAAATTATTCGGAAATATTAAGTGATTTGGAGGGAATTAGAGAGAAGGGATCAGATTTGTATTCTCTATATTTTTCTTGGGCAGTTAAAAAGAAGGGTAATTATGACAGCGTGTTTACAAGACAAGTAGCGTATTCTCGAGGTAGTTTTTGGGGTATTTAACCTGGCCGAGTCTTTCACTATCTTCAGTAACTTTTGTGGTATATTTCAATCATCTTATAAACAATGGAGAAGGGATGGGACTATCCACTCAAGGGTTTTGTTAAGGTTAATGTTCATTCGTTTACCATGAATGAACCATTTCCTAATGGCAATAACTCAGGTATTGGGATTGTGGTTAGGGATGATGAAGGCATAATCATCAAGATGGTTTCAGGTTCGATTCATAATCTGACTGAAAGAGCAAATGAACTCTGGGGTCTGCTAGCTGGTTTACGTACAATTTTCTTTGAGGGTTTAAATGTGATAGAGTTAGAGACAGACAATGTCGAGGCAATCAAAGAATGGGAAGATTGGCGTTGGTTCATAGACCCGAATCACTCAAGGGTTATCCAACAACTAGAGCAAAGGAAGAAAGACAAAAACTTGAAGCTTGTGATTAAGGTTTGTGAAGGAAGCCAAAATGGGTTGGCTCAGTTTTTAGCTGTGGATGGGGCTAATAACAGAAACAGATTGGTGGTCTTTAGGCGCTCCTTTGGTCGAGTTAGGGAACTTTGGAGGCTCGATATGGGTTTAGGGTCTGTGGCTGAAGTGTTTGATGAGTATTCGGAGGATGAGTATTTTAACATATAGGAGCAGGAGATTGTCAATGAAGCTGTAGAGCTAGGTCCAGTTGAAGCGTCAGATGCTGAGGAAGAGGCTTTGTTAGCTCAGGATGTGGTGTTGCCAAACATGGGGGTTAACAACAATGTTCAGGTGGTGATAGGTCTTTCAGCTGCTGGAATTGGAGAGGGAATCAGTTTGGGCTCAGATATTCAAACATCAAATGCTCGTATAGGTGTGGAAGGTGCTGAAGAAGGGATGCTCGAGCAGGTCGCCCGTGCAGTGCCTGAGGAGGCAAGAGATCAGATGCAAGAAGGTTGAAGAATAGTGTTGCAGTAATCAAGTGGAGCTTTTATCATGATTGGTTTATGCTGTTTCTTTTATGTCCAATTTTCATTATGTTTTAGTTTCCTGTTGCTAAGTGTTTAAGAACTTTTGTTGTTTGGTGGTGAATCTAGGCCCAAATTCGTGTAAGGGCTAGATTTGGAAGTTTGTTTAGGCTTTGGCCTGTTTTAATGCATTCTGTTTACCAAAAAAAATGTTTTTAGGTGTTCATAAAAGGTAATATCTTCGACTAAAAGCAAATGTGAAAAAGACAATCGACTAATTACCATTAATTATATTATGTTATTATTATTTTAGATGTTTTAATAGTATAGATATCGTATATATTTTTTTATAATAAAGGTTAAATAAGTAAATTCACGAAATACTAAAAAACATATACCAAAAAATAGCTACCAAAATTTTTAATGTTTCGGCTATTATATAATTAATAAATTTTAATTTAATATACTCATATTTACGGATTATACTAATGTTTCCTTATTATAAACAACGTATAAAGATTTTTAATATATTTTATTAATAATTGAAAAATATGATGTGATATTTTCGGGTATAAATTAATGATTGTAAGATTAGTTTTAAATTAAAAAGGTAACATATTCTAATTCTAAAGGAAATATTAATGATTGGAATATATGATACGACTGATGTTTTTAGGTGTTTATAGAAGGTAATATATTCAATTAAAAGTAAATGTGAAAAAGGCAATCGACTACTTACCATTAATTATATTATGTTATTATTTATTTTAGGAATTTTAATAGTATAGATATCAATTAATCAATTTTAATTTAATATAATTTAATATACTCATGTTTACGGATTATACTAATGTTTCCTTATTATAAACAATGTATACAGATTTTTAATATATTTTATTAATAATTGAAAAATATAATGTGATATTTTCGGTTATATATTAATGATTGTAAGATTAGTTTTAAATTAGAAAGGTAACGTGTTTTAATTCGAAAGGAAATATTAATCATTGGAAGATAGGATACGATTGATGTTTTTAGGTGTTTATAAAAGGTAATATCTTCAATTAAAAGTAAATGTAAAAAAAGGCAATCGACTACTTACCATTAATTATATTATGTTATTATTTATTTTAGGAGTTTTAATAGTATAGATATCATATATATTTTTCTTTATAATGAAGGTTATATAAGTAAATTCACGACGTACCAAAAAACAGGTACCAAAAAACAGGTACCAAAACTTTTAATGTTAATTTTAAAATAAATATGTCGTTGATAGAGTTCGAACCTTGAAATTTTATTAAATTAATTTAATTATATAATATATTTAATCATTAGATCTAACGATTCTAATTTTTTACTAAAAAGCTAATGGTCATTATTCGTTAGTATACAGATTTCTATTATATTTTGTTAGTGATTAGAAGATATGATGTGATATTTTTGCGTATATATTAATTATTGCTAGATATGATATGATTGGAAGATATGATATGATTGATGTTTTTAGGTGTTCATAAAGGGTAATATCTTCGACTAAAAGTAAATGTGAAAAAGGCAATCGACTAACTGTTAATTATATTATGTTATTAATATTTTAGATGTTTTAATAGTATAGATATCGTATATATTTTTTTATAATAAAGGTTAAATAAGTAAATTCACGAAATACTAAAAAACATATACCAAAAAATAGCTACCAAAATTTTTAATGTTTCGGCTATTATATAAATAATAAATTTTAATTTAATATACTCATATTTTCGGATTATACTAATGTTTCCTTATCATAAACAACGTATAAAGATTTTTAATATATTTTATTAATAATTGAAAAATATGATGTGATATTTTCGGGTATATATTAATGATTGTAATATTAGTTTTAAATTAAAAAGGTAACATATTTTAATTCTAAAGGAAATATTAATGATTGGAATATATGATACGATTGATGTTTTTAGGTGTTTATAGAAGGTAATATATTCAATTTAAAGTAATTGTGAAAAAGGCAATCGACTACTTACCATTAATTATATTATGTTATTATTATTTTAGGAGTTTTAATAGTATAGATATCAATTAATCAATTTTAATTTAATATAATTTAATATACTCATGTTTACGGATTATACTAATGTTTCCTTATTATAAACAACGTATACAAATTTTTAATATATTTTATTAATAGTTGAAAAATATGATGTGATATTTTCGGTTATATATTAATGATTGTAAGATTAGTTTTAAATTAGAAAGGTAACGTGTTTTAATTCGAAAGGAAATATTAATGATTGGAAGATAGGATACGATTGATGTTTTTAGGTGTTTATAAAAGGTAATATCTTCAATTAAAAGTAAATGTAAAAAAAGGCAATCGACTACTTACCATTAATTATATTATGTTATTATTTACTTTAGGTGTTTTAATAGTATAGATATCATATATATATTTTTTATAATGAAGGTTATATAAGTAAATTCACGACGTACCAAAAAACAGGTACCAAAACTTTTAATGTTTCGGCTTTTATATAATAGTATAGATATAGTATAGATTTGTTTTAGCTTTTATATTTTTCTTGTAAATTATGGTGTGATATTTTCGGGTGTATATTAATGGAGAAAATGCCCAAAGTGCCTAGATTTGGAGGCACAAGGCCTGATATGCCCATATGCGGAAGGGGCGGCCCAGAATACCGACGGGTATTCTGTACATGCGTAACCTGAGATACGCATTTCTGAAATGCGTAACAGGGGTCACGCATGAGCAGAATGCGTTATGACGTCAGCTGACGTCATTCTTGCAATTCAGCTCCGACGACGCTTTGGAGGTAAAAATCGTCTCTTTGTTCTCTCATTCCGTCCATCACATTCCCATGCCTACACATCACATTATATACATCAAAATGAAGCCTAGGACTTTGTCTACATTTTTACATCTCCGTTTATTGCATTTTAGCCCTGCAGGGGCGTACACGAGCTTATCGGAAAATGTTAATCGGAAAAACCATCGAATTGGGGCTTTTTAATTCTGCAAATGAAACGTAATGAAATTGGTTTAGTTGTGTAGAGAATCGAATGTCGATTATGTTGGTATATAGAATGTAGTTGGAAAGTGCCTGAAATAGACGAACGAAGAGAAAGAAGTTTGGTTGCCGGAATCGCCATTGTCGCGGCTGGAGAAGGAGATGAACAGTGACCTGTGTCACGCATGTTGGACATGCGCATCACTTGTCACGCATGTTCAACATGAGTGACCCTTCCTGATTTTCACGACCCAGCCTTGATTTTGTGAAAGACACGCATGTGTCAAAGGAGTGTCCGGACACTCCTTTCCCACATGCGTGTCCGGTTGGTAAATAGGGCCATGCATTCCGAAAATTGGTATTTTGGACCATTTGTTTTGAGAGGTGGGCATTTAGGGCCATCACCCATATTAATGATTGCAAGATTTGTTTTAAATTAAAAAGGTAACGTGTTTTAATTCGAAAGGAAATATTAATGATGGAAAGATATGATACGATTGATGCATATTTTTAGGTGCTTATGAAAGGTAATATTTCGATTAATTACCATGAATTATATTATGTTATTATTTATTTTATGTGCATTTATTTTTCTTTATAATGAAGGGTAAATACGTAATATCACGAAGTACCAAAAAACAGGTACCAAAATTTTTAATGTTTCAATTTTTATATAATAGTATAAATAAATTTTATTTAATATAATAATTATGTTTTTTTATATAATCATTATTTTTAATATTTTTTAAATTTTAATTTGATATAATTTAATATATTCATGTTTACAGATTATACTAATGTTTCCTTATTATAAACAACGTATATTTAATATATTTTATTAATAATTGAAAAATATGATGTGATATTTTCGGGTATATATTATTAATAAATATTATTAATAATATAATATGGTGTGTTTTGTTTTTTTGTAATTAAGTTAAATAATTATGGATAATAAAATAAAATAATTAAATAAGGTAACTACCGTACCGTACCAAAACTTTCATTGTTTCATCTTTTATTATATAGTATATATATATATAGGCTTTTACTCAAATACAAACCAATCCTTAAATACAAACTACAAACTAACACTAAATTAATTATATTTCATCTATTCTAAGGTTCCCGCCAAGGGTATCTTCACGAAAGATGCTTAAAATAATTGGCTCTATCCAACAAAAAAAAAAAAAAATCTTGTCGTGGAAATGCGAAGCATTTAAGACAGTAAACGGATGAGTTAGGTAGTCATGAGGGCCGAAGGCTCTCGACACACCCGTCAATCGTCTATTGCCTTTACCATTGATTGCCATTCCTTACAACTTTAGAATGATAAAGGCGCGAAGCGTCGTACAAGAAGGTGCGAAGCACCGTTAACCAGTGAAATCCACTGCCACGTCATCACGTGAACAATGATTTTTTTTTTGTTGAATAGAGCCGTATTTTAAGCATTTTTTGTATTGGGGTACATCTAGTTTGATCATTAGATTAACATGAAATGTTGGATTAGTGTTTATTTTTTAGTTAATTTTAGTTTGTAGTGGAGTAGGACCTTATATATATATATATATATATATATATATATATATATATATATATATATATATATATATATATGCTAGTGATCAAATAGAAATCAATCTTAGAATAGAAACTAGAAACCAACACTAAATAAATTATATTTCATTTATTCTAATGGCCCCGTCAGGGGCACCTTCACAAAAAGTGTTTAAAATTATTGGCTCCATCCAGGGAAAAAAAAAAATACTGTTCACGCTGACGTCACTGCCACGTCAGCAGTGAACAAATTTTTTTTTTTTTTTTGCTGGATGGAGCCAAGAATATTATGAACTTTTTGTATTGGGGTACCCCTAATTTGGTCATTAGATTAGCTTGAAATATTTAATTTATGTTTAGTTTCTAGTTTTTATTCTAATTTAGTTTCTATTAGAACAAGACCCTATATATATATATATTCACTTTTATATTGTCTACTTCTATTATATCATTTCTCTAATTTATGTAGGGAAGCACATTAACAACTTTGAGGTTGCCAATTATTGAAATAATTTTTTTAATAAAAGTTACCAGCGGTAATATATATGAGTGAAAAAATAAAAAAGTAATATATCTAATAATTTGTCCATGATTAATAACTTTTGTAACAAGTAACAAGTTTTATTGGAGATGCTCTTCATAGCTCAAACTCCAAACAAATGAATTGATGCAAAATTGTAAGGCATTACTTGATTTAGATTTATCATAGTATTATCCACCAACCAACGATATTGGAACCAGTTAACGAAAACAGAATCAGATCCTAAAATCACATCCACTGGTCTAACTCTTTTGGTCAGCCGCGTGTAAAACGAATACGAGTGAGATGCAAACGCCAGACAGCAAGTATTATACTATTCCTTTCTTCTTCAACAACCCTTCACTATGGCCGACCCCGTATGCCATTTATCCACCTACCCGAGTCGTTACCATCATTTCTTCGTGATCTAATAATTTCTTTTCTATGAAAATGAATTTAACTTTTTCTTTCTTATCAAAAATAATCTCGCAAGAGTAAAACATATTTATAATAATTTAACAAAAATCAATTTAAAGTTAAATTTCATAATAATTATGACACATAATAATAATAATGATAAACTAAAACTTAGATTAGTACTTTACACTAATCTATAATATATAGATATATGGAAAATAATACTCAATTTTGTTATCCATTCATAAAAAATGAATAAGATATGAAATTGTATTTGTGAACAAAACAAATGGAAGTTTGGGAGTACATTTAAAATTTTCAACTATAAGTAGGGAAATAAACGGGTGAAATCCCCAAATACCCACATTTTCAAACCAAATAACCAAAATACCCACCGGGGGAAACCTCCGCCCTTTTTACCCACGGACCACGCATGTCTCACATGCGTACAGCGTACACGCATGTCTCACATGCGTGGTCTTCAGAAAATGGGAGCAGGCTATCACATGCGTATTCGAGATACGCATGTTCATGATGCGCGACTACGGATACGCATCTGAGAGATGCGCAACTGCACTACTGTTCATCGTCTTCACCGAAGACGAGAGAGAGACGACGGTAAGCGATTTTTTCAAAAAATCCGGCCAGCATTCGTTCAAGCCTTTCCAGCAATTTGTCAGTAGCATACCATATACCAAAATGTTCGCCTTCTTCTCCTCTACAAGGCTGTGCCATTCGATTATCGTTTGTTTCGCCGGAGTGGAAAGCCCCAAAACCAAGCTCCTTTTCCGATAACATTTTCCGATTGGTTCGTACATGCCCCTGCGGGGCCAGAAATCACCAAATGAAGATGGCAAAATGGAGAGGGATGTCTGGACAATCTTTTAATGTTCTCAGATGTGGTGGTGGAAGCCAGAGGTGTGCGAGCGAATGAGACGATCGGAGAGACGATCGAGAGAGGGAGAGAGACGCCGACTGTGTCTGTGAACAAATGACGTGGGATGACGTCATTGCGCATATGGGAAATGCGTTACCCCAGATGCGCATCTCCAGAATGCGTATTTCGGTGTACGCATGGCCAGCATGCATATCCCGTGGGTAAAAAAGGCGGAGTCTCCCGCATATGGGTATTTTGGGCAAGTGAAACACAAAAGTGGTGTATTTTGGGCATTTTTTCGGAAATAAACATGGCACAAATAATCGTATTTCAATAATCTTTTCAAATTTCAATTAAATACTCATAAAATTTTGAAATCCAAATTAATAGTTTAAACTCTGATAAAAAATATATTAATTTAAATCAAGATTCCATCTTGAGAGACTACCAAAGATTATCACTGTAAGTTTTCCTGCTCTTTTTAGTATTAAAAGAGTGTCTTTGACGGGATCCATTTTAAATAAAATAATATTTTTATTTTTATTTTCCTTAAAATGGGCGCACTCTTTTTTTTTTAAACAAATCGTACTTGCATTACTTAGAAATTATCACTTTCGAGTACATTATCAACTTCTCGTGGTTGCCAATTACTTTCTATCTGACAACAATTCGTTCCAACATGATTTTCCCTCCAAACCTGGAGCAAATTCTGAACTGCAGCCAACACACCAAACAAGACAGCAAATAGAAAACACAACCAAAACATAAATCCCAAAAATTGGGGATAAATCAACAACCCCAAAAAAATGGGGACAATCAACAACCCAAAAATGGGTACGACAAAAAAATCTCATCAAAAAAGGATTGGATCTCGATTTTATTGAAAAAACTAAAAAAAAAATAGAAATTAAAGATTCAGAAATGGAGGAAACAGGATGAGAGGGATGGATGTGGGTTTATGGAAGGATGGGACGATGAAGGGTGGGTGAAGGCGGCCGACTCTCAAAACGAGGTCCAGAGTTTTTTTTAGGGTTTTTTCATGGACTTTTTTAATACTAAAAGAACAGAGATACAGAAGGGGGCATGAAGAAGGGGACAGACTAGTAAGTTTTAGAAAAAAAAAGGGAAATTCTCGTTGGTACCCTTTTGGAATTGGTTTTTCCAGATGGTGCCATTATGTGTTTTGGACTTACGACTGGCACCCCTAAAGTAATTGATTATCCTAATTATGCCATTCTGTTAATGAAAACTTTAAGAAACGTTAAAAAAACTATAAAAATAAATGATGATCTATAAGTTTTTAATGTATTACTAGTTAAAAAAATTAAATACAAATTTATAATTATTAATGTACCACAAATTGAAAAATATTAAACATTAATCTGTAATAAGTTAACATATCGTTAATCTAAAATATGTGTTCAGTCATTTTCTGACCATAAAATAACATAATTTCACATTTAACTTTTTTTAATTTGTGTTTTATATGACATAAAATTTTATTATGGAATAAATGTTGAAATTTGTTAACGTTTTTTAACGTTTTGATTAACAGAAGAGCATAATTAGGGTAATCAGTTACTTTAAGGGTGCCAGTCGTAAGTCCAAAACACGAAATGGTACCATCTGGAAAAACCAATTCCAGAAGGACACCAACGAGAATTTCCAAAAAAAAAAAAAGATTATCACTGTAAGCGTGTGATGCCCGCAATTAAGATGGATTAGGACGAGCTAGATTTTGGTGACAAAAGAGTTAGGTACTTAACACTTAAAACGGCGACCGGTCGGTCGATATCAAAGCAGGTCAACTAAAGTATTTTTTTAATCTAACGAGTACGAGTAACCCCATTCTAAATCCTGTTTTTTTATTACTGTATTATTTTTAAGATGAGAAAAAGGTTCATGAGATTACCTCAGGAACTTTACCTGAGGCACTAGTGTATTTTCATATAAAATACTAATGGCATTTTTGTAAATGCATATAATCTTCTGTAATTACAATAATGTCCTTCTATATTTGTATGTAATTTTTTTTAATCTTAGGAAAAGTTACCTGAGGTTACCTCAGGAACCTTAATCTCTTTTAAGATTACTACTTACTACTCGCATCATCATTAATTAATGCACAATTGAAGGTGATGGTATTATGGTTCTACTGTAATTTTTTTTGTTAACAATATTGACATTAAAAGTACGACGGTATTGATTCGGGAAACTTGCATTTTGCCAAATTTATAAAATTTTATTTTTCGTGTGAACTTAATTTTCTCGTACCCGCTTAGAAAAAATAGTTTTACTTATTTAATTTAATTATCTGACATCGGATAAAAAAAAAATTATTTAGTTGTCGACATGGGATAAGCGGACAAGTTAAAAGTAAAAAAAAATAATGTGGCTTTTTAGTGAGGGAAGGTAATAATTGTGAATTTGAATTGCAGCCTTCGAAGTTCGTACGTAAAAATAATAATATTATTATATGTACTTATATATAGTAGGAAGAGAGACAGAGGACAAGGAAAAATAGTAGGAGATGGGAGACAAGACAGAAGCGTTGCTGAAAACAACATATAGGAGCAGCGGCGAAGATGAAGAGAATGAACACAACTACTACTATGAGAATTGCCCAGGTTGTAAGATTATTCAACAAAAGAGTTTAAACCCCCGTGTTCCTCTCAACCATTTATTCTTTCTCTGGGTTGTTACTCTATGCGCTGGTAATCTCTCTCTCTCTCTCTCATTTCTTTGTTGTACACATATTTATACACGCAGTGACACAGATACATATACAATTGTACTGTATATGTTAAGCATAATTGATTTGTATGGTTGCCGATATCTTTATAATTTGGATGCTTATATACTTTCTTGTTTGTTTTTGCAGCATTACCGATTTCATCCCTCTTTCCTTTCCTCTATTTTATGGTCTCTCTCTCTCTCTCTCTCTCTCTCTCTCTCTCTCTCTCTCTCTCTCTCTCTTATAGAATCAGCGATTGTAGATATAAATTACATACATAATATTGTGTAAACCGTGATCAAATGTTTTCATTGCTACCAGTCAAAGTAGACAATTTGATGTGAAATTGAATTACTAGTATTTTCTTGAGCTTTCCCTATTGCTGGAATATGACATTTGTAGACTCCTTTTTCTTTTTTAACCTTATACTTCATCACTGTAGCTGGGCTGCTTTCCTACCAAATATTTATCTTTGTTCAACTTTACCTGTCTGATTTCCGTTATTACCGTTTTGTTCATCATTGGCCACTGTAGTACCAAGTATTCAACTTAATCTTGGCCACTGTAGTACCAAGTATTCAACTTAATCAATGACGACTAATCTAAATCTGTTCCGTATATTAATAACTATATCAACTTAAAAATGAATTGAATGGGGGCTTGGAAACTTGAATTTGCATGCCTAAAATGCAATTTCTTATGGTTGGATATAATAAAATACATCCAAAAATACCACCCTTTTCTGATTCTGAACCCTTGCCAACATATCAGTCAAGCAATCGAGGAAATAAATTGAAATTTCCTTCACTGTTCTTATTAAGAACTCAAACCTATAAAAATGGTCAAGTGGCTTTTTAAAATTTTTCTTGGCTCCCATTACTTCCATGGAAGGTTCTTTGTGACAACACTTTTGCACTGACTAGGCAACACACTGAACTCCTTTTTGAATTGACAGTAGTAAAATTGAACATACTGTCAGACCAGAAATATATAATCATCTACAATGGTGTACAATTCTGCTGTGAACTTTGGTAGATTGAAACCTATAAGTCTTTATGCACATCTCTCTCTTCTATGTAGCAGCTGCTACAACTCTGATAGAAGGTGAGAGCATGAGTCACATAAAGAATTAATAATTTTTTTTTTTAGTGTTCGTTCTTGAATACGTTGGACATTTGTAGATGTTCTAAAGACAAAGTTTCTATTATAGCCCGTGTCAAATTTCACGTTCTGCAGGTAAGGGACTTTCATGTTGCAGAAAGGGAGGAGGACATAGGTTACTATGCTGGATTTATAGGCAAGTTTCTTATCTCTTTAAAATCTTCGTATATTATTAAACATTAATTTTGTTATCTAATTGTTTTAGCATCTCTGACCCTTTTAGGTTCCTCATTTATGTTTGGAAGAGCTCTGACATCCGTTCTTTGGGGAATGTTGGCGGATCGATATGGTCGAAAACCTGTAATAATATTTGGCGCAGTTTCAGTGTTAGTTTTGTGACCCACTTGTGTTAGTCAGATGGTTTTTGATATAAAGCTAGATAAGGTACCTGTCAATAATATCTGACTCCATACTTTTTGTAATTATAGGGTTATCTTTAACACTCTTTTTGGCCTAAGTACAAACTTCTGGATGGCACTTTCTACGAGGTTTCTCCTTGGAAGTTTATGCGGAATACTTGGCCCGATGAGGGTATGTCACATGCACATAATACTAGACATTCTAATATTCTGAATGCAATTGCTGCAGAAAATTCTCCGTTTCTTAAACTCGACTTGGTATTCTGGGTTCCTGTAATGCTAAGTAAGAGAGAGATAAAAAGTTACGTTCCAATATCTGCATGCTATTTGCAACTAAAATTCGATATTATTGCGCAATTCTGTTACTGTATTGATTCTACTTGTTGTTTCAACTAGTCTCAGGGGTGTGTATTTAACTTTTTCAAAATTTCTCAACTCTACATATTATTGGAATCAGCTACAATCTTTTAAAATCCATAGATAATTATTAATCTATCACAATCTATATAAATCTGAATTATCTACCCCCTCCCAGTGTCTCAGAAAAATGAGACCTGAATATGAAGTTATAGTAGAATTTTAATTATTGCTGTTCACTTGATCATATTTCTTGAGAAAGAGATATTTAATAGATTTAGTGCGGCTGTAAAAACAATTCTTTGTCACCTCCAGATAATGAAGCCATCCATGCCGGAGTTTATTTTCGCTAGTTTACCTTTGGCATCAATATGTGAATACACTGAAGTCTGAAGACATCTACACTTAGTTCTTTTGTTACTAAATTTCAGCTTAATTTTTCTCTTTTTATGGAAATACTATAGTTCAGCATGTAATTATGTGTTACAATTTGCTTTAGCACCAACTCTCGAAATGGTTCTTGATTCACCACTCTGTGTAATGGATTTAGTAATCTTTTGTCGCTGAAATTAAAGATGCGTTAATATATTTTACTTCGATGCAAGCAGGCATATGCTTCGGAAGTCTGTCGTAAAGAACATCAAGCTTTGGGAATGTCAGTTGTATGTTGCTTATTCTTTTCTCCATGTTTTAGTCTGTAAATTGGAGTTTTTTTCTTGAATCCTTATGATATGCGATCATTTTAGATAAGCACATCGTGGGGAGTAGGGCTGGTCATAGGACCGGCTATTGGAGGTTATTTTGCACAGGTACAGATACTTTTTAGTAAGTTCATCCTTTCTTATACCTGTTATAAATATTTTTTTTCAAACAAAGAATTGCCGATGGTCGTTCCACAGATAAGTTTGTGATTTAGAATTCTGTTTGATTAGAAGTGAATGCTTTTATATTGATTACTCACATAGCTTATTTGTATTTGTATATTTTGTAGCCAGCAGAAAAGTATCCCAATATATTTTCTGAAACTTCTCTCTTTGGGAGGTACAGTTTTCTTATTATTAATTACTATTGTTGTCAAATGTTTTCTCGATCCTTACTGATACAGCTTTTAACATGTCAATACTTTATTTATAGGTTTCCGTACTTCCTACCTTGCCTTGTGATATCAATCTTTGCGTTGTTTGTATCCATCATCTCGTGTTGGTTACCGGTATGTTATTCTGATCTGATAAATTCCAATTCTTAACCTTTATGTTTTGTTACAGTGCTATCCTTCCACAATTTTTTTTACCCTTCTTTCACATTAAGTTCCTTCATTCCATTTTTAACTGGTTCAATATGCATATCTGTATTACCGGAATTCAAGCCGGAAGTGTCGAACATAGATACCTTCCAAGTGGTGGATTCAGCATATTTTGAAATGTTTTTGGCCCAAAAAGAAAAGTCGAGTTTCCATTCCCATGTTTGAATGTAGAGTTTCGAAGTTCGAACACGGGTACTCAAGGTGAAAAATAGAGTCCTGTACAGTATATTATATATTTATAAAAATTCAAATGGAGCTTAATAGGCAGTTATTAACCTTAAATTTATAGCTGACCTTGTTCATGTTTATTGAAGCTTTGTTCTACTTGAAGATGGTAAATCAAAGGAATCATACAATTTTGTAGAGGAACATGTTTTCCAAAATTATATTTAACTCCACTTTACTAGTCACTACATGGAGAGTATAGAGAATCATCTTCAGTTAGTAAATTATGTATGGAGAATTACTTTGTCCTATTAACTAATCCTGCTTTGTTACAGGAAACACTGCACATTCATCATGAAAATAAAAAAGAACAAGGTGGTGCAGCTGATGCGTTGGAGGGTGTAATTTGCGAGTCTGTTGTAGATGGGATGACTCATTCCAAAGAAACGCTTCCAAGTGCTAAACAAAGCCTTCTGAGAAACTGGCCCCTGATGTCTGCTGTAATTGTGTATTGTGTTTTCCAGCTTCATGATATGGCCTATAGTGAGGTCATTCCCATTTTTTATATGCTTTATATTGATTCGAAAGATAAATTTACATTAAATGTATTTTGCCTATTCATTGAAGTCTGCAATATGCTATGTAGAATCAATATATTTTTCGTAGTTGACTCGAAATGATTGATGGTCCTACTGAGTCAACATGCCTATATCTTGACACTTATGCTAAAATTCTGAGGTGGAAGTTAAAGGCGAGAATTCACATGGAATTGTTATTTTTTTTGTTTACCGAACCCTTGAACTACAGACCCCACATGTGTTTGTACATATTTTTTACTGCTTTGGGGTGCATATGGTTTACTGCTTGAGGATTTTCGTCAAAACGTGTATTTTCAGGACACGCTAGCCTGCCTGGGATTATGGTATTTTGCCCAGGATCGGCCGACCAGCCCCATGGTCAACACCGGTAGGTAAATCTTGCTAACCGTGCGGTAAGACCCAGTGGCCGGGCATTTAAGCGATACGCTCAGTAATCCACGGTTACCTTCGTCAAACCTTCCAGACCCAGTGGCCGGGCACTTAAGCGATACTGCTTGAGGATTTTATCGATAGTCTAAGTTGTTTCATCTTAGGACGTAGGCCAACATCAGAACTGCTTTGATTTTTGTGTTCTTTCTTGTTTACGTTATGTTTTATGTCACGTGGTATATGTAGTTGTAAGAATTCCATTCCACAATCCGAGTATATTTGTGTCCAAGCTGCTTTTATTTATTTATTTATTTATTTATTTATTATTACTATTATTTTGCTAAATAAAAATTTCCGTTGAAGCTATGCCCTGTATTTTTTTTCAGATATTCTCATTATGGGCTAACAGCCCGAGGGCAAATGGAGGATTGAGCTATACATCTGCAGATGTTGGTGAAGTTCTTGCATTTTCAGGTATATGCGTATAAATTTTATCACATTTATTTTTTACATATGTATATTATAGTTATTTGTTTCAAATATGCATACTTAGTCATGTTATTATTTTTGGTCAAATTCTATTACATTTGCTTATTATCAATCGTGTCTTTTTCTATAATATGTTGAATTAGACTTATACTGTTGATTATTTAATATTAATTTTAGATAATAAAAAATGATGAATTAAAAAAATTAAATACTGAGCTAGAATTTTTGTTCAGGAGACAGGATTTTGGCTAGCCCTGAACCAAATTTCTGGCTCCGCCACTGCATATTGGGATGATGAAATTATTTTTGTTTGTCGATTTTTCCTATTCTTTTTTCTTTTTTCCAAGTAGATTCCTCATTTTTAGGTAATGTATGCCATTAAATGTGGACTAAGATTACTGATCTCCTTGTTTGATGTGTCAGGACTTGGTCTGTTAATCTTTCAGCTATTTCTATACCCTGTAGTAGAGAGAAATTTTGGGCCCATAATGGTGTCTCGTATTGGAGCTGTATGTTTCTAAGAACTTGATATTCTCCGACTGTATACTTTGACATGACTTTATCTATTTTTTCTTCTTTTACTAATTTCTGTTTTCTATATGAAGGCTGTGACCATACCACTGCTATCAAGTTACCCGTTTATAGCTATGTTGTCTGGAATCTCCCTTCTCTTGGTGCTTAACTGTGCATCTGTGATAAAAAATGTCTTGTCTGTAAGTGAATAACAATCCAACACTTTCCTTACTATCCGCAATCATGAAGCATATTCCATTATTTGATGGATTGATGGTGGTTAATTTCTTGTCGTTGGATACTTGTGCTATTCTGCTAATGCATCAGTACTACTGTTGAGTACCTTTTTCCCGTTTTATTTATTACAAATTCCTGGTCGTATATTTTATGCAATGTCCTACATTATCGGATTGAAAAAAAGATAATCTAGGAAGCATGTTATATCCTGGTACCAATGTCACACCTGATTTGATTGCTGGCAGCCTCCAGGACTGAATAATCCTCTTCTCTTTAAAATCTCGAAGTCTCATTTTTAATGTAATGTTCAAAGTTTGAACTTAATAACAATTGCATCAACCTTAACTATATAAAATTTTGATTTTGTTTCTTAATCAAAACCAGGTAGCAATATCGACGGGATTGTTCCTTTTACAAAACAGGGCTGTGGTAGGTGTTCTAGTAATAGTATACCTATTCTACCCCTATCTTTAGGTATTTGATTTTGATTGTTAAAATAAGCTGTTAACAACTCTATCTCAACTTCAGTCCAGTGAACAACGAGGAGCTGCAAACGGGATTTCCATGTCAGCCATGTCTTTTTTTAAAGCACTTGGTCCAGCTGGTGGAGGGGCAATGTAAGTTTTCTTTCCAAGATATGTTGACTTATAATGCAAAATTGTGTGTTCCTCTGAGTGTCAACAGTTAATACAAAGTGATATCTTATTGGCGAAGCTTTGACATGTACACTATAGATTCTGTGGTACTGTAGAAAAATTCTCAACACCGTAACCCAAGTCTTATATACTGCCACTGATATATTTACAAGGCTTATTACCTAACTTGAGATGCCACAACTTGCATCCTTTTTTTATGGCGATAAGAGTATAATATCAATTGATATTATGAAAGTAAGATAAGCAAACTGAACCATGTTACCTTTAGCTTGCCTCTGAGTTGGTCAATCATAATGTCAACCTGGTTACCAGATATATAGATGATAGTGTTAGACTGACCTATGATTTCATGCAGCTTCTCTTGGGCACAAAAGCGACAGCATGCTAGTTTTCTTCCAGGTACACTGTTGATAGAACTACAAGCATCCATAGTGCCCAGCTAGTAAATTTGCTCTTTATCTATTATTACCAAGTCACGTTCTTAAACAATACTACATAATGCAGGTGTTCAAATGGTTTTCTTCATCTTAAATGCGGTCGAATTCATTGCGCTGCTTATGACCTTCAAGCCATTTCTTGTGCTACCTAGCACTGATTTTTCATAGTACACACCCTGCCTTGTCATACTATTTGACATGAAGAAGCTGCCTTGTTCATAACTAGAGTTTTGGTATTCCATCTTCCATGAGAATCACTCAGCACTGAGAACTGCGTCCAACCACTGAATGGCTGTACATTTTCAAATTGTTCAAAGGGGGCAGATTAATATAGAAATATGTTTCAAATGTATAATAGGTATTCAATACAAGACAGACAAACTCTCTTTAGAACGTAATTATAGCTATTACTTTGCTGGTATATGAAGAAAGTATACAGTCCACATCATCTTGTCTAAGAGTACTATGTTTTAGTAGAAGGCAAAGTGTCTGCACTTGTAACATGTACAAATTTATGTGGCGAAAGGAATAACAGAAATAAGGTTTTTTTCTTTTTTCTTTGATGCAAAACAGAAATAACGTTTTTTATAAACTTTTTTGCAAGTTGTATTGCCACTTATCTGCTTAAAATATACGCAATGAAAATCAATTATTTTGATCATTTAAAAAGAAAGCGTTCCGGTTGTATTTTATTGGTATTAATTAAAAAAAAAAAAATTTTAACGAATCCAATTTTTTGGCAAGACTTTTTTTTTTTTTGGAGGAGAAGACTTTTTCAATAATTCATAATCTTGTAAAAAAATTTGCTGCACACATTTATCCCTGCAAATAAAAAAAATCAACCGGCAACATGATTTAGGGGGTGTATTCAAATGAGATTTGAAGAATTTTTTTTGGATTATTTTTTAAAATTTAATGGTATTCAATTTGAAGTTTTAATGTCTTATAAAATCTGATGGTATTTAATTTGGATTTAAAAAATTCATTAAAATTTGGTGATATTAAAAAATTCTTAAGTTTTTTTGAGAAATTGCCCGATATGCCAACATTTGAGAGACAAAGGCCCAATATATATCTGCGGGAATGAGGCCCAAACTACCCACGGGATACGCTGTTTGTACATGCGTAGGGATGGCAATTTTTACCGACCCGATGGATACCCGATCCATACCGATCCGATTGGAGCTTACCGAACCCGAATATTTGGGTTTGGGTTTGGGTTTGGGTTTATTTTTTAAACCCGAACTATTTCCGGGTCGGGTTTGGGTTTTGGCCTTACCGTACCGAACCCGACCCGAAAACCCGAAACCCGTTTCAAACCCGATCGAACCCGGACCCGACCCGAAAACCCGTATTTAATATAAATAATATAATATATTTATATTAGTATAATATATTTATATATATATATATGTATTAATCTGTTTATTTTAAGTAATATATAGACATATAGTACATACTAAAGACACAGCAGACAAACAAATATCTGTCTCTCCCTTCTCAATCTCTCTTAATCTTTCTCAATCTCTCTCTCCTAATTTCTCTCTCTCTCTCTCCCAGTTGAATTCGTTCCTTTCTCTCTCCCCTATCTCTCCTTTCTCCTCGCGGCTAGTGCTTGCTGCTATTTACCCAACCAAGTGGGGTTGCGATTTGAGGGTTTTGCTGGATGGGGGTTCGATTTTCTGCAAACCGTGTGCGTGTGTGACGAATTGAAGTGTGTGTGCGTGTGTGCGGCGTGTGGCAGCGTGAGTGTGTCGTGTGTCCGCGTGTGGCAGCGTGTGTGATGTGTGAGTCTGCGTGTGTGATATGTGTGTGATAACTGTGTGTGTGTGCTGTTAAAAGGATGTATGAGTATTCCCTGTGTTGAGTCTGGGTTCGAGACTTCGAGTAGTGGTCCGATTTCATTGTGATGTGCCTCCTGTTTGTTTGCTGTGTTTGGTGAACCAAAAAAATTAAGTTATTTGCTTCTACTTTTTCGGGTTTCGGTTAAACCCGAACCCGGTTAAAACCCGTTGGGTTCGGGTTCGGGTTTAACATTTCGGGTTTTTCCGGGTTCGGGTTCGGGTTCGGGTTCAGCTACCAAAAGCGGGTTCGGGTTTGGATTTAGCCAAACCCGTTTCGGCCGACCCGATTGCCATCCCTATACATGCGTATCCCTCGAGCACTGTAGCAGTCAGACTTCTACGTCTCTCCCAGAAATCGAGAGCTCTTCTCGCCGGTAATATTGTCGTCATCCCTCGATCTCTCGATTGAGATCGATTAGGCAGCTCTCCACAGCACCACATCATCATCATCTTCTTCTTCCCCATATCCGTTTATCTCTTCCGGCCTCGCAGGGGCTTCCACGAAGCTCATCGGAAACTGAATCGGAGAAATAGCTTCGAATTGGGTGTTTGTAATTCGGCAATACAAGCGTAATAAGTTTGGTACAGATGTGTAGAGCATGAAAAGACGATTCCAATGGTGTATAGAACTTAATGGGAAAATACGAGATAAGGGAGAACGAACTTGGACGGAAACTGGATTGAAATCGCCGTTGAAGTCGTCTCTATCGCGATTCTGGGGAGAAGGAAGCTGACGTAAGATACGCATCTGGGAAATGCGTATCCTGGGATACGCATTCTCCAGTTGCGTATCTCAGACACGCATCTGCTTACGACAATCCCAATTTACAAAGTACACGCCTCCAATACATGCGTGTCTGCTCGGTAATAAGGGCCACAGTTTGCGCATGTTGGCATTTCAGATCATCTATTTTGAAATACTAGATTATAGCCCGTGCTACGTACATGGGTATTTCAAAAATGTATAAAAATGATAAATATAAGAAAATCATTGGTTAATTAAAATGTTAAAAAATTGTATATTTCTAATTATAATTATGAAAGAAATAATATAAACGAAATAAAAGGTTATCTTTTATTATTAAAACTAATACATTTAAAGATTATTTCAATTAAAATATTTTATTATACATGTTGTATAATGATATGCATTGAAGAACTTACCTGAATTAAAAGATTAATTCAAATTTTTATTAATGAGCTTACCATATATATTATAATTGACATTAATGATATTTAAATTGATATGTAGATTTCTATAATTAAGAACGGGTCAAATAAAAACATGGATCTTTACAAACCTAAATATGGATAACAAACATGAAAAATGGATAGTCCATGGATCAGAATATAGTTAAAAAATTTAACCGAACCTAAGTTCAGGAAAGGGCTATCCAGCAATTTATAATATACTAGCTTATAGCCCGTGCGAAGCACGGGTTACTTTTAAATACTTTTAAAATTATATAATTAAATAAAATAGAGAATAATTTATTACGAATTTATTAGTAATAATAATAGTTTAATAAATGATATGTATTGATTAGAATTAATAATATAAAATCTTAATTTAATTTGTTGTTGATGGGATTTGAACCTTGATCTTTGGAAGAGGGATTTAAATAAAGAATATTTCTTATTATTAGATCTAACGGCTATGTGAAAAGTATTTATGTTTGATATATGGTGTTGAAAAAGAAGAGAAAAGTCGAAGAAGATTGTGTATTGAATTGATGAAGATTGCGCAGATGAGGTTTAGTAATGGTGTAAATATAAAATACTACTCTGTATTGGTTTAACGGAATTCATTTGATTTGTTTTATATTATAAATAATTTAAAATTAAATAATTAGAGTGAAAACCAAAATTTAGGAGAAAACCAAAACTTTCAATGTTTCGGCTTTAATATAATAGTACTAGCTTATAACCCGTGCGATGCACGGATTTCTTTTGATATACAATAAATTTTATTTTATGTTACCATTACATTTTTAAATAATAATAATTAATATTTTATTTTAATTTTAACTTAAATTATTTAATAAAAAATTAATTAATGATATGCATAGCTTAAAACTTATATTATAAAATTTTAAAATAAATATGTAGTTGATGGAATTCAAACCTTGAAATTTTAGTAAATTAATTTAATCATATAATATATCTAATCATTATATCTAACGATTCTGATTTTTTTCTAAAAATCTAACGGTCATTATTCGTAGTATACGGATTTCTATTATATTTTGTTAGTGATTAGAAGATATAGTGTAATATTTTTGGGTATATATTAATTATTGCAAGATTATGTTTTAAATTAAAAGTCAAAGTGTTTAAATTAGGAGAAAATATTACTGATTGGAAGATATAAATTATAAAATTATAATAAAATTTTATTATGTTATAAATAAAATCTATTGATATGGTGTTTATTTTATTATTTTATAAATTTTATTCAATATTACAATTATGTAATCATTATTTTTAATGACTTTTTAATTTTAATTCAATATAATTTAATATACTCATATTTACGAATTATACTAATGTTTCCTTGTTATAAATAACGTATAGGGATTTTTAATATATTTTATTAAATAATTGAAAAAAATGGTGTGATAATATTAGTTTTAAATCAAAAAGGTAATGTGTTTTAATACGAAAGGAAATATTAATGATTGAAAGATATGATATGATTGATGTTTTCAGTTGTTTATAAAAGGTAATATCTTCAATTAAAGTAAATGCGAAAAAGGCAATCGACTAATTAACATTAATTATTGACTAATTAACATTAATTATTTTATGTTATTATTTATTTTAGCTGTTTTAATAGTATAAATATCGAATATATTTTTCTTTTTAATGAAGAATTATACTAATGTTTCCTTATAAAACAAAAAGGTAACGTGTTTTAATTCGAAAGAAAATATTAATGATTGGAAGATATGATACGATTAATTTTTTAGGTGTTTATAAAATGTAATATCTTCAACTAAAAGTAAATGTGAAAAAAGGCATTCGACTAATTAGTAATTACCATTAATTATTTTATGTTATAATTTATTTTACTATTTTAATAGTATAGATATTAAATATATTTTTTTTAATGAATGGTAAATAAGTAAATTCACTAAGAACCAAAAAACAGGTACCAAAACTTTTAATGTTTCGGCTTTTATATAATAGTAAGCTTAAAACCCGTGCGATGCACGGATTTCTTTTAATATTATATGATATGTTTTATTAATTCGATTTACTTTTTTTAAAATATGAATTTTGGAGGTTTAAATTTTTAAATGAGATGATTTGATAATAATTATATAAATGTTAATTAGCAAAAAAAAAATTTATAAATGTTATCCGTTATATTTCTATGAAAAGAGGGATTTTAGTTAGAAAATATTGAAAAGATAATACATCTTAGTTTAAAAAGGTAATCGGTTAATTATAAGTACTTATAAAATTATAATTTTATTTTATTAAATAGAATGTTGTGATTTAACTGAAAAAAGTGAGGTGTTAGTTATAGAAAATTAAAAAGGAAACATGTTTTAGGTGAAAAAGGTAATTGATTAGTTTATAGTAATTATAATTCAATTATGTTATTTTTCTAAATAAAATTGCTCGTAAAGTTTTAAGAAAAGGAAAAATTAGTGTTGCCCGTGATATTTTAAAGAATAGAGATATTTTAGTTAGAAAATATAGAAAAGATGATAAATTTTATCTTAAACTTAATCGGTTAATTATTAACATTATAATATTGTTATTTTATTTTATTAAATAGAACCGTCCGTGATATAATTGAAAAAAGATTGATTTTATTTAGAGAAAATAGAAAATGTAATGTGAAAATTAAAAAGATGACATGTTTTAGGTGAAAAAGGTAATTGATTAGTTTATAATAATTATAATTTAATTTATGTTATTTCACTAAATTAAATTGTTCGTAATGTCTTTAGATTGTGAGAAATTAATGTTGACCATGATATTTCTAGAAAAAAGGAATTTGAATTATAAAATATGGAAAATATGATACGTTTTAGGTGAAAAAGGTATTCAAAAAGGTAATCGTTTAATTATAAGTACTTATAAAATTATAATTTAGAATGCCGTGATTTAACTGAAAAAAGTGAGGTGTTAGTTAGAGAAAATTAAAAAGGAAACATGTTTTAGGTGGAAAAGGTAATTAATTAGTTTATAGTAATTATAATTTAATTTATGTTATTTCACTAAATTAAATTGTTCGTAGTGTTTTTAGATATTGAGAAATTAATGTTACCCGTGATATTTCTAGAAAAAAGGAATTTGAATTATAAAATAGGGAAAAGATGATATGTTTTAGTTGAAAAGGGTAATTGATAATTATTAGTATTATAATATTATTATTTATTAAATAGAACCCCGTGATATATTTGTAAAAAAAATATTTTAGTTAAAGAGATATTTTAGTTATAGAATAGAGAAAAGGTAACATGTTTTGGCTAAAAAAGGTAATTAATTGGTTAATAGTAATTATAATATAATTATGTTATTTTCAAAATTGCTTGTAGTGTTTATAAGAAAGGAGAAATTTTAGTTAGATAAAATAATAAATATATTGTGCTTTACCTGAAAAGGGAAATTAATTAGTTAGTGACAAATAGAAAATGTAATATGTTTAATATGAAAAAGGAAATTATATATTTAGTTAATAGTTAAGTAAGGGTAATTAGGTAAATTCAATAGGTACCAACCAACCAACCAACCAAACTTTTAATGTTTCGGCTTTAATATAATAGAACTAGCTTAAAACCCGTGCGATGCACGGATTTCTTTTAATATTATATGATTTGTTTTATTAATTCCATTTACTTTTTCTAAAATATGAATTTTAGAGTCTTAAATTTTTCATTAGAAAAAATAGAAAAGATAATACATTTTTAGCTGAAAAGGTAATCGGTTAATTAATAACATTATAATATTATGATTTTTTTTTATTAAATAGAATCATAATTTGAAAAAGAGAGGTTTTAGTTAGAGAAAATAAAAAAGGTAACTTGTTTTGGCTAAAAAAAAGTAACCCGTGATATAATTGAAAAAAAAATAATTTAGTTAGAGAAAAGAGAAAAGATAAAAAATTAATTTATTAGTTAACAGTAATTATAATTTGTTTTTTAATTAGATAAAATATAAAAGATATTACATTTTACCTGAAAAAGGAAACTGCTTAGTTATTAAAAAAAAAAGGTAACATGTTTAACATGAAAAAGTAGATTTATTAGTAAAGTGAAAATTTTAGTTAAATAAAATATAAAAGATTATTTTTAAATGGTAACATGTGATATAATTGGAAAAAGAGATATTTTAGTTAGAGAAAAGAGAAAAGATAATTTGAATGAAAAAATTAATTAATTAGTTAATAGTAATTATAATATGCTTTTTAGTTAGATAACATATATAATATATTATATTTTACCTGAAAAAGGAAACTGTTTAGTTATTAAAAAGAAAAGAAAATGTAACATGTTTAACCTGAAAAAGTAAATTGATTAAATTTTAGTTAAATAAAATATAAAAGAAGATTTTTAAATGGTAACCCGTGATATAATTGGAAAAAGATATATTTTAGTTAGAGAAAAGATAATTTGAATGAAAAAATTAATTAATTAGTTAATAGTAATTATAATATCCTTTTTAGTTAGATAATATATAGAAGATATTATATTTTACCTGAAAAAGGAAATTGCTTAGTTATTAAAAAGAAAAGAAAAGGTAACATGTTTAACCTGAAAAAGGAAATTGATTAGCAAAGCAAAAATTTTAAAGGTAACATGTTTAACCTAAAAAAGGAAATTGATTAGTAAAGAAAAAAATTTAGTTAGATAAAATATAAAAAAAGATTTTATCTGTAATTAAGTAAGGGTAAATAAGTAAAATCAATAGTACCAACCAACCAACCAACAAACCAAACTTTTAATATTTCGGCTTTTATATAATAGTATAGATGTTATTGGTTATATTTCTATGAAAAAAGGGATTTTAGTTAGAAAATATTGAAAAGATGATACATCTTAATTCAAAAAGGTAATCGATTAATTAGGAGTACTTATAAAATTATAATTTAATTTTATTAAATAAAATGCTGTGATTTAACTGAAAAAAGTGAGGTGTTAGTTAGAGAAAATTAAAAAGAAAACATGTTTTAGGTGAAAAGGTAATTGATTAGTTTATAGTAATTACAATTTAATTATGTTATTTTACTAAATATAATTGCTCGTAAAGTTGTAAGAAAAGGAAAAATTAGTGTTACCCGTGATATTTTTAAGAAAAAAAGATGTTTTAGTTAGAAAATATAGAAAAGAATCAGTTAATTATTAAAATTATAATACTGTTATTTTATTTTATTAAATAAAATCGCATGTGATATAATTGAAAAAAGATAGTTTTTAGTTAGAGGAAATAGAAAAGGTAATGTGAAAAGTAAAAAGATAACATGTTTTAGGTGAAAAGGGTAATTGATTAGTTTATAGTAATTATAATTTAATTTATGTTAATGTTGCCCGTGATATTTCTGGAAAAATGAAATTTTAATTATGAAATGGAAAAGATGATAAGTTTTAACTGAAAAGGTAATTGGTAATTATTAGTATTATATTATTATTATTTTATTAAATAAAATCATCGGTGATATATTTGGAAAAAGAGTATTTTAGTTATAGAATAGAGAAAAGGTAACATGTTTTGGCTAAAAAGGTAATTAATTAGTTAATAGTAATTATAATATAATTATTTTATTTTATTAAAGAGAAATTTTAGTTAGATACAATATAAAAGATATTGTGTTTTACCTGAAAAGAGAAATTAATTAGTTAGTGAAAATAAGGTAATATGTTTAATATGAAAAAGAAAATTATGTAATTAGTTAGTAGTTAAGTAAGGGTAAATAAGTAAAATCAACAGGTACCAACCAACCAACCAACCAACCAAACTTTTAATGTTTCGGCTTTAATATAATAGAATAGATAGATAGATAGATATAGATAGGCATTTAGGGCCATCACCCAGTTTTTTTTTAAAATTTAATAAAATGATAGATTTTAAAGAATTTACAAATGTATTTTTTTAAGTTTTAAAATTCGGCCAAAATGGAATTTTGATGAATTTATCGTAAATGAAGAGAATTAATGATTTCATTGTAGAAAATTTATATCCATCATCAAGAAACCCGTTTTAGTAGAAGCCTGTTTAACATTTGGGCCGACCACCGACGGCGAACAGAAAAATGAATCCACGGCGGAGTTCTCACACCACATCAATATCAATCGACCCCAACACATTCTTTCAAACTCAAACACAACCATCAAACGTCGTCGCTTCACTCAAATTGTTCTTGAAGAAGCCCCACGCCTTCCCTTTTCTTCTCTTTATCTTTCTTTTGCTGACGTGGGTTTCTCTCAGACTCCAACACTCTGCCACCTCATCTTCTTCTGTTCAAACGTCGTCGTTTGATGATCATGACTTGAAATGGGGTGATAACAAGAGGACTAGTAGTTTTGAACAAGATCATAAGGCTAATTTGATTAGGTTTCCATCTTCCGACACACTTTCCCAGATTACCAAAGATAAACGTGGCTGGCTTATGGACCCTGTTTCTGTTGCTCTCAAATCCGGCATTCCAGGTTCATTATTTATGTGTGTGTTTGTGTATTTTTCGGATGTCGAATAATAGAACTATTAGCCTTGATTGTATGGTAGTAAATTGGTATTGTAGGATAGGTTTGCGACTATTACGTTGAATGGCATTTCATGGTGTTATTATTTTTTATGTTTAGATATAGGACTTATGTAGTTATCTAGTTTTGTAAGTTTGCGATTATAGGACTAACGAAATTATACATACACGGGGTATCCTCTGAGACCCCAGGCTTGGAATTTGTAATTGTAGGACTAGTTTGTATTAATGAATGGACTGGTGAACGTATGAGTAGACAGCTGACATGTGTTGTCAAGTGAGGGAGGCGATAGTAGAGAAAGAGGACAAGTATGTTTGGTAGGAAATTGAGGAAGATACAAATTTGTTATTTTGTTATTCGAACAGCTATTTGGCTTTAGGTTATGTTCAAAGAATTATAGCGACGATGTATTAAAATTACTAACTTTATGTCACCTTGTCTATAATTAGTTATTGCGTATCATTTTTGGTTTGAATTCAAAAGGAAATTGTATCTTGTAAGCTATGTTACTCTGACTCGGGTACGGACTGTCGGACACGATATATATCTGAGTGTCGGACTTGAAAAGTCTAAAAATTGGGGACACGGGGACACTGTCCTATGTCGGGTACAGGGACACGACATAATATATTAATAAACAAGTATGGTAAGTTGGACATCTTAGTAAAAACTAACAATAGAATTTTGATTAAACTTGATTTCTAAAGGACTTTGCAAATTAGGCTTCTTCCATACTTTTATCTCATTCTTGCTTCTTTCTTTCTTCTTACATATTTATTCTGAATAGTAAGCTTGACTCATATTTTATCTTTAAATTGGTCAAAGCATCCACATTTTAGTCAAAGGAATCGACATGAAATAAGTGTCGTGTTCGAGTGTCCAAGTGTCCGACACGGTACGGCCTCCTCAACAGAAGAGTCGGAGTAACATAGCTTGTAAGTTGTAACTAATTCATGCGTTAGAAGTCAACCATCTAAATTATCACAAATATAGAATTGTTTTCATCGGCATTAGTTAGTTGGAGTGCAAGTTTGATGTAGTTGGCAGTCACATGTGAGATGTACCAACTAAACATTACAACCCTCTTTTTTACGAATGCTTAGTTAATTGTATAAAGATTTTCTAAATTCTAAAACCTAGAGCAGTACAATGAAAGTGTATCTAGGCTATCGAAAACTGTAATATGGTACTAACCATCATCAAAACAGATGCAAAGTACCAAGAGGTGTCTCTCCATGTTTAATTTAAAAGAAAGAAGAACTGTAATATTGGTTGAATCCTAAAGCATCTGTGATCAATTTCTATCAATTACTGTATTTGGCATTTGTTCTGCTTCGTTTATAATTTTTTTATTGATAAAAGTGTATAACACTATTATAATGTACTTGGTATTTGGTACTGAAGATAGCCACCTCAAAGCTGACCAAAACTATTAACTTTTCAGTCAGTCAGTGTCTATGGTGTGCATTGTCTCATCTGTCTCTGCCACATCATATTCTTTCTCCTGTTTATATTAAAAGTTGTACTCGGATATGATATCTATGAAATGATGATAGATCTCATTTCCCGTTTTTTCTTGAATTAATTAGATATCTCAATATATTTCATGCATATGATATATTTTTATTACAATGACAAGGGAAGGACAATGCTTAGACTATAGCACAGCGGGTTCCCTTATACTCTTGGTAATAAAAGGCCAAGGCCAAGGGTTCAACACTCGGCACAGGCATGAGTGTGTGAATATTAAAATTTCTAAAATTGACAATTTCCAAAAAAAAAAAAAAGAGCAATGTGAGGCCCTCTTTGAGATGTGTATAATCTTTTTTATAAAAAAAATCTGGGTTTTCCGTGTTTTGTTCTATTTTAGGAAACTTTGGTCCATACAAACACTTTTCTCTCAAAGAGAGTCTCACATTGCTGGTTTTCTGGGAAAGCCTTACATTGCTGGTTTTTTATATGTATAAAATGGTTTTTTTTTTTAATAATAAAAAATCTGGATTTTCTGTTGTTTTGTTCTGTTTTAGGAAACTTTGGTCTGTATCAACACTTTTCTCTTGGAGAATTTTTTTGTCAATCCTTGGTGTTTTTGATATTTACCGTACTCAAAATAAGCACAAATTGTTTTTTAGAAATTTTCTAAAGCCTAAAGAGTTATTTATTTTTCTCTTATATCCCTTTCGCTAGTTTTGATTGGTAATCTGTAATATATATATATATATATATATATATATATATATATATATACTTCTAAATTTTATATTTATTTGGTGTATAAGTTTTCTTGATGAAACAGTTTAATCTTATTTGAAAATAATTTGTATTGTAGATATGCTCTATTGTATTCATAGATTATATTAACATGTTAACATTAGTTATATAATAAAAAGAACAGGGTACATTTGTTCTATGAAATGATCCCCAAGAGTACTAGCATAGTTTCTTTACTATATACATTTAATTTTTAAGTTAGATCATGGACTAAATATTAATACTTCTTAGTTCATGGGAATAAAGTAATAAACAATTCTTAGGGATGGGATGGGGCGGGGACGTGGGGTGGCATGGGATATAATATTCGGTTAAAAAAAACTAGAAAGGTTTAAGATCACAAGAAATAGTTTGAGATTATTTTGAAGGATTAGGTAGAAGAAAAACAAGTATTGCAGGGCCTGTTCGAAACACGAGCTTGTATCTTAATCTGTATTGTTTTTTTTTTTATATCAAGTAAATTAATAAGTAATATATTTTGCTCTGCCCAAAGGACCAACCAGTCCATATTATATATTGATTCGATTCTGATGTAAAAAGTATATAATATTAACCTGTCCCAAAAAAATTGTATATAGTCCTTGCGGACAAGCATAGCCACAATGTACAAATTATGTTCCCCCAAGTAAAATAATGTAAAGTGTCAAGAATAGATGCTTGTTTCGAAATCGATGACCTATCTTACCCTTTTGAAGTTAAATGGATGATCCATTGACGTCAATGGAGGTTATATATTAGTGCCCGTACAACATTATGCAAAATGTGGAAGTCTTTGGAAGTGTCGGTAATACTAATTTGTTTTATCCTCTCGTTAGTAACACTTTTCCGTGGAGCCTAAGTACCAAAGTCCCAATTGGTTTAAATAAGGAAACTATGAGAACGTAGGGGCAGAAGGCAGGTCGGTGTGGTGAGGTTTCAGTGCTTTCTTCCCCTTCAACCCCATAGTTTGTATGAGATACATTTTGGATGGTAACTAGTGTGTAGTCTTTTTTTTTTTCCAAAGTCTTCATTACATTTCATGTTACTAACGATAAATTTGTGATCTTTTAGGGGGAGCCCAGATTTGTGCATCACTTCATGTTGGTGAGATTCGGCCCGGTAGCTTGAGGGGAAATCATAGACACTACACTTGTAATGAGACATTTCTAATTTGGGGAGCTAAGACAAAATTCAGGGTATGTTCTTCAATTTTATGAAAGCCAAAATTATCGATGTACTGAAAGTATAAAATATCAGTTAATAGTTAATACTTCAAAGGTCTTTTATAGACTTGTCAGTGTTGTTTATTAAGTGGTTGTCTTTCATCAATTGGGTAACAGAGCTATAAGTTCTTTTTTGGGGTGGTTTTAAGTGGGGAAGAAACATATGGAAAGTGGTTTTGAGTGGGGAACAAACATGAGGAAAGTTAGAGCTTTCCCTCCAAATGATTAGAAGTAAACTTTCAACAAAGAACACGATAAAAAGGAAGCTAAAAGGTTTTGTTGTCATGCTTAAAACTACAATAAACTTGACCCTCTTTTAGAAAGCATGAAACCACCCTTTTGTCCTTAGTGTTTTATTGAAACGAGCTATAAGATTATAATGTGTTGAGTGATACAGGTAGATATGTTGTCTGAAGCTGATGTCGGGACCATGAACAGAGTTATAGATGCAAAGACTAGTTTGAATTTCTTGGAAGTCCTCTGGTTTTTTGTATTGTTTTCGTAAGGATGCTACTATAATTTAACCACAAAATATTGTAAAATTTGCAGTTACAGAACAATGCGATAGATAAAGGGTATGCGGAGGTAATGATTGATGCAGATGAAGTTGCTGTGATAGTCAGCCCAAGTGGAACAGCCCATGCTCTGGTAAATGTTGATCCTGTACGGACTACTTTCTTCTTGGGGTGCCAAGACAATAGAATCGATTATAATAGTTCTACTTCTGATTTCAATGTATGGAATGATCTTTAGGCTTATATGAAACTATCTTATATATGTAATTACGCTTAGATAATTTCTTTTTTTTTGAAAAATTGCACTTGCATTTTATTAATTCTCTTCAATCAACAGATTACATATAGTGTATGTTTGGGGTATCTTAAAATAAGTAGCTTATGACTTATAAGCACTTATGTCATATAAGTGATAAGTGTAGCAGTCAGTATAGTGTTTGGTAAATCAGAACTTATAATCAGTAGACTGTTTGGGTAAATCAGAACTTATAAGTTATCTTTTTTTTTTTATATAATTTTTAAAATATTTGTTTTTTATATATAACAATGGACATCAATGGATAGATCTCGATGAAATTGGAAATTTGATATATACATATAAATTTTCTAACGAATGGATCGAGAAATATATGATTTTGAAGATTTGAAGGATATTATATGTCGAGAATAAGTTATAAGTTATAAGTTGAAAGTTAAGGATTCTTAACATTCAACTTGTGGGTTTATAAGTTATAAGTTAAGCTAAAACTTATTTTGGCAAACACCCCCCATAAGTGCTTATGGACTTATAAGCCATAAGCTCACAGTGATATGAGAAAACAAACAGCCCCAGAATAAAGTCCGGAGCATGATCTAACCACTCCATCAGACCTGACATAAAATAAGCAGCCTGAGCTAACATATGGGCTACTTTATTCGCAGATCGGTGTTGAAACACGACTAACACTTCCTGAAAGTAAACCAAACCAAACATACCCAGTATATCCCGCATGAAGCAGGGTCTGGGGAGGGTAAGATGTACGCAGACCATACCCCTACCTTAGACAGTAGGGAGGCTGTTTCCGTGAAGACCCCCGGCTTAGTGCACCACAAAGCAATGTGAATTTAGTACAAGGATGATAAGGATGAGTAAAGTAGTCAACCAAACCTGGGCCCATGGCCTTGATCTCATGGGACTTACCTACTCGAGCAAATAACACTCCTCTCCTGATCTAGGAAGACCTCTGGCCAAGCTCCCTGCACCTGCAAAAACCAGACAACAGAAGACAATGTGAAGACGAGAAGCCAAGCTTCTAAGCTAACGCTAACCGAGAGAGGCCAACTCTGAGGCTCTCAACCACAGAACCACTCCCTAGGAGAGAATCCACAACTCTAATCTGGCGCCTCCAACAACTCCTATCAGCGGTCGCGTTCTCATCCAAGTTTAAGGCCTTCAAATCCATCCTAAGCTGTTCTTCCCACGACCTCCTCGGTCTGCCTCTTCTCCTCACCCCAACAACCGAAAGACTCTCGACCCTCCTCACCGGGGCTTCCGGAATCCTCCTACGAACATGGCCGAACCATCTCAGCCTCCCTTCCCTAACTTTCGCAGAAAGAGGCGCCACCTCCAACTCGCTCCTGAAAACCACATTCGGGATTCTATCTAACATCGTGCGACCACAGGACCATCGCAACATCCTCATTTCAGCTGCTTCCAACTTGCACTCGAGGGCCTTCTTCGCCGCCCAACACTCTGAACCGTATAGCATCGCAGGACGGATAGCCGCTCTATAGAACTTCCCTTTCAGCTTAAGCGGGACTTTCTTATCGCACATCACCCCTGACGCTGCCCTCCACCTTAGCCACCCCGCGTTGATACGATGAGTGACGTCATCTTCAATCTCACCCTCCTTCTGGATGATCGAACCCAAATACTTGAACTTATCCGTACGGGGGACGATCTGATCTTCAATCCTAACCTCCACCCCTTCCTCGTTGGCCTCACCACTGAAGTTACACCAGAGGTATTCGGTTTTAGACCTGCTCAGACGAAGTCCTTGGGGCTCCAAAGTGGATCTCCATAACTCCAACTTCTCATTCACCTCCCCCCTCGATTCCGCCACTAGCACGATATCATCGGCGAAGAGCATACACCACGGGATGGCGTCTTGAATCCCTCGTGACATGACATCTAGGATCAGAGCGAAAAGAAGAGGACACTCTCCGACGACACTCTCCTCTCCTCCAGGCTCTTCCAAATAGCTTCACGAGGGATGCTATCATACGCCTTCTCAAGATCAATGAACACCATATGGAGGTCTTTGCGACGCTCTCTGAACTTCTCCATAAGGCGTCTGACGAGATGTATGGCCTCGGTCGTCGATCTCCCCGACATAAAACCAAATTGGTTCTCTGAGATTTCAACTTCTCTTCTAATCCGAAATTCCACCACTCTCTCCCAAAGTTTCATAGTATGACTGAGTAATTTAATTCCTCGATAGTTATTACAGTTCTGGGCGTCACATTTGTTCTTGAAAAACGGGACGACAATACTGCGCCTCCACTCCTCTGGCATCTTAGCACCCGAGAGGAGAGCATTAAACAAATCTGTTAGCCATTGAACGCCAACCTCACCAAGACAAAGCCACACCTCGATGGGGATCTGATCCGGACCTACCGCCTTCCCTCTCGCCATCTTTTGAAGGGCACCCTTGACTTCCTCTTTGGAGATACGATCACATGGGCCGAAGGAGCGAACGGGCGAAAGATTGACCTCTTGCGCCACAGTAGCACCACTCCTCCTAGTCCCATTGAAAAGATTGTGGAAATATGAACTCCACCTCTCCTTTATGACATCTTCATTTATTAACACTTGGCCTGAATCATCCTTAATAAACTTAACAGATCCCAGGTCGCGCCGCCTTCTCTCCCTAGCTTTAGCTAGTTTAAAAATAGCGTTCGCTCCTCCCTTGGTATCTAGGCGCTTGTACAGCTCCTCGTATGCTTCACTCTTGGCTTTCGCCACCGCCTTTTTTGCCTCTCGTCTCGCCACCTTGTAGTCTTCCCGCTTCAGCAACCTCTCCGCCCCTGAAGTCGACAAAAGTTCTTTAAATAGCACACATTTTGCCTTTACTTTCTTTTGGACCTCCTCGCTCCACCACCACGACTCCTTATGGCCACTAAACTTTCTTGAAGAGACCCCCACCACCTTCTCTCCCACGCACCGAATGGCCTTCGCCATGTTGGACCACCTACAGTCTGTATCTCCCTACAGTCTGTGAATTCGGCCGCCTTCTCGCCCTTCAAGTCTTTCCAAAGGATTCTTGGTCTGGACTCTCTCGATCTGCGAACATCTCGGCCCCCCATTGATAGGTCCATGGCCAATAGACGGTGCTGAGAAGCACAAGCCTCACTTCGGAACACCTTGCAATCTACGCACGCCCTAGCATCCCTTCTGCGCATAAGAAGGTAATCTATTTGAGTGTTGAGACCCCCACTACTAAAGGTAATGAGGTGCTCAGCCCTCTTCTGGAAAACCGAATTCACAATCACCAACTCCTGGGTAGTAGCAAACTCCAACAACGCTGACCCACCGACGTTCCTGACCCCAAAACCGAAACCCCCATGGGCGCTGGGATAGCCATCCGACCTCTCACCAATGTGACCATTAAAATCGCCACCCAACACTAAAAGTTGGTCCTCCGGAATGTTTCCGACTAACTCATCTAAACAGACCCAGAAAGCCTCCTTCTCCGAGACGCCCAAACCGACTTGAGGGGCATACGCGCACACCACGTTCACCACCTTCTCCCCAACCACCACTCTGACGGACATGATCCTGTCGTTACACCTCTTCACGTCCACGACGTTGTCTTTGAGATCCTTTGCCAGAAGAATACCCACTCCGTTCCTCGAGTTGGCAAGCCCTGAGTACCACAACTTATACCCGTTTGCTTCTCTAGACTGAGCTCCCTTCCACCTAGTCTCTTGAATACATGCCACGTCCACCCTTCGCTTCTTCAACACATCCACGAGCTCCAAAAATTTGCCATTTAAGGTACCTACATTCAGACTGCCAACACGTAAAAAACGCGACATCGATAAAACATAATAAAATAGTAATAGTAATGAAAGTAAATAAATGAATTAAAATAAATAATAATAATAATACTAGTAATAATAATAATAAAAATACTAATAATGATAATAAGAATAATAATAATAATAATAATAAAGATAATAACAATAATAGAAATAATAATAATAATACTTAAAATAATAATAATAATATTAATAATACTAACAATATTAAAAATAATAAAAATAGTAATTGTAGTAATAGTACTAATAATAGTAATAATAATAATAATAATATAAATAATAATAATAATAATAATAATAATAATAATAAAAATAATACTAATAATAATAATAATAATAATAATAATAATAACACAGCGCGGAATCGAAAAGGAACTAAGGAGACGGATTTGATAGATACGCGGGCGGAGGATACACTGCTGGGTAGCGATTGCTGCGGCGATGACGGAGAGAAAGGGTTGAGATGGGAAAGGGAAGCGTGAGTGGAGGAAGAGGTAAATGGGGATGGGAACGACAGTGGTGAGGGGAAGTTGCTAAGTCGTCGAGGTGGTTGGCGTTTAGGCTGGAAAAACGGTGGGGAGGTGAGTGTATAAGCGGGTTGAAAAGAATGATGGGAAAGAATGAAGGTGGGGCGCAGGCGACGGTAGAAGGTGGTAAGTACTGGGAGGGAAGGACGCTGCAGGGAATGGTGGCAAGAATTGCGAGAAGGGGCGAGGCGGATGCCGGTGTGATTGAAATGCTAAAGGCTACGAAGAGACGGACTACAGGAGGGGGGGAGGACTCGACAATACACAGAAACACAAAACGGAGAGACGGACACAGGGAGACAAGGATATAATGCTAAGGCTGAGTTGTGAATATAAAAATTACAATTCCGGCGATACGCCGGTCAGTTGAACCAAAAAGGGGGAGACAGCCGTTAACGGCTAGTAAAAGTTTGATTGTTTAGAGAGCGTTTTTCTTAGACCAAGAAAATAACAGTTTTCGAAATTCAACGTTTTTTACGTATTGAAAAAATGTTAACACTTCCTGAAAGTGTTTAATTATATCGACATACTCGTCAATAATAGTATGGAAATTTGAGTTACCACCAGTTCCATATACTGCATCTACTACAAGCTTCGCATCCAGCTCGAAAACACACTTCTGCACTCTCCAATTTCGTACCCACATCAGTGCTTCCCTAAGGCTCAGTGCTTCAGCTTCCCGAGGTTGCCATTCCTCACGAACTGTTGCACACCTTGCTCGGATAAATTGACCCCTATCATCACGCACCACACATCCCACCCCTATACTTCCCATTTGACTGTGACATGCAGCATCAACGTTCACTTTGACCCATCCATTCTGAGGTTTCTCCCATGCACTGTTTTACTGTCCGCTGCAGCACTTCTCTATTACCCTGTACCTGCCTATCTTGGCATTGTTTCCACTCATGTAGCAAACTTAATGACATAGACTTCACACCAAATACTGAAATATTCTTCTGTTGCCATACCAGTACATTCCGTCTCCACCACAGTCCCCAACATTACTGGCCAATTGACACATTTTGCTCCTGATTACGATCTCTGAATGCAGCTTTTAACACTGTACCACTTCAACAGTCTCATTTTCCGGAATAATGTCCTGCAGCCCTACACTCTGCCAAAATTCACGAGCCACTTGACAAGTAAACATCACATGAGTTGCTGTTTTTGCGCACACATGACAACTCTTACATATTATGTCAATATCCACTTGCCTTTTAATCAATTCATTTGTCGTAGGTAACACCCCCTTACAAGCTCTCCATAAAAAATTCACAATTTTACCAGGAAGCTTCAGTTGCAATAGCTTTTTCCAAAAAACTTCTTCACCACTCGTACTCTCCCCACAAATCCTTCTATAACAGCTCCTAACAGTGAAATTTCCATGGTTCTCTAACAACCAATACCATGTGTCAGGTCTACTACAACTGGGTATGGGTACTTGTTCTATCAACCTTTGATCCCTTTCGTTACACAAGTCTTTCAGTATGTCCTCATCCCAACCCCGATCCTCCTATTTCATGAAATTATGCACCAACGCCCCTTGTAGTTCACTATGACATTCACTAGTTAGATACCCATTCTCTTTACATGGAAGCCACGGTATATGCCATACCCTCGTCGTCTTACCATCTCCAATCTTCCTCCTACACCCTTGTTTCACCACCTCCTGACTTGCAATAATACTATGCCACATATATGACGGATTAGCACCTAATTTCGCCTCCAAAAAACTAGTATGGGGATAGTATCTAGCTTTCATTATGTCGGTAACCAACTTGTTTGCACTATTGATTAACCTCCATGATTGCTTAGCAAGCATAGCAACATTAAACTCTCTAAGTTTCCGAAACCCCATTCCTCCCACCCCTTTAGCCTCACACATCTTCTCCCACCTCATCCACTTTATACCTCTATGCTCCCCTCCTCCACCCCACCAATAAGCATTCATTTTCTTTTCGATTTTATCACATATCTCTACTGGTACTAACAACAAATTCATCCAAAAATTAGGAATAGATTGTGCTGCAGTTTTTAACAAAGTTACCTTCCCCGCCTTCGATATGTTTTGTAAACTCCAAGCTTGCAATTTCTGTTCAACTCTTTCCACCAAGAAATTAAAAGATGCCGTTTTATTATTGCCTATCCGCATGGGCAGCCCCAGATACTTACCCGGATCTGATTTCTCCTGTACACCAAGCTGTTCACACACTTCAGTACGATTTTCTACCCCTGTATTTGCTGAGAACGTAATAGCTGATTTAGCATAATTTATGTGCTGGCCCGAGATATTTGCATACCTCTGCAACATCAACTTCATTGTGTTAGCTTCCGTCCTAGTAGCTTGAAAAAATAGGTAGCAATCATCTGCAAAAAGCAAATGTGAAATTCTTGGCGCCCCTTTTGCAATCCTACACCCATGAATCAATCCCACCTCTTCATTTCTTCTAATAATCGCACTAAGTCCCTCCGCACACATAATGTAAATATATGGAAAAATCGGGTCCCCTTGACGAATTCCACGCCCCGGACTAACACTTCCAAACACCTCGCCATCATGAATAAACTTGTATTTTACAGAACTTATAAAATACATTAACCTGTCAATCCACTTATTACTGAACCCAAATTTGACCATCATATTCTTAATAAACCCCCACTCTAATCTGTCATAAGCCTTAGACACGTCCAACTTCAACCCTGCACACCCCATCTTTCCTTGAGTTTTCCGTTTCATGTAGTGATTGATTTCAAATGCAATGAGTGCATTATCTGTTAAAAGTCTACCTTTCACAAACGCACTTTGTTTGTCTGATATAATTCCACCCAAACACTTCTTCAATCTATTTGCTAATACCTTTGATAATTAATATCCGTGCAAGAACATTACACAGTGAGATGGGTCTCGGATCCCCCATTGTCTGTGGTTATTTAATCTTCGGAATTAAACACACTAACGCATCATTGACCCCAGTTGGCATAGTACCATTCTGCATAAAATCTCGACAGAATTTAACTACATCCTCCTGTACAATACCCCAAAAAGCTTGATAAAAACCTGGATTGAACCCATCTGGTCCACTTGATTTATCGGGATGCATTGAGAACACCGCATCTTTCACCTCCGCTCCAGTAATATCAGCTACCAAACTATCGTTATCTTCATCTGAGATCTACTGCACTACCTCCTGAACTGACAATTTCCCCTCCCTGTTTACTGCCGTGAATAACTCCCCAAAATATTCCTCAATAACCTTTCTCACCCCCTTCGTAGTCACCTGCCATTCCCCTTCTGCATTTTTAATCTTCTCCACCTTATTGTTTTTCCTTCTTATTGACGCATACCGATGGAAAAATCGAGTATTAAGATCCCCCTCCCGTAACCAATGTTGTTTAGCTCTCTGACGCCAGTAGATTTCCTGCTTTTCAAGTAGATTTAGATACTCCCATCTCACCTGATTATACCTCCAAATACCACTAGCATCCCTTCTAGATCTAAGCTTTCGAAGCCAATACCTACAATCCTGCAAGTCATGCTTAAATTTTCGTCCTGTAACTTCTCACCACATCTCAAAATCTTTTCCACAATATCCAACCCTTCAGCCTTCTCCCACTCTTGACTAACAATACTCTTACAATCCTGTTCCCGTATCCAGCTGTTCTCGAATTTAAATCTACGCCCACGAGGCATATAGACTTTTCTATGAAGCTCCAAATGAAACGGCAAATGGTCAGATGTTGCAACGTCTAAAACACACACATCAGCCGTTGGAAAAAGCTCCCTCCACTCATGATTAGCAACCACCCTGTCTAGCCTTTCTTGCATCCAATTATGCTGACCTCTAGAATTTTCCCATGTGAATTTCCCCCCAACAAAACCAAGATCATGAAGCCCACACTCTTGCAAAGTTTATGTGAAACCACTTACCAAACTAACCGGATGACTTCCCCCTCCTCGCTTCTCCTGAGAATACATCATGTCATTAAAGTCTCTAAACACACACCATGGTACTCTTGAACGATCAGCCAACCTCTTTAACAAATTCCACGATTCCCTTCTACGACTACGTTCCGGACATCCATAAAACCCCATATAACGCCATCGACCAATACATCCATTCTCCACCTCAAAATCAATGAAATTCCTATTAGTCTCCACAACTTTACATCCCCCCTCATTCTTCCATAACAATGCTAACCCTCCGCTATGTCCTTGAACATCCACAACTACACATTCCGCAAAGTGAATACTACGGCACAATTCTTTTATTTTTTTCTCTTTAACTAAAGTTTCTGAAAGGAAAATAATATTTGGATTTTTTTGTTGGATAATTTCTTTTAGAAAACGAATTGCACGTGGGTTACCCAAACCACGACAATTCCATGCTAAGACACTCATTGGGCTAGGCGGGTCTGGAGTCCAGGTCCCACCTCTAATCCATTTTTTGACCCGCTAACACTTGGATCATTACTATTAACTATATTATCTATATTCCCCCCATTATGCTGATCTGTATCCACCCGTCTTCTTTTTGAATCCACTACCACCACTTCGTTTCCACCAAATTCTCCCGCCCCCTTAACTATTTCCATATTTTCTGTCATTTGAAAATTACCATGATCTACTCTATCCCTTGAATTGCGATCTGTTACCCGAATATCTGTCACCCCTGATTTTTCTCTAACCACCCCTTCTTCCTCCGTAAAACTCGCATCCCTTGTTCTGCCCTCCTGCCATGTCTGTGCCCCATCACTCCCATTCCTTAACCATTTAGCACCAATATTCTGTGTTTTAGCGTTTTTATTAGGAGCTCGAAGCCACACTCCATAAGCTTTTCACAATTTTCTCAGAATTGGAATATACGACTTCACAATCTCTATCTGAGTGCCCAAGCAGTCCGCACACAAAACAGAACATGGATAAACGCTCATACTTAAAATTTAACCAACTCCATTCTCCTCCTTCCCTATTCAATTTCATTCTTCGCTTTAACGGCTTGTTAACATCTATCTTTACACGGATACGTATGAACTGCTTCCACATGCCATTCATATTCATTGGATCAGAATTAACATAACTGCCTACCGAATTGCCAATCGATTGTATAATACTCTCCCTTATCATACCTTGCGGAAGGTCATAAACTTGCACCCAAATATCCATCTTATTTAGTGGTACCATATGGGGATCCTCCGTACTCTCGAGCTTATGAAAAATCAACAGGCTCTGTTCAAATGTCCATAGTCCGCCTTCCACTACTTTCTGTAGATCCAAAATATGGTGGAACACAAAAAAATATCGTTGTCCTCCCAACTCGTGTATCTCCACTCCCTTTCTCGGTCGCCATAAAGCTGCTAACACATTCTGCATTGCCGGAAAGTTGATATTTTTATCTGTCAGAAATCGTCCCACCAGAATGAACATTGGTGTAACCTGCCTCACTTCATCAGATCCTACCAGTACTCCTCCCTCTTCCTCATCTTCCAATACTAATCTGGCATACATGTCCTCCAGAGAACCCTGATTGTTTGCCATAGATACTAAAATTAACACTCAAAAAACTGATGTATTTAGACTCGACTCAACTCACTTGTCATATAAACAAGACATAAACTTGCAATATTTGCAAGACAGTACTACTTAATCATACTTTTCAAATGTGCATGAAAATTAAATTAAATGTACTTTTTCTTGCTTGAACGACTTGAAATCCAATCTAATCTCATGTACATTAAAGGTAAAAAAGCCATTTAATTTAATTTATTTATCATATCTTATTAAAATATATTTTTTTTAATGAAATGATATTCTGGATACATATACAGAATTTAGAGTTGCTAGTGATGGTCTTAGTTCACTTGAAATTTACTCCCTCCGTCCCTATTTAGTGCGTGTTTGGCATTTCATATAAGTGCACTTATATGAGGAAAGCTCATTTCCTGTTTTTGAAGACCGTTTGGCAAAATAAGTATATGTCCATTTTCTGTACTTATATGGGATAAGTTGAATGTTAAGAAATCCTAACTTTCAACTTTCAACTTATTCTTATTTCTCGATATACGCAATATATAATATCTTTCAAATCTTCAAAATAATATATCTTTTGATCCGTTCATTAAAAAATTGATATGTATATATCCAATTATTCTACTCATCGAGATCTATCCATTGATATCCACTTATATATATTAAAAAACAAAAATTTTGAAAATATTTAAAAAAGTTAACTTATAAGTTCTGATTTACCAAACACTCTAGTGACTTATAATTTCTGATTTACCAAACACTCTATTAACTTATAAGATAATATTTACTTATAACTTATATATCACTTATCACATTTAAGTTAAAAGTAACTTATCGTAAGATTTCCCAAACGGGCTCTTAGTAGTCCATTTTGAGAAAAAAATTTGTCCCTAAATAATTGTCTCTTTTCATATTTCAATGCATGTTTTTCAAGTTTTTCTAAAATTACCCCTATACTTCTATTTCCAATGTTTGACTACTTCTATTTCCAATGTAAAAAACAAAGTTAATCTGTCTTCATTAAAGTCCAAAAGTTAATCTATCTTCATTTCTAATTCTACTCCTATTTATGTTGGAAGGAAAATATTGTTGAGAGTTAGAAACACTATTTAAGTTGGAAGGAAAATATTGTTGAAATGCTTTTACTAATCATTTGACCAACTATATCACGCTGTGAGCATATTTTTCATTAAAACAATTAGATCTGGAAATCTCCAACACAGTTTCTGGCTTCCTATTATTGCATCCTTACTCTAAAATTTATGAGAATGATGTCCAGTTTGACCCAATTTGTATACCAACATTAACTCCTCGCGCTTTAAGAGTTCACTGCTTAGCTTGCTTCTCTCTCTCTCTCTCCGTGATTACATGATGAGATATTTGCGATACACAATGTCAAAAGCTAAAGTTATCGCATTGTACTGATACTCTGATGGGTTACTCGTAGTCAATAAAAATCAAGATGACTGCATATTTGTAAGCTCAAACTGATAGTTCCATGGAGAGATAAAATTCAAATTCAGACTATGCCAATACTTAAGATACAGTTAACATCAACAAGAACTTGTGCAAATGACACTCATTTATTTGAGGTTTAATTCCCCTTTTACACTGCTATTTCTACTCTCATGCTCCGAGAGTAGAAGAGACCAACCCTGGTATTCCAGTGTCTTTAGCCAGGAGGCCAGTTCATTTGACGTCCTCCAATGAGGTGAAGGTGAATATGATAAACAGATTGACCTGTGAATATCAAAACATGTCTGTTAAAATTAAGGAATATTATAATTTTCTACTATTATACATGAGGATCAACAGAAAGTAAAAAGATACTAACATCCACTTGGACCATCATTGATCACTACCCTGAAGCCATTGTCCAGACCTTCTTGTTTTGCAACAAGCTTGGCAGTGTAAAGAAGCTTGCCAAGAATTTCACAATGCTTTTCCTCTGCCTGTATGATAAGAGCATCGATAACATAGCAATAAGTGAAAATTTGTAACTGTAAGCAACAAGAGGACTCACACTCTGGTAGGCTATATAAAATGCCATTGTGTTGGTCATCTAAATTAGAAGTACTCAATCCTGCTAGTGTTACTAGATAAGTTAAAGTATAATCAACAAACTGCTCCAATTTCAGAAAGTTTTGGAGCAAACAAAGCCATGATTCATCTCCTCCAATAAACACACCACGTTTTGACAATGAAGGAATATTTGATGGGTACCTTAGAGAGTCCAGTCAATCCATCTCTCACTTTTGGGATAATCACAATGTGTGTAGGAGCTTGTGGAGAGATGTCTCTAAAAGCTAGTACCTTCCAACAAATAAATGTAGAAAAGTAAAAACGGGCTATAATAAGTTAATAACCATGACCACATATACAGGGGGTCGAAAGTTATGATAAAAAAACATAAAATGAAGTAACTAGAACTGTTGAGCACCTTAAACAATGAAAAATTATTACTTTTTGTTATTAAAGAAAGGGTAAAACAATACATATTAAAAACTACGTAAATTAATTAAAACCTACATGAACCACACATTTCTTTATAATAAACAGGCTAAGCTAAACCAGCGATGTTTTAGTCACTTTCTTAAAATCTCAAACGTTAGAAAAGGCAAAACAATTACAGTAAGGCATGACCGCGTGGTAAAAAAAAAAAGGAACAGTCCAATAAGCCTGGCTAAATTTTCAAGTCTGTGTTGCCTTGAAACAGGATCAAGGTTCCTTCTCTTCATTAAACTATTTATACCAAAAGCAAGAACCTTCTCATAGTTGTGTAGTAAACAAAGCATCGATATTTAACTACCAGAACTTAAAAATCAAACAGAGAGTATCCGTTAGTTTCGATCACAGGAGATTAAAACAACACAAGTCCTATCAAAGTTGCTTCATCTTACTACGACCACGACCAAAATACAAAAAGCATAGGTAAGTTGTAAAGTACAACATTTTAAGATTTAGGCATCTTCCCAACAATAAGAAGTCATGGATGTGGGTGTGTGTTTGTGCCAATTTCATATTGAACATTTGTGCGGGGTCATGAGAAATCTTTTGCATCTCATCTGGTAGTACATAAAGAGCTATTCTTTACTATATCAAACTGCAACGTGGATTCGGTGTTGATAGAAGTTATAATGCAATGTACCTTGTCATCCTCAAAAACCACATTCGCTGGAATTTCCTTTTTAATAATTTTGTCGAATCTGCACATTTAAACCAAAAGAGTATCTTGACAAGCATACTTGGATTAATCCGGAACTTTAGCAATTAGCATATAATTGTAAGTTTGTACAACGATACAACCTCAAAAGTCAGCAAAATAATGAGTACTACTAAATATGTAAATAAAAACTCCATGTGCAATTAGCCATCTCAACTTACTAATAAACAAAATATATAGAATTAAAAGAATTTATTTGAAGTTCTTTTACTGTAAATTTAAATTGAACATACAGAATTTTAAATGATTTCCATTACACTATTTATTTATTTATTTATCATAGGCTTGATGCATATTGGACTCATTACCAACAACCGACAAAAAACACTTCCTTCGACAGAGTTATTCTGTCAAATACTTGGTGACTTGGTGTTGACATTAAATAAGATCCGGTTAGAACACAGTGTGGAACAGAACACAGAATTTCATTTCTCAAGTCTCAACATATAATTACCAAACTAATCTGAGAAAAGGGAAAAGAATAAGAAAACAGGTCATCTAAAATTAAAATAATATCCCCAAATTTTCCCAATAAACAATGCCACTATCAGAAACTGCAAAAAGACACCCCTCCCTCATAGCTTAAAATGAAATTTTGGCCAGCAAAATGACAATCGTTAGTTTGACTTTGAGATGTTATGAACAAACAAGCGGCAAATTCAATAGCAATTAAACTAATTAACAAATAATTAGGTTATAAACAATAAAGAGGAAGTGGTTTATATTAGGGTTTTAGAAGAACTGATAACACTAATGAATAAAACATGTGCGGGCGGGTGGTGTGTGTGTGAGAGACGGAGGGGGAGAGAGAGAGAGATTACATGGTGGGAGCATCGGAAGGTGCAGCGGCGAGAGCCGCGTCTTTTTCGGAAGCCATAAGTGAGCTGGGTTTAGAAATTACAAGCACTGTCTGGAGTGTATTTAGAAGCCAGGATTGGGTCACTCTTGTAAACCAGCATAATAAATGAGAGAAAAAGGATCCGCATATAAAATTACTTTAGATTTTATTAGGTCCGCAGGACTAATTAAAAAAATTCTGAATTTATTGAAATACCCATCCCATTTTTATATGTAAAATAAATGAATCTCAGAGAACTTACCTGAGTCTCAGGCTCCCTAATCTCATAAATTAAACACTTTAATAAGTTAATTCGGATTATTACTTTATCAATTTTTCCTTTGAACTAAAATGTCAGAAAATCTATCTATTAGTACTATGGGCTGGGGGAAACTTTTTTTAGAATAAGTTAAACTTATTTTAAGATAAAGTTAGAGATTACTAACATTCCAATTTATTTTCTAACTTATTTTTGCAACTTATTGAATCTCAAAAATATATTAAATACTTGTATAAAAAAAATTATCAAAAAATAAATTTTTTACTCAAAAATAAGTACATAAGTCCTTAAAAAAAGTTTTGCCGAACAGGCCTTATTATACATTGACATAGGGGTAAAAAGTGCCGGAATAATAGGTGTGAAAGGACCAAATTAACCTTATTTTACTGAAAATCACAATAGTGCCATAAAGAAAGAATACCCCGCTTGGTTACACGGCCTACTCTGCACAATTTCATCCCCAAATTCTTCGACAGTCATATCAATTGCAATCGTCGTTGTTTTGGGTCAATTGCGGTCATCGGTATAAGATTTCTCTCTCTCTCTCTGGGTATTGATTGGTGCGTTTTATTTTCCATAATTGTGATGTGTCATTTTTATGTTCATACTTAATTAATTTCGTTTGCTATTCCGATAGTATGGTCTGGCTATCCTTTATGGGTGGTGTGCAAACTAAAAATATCGGGTTCTATATCAGGACAGAGGTGGTGTTATCTATTTACCATGAAAAATTAGTGCAAATACCATATTCACATTATCAAAATTAAATGTGTAATCGTGTTGATGCAGGGAATTTCCCTCTTGGTTGAAATATGTACCTGGTATAGCTCTTAGAACTGACAATGAGCCTTTAAAGGTTGGTTACCTAAAAAAAATATATTTGATGATTAGTTTGAATTTGTGATTTTGATAATTTGTATGTTTTGTTTACTCATGTAAACTTCATTCCTTGAATTAAAGTTGCAATGCAAGGATTCACTAAAAAATTATCAGCATGATGAAGTCAGAAAAACTGTTTGAACCTCAGGGTGCCCAATTATAATGTCTCGGGTTATCTTTATTAATTGATTGTAGCTCATATTCTTTTTTTAAGTATGTGTGTGTGAATGTTATTAGTGTAAGAATGGTTCGTTTTGAGCTTTTTTGTAATGTTTAGGTAGTTTTGTTTCTGTGTTTTTGGGGTTTTAGTAAATGTGAAATCTTTGATTAATTTGGGTTGCTGTCTTTGATGATTTGATTTTATTGGTTGGATGAGGCTATTCATTCTTTAGAGTAGTTAAGTTGGACTTGGACAGTTTTAAGTTTAGGCTTAATGACCTTTTGACCCTTCAAGTATGCGCAGTTATACCCATAAAACCCTAAAGTTTAAAGTCGTTCCTTTTTGCCCCTCCAACTTCAGAAATATACCTTTTAGCCACTTTACCGTCGTCTTTTTGACACAAAACCGTCGCCTTTTAAAGGCCAAAGGCGACGGTTTGTGGCTAAAAGGTACATTTTGGAAGTTAGAGGGGCGAAAAGGAACGACTTTAAACCTTAGGGCTTTATGGGTATAACTGCGCAAACTTGAAGGGCCAAAAGGTCATTAAGTCTTAAGTTTATCATATTTCATCTTAGTTCATACAAATTGAACAATTGGAGAGTCATCTGTTTTCGAAAGTGGGTATGATTTTCCGCAATCTGTTGTCTGTTTTAGTTGGGGGAAGGCTGCTATGTTTCTTTTGTGAAATCACTCTTGTTGAGCATATTAATTTATTGCGAATTAGGTTTTGCTAAGAAAGTATTTTTTCTACCCACTGTTTTGTGTCTTTTATTGCAGCCAACCAATCATGTTGCATATAAAAACTCCCAAGACAGGAAGAGCGAGAAGAGAGCTCAAAAAAATTCCTCCCAAACTTGTGAGTTCTAACTATCGCTGTGTATTAATTTGAAATGCATCTTTGTATGATGAATAATTATAGTTGCTTCATGAAATTGGTATCTAATTGTAAAATAATTGTTGCAGGTCGAAACTGGAAAGAAGATTCTTATACTTCATGGCACAAAAACCAGCAATGTGATCAATGATGTGTTGACTGAAATTTATCATCTGAAAAAGGATAATGCTGTTAAATATACCAAGAGAAATGAAAACATCAGACCATTTGAGAGCGGCGGTGAAACTTCACTAGAGTTTTACTCTCTTAAAACAGATTGCAGCCTTTTTGTGGTAAGCCAAAATAAAACAGATTGATTATTCTTTGTATTATAGTGTTTTGTTACATTTTATACAACTTTTTAAGCTCAGTAACCTAGAAGAATGTAAATATATGAGTGTATGAATGTGATCTTAGGTTTAATTCAGCACTTAAGCTTTTATTTGAAATATCATATATATATGAGAAGATATTGTCTCATAGTTCAGAACGCATGCTATGCTTGGTGATTTTTGGAGCATTTGAAGAAAAGTCAACTTGCTACTGTGCTTTGAAACTACTCCCTCTGTCTCTAAAAACATTTCCCATTTACTAAATCGGGACTATCAAAATACTTTTCCCCTTTCTATTTTAAGCCATAAACAATAATATTCAATACCCACTAATCCACCCACTACTCCTTAAAAATAATATTCAATACCCACTACTCCACCCACTAATCATTACAAATAATATTCAACACCCACTATTCCACCCACTACTCCAAAAAAATAATATTCAATACATACTATTCCACCTACTACTCCTTAACAACAATATTCAATATCCACTACTTCACCCACTACTCCAAAAAAACAATATTCAATATCCACTACTCCTTAAAAACAATATTCAATACCCACTACTTCTTACAAATAATATTCAATACCCAATTTTTCTTAAAACCCGTGTTTTTAGTCAAACGGGCAAAGTAAAAAGAGACGGAGGGAGTATTGTTTAATAAAAACAGTTGCATATGACTTGATCACACGTGGTGGATGAAGTTTTTTTGGTAGTATTCAAATTGATTGATTCTTGCTTGTCCACTTATTGTTTAACTCGTATGTAGTAAAGCTGAAGAAATTAAGCAGTCAGTGACATATTTTAATAAATTAATATGTTATAAATGTTATCAAATTAAAATAATTGAATTCCTTTTTGTTTACTGATGTCAACTTCATTCCTTGAATTAAGGTTGCAATGCAAGGATTCACTAAAAAACTGTCAACATGATGAAGTCAGAAAAACTGTTTGAACCTCAGGGTGGCCCAATTATAATGTCTCAGGTTAGCTTTTATTAATTGAAATGTGATGTTTGAGGGACTTGTGTTTTAGTGTATTTCACCATTTAATGCAATAAAACTAAAATTTGAATAATATTTATTGTAATATGCAGATTGGGAATGAATATGGATGGACCAGTAGAATGGGAGATTGGCGCTCCAGGAAAACCAGTAGAATGGGAGATTAGCGCTCCAGGAAAATCGTATACAAAATGGTTTGTGAATATGGCAGTTGTGCTTAATACTAGCGTTCCATGAATCATGTGCAAGCAAGAAGATACCTCAGATCCAATTGTAAGGAAAATTTCTTACTTTTCTTATATTCGGAATATATAGAGCTTCTTATCCTTTTATTCTTCTGACCAAGTCCAGTTAATTAGGATTAGTAGATGTAGTTTATGGAAAATGATAAATGTTCAGGTTCTCACCTTTTTTTTAATCCCAATAACAGATGGACACTTGCAATGGTTTTTACTGTGAAGGCTAACCAAAGTTCGAAATGCTTAATAAAATGACCGTTACCAAATAAAGAAACATCTGCTGCAACTGATTAACCTAATTTTAGGCAATATTCGAGACTATTATGTGTGGGAATATGACATGGCAATAAACTCAATATATAATCCTGGCCATTTTTCCTTTGTCAGAACACATACACTATGTTTAGTGCTGCAACTTCAACAACCCTTGGACATTAGCTAGCCACAACTCATACCAGAAAATTTAATATTTGACACACCCAACTTCATTACAAACAATAATCTCAAGAACTTGGGATGCTCGCGGCTCATTAGGGGTATAGGTCAAGTTTGTTTATCGGGCACCTCTTCCAGATCCGGGCCTTTGGGAAAATATTTCCAAATGACATTTTAGGCGGACAGGCCGTCTCAGTATTTTTGGAGGCCATGTTCTAAATTTGAATCTCCACTTCTTTTCAGGGTATTGATTGGTGCGTTCTATTTTTCATAATTATGATATGTGATATTTTTTGTTCATTTTAATTAGATCCCTTTGCTATTCGGTAGTTTGGTCTGGGAATATGTTTGTAAAGTTTACAAGAGTAGTGGTTTGTGATTTTATGTTGGAAAGGTGATTTATAAAGAAACAAAGTGTGACATGCGCCTCATTTTGAGCAACTATGAATGGTTATTTCTCGTGTTATTTGTGTTTCATTTTCCTTCCTACCTCATCTTACAAAGGAAAACTTACACCATTCCTGTTAGATAATCTGCACTGTAGAAGGTTCGAGTGAGAGGGCACATTAGCGGCTGAGCAGGGGACAGGTATATAATGAGATGTTAATTTCTCTGTGAACTCATCAGTGCACCACTACAGTCTCCCACCCCCATTTGACTCGATTTTTCATAGCTTGTAGTAGATACAAATTATTGCAGTTTAATTAGGATTTGCAATTTCTCGTGCAATTGTCAATTTAATAGAAAATTGGTTTGCAAGGTATATAAAGTTATTGCATATTCATAATTGGACCTGCTGCATATTTACAATTGTGATTTACTGCTTTTTATCTCCCTCGCACTGCACATACATAATCTGCATTATGTCTGTATTTCCTTTTGTATGAGGTTCAATTAAATTGTTGGGAAAAAAATGAGAGGAAGATAAAATTTTACGCGTACCTGGGGGAGATCGTACGCTTTACATTCCAAAATAAATAAATTTTGAATTATAAAGATATGATATAGGTTTAGAAAGAATGAAGGCGAAGTTTACTTCATTCCCTTCCACTGCTATGTACTACTACAGTACTACTTGATTCTTGAACGATGACATCTAAATATTTATGTGATGAAAAAAAGATCATTGTGTGTAATTGTATTTTTTGGGCTAGGTGTATTTAGTTGTCACTTAATGTAAGATTTTCATAAAGGATTTATTTCTATTTTTTTTGGGTGAGTTATCTCTGGCTTTGAGTGATGGAAGGACAAAAAGGACAAGAGATGCAATTTAACACCCAATATATCAAACTTAGAACTTACGATTAATTTAAGTTTACAAGATAAGAGGTTAATTAAGTTTTCAATATATTTGTATATATATATTGAAGTTGTAAAAATACATGCATCATTTAATATTTACTTATAATAATACTTCGAAATGAAGCATGGGAGTTGCCTCCAGAAGGAGGATGGAGGCGCCACTTTAAATGACAATGGTGCTTCAGATGAGAATGAGAATCTTCAAACTTCTAGCGCCGGGAGAGCAGATTTCGCTGGTATATACTTTAATGGGCCCTACTAATTAGATATTCAATGTTCCCCCAACTTGCGTAAAATTTATGAGTGGACCTACAAACATAATAGTTATACCTTGCATGCAAAATTATTTGTAGATATAATTATATATTATTAAACCATAAATATTTCCATAATATTCTTTACATAAAATATTGCTCATAAATAACCCTCGAATAAGTATATATAAAAATATTCACTAAATAAATAATTCCTCGAATAAATATTCAAATTAATGTCCATTAATTAAATAAAACCTTAAATGAATATTCAGAATAATATTCATTAAATAAATAAAACTCAAATGAATATTCATTAAATAAACCCAAATGAATATTCGAAATAATATTCATTAAATGAAATAATGGAAAAATATTTACTTAAATATTTTCCTCAGGAAATAATTACAACACATTCGGAAATACTGACTCCCGGTCTATATTTGAAGAATGAGATTCATATGCCCTTCACTAAGGGTCTTAGCAGTATCCGGCTTATAACCAATATATCTCATATCTAGCTTATAATCCAATTACCAAATCGTAATCAAGTATCACAATATACTTTCGAAAACAGTTATGCCTTCCAATTGCATATTTAACGGAAATAATATTCATATAGTATTTTTCGACTGAGATACTACTCAAATAACATTCCACGAAAGATATAGTAAGCAAATACAATTCCTCGAATGATATCATATTCAAATAACAATCCTCGAATGATTTCCAAGTAATTAATACTTTATGGACATATAATTAATGTTTATAAATAACATTACTCAAAATAAATAATAATCTGCCGCTGGAATCCCTCCGGGTTTCCACGACTATCTCTATATCACAAAATACCGACTCCCGGTTTAGAGTCGAAAACAATGAATATACTCTTATATCTAGAGCTACAAGGTATACCGCTTCATAAATACTTAACTCAAAAGATCGTATATAATCCCAAGGTCAAATTCTATTTCAACAGGAAATAAGATTATCACAAAACTGTATAACAATATACATGGCAAAAGCAGTATTATATAATCAATACTTCAAAGTATAGATTTATGAAACTTTCCTGATGCTCGAGAAGTGTTAGGGGTTCGCGACGATGTCGGACAATCTAGACAAAGTCAAAGAAAACGTACAATTAATCCCCTGGATAATCCGCTTATAAATCAATGCTTAAAGACACAAGCGAAACACAACCAAGGCATTACTAGCTCGCTTTAGGCTCATGCTAAGTCCATGTTAGTCGACAAATAGTTAAGTCATAAGTTTGGTTCAAAACCGGTCATCGAATTCAAGTTATACTTAATCACTTATAAACTTGATTTCAAAGTCACGTTCCTAGGGGTTTTCGATTGCGCAACCTTGGCTTACGCATTTTTATAAACTCGGAAAATAATCTTTTTAACTTGAAACCTTCGCACACACCTTGCCAACTGCCTTTAACATTTTATCACCAAATTTCACATTCTAATTCGACTCTGAAGGGTCTGGAACTTAGCATCAAAGTAGTTACATTTCTGCGATAAAATCCTTTGAACCACTTTCACTAAAACTAGCATAACTCCTAAACACTCGATTCTTTTGGCAAAACAAACTAGACAATCATATATTTATAACCATAGGCAGTGGTGATGCTAAAATGACTTTATGGTGTCGGACATTAACTGTTTTTAAGGGTTAACGAAATTTCGCCATTACGACGACTATAACTCGGACATTTCAAATTTGTCACAGCATAACCAAGCCACACCGGGCATACCATACATCCACAACCTCAACAAACAACCTTCACATGTCTCTAAAGTCAGTGGTGTGGCTACAATCCAACACCCACCATTTTCATATTTTACAAAGTTAAATAACCACTAAAACACTTAAACATGATCTCTTAAGCATATAACATCAAAATAATCATCAAAACTCATATGAAATCAAAGGGTGGGTTAGGGTTTTACCTCCTTGGATGCTCTAATAACACTATCAAGTGTTTATAAACCTTTAACAAGCTTTATATGGTCCTTAAAGTGCTAAATCCTTAAGATCAAAACAAGAAAACAACTTGAAGTTACTATTCATCCTCATCTTTAAAATTCATAACAAATCGAAAAATAAGAGTTTGGGGCTCAAATGTTTACCACACCTTGGGCTCTCCCTAAGATTTGTTTTAAGCTATAGATCACCATTGTTGGATTCTTGGAAGTGGCACTTTGAATATGCTAAAAAGGAGCAGATTGTTTTATTAAGGAAAATGGTTTCTGGCTTTCTTTCTTTCTTTCTTTCATACCTTCATTGACTTGTCAAACCACTTTATGAAGATATTATCTTTCTAGATCAGATGTATATGGCTGTGTTGGTCATCTTGGGGCTTGTGTAAAGAGTATTGGATAAGCTTGTTTGATTTCTTTTGATTTTAGAATTGATTTAATTCACTTAAATCCTAATTGTTTTGATTTAATCTTTTATTAAATCATTCAATCCACTTGATATAATTCTTTTGATGATCATGTAGGATATTTAATCTTGTTACAAACTCAATCCAAATTCCATAATTCATTCTCTTTATCGTTTAATCTCGTTATAAAATTTTAGCGATTTCTAGAACGCTCGTTTCACTATCTTAGTGGTTTTCGTTCTAAATTCTCAAATCAAATATAATAAAATTCCAAAATATTAAATCCTCAATTCCTCAAATTTAATATCTCATTTCTTGATAATACTGAAATATAATTCACTGCCCGGTCAAATATTACGCCGAAATATAAGTTGGAATTTCTGAATTCCGATCGTCTTTGCATACACTTATTTACTTCGCAAGTCACTAATATGACTTCGGAATATCCATACCACGTCCCATACATAGGGTGGAATGAAAAGTTTTCCAACTTACAAAATCACTATTCATGCATACAAATTACTATTCACGTATGAAAAGTACTATTCATCAAAAAGTGAAAAATTCTCTCAAATCCAGAAATTAAGGTTGTCATACTAACTCATTTCTCATCTCCCCCTAGGATTCATTAGCTCATTTCCTGGATGATAGATTATTCTTATCTATGTCCTCAACCATTGAATTACTATATTATGAAAATACACATATGTATCAGGATCATTCTCTAAAGCAATATCCATTCATCACAACCACGGTTCGTTGAAATCATTATTCACTAATGCACTTAATAATAAGAAAAGTTTTAATTCTACCGAAAATCCGGGTTATTACAATGCCAATCTTTATTATTTGAGGCAATTGAGTTATATTAGAAAATACTTGGCTTGCACGCCACTCTTTATTTATCCTATATATGTATTGAGATTATGATTCAGAAATATAAGAAGAGATTTGAAATTATTTTATCATGGTATCAAGAGCCAGAGAGAAAATATAAAAATTACAATTTTTGTGAAAGTTTGAGATGGCCGGAGATGATGACAAAACCTCTAGACCAAAGACTGATATGACATATTATCTTGGTTCCAGCGATGGACCAGGAAATATAATTACACCGATAAAATTTCATGGTGCAAATTACGATGAGTGGGCGAGAGCGGTGCGAACTTCGTTAAAAGCAAAAAAAAAGTTTGGTTTCATTGAAGGAACAATCACAAAGCCGAAGGATTACGAAAAACTTGAAGATTGGATAGCAGTACACTCAATGTTGGTGTCATGGATTACCAACACTCTTGATTCTTCCATAAGGTCAACTCTCGGAGAATATGATGATGCTCAATTGCTATGGAACAACCTCAAAAATAGGTATTGTGTGGTGAATGGGACGCGAATCTGCCAACTAAAATCAGCCTTGAGCGAGTGCAAACAAGGTAATTGTAACGCCCCAAATCCGGGGTCAGGGATTTGGTCGTCACGCGGAAATCCTTAACATCAAATTACCTGTTTAACAACATTAAACCATCTGTAATCATTAAAACTGAAATATAACTCTGCGACCCCAACCACCAAGCATCTTTTAGGTCATAGGGCTAGAAACAAGAACTACATTCTTTACATCTTTATTACATCCATTCTATTACATCGCACTACGTCTTAAAATCTTATACTACTAGTATAGCTTCGTTGGGAAGTACACCAGCAACTAGTACTACTCAGCACAAAGTAATATATATTACACATCATTGTACTTACATATAACTTATTCCAGCTATAACTTTTCTGGATCATATCATCTTCATAAGGGCATACTGCCTGCTTCTTCTGAGCCATGCAGATAAGCCTCAATCATCTACCTTCCTCTGAAAGGTTAATATTTAAAACAAGCAAGTATGAGCGAAAGAATTGCCCAGCAAGTATTAATAGAGCACAACAATATATATCAATATACACATGGAGTTTTCAAAATATAACGATACTTAATATCAATTTCGAAATATTTACAACAATGAAACTTCAATAAAGAAAATATGACGTTTAACGCAACATCCAATGAACAGATAAGTTTATAATAATCGTAGTAATCCTCATATCTTAGCGAAATAGTGTACACTACAGTATTGCTAATCTTTTAGAAGGCTTTTCAAAATACGCAGTTCAATATGCTGCTAAGACAGTTGCTTATCATCATATACAAACCAACCCTTAGAAGGTTTCATTTTTAGTATTTCTCAATCTGAAAGCATATACATATAAGTAGGTCATTTCCATCAAACACCTTACAGAACAACATCGTGTAGGTATAAGTTCTTTAACCACTTGATAAGTTAAATTCCGAAATAACTGATAGGAAGAGAGTCAAAGCTCTTGAAGCAAAACATTTGGGATTTAACATCAATAACCGATGAACCATCTTTCATCTTTTGAATAATTGCAAAAGTGCACAAGCACGTGCCATTATTGTTAGAGTAATCTTGCAGTTCTAGATACTGCATGAATTCATCATCTTTCAAAATTGAAAACAACACTATCGGCTACTTGGCACTTAGGCCTAAGAAGCAGTGTTTGAGTATTTTTCCAAAGTGGAGGATGGGACTTAAAGAAAACATAAAAACCTGACAAGGATTGACGATGATCAGTCGCCACATCCAAGTCCAATAATCCGCGGGTCTTCTCTACCGGTAGAAGGATAGAAACTACATCCGTAACTATCCCCGAGTGAAAACTACATCCGTAATCACCCTTGATGAAAACTACATCCGTAATCATCCTTCGGCAACACCTGGACCGGAATAATAATTGATGGACCGCCTGGCTCACGGCCGCTTACACATCCCGGGAATCGTTCGTCAACGGTTCCCACACCTGCCAGAGTCCCTTTTTCTTTTTCTTTTAAAAACTTGATTTTGATTGAAAACAGAGTAGTTGTGGTTCGACATCAGTCGACCGATAATTCTTGAAATCATACAAGAAGCAGAACCTGACCGGGGGTTTTCGAAAATGTTTTGAGTTCGAAAAAGTTCAAGTATAGATATACACTTGTACCGATATCAATCTCGACACAGGGTTTTGTGATCACACAGGGAAAATGGTACGCATAAAGCTTATAACCACAACAGGGTAATTCCATATATATATAAGTTCTTGAAAAGTAACTTACCTAGATAGATTCAAAATATAATATTTTAAATGACTATGAAAGTCCTTAGACAACCTTTAAATAGTGTTTTATAACCTTCAAAACACTTAGAGTATTTAATAAATACTTGACTACTACGTAACAAATAATAAATATTCAATAATTCCTTTTTAAAAGAATACTCAAATTAATATTCATTTATTAAGTAATATTCAAATAATACTTACTATTAATACTGGAATATTTAATAACCTTAAAACACCCAAATACAACTCTCGGAATGTTTCTAATAAAAATCAAGACACAATCTCTCCAGCAGTCTCCAAACTTTAGCCACTTTATCAAATAACTACCACTGACTCTCGGTCAATAAGAAATAATTAATAAGCATTCAAGTAACATATACCGACATCAATCTAGCTGGTTTAAGCTGAAATTAACCAATTTATAACCATTGGAATATCTTTAATCCGTATTGAAAATAAACTATCTCCGATAAATAATATACTAGATAGAATCACTCCATTAAATTGTTTTATTATTTCTCCGGGACAAAGTGATTTTAAGAAAGCGTTTTGAAAATGATATTCATCTAATTAAATAAATTTAATTAGGCGAATGAGGTTTATTTAATTAGTAAATGCTTTCAGGAGCATCTATTAGTTAAATAAACACTGATTTATTGGTGATGTTGCCTTTAGGTTAATTATTGCGAAATTCTTTTTAAAAGCTTTGTCCGGGTTTTCGAAAACATACGATACAAATAACCCCGACACGCGGGCTAAGTTCGATAACTCAATACACGCTCTACCCCTGGAGCCGTTACCACGTAGTTCCATATATACGTATATGTATCTATATATACCTCATAACATATAGTCCTCTACCACATTGCAAAAGTTTATAAATATACAACATATAAATCGAGATGTAGAACCATAAGAATGTCACCGCCCATCGACAGTATTATAAGTCATGGGTTTTGATTATTGCACGAGAAGAATTTAATATCGCTAGCAAAGTCAAGAATAAAATGATTTGGAAGGAGCACAAGATTAAAAACTCGCAATTAGGGATTAAAAACCTTTTTCCGCACATTTTATATAATTCAAAATAGGTATACTCTGAACGATAGAGTATGTGTAAATAAACTTGCCTCTGGTCCTTAGCCGAAAGCAGAAACCGCGAATAAACCTTTCGCACTTCGTCCAAGCAATTCCATGGATCTTACCTGACGTCTCGATCTTCCTTTTTGGATGCACGTCGCTCCAATTTGATTTCGCCCTAATGGTACTGAAATGGTTATGAGTGCGTGTCAGTCCTACCTCGTATATCGAGTAGACACAACTCGGAATTATCACTAAATAACATAAAGTCAAACTATAGGTGTCCTCCCTAAGTTGACCATTCTAATACTACTTATTGCACATAACATATTATAGTAAAGAAAATGAAATGGAAAAGTCCCCTTTTTAAAGTAGACATTTCCTGGTGCTAACACATCATAACACTACACAGTTATAACACTTAGTCAAAACTCCACTTAACACTTTTGACCATAATACTATTGACATACTCTTGTCACAAGTTAATTAACAAATAATCCTCAAAACATACTTAGCCCTCGATAAAGACTCATAATACCAATTTAATCTTCAAGACACATTTAATCCTCGAGACACATAAATCCTCGAATTAATTCACTTAACACATATACACATAACAGTTAACACCCAAATCATACCTTTAAACCCTTGAAATCAAATAAGTTAAATAAATTAAAACGCAGGGGATTTTTAGAAAATTTCGGCATGTAGTATTCGTTTATCGGACTATGGGCTCAGCCCCTCCATGCCAACAAAACAATTTATAACCCTGCTTTTGATAAAATAAAAGCTGCCTCAACTTGCAGCAACATAAAAGTAAACATATAAGAAAAGTACCCGCCCAGACATGCGGCAACTAGCACATAAGGAAAAGTACCCGCCCAGACATGCGGCAACTAGCACATAAGGAAAAGTACCCGCCCAGACATGCGGCAACTAGCACATAAGGAAAAGTAAACTAAGTTTATCCACATTTAAGCCAACACCACGTAGTTGGCACTTATGACTTCTAACAATTACTACGACCCGACTTATACCATTTAGCACATAAACATTTACCGATAAGCCAACTCTTATAACTATACCTCATATGACAATAACAATTAGCACTTAGCACTTAGCACTTAACAATTTAAAAATTACAATTTGGAAACTAACAATTAGCAATTAGCACTTAACAATTACTTGACAACTAACCCGAATATATTATCCGACAATTAATAATTACTCACTAACAATTAACAATTAGCAATTTAACAATTAACAATTAACAATCACTAACCCGAACCTTTAATCGGACTCATAATTAAACTCAACAATTATAATTACAAACATACCTTCCGAATTAAATCTCGGAATTTCAACCAATAATCATAATCTTACAATTTTAGTCTAATTATACCCATTACCACATTAAGCTTTCCATTTAAACTAATTAAACCACCATAATTAACCTCGCAATTTAAACTAACTAATTACCACCATAATTAACCTTGCAATTAAATCTAATTTAATTACCACAATAATCTCACAATTTAAAATCAATTAAATTACCACAATTTACAACTAATTAAATCACGAAAATAAAATAATTAAAAATACGAAATTATACCATTTCGATTCCGGTCCGATTTGTCGAAAAAAAAAAATCATCTCCCCCATCTCTCTCCCCCCCCAACTGATCTCTACTCTCTCCCTGCACAGCCTCTCTCCAGTCATCACTCTCACGAGCTCCTTCTCCTTCGTTCTCGACCCCCACTGCTCCCTCTCCCCACGCGACTTCCACCTGCAACACACGATTCCGGCCACTCCGCCACCTCCCACTCGTCATCGCCAGCCTCTGCTCTCCCACCGTGCAGCTCCTGCGCGCCTCCTACCCACCACAGCGCACACTCGCGCTTCATATACACATACAGATGCACATACGCGCCTCTCCTCTTCAATTCCAACCCCCCAACCTTCTTTTCCCTTCCTCTCTCCCCGATGTCTCTCTCTTTTTCTCTGTTTATCTCCCCCTCCCCCGATTGATGTATGCGGCTCCGTATGTATGTAAGTATTTGTGTGTATATATGTGGTGTGCTGTGTGTTTAAACCTAATGGGCCTAAGCCCAACACTATTTAAAAAGCAATACATTTAAACACTACACACTTTAATTAATATTTTACACTAATAACTCTAATTTGTAAAAATAAAATTTTTTTTAGCATAATTAAATACTAGAATATTTTTAAAGACTTTTGGAGAAAGAATTGGAATTAAATCTCAATTTTCTAAATTGATATGCATTTTACAAATATTAATAATTTATAAAAATCAAATCATAAAAATAATAATTGTGATTCATAATTCACAATTTACAGGGCTTTATAAAAATACTACAAACACTATTGTTTTAGTAAAATCTCAAATTCTCGATATTATAAATTAATCAAGTAATTCCTACAAATCCTCAAATAATTAAAATAAACATTTTCTAAGGATTTTAAAATCTCTAAATTATTCAATAATTTAAAATAAAATCTTTACTGAATATTTTCACATTCCAAAATTAAATCTTTATCCAAATAATTTATTGACTCGAGATATCTACTCAGTCAATAAAATTTTAAAAAGGACAAGGTTCCACTTAACCGAAAATAATTAAATAATTGAATAATAAAATAATAAAAAAAAAATTCCTCCTCATTTTAGGAAAACATTATTATTATCAAAATAATAATAAAATAATTTCTCAAAAAATCCGGGTTATTACAGCCTACCCTCCTTAAAAGGATTCCGTCCACGGAATCAGCTAAGGCCACTACTGGGATTCCTTAACTCTTTTATCATCAACACTTATTCTTCAAAACAGGAGATAGTGTCTCTTCGTAAACAACTTCTTTAATATCTCAATTCAAACCTCGATTCTCTATCTGACATAATTATCGCTGGAGTCTTATAACCCACCATTATTCCTTTCACATATACGTCTTGCCCAACTTTCTATTATTATATTATCCTTAAGAGAGAGAGTTCACTGACTCTATTAACATGACATTCTTGAGAGAGAGAACGAACCAATTCTAGCTATACATCACTGATATTCTATTCGTGTTGGGATTCGTTCTTGCTCTTGGCGATTCCATTCGAATCTAATTTCTATCAGCGAATTTATGACTTGGCCGACCTGGTTGGCCTCCCCTTGAAATTCATTAGAAATATTAAGAATAATGGAGCTTTGAAAAGATAGCTGTCATATCAAGGCAATTGTCACACACTGGTGATCATAAGGTTATGAGTGTTAAAGTCAACCTTATTTGAAATGAGAGAATTTACTGAGAGATCAATATGATCATAAGAACTCACGTTGCGTGTCTCAGTTAAGACATTACTAAAGGTAGTTAGCCTTCTTGTATTTCACAACTCACAAGTGACGGCGTCCCGTCAGACTTCTATCACACAGACAGATAGCCCTTGTGTCCCCTATAAGTATAGGGTTGTTCGTCTCAGTGGAAGCTGAGAAGTATGAAAGCAATTCGAAGTGAAGATAATAATTACCGTCTTTCGACAAATAATTCTCAAGTGGACACCCTGGATTAAAATTGATCAGATTCCAAGGTGCAATTTCCAAGGAAAAGGATAACCAGAAAGATACTGGTATGCAACAAGCAAGTGGTGCTATAGCACCATAGGATTATCCAATATTGAAGAAAAGTGGGAATTTAAATATCATCAATCGATAGGGCCTCATAAATCTGAAAGTAGGTATAATGACAGCTTCTAGCAAAATTGAAATTAAATATGGTTTAACACGAGTATTGAAGAACAACTTCGAAGAGGGAGTATATTCTTTATCAAAATTCTCTCTTGGAGAGATGTCAGGATAGATAATGGATTAGGGAGGTAATCAAAACAATTTACGCATGGGGAGATGTCAAATAATTCACATTGGGGAGATAATAAACATAAGTTGCAAATGGGGAGATATCAAATAATTCAGATTGGGGAAGTAATCAAAATGATTCATAATTGGAGAGGGTAATGCCAAGGTCTCCACGGATGCCTTTCATGTCGGCTCCACTGACGGATAATTGTTCGATTGTAGCGCTCTTCTTTCCCACGCACACCCTAAGGTGCTCGATAACCGACGTCATCGTCGACTCGTAATAGTCGCTAAAGATTCGACCATCGACGCTTACAATCGCAAGGAGTTCTATTCGACTCGGCGCAAGCATCTCATGCAAGCGTTCTATTCTATGAGAAGACTTCGATACGGTGTCGCCCCTAGCAACGACGAATTCCACGTGTCGAATGGGCGATATTCTGGAACATTGCTGGAAATACATACTTTGATCTAGTCACCATTATAACCGTATTTATACCACATGTTCCTGTCCTCATGACAATTCCGGGTGCAACTTAAGCTTATCTCTTTTTGGCATAACAACCTTCGTACTAGTCTCTCTCAAACTTTCTCGGTCTTAAAACATTTCATCTTTATTGATCAATCTCATCTTCACCCTTTTTACTTCTATAATTTTGGGACAATCGGTGTCTATCCACCAATCCATTCATAATATTACTTTAAACTCTATCAAGCTCGAGAGGGTTTTAAATACCCGCAACTTCGACTGATAACCTTTCATAGTGATCTTGTTTTGCTTCCCTTTTTGGAATTTTAACAGTACGAGTACATTCTCAACACATCCTTGCCATAATACCAGATGTCATCTTTCTATCATTCACCATCATATTGAAATTCCTTATAGTTCGGGGAATACATAACTGCCTCCATGAATCCCCTAAAATCATCTTAAATTTAGGTCTCGGGCGCTCTATGCCCCTGCCAACCAACACTTGTCTCTAAGAGTTCTTTAGCAGACATCCATCACCACAAGAAGTAAAGTCTACCTCAACATATTCCTCAAAATCTTATCTTAATCATTGGTACTATATCCAATAGTCCAACAGGAACTCTACATGAGTTCTGACGTTCTCACATAACTATACCCACTCCTACTCACTCTCGTTTCTAGTTTACTATAACCTCATCTCTGATACCATTTCTGTAACGCCCCAAATCCGGGGTCAGGGATTTGGTCGTCACGCGGAAATCCTTAACATCAAATTACCTGTTTAACAACATTAAACCATCTGTAATCATTAAAACTGAAATATAACTCTGCGACCCCAACCACCAAGCATCTTTTAGGTCATAGGGCTAGAAACAAGAACTACATTCTTTACATCTTTATTACATCCATTCTATTACATCGCACTACGTCTTAAAATTTTATACTACTAGTATAGCTTCGTTGGGAAGTACACCAGCAACTAGTACTACTCAGCACAAAGTAATATATATTACACATCATTGTACTTACATATAACTTATTCCAGCTATAACTTTTCTGGATCATATCATCTTCATAAGGGCGTACTGCCTGCTTCTTCTGAGCCATGCAGATAAGCCTCAATCATCTACCTTCCTCTGAAAGGTTAATATTTAAAACAAGCAAGTATGAGCGAAAGAATTGCCCAGCAAGTATTAATAGAGCACAACAATATATATCAATATACACATGGAATTTTCAAAATATAACGATACTTAATATCAATTTCGAAATATTTACAACAATGAAACTTCAATAAAGAAAATATGACGTTTAACGCAACATCCAATGAACAGATAAGTTTATAATAATCGTAGTAATCCTCATATCTTAGCGAAATAGTGTACACTACAGTATTGCTAATCTTTTAGAAGGCTTTTCAAAATACGCAGTTCAATATGCTGCTAAGACAGTTGCTTATCATCATATACAAACCAACCCTTAGAAGGTTTCATTTTTAGTATTTCTCAATCTGAAAGCATATACATATAAGTAGGTCATTTCCATCAAACACCTTACAGAACAACATCGTGTAGGTATAAGTTCTTTAACCACTTGATAAGTTAAATTCCGAAATAACTGATAGGAAGAGAGTCAAAGCTCTTGAAGCAAAACATTTGGGATTTAACATCAATAACCGATGAACCATCTTTCATCTTTTGAATAATTGCAAAAGTGCACAAGCACGTGCCATTATTGTTAGAGTAATCTTGCAGTTCTAGATACTGCATGAATTCATCATCTTTCAAAATTGAAAACAACACTATCGGCTACTTGGCACTTAGGCCTAAGAAGCAGTGTTTGAGTATTTTTCCAAAGTGGAGGATGGGACTTAAAGAAAACATAAAAACCTGACAAGGATTGACGATGATCAGTCGCCACATCCAAGTCCAATAATCCGCGGGTCTTCTCTACCGGTAGAAGGATAGAAACTACATCCGTAACTATCCCCGAGTGAAAACTACATCTGTAATCACCCTTGATGAAAACTACATCCGTAATCATCCTTCGGCAACACCTGGGCCGGAATAATAATTGATGGACCGCCTGGCTCACGGCCGCTTACACATCCCGGGAATCGTTCGTCAACGGTTCCCACACCTGCCAGAGTCCCTTTTTCTTTTTCTTTTAAAAACTTGATTTTGATTGAAAACAGAGTAGTTGTGGTTCGACATCAGTCGACCGATAATTCTTGAAATCATACAAGAAGCAGAACCTGACCGGGGGTTTTCGAAAATGTTTTGAGTTCGAAAAAGTTCAAGTATAGATATACACTTGTACCGATATCAATCTCGACACAGGGTTTTGTGATCACACAGGGAAAATGGTACGCATAAAGCTTGTAACCACAACAGGGTAATTCCATATATATATAAGTTCTTGAAAAGTAACTTACCTAGATAGATTCAAAATATAATATTTTAAATGACTATGAAAGTCCTTAGACAACCTTTAAATAGTGTTTTATAACCTTCAAAACACTTAGAGTATTTAATAAATACTTGACTACTACGTAACAAATAATAAATATTCAATAATTCCTTTTTAAAAGAATACTCAAATTAATATTCATTTATTAAGTAATATTCAAATAATACTTACTATTAATACTGGAATATTTAATAACCTTAAAACACCCAAATACAACTCTCGGAATGTTTCTAATAAAAATCAAGACACAATCTCTCCAGCAGTCTCCAAACTTTAGCCACTTTATCAAATAACTACCACTGACTCTCGGTCAATAAGAAATAATTAATAAGCATTCAAGTAACATATACCGACATCAATCTAGCTGGTTTAAGCTGAAATTAACCAATTTATAACCATTGGAATATCTTTAATCCGTATTGAAAATAAACTATCTCCGATAAATAATATACTAGATAGAATCACTCCATTAAATTGTTTTATTATTTCTCCGGGACAAAGTGATTTTAAGAAAGCGTTTTGAAAATGATATTCATCTAATTAAATAAATTTAATTAGGCGAATGAGGTTTATTTAATTAGTAAATGCTTTCAGGAGCATCTATTAGTTAAATAAACACTGATTTATTGGTGATGTTGCCTTTAGGTTAATTATTGCGAAATTCTTTTTAAAAGCTTTGTCCGGGTTTTCGAAAACATACGATACAAATAACCCCGACACGCGGGCTAAGTTCGATAACTCAATACACGCTCTACCCCTGGAGCCGTTACCACGTAGTTCCATATATACGTATATGTATCTATATATACCTCATAACATATAGTCCTCTACCACATTGCAAAAGTTTATAAATATACAACATATAAATCGAGATGTAGAACCATAAGAATGTCACCGCCCATCGACAGTATTATAAGTCATGGGTTTTGATTATTGCACGAGAAGAATTTAATATCGCTAGCAAAGTCAAGAATAAAATGATTTGGAAGGAGCACAAGATTAAAAACTCGCAATTAGGGATTAAAAACCTTTTTCCGCACATTTTATATAATTCAAAATAGGTATACTCTGAACGATAGAGTATGTGTAAATAAACTTGCCTCTGGTCCTTAGCCGAAAGCAGAAACCGCGAATAAACCTTTCGCACTTCGTCCAAGCAATTCCATGGATCTTACCTGACGTCTCGATCTTCCTTTTTGGATGCACGTCGCTCCAATTTGATTTCGCCCTAATGGTACTGAAATGGTTATGAGTGCGTGTCAGTCCTACCTCGTATATCGAGTAGACACAACTCGGAATTATCACTAAATAACATAAAGTCAAACTATAGGTGTCCTCCCTAAGTTGACCATTCTAATACTACTTATTGCACATAACATATTATAGTAAAGAAAATGAAATGGAAAAGTCCCCTTTTTAAAGTAGACATTTCCTGGTGCTAACACATCATAACACTACACAGTTATAACACTTAGTCAAAACTCCACTTAACACTTTTGACCATAATACTATTGACATACTCTTGTCACAAGTTAATTAACAAATAATCCTCAAAACATACTTAGCCCTCGATAAAGACTCATAATACCAATTTAATCTTCAAGACACATTTAATCCTCGAGACACATAAATCCTCGAATTAATTCACTTAACACATATACACATAACAGTTAACACCCAAATCATACCTTTAAACCCTTGAAATCAAATAAGTTAAATAAATTAAAACGCAGAGGATTTTTAGAAAATTTCGGCATGTAGTATTCGTTTATCGGACTATGGGCTCAGCCCCTCCATGCCAACAAAACAATTTATAACCCTGCTTTTGATAAAATAAAAGCTGCCTCAACTTGCAGCAACATAAAAGTAAACATATAAGAAAAGTACCCGCCCAGACATGCGGCAACTAGCACATAAGGAAAAGTACCCGCCCAGACATGCGGCAACTAGCACATAAGGAAAAGTACCCGCCCAGACATGCGGCAACTAGCACATAAGGAAAAGTAAACTAAGTTTATCCACATTTAAGCCAACACCACGTAGTTGGCACTTATGACTTCTAACAATTACTACGACCCGACTTATACCATTTAGCACATAAACATTTACCGATAAGCCAACTCTTATAACTATACCTCATATGACAATAACAATTAGCACTTAGCACTTAACAATTTAAAAATTACAATTTGGAAACTAACAATTAGCAATTAGCACTTAACAATTACTTGACAACTAACCCGAATATATTATCCGACAATTAATAATTACTCACTAACAATTAACAATTAGCAATTTAACAATTAACAATTAACAATCACTAACCCGAACCTTTAATCGGACTCATAATTAAACTCAACAATTATAATTACAAACATACCTTCCGAATTAAATCTCGGAATTTCAACCAATAATCATAATCTTACAATTTTAGTCTAATTATACCCATTACCACATTAAGCTTTCCATTTAAACTAATTAAACCACCATAATTAACCTCGCAATTTAAACTAACTAATTACCACCATAATTAACCTTGCAATTAAATCTAATTTAATTACCACAATAATCTCACAATTTAAAATCAATTAAATTACCACAATTTACAACTAATTAAATCACGAAAATAAAATAATTAAAAATACGAAATTATACCATTTCGATTCCGGTCCGATTTGTCGAAAAAAAAAAATCATCTCCCCCATCTCTCTCCCCCCCCAACTGATCTCTACTCTCTCCCTGCACAGCCTCTCTCCAGTCATCACTCTCACGAGCTCCTTCTCCTTCGTTCTCGACCCCCACTGCTCCCTCTCCCCACGCGACTTCCACCTGCAACACACGATTCCGGCCACTCCGCCACCTCCCACTCGTCATCGCCAGCCTCTGCTCTCCCACCGTGCAGCTCCTGCGCGCCTCCTACCCACCACAGCGCACACTCGCGCTTCATATACACATACAGATGCACATACGCGCCTCTCCTCTTCAATTCCAACCCCCCAACCTTCTTTTCCCTTCCTCTCTCCCCGATGTCTCTCTCTTTTTCTCTGTTTATCTCCCCCTCCCCCGATTGATGTATGCGGCTCCGTATGTATGTAAGTATTTGTGTGTATATATGTGGTGTGCTGTGTGTTTAAACCTAATGGGCCTAAGCCCAACACTATTTAAAAAGCAATACATTTAAACACTACACACTTTAATTAATATTTTACACTAATAACTCTAATTTGTAAAAATAAAATTTTTTTTAGCATAATTAAATACTAGAATATTTTTAAAGACTTTTGGAGAAAGAATTGGAATTAAATCTCAATTTTCTAAATTGATATGCATTTTACAAATATTAATAATTTATAAAAATCAAATCATAAAAATAATAATTGTGATTCATAATTCACAATTTACAGGGCTTTATAAAAATACTACAAACACTATTGTTTTAGTAAAATCTCAAATTCTCGATATTATAAATTAATCAAGTAATTCCTACAAATCCTCAAATAATTAAAATAAACATTTTCTAAGGATTTTAAAATCTCTAAATTATTCAATAATTTAAAATAAAATCTTTACTGAATATTTTCACATTCCAAAATTAAATCTTTATCCAAATAATTTATTGACTCGAGATATCTACTCAGTCAATAAAATTTTAAAAAGGACCAGGTTCCACTTAACCGAAAATAATTAAATAATTGAATAATAAAATAATAAAAAAAAAATTCCTCCTCATTTTAGGAAAACATTATTATTATCAAAATAATAATAAAATAATTTCTCAAAAAATCCGGGTTATTACAGTAATACTGAATCTGTAGCAATTTATTTCGGTTGTTTATCAAAGATTTGGGATGAATTGAATACTTATGTGAAAGTCCCAGTTTGTAAGTATGGTAGTGCAAGTGTAATATAGTGGATCAAGTGGAAAAATTAAGACAAGATGATTATGTGCATCATTTTCTCATCGGCCTTGATGTAGCATATTCCTCAATTAGGGGACAACTCCTTGCATAAGATCCTTTACCAGATGTTGATAAGGCTTACCAACAAGTGATTCAAACAGAGAGATTGCGTGGGGAGACTCATACTTCTAAGGATGATCATGATAACATCATGGCATTCCAAGTGGAACATGATGCGAGAGCTAAGTCAAACAAATTTGATGGTGACAAATTTTGCAAGCACTGTAACAGGGAAGGTCATGATGAATCTGGATGTTTTCAAATTCATGGATTCCCCGAGTGGTGGGGGGATCGACCTCGTGGTGGCAGAGGACCTGGTCGTGGTGGAGCATTGGCTATGAGAGGTGGTAAATATGGTGGAAGAGGATATGTCACACCTGTAAGAGCAAATATTTTTGGTGGTCAAAGCGGACAACAAGCAACACAAGTAACACAAGCAACAAAATCAAATGGAGAGAATGTCTCGGGCTTGGCAGGATTTTCTGAAAATCAAGTACAACAATTATTTGATCTTCTTAATTCTACAAAAATGGAGAATAGACTACAAGGACCAACTAATGAGGATGCTGATTGGAGCGTTTGATTACGTCTTGTTTGTTTTTCTTTGGCAAACTCTCGATATGAGTATATCGTGAGTTTGAGGGAGGGTGTTAAGAAATATATTACTATATTATTGCTAGATAATAATGGAGAGTTCCATTATTATATTAGGGAAATTGGGAGAGTTCCCTTGAGGTGATATTAACATATAATATTATTAGATAATTGGGAGAGTTCCTTATTATCATTATTATTTAAGACAATAAAGTTATTTTGGGCAATACTTGGCTTGCACACCAATCTTTATTATTTGAGGCAATTGAGTTATATTAGACAATACTTGGCTAGCATGCCACTCTTTATTTATCCTATATATGTATTGAGATTATGATTCAGAAATATAAGAAGAGATTTGAAATTATTTTATCACATATCGACGGCTTTCGTTCAGACATCTAAAAGAGCAAAATATGCAAATAGGGGAAAGCGAAGAGGTAGAAGCTGGATAGATTAATAGTAGGAGAAAACGTAAGCTGGATAGATTATTAGTAGGAGAAAACTATTATCCAGTATAAAGCATAAAGCTGAAGAAAATACAGAAAGCTGAGTCACTTCTGTTAAAAGTTAACGGCTGTTTTAACAGATGTAGAGTTTGTTAGTTCTCTGTTAAGTCTGATCAAGTGTTTGTGTACTATATATAGTGACAGAGAACAATCTAGAAGTCAAGTTTGTTAGTTCTTTCATTTCCATTCCCAGTATGTAAAACAGAGCTAGTAACTCTCGTCTCTCATTGTTGGTGTGTATAAACAATGTGTGATATACAATCTTCTTCGTTGTTCTTCATCGTTTCTATTGATTCTTCAAGTAGAATAGTTGATCTTCATCTTCTCTAAATGGTATCAGAGCTCCAATAGCGATCAAGCTTCGATTACGTGTTTGTTCCACGATTGTTTCGATCTGTTTTTCATTTTATTTTTAGATTGATTGCGTTTCGTTCTGTTTTCTTGTGAATCTCTTCAAATTTATCAACAAAATCTAGGTTTTTCTGGTGAATCCATCGATTGAATGTCTTCGATTCAACGACCTGCTTATACTAATGTTCTAGCTGCTGCACAATCAGATTCAATGGCGAACAATACTGGTAATACTCATTGAACACCGTTTATTAACACTGCTTCACATGACGATACATCTACATCTTTTCTATGAGTATAGATAGCAATTTACATCCTCTGTATCTACACAATAACGATCAACCAGGCATGATATTGATTTCTAAGAAGTTAATCGGTTCTGAAAATTACGTATCCTGGAAATGATCTATGCAAATAGCTTTGTCTGCTAAGAAGAAGTTAGTTATTAATGGTGAATTTTCTGCACTTGATGAGAAGTCTCTTTTGTTTGCTCAATGGAAGCGAGTTAATGACATGATAATTACATGGATACTGAATACTATTTCTGAAGAGATCAGTAATAGTATGAACTATCTGGATAATGCTCGTGATGTTTGGGAGGAATTAAGTGAACGCTTTTCTGCTGTTACTGGACACAAATTCTATGAAGCTCAGAAGGAACTCTTTAAGCTAGAACAAGGAAATGAATCTGTTGAAATGTATTTTCATAAGTTGAAAGGTCACTGGGATGAGATTAAGGCTTTACAGCCTATGATTAAATGTACTTGTGGTGCTGACAAGCAGTGGGATCTTCAGTTGGAGAAAACTAAGTTGATTCAGTTCCTTATGGGGCTTCACAACAGTTATACAAATGCTAGAGGTCAGTTACTGATGATGAATCGATGGCCTACAATCAATAAAGCTTTTATGTTGCTTAAACAGGAAGAGAGACAAAGATAAATCCATAGTAATTCTGCTAGTCCTATTGCAATGATGGTGAATCTACCAAAGTCGGATTTACAATCTGGTCAGACATTCAAGAATTCTGATAAACAAACTCAAGAATGTTCTTACTGTCATGGCAAAAATCACACTAAAGACAAGTGTTATAAGCTAGTTGGATATCCTCTTGATCACCCATATCATCCAAACAACAAAGGCAAAAGAAAGCCATTCACTAGGTTTCAACAATCAACTCCTCTTTCTATTCAAACAACTCAGAAACCTGGTCATGCTTTCCAAGTTACTGATGTTCCTACTGGAGGTTCTCAAAATTCAGTCAATGACTCTAATTCTGCTAGTTTCACACAACAAATGGAGTCTTTGCAACTTCAAATGAACAATCTAATGCAATGTTTGAACAAAGGACCAACTACAGTTCATCAAAATCAGTTTCTTGCTGGAAATCCAAACATTGCAGGTACTGTTCTGTCTGGTAATGCCATTTCTGATAATTCACATGCCATTTGGGTTTTAGACACTGGAGCAACAAACCATATGTGCTGTAATCAATCTTTGATGCATGATATTAATGTTTTGACTTGTCCTTTGACTGTTAAATTCCCAAACGGAGAAACAACTTCAGTCACACATATATGATCAGTTAAACTATCCTCAGTCTCACTTGTTGTTCATGAGGTTCTTTTTATACCTTCCTTCAAATTCAATTTGTTGTCAATCAGCAAATTGTCACTCCAATTCAATTCTCATATCTTTTTTACTCCAACCAAATGCATTATGCATGATCAAAACCAGAACAAATATTTAGTTCTAGGTACCCTTACTGAAGGTTTATATCAACTTGTATCAGATTTACCTCATTCTTTGTCTGTTCAAAAGGTTACCACTTCTTTGTGGCATCAACGTTTAGGACACATTCCATCTGTTGTCATTTCTCGTATCCATGATTTAAATTCTTGTAAAGATGAGGTTGCTGTTTCACATTGTCAAATCTATCCAAAAGCAAAACAATGTAAATTTCCTTTTTCTATTAGTTCTTCACATGCCAGCAATCCTTTTGATTTAATTCACAGTGATATCTGGGGACCTTATAAATCTGCAACTCATGATGGTTGTAAATACTTCTTGACCATCCTTGATGATCACACTAGAGCTCTTTGGACAGTTTTACTCCCAACCAAACAACATGCTTCTCAAACACTGAAAGATTTCCATGCTTATGTTTTTACACACTTTAAAACCCTCATTAAGTGTATAAGAACTGATAATGGAGGGAAATTTCTTGGCCATGATCTAACCAGTTTTCTTGCTACTAATGGGGTTATTCATCAAACTACGTGTTCGTATACTCCCCAACAAAATAGGAGAGTAGAAAGATGACATAGAAACCTATTAGAAATGGCACGGGCTTTACGTGTTCAATCAAAATTACCTATATCATTCTGGGGTGAGTGTATTTTAACCTCAACATACCTTATTAATAGAATTCCCACTTCTGTTTTGGGATATATCAGCCCATATGAAAAGTTATTCCATACTCCACCATCTTACTCTCATCTCCGTACTTTTGGCTGTTTGGCATACATGTCACATCACCCTTCTGATAAATTTGATTCACGAGCCATTCCTACAATTTTTGTTGGTTACCCTGCTAATCAGAAAGGGTATAAGTTGTTTGATTTTTCTTCTCGTACTTTTCTCATTTCACAACATGTAGTTTTTCATGAAGATATGTTCCCTTCTGATAAACTTACTACCCATTCATTCTCTTTTCATCCTCATAATTCTGACTTTACTGATGATGAGTTTTTGAGTCCTCTTGATTCATTTTCAAATAATGAAAATGATAAAGTCATTCATAGTCAACCTAATGATCCAGTTATATCATCTTCTAGTAATGATACAGTAGATGATTTTGATTCTGTTCTTGAACCTCATCCTTTTACCACAATTCCTGAAGAACAAACTTCACAGTCTTCTTCAACACCTATTAGAATATCCACCAGACATAAGATACAGCCTTCCTGGATGAAGGACTACCATCTTTCCAATTTTGATTCACCTCAGTTCCCTTGTACTTCTCCTATAATGAGTGTTCCAGCTGCAGTTAGTAGTGCTGTTATTCTTGATTGTCCAATAGATGACAATAAGTTTAACATTAGTCACTATTCTGTTTCTACTTCCATTTATTCATGTGTTGTTTCTTCTGAAATACACTACAAGGAACCTTTTACATATAACCAAGCTGTCACAGACCAACGTTGGATATATGCTATGCAAAAGGAATTGCAAGCACTAGAAACCAATCAAACCTGGTCTATTTTACCTTTACCTGATGGAAAGAAAATTGTTGGTTGCAAATGGGTGTATCGAGTAAAGTATCATGTTGATGGTACACTTGAAAAATTCAAGGCACGTCTTGTGGCCAAGGGCTACACCCAGACAAAGGGAGAAGATTATCATAATACATTCGCCCCAGTTGCCAAAATGGCGACTGTTAGAACTCTATTAGCCATTGCAGCAGTAAAAGGGTGGGAAATTCATCAACTAGACGTTAATAACGCCTTCTTACATGGAGATCTTTATGAGGATGTTTACATAGAGATTCCTAAGGGTCATCCTTTACATGGTACTCCTAATCTTGTGTGTAAACTCATTAAGAGTATCTATGGTCTACATCAGTCATCTAGGCAATGGTTTGAAAAACTTTGATCTGTTTTATTTGATCTTGGTTTTGTTCAAACCAAAGCAGACTATTCACTCTTCACTTTGACTTCTGGTGATCATTTTACTGTTGCTCTTGTCTACGTGGATGACATATTATTGACTGGCAATCATATCCCCACAATTTCTCTTGTTAAAGCAGTTCTCGATGCAAAATTTACTATAAAAGATTTAGGCATGCTCAAATATTATTTGGGTTTAGAAGTCAATCACACTTCTACTTGTATTTTCATCCATCAACACAAATTTGTTCATGACATGCTTGTTGAAGCTGGACTTGAAAGTTCTAAACCTCTTTCTTTACCTATTGATAGTACAGTTCGTTTGTCTCAACATGAAGGTCAATTAATTGATAATCCTTCTCTGTATCGAAAGTTTGTTGGTAAACTTCTTTACTTAATAGTTTCCAGGCCTGATATTGCTTACGTTGTACATCATCTTTGTCAGTTTCTTCAGGCCCCCAGAGTCCATCATTTATTAGCTGTTCAACGAGTTTTAAGGTATCTTAAAGGCACTTCTACTCAGGGTTTATTCTATTCATCCAATTCAGACCTTAAGCTCAGCGCATATTGTGATAATGATTGGGGTAATTGTGTTGATACTGCTCGATCAGTCTCAGGGTATTGTTTAATGCTTGGTTCTTCTCTGGTTAGCTGACAATCAAAGAAACAAAAATTTGTTTCTAGATCAACTGCAGAGTCTGAACTTCGTTCACTGGCAGACACTTCTTGTGAACTTAGTTGGATGCATTTACTTTTGTCTGAGCTTAATGTTCCTCAACAAAGGTCAACTGTTATACATTGTGATAATCAAGCTGCATTGGATATTAGTGTTGATCCTGTTTTCCATCCTAGAACTAAACATTTTGCTATTGATTGTCATTTTGTTCGAGAACAGGTCCAATTGCAACAGATCCATCCAGTTCATATTTCTAGTGCACATCAACTGGCAGATATATTGACAAAAGGCCTTAATCGTAGAGCTCATTGGTTTCTTCTTGCCAGATTGAATGTTCTTCGGCCTTCTCACATTGCATCTGAGGGGGGAATATTATCCAGTATAAAGCATGAAGCTGAAGAACATACAGAAAGCTGAGTCACTTCTGTTAAAAGTTAACGACTGTTTTAACAGAGTTTGTTAGTTTTCTGTTAAGTCTGATCAAGTGCTTGTGTACTATATATAGTGATAGAGAACAATCTTGAAGTCAAGTTTGTTAGTTCTTTCATTTCCATTTCCAGTATGTAAAACAGAGCTAGTAATTCTCATTGTTGGTGTGTATAAACAACGTGTGATATACAATCTTCTTCGTTTTTCTTCATCATTTCTATTGATTCTTCAAGTAGAATAGTTGATCTTAATCTTCTCTAAAAAAACATGGGCAATAAATAGTAGGAGAAAACATGGGCAACATGGTAAAACAGGATGAAAAAATACTTGGTCTGCAAAAGATGGATGATAATACCTTACAACAAGGAATAGGAGAAAAGACCTTAGCAGCAGACTTGGGCATTTAGCTGAATTACTTAGTTGGTGTTGGCTTACAGTTCATCACTTGTATAAGATTGGTTCTAAATATATATTTATCTATCGAAAATATATAAATGCTAGTATTCCTACCTAACTAATAAAGTGTGTACATATATATTTATCTATCGAAAATTATACAAATGCTAGTATTCCTACCTAGCTAATTCAGTTTAGATGTTAAAACTATCAAGTTGTGATGCATGTTATGCTTTCTTTAGTAATGAACATCGGAGAGAGGATTTACCGGAACCTAGAGAAAGAGACGAAACCTTGTTTAGTAATACTGGCACAACTTGGCAGTCTGATAGGAAGTGGTGGTTAAGCATTGTTTACATGAGAAAGTTAAGTCTAATTCTACTTAAATACAAAGGTAAAAGATGGTGGTTGTTAATTTTTATTTTTTATATACATGAAGTGATATTCAGCTGCAGGTTGCTTAGCAATTAGCTCAAGAACCTAGATATATGCGTATTCGTATGCCTATCAGTAGTCTTTTGGGATTCAACTCTTCAGGTCACCTTGCTGGTTTTTTTTTTGCTAAATAAAATTTTGTATTGCTCAAGGATGAAACAATATACAAGGAAAGGGAGGAAACACCCCAAACTAAAGAGGGAGGAGAAAGCACTACCCTAACAACCAGAAACTACAAAAACGAAACCACCAACTCAAAACACCAGAACTACATTAACGAAACTACTAAGCTAGAGTCCCTGCTAACATAAGTACCTCATCTAACCACATTGAAATGCGTGCAAAAAGAAGAGCTTGCTGGTTCCTGACTTCCTGTGGTTAGATTACACAGGTTGTACAGATGAAGGAACTTTTAAAGTGAGAGAATCTGTTACAAATTCCGCAATCAGCATTGACAGATTCAAATTGATGGAGATCAACCTCCAAATTTAAATTGATATAGACTAGCCTCCAAATATCTAGAAATCTTAACCAAACTGACAAACGATGACATCCATGTGAGGAATGTTATCCAGCACACACACAATGAAATACTATGCCATGTTTTCTACCAAGTTAAGGTGGCATTGTGTTGTCAGTCTGGTCCAAGGCTAAACTAATGGCACTAGGAGAACTACCCTTGGCTGGTTGTCTGGTCGGGTCCTTGAGATGATTCACAGACAGTCTCGCATGAAAAATACTTTGTCGTCACCTTAAGATGAATGGCATACGGACATGCACAAAATTTACCACAGTTAGAATAATGTATGATTTAATTAAGCTCTTCTCCCTAACATGTTGAGATTGTAGAGAAGAGCTGCTAACTTGACATAGTATCATGATTCATGATACAACACATGTTACAAGTAATCACCAGTTCGAAACCAAAGATGAACGTTAAGATTTATTCAACTAAATCATTTGCCTAATATTTATGAAATATAGTAATCTTCACGTCGAGGAATATAGTTAGTATGGTAGCTTAACCTTTTCGAAAGAACTAGTACTAAATGTGGCCACGGATGGACCATCTCCGACCCTTAACACCAAAACCAACCTGGAAAAGTTACAATTATATAGTGTTAAAATTACAACATCCACAAAATCATATATTATACCAAAATAATCCTTTCTCTGTAAGAATAATCTTTTTTTAGAGAGATAACAACTCCATGTACTCTGGAGCAAAATGGAGTCTATGCGAGAGAATAGGACTGTTGTTTTGGAGATGACAAGAAGCATGTTACAAGCAAAGGGACTCTCTACTGAATTTCTGGGTTAGAGTGGTGCCAACTTAAGTATATATCTTGAATCCCTCTCCTACAAACGCTGTTAAGAACACAACTCCATATCAAAAGTTTTGTGGGGTATCGCAAAACCATCTGCATGTTATTTAGAAATATGCTTTGATAAATTATCAAAACTTTTTATTGATTATTGTCTACATTACAAAGAATATAAGTAATTATAAAACCCTCTTAATGGCAAGATTATAGTGTGTAATATTTGCTGGAAATGATTGTGGAATATACACAACAAATCATTCCGCTTTCCAATGGCATTTCACCTAATTATAGCAAAGATTCAGTGTTTAGTTGCGAATGCACATTTGTTATGTTCTTTAGATGGATAGGACCTATTCATGTAATTTAAGTCTTGTCATAAAATGGTGGTCTGATACTACAAGTAAATAACAGTGGAGTTGAATCTATGTGATGGGGCTAACTAGTAAACAACTAGTAAAATATTTCTATTGTAGTGACTATTGTGAAATTCCTATTAAACATTTTCAAGATTGAAGAAGATTATCTACAAGTGCAAATATATCTTAAGGTGAGCATCAATCCTTGCTTAGAGAACTCTATGTTGATCTCTACCTATGGCTGTGAAATGAGCCGGGTAGAACCAAACACCACTGTGCTCAGTGGCAGAGCCAGCTTACAAGTTCAGGGTGAGCTAAGCCTTAAAATCAAACGAAAAAAAATATATTTAGCAAACAACTAGTGTAATATTTCTATTGTAGTGACTATTGTGAAATTCCTATTAAACGTTTTCATCGAACCAATTCTTCATATGGTCACTGCTTGCCTTGTCGCCTCAAGTTTCAAGAAGATTATATGCAAGTGCAAATATATCTTAAGGTGACCATCTATACTTGCTTAGAGAGCTTTATTTTGATCCCTACCCCTGATTCGCGTGGACCAAGAGCAAACTCTCATCTAGAACAATTTGATATAACCACCTTAATAAATAATATGATTTGAGAAATTAATTACTATAGTTATTAATTAGTTTTTGCCCAAACATTATATCAAATCTAAAATGTAATTGCTATCAACAATTTTTTATGTGAATCTGACCAGTGTCATTCTTTATCATCTTACCAAATGCTCTTAAATTTCTTCAAATTATTTTTTTACTTTCAGTTAAATGTATATGTTTCTTAGTTCCTAGAATATCCTCATCAATGATATGTACATGTAGTATAATGTAAGCTATCACCATTCTAAGCAAAATCAGTAATAATCGCTCAATCTACAGGCTACACAGAATATGCCAAAGACTTGGGATTAATGTCCTGGGTAACTTGATTTATAAATTCTAAAAATACCAAAAGCCAGTAAAATCATTCATGGCATAAACTAATTCATAACATAATTTACCGTTTCTCCTTGAGTTGTTCCTTTGATTTTGTTTCTGCAGTTGATTATCTCTGGTTGAACTGGAAAAGACTTTCAGTGTAGGCGTGTGAACCAAAATATTCGGGAATACCATGGACCTTCCTTAATGCCTCGTTTTGAAGGTGGTACCACATAAGATGTGGGTAACATGGTTCTACATGTATAAGAACTTCCTGGAGACTCTTTGAATAAGCAAGAGGTCTAAGACCATAAAGTCCAAAATCATCCATATTTACTAAAAATACCTTAAATCGAGAATTTTTCATTCCAAAGTCATTTATTTGAGACACATCCACACGACACTTGTAGCAATCAAGAGAGTTGTAGTCAAGGATGTGAAGGCTGCCTCCGATGGCTACCAGTCTTTGTGCAGTACTGATACAATTTATATTTGGAACAGAATCTACGACCTCTGTTAATTGTTGTAGCCCAAGATCAAAACGAACTATGATTAAGCAACTATCTTCGGAACAAACTGTTGGCCAATACAGAGCTCCACTTGCAAACGTTCCCCATTGCTCCTCGAGGCAAATGTCTGCTGTAATAAGGCACGTATATCTGAATATGCGGAAGAACCAGAACTGCAGTCAAAGAACAATTAGTTTTGATAGGACCATTCACTGGGGCCTCCTTAGATTGTGGCTACAATCACTCTCCTTAGTTTGCGGCTATAATCACTCCCACAGATTGTAAATATTGTAGTCTAGGGTGCTAGTACAGATTCAACCTATTGTAACATATAAACCAATGTAAACTCTCTTAGAAGATGAACAAAACTATATTATGGTATCGGAGCTTCTAAAGGACTCATCGCCAAAAATAATATTTCACACACCCACCTGACTATGGAAATCTCAAATACAAACACCTCTGCTATATCAACCACCACACAACTTATTCAGTTAATCCCACATCACAGCTACCGATTAAACTCCTTGGAAACCATAACTTTACAACCTGGAAGGCTCAGTTTGAGCTCCTCGACGGATCCCTACCTACTCCACCTGTTACCATCACTAAAGGAGAAACATCTTCTCCAAATCCAGAATACTGATTATGGTTCCGCCAGAATAAACTCATCCATAACGCTCTTCTGGCATCAGTTGACGCCACTCTTGCATCAACCATTGCTACTGCTCCTGATGCTCACACCGCCTGGAAATCCCTACACACCTCATTTGCCAATAAGTCTCAAACGCGTATCTTCAGTCTACGTGATCAGCTAAGCAAACTCTCTAAAGAAAGTCGACCAGTTGTTGAATATCTTCGTGATATCAAATCCATCACTGATGAATTAGCAACAGCTGGCTCTCCGGTTTCTAATGCTGGATTGATTATAAAAATACTTAGCGGCCTTGGATCGGAATATAATTCCCTCACATCTGCAATTCGTGCCCGAGAATCACCAATTTCCTATGAGAAATTATTTGATCAGCTTTTGAGTCATGAGCTCTTTCATGTCTGCTCCTGTTACAGCCGCTATTGCACAACGTGGATCTTATTCAGAAAATTATGCTGGCTTTACTAACAGGCCACCTCAGCGTCCGTTCAACAATCAAGCTCGCAACTTTCGTAATCCATCTGGTACTCGGTGGCGCCATCCAACTCCTCCATCTTATAATAAAGTGCGTTGTAAACTATGCAGCAAGATAGGACATACAGCTAATGTGTGCCGATCGAAGTCACATAACCACATGGAAGCCCGGGCCAATCTAGCACACTGTATTTACAACAATATCAATCCTTGGGTAGTTGATTCTGGTGCATCGCATCACATCACTAACGATGTGCAGAACTTTCACTCTGCTTATAACTACACTGGACCCGAAGAAATTACTATGGGTGACGGTAAATCAATTGCTATCTCTCATACTGGTAAAACCTTTCTTCAAACTCCTACTCACAAATTTCACCTCTCCAATACATTGTGTGCACCTGACATAAAAACAAATTTATTATCTGTTTCTCAATTTTGTCATGAAAAATAATACATCTATTGAATTCTTCCCTTCATCCATGTCAAGGATCTAGCTACGGGAAAAGCTCTGGTGTGCGGCCGGAATAAGCATGGGCTCTATGAATGGCCTGATGGCATGGCTCAACCTACTGCATATTCATCTCAAACCACTTCCCCCTTGCAACTGTGGCATCGACGCTTAGGACACCCTAATCTCAAATCTTTGAAAACAATGTTGAACTCCATTTCTGTTCCTTGTACTTCTGCTCATATTTCAACATGTGATTCCTGCAATTGTAATAAAAGCCACAGATTGCCATTTTTTTTCGATTTCACTCAAGTCTTGAAAACCTCTTCATTTATTATATAGTGATGTTTGGGGTACTGCACCCATCCTTTCAGTTGATAAAAAGAATTACTATGTGATTTTTGTGGATCACTACACTAAGTATACATGGCTTTACACGATAAAATCTAAAAGCAATGTTACTTCTGTTTTCCAAAAATTTCAAAACCTGGTTGAAAGTTTTTTTGAGAGTAAAATTCAGTCAATTTATATAGACCGGGGGGGGGGGGGGTGAGTTCACTGGTTTAGAAACCTATCTTAATACACAAGGGATTCAACACCTCAAGTCACCACCTTATACTCCTCAAAGGGTTGCGTTTGCAGAACGCAAGCACCGGCACATTATCGAAACCGCAAAAACTCTTCTCCATCAAAGCTCACTTCCATCTGATATTTGGTCCTTTGCTTGTCAGCATGCTATTTATCTCATAAACAGAATGTCTACTTCTACCTTAGGACAAAAATCACCATATGAATGCTTGTTTAAATCTTCTCCAGATTATCATTCTCTTCGTGTCTTTGGGAGTTTATGTTATCCATGGCTTCGTCCTTATGCTGCTAATAAATGTTAGAATCACAAATTCTCAGTCAATAAAAGCAGCAAACAACATGGTCATATATGGTAGGCTGCATAGTAAAATTGTAGGCAAAGGAAGACAAAGTTGGCATGTATTAACGTATGCCATGATGTAATGAAATGTATCTAAAGCCTATAAATAGGCTAGTTCTATCTGTGATTAATACACACTAAGGAAGAGAAACACAAAAGCTAAAACCACACACTCTCACAATCTCTCACAATGTAAACTCCAAATTGTATTGTGTTGATAAACACCTTTCTATCCATATATATTTCAGTTATATAAATTCTACATGGTATCAGAGCCCTAAGGTTTGATTTGGGATTCTGAATATTTTTTTTCCGGGCACTATTTCGGCCGGAAGTTACTGTTCACTGTTTACTGTTCATCGCCGGAGACGAAGGCACTGTTCACTGTTCACCGATCACTGTTCACTGTTCCAGAAACTACACAATGGTTGAACAACCAGAAACCACAACACAATTAGTCTCTATGGAACAAATGGAACAAATGTTCCAATTATTTCAGAAACTACAAAAAAATCCAAACCTCCCAAAAACCGGAATATCACAAACGGTCTAGGAAGCACCGACTCGGGTGCGGCGATACGGGACACGGGACACGGGGATACGCCAATTACCGAAGTGTCCTGGATACGGGACACGGCAAAAAAAAAATACTAATAAAATATATATATTTTGTATATGTCATAAACTAAACATCTTCATTCATAATAATAATTAAGTGTCTTACAAAACAAGTGGACTGTGGGCTGGGTTCTTTTTTTTATGGATTGTGGGCTTTTTTAAGTGTATGTATATATATTAAAGAGGCTGGGCTGGGTTCTTTTTTTTATGGACTGTGGGCTTTTTTTATGGGCCTCATCAGTGGGCCGTGTCCCCCGCGTGTCGGACGCGTGTCCCCCGCGTGTCGGACGCGTGTCGACCGCGTTTTCTTCACGACACGCCACCTGGCGTGTCCGACACGTCCTCAGCCGTGTCCCCGTGTCGGGGCCGTGTCGGCCGTGTCCGACACGCATACGGCACCCAAATCGGCGTGTCGGTGCTTCCTAGCAAACGGTGCGTGTTGCCTAAAAACTAAATTTCACTAATTACACCAAATGGTGTAAATTAATGCATATTGCTGTTGGTGGTCGAGGCCGGCTCAACCATATCACGGCCAATCCCGTTCCACCAGATGACCCTGAGTACCAACAGTGGGCTCAAAAGGACTCGATGGTCTTATCTTGGATCATTGAAAATATTGATGGAGATCTTGTGAACCAATTTCTGGATTACAAGACTGCCCGGGAACTATGGAAGGGAATTGAAACTCTCCTTAGCAGTGGGAGAGACGAACTCCAGATCTATGATATAAGTTTAAAGGCAGCAACTATGAGACAAGGAAGGGACACTATAGAAATTTATTTCAGTAAACTCAACACTCTGTGGAAGGAAATAGACAGGAGGATCGGATGCCCAACCCCATGAAGTGTGCAGAGGACATTACTTTATTTAATTCCTTCATACAAAGGCAAAGATTGTACCAATTTCTGGCCGGAGTAAGCGATACTCTAGACAAAGAAAAGAGGGATATACTGTATCAAGATCCACTACCCACCATTGATACAGCCTATGCGTCCATAAGACGGGAGATCGCCCGTCGCGGCATAATGGCCAGCAACTCATCATTGGGACGAGAACCTTCAGAGATTGGTAGTGGGCTCCTCGTGAAACACCGGTCGGAACCCTCATCCTTCCAACGAAAGGATAAAACCCAGCTCAAGTGTAGTCATTGTGGTGGTACGAAACACACCAAGGAGGGGTGTTTCAAAATCATCGGGTATCCAGAATGGTGGGACGACCTGAAGCAGAGGAAGGACACCTCCAAGGCTATAATTTCCAGAACCGGTGGTAAGGCCAACCTAGCTGTAGGTGGTCCGGATGGTAACGACGACAACCCCCTCACAACAACGCTACATACTGATCAAATAGCAGGTATAGTCCGTGGAAGCAAAGTCACCGGAAATTAAAATTCTTTTGGTCTCCTATGCAACCAAATATCCCATTCATGGATTTTTGATTGTGGAGCCACCGATACAATGACCTATGATTCTTCTGATATTGTGTCCTCCAACAACACTCATCGTACCCAAATCCAAAGTGCAAACGGAGAATATATTCCCGTTACCCAGGCCGGAACTGTGGATGTTACCTCTAATATCCATTTACAAAACTGCCTCTTAATTCCTAGTCTTACTCACAAGCTTTTATCTGTTAGCCAGTTAACTAGGGAACTTGATTGTACTGTTCTAATGACATCATCTGGTTGTGTTGTGCAGGATGCTCAGACGGGACAGATCATTGGTCATGGTACTGAACGAGGAGGATTATACTATGTGAATGAGGTGACTCAAAACGGTAACGCTTTGCTTGCTCATGGATCACCAGAACATCAACTCTGGATGTGGGACCGTCGGCTAGGTCACCCCTCCATAGGTTATCTCAAACGATTATTTCCCTCTTTAAAGAACATTGCCGTAGATTTGAACTGTGAAGCATGTGTTTTAGCTAAAAGCCATAAGCACTCATATTATCCTAGTATGAATCATAGTACTCAACCATTTTCCTTGATTCATTCTGATGTATGGGGACCAGTTCCAGATTTTACCCTACATAATTTTTCATATTTTGTTTTATTTGTGGATGATTGTACTCGTATGAGCTGGGTGTATTTTTTAAAACACAAGTCTGAAATGTTTGATGTCTTTGTTAAATTCTACCACATGATTTGCACTCAGTTCAAAGCTCAACCAAAAATCTTACGATCTGACAATGGGGGGGGAATACATTAACTTAAACATGAAACAGTTCATTATTGACCATGGCCTCCTCCACCAAACCACATGTTCTTACACACCTCAACAAAATGGTGTAGCCGAGCGGAAAAATAGAACCCTTCTTGAAATCACCCGAGCTCTTATGATTGAATCTCACGTTCCTGTTCACTTCTGGCCCGAAGCTATTTCTACTGCTACCTATCTCACCAACCGCCTTCCCACAAAACCCCTCAATTACGACACACCCCTCAATACTCTTGGGTCACACGTCCAAATTCCATCTTCACATTCCTTACCTCCTCGAGTCTTTGGATGCATTGTCTATGTTCATCTTCAAAAAGGGGTGCGCACCAAACTAGAACCCAGGGCTATTAAATGTGTCTTTCTTGGGTATGGGGTTAATCAAAAGGGGTATCGGTGTTATGACCCTATCAAGGACAAAATCTACACTACTTTAGACTGTGAGTTCTTTGAACAGTCTTACTACTATACCCAGCTTAGTCCTCAGGGGGAGAGTTTGAGTAATGACCTTGATGACCTTAGCTGGCTAACATATCCAAAAGTGATGAATCCAGATCCTACAACACAAGTAGGTAATACCACCGATGTTGCTCCTGAAGCATCAGTATCTCCTCCTCCATCAGTATCTCCTCTTATGTCCACTCCAGTTCCGTCTAATGAGCATCCTTCTGATGACCTCTCCTCAGTAGAGGTTAATTCTGAGAACTCTGGAACTGATACTATTATTGAAACTAATATTTTTCATAGTGATAATGTTCCAAACATGTATCAGTTACCCCCGAGAAGTACAAGAGGAGTTCCACCAAGAAGGTATGATCCAGAGTATGAGGCCCAACGATCTAAATATCCTGTAGAGAGAATCAGCAATGAGAACTTATCCAGCACAGCCATGGCTTTTACCACATCTCTATACTCCACTGACATTCCCAAAACAGTTGAAGAAGCCCTTGGAAATGAAAAGTGGAAACAAGCTATGGAGGATGAGTATTCAGCTCTACAGAGAAACAAAACATGGGAAAAATGCATCCTACCAAAAGGAAAAAAAAGGTAGGTTGCAGATGGGTATTCTCTATCAAATACCGAGCAAATGGAACTATTGAAAGATACAAGGCACGACTGGTGGCTAAAGGATATACCCAGACATATGGAATTGACTACTCTGAGACTTTCTCTCCTGTAGCCAAGATTGATACAATACGGGTCTTGCTCTCAATAGCAGCAAACAAGGAGTGGCCCATATACCAGTTTGATGTAAAAAATGCTTTTCTTCACGAAAGTATTGATGAAGAAGTATATATGGAGGCACCACCAGGGTATTCTCAGGAATTTGGAGATGAAGAAGGATGTAGACTGAGGAAGGCACTTTATGGGCTAAAACAGTCCCCTAGGGCATGGTTCGGAAGATTCACAAAAGCTATGAAGAAGTTTGGGTACAATCAAAGCAACTCAGATCACACTCTATTCTTGAAGAAGGTTAGAGATAAAATCACTTGCTTGATAATTTATGTGGATGATATGATTATCACTGGAAATGATGAGAAAGAGATCACTGACTTAAAAGGAAAACTATTTCAAGAATTTGAGATGAAAGATTTGGGGACTCTCAAGTATTTTCTTGGCATAGAAGTTCTGAGGTCAAAACAAGGAATCTTCATTCACCAGAGAAAGTATATCCTTGATCTTCTGGTAGAAACAGGAATGCTAAACTGTAAACCAGCTGAGACACCGATCGTTGCTAATCATGGTCTTCAAATTCTTGAAGGAGCAAAACTGGCTAAAAGAGAACAATATCAGAAGATTGTGGGAAAATTCATTTACTTAGCTCACACATGACCAGATATAGCTTATGCTGTAGGAGTGGTGAGCAGGTTCATGCATCTCCCACAAATACAACACATGACAGCAGTAATGAGAATTTTGAGGTACTTAAAGGGTACAAGTAGCACGGGAATTTACTTTGCCAAAAATGATCATCTGGATTTAATTGCCTACACAGATGCAGACTGGGCAGGAGATCGTGACGGCAGGAAATCCACTTCTGGGTACTTTACTCTAGTAGGTGGTAACTTGGTTACCTGGAGAAGTAAAAAACAAAAGGTGGTGGCCTTATCAAGTGCAGAGGCAGAATTCAGAGGAATTGCAAAAGGAATAACTGAAATCCTATGGATTCGGAAACTTATGAATGAACTTGGTTTTCCATAGAAAACAGAATGTAAGCTTTTTTGTGACAATAAGGCAGCTATAAGTATCTCAGAAAATCCGGTCCAGCATGATAGAACGAAGCACGCCGAGATAGACCGACATTTCATCAAGGACAAATTGGAAGATAAGACAATCAAACTTCCGTTTGTTAGATCAAAGGATCAATTAGCTGATATCCTGACAAAAGCAGTCAATACTAAAGCCTTCGATGAGACTTTGCGCAAGTTGAGCATTGGAGCACCGACTGCCCAACTTGAGGGGGAGTGTTAGAATCACAAATTCTCAGTCAATAAAAGCAGCAAACAACATGGTCATATATGGTAGGCTGCATAGTCAAATTGTAGGCAAAGGAAGACAAAGTTGGCATGTATTAACGTATGCCATGATGTAATGAAGTGTATCTAAAGCCTATAAATAGGCTAGTTCTATCTGTGATTAATACACACTAAGGAAGAGAAACACAAAAGCTCAAACCACACACTCTCACAATCTCTCACAATGTAAACTCCAAATTGTATTGTGTTGATAAACACCTTTCTATCCATATATATTTCAGTTATATAAATTCTACAATAAATTAGAATCCCGTTCTCAGCCATGTGTATATTTAGGTTTCTCCACCCAATATCACAGCCACTTGTGTTTTGAACCACAACGCTCTAAATTATATATCTCAACAGATGTTGTATTCTGCGAGAATGTATTTCCTTTCCCCACACTTCCTTCCTCTATTCGAGATAATTTCTCTCATGTCAATTGGGATTTCCCAACTAATGTCAGTCATCACGTTCCTCTCACATCCGTCCCAACTGCAGGTCCAAGCCCAAGTGAACTTTTTCCTCCATTGTATGTGCCAAGAGCTCCATCAATTCCACCACACCAGACAACTTCCCCGACTCCAGGTAATTCTTCGCTTTCCCATAGCACCACCCAAACCCCACCATCTTCCCCATCTTCATCCTAAAGTTCACCTTCACCTACCACTAACCATTCACCATATATCTCAAGCACATCCTCTACCTCTCCTCCTACACCTCCACAGAGTAGTCGTGTCACTACACGATCTCAAAATAACATTTTTAAGCCAAATAAATTCTATGGGTTCACTGTCACGGCTTCCCCGTTTTACACCCCCACATCCTACAAACATGCCCAGAAACATGCTCACTGGCGCGCGGCCATGCAAACCAAATTTGATGCACTAGTGAATAATCAAACATGGGAACTTGTACTGGTCGATCCCTCTAAAAATATTGTTGAGTGTAAATGGTTGTTCCGCATAAAATACAAACCTGATGGAACAATTGACAGGTATAAAGCCCGACTTGTTGCCAAGGGTTTCATGCAACGTCCCGGAATTGATTTTCACGAAACCTTCAGTTCTGTTGTAAAGCCAACTGCAGTTCGACTTGTTATTTCCATAGCTATACAGAAACAATGGCATATTCACCAATTAGATGTAAATAATGCATTTCTTCAGGGCACACTTGAAGATGAGGTTTATATGAAGCAACCTCCGGGTTTTGCAGATTCCATTTTTCCGACTCACATGTGTAGGCTCAAACGACCAATTTACGGGCTGCGACAATCTCCTCGGGCATGGTCTACTGAATTGAAAAACTATTTGTTATCTGTGGGATTTACCAGATCACATTCTGACACATCTTTGTTTATTATGCATACTCATGCTTTTACCATATATGTATTGGTTTATGTTGATGACATCGTTATTACCAGCTATCATGTCAATATTGTTCAACAGATTATCCATGGTCTCGCATCTCGCTTCTCCATTAAAGACTTGGGCCCTTTGAATTATTTTCTCGGTGTTCAAGTAATTCATAATGAGGATCATATAATCTTATCTCAGGCCAAATACATCCAGGATTTACTAGCTGAAACCAACATGCTAGAGTGTAATGGAGTGTCCACGCCTATGTCTACTTTTGCTCATCTTGTTATTGACAACAATGCACCTATATGAAGGAATTTACGGACGAGCGGAAGCGTGATATAACAATTATTCCGTAAAAACCATGTATCGCACATATAGAAAAGCATATAAAAATTAGAGAGCGGAGGAATCGTAACCATACCTTGAAAATCGAAGCTTTAAAGAATGGATGGTTGCTAGCAGTTGCTTCTCAGAGTGTGAAGCACTCTACCGGTATCCACCAAGAATAATCCTCTTCGATGAAACTTTTTATAAAACTAAGCTTTTATAAAAATGGTGTTTTGAGAGAGAGAGAGAGAAAGAAGATGGAGAGGGAGTCAACTAGGTTTTCACAAAACCACTCTTGCATGCTAAAATACTTCTCATCTCTTTCTTTATATAGGGCTCATGTAGGTTTAGTATATTTAATATATCATGTATATATTAATATATATAAATCCCACAAAATGTTTTAAATAATAATTAAATTATTTTAATCATTATTAAAAACAACTTGCTCTCTCAAAATACCTTCATCAATAAATTAATCTTTTTATGGTGTGACCCTGTAGGTTCAATATTAAGCCGATAGTAGAAATAAATAATAATAAACTTTTTATTTATTATTTATATGAATACTAAAAATCATTAAATATAATTAACTGATTAATTATATTTATTCTACATCGTGAGTGATGCTTTTCAACATATCGCGACTATCCGGATAATATGAATTCACTGCTTAGAATACCAAGAACCTGTCAGTGCTAGTTACCGTACAATCAATTCCTTCTACCCTGCAATATCCCGATTAAATACAAAGCATGGAACTCGTGTCAAGCCTATCAAATTTAATCATATGATTTTTTATTCATAATGCAAAGTTCATATTAATGCAAATTAGAAACTCCTTTCTAATTTCATTCACTCTGGCCAGAGATTCCAGAACTCGCATACTAAGAATAACATAGGATATTCACTTCCTTACTGGAAGGGGTAGATCCTTTATTGACCATTAACTATCTCCATACACAAATCCCTATGCCCAGAATAGACCTAATGGATGTCCTTGAGACTAAGGACTAAACCAAAGCACAGTTCATTATATACAAGATTACTCTAACGATCTCAAGTCTAAGGACACTTGTACAACTATCACTCAGTGAACTATCGACACGTGAGTAAATTCCATTAGTTGTTCAACTTATCGAGTCATGTTCAGTGAACTTATTCCCTAATAAGCACTTACACACTAGCTATAGTGTCACCACACAAATGCCTATGAGAACAGACATCCTTCCTAGGAAGCTAGCATAGTATGTACTGATCTTTACAGATTGACTAACTTCCAATCAGTTATCCTATGATCGGGAACAATTTAAGTTTAGTGTTATCATCTTCTAGATCTCATTATTATAATCTCATTATAATTCTAGAAGCTTTACTCTAAACTATGGAACATTTATTTAATACACTTTAAATAGATAAAGCCCATGTTAAGACGAACAGGTCTTTTATCAATAATCATAAAGCCTACTATGATCACAAGAAAGTTTATCCTAACTCATCATCCATGATTGGATTTAGGACACCTTTCTTTCAATCTCCCACTTGTACTAAAACCAATCACTTTGGTATCTCATACCTATCTTCACTATGTGAAGATCAAAGTGAGTCTTAGAGACGGCTTTAACAATGGGTCTGCTATGTTGTTTTGTGTGTGTCAACTCTCTCAACGTTGACAACTTCTCTTTCAACGATCTTCCTAATCAAATGAAAGAGCCGCAATATGTGTTTTGATTCCCAATCCACTGTTGCAACACACTTGCAACAAAACACATTTTGCTACCTGATCTAATATCAAATAGTGTCTATTGCTTGAAACTATTCCAACTCACTGTCCTTCCACTCAGGACAATTAAGTGCCCTGACATGGATCTACTATCAAACTGATCATGACTAAAACTTGAGTCTACAGGGACCACTAGTTTTAATTAGATCCATCAGAGACAATAAAATTATCTTTGTGTCTTCTCAAGTACACTACGATATATTTCATTGTCATCTAATTCCTTTTCTCCTAGGAGTAGACGGATATTTGCTTGTCACAACAAGCAACATCATGACTTGTACATTTCATGTAACACAGAATAAATTCAAATAATTCCATTCATGTGTCCTCTCTTTTAGAGAGATAAACTCCCATGTTCATCATTATGAAACATCACTTGGAGTTACCATGCTAAACACTTTAGCATCCAATCAATGTACTTTCTTGGGTAAAGCCTCTCATCATACTCATGATCTATCTTTATAAATCTTTGACCGTAGTTCATTCGAGGCCCTTTCCAAGTCCAAAGAGAAATTATTTAATAATTTAATTCTAAAGAAAACTAAAAATTATCAAAGGTTTACAATTAGTAATATATCCATATATATATATTACTATTTCACATCACTCCCACTAACCTCCTGTACCCTTAAATGGATCATTCACTTTTTAATGAAATTAAACTCTTTGACCATTTCATCAGAACTAATGTTCCATTGCCGAGAAGCTTGCAAGCGAAATCTTCATGGTTTTGATCATAGCTATTCGTAAAAGGTTTCTTCAAGGTGATCACATTACCTTCATTTAAACCTTTACAACTAGCCTGGCATTATAGGTCCCTACCTTGCCATCTGTTCAAAACTCTCTTACAAAACCATTAAAGATTTCGTGACACTCTGTCACTTCTCAGAGTCATTAAAACTCAAAACATTATCACTTATAACGGATATCGTATCATCATTCTAAATGATGAAACCATGATACCCTCTTAAATTGCAACAATGTTGTTGTACAGAAAGTTCTACTACTCAAATAGGTTCCAGACTTAATCCGTGGTGATTTGTAGTTCTTGAACTTCACTAAGTTCACTACAGCTCCCACTGTGCCCTTGAAGGATAAATTAATTTTCCAAAAAAGGTGGAGTATCCTAAAAACAAACACTCCTAGTGTGTTCGTAGAATAAATAATCCTTGCTCAGTAAGATTGCAGAAAATTGTCCTAGACTTTGTTTAAGACCAACCACAAATTCACTCCAATCAGATACAGTCTCTAACTTATTCAACTTTTGATATAGGTTAGTCAACCCCAGATCTCAAGACAACTGAGACTTACGTTTCCTTACTCTGCATCTTATGCAGACTTTGGTTAACGTGTGTTGAGGATACCTTATCGAGTAGTTTGACTATTCTTCTAAGTCATTTTCCTAACAGATACCAGAATTCATGGTGTCATTTATTGTAGACTTTACCTTGTCTAATAAGAGTCTACAGTGAACTAACATCATCATATATGAGATAATTCAGCAACTAACCATTTAAACATTAATAACCTCAATCTCATTGAATGCTTGTCAATACCTTTAAATAGTTCATTGTCAACCTCAACATTCATTGAACCTATCACCAAAACTTGGATTTTGTATTTCAATAAATACACATATCCTTATCTACAATGATCATCATTGAATATGACAAGGTATCAGACCTAATTTATCTCAACATTTCTAGTTTGTTCAATATGAAACATATAATCCATAAGTTCAAAAGCACAGTTAATCAACAAGTTCTCATAATTGAAACAACAACAGTTGTGCTATTTCAAATATGTGGGACTTCATTGATGTCTAGCTATCTACTTGTCCTTTGGTTTAAGATTCGTAATCCTTAAATCTAAGTGGTATCTAATACCAAAATAGATGATTGACTTATAGACTTATTTATTTCAACTATTAACAAACTAATGTTGAAGTTGAGGTTACACTAACCTTTTACTTCTTTGATTCTGTAAGACTTATCTTACGAATCCAATTCCAGTTTCTTATACAGTGGAAGTCTAACACCCTTGCTTTCTTAGTTAACTTTTATCTTAAGATTGTCCTATCAACTCACCTTGTTATTCTAACAATAACACCTCAAGATCACATCTTGACTTTTATTCTTACAATGAGACTTCAAGATCACATCTTGACTCAACTCTACATTTATCAAAAACTAGTTATATAAATAAACAATCAAACTGATCATTTAAAACAAGTTCCTTGAAAAAATTGTTGTTAAGTAGATATTATCGATAAACAACTTTGATATCTTATATCTGTGTACCTAACTCGTTCATCAAACAACCTTTGGATATGAACAAAATAAGATACCTCTCTCATTGTGAGAACTATCTTTCACATCTTGCGAAGATTGGTGAGTTCAATACGAAACAATCTAATCTAATTGTGAAACTAATTTTCACTTTCCTAATCAACTAGTCATTGACTTAGCATCTAACATGCTATCTATTGTCAGTGTTGCAGACATCTCATATATCTATAAAATAACAACGTAAACAGATTATTCGATTTTATAATCTTAACACCAAATGAATCGGGTCTTTATTCATTGGTGGCTCCCACTATTTTATCTAAGTTATACAACCCTCTTCATGTACAACTGAGCATTCACAATGCTAGTGAGAATAGGGATCCTACTTTCCATCACACAACCTTGGATGTGGCACGAAACGCCATGTGATGTTCCATAGGCAGACAACTCTTGTCAACTACATCTCATGTTATTCCCTCTTTACTTTAGCCTCTTGAATCATTGAGTCACGGCTGTGGCACGACAAACTCAATATTCTAAGTCAAGTCAGACCCAACATCTCGTTCAAATTTAATTAGATTTCAATAGCCCACGGCTGTGGCACGTAACGACCATTAATCTCTAATTAATTCACGCATCTAATGTAATAGACAAGTATTTCTTATTTCGAAATCAAAGCCCTCGGCTGTAGCACGAAACGACAATGATTAAAAAATAAGAACTACTTTCTACCATGTTGGAAGGCTATGACCGACACAAGCCCGTTGTGTCATTGGCCAATTACTACTTGATATTATTAAGAGGGATTTTATTATAAGGTTTATAATTATATATATTTTATAGCCAAAGATTTCAACTAAATCTTTTCTATAAAGTATTACAATTACTAACCAAATAATTAATTAATAATTAAAACTCTTTTAATCAGTAATACTATTTCTAAACCTTTTAGAAAATAAATGTCTCTCTGTTATTAATTAATAATTAAAACTCTTTTAATTATTAATTCTATTTCTAAACTCTTTTGAAAATTAATCTCTCCCTAAATTTAATTTCTTTAAATTAAATCAATAATTAATAATATTAAGATCACATCTTAATTATTTTATAATCAATTAAATATCATTTAATCAATTAATAAAATTGCTAACTAATTATTTGTTTCATAAATAAATAATTATCAGCCATTATTAATTAAATAATATTATTTAACAATCATAATCATATTATAAAAAGAATCTTTTCTTCAATTAAATATTTCAAATCAATAATCGATAATCGGATGATTCCCAGATCGGGGGGAGCATTGTCAAGAGGCGTCACTTAATACCCCTTTCTTACAGATCGAAATCTGTTTTTGACAGAATCATACTTTCTCAATATTGAAAATTCATATTTAATTACATGTTTCAAAAACACAAGAATCTCATGATTGTATTCATAATATTATTGTTAAGGCAAGAAACGATTCCTATTCTAGATTTTCTAGAGCACGCCTTATTTTGATTTAAGTTCACCTAAATTTATCATCTCATGGTAAACATAGGCATATATCTCATATATATAAATAAATAAACAAGTTGCATGCAAGCAATATCATGTCACACATTGATATAATATTGTATGGATTTATTATAGCATTTAAAAGCAATTTAAAACAATTAAAACATGCTTTAAAATACTTCCGGGAATATCAATATTTAAAAAATATTATATAAAAAAATATTTGACCACTTCATTAGATCCGTCTCGGAGAAATGAATCCAACGATATACTGCACGCCCAAAACGGAGTTACGAAACTCCCAAAAAAATCAAATTTAATGTGGACAGCAGGCAGTAACGCATTTGTGATATGCGTTCCAACAATTAAAAACTAATTAATTGTGTAACGCATGACAGTCAAGCGCAACGGTCTCTGTAACGCATTTCTTAAATGCGCGACTCAGTTTTGTTTCGATTGAACTCCACGCGCCAGTGACAGCAGGTGCAGATTTTTATTTTTTTTTTGTCAGCCGACCGTTGCTGTGTCAGAAATTGTTGTAACTGTTGTTGCTTTACACTTTTTTTAAAAAACTGCCGTGCTTTAATATAACATAACTTCTACTTTAATAATAATAACTATTATTATTATTATTATTATCATAATTTTAATATTAATAAATTAATTAACAATTAATTAATTAATTAATAAAAAAATACAGGAGTATGATTTCTCAAATCAGACAGTAGCAAAAATTACCAGGTGTTTATGGGGTCCTTGTACAATTTTAATTTCATAATATTCATATGCATGATTATTTTATGAATTTTAATTAAAACAATTTTAAAAAATTCATAACAAATAATCAACACATCACAAAATTATGAAAAAAATACCTAGATGATCTACAACACTTGTAGAACCCAGATCCGTGGTCAAAATCTCGTGCAAATATTATTTTGAATTAATTCATAATTAAATCTAAATAACCTTGCAAAAATCATAATAAATCCATACATGCATAAAAAAATCTGAATTTTTTTAATATGAATCTCTATATGCAGAACCTGGCTCTGATACCATTGAAGGAATTTACGGACGAGCGGAAGCGTGATATAACAATTATTCCGTAAAAACCATGTATCGCATATATAGAATAGCATATAAAAATTAGAGAGCGGAGGAATCGTAACCATACCTTGAAAATCGAAGCTTTAAAGAATGGATGGTTGCTAGCAGTTGCTTCTCAGAGTGTGAAGCACTCTACCGGTATCCACCAAGAATAATCCTCTTCGATGAAGCTTTTTATAAAACTAAGCTTTTATAAAAATGGTGTTTTGAGAGAGAGAGAGAAAGAAAGAAGATGGAGAGGGAGGCAACTAGGTTTTCACAAAATCACTCTTGCATGCTAAAATACTTCTCATCTCTTTCTTTATATAGGGCTCATGTAGGTTTAGTATATTTAATATATCATGTATATATTAATATATATAAATCACACAAAATGTTTTAAATAATAATTAAACTATTTAATCATTATTAAAAACAACTTGCTCTCTCAAAATACCTTCATCAATAAATTAATCTTTTTATGGTGTGACCCTGTAGGTTCAATATTAAGCCGGTAGTAAAAATAAATAATAATAAACTTTTTATTTATTATTTATATGAATTCTAAAAATCATTAAATATAATTAACTGATTAATTATATTTATTCTATATCGTGAGTGATGCTTTTCAACATATCGCGACTATCCGGATAATATGAATTCACTGCTTAGAATACCAAGAACCTGTCACTGCTAGTTACCGTACAATCAATTCCTTCTACCCTGCAATATCCCGATTAAATACAAGGCATGGAACTCGTGTCAAGCCTATCAAATTTAATCATATGATTTCTTATTCATAATGCAAAGTTCATATTAATGCAAATTAGAAACTCATTTCTAATTTCATTCACTCTGGCCAGAGATTCCAGAACTCGCATACTAAGAATAACATAGGATATTCACTTCCTTACTGGAAGGGGTAGATCCTTTATTGACCATTAACTATCTTCATACACAAATCCCTATGCTGAGAATAGACCTAATGGATGTCCTTGAGACTAAGGACTAAACCAAAGCACAGTTCATTATATACAAGATTACTCTAACGATCTCAAGTCTAAGGACACTTGTACAACTATCACTCAGTGAACAACTATCGACACGTGAGTAAACTCCATTAGTTGTTCAACTTATCGAGTCATGTTCAGTGAACTTACTCCCTAATAAGCACTTACACACTAGCTATAGTGTCACCACACAAATGCCTATGAGAACAGACATCCTTCCTAGGAAGCTAGCATAGTATGTACTGATCTTTACGGATTGACTAACTTCCAATCAGTTATCCTATGATCAGGAACAATTTAAGTTTAGTGTTATCATCTTCTAGATCTCATTATTATAATCTCATTATAATTCTAGAAGCTAGATTTACTCTAAACTATGGAACATCTTATTTAATACACTTTAAATAGATAAAGCCCATGTTAAGACGAACAGATCTTTTATCAATAATCATAAAGCCTACTATGATTACAAGAAAGTTTATCCTAACTCATCATCCATGATTGGATTTAGGACACCTTTCTTTCACTATACACAATGTTACTGAATATAGGCGTATCTTGGGTAAGCTACAATACCTTTCCTTTACTCAACCTGACTTGAGGTATGTTGTCAACAAACTTTTACAATTTATGCACTCTCCTCAAGACCAACATTGGCATACTGTTAAGAGGGTTTTGCGGTATCTCAATAGCACTTCTATGATTGGTACAGCTGAGTCGCAAGCCAAACAATGCTTTAATTGCATACTTAGATTCTGACTGGGCAGGCAACCCATCTTATCGCACATCTACTACTGGCTATGTTATTTACCATGTAAACTCTCCCATCAGTTGGTGCTCAAGAAAACAACGTGTTGTAGCTCGTTCATCAACTGAAGCTGAATATCGTGCCATTGCATGTACTGTGGCTGAACTTAACTGGTTATCCAATTTATTGCGTGAACTGCAAATCCCTATGCCATGTACACCGCGTGTTTTATGTGATAATGTTGGGGCAACATTTCTCTGTCAAAATCCTATCTTTCATAGTCGCATGAAACATATTGCAGTGGACTTTCACTTTGTTCGCGAGCAGGTGCACAACAAAACACTTCAAGTAACTCATGTTCACTCTGCAGACCAAGTCGCTGATAGCCTCACAAAACCACTTCCAAAATCTACTTTTGATGCTCAGTTTATCAAGCTAGCCTTGGTAAATACCACGCCTATCTTGAGGGGGCGTAATAAGGCATGTATATCTGAATATGCGGAAGAGCCGGAACTGCAGTCAAAGAACAATTAGTTTTGATAGGACCATTCACTGGGCCTCCTTAGATTGTGGCTACAATCACTCTCTTAGTTTGCGGCTACAATCACTCCCACAGATTGTAAATATTGTAGTCTAGGGTGCTAGTACAGATTCAACCTATTGTAATATATAAACCAATGTAAACTCTCTTAGAAGATGAACAAAACTATATTATGCTGATAAGCGAGCATTCTGGAGACGTGTCCATGAATTGGTTTTGAGGCTGTACACTAAGACCAGAGCGTAATAATACGGATGACGCACTGTACCTTTTCTTTTTCTCCTTTTCACCTGACGCACTGCAACCTTGACAACCTTGTAATCATCACTGAGATGATCATACCCAAGCCACATAGATATATGTCAATTTTGAATTTTTTATAAAAAAATTGTGATAATTTAGCTGGTTCTATGGGCAGCTTTGTGCACTTCTTGGTAGAAGGATTTAGCAGTATGATGGCATCTACGTCATAGGTTGATAAGCAGACTAAACCGTTAGCAGAGCCAACCGAGTTTAAACCGAAATAACTCTCAAGTATTGTGTCCTTAATTTCCACAATACTACAAACATCATCGTGAAAAGACTCGTAGTTGGCCAAATAATATTTGCCTATTGCATCAATATTGATCCCACCCCTATTATGCTTAATATTATGCTTAAGGGATGTTTCGTAATGTTTCTTGACGAAATCAGTACTATCAATAAGAGAACACCAATCTTTGGATACACATCTACAACGAAGAAGATCCTTGACCGGGATGCCACAAAGTATTTCAGTAATCAAATCAAAAGGAAGTTTCATCATGACAAGTCTAGGGTTTTCTAGTTGTTCTCAGTCCCTTGCGCCAATTATAAGAGATTATATTTATCTTTTATATCGAACATAGACAACTTGTCTAGCAAAAAAAGAAAACTGTACTATCAAAATTAATTTAAATCGTTGGTCTAATTTTTTTAAAAATAGACGATCAAAATTATATTATATTAAAAAGAAAATAATCTAAAAAGGATATTACTACAAAAAGTTGTACTCCCTCTGTCAAGGAATATATGACACGGTCAATAATGCAAGCAGTTTAAGAAAGCTTTTTTGACTTTGTTCGTTGGCCGCCTTTTATTGGTTCGTTTGGTCACTTGCCCAGCAGAAGTAATCCTTTTGGTTCAGTGGTTGTATATTATATTGTATAAAGATTTAATAGTGAAAATAAGTAGATGTTATAATATTTATTTAATAAAAAAGGAATATAAAATGGAGAAGTAGTGGGTGTAATAGTGAAAAGTAGTGTTAAAAAATAGTAAGTATAACAGGTTCATTCTTTTTAGAGTGTTCCAAAAAGGAATAAGGTTCATATAAAATGGGACGGAAAGAGTATTAGAATTGAATTTCAAAAAGAAAATTATACTAGGAAAAGGATATATTTAAGAACGGGGATACAATTGAATTATTTATTTTTTACTCATATTAAAAAAAGTTTATATTTACTATTTTGGGTTCTATCTTAAGATCTACAAATCAGATTCAGCCCACACGAAGGTTATAAAATTATCTTTAATTTAGGGATGAGTAGAGAATTATTATCGAAGTGGAAACACTCAAAATCTCAATAAGAAAAAGTAATTACGAATTTTTACATTAATCATATTCAGTGTAGAAGACATACATTGATAATCGTATTTAATGTAGAAAACCAAATTATATATGATTTAAATCATTGACTTTTTCATTTTTCAGTATAAATAAACTTTTTAGTTTACATGTTAAAATCTTTTTAAAAATATACAATCAAGATTATATCATGTTAAAAAGAAATTTATAATCTAAAAAGATATTATTGAAAAAAGTTGTATTAGAATTGAATTTCGAAAAGAAAATTATACTAGGAAAAGGATATATTTAAAAATGGATACAATTGAATTATTTCATTTTTTACTTATATTAAAAAAAGTTTATATTTATTATTTGGGTTCTATCTTAAGATTTACAAATCAGATTTAGATGATTTTACAGCCCGCACGAAGGTTATAAAATTATCTTTAATTTAGGGATGATTTAACAATTATTATCGAAATGGAAACACTCAAAATCTCAATAAGAAAAAGTAATTAGAAATATTTACATTAATCATATTCATTGTACAAGACATACATTGATAATCTTATTTAATGTAGAAAACAAATTTATATATGATTTAAATCATTGACATTCACTTTTTTGTTTTTCAGTATAAATACACTTTTTAGTTTCATGTTAAAAAGTGAAATATTTTTTGCTAGATCCAACTTTTTTCATCTATTATTTTATGATCTAACGGTTCTTATTTATTTTGTCGTACTGAATACCAGATTACCGACTACCAGAATTTTGGACAAAATCACTCTTACACTTATTATTAAAACTGTTTTTTTGAAGTATAACTATCTTCAAATAATAATAAGGGTATTTTGATAATTAAAACGAAATATAAGTAGATTTCATAAATCGAATAAATTTTCAACGTAAAAAAGCGTCAATTTCTTTTCTTTTTTTTCCCGTGTAGTTTTAATTGGAAAGTAAATTTTAAACCATCACTAAATTAAAGATTATTTTGTTAATTTCATGGGGGCTGTAAATTGTCAAAAATCAAATTTTAAGAATTCAAGATATAACACAAATATTAAATTGAACGTGTAAAATCTTATATATATCAATTTTTTTAACAACAATTTGATATGTAAATTAATAATATATAAATATTAAAAAAAATCAATATAATTACAGATATTAAAAAAGGAGTCGTGCGTTGCACGAGTTATATACTACGGAGTAGTATAGAAAATATTAAAAATCATTATAATTATAGATATTCTTTACAAAACAAACATAATTATCCTGACAAAAAAAATAAACATAATAATATAGAATGTAATACACGAATATTATACATTACTCGGATAACAAACATAATAATATAGAATGTAATACATGAATATTATAAATTATATCCTTTATAAATTAAAAGTACACCTGCAATGAAACATTATGGGTATCCGCAATGAAACATTGCGGGCAGGAAATGTACGTAGGGGATCTCGACTAATTTCCTATAAGTTATATATATGAGTTAAATTTAATAATGGGATTTAGGACATATTTATAATTATTAAATAAAAAAGGACATATTTATAATCGCCTTGTTAATTTGGAACATGTTAAACTAAATATTCTATGATTTTTCTTTTTGAAACCAAAATGAAATACTTTGTATTAAATCATGCCATAAAACATCGATAAGAAAGGATGGTACATCACACAATTCCTTACAATCAGACAATATGAACCGGCCTCTCTAGAGCATAGTATTTTCAAGGTTTTTTTTCATTTTATATCTGATTATCAACACTGTACTAGTTGTGTTCAAAAGGATTATATATGATACTGACATCTGCCACCTAAAATGTTATCTTTCAAATATGATTTAATTTGAGAACTTTGCAAGATCTCTAAAATTACGTTCAAATATCGATATCAATGAACAACACACAACATATACGATACGTTACACAGTTCCGTTACAACATAGCGAAGTACAGTAATAAAGCAGAGAAAGCTACAATTGAAAATAAACATGGATCATGACGGATTATATTTAACTAGCTAAGTAGCAAACTGCGGAATCATGCACAGAATTTGCATAAAACCGTACACACTTAAGAGTTACAACTAAAAATAGAAATTTTGATCACATCTTCTCTGTTGAGGAGCTCCAACAAACAAGCATCACCCTCCTCTATAGATTTCTCCTTTACAAAGGTTCCCCAGCCTTTATATATCCTGTACTGCTCAGAAACATTTCTCATGATCACTTTCCATTCTTCGCCTGATGACTGAAGCTTCAATTCTAATTTGACAGGCATTTTCTTACACATTTCTTTATGAAATGCAAATGGAACATGCATGCTGAAAGTTAAATTTATTTTTGTGCACAATGTTATTAAAATTGTAACATTACAGGTTGCAAGACTTAACTATGTAGTACTCCTATATAATTACAATGTGATCTCACCAAATATCCATGCTTCACGTAAGCGCGCTTCATACCGATAACGACTGAAGGATACTTAGATTTTGATTGAAACCTCTTAGCTTCTTCCAATGCATTGTTAGAGAGTTCTTTAGATTTCAGCTGAGTGAACTCTGAATAGGAAGACTTCAGTTTAACTTGACATTTCTTATGCTTTTGCTTTTTTCCACCTACATTTAAGTCAATTTAAATTAGTTAGTTTGTTTAATCCAGTGCACAAACAGACAAATTATGCAAATGTGAATGTGTTTATTATGCAAATGCAATGATCATGTACATCCTATAAAATCGTATAAATTGTTACGTACTAGTTGGTATAGGAGCAATGTCATTCATAAGCTGGTCCTTGGAGGCAACAATTTCTTTGGGAGTACCGGACTTATCAACGACATCCACATCAAATTCAACATGTCACCAAATTGCAGCGAATGATGTTTCGCAAATGCATCCCACCCTTTCTTAAAACACAACTCATTCTCAATGAGTTTAGTCCTCACAGGCCATGATACGCGTGTACGAGTAGGCCAAAGTAAACATTTTTTCCCCAAAGTTTCACGATAAAGCAGAAGATAGTTTTGCGGGATCATCTGTTGGGAAAAAAAAACAAAAATCATTAATTAATTATGGCTGATTAATTTGAAGATGCACACATAATCGAAAGATATGAAAGTGGCATGATCCATGATCAGTATGCATGTGAATATATGATGCTATATCATAAAAATGTGCAGTGTGATGCAAATAGGTACCAGCTTCTTCATGAAACCCCTTAATAAAACCCTGACGAAAAAACGCTGTGTTCTCGCTCGACTGTTTGGTCTTCTTCCCATATCGACTTAATCTTTGCAGTTACAAGTTTAGAAGTGCCAATGCAAAAACCACAACTATCTATATCTCTCTCACAATATAGTCTGCGTTACTCTGCAAAAGGTAGGCCGGCCTTTATTAATCTTTGCATCACCCATTTATAGTCTGCGTTACTCTGCAAAAGGTAGGCCGGCCTTTATTAATCTTGCTAAAGATGCCATAGACATTGATGACAGAATCCTTCTAGCTCTTTGCACCAGCATTCAAGTTAGTATTCATTTCCAGATTTTCTATACGTAGTCGAAATAAATAAACGGAGGAAGGATAATTTGACAGTGACAGAAAATTTAATTGCTGCTTCAAGAGCCTTTGCTTGATTAGTGTGACAGTGTTTTGTTCTCCTCCCCTACACATTTTTCCCCAAGTGATCACTAGCATTATATCTATTTGCTTAATTCACAGCAAAATTTCTGAAAAGAAGAACTGGATACAACGTATTTGCTTGAAACACATTCGAAAGTGCTTGCTTAATCGGAGTTCTCATCATCCGAGTTTAACTACGAAATTCAAACCCAATTTATAAAGAGCCTGTTCCGTTGCCAAGTGATCGACCAAAAACATTATTTACTCAAACCACAGGCACAGCCTTCTCTCACTATTTCAGTCCTTACTTCCATGGTGCTGCTTTCCATATTCATTTTTGCAAAATCTAGTTTTAGATTGCATCGATATTTAAACTCACATCTTACTAATCACCGACCCAAACATTTCTGTTTACGACTCTTATCAGTTATAGTGTACATTTGTGTCTCAGCTTGACTCGTTAAAACTAGAATCCCATGCATAATGCTGTGATCTGTTTTAAATACCACAGTTGTTATGATTTAAAGCATAAATAGTAGTACAAAGTGTTAGGAATCTGCCCGATTCCCTGCGAATGCGGAAGCGATTTGGTAAATATGTGCGCTTAGATCCCACAAATATACGTGATAGTAATGAAGCAACAAACCAACAATACAGTAAAAGAGACAAGAGATTTAACGTGGTTCGGCCCAGCCTACATCCACAAGAGTAACAACTTCACACTAGATAAAAGAGATTACAATATCCGGGTATCCGGCCCCTTGAATTTCATACAAAAATTCAGCCCTAGAATACCTATTATGTATATCCCCAACTCACTGAAGTGTTTATCTCAAAACCTCCCCCTATCACTGTTTCCCGACAACCTTTCCTTCTCTCCCTCTCCCAACCCGGACAGTGCCACACAACCTGATAGAAAGACCCCCTGCAGCGAGACTACCTCCGATGGCTGCAGTCAAACCCAAGTACCCTAAGGAATAGTTTAGGCACGAGGACCTTCTATCCCGACACTTCCTGAAAGCGGGCTAAACCGGCTCTCCTACTAGACGGACTATCTAGCAGCTATATAAAGAGAGAAGAGAGAATTTTTGGTGTGTTGATAATGAATGAAGGGGGAGGGGTATATATAGGGATGGAAGTGTGGTAGGTGGGGGGGTTGATGAAGATGTTTGGTGAAGTTTGAAAAGAAGGCCGACGGCTGCCTAACAATCTCCCCCTCTTTCCAAACTCATAGCTCTTCACTTGCACTCCATACCTGCGCCCTGTTGGCACAACTCCAACTTTTCCTCGATCTGTATCATTCCCTACGACAAAACTCCCCCCGAGTCCAAGACTCCAAACTATACCCTAGTTTGCACATTCATTCTCGAATGCCCACTTGCTATACGCACAAGTGTACCATTGATCTTTATTTGTCCAACTACATACATGTGAAGCAATCTGTTGTATACCCACATACTCACTTGATTCACGTCGGCCAATCCCATATGTAGTCCATCACACACGCAAGTGTGACCATCACACACACAAGTGTGACCATCGATCTTTCATTTACTCCCCAACTGCATATCAAACAAATCAATCTGTTGCATGGTTCACTGCTCACTTGATTCGTGTTGATCGATGCCCATATGCAGCTGCAACACACCAACTACTCGTTGATGTCGTGGAAGCCCTTCGACCAAGCATCCATCCCAGCAGTCTTTGCACCATCGTCTAGACTGGAAGGCAATACAACCGCAGCAGTATCCTTCAAGTCACTCTTCCCTCGTGCACGAGATAACCAGATTTTCGAAGTTCCAGTACGTTCTGGCCACGTACTAATCAGACGATATATTCCCCCACGTAGCTCTCCCTCCATCCGAACCACACGGCCTCTTTTGATATTCATAGCTCCCCCTACTACAGAGCATCTGTAGCCTTCTGAAGCTAACCGACCGATAGATATTAGATTCTTCCTCAGCTTAGGCACATATCTTACCCCGTTCAAGCTGCGAACTATTCCATCGAACATTTTGATTTTCACCATTCCAATCCCCTTGATCTCACAAGTAGATCCATCAGCCAAAGAAACTGTTTCATTCTTTGTATCTTGGAATTTGTCAAAATGCTCCCTCTCGGAACATACATGGTAAGATGACCCTGAGTCTAATATCCATTCTCCTGGAGAACTAGTGCCTCGATTGAAGACGGTGCAAACATCTTCACAATCGAGAGTAACCACAGCCAATGATGCATCTGGATCCTTCTTATTAAGCGGACAATTCGGCCTAATATGACCCCACTCCTTGCAACCAAATCACTGCATGCCCTTTTCCCTGTATCTGGATTTACCCCTGCTATTGGTAGATCCTCTCACAGCACCTCTTCCTCTATTATTTTGACTACGCAAAGCCAAAACTATCATTCCGTCCTTGTCACCATCCTGATTCTTCCTTCCAGCATTTGACAAAAGTGCTGACTGAACCTCCTCCATTTTTAACGTGTCCTTTCCGTACAAAATGGCTGTGACCAAGTGATCGAATGACTCCGGAAGCGAAGTAAGAAGAATAAGGGCCTTATCTTCTTCTTCCAATTTTACATCAACCTTTTCAAGTTGATCAACAATACAATTAAACACATTCATGTGCTCAATAACATTGCCTTGAGCTGCCATCTTCAGCTTGTATAACTCGCGCTTCAGATTTAACTTTGTAGTCAAGTTCTTCCCGAGATACAATGTCTCCAACTTTGACCATAATTCCTTCGGCGTGCTTTCGTTAACAACATTATTGATAATATTATCAGCAATGCATAGCCTGATGGTACTCATGCATTGCGACTCAGCATCCTCCCAATCTTCATCGCTCATCTTTGTTGGTTTTCCCTCCTTCCCCTTCAAAGCCCTTGCTAGCTTCTGTTGGGTTAAGACATCCTTTACCCTTCTCTGCCAAAGAGTAAAACTTCCTTTACCATCATATGGAGTCACCGTGAATCCTTTAATACTTGTCATGATCTCCGTTTGCACACACAAACCAATCCAAACAACTAAATCAATTGGCCAGGTAAGTGTAAGAAACAATGGGAGCACTTCCGTCAAAACGGCGCCAAATTAGACAACCACTTTTCTTAACGACTTTCCTTCGGCACCAATAATTTAGACACAACTAGCTCTGATGCCAACTGTTAGGAATCTGCCCGATTCCCTGCGAATGCGGAAGCGATTTGGTAAATACGTGCGCTTAGATCCCACAAATATACGTGATAGTAATGAAGCAACAAACCAACAATACAGTAAAAGAGACAAGAGATTTAACGTGGTTCGGCCCAGCCTACATCCACAAGAGTAACAACTTCACACTAGATAAAAGAGATTACAATATCCGGGTATCCGGCCCCTTGAATTTCATACAAAAATTCAGCCCTAGAATACCTATTATGTATATCCCCAACTCACTGAAGTGTTTATCTCAAAACCTCCCCCTATCACTGTTTCCCGACAACCTTTCCTTCTCTCCCTCTCCCAACCCGGACAGTGCCACACAACCTGATAGAAAGACCCCCTGCAGCGAGACTACCTCCGATGGCTGCAGTCAAACCCAAGTACCCTAAGGAATAGTTTAGGCACGAGGACCTTCTATCCCGACACTTCCTGAAAGCGGGCTAAACCGGCTCTCCTACTAGACGGACTATCTAGCAGCTATATAAAGAGAGAAGAGAGAATTTTTGGTGTGTTGATAATGAATGAAGGGGGAGGGGTATATATAGGGATGGAAGTGTGGTAGGTGGGGGGTTGATGAAGATGTTTGGTGAAGTTTGAAAAGAAGGCCGACGGCTGCCTAACACAAAGATTCTTTAATCTTATATAAAATGCTCACCACTTCACTAACCAATATGTTTAAAAGGGATTAATTTTTACCTATTATCTAATTTCCATGTAATTCATGAATGGAGAGAAAATGTACTGTAAACATCTAGGAGGCTTGTTACACTACAAACTAGTTTATATTCAGATCTTTCACTCCAAAAATTTTACAGTACGTAGAAATATGGATTAAGATCGTTCGTAACAGAATGCATATGTGATGCTAAAACAGTTCATTACAAACACAACGAAATTCAATAAGCAGAAATAAACATCAATCCGTCCATAACAACACGAGACATCCAACATAGCTATTGAGTCATACATATTTTTCGCATAGAAACACACAACTAACTGTTGCATCTAAAAACAGAAATTTTGATCACATCATCTTTTTTATTGATGAGCTCCAGCACACAAACATCATTAACCCTTATAGATTCCGCCTTTACGATGGTATTCCAGCCTGCATTTATCCTGCAGTGTTGAGGAGCTCTATACATGCTGGCAGTTAACTCATTGTCCGAGTACTGGAGCTTCACTTTGCAGCTGCCTCTTGGTGATCCCTCACGCATTTCTTTAACGAAAGTTTTAGGCAAATGCTGCATAAAGAAAATTTTATGAACAAGATTATTGAAATTGTGATACATATGTACTCTGTGTGTGTGTGTGTGAAAAGGATTATAGAAAGTGTAAATTTATGTGGCTAGACTTCAATCTCAACTGAGCAAATACTACGTGAAATCTCACCAAGAATCCATTCTTCACATAAGCCGGCCGCATAACAGTTAAAATTGAAGGATGCTTTGAATTTGATAGAAATCTATTGGCTTTTTTCTTGGCTTCTTCAAGTGCCTTTTTAGAGCGCGAGGGTTCTTCGGGTTCCGGAGTTAACTCTGAATCTGAAGACTCCAGTGTTATAACTTCAACTTTCTTATGCTTCTGATATTTCCCACCTTCATATAGAAATACACTCATGTTTAGATCAACTATCCAGTACATTGACATCTTAACAACAGACACACATCGTAAATTTATTGCACAGTTGCATACCAACCAAATATAATGTTACACTATATTAAGCGGACTAAGAAGAACCAGAAGGTTTATAAAAATCTCATTACACTTAAATGCCATGTCTGAGAGTTCTTTAGATTTTGGAGTAAGCTGTGGATCGGAAGACTTGAATTTAACTTGAGATTGCTGATTCCTCTGATTGTCTCCACCTACATTTAATTCTATTTAGTATGATCGAATACACAGACACATTTTGCATTATTAGCTAGTGGAAAAATATTTACGAAGCAGAGCTAACGTTTAATAAATGACAAAGAACTTGCAGATACATGCAAATTACACTTAACTGTTATGCCCGAATATTGTGAGTTTGAGTGTGCAATCTTTGGTATCGATAAGTTCGAAAACACAAACATCATCCACTTGAAGAGAGTTCTCCGTTGCCAAGTCACTCCATCCGCTAAGGAATGTCCTCGTTTCAGATGGCTGTCGTCTCAGTACCATAGTTGTACCTTCCTTATCTGAAGTCTCGATTTTCACATCTCTTGTGCTATTTTTGAAATACTTTTTTGCAAAATGTTGTGGTACATGCTGTATTAATCAAGACTTGTTATGGACAACACAAAAAGTATTTCAGTAGTTTAAAACAGAAGTAGAAGTTCTTTGATGGTTGGGCTTACCAAACATCCACCAGATTTCACATAAGCAGGCTTCATTATCTTTGTAAAGGAAGGAAACTCTGAACTTGCTTCTAATGCTTCTGCTGCACTAAGAGCTGTTCTTGGAAGAGTGGTCTTTCCAGGACGTTGTGCATCTGGTTAATATATGTCCTCATAAATATATAAATTCTTATATTAATCAAAACAGAGACGGGCACACATTATAAAGTCCAAATTACACTTAACTGATACGCGTAAAAATTTTGAGTTTGAGTGTGTAAGGCTCTGTGCTAATAAGTTGGAAAACACAAACATCATCCTCTTGAAGATTGCTCTCCCTTACTAAGTCACTCCAACCGGCTTTAAGGAAAGTCCTAGTTTCACAGGGTCGTGGTCTTGGCACATTAACCATCCACACTTTATCTGAGGACTTAATTCGCACAATCTCTGGGCTATGCTTCATATGCTTCTTCGCATAGTGTGCGGGGACATACTGCATTTTTCAAATTATTGTTACTCGCAACACAAACAATATATATTTTGTTAGTTGACAAAATAAGTATAATGTTACATATCATGCTCATGCGGGGCTAACCAAATATCCACCAGGTTTCAGATAAGCCGGCTTCATTACTACTCTGAAGGAAGGAAACTCTGAACATGATATCGACGATTCCGCTGCTGCAGTAAGAGCTGCTGTTTTAGTAATATTCCTCTTCTGTCGGCCTGCATTAAAATCAAACGAACCAAGTTAGCAAAACAAATAAAATTAAACAAACCAGAAATGCATGTTATGTGTGTGTAATCATCTGGATAGAGACCGTAGTATTATTTATCATCATTTACCAATGTTACGGGGCTGTACACGAGCAGCGTTCCGAAAACGTTGTTCACTTTCAAAGGCAACAGGTTCTCTAGGATAATTGCAACTCATATCAAGCACATCCACATCAAATTCAAAATTTCCAACATGTCGAAAAATTAACAAATCACCGTACTTCAACGATTGATCTTTCGCAAATGCTTTCCACCCTTTCTTGAAATACAACTCGTTGTCAATTTTTTTAGTCTTTACGCGCCATGAATCATGTGCATGAGTAGGGCGGAGTACACATTTTCTCCCCAAAGTTTCACGATGCAGACTAACATACTTGCGCGGGATCATCTGTTTTATAAAAAGAAATCACATTCAGTTTGTGCATACTAATAACAATGTACAAAAAATGTCGCACACAAAAATCAGACTAAGTTAATATTATGGAATTACTGAAGATCTAAAAATGATACGAGTGCAAAAACATATAGGTACGTACCAGCTTTTTGGAGAAATCTTTGATTACAACCTTGACGAAATAAGGCCTTATTCTCGCCGGACGAATTGGTCTTCTTGCCATACTGCAAATATGTTCCTCTCTTAAAACTAAAATGCAGAGAAAAGTTAAACTATGTGAAGGCCTTTGCTGAAAGGGGCTATATACATAATTTACAGGACTATTGCTAGACGCATGTACTGGAGTAGTAATTAAAGAGTTATGGTGTAGTAGTACTAGTTATAGACTTACAGTAACGTAAACTCTAGGCCTGTAATGTATTTTCTAATTAATTGTCTTTAAAACCTTATTCATCTACCAACTGTTTTCTCTTTGTTTCTTAGCAGTAATATTCTGAAGATTTTGTAAAATGAATTGACAAGACCTTCATCTAGATTGTAATTATTACTCTTCTAGATAGTAAAGAAGGAGGGCATAAGGTCAACTAGATCTCCAAGAAAAAACTTAGAGATTATGTACTTTTTCATTTTTTTTCTCAAGGTAACGTTATAATTTTTTTTTTCTTAAGGTAGCATTGTTCCTATAGGCCTCTTTCATTTACATTTTCCTAGCAAGCTTTAAAGATAAAAACACAGTATATATTTGAATGTTTTCAAGATCAACATTGTGATTCTGTATAATCAAATGAGGTTCTTCACTAACCAATATGATCAATAGTCATAGCATTCTCTAGATTTCCAGCAGTTTCTCAAGATGTAGACATGATTCCATCTCATTAGTTTTACTTGAATTTGTTTCAACTTAGAAGCATCACCAAGAAGAGAAAGAGCCTGTTTGGCTACTCCTTAAAGGAGAAAGTTCCTTTTAAGAAGCTTTTGTTTTGTGTAACATGCTTAAACCTGGACTTTAAGTTAAAAAACTACATTAAGTAATAAGTTCCTTTTAGGTACTTTTGACTTATAACTTATCCAATTTTTTTTTGTTTGAGGACTCTTGTAAAGTTTAAATATTATGAATTTTAAATTTTTTTAAGTCAAATTTCACTTTAAGTCAAAATTATTAAATCCCTATTTAACTTTAAGTAAAGTTACCCAAACACATTCATTCAACTTAAAACAAACAACTTTACATTCTCCATTAAGTTAAAAGGGTCCCGGTCCCTGACAATCGTTTGTCAGGGGCCGATTATTTAACAATCGGTTCCACAGTCGTTGGATCAAGGATCTAACGGCTGAGATTAAAAAAAAAATTACGTTCCTCGGAAATTTTCCGCGGATTGGTCCGCGGAAATTTTCCGTGGATCGATCCGCGGAAATTTTCCGCGGACAGGAAATTTTTTTTATAATCCAGGGGGACCGTTGGATCAATGATCCAACGGTTTAAAAACCGATTGTTAGTTAACCGGTCTCTATCGATTGTCAGGGACCAGCTGCCAAGTTAAAAATACCTCCATTAAATCAAAAATAACTTATTTTAAGTAATCCTCAAACTAAGATCTCTTTAGACCATGCAGAAACTGATAGATAGTGGCGGGAAACAAAATCCTGCAACCAACCAATATCTGCAAACAAACTCACACTCAAAATTAAAATGAAAGTGGCACAACAGCACCGATACACCAAGAACATTATAATCTAGGGTTTTTTTCTCTATAATCTAATAGACACATATTTACTGAATCGTAACAAAAACGTAGACAACAATATTATACACCTTATTTGAAATCATAAATTACCACAACTTGATTCAAAAAAAAAATAAAAATTACCACAACTTGTTCCGAAACTAAGAATAGCTAATGCTCACATTACAAACACCTATAAGCACTTCTAAGTTCTAACAGAATTATATCCTTTGTGATTTTGCAACCAATACCAAGTGACAGTGTGAGCAATAATAGAACTTGAAATACATAAAATCAGTATCCATCTCTCACATTGAAAAAGAGAAGACACCTGTTTAACATCCCCCTCTCAGCAGTCCATTTTAACTTATTAGTTAACAATATGAAAAGTTTTGACACTTTGCACCTTATAATCATCTCCCGCAATGGGATAACCATGGACTCGTATAAAAAAAATATTTAAATTTTATAATCATCGGAACTTATGTGGCAAGCTCATACTATCATTATATTCATCAAAACCTATAGCATGGTGTGAATATCAGCAGAGCCACACATTTTTTCTTCCTCAATTTTAAGAGCCTCTCTCCTCTCCTCTCCCTTTTTCATTCAATTTTATATTATCAAATATTCATTTCCTCTTTTACCTGCCATATATAGCATCTTGAATTCAATTAAGGTAATAAAAAAATAGATAGAGAGCGAGTTTAAGAAGGCTTGTTGGAGAGACGGTATATTTTTTTATCTTAAATAGTTAAGAGGTTATTTAATTATATTAGTTTTAGAGAAAAAATTAAAAGACGATATGTTTTTTATCTAAAATAGTTAAGAGGCTATTTAATTATATTAGTTTTAGAGGAAAAATTAAGAGCATATTGGAGTTGCTCTAACTCATCAGCAGCAAATTATAATGGCCATGTTTGGCATTTCATTTTTGAAGCAACTTATGGCTTATAAGGCCATAAGTCCTTATGGGGATGTTTGTCAAAATAATTTTAGCTAAACTTATAACTTATAAGTTCATAAGTTGAATGTTAAGAATCATTAAATTTCAACTTATAACTTATAACTTATTCTCGATATACGCAATATATAATATCCTTCAAATCTTCAAAATCATATATCTCTCGATCCAATCATTAGAAAATTGATATGTATATATCAAATTTCCCTATTCATCGAGATCTATCTATTAATATCCATTGTTATATATAAAAAAACAAATATTTTGAAAATTATAAAAAAAAGTTATCTTATAAGTTCTGATTTACCAAACAGTCTACTGATTATAAGTTCTGATTTACCAAACACTCTAATCTCTACTCTACTTATCACTTATACGACATAAGTGCTTATAAGTCATAAGCTACTTATTTTAAGATACCCCAAACACACACAATGAAACACGAAATTGAACACGCAGCTAATTTAACAATCAACAACCACATCGCGAACTCAGCAAAAGAAGACTCAGCTAAAACAGAATACACAACACTCAACTTAGCACAAAACTAACTCGGTAAAACAACCAAACTCGACAACAATTTATAGCCAAAAACTCAGCGAAACTGAACTCAATAACTTAGCAGAAAACAAGACCCGGAAATCCAGTCAATTCACTAACTAACTCGACTACAATCTAATCACATTTACCCAGCAACAAAACAGCACTACAACACGCAGCAACGATGATTAGCAAGCAGCACGAACAGAAGGAACTTGAATCATATCACGAGGTTCACTGGTTTTGATGTAGATTTGCTATCATCATTGTCCACCGCGTCTTACAGTTTGTCAAATTAAATGTGTCAACTGTTTCATCAGACTGTGACTTTAGTTGCTATTATGAACCTATTTATTTGAACAAATATACTATTAATTTTTATGCTTTTCTGGAGTGATATCACCCTTGCTATTTGTGTTACCTGCAACCTCAATGTTCTTTTATCATAATTTGATCACACTCTCCGGCTCTTCGAGCAGCATGCACATTGTAGATTTATTTCAATTTGGTAATGGCTGAATACTTTTAATATTTTGGGTTGAATCAGGAGAGTCTCCTCACGGGGAGGACGGAGCCGCCTCTACGGATAAAAACAGTGGAAATGGTGCTTTAGGTGAGGATCTTGAAAGTTCCGATGGTGGATGAGCAAATTCTGCAAGTACATGCTTTAATGGTCTCTATTCTGTTACAATTTTGTCAACTCCCCAACATGCAAAGGGTATTACACTATTACTCTCTAATTTATACTCACTCAGGTATCAGGCTAAAAAAACTAATAGATATTAGAAATGAGAGTTAGATATGTTGGAAACGTAGATGGGCTTTTACACCAAATCTTTGATAATATTAAAGCACAAAGACAACAACACTACACTTCGAATAATAAAAGTATAACACACACAAAGGCTTCAGCCTTGTTTCTATCTCTGAGCTTCAGCTCCTGTTTTTTCTCTCTACTGTGTTTATCAACTTTGCTTCTGTGTGTTTTTATTGAGCTTGCTAGGTAGCCTTTATATAGGCTTCAAATTTCATGGTTTTTCATCATCTTTTACATCACAACAAGCCTACATATTTGACTAGTTTATTTAACTATGGCTGCACCACCCATGTAGCCTACAATTGCCACTTTCTTTGAATGCCCACCTTATTTGAATGCCCACCTTATTTGACCACCTTAGGAGAGTTTGATTCTAACACTCCCCCTCAAACTCGACTTTGCATTCCGATCTTCTCTTTCATTTTCTGAAACACATCCGGCTTCAATGGCTTTGTAAATATATCTGCTAAATTGTCTTCGGTCTTACAGTGCACCAGCTCCACAACTTTGTCGTTCACCTGTTCCCGAATAAATGATATTTGATGTTGATGTGCTTGCTTCGACTGTGTGACACCGGATTCTTTGCAAGTGAGATAACAGATTTGTTATCCACGTATATAGTCACCGGATCCTCCTTTGCGAGATTTAACTCGCTCAATATGTAGCCTAGCCACATAGCTTGACATGCGCACGCTGCTGCTGCCATGTATTCTGCCTCACATGTTGAGAGAGCAACTGTCTGTTGCTTCTTTGATGACCACGAAAATATCGCCGAACCGATATGAAAAGCATATCCTGAAGTGCTTTTCGCGTCATCCAAATCTCCACCATAGTCACTGTGACAGCCCCAAATCCGGGGTCATGAATCTGGGCCATCACGGACCAACTTCCATTCAAAATCAATATCTCTTGGGATTTTTTTTTATTTAATACTTATGCAATTGACCCCACAGTAATACACACACACACACCAGTCATATGCTCAGAGAACAACATTCACCATAATAAAAGTTTAGAGTTAAACAGTTATTACAAACCCAGAATCATACTTAAACACATTGCTGAATAATACTTCGACATGAAGCATTTCAACAATCAAAAGTTATTACACCAACTTACACACTTAATGTACACAATCTATCAATACCCAACCGTCCGCTAGCTACCTCGGAAAGCGTTTCCAACACTCTCTCAAAAGTTCGTCTTTCCCGTACCCTCTTGCGGGGGTGTAGTACGGAGTATCGGCGTACCTAGCTGTATATAGATAAGTAGCAAGAGTGAGCTATAATAGCTCAGCAAGATAATATTGTAAACTGGAATTTAAAATGTAACCAAGTATACATGTATACATATGTAAGTAGTAACCAATTATAAACTTCAAGGGAGATTAAAACTCTTATTTAATAATACATCATCCACTTACTTTTATAAGAAAGAAATCTAGAATAATACAGTATCAGTTTCTCTTCTTAAATAATATAACAATCAATATAATCTTTCAGTGTAATATTTCAGGATAATATGAATACTTACTTAAATCTCTTACTATCATCATCTCATTTCCTTCTTATGTAACAATTTTTATAAATTAATATAAAATCAGTTTCTCTTCATCTATAACAATAATTCCACCTTTCATATCATTTTCCCTTTCCAGTATACCAATCTGACTTTATCATTTATTCTTTATTCACATACTGTAGGGGTTTGCACTGTTGCCGAATACGTGAGGCTCGATGATCAGTCGCCCTCCGTATCCGTCCCTTTTTACTACCGGTAGAAGGAATGAAGGCCACCTGCTAACATCATCCCTGGAGGAAGGCCACCTGCTAACATCCTCCTGGAGGAAGGTCTACCACTACATCCTCCTTCGGCAACTCTTGGGCCGAAATGAAACATTAAGTGCTGGACTGTGCAACTTCCACACGGCCTCTTACGCTTATTAAGTGCTGGACTGTGCAACTTCCACACGGCCTCTTACGCTTATTAAGTGCTGGACTGTGCAACTTCCACACGGCCTCTTACGCTTATTATTGTAAATTCCCCTTTTTATAAGATCATCATTCAATTTATCAACACCATTTCACATTTTCATTTCCGTATATCACTTCCATTATCAATTATCATTCACTCATATCATTTTCATTCTCGCACATTATTTCTATAAAATATATTCATAACATAATACTTTGATTATGATTCAGACATCTCTTTTATATTCAAGAATTTAAATATGCTTTTATATCCATAACATATTCCATCTACTTAAAAAGTAGTAATTAATAATCAAATAATATTTATAATACCACTAACACCAAAAAGAATATTTTTAATATAGTATTATAAACCATATAACCCTGGATAACAACTGATACCATTCTTTTATATTCCCTTAATCATAAGGCATGTTCACTTCATGCATAATCATCTCTATGTATATTCATATCCATCTCATACTCATACTCATATCCATATTCATACCATACTCATATACCTTCCCTTTTTACATCAATAATCGAGAAAAACCATTTCTTAACAATATAGTAACAATAGCATCTCATATATATATTTCATGAAATCAAGTTTCTTTGAAGATAAATAATTTCCAAGTAGGGATAGAAAAGATCTTGCCTCGGTTCCTGTATCCTGACAGTAAGGCTGGTCCCTCTTCCGGAGTTTCTATAAACACAAAAGGACCGTCATTAGAATATCACATCTCTTACTCACTACACTCTTGTATAACATTACCCTTGATACTTCAATATATGCCTAACGTATCACTATTACCCCAAAGGTTCAAGAACTTAACCATTTATAAGCTCAAACGAAGTTTCAGTGGTTTTTCACCATTTTCCCTAACGACCACACTTAACTGTAAACATTCTCAGAAAATATTGATTTCGAATTTTAATGTAAGGTCAACTGTCAAGGGTCCTCTGACCACCCTACTACCTTATCCCAAAATTTCGTGGCTTATAAAAATGTCCAAGTATGGTAACTTTAGCCTCAAAGTTGATACAATTACGTTTTCTCGGTTATCGAACGTCTTTCACTAAAACTGACTTTTCTCCTAAACCGTTCATCAGATTTTAACGCACCTTATATCAAAATGATCTATGAACTAAGCTCTATCATTTCATGGTCAATTGGTAACCTAGGCAGTGAGGTACCGTATGAATGCAGGGGTCACAAAACAGGGCAGTTTTCGTTCTAACGAAAATCGGACATTATAACTGCTGTAATTTCATACTTTCCAAAATCAAACTCCTCCAAATCAATCATCCACCTTATACACCATCACCTACACCATGTGGTCATCTTACCAACCATGGTTACAAGCACATACTCCTTCCAAAATCAACTTTAATCACTTACAAACACTTACAACATCATAATCATAACATTTATACCACTTAATCACTAAACACAACTATATCCATCATAAACATAAAAGAGCAAGCATGATTATACCTTCTTGAAGCTTTGATAACCCTTAAAAATCCTTGATAAACCTTGGGCACTCCTTAAACAACCTTAGATTAACTTGAATCAACTAAAGAAACCATGAAAACAAAGTTAACAATTCGGAATTACTATTCATCAGCTGAAAGAACATGAAAAACGACCCCTTTACCTTGCTTTTCTGGAAAACTCTTGTGAAATACGACTTGTAGGTTATCTCATGGGCTTTCTAAAAAGCTATAGAACGCAAAATTTGGCTGAGAAACGAAGAAGTTATGGTCATTTTACTGGGCTGTTCTTGTTTTGGCCGAAAATTGTAATATGGATGGGGGAGAGAGTTTTGTTCTTTGTTTTGATCTTATCCCTCTTTAATCTTGTTAATATTTGTTAGCTTTAGCTTGTCCTAGAAGCCTTGGAAGATATTTAGTGATTAAAAGCTTGCAAAGTTACTAATTTACCCCCTTAAAACAAGTTAATGGAAAGTGATACCACTTGGATTTTCTAATCTCTTATTTTCTAAGTTTTCTAAGTAAAATGCCCATCACATTGGTAAATAATATGGTATGTATCCTTGTTATATTACTAATCTTGGTTGCTTGGTTTCCATACTCGTCTAATTGTGGTTCGTTTCGAGTAAACCTCATTATCTCAGTGGTTTTCGAAATCATTTACGAATCCAATTTCCTTTGGTATTCTCTTAACTTAATAATCCCTTGGTTTAATCTAAATTCACTAATCCCTCAATTTGTCATTCTTATAATATTTCCATGCTCCTCAATATCCAATAGAAGCTTATTCGAAATCAAAATCCTCAAAATCCATATTCAGGAATTTCTGAAATCTATCGTCATTTCGAGTCACTTAATTTCAGTGTATAATATTAATATGGTTTCTGTTTATTCATTTTCTGTTTCCATTATAGGGTACCTACGTACCATTTCTCTAAATCCTCGAAATTTACTATTCATGTGACCACTGTAGCATTGCTGAAGTTAGGGTTATTACATCCTTCCCCCCTTAAAAGGATTCCGTCCCGGAATCACGTCAGAAATGTCCATAGATACCTTTTCATCTACACCTTATAACTTCTATACCACTTTCTCCATCCTTTTTCCTTCATAATATCTCTATCTTGTTTGCGCAAAAATACACCAACATAAACTTACTTGTCATTCATCAACATTCCTCTTTTGGTTATGGGTATCGGCCACCACATTGGCCTCCCCTGAATGGTAGTATATCTCACTTATGGTTTATCCCTATGTTGATCTCTATCATGACATAAAATATACACACTTCGATCTTATTATATCTTGTCTCTGTAAAATCTTCCAGAAATCCGACTAGAATAAGATTCTTTGAAACAATTGTAAGAAAATATTACCTATAATATATATTTCCTGTTCGTATATAAACAAGTCTGTGGTTTACCCCCAAAATACTATTATTCTCCTTTTCATAGAATTTCTAACCCCTAACAGATACTGATTTTCCTTATCTAGATTATCAACCTACCTATACCATTCATTGACCACATTGATTCCTAACCAAACATTTACACTAAAAATTTAAATACTAGAAAAATGTTCACCTGTATCTGTATCCGGCTTTCTCAATGCCTCTCCTAAAGTCATATTGTACACCCTGGCAGTAGGTCTATTTGAAGCAGTCATACTTTGTCCTGGTGCGGACGACTCACCGGAACGGCAATCTCTGGCAAAGTGTCCTAATTTCCCACACTGGTAACACTTCATGTCACTCCTATCGACTAATGGACACTTGTCTAGAAAATGCCCCTTTTGTCCACACCTAAAGCAAGTTATTCCTAACACTCTACACACTCCTGAATGCTTCTTACCACACGTGTTACAATCTGGCAATGGTGGTCGCGATTGATTAGACTGAAAGGTTCCTGTGGATCTACCACCTTGATTCACCGTCTCACTGTTAGTCTTATTATTCCCTGACTTTCCAAACTGGGGTTTTTGTCCTTTACCAAATTTATTAAAGTAGCTTCCCTCACTTGAACCTCCTTTTGGACCCTCAAATTTTCTTTTCTTGTTCTCTCGACCTAATTGGTTTTGTTCACTCTCGGCCTCGATAATAGATGCCTTCTGAACCACCGCAGCATAATCAGTCAACTCAAATGGTGCCACTCTTGTCCGTAGCCATGGTTTCAATCCTTGTTGAAACCTTTTCGCTCGTTGTTCCTCAGTACGCACAAATTCTGGAACAAACCTAGACAGTTCGGTAAATTTTGTTTCATACTCAGCCACTGTTAGATTTTCCTGCTTTAGCTCCAAAAATTTTATTTCCATCTGGTTCTCTAAGTACCTAGGGGAATATTTGTCTAGAAACACCCTAGTGAAACGCTCCCAAGTTATCACTCCCGCTCCCTCGAGATTTTTCTTAGCTTCCCACCAATAATTTGCCTCTCCCTTTAGGAGATAGGCTGCAAAGACTGTCTTCTGATCTTCCTCTACCCTCAGTATCTCAAAAGCCTTCTCCATCTCTTTCAGCCATGCCCTGGCTGCTACTGGGTTAGTGGTTCCCTCAAATTCTGGGGGTTTTAATGACTTAAAAGCACGAAAAGAGTTAGATGCCTGGTTGGGAAGAACAGGTGGTTGTGGCGGATTCTGTGGATTAGCTAAATTCTGCCTCAATAGTTCCATAAATTGGTTAAAAGGGTTACCACCCTGATTTCCCTGTTGACCAGTTGATTCATCTTCTTCTTCCTCATGATCTTGTTCATTATGAGCGTTTTCACCCTGCCTATTATGACTTCCTTCCTCTCTCTCATTTTCCCTTGCATTCATTCTATTATTACGCTTAGGCGGCATGATTCTGTATATAACAATATTCTTCATTAATCACCCAAATTTAGGGTATAATATACATCATTTCTATATACACATTCTCATATACACAATTATATCACTAGTTAACTCATTTATATACCATAATATTCTCAACTCAACTTTAGTAATTAAGCGTATCACCTTTAGCACAATAACCTTTTCATTTAAGTCAATCACCTTATATACATCAATATCCTTGAATCTCAACATTTAATATCAAAATACAATAGAATTTAGACAGAATACACAAACTTCATTAATTATCCCCACTTCCTTTGTTTATCCTTATTCTAACTTTTCCCTCAAAATACACCTTACTCTCAATAGTAAATCTCAATTATACCTTAAAATTCCTAATATTCTTTTATCTCAATAATCCTCAAATATACCCATTTCTTCTCAAGAAATTCCTTCCTCTTTTATATCAAAACGCTTCTAGCTCTAATTATCTCTTATTGAAATTTCCCTTGAAATCTCGAGTTTCCTCATATAATCACGTATACTCTAAACTTTGCTTCCATTATCCCATCCTTTACTGAAATCTTCTATATTCAAAACAATTGATAGAATTTAGGAAACTTTGAATTGAAACGAACCCAGAAACAAGCAAGGGTTCCACAATAATTTATAAAATTAAGAGTTTTAAATAACTTTTATTTGAAACAAAAGGATATTTGAGAAATCAATATGATGGAAGAACCGTACGTCACACAAGTGAGGGCGTCCCCTCCGACTTTCTATCACACAGACAGATTGTCCTTGTGTATACATATATGGTTGTTCCTCTTAGTTGGAGTAAGAAATATAGAGGAAAATTTAAATCACAATGATAAATACCATCTTCCAAAAATAATCTTAGAGGAATATTTTGACTAATACAATTTTGAAACACATTTCAAGGATACCAAAAAGTTTTGAAAAGATACCGGCCCCTTTTGAATAAGAGATGATGAATCACCCTGGAATTACTCACGAGGTTATCTAACGTACACTTCCCGATACATCAAGTATTCCCCTTTTTCATATCGATCTCGTGTGCTACATAAACTTAACACTTTTGGCATAATAACCTTTATTAGCAATAATCTATAAAATTATAATCACTACTTAGAATAAACGCTTCGTTCGATAAACCCCTCCTTGAACTCGATGTGAGTTCAAAATTTCTATTATTAATAATATATTTATTATTATCACTCTTGTTCCTGATCATTATGACTCTAAGCTCTGATACCAAACTGTGACAGCCCCAAATCCGGGGTCATGAATCTGGGCCATCACGGACCAACTTCCATTCAAAATCAATATCTCTTGGGATTTTTTTTTTATTTAATACTTATGCAATTGACCCCACAGTAATACACACACACACCAGTCATATGCTCAGAGAACAACATTCACCATAATAAAAGTTTAGAGTTAAACAGTTATTACAAACCCAGAATCATACTTAAACACATTGCTGAATAATACTTCGACATGAAGCATTTCAACAATCAAAAGTTATTACACCAACTTACACACTTAATGTACACAATCTATCAATACCCAACCGTCCGCTAGCTACCTCGGAAAGCGTTTCCAACACTCTCTCAAAAGTTCGTCTTTCCCGTACCCTCTTGCGGGGGTGTAGTACGGAGTATCGGCGTACCTAGCTGTATATAGATAAGTAGCAAGAGTGAGCTATAATAGCTCAGCAAGATAATATTGTAAACTGGAATTTAAAATGTAACCAAGTATACATGTATACATATGTAAGTAGTAACCAATTATAAACTTCAAGGGAGATTAAAACTCTTATTTAATAATACATCATCCACTTACTTTTATAAGAAAGAAATCTAGAATAATACAGTATCAGTTTCTCTTCTTAAATAATATAACAATCAATATAATCTTTCAGTGTAATATTTCAGGATAATATGAATACTTACTTAAATCTCTTACTATCATCATCTCATTTCCTTCTTATGTAACAATTTTTATAAATTAATATAAAATCAGTTTCTCTTCATCTATAACAATAATTCCACCTTTCATATCATTTTCCCTTTCCAGTATACCAATCTGACTTTATCATTTATTCTTTATTCACATATTGTAGGGGTTTGCACTGTTGCCGAATACGTGAGGCTCGATGATCAGTCGCCCTCCGTATCCGTCCCTTTTTACTACCGGTAGAAGGAATGAAGGCCACCTGCTAACATCATCCCTGGAGGAAGGCCACCTGCTAACATCCTCCTGGAGGAAGGTCTACCACTACATCCTCCTTCGGCAACTCTTGGGCCGAAATGAAACATTAAGTGCTGGACTGTGCAACTTCCACACGGCCTCTTACGCTTATTAAGTGCTGGACTGTGCAACTTCCACACGGCCTCTTACGCTTATTAAGTGCTGGACTGTGCAACTTCCACACGGCCTCTTACGCTTATTAAGTGCTGGACTGTGCAACTTCCACACGGCCTCTTACGCTTATTATTGTAAATTCCCCTTTTTATAAGATCATCATTCAATTTATCAACACCATTTCACATTTTCATTTCCGTATATCACTTCCATTATCAATTATCATTCACTCATATCATTTTCATTCTCGCACATTATTTCTATAAAATATATTCATAACATAATACTTTGATTATGATTCAGACATCTCTTTTATATTCAAGAATTTAAATATGCTTTTATATCCATAACATATTCCATCTACTTAAAAAGTAGTAATTAATAATCAAATAATATTTATAATACCACTAACACCAAAAAGAATATTTTTAATATAGTATTATAAACCATATAACCCTGGATAACAACTGATACCATTCTTTCATATTCCCTTAATCATAAGGCATGTTCACTTCATGCATAATCATCTCTATGTATATTCATATCCATCTCATACTCATACTCATATCCATATTCATACCATACTCATATACCTTCCCTTTTTACATCAATAATCGAGAAAAACCATTTCTTAACAATATAGTAACAATAGCATCTCATATATATATTTCATGAAATCAAGTTTCTTTGAAGATAAATAATTTCCAAGTAGGGATAGAAAAGATCTTGCCTCGGTTCCTGTATCCTGACAGTAAGGCTGGTCCCTCTTCCGGAGTTTCTATAAACACAAAAGGACCGTCATTAGAATATCACATCTCTTACTCACTACACTCTTGTATAACATTACCCTTAATACTTCAATATATGCCTAACGTATCACTATTACCCCAAAGGTTCAAGAACTTAACCATTTATAAGCTCAAACGAAGTTTCAGTGGTTTTCACCATTTTCCCTAACGACCACACTTAACTGTAAAAATTCTCAGAAAATATTGATTTCGAATTTTAATGTAAGGTCAACTGTCAAGGGTCCTCTGACCACCCTACTACCTTATCCCAAAATTTCGTGGCTTATAAAAATGTCCAAGTATGGTAACTTTAGCCTCAAAGTTGATACAATTACGTTTTCTCGGTTATCGAACGTCTTTCACTAAAACTGACTTTTCTCCTAAACCGTTCATCAGATTTTAACGCACCTTATATCAAAATGATCTATGAACTAAGCTCTATCATTTCATGGTCAATTGGTAACCTAGGCAGTGAGGTACCGTATGAATGCAGGGGTCACAAAACAGGGCAGTTTTCGTTCTAACGAAAATCGGACATTATAACTGCTGTAATTTCATACTTTCCAAAATCAAACTCCTCCAAATCAATCATCCACCTTATACACCATCACCTACACCATGTGGTCATCTTACCAACCATGGTTACAAGCACATACTCCTTCCAAAATCAACTTTAATCACTTACAAACACTTACAACATCATAATCATAACATTTATACCACTTAATCACTAAACACAACTATATCCATCATAAACATAAAAGAGCAAGCATGATTATACCTTCTTGAAGCTTTGATAACCCTTAAAAATCCTTGATAAACCTTGGGCACTCCTTAAACAACCTTAGATTAACTTGAATCAACTAAAGAAACCATGAAAACAAAGTTAACAATTCGGAATTACTATTCATCAGCTGAAAGAACATGAAAAACGACCCCTTTACCTTGCTTTTCTGGAAAACTCTTGTGAAATACGACTTGTAGGTTATCTCATGGGCTTTCTAAAAAGCTATAGAACGCAAAATTTGGCTGAGAAACGAAGAAGTTATGGTCATTTTACTGGGCTGTTCTTGTTTTGGCCGAAAATTGTAATATGGATGGGGGAGAGAGTTTTGTTCTTTGTTTTGATCTTATCCCTCTTTAATCTTGTTAATATTTGTTTGCTTTAGCTTGTCCTAGAAGCCTTGGAAGATATTTAGTGATTAAAAGCTTGCAAAGTTACTAATTTACCCCCTTAAAACAAGTTAATGGAAAGTGATACCACTTGGATTTTCTAATCTCTTATTTTCTAAGTTTTCTAAGTAAAATGCCCATCACATTGGTAAATAATATGGTATGTATCCTTGTTATATTACTAATCTTGGTTGCTTGGTTTCCATACTCGTCTAATTGTGGTTCGTTTCGAGTAAACCTCATTATCTCAGTGGTTTTCGAAATCATTTACGAATCCAATTTCCTTTGGTATTCTCTTAACTTAATAATCCCTTGGTTTAATCTAAATTCACTAATCCCTCAATTTGTCATTCTTATAATATTTCCATGCTCCTCAATATCCAATAGAAGCTTATTCGAAATCAAAATCCTCAAAATCCATATTCAGGAATTTCTGAAATCTATCGTCATTTCGAGTCACTTAATTTCAGTGTATAATATTAATATGGTTTCTGTTTATTCATTTTCTGTTTCCATTATAGGGTACCTACGTACCATTTCTCTAAATCCTCGAAATTTACTATTCATGTGACCACTGTAGCATTACTGAAGTTAGGGTTATTACAGTCACTGTCTGAGTAGCCAACTAATTTCGAATCTTGAGAATGCGTATAAAACAGACCATGATCAAGTGTACCTTTTATGTACCTCAAAATTCTTTTAGTTGCCATGAAGTGATCATGCTTCGGTTTCTCCATGTACCTACTAACCAGTCCAACTGCATACATGATATCTGGATGAGTGAAAGTTAGGTACCTCAAACTTCCGACCAAACTTTTGAACAATGTCGGATTTACCGACTCCCTTGTTGAATCATTTCTGAGCTTTATGCTCGTTTCTGCTGGCGTGCTCACCGACTTACAATCTTCCATTCTGAACTTGCTTAAAATCTGCTCGACATATTTTTTCTGAGACATAAAAATCCCGTCTTTGCTTTTCTTGACTTCGACTCCAAGAAAGTACGACATTTGACCAATATCTGTCATCTCAAATTCGTTAGTCATGACTTTCTTAAAATCATCAAACATACCAGGGTTGTTGCCGGTGAAGATCATGTCATCCACATATAAGCACACGATCATAATATCTCCCCCTGAATTTGTTTTGGTGTAGAGTGCATGCTCGTATGGACTCTTCACAAAACCGTTCTTCTGAAAGTATTCATCAACCCTTGTGTTCCATGCTCTTGGGGCTTGTTTCAACCCGTACAGTGCTTTCTTTAGCCGGTAGACTTTATCTTCCTTGCCTTTCTGAACATATCCAGGAGGTTGATCAATATAGACCTCTTCTTTGAGATATCCATTCAGGAATGTTGACTTCACATCCATCTGATAAATCTTCCATTGATTCTGAGCTGTAATTGCTGTAAGAAGTCTGATGGTATCAACTCTTGCAACTGGAGCGAATACCTCATCATAGTCAATGCCATGTCTCTGCTTGTAGCCTTTAGCCACTAACCTTGCCTTGTGCTTCTCCACTTTGCCTTCTTGATTTGTCTTGGTCTTATAGACCCATTTGACACCAATTGCTTTGTGTCCTTCTGGAAGACTTGTAAGCTCCCAAGTATCATTCTTCTTAATTGCACCAATTTCTTCATCCATGGCCTTATTCCATTTGCTTTCTTCAGAAGCTTCCTCAAACGTCACTGGATCACATTCAGCCATTAAACAAAATAATGAATAATCAAAGGTTGTGTGTACCGGACTTGTTGCATCATAAATGTCATCCAGACTCCGCATTTTTCTCGGTGCTCCCTCTGAACTGTTGTTGCTACTGTTGTTTCCTGAACTCGATGGTGTCGATGCAGGAGTTTGTTGATTCAGACTTTGTGGAGGAGTTGGATCATCATCTCCGCCATCTTCTATGTTGGGGTCATCACCATCATCATCATCATCATTAAAGAACAAGCCTGCAACTTTTCTTTCTTCCTCGCTCCATCTCCAGTAATCTGATTCATCGAACTCAACATCTCGAGAAATGATTAATTTCTTCGTCAGGGGATTATAGAGTCTGTACGCCTTGCTCCTTTTGTCATATCCGGAAAAAATGCACTTTTCTCCTTTATCATTCAGCTTCTTTCTTTTCTGATCAGGAACATGTGCATATGCAATGCACCCAAAAAATTTGAGATGTCCAACTGATGGTTTGCTTCCACTCCATGCTTCATTTGGAGTTTTGTTCCTAACACTTTTTGTTGGACAGCGATTCAGCAAATAAACTGCACATAGAACGGCTTTAGCCCAAAAAGTTCTTGGCATGTACTTTGCTTTCACCATACTCCTTGCCATGTCCAGAATGGTGCGATTCTTCCTCTCTGCAACGCCATTCTGTTGTGGAGTATATGCGGTTATCAACTGATGATTTATTCCATGTGCTCGGCAGAAGCTTTTGAATAGATTTGAAGTATACTCGCCTCCTCTGTCTGACCCGAGTACCTTCAAATATTGACCACTTTGCTTTTCTGCCAATGCTTTGAACTCCTTGAATTTATCAAGAGCCTCCGACTTTTCTTTCAAAATATACACCCAACTTTTCCTGCTAAAATCATCAATAAATGTTAGGTAATACCTGTTACCTCCAAATGATGGAATATCAAATGGACCAGCTATATCCGTATGAACAATCTTCAACGGCCATCTAGCTCACCATGATTTTCCAACTGGAAAGCTTTGTCGATGTTGCTTCCCTTTGACACAAGTTTCGCATAACTGATTTGGTTCGTTAATTGTTGGCAAACCGTCCACCATCTTTGTCTTTGACAATAACTTCAGACCAGAAAATCCAAGATGACCAAATCTTAAATGCCATAACCACGAGTCATTTTTAATGACTGACTTCAAACACTTCTACACCTCCGTCTGCATATCAAGAGTGAAGAGACGATTCTTTGACATCTCCACGTTTGCAATTAATTCTCGAATCTGATTTCTGATGATCAGAGAATTATCCTGCATCTGAATATTATATCCCTTTTCCACAAGTTGGCCAAGACTGATGATATTACTTTTCAAAGCAGGTATATAATAAACATCATTTATATACTTCTTATCACCTTTCTTTGACACGATCGTAACAGTGCCTTTTCCTTTGACTGGAATCTTCGATGAGTCACCAAAAGTAACTTCTCCACTGATGGTGTTGTCTATCTCCGTAAATAATTCCTTATGGCCACACATGTGATTGCTGGCTCCCGAATCAAGATACCATGTATTCTTCTTGCCTTCGTCATCTCCTTTGTAAGTGAGGAACATAGCGGAACTCACATCTTTGTCTTCTTTTGCTGTGGCAAAATGACTTCTTTCTTCCACTTTTGGAGATCTACACTCATAACTGAAGTGACCATATTTATTACAATTATAACATTGTAATTGAGACTTGTCACCTCGTTGTTGGAATCCGCCTCTTCCTCGGCCTCTGAAATTTTGACCGCGACTAGATGGTTGATAGCCTTCAATATTCTGGCCTCTACTGAACGTCTGTCTTCCACGTCCTCGTCCACCTCTATAGCCACCTCTGCCATTTGAAGAGCTGCTATTGCCAGAACTGTCACCGATGGATACTTTACTTTGCAACGCCTTTTCCAAATGGCTTGCATATCATATTGGTTCATCCGCTGCTCATGCGCTTGAAGTGAACCAACCAGCTCATCAATTGAAATTGTGGACAAATCTTTCGACTCCTCGATAGCAGTAACAATAAAATCAAATTTTCTTATTAGCGAACGGAGGAGCTTTTCCATGACCCGAACATCGTCTAGACTTTCACCGTTTCTTTTCATCTCATTTGTCACCGTTTTCAAACGCGTAACATATTCACCGATATTTTCCGAGCTCTTCATTTTTAAATTCTCAAACTCGCCACGTAGTACTTGGAGCCGCACCTTTCTTACCTTTTCAACATCTTGGCATGATTTTTGCAAAATCTCCCATGCCTCTTTCGCTGTCTTTGCATTTGAGGACTTTAATATGCGCGATTTTCACCATGTGGAGCAAAATCTGAGGGACTTTAATATGTCATATTCATTATATGTTAGTTTGCTCATTAGGTTCATTTTACTGGATTTGCTCATTAGGTCCATTGGAATTATTTTCTATGAGACTTTGTACGTTATTTTGCTAGTCCGGAAGACTTTGTAACTTAATTACCAAAATTTTCATTTTGATGATATTTTGTGATGTCAGTCCATTGATGCATTGTATAATATTTTTGTTAGATTATTTTTTTGCAAATTTAATTTTTTTAAGTGGTTAAAACCCAACCCGTCCAAACCAAACCGTTATAATTTGGACGGTTCTTTTTTATACTAACGGTAACGGTTATGGTAACGGGTTGTTAAATTCTAAAACCGTAAAATATGGGTCGGGTGGTTTGATCCTTTCAACCCGACCAATCCGACCATTGCTCACCCCTAGGTATGACTTTTCTAGTGATGAATTTTATGAACAAAGCATTGTTATAGAAATCGATCGATTTCTGAAAAATCGCCCAAAAATCGGTCAAAATTTTGGAACCGATTTGGTCGATTTTGCAAAAATCGTCGATAAATCACCGATTTTTCAACCGAATCACCCGATAAATCATAAATCGGTACCTCAACCGAATAGTTCCGATTTCCAGAATTTGCAAAAGTGGAACAAAGTGAGCAGGAAGAGTGTAGAAATTGTGGAAAACTAATTTCAAATTGCAAGATTATGATTTCGATATTTATGTACAAATCAAATAAAATTACACATATTTATCCATAAAATATCGTGATTCGTGAGTGCCGTTCTGATACAATTTACTCTATTAGAACATCTCCAACGAGAGTAGCTAAAATAATAGTAAAAATGGTTATGTAAAATTTGTTAAACTTGTAAGAACATCTCCAAGGCTATTAGCTATAACGATTAGCTAAAATAATATATAATAACTGTTAGCTAAAATTTGCTAAACATGTAAGTGGTTGTGCTCCAATGGTATTAGCTATAATTCAATAAAGAGTATTTTATTATTATTTTCAAATTCTCTTTTTAAATTTACATAAATAAATTTATTATCGATTTTGAATTAATTCTTGGATACATGATATGAAACGAAATACACAAAATAAATAAATGAATATTTTAAATTTATATTAATACATGTTATAAAAAAATATTGTATATTTAATTTTTACAAACACATAACAGAAAATAATTTCAAATTTAAGTTTAACAAAATTTGATTATACTTAACTTATTTCGAATGATTATCTTAAAATTCAATTAGTAAAAATTTAATCCAAAGTTTTAATATTAAACTTTTTTATTTTAATTTAAAATGATACGAAACAAGATATGAAAAGTACACGATACATTGGAGATGCTCTTATTTTAATTCAATTACTTTTTTATTTTAATTTAAAATAACATTAAATTTAGAATGATGCTTGTGCATGAGGTGCGCTGAAGCCTGAAGATGCTCTTACAATCCAAAAGAGGACATAAAAAAAAGGGACCAAAAATAACAATACTAGAGAACAGTTAACCAGTAAAATTAGTAGGGCCGATTATTCGGTTATAACCGAACCAAAATACCGAATATCGAAATAATCGAAATATTAAATAAGTTCAAATATCATAACCGAATTAAGAACTGAAATAATTTCAATTATTTTACCGAACCGAATTTAAAATTTCGGTTAAAACCGAATACCGAAATAAAAAATCGAATTGATATAAATCTATATTTAATATATGAATATATGATATAAATGTACATATAATAATTTATATATATTATAAACCAGATTTAACATTTTTCTACATTAATGATATAAACTAGCTTATAACCCGTGCAACGCACAGTTCCTTTTTTAGTATTTATAATTTTTTTTATTTTTTTTATTTTACATGTTATTAATTTTATATGGTTTAATATTTGTACTCCATCTTGAATTTTTAAAATTTGATTTGGACGATTTTACAGGGCACGTAAAATTAACAAAATAATCTTTAATTTAGTGATGGTTTAACAATTATTTTCCAATTAAACCTATGTTGAAACAAAAAAAGAGAAGAAACTGACAATTTTTTACGTTGAGAATTCTATTCGATTTATGAATTCTAATTATAATTCATTTTGATTATCAAAATACTCATGTTATTATTTGAAAATAGTTCTATTAACAAACAAATTCAATTTTAATAATAAGTATCAGATAGATTTTGTCCAAAAACTTTGATAATCGGTAGTCTGATCCTCCGTACAACAAAATAAATAAGAATCGTTAGATCTTAAAATAAATAGATGAAAATCGTTGGATCTAGCATAAAAAAAATATTTTATATTTTAAAATTAAAATTAAAATGACATATGAACATATTAAAATATGTGTGATATTGCAAAGTTTCCAAAACCCACCTATTTTATTTTTTTTTTAAGAATAAAGGTGCTAATTCATTAATAAAAAAGCCATACAGCATCTACACCAATGATCGAGTCGAACAAACTGAAAATTGCAACCTATCAGTACAATGGACAAGGGTACTTTTGTTCCAAAACCTAATTCATCTTCATCATCGTCTCCGCTTTGTAACAAGCAATACTTAATAGTTTTTACGCTATCTACAAACAAGGAAATACCAAAAGCAGGAGTCCCAACTACATTATCAACTCAAATCAGCGGATGGCATAACTTAAAGTAACAAACACCGAAAATTTTAAAATAGGTAACCAAACATCGCGCAAATGTCACCCTCCCGCTATCTATCTTTTTTCGTAACAAACGCATATGTGGCAAAACCAAAACCCCCTTGATAACTCAACTGGCAATAAACTAACTAATTTAATAAAATATGCATACCCACAATGCACTACAAGCTTCACAAAACCAACACATACATCAAATTATACAAGGTTGTTAAGCGAATTGGATTTCTGGTACATAGAATTACAAAAATTACCACAAGATACGGTTTTCTTGAGTTTCTGCCAACTAGGCTTATCCTCTCTCTGAAAAGTATGCAAATCAGTGGTTGTCATTAGGGATGATGGTGCTGGTGGTGAAACAGGAGGAGCATAAGTGATTTGTATTTATGAATCGACCACCGATGAGTGATTGAGAGTGACATGAGGTGAAATGTGATTTGTTAACGCGCCTGGATCGATTATACATTGAGAATGAATTACAGGTGAATAATGTATTGTATTGAGTAGCAAGAGAAAGAATAAATAAGGCCTCGTTTGGTACGCTGTAACTCAGTGGAGTAACTCTTACTTCCTTGGAACTAGTATGAGTTACACCGTTTGTTGCACAATTTCAAAGTTAAACAAAGGAACTCAGGGTTCCGTGGTATCCCGACTTCCTACAAAACACCGTAACCTAGTTACCTAGCTGATACATGGTTACTGTGAGTTACCTAGCTTTTAAAGGTTCTATTTTTAATTAATTATTATATAAAATTATTATGAAAATATATTTTTTTATTTAGGATTCCTCATGTTATAATATTTTTTTGTATGATAATAAGTATTTGAATTTTATTTTTAATTTTAATTAAATAGTTTATATATACTATTTTTTACTACCTATAGTATTATTTATATATATATATATATATATATATATATATATATATATATATATATATATATACAAACATATATGTTATTTTTTATTAATCATATTTAAAATATTTTTTAAAATTTTATTTGTAATAATTTTACTTAAAATTATTAATAATATATTAATTTACTATTCCATTTTAATAGTCATTTATTTCTAAAAAATAAATAAATCTCAATATTTTGTTTTTCTATTTAAATGCTAAGTAACAATTCATACTTTTTATTTTTCTTATTTATATAAGTAAATTAATTTTTAATTTTAGATAAACAATTAACTATGCAATTTGAAGTCAACTACTTGTAAACCAAACACAGTTTTTTTATATACACAGGAACTGATGTTACTGTAACCTACTTCCCAGTGATTTCAAGTTACCATGTAACTATAAAACCTTGGAAACAAACGAGGCCTAAATCGGCTGAATCGCCATTTCAGTCGATTGTTTTGATATTGATGAAATGATGAATATGAAAGAGTTTTGAGTAATAAATTGCTATCTTATTCGGATATGGTCTCACCATCCAGAAACCAAGACAGGCCCGACCTTATTCTTGTGCTTCTACATTAACGGCCCAATACCGTCAAATATAAGACTGCTAAATCAAAAAAAATAAAATAATAAGGCCACTCTCGATATTGAAGAGTCATATCCAAAGCTTCAAGAAGCTTGCAAAATGCATCAGAGTCAAATTCCGATGAAAAGCTGCAAGATTTTGATGGTCTAATTGTGCAACTGAGACTGTGGTATGTTTGGTGCAGTGTTTATTTCGGAATCCATTCGGCTGACGGACCAAGCCATTGCAATTGCTAGGATTTTTCAGGAAAATGTTGAAAAAGGAGTTAGCATTAGCCACTACAAGTTGCATCTTGCTTTGGTATTTGTATCTAAAATTGTGCAGGCAAAATGGGAAGCTGATATATAGAGGGTTCCACCTACAAGGCAGTATATGATAAAACTTGATGATCAGTACTCAATGTAAAGGCAATGAAAAACCGGGTAAGGATCCTCTGTCCCCTTCTTCATGTCCCCTTCTGTGTCCCTTGTACAAAAAGGTGCCCCTGGCGGGGCCCATTGTAATGAAAATGGAAATAAAAATATTTTTTCTTAAAATGGGCCCCGCTAGGGGCACTTTTTAATACAAGGGACACATAAGGGGGCATGGAGAAGGGGACAGAGGATCCGGACTCTATAAAACCTATTCTGGGTCTTAAAATATGGCAATGCTAAGATGTCCAAGATATTAATAGATTTCTTACCATACATGAAGCTGAGATTTTTTTTTTTGCATAAATAAAACGATTTCATTTAAAAGATAAAAATACACAATCCGGATGGGACAAGAGACATTCTTTCTTGCACAAAAGCTTATCATCTATCCGAAAGGTATGCTTAACCAATCCATGGGTCGTAACCTGAATTACGACTGACATGAGAAAGAGATTCCTCCGGGAAAGTAGACGATTAAACCTCTATATCAGAGAAGAAGACTCCAAACATGGGAAGACCTCGTTAAAAACCCTGTAAGAGCAAAACCCTATGGGAAAAAACTCAAGGGGAAAAAAGGGCGCCCCACTCAAAAACACCCATACATCAATGTACATAACTTTGCATAAATCCTAATAAGCAAAATACTAGAAAACTTCATATTGCCCCAATTCCCGCCTTCAACCATCTTCTCTTCACTCTTCTTCTAATCCAAGTCAGTCTAGCATGCTCGTATAACACGTGTACCCAACCCACCTCCATCCTTGACTCATTGAACATCTGAAACCAACAAAACAAATCATACCAAGAGCTAATTAGTCGATGAAACAAATAAAAGAAAAAAGGTTACAAATATTATAGCATTTTGTAACTCTAATAAAAAGTTAACCTTCTAACCAAAGGGGGTCCCTTTGATTAGATATAAAATAATAACGTAACACTAAAAAATATCAAAATTATATAAAACTCATATATTAATAATATAATGTTTATATATAACTTATAATTTCTGCATAACTGGAAAATAATAGTCATCCATTATGACACAAATCGTCAAAAATAACGAGATCAAAATTCCCCCCAAAAATGGTCAAAAAGTCATCATAATATGACACTCCCCTAGAGGCACAAAAATAACCCAAAATTGGTCCAAAAATCCACAAAATTTGGCACACCCTCAGAGGTACAAAAACCATATAAAATGGTACAAAAATATAAATAGTGACTTTCTTAGAAATCAAATTAAAGTCAAAAACACAATCAATTAACCCATTGATTACTCTAAATCTCTACCAAAAAAACAAGAATTAATTAACAAATTTAACAAATTTAGTGCGAATTAAATCAAGATCTAATGATAACTTAAAATGTTTCTAAAAATCATGAAGTGATATGCCATTTAGACTCAACAAAACACAAATATAAGACTAATCAAAATATGAAACACTCTTTAATCAACAAGTCTATAAACTTACAATGCCTATAATATCTCAAGCTATTACGACAAAGGAAAGGATAATCAACTGAACAACACACATACCTAAAAGTAGAACAACGATTGTATTTTGCTGACATGTAGAGAGAGTCATTCGTCCCTATCAACATGTCGTTCATGAATCTGTCTATGCAACATCTCCCAAAACAGTTGTAGGGTAAGCAGTGCATCAGAGCCAGCTTGGTGAGCAAGTCCGATGCGCACAACCTGAAAAAGACTCGCAATAGCTTCCAAACCAGAAGGTGAAATAGGAGGAATATAAGCAAATTTAGAGAAAAAAAAATTAGGAGTAAATGATTTGGAAAAAAATTTCGTTGTTTGAATTAACTTATGTTCAGAATTTTCAGTTTACTTATTTTTATCACAATCTAGTTCATATGCTTTAATTGGGATCTCGTAATTAGACATATCGGCGGATATGTGTGATCGGGAGCAATACAGTTCGCAAAAAAGCAATCAATATCATATTGTGTTTAGAATATTAATAATAATTTGAAATAGTTATTATTATTGTTATTATTATTATTATTAGTATTAGTATTACTCCCTCCGTCCCCCTCAATTGTTTACATTGCGGGACGGGGGCGTGACTGATAGAGTGTATATTTATATACACTTTAATAGAATTTTATTCTCATATTTATAAGATTTTGTAAATAATTGGATGTTTATTAATTATTAGTAGTGTTTAATTGCAGGAAATAAAAGTTCGAGAAAATTGAGCACATGGAACTTAATTTGGGCCAAAATAATGTGAAATTCAGATTTATTGGAGGCCTAGCGCATACATCACTGTTTGGGCCATAACTTAAGTTCTATACATCAGAATTGGGCAATCTTACAGCCCACGCGAAGATAACAGAATTATCTACAACTCAAAAGTGGTCCAACTTCTATATTCCAAATGGAGCAGCCCAGAAACATGCCTGGAAGTCAGACTTCGAATTTCACAACAAAGTCCAACTTATTTTAGGATATGGATTTTATTTTCTAGAAAAATCATTAAAAACACTTTTATATTAGGATATATATAATTTTAGGGCTAATTATTAAGGGTCGTGTATTATTTTACGAGAAAGAATAGCATAGAGAAAACTTGAGCGAAGGTTGAAGGATTCACTCCAAGTTTGAGAAATTTCATCAAGTTGTATTTTTCTTAATTCTATACTCTTGTAATCATGGTTTTGGTTATATATATATATATGTTTGATTGCTTCATTCATTATGAGTAACTAATTCCTTAATCTGGGAGTTAGGTAATATTCATTGGTTATATGCTTGTGTAATTATATTGTGATTTCTCTGCCTTGCTCATCTGTTGTTGAGCACTTAACACAATTGAGGGAGTCGCGAACCTTTGATTGTATTTTTAGGAATTTTAATGAATCGGGAGAGGATTTATGATTCTAGTTTATGATACAACAGACGTAATTCAAGTATTTAATTGGGAGATTAATATGCGATTTACGAAACAGAAATTCCATGGGCTTAAATAGTTTGTAATTATGTGTTGCTTGATCATGGGAGTGACATCAATGTGTAGTTATGGGCATTATATTGTATCTTGGGAGAGAACAATATAAACATTAGAGTAACGTTTTTAGCAAGAGCACGAGACTTGAACATCACAAAATTATACACAATAATTAACACCAATGAAGAACCCTAGTTTCTGGATTGCTTTTTATCATCGTTAAATCGTAATCTTTATTTGATTTTTAATTTAAGTTAGTTAGTAAACAAACACCCATTATTCTTCTCACTTCTAGATTTTAAGAAGTGTCAACTTGAACTTAAATTAATTATTAGTCCTTCCATGCGAACGAACTTTCATAAATATTACATCAACATTTTAATGCTCCTAAAAAGTATAGTTTCAGAAGTTATTTTTAATTTTTTTTTCTTCTGAATAAAAATTTAATGTTTAAACTTTTATTCAAGAAAGAAAATTTTAAAAATAAGTTATGTAACTATACTTTATATACACCTTAAAATGCGTGTCAAGCAATGCTGAAAACATGTAAATAAATGAGAGGGACGGAGAGAGTATTGTTGTTATTATTATTATCATTATTATTACACCACTTGCAAAGCATTGATAAATCAAGTGGTCATATATATGAAGTGCTGAATTCCAGTAAAAACTTTCTTAAATATCAACTTACAATCTTTTTTTGTTCAACACATATATAACTTCGGTTCAACATCATTTGTTAAATAATAACTAAGATTTTATTGAATACATGTAAATGGAAACAAAAACATATTTATAACTTATTAAAATCATATATGCAATATTTTTTTCAAAAAATTGAAATTCTTTTATAATGTGTGTTCAACAGATATATAACTTGAGTTCAACATCATCTGTTGAACAATAGTTATACTTGTGTTGAATCCAAATATGGCATAATTAAGAAAATTGTATTAAATTAATAATATTTCATATTTCTATACCCTAATTTGGTATTGGTGAAACCCATAAGGATATTTAAGAATTATGTAGTATTTATTCAACAAATATTGAAATACAGTTCAACACATTCTATATCCTATTTTGGTATTGGTGTATCCCAGAAGGATTTTTAAAAATAAAATTATGTGCATTCAATAAATTTTAATTATTATTTAATGAATGATGTTGAACCGAAGTTATAAATGTGTTGAACAAAAAAAGCTTGTAAATTTGTATTTAAGAAAAATTTGTATTTGATCCTGATCTATATATGTAAGCTCCAACTTTCATAGTTTAAATAATAATAAAGAATAACATTTTAATTACATATCAATAGTTGGATTGGCCCATTAACAAAAGCAACAGCCCACACTGAATGAATGCAGAAAATACTAATATTATGTTTAATAATGTCACAAAGGGCCATTATCTTGAACGGTGGTGGTGTTGCTTATGCTGCTCCCTGTATTAACATTTAGTCAAATTATTTTTTCTTTCTTTTACATTAATAACTACGGTGGTTTTTTGTGATAAATTTATTTGTCCAAAATTTTTAATTTTATTTTTTTGTTGAAAAGAAAATCTCATATATATATATATTTCATAATTTGAAAATATTGATTTTAGATGACATTTAAGAGTTAAATATAAACATTTAAACATGTTTATTTATTTTTTTCATTTTTCTCAATTGTAATTGATATTATTATATTAATAGTGTAGGTTCGAAGAAATTGTTTGGATATAAATGTATTTTTCACAATTCAAATTTATTGACCAATAGGAAAATTCCTCGGCCCGTCTTGAACAGGACCTCGAATCTTATCTAATAAAAAAATAAAATTATATTATTATTTGATGTTATCTCTTTTGAAAAGAAATTCATTAAAAATATGTGTAGTAATCCGAAAAATTTTAAAGAAAGAATACCTTAAAATACCCAATTTTTTACTACCCAGTTACCAAAATGCCCGTTTCTGAAAACACTGACTTTCCTACCCACGGGATACGCAACTCCTATGGGCGTATCGCCTTTCACTGTAGCTATCAGAAAACACGAATTTTGTGTTTCTCTCCATTGTTTTCTCCTCGTTGGCGACTATCCTCTCCCCTTCGATCTCGCTCTCTAAGAACTGTCCGAACGATTACAACATGCCAAAATGATCGCAAGGTCATGTACATCATCTTCCCCGACATCGTTTATCTCTTCCAGCCCCGCAGGGGCACATCGAAGGTCATCGGAGATGTTGGAGCCGATGAAATCGATGTATTAGGCGTTTTTAATTCTGCAAATTAACTGTTATGAAATTAGTATGGGTGTGTAGATAATCGAACCACGATTCTAATGATATGTGGTAGGTGAATGGAAAGTCAATGATGTGGACGGACGAACAAATCGAAATACATGCCGGAATCGCCATTGTTCTCGCTGGAAACGAAGCTACTGAATTACGTATGATACGCATCTTCAAGATGCGTATCTCCTATTGCGCTGTTTGAAGATGCGTATCCACACTAGATTATTCCGCGTATCCAGCTGCTTACTCCTTTCAAGTGGGCGTATCCAGCTGCTTACTCCTACCCCAGAGGCGTATCCGAGGATACTCCTACCCCAAAGGCGTATCCGGTGGGCATTTTTGGCGGTACTTCCCGAATCTGGGTATTTTGGTGAGAGAAACTAAAATAGTGGGTAAAAAGGGCACTCACCCAATTTAAATCCACGTGCCATTAAAAATAAAACTTGAAATTTCTTTGCTAATGTTTAATTTATGTTTACGTTTTAATTGATATTATAATTTTCCCTAAAAAATTTGATTTAATTTTAATAATTTAATTTTGAATAATAATTTGAAGATAAATGTATTTTTATTAGCAAAATTTTAAATCTAATAAGAAAACTCCTTGGCCCTGTCTTTGACGGAGCCTCAAACCCTTTTTCCTTTATTCCTGTAAATTAAAAATTAATTTTAAATATTAAAACTATAATTTTATCTAATACATAATTTAAAAGTTAATCAATATGATAGACATTAACTTGGCTGAATGTTACTATATTGTTATTCTCTCTACGTGGACATTAACACTGTTCAACCACAAATAAAATGGGAAAAAAAATTTAACAACCACGAATGATAAATAAATTTTTAGTACAATTTTCAATGTTATTAACAATTTTTTAATGATTAGATCGTACCATGTTAATATTACGTCAAAATAATGGTGTGTGACAAATTTATGTAAAATTGTTTTCAATTGTTCTTGCTCACCGTCGATCTTAGACTATTAACATTATAGTGGTACTACTTTTATAAAATTAGATATTTAACCAAAATACTATATAAGATGTTTTTTATTCTACAATTATTTTTATAAATTTCATGTCCTTATAATATTATTAAATTTGAGGATTAATGTAAAATTTAAATACTAAAAAAATAAAACTTTTTATAGCTAAATCAAATTAAATGATAAAGAACACTTCTCGTCACCGCCTCCGGCGGCACCTCGATTTATTCGTAAATAAAATGATTACAAATCACTAATAAAATTATTTATTTTAATTATAAATTCAAAATAATGAATATGATTTTTTTGATAATTTAAATCTGAGTCTTTATAAAAATGTCATATTTCAATTTATCAAAAAAAAATAAAAATATTTCAACAATTAAATTATAATAAATAATAAACAAAACACCTCGGCACCGCCTTCGACGGCACCTCGATCCTTATTTATTATTAAAATTAATATGTGTTATGATGGTACTATTTTTTATATCTTTGAGATTGATTATATATAATTTATTAAAAGGATGATCCAAAGTACTTAACTACTTGAAAATTTTAATATTTACTTGTTTTCATGTGATGATATATTGTTAGATTCTTTATTAAAAATTTAAATTATAATTATTAATTAAAGTGTAATGCATAAAAATGAGAATAAATTAAAAAATATATATATTAATTATTTTTGTAGTGACATTTTTTATATTATTTAAGACTAAAATTTTAATAATTTACGAAAATTTTAGTAATATCATTGCCACAGCTATGCCAATTGGAGGAGCATAACTTGATATTTGTGTAACTTAGGAAATATAAACTTTGACAAATTTAACATTAGTAGAAACAATGAACGTGCCCCATATAATATAAATTAGGAGGACATGTTATTACAATATTTTCATAATGCATATAAATTTTGTATATGACAACTTCATACTGATGTGAAGAATCATCTTGTACTTGACTACTATAGTAGCTTCTCCAATTGGCATAGCCGTGTATAGTTGGGAGGATAATGTCATAATGGATGTTTCTGGATTACAAATCATTAAATATCCTACTATAATAGCTTCTCTATTGACACAACATAAAAAAAAACAGTGGATGAAGTTGAGTGAAGAGATCTGTATGTTGCTCGAATGAAGTCATAGGAGAGTGCTTAGAGCAATGTTCCTGTTACTGGGCCAACAATGTACGCCCATAGTCCCTTGTAAATTAGAACTTGCAACTGCAGGGCCAATGGTCTTTCAAGGTTCATTGATCCTCCTGATACTGGTCTGCAAATCCTTAATTCTAACAAATCTCATTATATATATATAATTACAATACTTAAGATAACATTTTTATATGCAAGTACCCTTTGATTGACTCAAGTGCTTACCCTGCTAAAATAGATGTTATGCATATTGCAGAGCCTACTACTATACCTCCCAGGTTCCCTTTCTGCAACATGGATAGTCCACCACAGTGAGAGGCAAAAGATTAATTAGTACAAAAAGGAAATTAACAACTGATGTAATTTAAGATGTTATCACTTATCAGACTCTTACAACGTCCATGTCTGTAGAAATGGCAGAAGCTATGAACATCATAGAAAATGTAACAACGACCTGCATGATCAGAGCTTGAGAGTCAGTTCCAGATGGAGTAGCAGTGCCTAAGTCTTTAAAGGGATGTAGTAACACCCGAATTGTAAATGTTGCACCTAGAGCTCGCATTAATTGTCCTACTTCACACACTGTAACCTGCACATATAAAACAATTATTCCTACTTCAGCATCAATGTTAGCACTAACCTCCTCTATATTTTCTATTGATCTTAACCAAGTATATTCCAACCTCTGTATTATGGCCACCATGGCACATTAAGTTTTGTGTGTTAGCATATGCCATCAAACAGGCCAGGTACTTGGTAGCAATTTTGATTTATTGTATTTAGCAGCCTTTTCAAATTAAACACTTTGACATAAGAAATTAAAATAAACTGTCCAACTTGGCTTCGTACAACACGATAACTTGAAACTAAAAGGAATAAGAACTCCCAAAATAAAATAATGGAATAAAAAAAACTATACTTACTGACCATGTCAAAAGTACGTATCCAGTTTCCTTTTAACACGTATTGTTCATGGAAGAATATTTAATGAAATGTAAAAATTTGAGCTATTAAAGAGGATCAGTAAAAAAATCAAGCATAGAAATCACGGACATTGGTTAGATTTTAAATATCACCAGTAGTGATTATGGATAGCATTGTAAAATATTTTATAAATCTTTCAGCAGTGCAGAAAACTATAACATAACTTTGATAAATTGTTGGATATTCTAAGGCTTACTCTTCTTTCCCTTTCCTTTAGAGCCGCGGACGAAACCTTGCTAGATGGGGCTTATCTGAGGGAGCTATATATATACACACACAACATCAACTTAAAACCACCAGCCTTAATATCTCTCTCAATCATCCTCTCCCCAAACAACTCCATAACCATCGACCCTGCAACACCACCCCTCACTGCCTCCAAAAACTCCCTCTTACCCACCCCAGCATGCTCTGCAAACACTACTAACCCCTCACTCAAACCAAGCAAATTCCCTCCAACTACAATCTGAATTGCAATCTTACATTATGTTCATTCCCTTCATAACGAAGCCACCCATCAAGTATTTAACATTATAAATTGCAGGTAAATAGGTAATTAAACAATATTCGGAGGAATAATAAATGTATAATACCTTTGGGTACATCCAAACACCAATTTCAGTTTATGATTTACCTAGTTGAAAACACCTAGTATCTTGATTTAAAACTGACATGAAATCTAGTTTAATCAGTTCTACAGAAGATGCCAACCTTCTTGATACCTTCCCAGTCTGCTTGTTTAAACCTATGAAATGCTACAACAGAACAATGACAAAGTCAACAATAAGGATCACATATCCAAGTAAAAAAACCCAAAACACAATTTAAATCAGGGACTCACAGTAGTGTATAAAATCAAAATTGTATACAATAGAAATAAAGAACCAATCAAAAAAATTTAAAAATAAAAGAAGTGACTTACAATAATATATTAAAAATTGATAAACTCAATGTATTCTGCACCTGTCTCAACCTCAACAATGATTCTCTTATCATGTTTAGAGTTTCTTTTTCCACATGGTTCCCACCAATCTTCAGTATATATAAATAGACCATCATCTGAAAACACACAAAACAAAGTATTAATCGAGCAACTATGAAAGTGAATTTATCGAACATTTACAAAGAAAGGCTTCTCAGGTATCCTTCTTTCCAAAAAGGTTTTGGTATTAAAAATAGGTGGAAAAGCAGGTCAATTGTTACAACATCAAGAAGTCCATTATTTAACTGGCTACTTTCTCGGTGTTTTTCTAAAAGCATATACCAAAAATGATCAATTAACATTTAACAATAATCTGACTTTAGCAGTACACACATAACTCTTTGTTTGATATGAAAGTTGGTTTCAATAAAATGCTTATTCCAGTTCACATCAAAGGCAAATCCTATTATACTACATTATTGCAAGATTTGTTTTTACGAATGCATCAATTTCTTATCTTCGTTAAGAGGATTTTGAACTCTATCTCTATGTAATCGTATGCATATGTTATCTTATGCTTAGAATAGTAGAAATACCAAGTAAATAAAGTTAAGCACTTACACTATGTATATGTTTACTGAGTTCTAAAATTAATTACTGTAAACAAAAAAAGCATGACACGAAGACAATTTGAGGAAGACATATATAATACCTTTGTAAAGCAGCTACAAATTTATTAGCAAGACAACTACCTCTGGCATATTTTTTCCTGCAATGACAATAACAAATATGAAATACCTGAACATTAAAAGAATTAAAATATGATAAAAAAAAAAGAAGATAAAACTTGAACAAACATGTTTTATCCTCTTTCTTTATATATAATTTAACCACACCAAAGTTCCCTTCGGTTAAGCATAGGAAAAATTCAGTGATTCCACTACATACCCTACATAGGCAAAATAAGTTGCACATATCAGAACTGTTAGGTCGAATACACAATATATATAATCAAGTACTGTATGAGTAATTTATATGAACACACGTTTTAGTACTTAAAACTGGTTGGAATTAACAATTCCTCTCTCAGTGATGTAAAATATCACAGAGAGCTGCTTAGGTTACAATCAATGATATTCGTTCACGATGGATTACCCTTTTAGGGTTAACCTAACTGTATTTATAAGATATACATCTACGTACAATCGTTAATTGATTCTCCTATAATTAAGCTATACAATTGATATCAATTACGATTGCTACACGTGTCATAAGTCAACTCAATCTCTTTGACAGCTATCCAATCTTCAAAGATATTGCTTCCATATTAATCTTGAATTAATCTTCAAACTCTGTTGACTTATAGACGCTTCCAGTAGACAGACTTTAGCAAACTCTGATGCTCTCCTAGCCAGCAGTGTTTGCGCTCCTTTGTGTTCAGCTAGCAGTGTTTACACTTCCTTCTATCAGCGTTTACGCTTCCAGCTATCAGCGTATACTCAAACTCTGCTACGACTGCTTTCAATTATAAGTTAAACTCTTTTTACCTGTAACACTTAAACACTGACATTAGATCATATCAATTATATCTAACAATCTCCCCCAACTTGTTCATTAGAAAAATGTACAAGTTCACAGTAATTGATGATGTCAAAACAATCAAATAAAAACATAGTGTTTAACATATAATCAGAGTTTAATCTTTACTTAACAAAATTTACAGAAAATTCAAGTTACTTACAGATTCTGTCTACCTAACCTCCTCAAGATCTGGAGTTGTTCTGAGATAGTCTATCAACAATCTTCTCTCAGCATTTTCAAGTTCTCTCTGCATAGCTTCCTTGATCTCTCTTAATTCTGGATCATTCTCATCAGTTTGACAGATAGCAGCTCTTAGATCGTAGATTTTATTTCTCCTCATCTCATTACCCAGTCTAATGAACTTGACTTCTTCTGATTGAGAATTAAAATCAAGAACTGTAATCCCCAGATCAGTCTTTAATTTAGCAGTTCCTTTCTTCATCTCTACAAGATTTCCATTCCAATCTCTGTATTTAGGAACATACTCTTCAGAAGTCTTCGATCCTGTAAAGACTTTGGCTTTCAGCATATATTCCCTTATAGAATTAGCAATAAGCTCTGTTCGTCTGTTTCTGACTCTGAATATATGCAGAACATACTGAAGTTCTTCAAACAGCTTTAATTTGATTGCTTCTTCATTCACTCTATACACTGTTCCATCTGTCATAAAGTATAACAGAAAGTGAATATCTAAGCTCCTTTGATGAACTAGCTGAACTGATTCCAACTTGTCTAGATTTTCTTGAGTAATACCAGAACCAAGAGAGACAAGTGCAGAGGGATCTCTTGGACTGTTACTAACTCTCAAATCTCTTCTTGAACCTAAGCCAGAAGTATTCCTGCCTGGTGGCTTTCCTGAACAAGCAACATTGTGTTGATAACCACCAGTCACTCCTGTTTGTTCTTGAACTGGAATCTTTGGCCTAGAAAACCCAGGTAAAGGTTTGCTTTGAATCTGTACAACTTGTGTGGCAACAGAGGTTGTAACTATCATTTTGCCTTTGCTCTCTTCACCCATCACCCCTTTTAGATTTAACTTGGCATCAAGAGAAGACTTTCTTATCAACTTTCCTTCTTCTTCTTGAATACCAGATAAATTCTCTTTGATTTTAATCCCTTTCATTGCAGGCTTTGAAACTTTGACAGTCTTCTTTCCTTTCTTGGACTTCAGTGCTTTTAAATGTTCTTTTTGCAATAGCTTCTCTTCAGCCTGTATGTCTTCAAGTGTAGCCTCAGCATTTTCCTCACGAAAGATCTTAGCAGCCAACTCTTCATCTGTTTGTGGATTGTCAGTGAATGACAAATCCTTTTACCTTGAAGTAGAAGTACTCTGAATATTTGTATCTGTCACCAAATTTGGCTTTGACCTTGTAGACCTTCCATGTCAATGTCTAGGATTTGCACTTCGTAACCCCTTATCAGCATTTGCACCTTCTTCATCCAGATGATCCTTCTTTAACAGAGTTTGAGTTTGCTTACACTTAGTTTTAGCAATTCTCTCCCCCTTTTTGACATCATCACCATCTGGAATCAGAATAGAGGTGATTAACTCAAGAGAGTTTGTAATAGAATCAACCTTCTCAGTCAGCAAAAGCTGATTCTTTTCAACTTTGCTCAATCTATCATTTAAATTCTCTTGAGCTTTGGAAAATTGTTGAAAAAGCTTAGAATTAGCTCTTTGAGATTTCTCCTCATGAGTAGCAACCTCTGTTCGAAGATCAACAATTGCTTTCTGAGTATCATCAAACCTATGATTCAAAGACTTGATCTGAATCACTGTTCCTTGTAGACAAGTGAAAATATCAGGATTTGGAATCTTTGAAGAATTTGCCTTGAGAAACATAGCTGCTCTGCCAGGAGGAAAAATACAATATGACTTGTACCAATCTGCAGTTTGTTGGGTCAAATAATTATCATCAATCTCATTAACAGAAGGTCCAGCAAAGTCTGGTTTTTCTCCTGTTTTCTGACCATCAGTTTGAAATTGTTCATTTGCAGCTCCTTTACTCTTGTCTTCAAATGAATCACTAACTGACACATCAGTAGGTGCAACTGAAGCAATGTCTTCATCTTGAGCAGCAACAGGTTCTTGAGCAACCTGTTTTCCTCTATCACCTTGTGGATGCTCTGAAGAAACAACTTTCTCTGGTTGATCAATCTCTTCACCATGATCAGAAACATGATGTGCATCGGATTTTAATTCTGTGTGGGAAGCAACCTCAGTGTCCTCTAGGACAACAGTAGGTCCATCTGCAACACCAGTATCAACAGAGTTTGTAACCACCATGGGTGTTGGAGTGGATGCTTCATTGTCAAAAGAAAATGGAGTTTCATCAAACTCTTCCATTGTAGGTAATGCATCTCTATCATCATTAGCAGTCTGAACCGTAGCAAGTTCTGGTTCAGCAATCTGGAAACTTGATTCTTCTACAGTAGGTTTTATGATAACCTCTGTCTCACCAGTAGGAATATCCTTAGAAATTTTCTCTTGAGCCTCAACAACTTGCTCATCAACAGAATCTGTAAGAATCAGCCTCCTCCTCTTTGCTTGAGGCACTTCAATCATTTCTTCTTCTTCACTAGAACTGTCCTCAACTGGTGGTAACGAAGGCCTATTTGCCCTTTTAATGATTCTTCTGGAATAAACAGCTCTAGGAGATGTCTGTTTAGCCTTGGAATGTTTTGTGTTGAGGGTAGTATGCTTTTTCCTTTTTGGTTTAAATGTTGATTGAGGTTGAGTAGTAGTGAAAGGCTCAATATTTATTGGTTCAGATTGTGGGTGTGGTGATGTAGTAGGTACAGTGTTTGTTGGTTTGGGCTCAGGTGATGATACAGGATGAGAGTGTATAGTTTCAGTGTGGTCAGTGGCTAAAGGTTCAGGCATTTGATGTGTGTCTGATTGTTGTGGCTGTTGTGGTTCTTGTGGTGGTGATTGGGAATCTTGTGGTTGATTTAGAAAGTTTTGCAGGGCTAGTGGCAAAACAAGTTCAGGAACATCTTTACCAGCATCTTTATTTGTCATATCAGAGAATATTCTCTTATTGACTCGAAAAGTTTGAATCACATCAGCTGCATCTATGTCTAAACCAGGTACACAGGCATTGAACAAAAGTTGACAAAATCTAGCAAAATAGACTGTACTAGACTCTGACAATTTATCACCTAAATTCATTAAGACATATCGACCATAATCAAAATTACTGCCATAGAGTAGAGAGTACCCAATTTGCAGACTATCCATTGGAATGGCATCCCAGTTGGTGACTTTCTTCTGGAATGTCCTGGTGATACAGTCGAAGAAAAAATTCCATTCCTTTCTAAGATTCGGTCGTTTGACACTACCAAGCTTTGCCAGAGAATCCATGTATCCAATTTCTGTTAACATGTCCCGGAGATTTTGCACAGAGACAACAGCATACGAGGTATGTGTGTCGAAGTCCATGGTCTCGCGAACAGTTTGTGGAGTAATCACAAACTCTTGTTCATCATGAGTGAAGATGATAGTTGGAGTCCCATTCTCTCCTCTATCTATATACCTTGAGTTTTGCCAGAAATTGACTATCTGAGATGCAGATAGAACAGCAGGTTCAATCAGTGCCTGCCCAATTTCAGAGTCACGAAGAAAATTTTGCATAAGGTGAAACGCTTCTGGAGCACGGTCGTTCTCAAGTAGAGCTGCAAAATTGTTAGGCACAAAACGAAGACCAAACGAAGTAAAAGGTTTTGTTGCCATTAGATCAAGAAATAATCAAGAAATAATAGTGAAAATGATGTGTATGAAAGGTGTTTGTGAAAATGTCGAAGTGAAAAAAAAAAACAAAGGAGGTCTGTGTTTTGGTAAAGTGAATATGAGTGGATGAGAAGTGATGGTAACAAAAAGTGATTTGAGTAGTAATTAAAAATTAAACTCAAACGTTTTTACATTGAAAACACGCAACTGTCCCTAGAATAGTGTGAAAGTGGGACACAATGATGAGTGAGTGGGACACGTGTCAAACATGCAGCAAATCACTTAATCACGCGCAGTAAAAGCAATTATTACTGCTGTCTTCCCGATTATCAAGACAATTTACCACAATTACACTCATTAACAGTTGTCAACCACTCTATTTACTCCAAAATTTTCAAATTATCTTAATGAAAATTTACCTTAGAGTACGGAACACAATCCATCAGTGTTTGTCAAATTTTCCAACTTTATCACTGAAACCCTTTCAAAAATTGCACAGTCGTGAATATATGTGTGTGTGTGTGTAGCAGAGGTTACCAAATCAATTTTTATAGCATCTAATATTTCATAAAATCCATAAATCAAATCAATAAACACTGAATGCACAAACTCTCATATTAAACACGGAGTATGTGATGAATGCTAAACTTTGTAGTTCCTTAAATACAGAAATCTGAATTAACCCTATTCCCATTGATGTTCATGATTATCCAAGTAAGCACACAGTCCTTATAGACAAAAAAATCAAGAGATAGTCATCAAAGCATCATTCAGTGAGTAACATGTCAAGGATTTCCTCACAAACTCTCAAAGCACACAAGTGTTTAGGTGAAGTATTTTCTCTCAAATTCAATCAGTAAAAGCAGATACTACCATAGGCTTGAATTTTCACCAAATCTACACTACTTTGATTACATATATGCACAAATCAAAAGGACTTTATCAGGGTTGGAATTTAGTAATATCAAACAGGTGAGAAGAGATGTTTTAAATGAATAAATTTTGAACTGAACAGTTTAACAGACCAAAGTGTCCAGTCACACTATTAGTACATATTTGTACAAGATGATCAGTATATATACCCCTTTTTTTTTTTCTTTTTTTTTATATATACTGAGAAAACTTTCCTTTTCTTGAGAAACACTCACCTGCTTGCATTTGATTTTCAAAAAGAATATAACTGCTCTTTATACGACAGAGTTAAAAAAAATGAGCAGTTAATAAGGCTCAAAAGGGTTTACTAAGGGTGGTATTTTATGAACAGTGTTTGAAGAAGGATGATAAATCCTAGTGCCTTTATCATTTTCATGCACACACATATCATGTAGTCTCAAAATGGTTTGATACAAGTTCTAGAGCAACATACTCACTGATGAACATCACACATCAATAAAATCTGATCGATATAAAATGTATCAATCACTTATTTGGCTCAAAATCTCACAGGGTGCAGACATGTATTATTTCTCACCAAACTAAACAATGACACATCTCAAGTTTTAAAATTTTCACAAGTACAAACAAGGAATCATCAAGAACTATGTATGTCTTAGGAACAGAGTGTTACTAATCAGAGTTTAGAGTTCATCAATATCAGAATTATTCATGAGAGGCAATACACACAGTATTCATAGACTCAGAGTTTAGGACCAAATAAACTAGGAGATGCTCTAAATATGAAACAGTATCATGCTGTGTTAACTTACTGCACAGATTCTGATTAGATCATAGTGACTCAGAAAGAGTCTTGATTTATTCACTGAGAATCATGCTACATACATATTTCTTCATTGGTGTTTTCATCCAGACAAAAATCAATTCAGAATTCACAGTGTTTAACAAACATATTAATAGTGTAAGACAGAAAGACATGCTGACAGAGTTTAACTGTGTGTGAACAAAAACATGTGAATAGAGTTTGCACAACAGAGTTTAATCAACAAAGTTCACATAGCACTTAACAATTCACAGAAGTATGAGCAACACATTTTATAAAAAAATTTGAGTCTAACCAACATGTTTAGTCAAAACCAGAGACCATTCCTAGTTCATTGACCAGCCTTGTAAATGCTACTTCACTCAAAGGCTTGGTGAAGACATCTGCAAGTTGTTGATCTGTAGGTACAAAGTGAAGCTCAATGTTGCCTTCCTCTACATGCTCTCTGATAAAGTGATACCTTATGCTGATGTGCTTGGTCATTGAGTGTTGTACTGGATTACCTGTCATTGCAATAGCACTTTGGTTATCACAGAAAATAGGTATTTTGCTATACCTCAATCCATAATCCAGCAATTGATTCTTCATCCATAGAATCTGTGCACAGCAGCTACCAGCAGCAATATACTCTGCTTCAGCTGTAGATGTTGATATTGATTTATGTTTCTTGCTGTACCAAGAAACAAGTCTGTCACCAAGAAATTGACAACTTCCACTGGTGCTTTTTCTGTCAATCTTACAGCCTGCAAAGTCTGCATCAGAGTAACCAAGTAGTTTAAAATCTGATTCTCTTGGGTACCACAGCCCTAAAGTTACAGTGCCCTTGAGATACTTGAAAATCCTCTTCACAGCTGTTAAATGTGGTTCCCTTGGATCTGCCTGAAACCTTGCACACAGACAAGTTGCATACATGATATCAGGTCTGCTTGCTGTTAGATAGAGAAGAGAGCCAATCATTCCTCTGTAACTTGTCATATCTACTGATGACCCTGTATCTTTGTCCAATTTTGTTGCAGTTGCCATGGGAGTTGTTGCAGATGAACAGTCAAGCATGCCAAATTTCTTGAGAAGATTTCTGGTATATTTTGCTTGATTGATAAAGATTCCATCATCTGTTTGCTTCACCTGTAAGCCTAGAAAATAACTTAGCTCTCCCATCATACTCATTTGATATCTGGACTGCATGAGCTTGGCAAACTTCTTACAGAGTTTATCATTAGTAGATCCAAAAATGATGTCATCAACATATATCTGAACTAAAAGCAAGTCACTTCCAGATTTGAAATAAAATAGAGTTTTATCAATTGTACCTCTGTTGAATCCACTTTCTAAAAAAAACTGAGCCAGTGTTTCATACCATGCTCTTGGTGCCTGCTTAAGTCCATAAAGTGCCTTGTCTAGCCTGTAGACATAATCTGAATATTTTGGATCTATAAAACCAGGTGGTTGTTCAACAAACACTTCTTCTTCAAGTTTTCCATTCAGAAAAGCACTTTTCACATCCATTTGAAAAACCTTGAATTTCTTGTGAGAAGCATAAGCAAGAAACATCCTAATTGCCTCCAATCTGGCAACTGGTGCAAAAGTCTCATCATAATCTATCCCCTCTTGCTGTGAATAGCCTTTTGCCACAAGTCTTGCTTTGTTTCTTGTAACAACCCCTTCACTATCAGTTTTGTTTCTAAAAACCCACTTAGTACCTACAATAGACCTGTTCTTTGGTCTTGGTACTAGTGTCCACACTTCATTTCTCTCAAATTCATTTAACTCTTCTTGCATTGCTGTTATCCAGTCAGCATCTTTAAGAGCTTCTTCAACTTTCTTTGGTTCATTTTGTGACAAGAATGCATGAAACAGACATTCATTTGTTGTTGCACTTCTTGTCCTTACTCTTGCATCTGGATCACCAATGATCAAATCAGGTGTGTGAGATTTGGTCCATTTCCTAGCTGAAGGCAATTGACTTCTTTCAAAGTTGGATCCTCCCCCTTGATCCATGTTCTCCTGATTTTCTTGATATCTTTCTTCATTTTCTGAGGCTCCCCCTAAATGTGACTGCTCAGTGTGTGAACTATCAGATTTTGGACTTTCAGAGTTTGAGTCACCAGAGTTTGATTCAGAATTTTCAGCTGAGTCATTATCAGAATTTGAGTTATCACTTTGATGAGTTTCTTCATGCTCCCCCTCAACTGGTTCTTCTCTTGTTTCTGGCTGAAAGATCTCTTCTTTATTTACCAGTAGAGGTTCAGAGTTTGTCAGAACAGACTCATCAGAGTTTAATTCACCAGAGATTAAATCTTCATTTTAGAAATACAGTTGATCATGTTCAGTTACATCTTCAAGTCCAGTTATTTTCTTGTCATCAAAAGACACATGAATAGTTTCCATGATCACTCTGGTTCTCAGATTATAAACTCTGAATGCTTTAGTTGACAGTGGATAGCCAACAAAAATTCCTTCATCTGCCTTCAACTCAAATTTGGTCAACTGTTCAGGATGAGTTTTCAGCACAAAGCATTTGCACCCAAAAATATGAAAATATTTCAAGTTTGGCTTCTTTTCTCTCACCATTTCATATGGTGTTTTTCCATGCTTATTTATTAGAGTGGCATTCTGAGTAAAATAAGCAGTTTGAACAGCTTCTGCCCAGAAATAAGTTGGTAATTTTGCTTCATAAAGCATAGTTCTGGCAGCTTCTATCAAGGTTCTGTTCTTCCTTTCAACTACACCATTCTGTTGTGGAGTACCAGGTGCAGAAAACTCTTGTTTAATCCCTTTATTCTTGCAAAATTCTTCCATTGTTGAATTCCTGAATTCAGTTCCATTGTCACTTCTGATAATCTTCACTTGATTCTTTGACCCTTTGTCCAATTGCATTATATGTTCTGCCAGTGTTAATGTTGTTTCATCCTTCTTTGCTAGAAAATACACCCAAGTGAATCTGGTGTATTCATCAACAATGACTAGAGCATATTTCTTCTTTCCAAGAGACATCACATTCACTGGTCCAAAAAGATCAACATGAAGAAGATGATAAGGATCAACAATTGAAGACTCAGATTTGCTTTTGAAATAGGCCTTTCTCTGTTTGGCTTTTTGACAAGAATCACACAAGCCTTCTGCATTCAACAAAGACTTTGGTAGTCCTCTCACAAGATAATTCTTAATTAGCTCATTGATGTTGTTCAGATTTAAATGAGAGAGTTTCTTATGCCACTTCCAACTCTCTTCACTGGACATCCTTGTAGACAGACACACTACTTTACCATAAGTGTTTGTTGACAATTTTATTTCATAGATGTTATTGTGTCTGTTTCCAACTAGAGCAACTTTCCCTGTAGATTTACTGATGACTTGACAATATTCAGGCTGAAAATCTACATGGTATCCTCTGTCACAGATTTGACTCACAGAAAGCAGATCATGCTTGAGTCCTGGAACCAGAGCTACATTTGTTATGATGACACTTCCAAGATTAATATTGCCATATCCCAGAGTATGTCCTATGTTGCCATATCCATAGGAAACCTTTGGGCCAGCCTTCTCCTCATACTCTGATAGCAGGGCTTTATTTCCAGTCATGTGTCCTGAACATCCACTGTCCACAACTAGGGTACTTACCCTGGTGCCTGCAATCACAAACAATCACTGATTGTTAGTTTTAAGGATCCAGACTTGCTTGGATCCTTTTGCTTTATTGAATCTGTTAGTTTTTGCAGCGGATTTATCATTATCAGAGTTTAAACTAACATTTTTAGTCTTAGCACTTGCAGAATCAACTTTAACCCATTTCAAATTAGGTTTCAGTTCATAATAATTATGATAAATAGCATGATAATTCTTGCAAGTATAAATTGAGTGCCAAGTGCTTCCACAATGTTTGCACAGAGTTTGTGGTCTTGGTTTGACATTATCCTTTTTCACTCCAGTTTTGGAGGGTAAAGAATTAATGTCTTTGTTCTTCCTGCAAAAACTAGCAAGATGATTAGTGCTACCACATTTATGACAAGTTTTTCTAGGTGCAAATGTAGCAAGCATTGGCTTATTTCCTGATGTTATGCCTACCTTTCCATTTCTGTTTTTCCTAGGCATTTTCTGTTTGTTGACAGATTTTATTTCTTTAAGTTTATGCTTGAATTGCTTATCTGTCATTGAACCAATATTAACATGTTTGACACAGGTTTTTACTGGCTCACTTTCAACAGCTCCATGTTCAGTTTTAACAGTACCATGAACAAATGTTCCAAATTTCTTAGTAGAAAGTGGTGGTCTTATCTTGACTGTATTCTGAAATCTAAGTACATCATCCTCAGAATAACCTAGACCTACTGTGTCTGATTGAAAAACCTCTTGAGTGTCTTTTCCAGAGTGTGTCCAAGTTTTAATAATGTACTTTTTATCCTCCAATTCAGATTCTAGTTGCTTATACTTACTTAGCAACTCCTGTTCTATAAAAAATAGCATCATCTCTTTCTTTCTGAATTTTATTCATTTTTTCAAGTTGTTCTTCAACAAGTTTATTTCTTTCTTTGAGTTGAGAACACTCACCTTTGATTCTTTCATTCTCTAAAGTCTGATCCCTATAACTGATATGTAATGCTTTAAGATAAATTCTCAATTCAGTTATATTATCAGTATTATAAGCATAGGTAGTTGGAGGTACCTTAAGTTCAGAATCTTCATTCTGAGTAGAGGCCATGAGTGCATAGTTAACCTCCTCATCTGAATCTGAGGTGTCTGCCCAGTCTCTGCCTTTGGTGTATAGTGCCTTTTCAGTTTTACCCTTCTTGCACTCAGGAGCATAGTGACCCATCTCCTTACACTTGTAGCATTGAATCTTAGACTTATCTTTCTTGCCAGTTTTGAAGTCCTTTCCCTCAGATTTTCTGAAATTTTTCCTGTCAGACTTTGAGTAATCCTTAGAGAATCTCTTTCCCTTCTTGAAGTTCTTGAAACCCATCTTCTTGAAGGTCTTTACCATCAATGCAGCCATTTGCATCATCTCTTCATCATCTTCAGAATCAGATGATTCATCTGTGTTTGAGTCAACATCAGTGTTTGATGACTCACTTTCTGAATTAATGATCAAGGCTTTTCCTTTTGCCTTCTTCCTTGATGCTTCTTTCTTTGAAGATTTTTCTTCAACTTTCAGTGCAACAGACTTTGACTTCCTACTTGATCTTCTGTTTCTCAGCTCCATTTCCAATTCATGAGTCTTGAGTAGTCCATAGATTTCATCAATCTCAGTATCAGCAAGATCATAGTTGTCTCTTATAGTGGTTGCTTTCACATCCCACTTTTCAGGAAGAGAGAGAAGAAACTTGAGATTCGAGTCTTCTAGATCATATTCTTTGTTAACCAATGATAGATCATTGAGCAGTTTACAGAATCTGTCAAATGTTTCTGTCATGGTTTCTTCAGACTTTGCCTCAAAATGCTCATATTCCTGTGTAAGTATGTTCCTCCTATTCTTCTTGATTGCAGCAGTTCCTTGACATCTAACCTCAAGTGCATCCCAAATTTCCTTTGCAGTTGTGCAGTTAATCACTTTGTTAGACATAACATTGTCTAGATTACTATGAAGTAAATGCCTTACTTTGGCATCCTTAGCAATAGATGAAAGATCCTCAGCAGTTAGATCTTTCTTTTCCTTAGGAATTACCTAATCGTTTCATATCTACTAACAGTAGTAGGTGCTTTCTCAGAACCTGATGGAGGAGGAATCTCTGCCATTGATTACTATTGTGTTTTGGATCTTGAACTGTAATAAAGTAACAGATTGGCTCTGATACCACTTGTTAGGTCGAATACATAATATATATAATCAAGTACTGTATGAGTAATTTATAAGAACACACGTTTTAGTACTTAAAACTGTTTGGAATTAACAATTCCTCTCTCAGTGATGTAAAATATCACAGAGAGCTGCTTAGGTTACAATCAATGATATTCGTTCACGATGGATTACCCTTTTAGGGTTAACCTAACTGTATTTATAAGATATACAGCTACGTACAATCGTTAATTGATTCTCCTATAATTAAGCTATACAATTGATATCAATTACGATTGCTACACGTCTCCTAAGTCAACTCAATCTCTTTGACAGCTATCCAATCTTCAAAGATATTGCTTCCATATTAATCTTGAATTAATCTTCAAACTCTGTTGACTTGTAGACGCTTCCAGTAGACAGACTTTAGCAAACTCTGATGCTCTCCTAGCCAGTAGTGTTTGCGCTCCTTTGTATTCAGCTAGTAGTGTTTACACTTCCTTCTGTCAGCGTTTGCGCTTCCAGCTATCAGTGTATACTCAAACTCTGCTACGACTGCTTTCAATTATAAGTTAAACTCTTTTTACCTGTAACACTTAAACACTGACATTAGATCATATCAATTATATCTAACAAGAACTATGGAACCATTTAGGTTTGGAATTAAGTTTATAAATATCTCTGATAAGATGTGCGCATGGCTACATACTTTCTGTCATACTACAAAGAACACTTGGGCAAGAACATAGTAAAAAGAGCACTTTTTTTATCACATCTTTCGTAGTATAACAAATGTTGGATAAGAATAATCAAAAACAGAAATTGACCAATTACTATCAATAAATCCGAATGTAACACATAAAAAAAATGCTAAAAGGATGAAAAATATACAAATCTATCCATCCTTTTCATTTGGACAATCCATCAAACAGTTAAGCAACCAACTTTAAATTGCAATGAAAATATAATCAAACTCATTAAGGATTGATAGATCACTGTATATGACTAATGAAAACGATAACATTCCAAAATTTTAAAAGAACTTGCATATACATCACCAAAATCAAACTATTAACATAATATTGATAAGAAAAATACCTACAAAGTGTATAATTTATCGACTTTTTCTTCTAGGAAAATCGTCAAACAGTTTCTCAGCAAAGTCAATTCTGTAATAGATAAACAATAATCATTAGTAATGGTAGTTCATTATATGAACTTAATGTAAAGAGAGAATTATAATGATAATTGAAAGACACGCTGTAAAGAAAAGAAGAGTGCAAGAGAGGAGACAAAAAGAGAGAGAAACTTTGATCCATAAATTCAATTTGAATTCTTGAAAAGCGTGTATATCAATTTCAATTTCAAAATGAGCTTCCAGTAGAAGTTTCATGTATTGCTTATAGGTATTTCAAAAGTGGTTAATTACATTAGTAGACATGATTGTAGTACACATTATCATTACTTGCACACATGAGGATGGAGCGGAAGCAAGCAGCAGGAACTTAGGTAATTTTGTAATTATTAGGAAAACCAATGGCAAAAAGCTATCAGACAGATTTATTGTTCAAAATACGCAGTAGCAACTATTATATAGAGTGATATAGAGTGATTAGTCATTTTGAACCATCTTAAAAATTGTGCTAAATAGGACCTTTTCTTAAGCTGCATGTTCTATATGCACCTTTGTGTGATACATCAGCATACCTGGAAATGGAAGATTGTTGTTTCGATCAGAGCCTTGACAAAGAGCCAATGTATATAGATTTGGCTTTGTTTAATTTCTTGATTTCAAAAGACCTTGAATTAACATTTGGTAGTTGTTTCTAAATTATTTTACTTTCTTAAGCCTTTTAGAGCATCTCGAAGAGTCTCCTAGTTCACTCTTAAAATACTATAAACAATTGAGCTCGTAGTAAGTTGCTACATCATTTACCGTGTCAACTCCAACAATTTTCTCTATAGCTTACGATACTTCTTTGCTTTGTGAGTACTATTATAGTTGTATTGTCGTCAAATTTGATAAACTTAAATTTAGACCACCTCTCATCCAAATTTCACAGAAGCATTTTTAGTAGGAGAACTTTGCAAGGTTACAAGTTTGGAACATTTACACATATGCGACGGCCCAATGTTGGCAGTGACGGATCCAGGGGGTCTAGAGGGGTCCCTGGCCCCCCTGAGATTGGAATGTTAACCAAGTAGTATGTGTTTGTATGCATTGTATTCGTAGTTCAGTTGGTTAGTGGTTTGTGTTTCTACCGTAAGTACCAGGGTTCGACCCTCTTTGACTATCATTTTTGGTCATTTTCTTTGTTTCTAACTTTCTCTTACTATAGTGGTGCCTTCTTTTGCAGTTTTTTTTCCCCTTATTTCTTGCCTTCTATATTTTCAACACATTTTTAGAAATGATATACACATTTCTAACTATTATTCAATAAATTTATTTGTTGAAAATATAGTAATATGAGTTAAATTTGTATTTTTTCCTAGTTTTTATCCATTTTACGGTTAAAACCTATATTATTTATTATTTTTAAAATTGTAATGTAAAATCGGCCCCCCTTAGAATTCTTTTCTGCGTCCGTCACTGCATGTTGGGGAGGAGAATCAGAGTTGCTCATGGCTTCCCATGGTCTAAAGTAGGTTCCTTAACACATAACTTTCAAAACTCTACTATAGAAATTTAAACTTTGTGTCTCCTTGGTCCTTATCAGAGCATTTTCATCTCAAAACTCATACAATAATATCGACACAAAGTTTAAACTTTGAAAATAAAGAAATTTGGAGACAGACTATTATCATTTTCTAATTGTTGTGGAATAAAAACTAGGTTATGAATATTGCAGCTAGGGTTTGTGTGTATTTAATACAAAGGGGTTGGTGAGCTTCGAGCTTTAATGGCTGTTTCCGTGTTCGAGACTAATCGATCCTCACAGAGTGCCTACGTATCTCGTTATTGAGAATCAAGCCAAAAACGTAGTTCTAGGTGATGGTGCCCTCGAGGCTATGGAGGCGAGAGCTCACCTAGGACGCAGTGCCTTGCGTGTCCTTATTCGAGGATTAAGCCAAAACGTAGTTCTAGGTGATGGTGCCCTCGAGGCTATGGAGACAAGAGCTCACCTAGGGCGCAGTGGCTTGCATGTCCTTATTCGAGGATTAAGCCAAAACGTAGTTTTGAGAATGAGGGATCAGGCCCTTTATATAGGCTGAGAAGCCCTAGAATCGTAGTAGGGTTAGGTGACTTGGTGGGCAAGTCACCGCCTAGAAGAAGGTTCTAGTCTCCTTCCATACAAGAACCAGTTTCCATGTTGAGATGGATATCTTGAAGGATAAGTCAGGCAGGAGTAATATCCTTATTTGACTCTTATTGCTGAGCTATTTATTACACTTAATATTAATTACAAAATTAATATTAAATTAGGGCTTTTGACCTCATCAATGGGCCCCATATTTGGACCATGCTGGGTCTAATTAATGCCACATTAAATGTGTCTTTAGGACTTACTTTCAGCCCATATCATTTGCCCCCCAACTTCTAGGAAAACTGATCAGGTTTTCCTTGAAGTTTTAACTGCCTTATTCGAGACTTGGGTCAAGGTTTATTGCAAGTATTTTCAACAATACCGTCTTAATGTAAAGCGTGGAGCGACCGACGCGTTTACGACGATGTCAAACGACACTAAACGGTGTTAAACGGCACTGAACAATGCTAATCAGCCTTAAACAACGTTTAAGCAGTGTTAAACGACGTTAAACGGCATAAAACGGCACTAACGGGGCTAATCGACACTAAATGGTGCTAATCGGCACTAAATGGTGCTTAAACGACACTAAACAGCGCTAATCGGCACTAAACGGTGCTAACGACATTATCGGTGCTATCGGCACTAACGGTGCTATCGGCACTAACGGTGCTATCGACACTAATGGTGCTATCGGCATTAATGGAACTAACGGCACTAAATGGTGCTAACGGCGCTAGACGGTGCTAAATGACGATCGGCTGACATTTTCTGAAAACGTTGAATCATCATTGTCATGTTTGAATCATCACTAACGTGTTTCAATGTTCTGAACCACTTTAGTGAGTTTTGAAGCCAGTCAGGGGTGTTCTGAACATCAAAGTGATTTTTCAAGGTTGATGGACCATCAACATCTACTTCCAGTTGGCTAAGGCCCTCAAAAAATGAGGTGGTCGGCAAAGGATGGTCCAAGACTATAGAAAATTCAATTAGCATTGCGTGGACTGTAAGATCGTCCAAATCTGATATCTTGGAACTCAAGATATGGCTCAAACAGCGTTGAAGGATCGCATTAAGTTCCTGGTCGGCCTAAGGGCTTCAAAATGCCTCGGTCGGCTAGTACCCAGTCGGGAAAGGGTCTCCAATCTCTTTAACTTCTATCTTGAACAATGGACCACGACAATGGACCACGACAATTCATATTTTCAATGGAATATGAGCTTTCATATTGACAATGGATTATGAGCTTTCATATTGACAATGGAATATGAGCTTTCATATTGACAATGGAATATGAGCTTTCATATTGACACTCGATCATCGATATGGAAAACCAACAATATGGTCATTCATGACTTTTGTTTAAGGCTTCCCCTAATTTCTTGATTAGCTTCAAACTCCTTTTAAGAGTTTCATGCTTGCCTGATCTTAAATAGAAATTACTTCGAATCTTTCAATCACCATGTTGGAATGTTGATTCAATGGCTCATTCTTGAACTACTCTTGAATTTCTTGATCCAAGGTTGGCTCTAGTAGCTTCGTTGGCCTTCAATGGCTTCAGCTTAGTTTTCATATTCGAAACGACGTCGGGACTCTCGACATCAAAATAAAGACCGGTCGGCTGAAGCTTCCCGGGTGCCCCGGTCGGCTGCCTCCGATTGGCTGAGCCCCGGTTTTTAAACCTCAACGTCAGTATATGAACGTCGATATTTGGACCTCAACATTAGTATTCAAAGTCGATGACCAAATAGACATCCTTAAATTCAAATTGGCTATAGTGACCTTCTGGGCCGTAACTCGCTTGTTGAATCCTTTGTTTTAAACCTTGAATCCGTTCATGGTTGTTGGTTATAATCAACCTTTCATTCTCATTCTAAGATTTAAAAATGATGAAGTCCCTTAGTTCTTTCCCCCTTTCTATATATGGTCGAGGTCTTGCTTCTCGGTTGATCGTTCAAGAAGTCCCCTTGCCACTCAGCACTTCGAATGCCTCTCTGAGGTGCTTGATATGGTCTGCCTTGAATAGGCTCTTGACTAACATGTCATCAACATAGACCTCCATGGTTTTCCCAATCAGATGGGCGAATATCTTATTCACCAGTTGTTGATAAGTAGCGTCTGCATTCTTTAGACCAAAAGCCATAACAAGATAGCAGAAAACACCAAAATCAGTTATGAAAGATACCTTTGGGATGTCATCCTTGTGCATCTTAATCTGATTGTAGCTGTTGAACCCATCAATGAAGCTCAACATCTCATGTCCAGCTGTGGCATCTATCAATGTGTCTATCCTTGGCAGGGGAAAACAGTCCTTCGGACATGCATCATTCAAATAAGTGAAGTCTATGCACATCCTCCACTTCTCGTTTGACTTCTTAACCATCACAGGGTTAGCTAACCATTCGGGGAACTGAATCTCTTCAATAAACCCAACCTCTAACAGCTTGTCAACTTCTTGCTTAATGGCATCTTGCCTTTCAGGAGCAAAATTCCTCTTCTTCTATTTTATTGTCTTCCATTCAGGATGGACATTCAACCTATGGGTTATAAATTGGGGATCAATCCCTGGCATATCAGCCGCTGTCCAAGCAAATACATCATTGTTCTCTATTGGTCTTCATCCTTGGATCCTTAATCCAGGTACTTAAGACATATTGAAGAGTAGCTAGTCCTTAACATCCTCGGCCTTGCATGGATTTGATTGTTACGTGTGGCTTTTATCTGCTCATCTTTTAACCTGGGTCCTTCACGGACTTAAACTCTTATTTGGTCGTGCTGTAACCTAACTCTTGACCCTTTGGGATCTTTATTTATGCATTTGTTTATTCTCCATTCGTGTATTCTTTTATTTTCGGTACTTGGTCATCCTTGACTTGCACTCATCAAGTGCTTGGCACATAAATAAAATCACACAATCAATGAATGGAAAACAAACTTGTATTAATAACTTGAAATGGGGTTAACCCTTACATAGAGTACTACCGTCCTACTCGGAGCAACATGATCTTCAATGGTTCCAATGAACCTTATTTCTACTTCTACTAGATAAATATGAAGTTAAGTCCTACTAGGATAACTTGAGCCCATCGGGGCTTTGCAACACTAGGCCTGCACCAAATTTGCATTTTGTTTTTGATGCTCCATCAAAATAGAGCACCCACCACTCCTTCTGGTCTCCTCCTTATTATTCTGAGGTTCACTTCCTGCTTGGGGTATTACCTTCTACCCCCCGACTTCTTGGTTGCCAATGGTACATTCAACCACGAAGTCAGTTAACGCCTTAGCCTCAATGGATGTCTGAGGCTTCTTTGTGATGTCCTCTGACGGCCTTTCTTGACGTTTCTTACCACTGCGGACATCCATGTCTTTAATCGAAAGGACCTGCCCCCCGACTCCATTAGGCCTTAACGAGGCTACATAACAGCTTCGTGCCATCTTTTGATCACCTATATGTTCTCCAACACCATTCCTGGTCAGAAACTTGATCTTCATATGATAAGTTGAGGTAACAGCCTTTAATGCATGAAGTCCAGTCCTTCCGAGGATAGCGTTGTACATTGAAACCGCCTTGATTACCAGGAAGTTCAACATCTGAGTGGCCTCCTTGGGCTCCTGTCCAATAGTTACAGGCAACTGAATAGTCCCTTCAAATTTGGATTCTACTCCATTAAATCCATATATAGGCATGTTATTGGGGGTCAACTGAGAATCACTGTACCCCATCCTCACAAATGCATCATGAAATAAAATGTCAACGGAAGCTCCATTGTCTATCAAGACTCGCATCACCTCTGAATTTCCAATTACAGGAGTTATGACCAGTGGGTCGTCATGGGGGAACTTCACCCCTTCAAGGTCAGAGTCATCAAAACCAATTGCGATTTCAGTCCTGGCACATTTCGAGGCCTCTCCCACAATGTGCATCACCTCTCTAGCATATGCCTTTCGAGAGTTTCGAGTTGTGTCGGCCACTGTTGGGCCTCCCCAAATCATGTTGATAACCGGCCCTTGGGGCTGTGTACTACGATCACGATCATTATCCCTTCTATCATTGTCTCTCTTGTTGTAATCCCTTCTTTGGGTTCCACGATCTTCTCCCTTCGTGAACTTGCTTAGCTTCCCTCTACGAATCAAAAACTCGATCTCATCTTTGAGTTGCTTGCAATCATCAGTGTCATGCCTCACATCTTTGTGGAATCTGCAATACTGATTCTTGTTTCTCTTTGCGGGATCACCCCTGTTTGCACTAAAACACGCAAGCGCACGTGGTCACAAGTAATACAGATATAAGTCGAGTTCGTTCCCACAGAGATCTGGTTTTTAATTCAGTATTGTACCTATGCAACAATGTATGGTTTTAATTCACAGCTAAGACAAATAACAAATTGGGTTTTAATTAACTAAATCTAACTAAAAATCAAATTAACAAACTAAGAATTAACTAACTAATGAGAATTGGAATCGAATTACTTCTGCAAGATATACCATGGAATCCTAACTTCATTAAATACTTTGCTTAGATCTAACGCCTTTAATCACTATATGCCATGGTTATGATATCTGATCGGACAACACGAAACAAGTATACGCTACTTCTCAGTATACGAATACCAAACAAAACATACATCCACAAAAGAGATAGAAGATGAATAGACACCAATTATGCTTAGACCCTATATCTCCATAGAATTTGAAAACATAACGGTTGAAGAACAAGTTATCCACATTGATCACATAGGGTAGCATAATATCTCTATTTACGCCACAAATCATGATGTTAAAACATCAACCTATCCTATGCTAGCATGACAAGTTCTAAATCTCAAGATCCACTCTCGCTTCACAAGAGATTAACAAATTAGATGTTAGCTACGCATCTAAATTCATAAAGCACAACCATACGAGGATATCAGATATACATCACACACAGATCTGTAAAGCATCAAGATACTAAAGCTCCATAAATAAATCCGTTAGAATCCCATGACAACGATTAGTTCATAATTGAACCTCTCGTCATCATGGGATCTGATGAAACCATGATAAAAACAAAGTATGAAAATATACAAATAAACCTAAGTAATTGATATGTAATGGTTCTAGTCCTAATGATCCAAATTACAAAGGTTGGATGTGTTTTTATAGGCTCTAGAAGTCTTGCCCAGCAAGAAAATACCAAAACAGAATTATAATAGAATTTCTGCAAAATACCTTTCCTAAACTGATTTTGTTTTTAAGGAAAATTCGTAGCTGACTTTTCTTCAGTATTTCTGGACCGTTCCAGTAGTAATTGGACATCTGGACCACTTTAGAATGATAGAGAATTCCGTTATCTTCGCGTGGACTGCTTACGGGCCTCAAACGGAGTTGTAGAACTCAAGATATGGCCAAAATAGTAAAAACTGTAATTTTTCAGCACCGCGCGCGTGCAACCTGCTCGTGCAACACCTGTCCCATATTATAGAAAATCTCCCAAGCTTCACGTGGGCAGTAAGATCGCTGAAAACGGACTTCTAGAACTCCATATATGGCCAAAACAGTGAAGACTGCGCAACCGTCTCAGAAATTCGAATTTTAATCAATTTATTCTCAAAAAAACGATAGAAGCATCAACCTTAATCAACATTCTCGTAAATCTGCACAACTAAACAAAACACATCAAAACCACCACAAACTTGAGTCCAAGACAATCAATTTAAGCCGATATGGAACGCTCCAAGTGGATATAAACTCCACTTATCACACCCCCAAACTTAAACCGATGCTTGTCCTCAAGCATAAACAATTACAACTAACTAACTAACTAGTACCACTTCCGTAGGTGATCACGGTTGCATTTGGCATATGCAACAAGCCCTTTAAACCCCTAGGTAGCCCTAGTGGACGAGTAAGGTCTCGTGAGGGACTATAGCGAATGTACCCACAAAATCCATTTAACCTAATGCAATGCAATGCATGAATGCAACTAATATGAAAAATGCAATTAATCTAGTACTAATATCCTACCATACCTTCAAATCCTCTCATGCCATGTCAACTTAAGAATCAAAGTAAATACGCAATGTCTTGGTGTCGAAAGTGCAAGTATTCATATAGTCTACTCAATGAACATGCATAAGTTCTCACAAGTCCATGTCAAATGTAAGAATAAGTTAGTAAACATGCTAAGCCTACAAGAGTACATCTTTGAGACAAAACTCGGGATCTTATACGCAAAAACAAGCAAACACTCAAAATCCACTCACAAAAGAATACTCTCTCAAGAACAAGGGTAAGTGTATCACTCAATTCCAACAAAATCATAAGCATGCTTGACATTTGGTATCAATCTAACTCTTAACACAACATACATCAATGACGATAATCAAAAGGTCTTTATTTGGGTTGTAACGGGGCTAGGGACAAGGTATGTCAAATAAGCCAAAACATGTGAAGTGTCAAAAGCTAGTAAGTACCATAATAAATCATACACAACACCCTATTTCCCCCCCACATAATTTTTCTATTTTTCTTCCAACAAAAACAATCGACGAGTCGACTAAAGTAGGATCACAACAAACACAAACATGCTCTCATAATATATTTTTTTTCTTTCTTTTTTTTTTCTTTTTTTTTCTTTTCTTTTTCCTTTTCTCTTTTTTTTCTTTTTTTTTTCTTCGAGAGCTAAATAAAACAATAATATAAACAATAACAACGATCCCACAATTTTATTACACATGCCGACTATCAAGTAAACAAACCCAATTTTCAATATTTCCCCCAAAAGTAAGACCAACAATAAACCCCTCCTTGCACACCTTATTACTCCCTTAAGCACTCTACTAGCCTTTGACAATGTGGGTTCAAATTAATGTAAGGCCAATACAAGAAAAAGGTCTAGGCAAGTAATGTGGTATGTCACCGAAAAAATAGGATTAAGCTCAATGGGTTAACTAATTGATCATGTAAATATGGTGTGGTAATATGGGAAAATATGTGGTTATTCCTAAATGCCTTTATCATTTTAATCGTCAAATAATGTCATGCGTTACAAGAAAGACCTCAAACAACTGCTAGCAATGCAAACAATCCGTGGACACTCAAGCAAACGAATACATTGCAAATAAATATGCAATATGGCTCAAAAGCTCACTTGGTGGAAAAACATACTCAATCCCAAGCAAAAATCTCTCTAACGCACCGACTTGTATTCAAAGCATGCAAACTAAATCATCTTGCACATATTCATGTCCTTCTAATCACTTACAACATTCAATAAGTCTACTAGCTTCAACTTACTAGTATATGTGTGTGCACAAGAACAAAGCATATCACTTCTCAAACAAAAGCGTCAACAACACAAAATTCTTATCAAGCATGGGTGCAAATGCAAACTATTATGAACTCACATGATATCCAAACATAAAAACAGAATGTCCTATATGAAACAAACGTAGATAACACGAACATAAATGCATAATTTAATACTACTAATATGCAAGCATAAAATCCTACATGAACACAATGACTCACAATCACAAATAACTACCTATACACTACTCATCCCCCCAACCACCCCTAAACTTGAAATATTCAGTGGAGAGTAATACAAAGGATAGTAGGAAACATACCTAAATAAAATTGCCGAAAAGCATGGGTTGCCTCCCACGAAGCGCTTCTTTAACGTCAATAGCTTGACGTTACTTCCAAGCCTCCATTAAGGATGGTAATAGTTGGCCTGGTCATCTCTTCGCGAGACTTCATCGTCATCACGGCGGCACACTTTCTGCCCCTTTTCCTCACTGAGCCTATTCGTGTAACAACTCTGTCCTAATCCAATGCCTTCATCTATTGACCCAAAATCTGTCAATTTGTAGAACAACACACACTCGCGGGCTTCACTTGAATATAATGGAGGAGGGTAAATGTAAGTTGCTGAAGCCTTTGGTTCCTCAAAGAGAACTTCCTCCATTGGCTTTAATTCGCTACCTCCATCTTTAAGCTCTGAGACAAGTTGAAGACCTGCATCTTTCCCATGTTCATCAACCTCTTGGTACGCACAAACCAATTCTTGAAATTTGTGCAGCTCATCAGTGTCTGTCCCAAATAGTGCCCTTTCCAAATCATCCACCATCCTAACATGATCAAATTCCTCACACGGCTTATGAACACTAACCTCCTCTTGGAAATTGTCTTCCTCAATTAAGCATGCAGTACCTTGCTCCAAGCTAGTCACCGTTATTCTCTGGTGTTGCCTCTAGCATGAATTGTTGTTTCTCTTGTTCTAAGGCACTCAAAACTTGAGCAACAAGTGTCCCCATAGATTTGATAGACTTCTCATGATTCTCTACAAGCTTCATAATCTCCTTCCTAATCTCCTTCAAATCATCAACCTCATCTGACTGAAAAGTAGGAATAGGTTGCTGATGTTGAAAATCTTCACTACCAAAGAAATATGACATATCTGGAACATCTTGCTGGTACTGTTGAGGATGGTATTGAAAATATGGTTGTTCCTCATAAGTGACATATGGATCAACTCCTTCGTAGTAACAATATTGTGAGGGATCATGAACGTCCAAACACCGCTCACATTGCTGAGGCTGTTGAATACCACCTTGGTTGCTCCAGCACTGATACGTCTCATGTGCGCCCGCACATAGCTCACAAACACTAGCCACCTGCTGAACTCCATAGTAAGTTAGAAAATCCATCTTCAACATCAACACTCTCTGATAAGTACCTGAAACACCAACGAACTAAACAAGATAGGTAAGAAAAAATCTGAGTCAGTGAACTCTAACGACCACTATTGACAAGCACATAAACCAAAAATTAAACACCGATGATCCCCGGCAGCGGCGCCAAAAACTTGTTTGCACTAAAACACGCAAGCGCACGTGGTCACAAGTAATACAGATATAAGTCGAGTTCGTTCCCACAGAGATCTGTTTTTAATTCAGTATTGTACCTATGCAACAATGTATGGTTTTAATTCACTGCTAAGACAAATAACAAATTGGGTTTTAATTAACTAAATCTAACTAAAAATCAAATTAACAAGCTAAGAAGTAACTAACTAACGAGAATTGGAATCGAATTACTTCTGCAAGATATACCATGGAATCCTAACTTCATTAAATACTTTGCTTAGATCTGACATCTTTAATCACTATATGCCATGGTTATGATATCTGATCGGACAACACGAAACAAGTATACGCTACTTCTCAGTATACGAATACCAAACTAAACATACATCCACAAAAGAGATAGAAGATGAATAGACACCAATTATGCTTAGACCCTATATCTCTATAGAATTTGAAAACATAACGGTTGAAGAACAAGTTATTCACATTGATCACATAGGGTAGCATAATATCTCTATTTACGCCACAAATCATGATGTTAAAACATCAACCTATCCTATGCTAGCATGACAAGTTCTAAATCTCAAGATCCACTCTCGCTTCACAAGAGATTAACAAATTAGATGTTAGCTACGCATCTAAATTCATAAAGCACAACCATACGAGGATATCAGATATACATCACACACAGATCTGTAAAGCATCAAGATACTAAAGCTCCATAAATAAATCTGTTAGAATCCCATGACAACGATTAGTTCATAATTGAACCTCTCGTCATCATGGGATCTGATGAAACCATGATAAAAACAAAGTATGAAAATATACAAATAAACCTAAGTAATTGATATGTAATGGTTCTACTCCTAATGATCCAAATTACAAAGGTTGGATGTGTTTATATAGGCTCTAGAAGTCTTGCCCAGCAAGAAAATACCAAAACAGAATTATAATAGAATTTCTGCAAAATACGTTTCCTAAACTGATTTTGTTTTTAAGGAAAATTCGTAGCTGACTTTTCTTCAGTATTTCTGGACCGTTCCAGTAGTAATTGGACATCTGGACCACTTTAGAATGATAGAGAATTCCGTTATCTTCGCGTGGACTGCTTACGGGCCTCAAACGGAGTTGTATAACTCAAGATATGGCCAAAATAGTAAAAACTGTAATTTTTCAGCACCGCGCGCGTGCAACCTGCGCCCATCAGTCTGTTTGTCGCGCAACCTGCGCCCACCATGCGCAACCTGCTCTTGCAACACCTGTCCCATATTATAGAAAATCTTCCAAGTTTCGCGTGGGCAGTAAGATCGCTGAAAACGGACTTCTAGAACTCCATATATGGCCAAAACAGTGTAGACTGCGCAACCGTCTCAGAAATCCGAATTTTAATCAATTTATTCTCCAAAAACGATAGAAGCATCAACCTTAATCAACATTCTCGTAAATTTGCACAACTAAACAAAACACATCAAAACCACCACAAACTTGAGTCCAAGACAATCAATTTAAGCCGATATGGAACGCTCCAAGTGGATATAAACTCCACTTATCAACCCCTGAGTGGCTTCGGCCATCGGAAATCCTTATCCTTCTCAATGTCCAACAAGATTCGACTCCTAGGAGTATTCAACCTTGCATACTCAGTGAACCTTGGTCCTTGGTTCTTCTTAGGGGCATAGTCGGAGTCCTCGCTAGTTCGGGGATACTTATCCTAGCATCATACTCCTGGTCTTGCTTTCGCTTCTTGGAGTCGTTGTTACCTCCTCCTCCACTTACTGTGGCTTCTTTCTTCATGCTATCTTCAGCTTTAATGTACTTGTCAGCCCTTCGTTGGAGCTCGGCCATGTTTTTAGGAGGATGCTTTTCCAATAACCTTTTAAAGAATAGATCAGTGGTTCTGTGTTCCAAGGCTACCATGGCCACCTTATTCTCCAAATCAGTGATATTCAATGTCTCCTTAGTGAACCTCTTGAGGTAATCTCTCAGATTTTTATTCTTTCCTTGCACCACATACATAAGAGATGCAGAGCTCTTCTCATGAATTCTTCCATTGATAAACTGACTGACAAAAGCAGCACTCAACTCCTTAAAAGAGCAAATTGAGTTCACAGGCAACCGGCTATACCATCTTAGAGCCATGCCCGACAGGGTTTGAGGGAACGCCCTACACTTCAAGGCATCGCTTGCAGGTTGCAATAGCAGTGCGTTTGAGAACGTCCTTACGTGGTTGGCGGGATCACCCTTTCCATTATAAGCCTTGATTGTCGGCATCTTGAACTTTTTTGAGATACGAGCATTCATCACCTCCTCATTAAACGGGAGTGTGGGATCATCAGGATCCCCAAGTGGCATCAGATCCTTGGGGTTGCTCCTGGGGGTTTCCACCCTTGTTGTTCTTCCACCTGGGGCGTCAGCCCTTCTTTGCCTACTTGAAGACCTCTCTAAGTCTATAATGGGAATCGGTCCTGAGGTTGGAGGAGGTTGAGTTTGATTCAACCTAGCTTGTTCTCTCGCAATATCTTCTTTTATCCTTAAGATCTCGGCCTCATGAGCCTTGATTCTCTCAACAGCTATCAAAGGGGGTCCATCATGGATAGTTTATGCTCTCCTTCTAGGTTCTCTGCTAGCACGTCGCCTCCTCGGGGCTTCATCACGATCGTCATCATCAGACGATGAATCATCAGTATAGGGACCGGAGTAGTCAAGATACTCTCAATCTCGGATCTGCAAGGCATGATCACTTGGTCCAATACCTTGAGTAATTGGAGGGTAGTTACGCAGACCATACATCGGGTTGGTATTCATGGGGAGATTCGTAGTATGGATCTGTACCCCCGGTGGTAACGGGTGATTGGGATTAATGTTAGGTCCAATAAGATTGTAGAAGGGGGGGTTGAATACAATCTTTACCCTTTTATCGAAATTTGTCCTTAAGATTTAAATTTACTTTAGACAAATTTTGTGCGGAATTAAATGAAACAAAGTTCAAGTTAAATATAACAATATATTAAACTTGAGGGTTGTTACAAAATCAGTACAGAGTAATATCAAGTTAATAAAAACAAATTAGAAAATTCGACATGAACTTTTCTTAATTTGTTAATAAAAATCAAGATATAGATTAGGAGTAAAAACTCGCTAATAGTACAAGAGTCACAAGTAATCAAGCTTGAACGGATTAAATATTACAAATACAAAGCTTTTGATTTTCTAGGAATTTATTGCTCTTGAATATTGTCTTTAAGATGAGAGAGAGAGATATCAGCTGGGTTCTTGTCTTTTTGATGTGATATTTCTGTGTGTTGAACTCAGCAGCCTTCCTTGATATTTAAACAAACTTCTCCTTGAACCTTCTGCCAATTCTGTCATCAGTTTTGCCTCGAACTACCTTTGACAAAGGTCTGTACTACCTTTTCAAGAAGGCTACTACCTTTTAAATGGCCGGTACTACCTTTTAAATGGCCGGTACTACCTTTTCAAGAAGGCTACTACCTTTCAGTTGGCGGTACTACCTTTGGAACTACCTTTCAGTTGGCGGTACTACCTTTGGAACTACCTTTGCTGAAATGAACTTGTACTACCTTCGGTACTACCTTCTGAATAAGCTTGTACTACCTTCGGTACTACCTTCTGAATAAGCTTGTACTACCTTCGGTACTACCTTTCTGAAAAGGTAGTATCAGTACAATTTTCAGCTTAAATCAATTAAATGATTTTCTGATAATCATTTAATTAATTTTCTTTTACATAAAATTCTGATTTAATTAATTAAATAATTAATTTAAAGAATAAATTAATTCTTATAGAATTAATTTATTAAATAAATTAACCACATAATTTAATCAATTAAAAGAAGAATAAATATGAATCCTTTAAGTAGCCAAATCTTTTCTTAAACCACTGAAATTAATAAAGAAATACCATTGAATTTTCTGTTGACGTTCGATGTACTGTCTGGTTCATGAACGACTAACTCAAATGATTGTTCTTCAATTTTGACTTTAAATACGTGGTCCTTTTTTTTTGTCTCACATCTCTTGAAATCTCTTGTACTCTGTCTGATAATCACCTGTCACTGTAGAAAACTCTGTCACTGTAAAATAAATCCACTTCTTTGATTTTATACTGAGGCTTGAACAGGAGACTGAACTTCTTCCAGTGTAAAATATCAAAACTATAGATTGACTTGAAGTTTTTCTTCTGACAGATAGCATCTTCTGAGATTCCTGTGACAGATTAAATTATTTACTTATTACAATCTAATTTAAGTTGAGTTTATTCCTCGTACTACAAATAGGCTGTGTCATATGCCTTTCAATCTCCCCCTATTTGTTTGTTAGAAAATAACAAGCAAATACCTAGAGGATAATTCAACTAACTCAACTTAACTTAGTAAAAGATAAAACTTTAAATGCAAGCAAATAAAAGAACAGTTCTGGTTTATATTAACATTTTCCAGATTCAAACATGAAAGATAAATACAAGATAGATGATCCTCTAGCCTGATCATATTTAACTTATCCTATCTTGATCTATCTAGGCTCTAAAAATATAACAAGTAGAGCTACTCTTCAGTTAGGATGGTCTTTACTTTGAACTTCTCCTTCTTCTAGTTCTTCAATGATAGGCTGAAGATTTGCAATCAACTCAGCATCAAAAGTACGTTCACGTTCATTTGGTATACCTTGAGGTCTGACTGGTTGAGGTCTGACTGGTTGATTTGGATATCCTTTTAACCTGTTCACCTCCTGTTCATACCTTGTCATGTTTCTGATACAGTAGTTTTGAATGAAATCTGCAGCATCCTTCTTTTCTGTTGTATAAAGACCAGTGTTTCTCAGCATTTTTTCAACCCATACCAAATGCTTAGCATTGTACTCTGGCAGCTTCACATTATCACAAATGATGGTTTGATATACATCTTTCTTCAGAAATATTACTTGAAATGGTATATGAGTTATTTCAGGACTGGCATTTCGAGCAAACTCAAAGAGATGTTCATACAATAAGATATTCAGTTCAGAACAAAGTGATACCTTTTGTCTCAAAATCCAAAGCTCAGACAAGGTTCTTCTTTCTAAACAATTTAAAGATACATGGAACGAACCTTCAGAGCGACAATTAACAACAATTACCATTTCCTTTTTGTGAGAATTAAAGCCAGCATTTATTCGAGAGACTTCACACTTCAAGGCCTCCAAGTACACTGAATGATTTGGATTGGCATCTTTATACTTGTAAATGATTCCAAGAAATTGCTTGTCATTATTTGTTGTAAGTTGTGGAAGACTGATTATCTTTCTGGCTTCATCCCACTTCTCACCAACTTTGAGTTTAATATCAAGCTTTCTCTTTTCAACAAGTATGTGATGTTGCCGTTGCCTTTCCACTTTTTTTTGTCTTAGAAGCTCTTCCTTTTCATCCAACATCTGAGATAACTTAGCTAGTTCCTCTTTTCTTTTCTTCATACTAGCTTCATGCTCTAGCATTTTCTTGTCAAAGTGTGGGTCAGCTGGTTGCTCTATCCATTCACTGAGATCTGGTTCTTGTTCAAATTCAGGTACACCAATAATTTCATCTGGCCCAACAAACGGATCAAAATCATCAGTCTCACCAGCGTAGTAAACAGTGTTGTCTTGTTCAAATATGCTCTCAGCTGGTTCAACTCCTTTTCCCTTTTCTGACTGCTGCTGTTGATACTTATCCACCGATTCACTTCCACTTGCCCTGGATTTCTCCCCCTTAGTTGGATTATCCTCTACAGATTTCTCAAATGGAGCGGTCACAACAGCATCACCACTTTTTCCTTCAAAGAATTCCTTTTCTTCTGCTGTGGGTGCGTGAGTTCTGCTAAGCATGTTAAACAAAAGTTTCAGCCATTTACCTTGTTGTGCATTCTGCCTTTCAATCAATTCAAGACGACGTTCAGTAGACAATTGATTCTCATGCAGTTCTGTTTGGAGAATTTCAACTTTGTCGGAGATTTCAGAAATAAGCTTATCTTGAGCAATAGTAACATCTCCAGAATCATCAAGTGCCTTTTCATGAGATAGTTCGAGAGTCTTGATCTTGTTTGTGAATGTAGTCTTTATGTTGGTAATGGCAGCATGAAGTAATTGTTTCTCAGCTTCAGTTTTCTCAAGTTGTTCCTGTAGTGCTTGAAGTTGAGCCATAATTAATGAACTGTTTGTGTCAGTGTGTGCACTCACCTGAGGTTCACTCAAGGATGTTTCACTCTCCTTTCGTGCATGTGTTTCACTCAATTTTATGGTGGTCCTCACATCACTCAACACTAGCTCCTTTTCCTTAGATGTACCTGCAGAAGAAATCACCCTAGCCTCTTCTAGAGAGGTCAGTGGTGGTGCAATGGGAGTTCGCAAATCCCTATCCTTAATCAAATCTACCTGTTCATTAGGTATTGAAATCTGAATTGCTTCAGTGGTAGATTGATTAAGTTGCCTTCCACTTTCTCCAGTTGAAACTGCGAGTGGAAAATCCCTTAAGGGAGCCAGGAATGTTTCTCCTGGGAGGGGAGATGATGACTCTGTTATAAGTGGCAAAGAGTCAAGATTTCCCTCTGAAGCCTGTGAAGACTCTTCTACCGTGACAATGGTAGGCACTGTTTCAGTAGTAATCCTATTGTGCACTCCTTGCTCAGTGTCCCTAGCAACATCAAAATCTAAGGTTATGTTTTCCCCCATTGTGAGTAATAGGGGTGTGCTTGACTCTGTACAGGGTGCCATGGCCGACTGGCGAATTTCAATGGACTCATCCTGTTGAGAGAATGGTTCCAGTAACTGTTCATGTGCCATTTCAATGTCCATATCCTTTTGGGAGGATATGGATGGGCTGACAGTTGCCTCAATTAGTAAGTTTCTTCTCTTCTTTAGTGGAGGCAGAGCTGTGGGATCACTCATATCACTACTTCTTACATCAGGTCTTTTCACTGGTAATTTACTTCTGGATTTAGGTTTTGAGATTTGAGATGACACTGTGTTTGGCTCTAAGACCTGGGATAGAAGTTATGGTTCTACAACCTCTTGGTCTAACCTATCAGCCACTTGGGCTCCAGAAGTAGTTTGAGATATAGAAGTAGTTTCAGGGAAAGATGAGAATACCTGTTCAGAAGCAGTTGCAGAAATCACAGCAATAGTGGGTTGAGCCACTTGAAGTTGATGTTCAGGTTCAGGAGCAGGAGCTGCTTCTTGTTCCGGTTGCTCAGGAAGAGGTGCAGGTTGCACAGGAGCAGGTATGATAGATCGATTTATAAACTCAGCCAAGTATGGTGTTATGAGCACTGGTATGTTTGGAAACTTGTTATGAGTGTCCAGTGAAGTGTATACATTTTTGGCTTGTTTACTTGACACTTGTGCTCTATCATTCTGGTACTGTTCTTGAATTTCAGAAGGAACAAGGTGATTGAATATCAAGGTCAAGAAGCGAGGATAATAACAAACAACCTTTTCACCATTATTATGATTCCTTCTTGCATTAATCATCCGAATAATAATGGCTCTCAAAATTATGCTACCAAAATTAATCCTACGATTATGAGCAACCGCAAAACCAATAGTCTGGATTAAGGAGGATAGCACATTATAATTACCTTTACCAGTGTTGGAAAACACTTTACAAACAGTGTCAAAGAAAGCATCCCATTCTTGAACAAGGTTCTTTTTAGTCAATCTCGCAAGCTCTACCTTACCTTGATAATTGATACTTGTAAAGAAATTAATCAACTCATTATCAGAAGGTGAAGCTACAAAATTATCCAACGGAAGATCTAAGACAGTATTAATAGTTGATTCATTCACTGTGTATTGTGTGTCATTAACAACAAAAGTAAACGAACTTGAGTCATTAGACACCACAGCAGTGGAACACATCAACCTTAGTGGAGTGACTTTTAAAGGAGCATCAACAGCAATTGCAGTACGAATCAAGGAATGCTCGTTTAAAAACCTTATCCACGGCTTAAATCTTTCGTATGGACAATTATCCGGATTAAAATATCCGACTAGATTGTGTTTGAAAATCTCAAAATTATTTGCCATTTTCTTCTAACACCCACAGCTTAAAAGCACAACAACACAAATTCAGAATTTAATCAGTAAATTCGAATTTTCCAGATTAATTGAATAATTAAAAAATTATTCGAAAAATCACAGTTCACCAAAAATTCTGAAAATTTAGTATGATGTTATGAATACACACACAAACAGATTATCAACTCCAGAAAATTCAATCAAGATCGAATTGTCAGAATTAATAATTAATTAAAAACATGATTAATCTGATCTTCACCAAAAATTCCAGAAAATTAGTATGTTGATCACAGGACTCTAAGGAACAACCCACTATTTTTAGTTTTTCAGAAATCACCCTCTACGTTCAGGAACTGTGATGAGATCGATTGATATTGAAAAGAATTGATTTTTCAGAAACTCAACCAAATTCAACGATTTAGGGATCAAAGTACTGGGCTTCGAATGATCAACACAGGTGTGGTCTCAGTTTTTGATTTAGTGCAGTATAGAGAGAGAAATCGCCAAAAAATTGGCCAGAGTTTCGTTAGAACCGGCTGTTTGTATGTATCGTTTATGTGCTCTGAGTAAAAACTCGAGAGAGAAATTTTTGTTTAACTGACCAGTACTACCTTTGTCCTATTTAACTAATACTACCTTTGAAAACCTCGGTACTACCTTTGTTTAAAAAGGTAGTTCCGAAGGTAGTACAAGGCAAAAACTGAATAAAACGATTTAAAAAGAAAACAAAATCAAAACAGAAATAGAAATAGAAAATAGATCAGTACTACCTTTTTACAAAAGTAGTTCCGAAGGTAGTAATTATACAGGATTACTCGTATTAAATAAATATTTACATACGATACTACCTATTAATTTAATACTACATTTATTATGACCTTTACAGAAAAACCATATTAAATAATATTTACAGAATTTACAAAAATTTACAGAAAGTACTTTACAAGCCTATTTTTAAAAATAAAAATAAAAATAAAAATAATAATAAAAATAATAATATTGTCTAAACGATACTAAAAAGACAATAGGTTGTCCTTTTAATGGAAACAAATCATTAATAATCAGAAAGACAAACACTACAAAATATTAAGTATTAATAATTTACATATTTATTCATGGTAGATTAATAAATCTATATATTTTCTAATAAAATAAATTTCTAATAGAAAATTATTTAAAAAGAAAATATGACTTATTAAACCATCATAAATATAATTTTCAAGAAAAATAAGTTTCTCATAAATTACAACTTGTAAAATTTGAGAAAAATATTTTTAAGGAAAATGAATTATTTTAACATTGAAAAGAAGTAAGTAGGAATATATTAAGATGATAATGGCAATGGTTTGAACATTAACAAGTAACAAGGTAAGTTGATAAAATAATTATACAAGTGATTTTAATCAACAAATATTAACAAGATAATCACTTGTAAATTATTAAAGATCAAACCTCAGATATTAACTAGTTTAATTACTAGGACTATTTAACATACCCAATTCACCAACAATTCTGGTGAATGTGGATTCGTCAAGAGACTTAGTAAAAATATCTGCTGTTTGTTCTTCCGTGGGTACAAAATGTAACTCCACGGTACCATTCATGACATGCTCTCGGATAAAATGATACCTGATGTCAATGTGCTTGGTCCTCGTATGCTGCACAGGATTGTTGGAGATTGCTATGGCACTTGTATTGTCACACAGAATTGGAATTTTGTCAAGTACAAAGCCATAGTCACGTAGCTGATTCCTAATCCACAAGATTTGAGCACAACAACTTCCAGCAGCTATATATTCTGCCTCAGCTGTTGAGTTGGAAACTGTTTGTTGTTTCTTGCTGTACCAGGAGACCAACCTACCACCTAGGAATTGACAACTCCCAGAGGTGCTTTTTCTATCTACAACACTTCCTGCATAATCTGAATCTGTATATCCAACAAGGTTAAAACCAGATTCTTTAGGGTACCAAATACCTAAGTTAGGTGTACCCTTAAGATATCTCAAGATTCGTTTAACAGCAATGAGATGCACATCTCTAGGATCCGCTTGGAACCTTGCACACAAGCATGTAGCATACATAATATCAGGTCTACTTGCAGTAAGGTAAAGTAATGAACCTATCATACCTCTGTAGCTTGTGATATCTACCTTGGCAGAATTTTCACAAGCTCCAAATTTCACAGCTGTTGATGATGGTGTTCTTGCTGAAGATGAGTCCTCCATTTGATATTTCTTGAGGAGCTCTCTGACATACTTGGATTGACAAATAAAAATTCCATCTGTCCTTTGACTTACTTGTAATCCAAGAAAGAACTTCAGCTCACCCATCAGGCTCATCTCAAATTTACCCTGCATTAGCTTATCAAATTTCTTGCACAGAAGATCATTAGTAGACCCAAATATTATATCGTCCACATAGACTTGGACTAATATAGTATCATTCTTATGTTTCTTAGTAAAGAGAGTTTTGTCTATGACACCTCTAACAAATCCATTTTCAAGTAAAAATTCAGAAAGAGTGTCATACCATTTCCTTGGAGCTTGCTTAAGACCATAAATTGCCTTGAAGAGAAAGTAGACAAAATCCAAGAATTCTGGATCTTCAAAGCCAGGGGGTTGTTCTACATATACCTCTTCATCCAGCTTGCCATTCAGGAAGGCACTCTTGACATCCATTTGATAAACTTTGAAATTTGAATGTGCTGCGAATGCCAAGAATATCCTTATAGCCTCAAGTCTAGCCACTGGTGCATAGGTTTCATCATAATCTATTCCTTCAGCTTGAGAATAACCTTTAGCAACCAGTCTTGCTTTGTTTCTAGTTACAATGCCATCTTCATCAAGTTTGTTTCTGAATACCCACCTGGTATCAACTACTTTCCTGTTTTTAGGTCTGGGTACCAGCTTCCATACTTCTTGTTGTTTGAATTGATTGAGTTCATCTTGCATAGCAATCACCCAATCAGGATCAGAAAGAGCTTCTTCAGTTTTCTTAGGTTCTATTGCAGACAGAAACCCAGAATAATTGCATTGATTTTGATAGCTCCTTCTAGTTTTTACACCAACATCTGGATCACCAACGATCAACTCAAAAGGATGAGCTCTATTCCACACAGTCTGTCTGGGAAGATTTGACCTTGATGATTCGCCTTGTTCTTCATTATGATGTTGAGTATGACCAGCTGATCCTTCATCACCTCCCCCTGAGTTGTTGCCAGTTTGACTAGATGAATGTTCAGGAGTGTCAGTGGTATCTCCAGTCTGATCATTGTTTCCACCACCACCACCCTGATCATTATCATCATTATTGCTGTTATCATTAGCATCAACATCAGGTTGGTTGTCATCATCTGAATCGGAGTCTGTCATATCATCGAAAGATAACTTTTCAGATGAATCCTCCGTTTGGATACTAGGAAGTTTAGTGTCATCAAATGATACATTGACACTTTCAAGCATTGTCTGATGATCAATCACATACACCTTGTAAGCTCTTCTTGAATAACCAATGAAAATTGCTTCATGTGCTTTGGCCTCAAATTTTCCACCACGATCATCTCCATCTTTAAGCACAAAGCATTTTGCTCCAAATACATGAAAGTACTTGAGTGTTGGTCTCTTTTCATACATAATTTCATAGGGGGTCTTCATCAAGTCTTTGTTGATTAAAGTTCGATTCTGGGTATAACATGCAGTGTTAACAGCTTCAGCCCAAAAGTACAAAGGAAGCTTTGATTCACTTAACATAGTACGTGCAGCTTCAATCAAAGTTCTATTCTTTCTTTCTACTACCCCATTCTGCTGAGGAGTTCTTGGGGCTGAGTACTGCCTTGTTATTCCCTTTTCAGTACAAAAATCATTTAGAACTGCATTCTTAAATTCGGTTCCATTGTCTGACCTTATTGCTCTAACTGGTTTCTTGTACTCCATTTCAATCAACTTGATGTGATCAATCACTAACTGTGGAGTTTCATCTTTGGAATTCAGAAATAAAACCCATGTGTACTTTGAGTAGTCATCAACAATCACGAGAGCATATCTTTTCTTTGACATAGACATCACATTAACTGGACCGAACAGATCCATGTGCAACAGTTGTAGAGGTTCAGTTATTGATGATGTGTCAGTGCTCCTGTGAGTTGCTGTTTTCAATTTGCCTTTTTGACAGGCATCACAGAGTCCTTCTTGAGTGAATTCCATTGAAGGCAATCCTCTCACCAGTTCTCTTTTAACTAGAGAATTCATTGTTTTGAAATTAAGATGGGAGAGTTTCTTGTGCCATAGCCAACTTTCATCTGTAGATGCTTTAGAATAAAAGCAGTTGATTTCTTCAGTGCTTCCAGTGTTCATATTGGCCACGTACAGATTGCCTTTTCTGACTCCTGTAAGAGATGGTTGTTCATGTCTCTTGTGAGAGATTAGACAATTCTTCTTGTTGAAGTAAGCCTCGAATCCCTTGTCACAAAATTGACTGACACTTAACAAATTGTGCTCAAGTCCTTTCACAAAAGACACTTCATCAATGATAACATTTCCAGCTTCCAATCTGCCATATCCATCAGTTGTACCTATGCTGTTATCTCCAAAGGTAACCACTGGGCCGGCTTTCTCAACCACATTTGTCAGCAGGGTTCTATCTCCAGTCATATGCCTTGAACATCCACTGTCCAAGATCCAGGTCACTCGATCAACCTGTTTCACACCCTGCAATGACAAATAGGTTAAACCTTCTTCGGAACCCAAACCTGATTGGGTCCAGAATACTTAAAGAATTGGCCTTTGTCAGGCAAAACAACATTTTTAACATTGACACCATTTACACCACTAACCAACAAACATTTAACCCTATAAACAGATTTGACAATCTTCTGTTTTATCTTGGGTATCCATGTTTCTTTAGCAGCAATGACATTTGTTTCACTGACTGGACATTTGACCTTGTAAGCAGCCTTACCAAAAGTCTGTTTAGGCTTTGATACAAATGTCTCTCTCCTATCTTGAGGAGGACTAGCAGTCTTTGATCTAACATTTTTATTCTTATTCATATGTTGTCGAGGAGCAGTCTTACCAGCACATGCTTGATTACCATTAAAGTAAGCAGACATTACATTAAAAGCACAAGACATACAATTGACAACACCACATGCTTTATGATAAATATCAATGGTAGGCATGGTATGCATGTTAGACATGTTATTGTTCTTTTTCAACTTATCACCACTTAACCCAGTTTTAGATGAACTCGTTGGATAAACAACCTTAACTGGTTTCTTAACAGATTTAACATTATCAAGGACTATGCCATTTGCACTGTCCTCATTACGCATCTCTTCTTGAATAATGATAGAAGTGAAGTTTGGAGGTTCTGCAATCGACTTCTTAAAGAGCGGATCTTCAACCTTCTTAAGCACATGTGGTATACCCCTTTCTTTAGCACTAACAAGGTTAGGGGTATTTATGCCTAACAATCCAACAGCTTCGTTATAACCAAACCCTATTCCTACAGTTCGTTCTATAGCTTGTTTATTGAAATGCTCTTTAGAAAGTTTAACAGAATTAAAGCAAGCACTAACCTTGGTTTCAAGTTCAGCAATTTTAGAAAGTTGTTTAGTCACTACCTCTAGAATAGATTTCTCTCTTCTATTAAGTCGTGCTATTTCCTCTTTTTGTTGATCTTGATTAACATGCACCTTTTTTAGTTCTAACACTTCATTTTCAAGTTCAGTGTTTAACAGATTTAATCTAGCAATGTGTTTTTGTGCATTAACCAAGGAGCCACCTAACTGACGAACCAACTCAGAGTCAGTAAGTTTTACCTGTGGTTTAGGATCAGTGAGCATGTCACCATTTGCCATCAGTGCAAGATTTCCAAATTCTTCATCTTCACTATCTGTGTCATCCCAGCTTTTACCAGCAGCCACATAGGCTTTCCCAGGTTTCTTCTTTTCAGGAACATAATCTCTCTTCTGGGCTTGTTTGGGTTTCTGACACTCAGTGGCAAAGTGTCCAAGTTCATTGCAATTATAACAACGAATTTTGCTTCTATCAACAGTTCCAGTTTTGTAGCCACCTCTGCTACTGGAGGATGAGGAACCTCCTCTCTGGAATCTGTTATTAGACTTGAACTTGAACTTAGGATTTCTCCTGAATCTAAAGTTGCCAAATTGTCTAACCATGAGTGCCATGGATTCATCCTCCAACTGATCCAATTCTTCTAATGAGTAAAACTCACTTCCATCCTGAGTAGCTGGTGTCTGACCATGTTCCACTTCAGTCTGCTCCTTGTCTGAGCTGTAAGGTCGAACAACCTTAGCTTCCATTTCCTTAGGAGCCTCAACCACTAATGCTGTAGATGAACTTGCAACTCTACCTTTACCATGAATCTCTTTCTGTTGGACTTGTTCCAACTCATAGGTTTTTAAAACACCGAAGAGTTTTTCAAGACTAACTTTATTCAAGTCACGAGATTCTCTTATTGCTGTTATCCTGTGTTCCAGGTGAGTCGGCATAGTCAGTAAGAACTTCAGATTAATCTCCTTCTGTGTATAGTTCTTGCCATGGATTTGCAAGTTGTTGATTATTTTATTATACCTTTCAAACACTTATTGAATGCCTTCATTAGGGCCAGCTCTAAAGTGTTCATACTCAGAGGTTAAGATTTGAAGTCTGTTCTCCCTGACTTCATCGGTTCCTTCATTAATGGTTTCAATAGTTTCCCACATGTGTTTGGCAGTTTTACAATTCATCACATGGCTATACATCACAGCATCCAGGGAATCTATTAGAATGAGTCTGAGGTTTTTATCAAGCCCTGCATCCTCCTTCTCCTCAGGTGTATAGGTAGCAGGGTCCTTTTCATAAGATTTAGCAGGAATCACAATTTTACCCTCAGCTTCAACTTCATCTTCATAGACCATAGGAGTTTTAGGTCCGGTTTTCAAAACAACCAAATATTTAACGTTTGTACATTCCAGAAACAACTCCATCTTATTCTTCCACATATCATAATTATCTTTGTCAAAGATAGGTATCTTAACAATGGCTTTAGAAGTCATGATGAATTTTTAAGAGAGTTAAAAATTCGAGCTTGATCTTTAATTGAATAAAAATAGGATCTTGATTTGTATATCAATCAAACGGCTCTGATACCAATTGTTAGGTCCAATAAGATTGTAGAAGGGGGGGTTGAATACAATCTTTACCCTTTTATCGAAATTTGTCCTTAAGATTTAAATTTACTTTAGACAAATTTTGTGCGGAATTAAATGAAACAAAGTTCAAGTTAAATATAACAATATATTAAACTTGAGGGTTGTTACAAAATCAGTACAGAGTAATATCAAGTTAATAAAAACAAATTAGAAAATTCGACATGAACTTTTCTTAATTTGTTAATAAAAATCAAGATATAGATTAGGAGTAAAAACTCGCTAATAGTACAAGAGTCACAAGTAATCAAGCTTGAACGGATTAAATATTACAAATACAAAGCTTTTGATTTTCTAGGAATTTATTGCTCTTGAATATTGTCTTTAAGATGAGAGAGAGAGATATCAGCTGGGTTCTTGTCTTTTTGATGTGATATTTCTGTGTGTTGAACTCAGCAGCCTTCCTTGATATTTAAACAAACTTCTCCTTGAACCTTCTGCCAATTCTGTCATCAGTTTTGCCTCGAACTACCTTTGACAAAGGTCTGTACTACCTTTTCAAGAAGGCTACTACCTTTTAAATGGCCGGTACTACCTTTTAAATGGCCGGTACTACCTTTTCAAGAAGGCTACTACCTTTCAGTTGGCGGTACTACCTTTGGAACTACCTTTCAGTTGGCGGTACTACCTTTGGAACTACCTTTGCTGAAATGAACTTGTACTACCTTCGGTACTACCTTCTGAATAAGCTTGTACTACCTTCGGTACTACCTTCTGAATAAGCTTGTACTACCTTCGGTACTACCTTTCTGAAAAGGTAGTATCAGTACAATTTTCAGCTTAAATCAATTAAATGATTTTCTGATAATCATTTAATTAATTTTCTTTTACATAAAATTCTGATTTAATTAATTAAATAATTAATTTAAAGAATAAATTAATTCTTATAGAATTAATTTATTAAATAAATTAACCACATAATTTAATCAATTAAAAGAAGAATAAATATGAATCCTTTAAGTAGCCAAATCTTTTCTTAAACCACTGAAATTAATAAAGAAATACCATTGAATTTTCTGTTGACGTTCGATGTACTGTCTGGTTCATGAACGACTAACTCAAATGATTGTTCTTCAATTTTGACTTTAAATACGTGGTCCTTTTTTTTTGTCTCACATCTCTTGAAATCTCTTGTACTCTGTCTGATAATCACCTGTCACTGTAGAAAACTCTGTCACTGTAAAATAAATCCACTTCTTTGATTTTATACTGAGGCTTGAACAGGAGACTGAACTTCTTCCAGTGTAAAATATCAAAACTATAGATTGACTTGAAGTTTTTCTTCTGACAGATAGCATCTTCTGAGATTCCTGTGACAGATTAAATTATTTACTTATTACAATCTAATTTAAGTTGAGTTTATTCCTCGTACTACAAATAGGCTGTGTCATATGCCTTTCAATTAATCAGAGGAGAAACCATCATCTGGAGAGAGCTGGTTTCTTGACTTGGGTGGATGACCATAGGTAATGTTCTCTCAGCATGGGGATTCGTCCCTGGAGGTTGAGAAACTTGAGTTTGAGTGATCGCCCCTGTTATTGGGGGTACTTGCTCAGTAGCGGGAGGAGCAGAGCTGAGGGGTATGGCCTCGGTAGAGGTCGTTGCTGTTCTTCGTGTTTGAACCATGGTTGATGTTTTCTTCCCACAGACGGCGCCAAATGTTGTGGAATAAAAACTAGGTTATAAATATTGCAGCTAGGGTTTGTGTGTATTTAATACAAAGGGGTTGGTGAGCTTCGAGCTTTAATGGATGTTTCCGTGTTCGAGACTAATCGATCCTCACAGAGTGCCTACGTATCTCGTTATTGAGAATCAAGCCAAAAACGTAGTTCTAGGTGATGGTGCCCTCGAGGCTATGGAGGCGAGAGCTCACCTAGGACGCAGTGGCTTGCGTGTCCTTATTCGAGGATTAAGCCAAAACGTAGTTCTAGGTGATGGTGCCCTCGAGGCTATGGAGGCGAGAGCTCACCTAGGACGCAGTGGCTTGCATGTCCTTATTCGAGGATTAAGCCAAAACGTAGTTCTGAGAATGAGGGGTCAGGCCCTTTATATAGGTTGAGAAGCCCTAGAATCGTAGTAGGGTTAGGTGACTTGGTGGGCAAGTCACCGCCTAGAAGAAGGTTCTAGTCTCCTTCCATACAAGAACCAGTTTCCATGTTGAGATGGATATCTTGAAGGATAAGTCAGACAGGAGTAATATCGTTATTTGACTCTTATTGCTGAGCTATTTAGTACACTTAATATTAATTATGAAATTAATATTAAATTAGGGCTTTTGACCTCATCAATGGGCCCCATGTTTGGAACATGCTGGGTCTAATTAATGCCACATTAAATGTGTCTTTAGGACTTACTTTCAGCCCATATCACTGATAGAATATATTTTTATATATATTCTAGATGATTTTATTCTCATATTTATTGTGTTTTGCATTGATTTGGATTTTTATTTAATAGATTTGATTGTTTTATTGTAGAAAATAAAGAATTCATGACTTGGAAGGATTTGGAGCAAAAAGAGCTAATTTGGAGATAAAATAGAAGGAAATTCATACTATTGGGCTACACGGGCTGTTTAACACTGTTTGGGCCATATCTTGAGTTCCAGAAGTCAGAATTTGACGATCTTACTGTCCACGCGAAGCTTGTGGAATTATCTTTAATTCAGAGGTGGTCCAGTTGGAAGAGCCCAGAAATAGAGGAGAAAAAGAAGTTACGAATTTTACAACCAAGCTTGGAAACTTGCCATCTTCTATTCCAACTCTAAGAAGGCAATTGCTTGGAGGCTAAATCAAGAGGCTATATAAACACATCTTGGGACACATTATTAAGGATGTAATATTAGATCAGATAATATAGTTTAGAGTAGATTAGTATTATTATTAGTTGAAGATGTAGAGAAACACCATGACTCTTCTTTTAGGTGACAACATTGAAGTTTGAAGGTTTTGTTCTCTTAATCTTTTCTTTGTTCTTATTAGTTTAATTATGTTTTCTTGTTTTACTAGTTATTTTACTTGTTTAATTATTAGCGAGTAGTTATTTCTAGGGCTTAAAGGGAAGCCATGTTTGCACTAATATTGGCATGATTTTCATAGTGATTTTATTGGTTATGGTTAATTCTGATTGATATGTTTTAATCATTAATTTGTGTAATTGGCCAATATCATGGATTAATTATATGAAAATAGGGGTATGGATCGAGAGATTTACTTACTAGAGGCACACATACGATTAGCAGAATTGAATTTGAGTGCGGAAGCATCATTGGATTTCTGAGAGCGTTAATTCTTGGAAGAGATTAACTTGACTCTAATTACCTAATTGATTGAATTACTAAAAGTGGTTAATTGTGTTGAATGTTTCGAGAGTGTTAATGCTTGAAAGAGATTAACATACTCTAGTTATAGGATCACATTGATTGTTTTAGCTTAAGAGCCAATTGTGTAAGCATGGTGGACCTGATTGCCCTAGGTTTTAAATAATTTGTTTATCATCTGTTTAATTAGTGTTAATTTAGTTTAATTAGTTAATTAATAATTTCACATATTCGTATGACCCTTGAAATAATTAGCGATAACTGAAAAGGAATTAGTAGAACCTGTCTCCTTGTGGATTCGACCCGCTTGCCATTTGTACTAGCAATAGACACCGTGTGCTTGCGATTAAGTATAATTTGACACATCAAGTTTTTGGCGCCGCTGCCGGGGAGACAGCGAGTTTCTGTTGATTTTAATTTAGTTGTTTAGATTGTTTCCATTGTCTCGTTGGAACCTTTGTTCCAATTGAGACAAATTTTACTGCGTTTTCTTGGCTTTGTTGAGTGTCTACAGGTTTGCAATGGGTGAAGTTGATACTTTTGCACAAGGAGTTGCACTCTTATCTTCCCTAGTAGAGGCACATACTCGAGAGATTGTCATCTCGAAGACTACAGAGCCCACTATGCGTCCAATAAGTATTAATGAGATGTCACAAGTGGCCCCTAAAACTTACAACTTCTGTCAAATTTGCGGTGTGCAGGGTCACTTTGGTTTTGAATGCTCTTACAATGTCTATAATTCTCAGAATGCTCATTGCGGACAAATGAATTCTTTTGAAGAAGGATATGGGTACAATCAGTATTCAAACACTTTTGATCAAGAATGCGTGAATCAACCAGATTTCTACTACCAGGACAATGGTGCTCAAAATTTTTCATATCATAATCAGCAACAGTTTTAGCAACAATATTATCAGTCATATGAGCAGCCGCCACAACAAGAATATCAATATCCTCCTCTACAAGAAGATCTACATGTTTCTCAATCCAGTGTAGATGTGCAAGCTGATCAGACAAATGAGATGTGGGATATCTTGAATAAACTGTTAAAGAGTTTTGAAGAATTAGAAACTCAAAGTTTGGCGATTGAATCTCAAATTGCATAGTTGGCTAACTCTTCTTCTACAGGGCCGCTCGACTATTTACCATCATCATCTATCCGATCCGAAGAGGACCTGATTGCTATCAATCTCACAAGCGATCAGGAATATGATAGTTTCTCCATGTATGTTGATGATGAGGCCATTGATAAAGAGAAGGAGCATGCCACCGATGACGAGATCAATAATGTTGCTGTTACCGAGAACAATGTGACTGATGATGAGGCTACAAAGGAAAGCAATACAGAGATGGTTGTTGTTTCTCTTCCACAACCTGTGCCTAAGCTACCATGTATTGATAAATTTGCTCTCGATCTAGCCTCTACTTACAAGGCTTCTTTGCTCAAGAACACTTATTTCAAGGTTGATGTGATAACAAATATTGTCCAAGATGATATTTCTCAAATTCTGGTTGAGGATCCATACAAAGTGGCTCCTACGTTTCAAGCTTGAGAAGAGGGAGAAGATGGAAGTGTCTTATTAGCCAATGACGTGATAAGCCAAGATGTCCGAATGGCTCCAGTGAAAGTGAGGAGTGAAGAAAAGCCACCACCAGAACCTCCATCTTATGTCAAGGGAGTTCAATATTTTCGTGGTGTCGAATTATATCGCTGTTTTATCACAAAGTTTTCCAAAACTGCACAAGCACTTATTAATGACATTTTATTTTATTGATGCTTGTTTGGAGACTTTCTGCAGGATAAAGACAATCACTAACGCTCTTGATACTTTTTGTGGTGACGAGTTTATGATCGAGAAAGTGGATATTACGCCTTTACCGGAGTATTTTTGAGGAGGTCAAGCTAATGACTCTAAAAAAGCGCTGCTTGGGAGGCAACCCAAGATTTCATTGGAAGATCGGTGCACTTCATGCTTTTGCATAGGGGAGTATTTTTTTTTTTCCTTCTCTTTCATATATAGTAGAATTGCTTAGTTATTTGTTCAACCTAAGCCTTGTTGTGTAAAAAAAAAAATAAAAATTTGTGTTCTTATCTGAAAAAAAAATTAAAAAAAAATTAAAAAAAATCGAATTCTATCCGCAGTTTGCAGCTGGGTAACGCAGACTGCGCCTGCGTTACTGGTCTTGGAGCAGCCTGCATGGCTGTTGCGCAGGCTGCGCCTGCGCGTCTGGACTCTCAGCAGTTTGCCTGTACGCGCGCAGGTTGCGTTTTGAGCAGTTGTTGTCCGATTTTTGTTCTATTTTCAGCTGTTATATAAAAAAAAAAAAAAACTTTTCATCCCCATTTTATTTATACCTCCATTCTATCTAATTCTTTTCCTATTTAAATTCCAAAACCTCTCATCTTTCCCTTAAAAATTCTAAACCTAGATCCATTCTAATTCTTTTTCTTTTATTCATTAAATCCTATTTTTATCCTATATCAAATTTCAAATCACACCCAAATTTTTTCCTTTTCACATTAAAATTCTTAAATTCATCCTATCACTCCATTATCTATATATACCCATACATACACACCCAATTCATTCTCTTCATCCTCTACATCTCTAAAAATTCAAGTTTGGGGGAAAATTAGTACAAGTTCACCTCTTCGATTCGTAGTTGGGATATCTCTTCTTTATTTTATTTTATTTTTTTTTACTACGAATTTGTGTTCTTGTAAATTGGGGGTTTTGTATTATTCTTGTTCATTGGGTATTTTTGGAGTGATATTGCTTGGGTATTTTTGGTAGGATATTTCTTGGTGGATGTTGGTGAAGCTATTGTTGAGGGGGGTTTTGGTTATTATGGCTCCTAAGCTATTGTTGGTGAAGCTATTGTTGAGTGGGACAATTTGATTCCAGGGGAGTTTTCTTTCTTTTCTTTTTAGTGTAGTTTTATTTTGTTTTTAGTTGTAGTTTTGTATCTTGTTCATTAGTTCATTGGGGACAATGAACCGCTTAAGTGTGGGGATGAGTTCTCAATGTTTAAAAAAAATCCAAAAAAAATATATAAATTTAAAAATCCAAAAAATTAAAAAATTAAAAATACCAAAAATAATTCTAGCCATGCAATTTGATTAGTTGTTGTATTTTGCTTGATACACCCATGCATGCGTAGAATTCTTGTGTTCTTGACGCTTTTATATGAGAAGTGACGTGCTTTGTTCTTGTGCACACACTTTCACTAGCAAGTTGAAGCTGGTAGACTTAATTGGATGTTGTAAGTTATTAGAATGACATGAATATGTGCAAGATGACTTGGTTTACATGCTTTGAGTACAAGTAGGTGCGTTAGAGAGTCTTGTTACTTGGGATTGATTATGTTTTGTCACACCAAGTGAGTTTTGAGCCTATATGCATATCTTTTGCATGATTTTTTGTTTGCTTGAGTGTCCACATGTTGTTTACATTGCTAGCACTTACTTGAGATCTTTTTTGAAATGCATGACATTACTTGATGATGAGATTATAAAGGCACTTAGGTTTGACCTCGTATTTCCCATATTTCCACACCTTTTAAACATGATCAATTAGTTAACCCGTTGAGCTTAATCCTATTCTTTTGGTGACACACCACATTACTTGCCATTATCCTTTTTATTCTATTGGCCTTACAGTAATTTTGATCCTAAATTGTCAAGGGCTAGTATCGTGCTTAAGGGAGTAATAAGGTGTTCAAAAAAGGGGGGTTATTGATGATCATACTTTTGGGGAATATTGATTTTGGATTGATGCTTGCTAGTCGAAATTCATAAAAATATCTATGGATCATTGTGTTTATTCCTTTGTTCTCTTGAAAAAAAACAGAGAAAAAAAAATAGAAAGAAAAAGAAAAAAATAAATTTGAGAGCATTCTTATGTTTGTATGATCCTTCTTCATTCGACTAGTCAAGTTATTATAAGGGTTATTGAAAAATCCAAGTGTGGGGAAGTATTTGTTTTAATATAAAGGGAATTGAATAATGATTATTGTTGGGTACTAGCTTTTGACATTTAACCTGTTTTATCTTTACTTGACATACCTGGTCCCTAGCCCACGCTATAACCCGAATAAAGACCTTTTGATTGTCATCAGTGATGTATGTTGTGTTGAGAGTGAGATTGATTGCGAGTGTCAAGTTGTGTTTATGATTTTGTTGGAATTGAGTGATACACTTAACCTTGTTTTTGAGTGAATATTCGTTTTTGAGTGAAAGGTGAGTTATTACTTGTTTTGGCATAGGAGATCCCAGGTTTAGACTTAAAGATGTATTTCTTGTGGGCTTAGCATGATTACCAACGATTTTTACACTTGACATGAATTTTTATGACCTTCTGCATGTTGGTTGAGTAGACTACGTGAATACTTACACTTTCGACACCAAGACATCGTATGTTTGCTTTGATTCTTAAGTTGATGTGGCATGAGAGGACTTGTGTGTGTGGTGTTGTGTTAGCATTGATCTTTTGCATGGTTAGATGAATTTTGTGGGTATATTCACTATAAACCCTCACGAGACAACACTCGTCCTACTAGGGCTGCCTAGGGGTTTAACGGCTTGTTGCATATGCTCAATGCAATCGTGTCATCTACGAAAGTGATGTTTGTTAGGACTTAGTTTTTATTTCACTTATTTGCCCGAGGACGTGCAAATGCTTAGTATGGGGATGTTTGATAGAATATATTTTTATATATATTCTAGATGATTTTATTCTCATATTTATTGTGTTTTGCATTGATTTGGATTTTTATTTAATAGATTTGATTGTTTTATTGTAGAAAATAAAGAATTCATGACTTGGAAGGATTTGGAGCAAAAAGAGCTAATTTGGAGATAAAATAGAAGGAAATTCATACTATTGGGCTACACGGGCTGTTTAACACTGTTTGGGCCATATCTTGAGTTCCAGAAGTCAGAATTTGAGGATCTTACTGTCCACGCGAAGCTTGTGGAATTATCTTTAATTCAGAGGTGGTCCAGTAAGCAAAATCCAGTTGGAAGAGCCCAGAAACAGAGGAGAAAAAGAAGTTACGAATTTTACAACCAAGCTTGGAAACTTGCCATCTTCTATTCCAACTCTAAGAAGGCAATTGCTTGGAGGCTAAATCAAGAGGCTATATAAACACATCTTGGGACACATTATTAAGGATGTAATATTAGATCAGATAATATAGTTTAGAGTAGATTAGTATTATTATTAGTTGAAGATGTAGAGAAACACCATGACTCTTCTTTTAGGTGACAACATTGAAGTTTGAAGGTTTTGTTCTCTTAATCTTTTCTTTGTTCTTATTAGTTTAATTATGTTTTCTTGTTTTACTAGTTATTTTACTTGTTTAATTATTAGCGAGTAGTTATTTCTAGGGCTTAAAGGGAAGCCATGTTTGCACTAATATTGGCATGATTTTCATAGTGATTTTATTGGTTATGGTTAATTCTGATTGATATGTTTTAATCATTAATTTGTGTAATTGGCCAATATCATGGATTAATTATATGCAAATAGGGGTATGGATCGAGAGATTTACTTACTAGAGGCACACATACGATTAGCAGAATTGAATTTGAGTGCGGAAGCATCATTGGATTTCTGAGAGCGTTAATTCTTGGAAGAGATTAACTTGACTCTAATTACCTAATTGATTGAATTACTAAAAGTGGTTAATTGTGTTGAATGTTTCGAGAGTGTTAATGCTTGAAAGAGATTAACATACTCTAGTTATAGGATCACATTGATTGTTTTAGCTTAAGAGCCAATTGTGTAAGCATGGTGGACCTGATTGCCCTAGGTTTTAAATAATTTGTTTATCATCTGTTTAATTAGTGTTAATTTAGTTTAATTAGTTAATTAATAATTTCACATATTCGTATGACCCTTGAAACAATTAGCGATAACTGAAAAGGAATTAGTAGAACCTGTCTCCTTGTGGATTCGACCCGCTTGCCATTTGTACTAGCAATAAACACCGTGCGCTTGCGATTAAGTATAATTTGATACATCAATCACTAATAGAAACGTCAAGTAAAGCAGGTTTTTTTTGTAGTTCCTGTCTACAAATTGTGGATAATTAACATAGAGTAGTAAAATGCTTTTATCTGTTTACAGGATGTCTCTTAGTGTCTGTATGCTTGATAAGAAGTCCAACTCCCTAAAGACTATAGCAGAATATGGCCAGGGGTATGGGAAGGAAAACCCGATGGCTATGGACCCGGGGGGGGGGTTACGATTTTCTCCAGCCATATAACAATCAGTTATGCCAATCCTGAAGTACCTAAAAATTGCATACAAATGATTACACTCACTGCATCTATAACATGAAAGGTTTATTAAATAAGTTACAGTTATTGGCAGCCTGGGAGGTACATTGGAAGATGAAGAGGATCCGCTGGAGCAGATTAGGTGGCATGTAATTCAAGCCATTTATAATTATCTTTCACTTATCAGATTATATAAAGGAAATATTCGTGTCCTTGTGGAGTATTATCCAGATACTTGGAATGACCAAAGCATATTGCATATAGCAGTGGACCAAAGGCAAAAGGAGGTTATCAGATTTATCTTTTCACGAAGTTTTGGACATAAATAAGGGCATGTTTGACATAGATGAAAAATTAATTTTCATGTATTTGTTTCCCTGCTACTCCCTCCGTCCCATTTTATATGACCCTTATTCCTTTTTGGGACGTCCCAAAACGAATGAACCTACTTTACTTACTATTTTTGAACACTACTTTTCACTATTACACCCACTACTTCTTCATTTTATACTCTTTTTTATATTAAATAAACACTATTACACCCACTACTTTCCTCCACTATCTCAAATCTATTATTAAATATTGATAGGTCCCACCATTTTACCCACTTTTCAATTAACTTTACTCTCTTTTTACCACATTTTCTTAATCTCCGTGAAAGTCAAACAAGCTCATATAAAATGGGACGGAGGTAGTATTAATCTTGGCAACATAATTTCAGCAACCATATATCAGAAGTGAACAATATTCAATACAAAAATATACTAGCTGTTAGGCAGCTTGCCAAATTTAGCCGCCCATGTTCTTTCCATTCTCCCACCAACCCCATTCTCCCACCAACCCCATTCCTTACTCCTATAAATACTCACCTCCTCATTCATTATCATCACACCTTAATTTTCTCTTCTCTCTCTATATAGCTGCTAGATAGTCCGTCTAGTAGAAAAGCCGGTTTAGCCCGCTTTCAGGAAGTGTCGGGATAGAAGGTCCTCGTGCCTAAACTATTCCTTAGGGTACTTGGGTCTGACTGCAGCCATCGGAGGTGGTCCCGCTGCAGGGGGTCTTTCTATCAGTTTGTGTGGCACTGTCCGGGTTGGGAGAGGGAGAGAAGGAAAGGTTGTCAGGAAACAGTGATAGGGGGAGGTTTTGAGATAAACACTTCAGTGAGTTGGGGATATACATAATAGGTATTGTAGGGCTGAATTTTTGTATGAAATTCAAGGGGCCGGATACCCGGATATTGTAATCTCTTTTATCTAGTGTGAAGTTATTGCTCTTGTGGATGTAGGCTGGGCCGAACCACGTTAAATCTCTTGTCTCTTTTACTGTATTGTTGGTTTGTTGCTTTATTACTATCACGTATATTTGTGGGATCTAAGCGCACATATTTACCAAATCGCTTCCGCATTCGCAGGGAATCGGGCAGATTCCTAACAGTTGGCATCAGAGCTAGTTGTGTCTAAATTATTGGTGTCGAAGGAAAGTCGTTAAGAAAAGTGGTTGTCTAATTTGGCACCGTTTTGACGGAAGTGCTCCCATTGTTTCTTACACTTACCTGGCCAATTGATTTAGTTGTTTGGATTGGTTTGTGTGTGCAAACGGAGATCATGGCAAGTATTGGAGGATTCAAGGTGAATCCATATGATGGTAAAGGAAGTTTTACTCTTTGGCAGAGAAGGGTAAAGGATATCCTAACCCAACAGAAGCTAGCAAGGGCTTTAAAGGGGAAGGAGGGAAAACCAACAAAGATGAGCGATGAAGATTGGGAGGATGCTGAGTCGCAATGCATGAGTACCATCAGACTATGCATTGCTGATAACATTATCAATAATGTTGTTGACGAAAGCACGCCGAAGGAATTATGGTCAAAGTTGGAGACATTGTATCTCGGGAAGAACTTGACTACAAAGTTAAATCTGAAGCGCGAGTTATACAAGCTGAAGATGGCAGCTCAAGGCAATGTTATTGAGCACATGAATGTGTTTAACGGTATTGTTGATCAACTTGAAAAGGTTGATGTAAAATTGGAGGAAGAAGATAAGGCCCTTATTCTTCTTACTTCGCTTCCGGAGTCATTCGATCATTTGGTCACAACCATTTTGTACGGAAAGGACACGTTAAAAATGGAGGAGGTTCAGTCAGCACTTTTGTCAAATGCTGGAAGGAAGAACCAGGATGGTGACAAGGACGGAATGACAGTTTTGGCTTTGCGTAGTCAAAATAATAGAGGAAGAGGTGCTGTGAGAGGATCTACCAATAGCAGGGGTAAATCCAGATACAGTGAAAAGGGCATGCAGTGCTTTGGTTACAAGGAGTGGGGTCATATTAGGCCGAATTATTCGCTTAATAAGAAGGATCCAGATGCATCATTGGCTGTGGTTACTCTCGATTGTGAAGATGTTTGCACCGTCTTCAATCGAGGCACTAGTTCTCCAGGAGAATGGATATTAGACTCAGGGTCATCTTACCATGTATGTTCCGAGAGGGGGCATTTTGACAAATTCCAAGATACAAAGAATGAAACAGTTTCTTTGGCTGATGGATCTACTTGTGAGATCAAGGGGATTGGAATTGTGAAAATCAAAATGTTCGATGGAATAGTTCGCAGCTTGAACGGGGTAAGATATGTGCCTAAGCTGAGGAAGAATCTAATATCTATCGGTCGGTTAGCTTCAGAAGGCTACAGATGCTCTGTAGTAGGGGGAGCTATGAATATCAAAAGAGGCCGTGTGGTTCGGATGAAGGGAGAGCTACGTGGGGGAATATATCGTCTGATTAGTACGTGGCCAGAACGTACTGGAACTTCGAAAATCTGGTTATCTCGTGCACGAGGGAAGATTGACTTGAAGGATACTGCTGCGGTTGTATTGCCTTCCAGTCTAGATGATGGTGCAAAGACTGCTGGGATGGATGCTTGGTCGAAGGGCTTCCACGACATCAACGAGTAGTTGGTGTGTTGCAGCTGCATATGGGCATCGATCAACACGAATCAAGTGAGCAGTGAACCATGCAACAGATTGATTTGTTTGATATGCAGTTGGGGAGTAAATGAAAGATCGATGGTCACACTTGTGTGTGTGATGGTCACACTTGCGTGTGTGATGGACTACATATGGGATTGGCCGACGTGAATCAAGTGAGTATGTGTGTATACAACAGATTGCTTCACATGTATGTAGTTGGACAAATAGAGGTCAATGGTATACTTGTGCGTATAGCAAGTGGGCATTCGAGAATGAATGTGCAAACTGGGGTATAGTTTGGAGTCTTTGACTCGGGGGGAGCTTTGGAAATCGTTGGGGTAGAGAAGTTTGTTTATTTGGAAACGGGGCGCATATATGGACTGCAAGTGAAGAGGTGTGAGTTTGGAAAGAGGGGGAGATTGTTAGGCAGCTTGCCAAATTTAGCCGCCCATGTTCTTTCCATTCTCCCACCAACCCCATTCTCCCACCAACCCCATTCCTTACTCCTATAAATACTCACCTCCTCATTCATTATCATCACACCTTAATTTTCTCTTCTCTCTCTATATAGCTGCTAGATAGTCCGTCTAGTAGGAAAGCCGGTTTAGCCCGCTTTCAGGAAGTGTCGGGATAGAAGGTCCTCGTGCCTAAACTATTCCTTAGGGTACTTGGGTCTGACTGCAGCCATCGGAGGTGGTCCCGCTGCAGGGTGTCTTTCTATCAGGTTGTGTGGCACTGTCCGGGTTGGGAGAGGGAGAGAAGGAAAGGTTGTCGGGAAACAGTGATAGGGGGAGGTTTTGAGATAAACACTTCAGTGAGTTGGGGATATACATAATAGGTATTGTAGGGCTGAATTTTTGTATGAAATTCAAGGGGCCGGATACCCGGATATTGTAATCTCTTTTATCTAGTGTGAAGTTGTTGCTCTTGTGGATGTAGGCTGGGCCGAAGCACGTTAAATCTCTTGTCTCTTTTACTGTATTGTTGGTTTGTTGCTTTATTACTATCACGTATATTTGTGGGATCTAAGCGCACATATTTACCAAATCGCTTCCGCATTCGCAGGGAATCGGGCAGATTCCTAACACTAGCACGCCTAGACCAAATATTAATGCATCACTATGTACTTGAATATGTCAAAATGCAGGCTATCACTGTAGAAGTTAACTTATTACAGCCAACATCAAAGATCATGGGCACTTGTGGCCGAGCCAGATGTTGAGAAGGGAAGCATACTTTTGCAACATACTATTGAAAACCGCAAGCAACAACTCCAAGAGTATAAAAATTTGTTCAACACGCAGATGATAGTGGCTACACTTATAACCACTGTAGCCATGATAGCAGGATTCACCGTGCCAGGTGGCTTTGATGGGAACCAAGGCCGGACCGGACCGGACCGGACCGGCTGGTTCGACCGGTCGAACTGCTAACCGGTGGCAGGTCCGGTTCGGTTCACCCCTAAAACCAGTCCCCCAGTTTTCCTATTAAGAACCGGTAAGAACCGGTGGCAGGTCCGGTTCGGTTCGGGTAAAATTTTTATATTTGAATTTATATTATATATTTATAATTTTTCATAATATTATATATTATATTATATATTATCTCTAAGTAAAATGCAGATTATTCATAATTTTTCAGATTATATTATATATTTATATAATTATATATATATATATATATATATATATATATATATAATTAAATATATATTTATAATCATATATGACATAATTATGATGTCATCCGGTTGAACCATTGAACCAGTAACCAGTAGGACTTCCGGTTCGATGTCCAATCTGATTTTGAGAACACAACCAAGGGTCTGCAATCTTATTAGAGTAGTGCTACAGGTACCAAATTAGGTACCAAAATGGGGTACCAAATGACATGGCACTAGTTAGTTGTCATTTTGAAATATTTTTATTGGTTAGCCCTGGCGGGCCCATTGCAACTATAACCAATTAAAATATAACACATCATTTGGTAACAATTTTTTGGTACCTCATTTTGGTACCTCTAGCATTTTCCATCTTATTAAGAAAGACAGCTTTTGAAGCATTCATTATAACAGATACAGTTGCGCTGTTATCTTCAGTTTCTTCATTACTCCTCTACTTTCTGACAACAATGGATAAAGTTATTCGTAAAGTAATACACTTGAGCATTGCCTCTGTCTCGTTAAACATAGTGTCGACGGTAGCAATGATGGTGGCCTTCAAAATGAAATATTAATGATAAGAAGATATGGTACGATTGATGTGTGTGAAAAAAACAATCGACTAATTACCATTAATTATATTATGTTACTCTCTCAGTCCTGTTGATTTGTTTACATTTCAGAATGATGTTTTTGGCACGAATTTTAAGGCACATTTTAAAGTTAGTTCCATAACTTATTTTTAAAATTTTCTTTTTTTGTATAAAAATATAATGTATATATTTTTATACAAAAAAAGAAAATTTTAAAAATAAGTTATGAAACTATCCTTAAAATTCACCTTAAAATGCGTGCCAGAAAGTGTAAAAAGAAATGTAAAGAATTGGTTGGGACGGATGGAGTATTATTTATTTTAGGTGTTTTAATTATATTATGTTATTAAGTATTTATAAAAGGTAATATTTTCAACTAAAAGTAAATGTGAAAAAGACAATCGACTAATTATCATTAATTATATTATGTTATTATTTATTTTAGGTGTTTTAGTAGTATAGATGTCGTATGTATTTTTATTTTTAGTGAAGGGTAAATAAATAAATTCACGAATTACCAAAAAACAGGTACCAAAACTTTTAATGTTTCGGCTATATATATAATAATTTTGTTTTTTAATATATTTCGGTTACTTCGGGTTTTTCGGTTAATTCGGTAGAAAAACCAAAAAAACCGAAATACCAAAATACACAAAAAAACCATAACCGAATTAAAACCGAATTATTTCGATTCGGTATTCGGTTAACCGAACCAAATGCTCGACCCCAAGTAAAAGAACCGGAAAAGAGCAGCTCTATAGAATGTTTTTGTGCTTTTTTAAACCAGTTCTAAGTTAAAATGTACAAGGCAACTTCAAAGTAACAATAAACTTGCCTCTGGAATTAACCACCCATACAAGGCAGAGGCGCACATATTTATATTTCCAAGGAGACTCACTCCCCACCTAATTTAACCTACTGAAAACTAGAATAACATTAACAAACAGCATTATACTTCTTCTTCAGAACGCTGCTGAGCTTGTCCTGCGAAGTTGATACTTCGGCTCCGGAAGTTGTACAAATGGCAACAATGCCTCTGCCTCCTACAATAACCAAAACAATGAAAATAGGATACTTTAAAGTTGAAGATAGCAATATAGCACATTGATTTCTATTCTTGGCAGGGAAGAGGGGCCTTGTGCTGTAAATGAACTTGTAGAAAGCAGCAATCTTTGCAAGTTGGAATAGCCATTTATTACTTACTATTTACACAGCTGAATATATGACTATTATCTTAGCTGATAATCTGTCAAATACTAAAAGCACAGATTGCAGTGTTACAACTCTAATCACTCCTCAAACTTCAAAAGGTAATAAACCATTCACAACATTTCATTGCAGCACACAATGCAGTTTGTGTTACTTTCTTATTCTATTTTATCATATTCTATAGATTTGCACCATCGGCTGATAAGTTCTTTTATATCTAATTAAAAAATTAAGGTGGAAGATGATAGTAATCGTAGATATCCATCTGTATATATAATATTGTTACCTCAGTCTTCAATGAAATCCATGGTAACATAAGAGGATCATATATCAATAGCAAGAACAACAGAGAGACTACCCATAAAGAAAACCACACACTCCATGAGACGCATGTCAAGCACAAAATGTCAAATTGAATTCAACTAGTAGTCAGTCACAATCATTAAAGGCAAATACCGAATCACAGTTTATCAAGTAGGACACCAATCAAACTTTAACCAGGTACTGGTCATACCTATCATCACAAATTCACAATGCACATACATGATACATGATACATTGGTTCCAGTAAACATCGAATCAAAGAGAGAAAACCATTAACAAGAGTAAGATGAACAACCAGTTGCATCAACCACATTACCACACATATGAAACGATAGTACTCCAATCACCCAAATGTACGTTCTTAACGGATCAATATTTTATGTCCCTAAAAGAAAAGAACTCCATATATCTCATTCTCATATGATAACAAGAGGCAGACAAAACTCATGATTTAACAATGACTGTGAGTCTGTGATCATTAGTCATCTATTTTCTAAATAGATCTTACAAAAATCCCCTCACCAAGAACAATCAGTTTTTTTAGGTAATAAATGACTGGAATATTACAATCTTAATCAGAACATATACTATAGATATTTACTGAAAAGTAATGGATCCAAGCGTTCACAATCATGATTGTATTATTAACTGTTCAATGTAAAATATCAAGATCTTCAAACCTTCATTACTTGGCCAAAAAGAATACAACAATAATAACAACTGTCAATCAATCAAAATTAATTTCAGTCCATTTTTTATATTAAATTTATTCTAGCTTCAAAACACGAATCTACAGGATAGGATAGGATATAGTTTAAAATTAAAACGGAAAGTAAAAGATCAACGCATCGGGAAACATTCCTACTCAAGAAAGTTCTGCACGTATCATATTAAAGAGACCTATTCCCTACAAGTTAAATGAGTATAAGTCTCGATAAACGGCAAAGGTGAAAATATCCATTAGAAACATTCTCTTTTAACTTTATCAATTAAAGGCCAATGGTACTGCATCTCTTAAAAGGATTCTGATAGGCTTGGAAGCTCGCATCGTGACCTACTTTCAAAGGTGGTTTGAATTGCGATTGTATAATTCTACAGCATCTTTGGCATGATTCTCCAGCACAGAATATATTGCACCATATACATATTTACGCCAAACAATTGTTATTACAAGATTTTGTATTTTTAAAGCATTTCAGACACGATTGTCCAATACAAAATTTATCAACATACAAACATATAGCGAAGTGAACCAACTGGTGAGATCAAAAGGTCTGTTGAATCCACAGTAGGAAAACATACAGCAAAATTAAAAGATACCTTTTGTTTCTTGAGCCTTTCATTTTCCTCTTCTAGCCGTTGCACCTTGTTCTCAAGCTCGTGAGTGTAAGCCTGTCAATTGACATAACAATTTCTCTTGATTCTAGGGGAAAGCATATTAAAAGGAACCTAACCTTTAAAGTTTATAACTAACCTGCTTTCTTGCTCGTGACCTAGCAGCAGATTCCCTATTCTTAATCATCCTCTTCTGCCTCCTTTCAACAGTTTTCTCAACAACATCCCCCAAAGCATTCCTTTTCCTACCAGGTGTTTGGGTATCTGAAAGTGTACCCAGTAAAGGGGAAGGTGAAATGGTCATTTGAGTCTCATTATACGCATCCAAAATTGGATTTGAACTCAGAGAAAGAGATGGCTGAACTATGTTGCCCGGCATGTAAACAGTAGTCAGCATATTCTGTTGTTGAGTTGGCTGATGAGCCGAGGGGATCTGGTAGTTCAACCAAGGAGTTTGCTGGGAAACACTTTGTTGTGGCAGTGCAATCGGATCAACCCCAAAAACAGGTCCTGAAGTTTTCCCCCCTTCAGTAACTACCCCTGCCTGAACCAAGAAGTCCTCCAAAGTCATCTCACCAAGAGTAGAGCCTCTTTCACGGTTACTCATCCGAGTACTAGTCTTCTTCTGCCCTTGCTGGATGTCCTTCCAGACCTCATCAACAGTTTTCTTGCTCAGATCCCGCGATAGGGTCACACTTGATTGCCTATTCAAACCGGACCCAGAAGCAAGCAGCCCATTTTGCGTAGCTGCATAATCAACCCTCCCAAGTCCCTGATTAGCTTCTACGGTCCAAACACTCTTGAGAAACTCATCAAGATTCATACTGGTTAAAGGTTTCCCCAAATGCCCCAATTGGCTTTGTACCTCATCCAAAGTAAGGTTGTACAACGAGTTTTCGTGAGCCAAGAAATCCTGTCCCGACTCTTGCAAATCCCTACTACCACCACTACCATAACTCCCCTGAGATCCCATTGTCTGAGTTCCCATTCACTACCCTAAATGCACGATCAATCACTAATCAAAATAGCCCAGTAACCAAAATCAAATCTTTGATCAAGAACTCAACTCCCTCAATCTACAACATAAAAAAAAACCCAAAAAAGAATCATCACAATCACATATACTCCATCATAACCCTACCCTACATAATGTTTTCTCAAAAAAAAAAAAAAAAACCCTACATAATGCTATATCAAGAACTCAAAGTCACACCACAATCATAACCAAGATCAAAACTTTCAATACCCATACAAATATATTACCAAAAATCACTTCAATCACAGACAGAAAATGATCTAAACAGTAACACAAAATCAAACCCAATAAAAATCAAGAAAAAAAAAAGATTAAAAAAGCAGCAAACTTTACCTGAGAGAGAGAGAGGGAGGGAGAGAAAGAGAATGAGAAGTAAATGAATCAGCTAAAAGCCCAAATAAATCCAACATTCTCAGGAAGAGAACAAAAACCCAAAAACCATGCTGAGCTCAATCTCTCTATTCTGTATTCTCTAATTAGAAAAAAGAAAAGGGATAAGTGTATATATTTTCACAGTATACAAGAACAAACGCACATTCTATTCTCCAGACCAAATAAATATATTTGTACAATAATGAATATAATAAACAAGTTAATGTATGTGTGTTTGTGTATTTATTGATTGTATTGTATGCAGTGCTGTGAAGAGGAAGAAGAGAATTAAAAAATGGGGGGATTAAACAGAGGACAAATGGAAAGAAAATCTGAGTAGAAACAAAAAATCATGCGTCGCATGAAGACTTTCTTGGAATTATTAGATACAGGAATGTATATCTGTAAAAATACTGTGCATACCCGACGGTTGACCCCAACTGAATCTACAAAACTTGGCCAAAAAACGGAAACCATACAAAAAGGAACGTCCCTTTTTTTTTTCTTTTTTTTTTATTGAAGTTTAAGAGGGTCCTGGTCTCAGAAAAAAAAAAGAGTTTATTGCACTTTGTAACCCTTAAGTATTAGTTAAAGTCACATAGGTACCATTATTTTTTTTAGTGGCACTTCACATCCAGTACTTCCTTTTTTTCTTTCAGTTTGCAACTCCTGAACATGATTTCATCAATTTGTCATTATTTATAAGGGGTATTTTAGTCTTTTTATTAATAATGTTTTTTATTTTACATGAAATATATAATTTAGTTTACATAAAAATATTATAATTTAATTTTATATTAATAAATGTAATACTTTTCATTTAAAAATATTTATGCATTATTTGATTTAATTGAATATATAATGCGATGATGCAATTGTAAACTATTTTTTTCTTAGAAATAATATTATGCAATTTAAGATTATTTTATTTAAACATTTTATAATTTCAACCATCCAAGAGAAATTATGATGAAGATAAATCCGTAAATGTTTTAAATAAAATAATCCTGAACTGCATTATATTATTTCTAAGAAAAAAATAATTTATAATTGCTTCATCGCATTATATATTCAATTAAATCAAATAATGCATAAATATTTTACATGTAAATATTAGTCCGATATATATATATATATATATATATATATATATATATATATATATATATATGTAAATTAACATTTACATATTTAATTAACATTTAAATAGGTAAATTAAATATGTAAATAAAATTTTTATAACTTTAACCATCCAAGAGAAATTATGATGAAGAGAAATCCGTAAATATTTTAAATAAATAATCTTGAACTACATTATATTATTTCTAAGAAAAAAATAGTTTACAATTGCCTCATCGCATTATATATTCAATTAAATCAAATAATGCATAAATATTTTTAAATGAAAAGGATTATATTTATTAATATAAAATTAAATTAAAATATTTTTATGTAAACTAAATTATGTATTTCATGTAAAATAAAAAACATTATTAATAAAAAGACTAAAATACCCCTTATAAATAATGACAAATTGATGAAATCATGTTCAGGGGTTGCAAACTGAAAGAGAAAAGGAAGTACTAGGTGTGAAGTGCCACAAAAAAAAATAATGGTACCTATGTGACTTTGGCTAATACTTAAGGGTTACAAAGTGCAATAAACTCAAAAAAAAAAAGTACAAAAGGGGTCCTCTTATCATTTCAATTGGACCTCGCAATTCGTTCGTGTCGTGTACTTTCGTGTGTTTTGTGTACCTAAATGCTAAACCCAAAATCACCCGTTTAGGGGTTCGTGTCATTTCGTGTTCATGTACTTTCGTTCGTGTACGTTTCGTGTCGTGTTTCGTGTTATTTTAATTAATAATAAAAATAAAAATAAATATATAAATATATTAAAATATTACAATTTTCGATAATATTTTTACAAATATATATTAAAAATGTATTTTTACATAGTATTTATAAATAATATTATAAATTTATGTATAATCACAAATATAAATGTTAAATGTCTAATAAAAATATTAAAATATCTAATATCTAATACAAACAAAACAAGACAGTTAATTGAGAGACGAGAGTGATAAGGGAGAGAAGAGAGATTGAGATTGAGATAAGGAGGGAGAGAGATATGGGAGAGACGAGAGATTGAGAGAGATGTTTGAGGGAGAGCCTTAACAATTTGACTTACTTGTATATTATTGTTAAAAAAATTATAAATATATTTATTTATTTATTTATTTCGTGTACTTCGTGTCGTGTCGTGTACTTGAAGGGTAAACCCAAACCTGACACTAAATCTCGATCGTATACTTTCATGTTCGTGTACTTTCGTGTCATGTAATAAAAATGCAAACTCAAACACTAAATTTTCGTGTCGTTTCGTGTCATTTTTTCACGTCGCGTTGCAAATTTCCGGATCTAATTTCAATAGATAGAAGGGTCTTTTAATTTGCTTTGTCCTACTAATTAAAGTATTGTAGTACAATAATTTATATGAATTAATTTTTTTTTTTACAAACAAATTTAAATTTTAATGCATTCGTTTCCGGACAAATCCCATAATACAACGGAAACAAATAAATGAGCTCGTTTTATTTTTTTTCAGATCCATTAACAAACAGAATATGACTATTCTTGATATAAAATGATTATAAAGATTTCATGAATAATGCAGTCGATACTCGATACCAACATTAGTCTTTACTAGTTTTATACCCGTGCGATGCACGGGTAATTTTATTAATAATTTTTAGTACAATTTTCATTATAAATTTTTTTCTTAAAAAAATAATTTTATAATATTTTGAATAATATTTTTACTTTTAATGATAATAATACATATGTTATATGATTGGTAAGTATACATTTGTTTTTTTATTGTAAATGATTTTTCTATAATTTATATTTCAAAATTTAGGTTAACATATTTTTTAGTATTTAATAATTATTTTTTATTTTATTAGATTACATATGATATACTTTAAATATAGGTACTATATTCGTATAACAATTTATTATTATCTTTTTATATTTTTGATTATGTAATTTAATGGTTATCATAGTTTTTTTAGATATTTTGTTATTGTGTTTTTATAGTTTTTAAATGCATTTTTTTTAACCTTTTTCGAAATATATGTGGTATTAAATTGTTTTATTTTTTTGAATATTAATTTTATATTTTTGTCATGTGTGGTGTTTATTACGTGTTTTTTTAGAGTAATATTAGGGTTTCTATGTTATATTATATTTAGATATTAATATAAATTTATTTTGTGGGTATTTAGATTGCTTTCTAATTTAAAATATGATCATTTATTGATTTGTGTTCACTTTTTAATTTAAATTTATTCTTTGTAAAGTAAGAATTTGTTTATGTGTTGGTTTGCCTCACATTTTTTTAATTTTTATTTTTGAAACATTTTTATTGTCAAACCTAAAAATAGAATCATTAATAATTTTTATTAAAATATTTTTTTCTTAAACACTTTTATTTGGTAAACGATTTGTTTTTTGTAAATTATATTTTGAGTTTTAGCTTAACATATATTTAAATATTTCATATTTTTTGGGGAGTTTTCTATATATAATATATATTAGACATGCGAGAACTTATTGGTTTAACTATTCTTTATATATGTATATGTGATTATGTAATTGTGTTAAATAAAGTTTGTATTATATTTTTATGTTTTTGTGTTGGTATGTATTTGTTTTAAGTGCATTATATTAAAGTTTTAATGTTGTTTTTAGTTTTTTACATTTAGATCTTTTTTTTTGAATTGACGTTTATTTTGTATATTATATTTTAATGAATTTTGGTGTCATTTACGACACGTTTTTTGATTAATTTTTTATTATCTTCTTTTACCATATATTTTCTTTAAAACTTCTTTTTTGTTTTGTAATTAAATGTACATTCTTGTTTTTTTTTAATTATTTTTTGAATTGAAATTCTAATGATATGCTTTGTTTACTTGTTTATTATATATAAAGAATGAATTTGAGACTTATTTTTAATTATGATTTTTTGCTAATTTGTCTTTTGGTGTTGGTAAAGTAAATGATTTGTTTGAAAATTATATTTTAAGGTTTAGCCTAACATATATTTTAATATTTCATATATTTTTTGTCGTTTTAACTTCTAATTATTAGAATATATATATAAGATTTTAGATATGTGGTAACTTATTATAATTTAACATATATGCGAACACTTTTTTTAAACAAAGTTTATAATATCTCTTATATTTTTGTGTTGGTTTATATTTATTTTAAGTGCATTATATTAAATTTTCTTGTTGATTTTAATTTTCTAAATTTAGATTTTTTGTTTTGAATTAGTATTTGTTTTGCAAATTATTTTTTGTTGAATTTTGTGTCACTTCCAATTATAATATGTCTTTTAATTAAATTTTTAATATCTTGTTTTATAATATATTTTCTTTAAAAAAAAATTTGTTTGTAATTAAATGTAAATTCTTCTTTTTAAAAAAAATTAATTTTGAATTGAAATTCTAATGGCATGCTTTGTATACTTATTTATTTTATATAAAGAATGAATTTTTGATTTATTTTCATTATGTTTTTTTGTATTTTATCCTTATTTGTTAATTGTATGTAAGTTTTGGGCTATTACAACTATTTTTCCTATAATAGTAATTAATTAAGTTGATGATGATGAATATTTTATTAGTTTTATTCTTTGTTAATTTATTTTAAATTTTATTGTTGATGAAATTTAATTTAGGATTATTTGTACTTATTATATTTAGATTCTCTATTAATTATTTTATTTTAGATTTTCGGATTTTTTTAAATTTATTTACAACTTTAGTACCAAATTTAAAATCTTTGCAAAATAATAAAATGTTAATTTATTGATTTGTGTTTATTTTGTGTTTACTTTTATTAGTATAAATTTTAAAGACATGTTTGTTGTAGAATCTAAAAATAAATTTTTTTATGACATTTTTTAAAAAAATTAGGTTTTCTTGATTTTTTTGGTAAGGTTTTTGTTAAATTATATTTTAAACTTTAGTCTAAATTATTTTTGTATTAATTTTAGTTAACAATAATTTTCTCAACTATAATTTTTTCTGTTTTATCATTTGTTATTTATTTTAGTGTATTAGTTACTTGGTAGCATAGTTTTAGTTTTTTTTGGACCTTTTAACTTTTAAACCAAGGCCCAACATCTAATTTATTCTCTAGTCCATTTTACTTTACAACCCCTGACGACCAGACGACCACCTGATCCTCCTTACGTATATATAGGATACTAGCTTTATACCCGTGCGATGCACGGATATTTTTAATAAAATTTTGTAAATTATAATTATTTTTCTTGTAAAATTAGTTTTATAACATTTTAAATAATTTGTTTTTTTATTTTTAATGAAAATAGTACATATGTTATATGGTGTGTAGTATACATATGATTTGTAGTATACATTTTTTTTTGTAAATGATTTTTCTATAATTTATATTTCAAAGTTTAGGCTAACATATTTAATAGTATTTCATAATTATTTTTGATTTTTTTATATTATTAGATTACATGTGATATACTTGAAACATATAGGTACTATATTTGTGTAACAATTTCTTTTTATCTTTTTGATTATGTAATTTAATGGTTATCTTAAAAGTTTTAGATCTTTTATGTTTTTATAGTTTTAAAAGGCATTTTTTTTAACTTTTTTGGAAATATGTGTGGTATTAATTTTTTTTACTTGTTGAATATTGATTATTTTTTCATGTTAATTTTATATTTTTTGTCATGGTGTTTATTAAGTGTTTTTGTTTAGAGTAATCTTAAAGGGTTTTATATTGTATTATATTTAGATATTAATATTAATTTATTTTGTGGGTGTTTGGATTGCTTTCTAATTTAAATTATGTACATTTATTGATTTGTGTTCACTTTTTTTAATGATTTTTATTAAATAATATTTTTTTAAAACACTTTTATTTGGTAAACAATTTTTTTGAAAATTATTTTTTAAGATTTAACCTAACATATATTTTAATATTTCATATTTTTTGACGGTTTTCTTCTATTTATTATTAGAATATATATAATATACAACATTGTGGCTCAAATGAAACAAATGTTTCTTCCCCGGATGACAAAGTCGAAAATCATCACTTAAGACACTTTTTTTTAAAGAAAATTTGTACTATCTTTATATTTTTTTGTTGTTTTATATTTATTTTAAGTGCATTATATTAAATTTTATTGTTGATTTTAATTTTCTAAATTTAGATATTTTTTTTGAATTAGCGTTTGTTTTGTAAATTATATTTTATTGAATTTTGGTGTCATTTCCAATCATAACATGTTTTTTTATCACTTTTTTTATATCTTGTTTTACCAAATATTTTCTTTAAAAAAAATTATTTGTACTTAAATAGAAATGCTAGTTTTTTAAAAAAATATTTTTTGAATTGAAATTTTGATGGTATGCTTTGTACATTTGCTTATTATATATAAAGAATAAATTTGTTATTTATTTTTCATTATGTTTTTTTACTATTTTATCCTTATTTGTTAATTGTGTATTTTCAAAATAGAAAAATGTTAATTTATTGATTTGTGTTGACTATTGTTAGTATAAATTTTGTAATTGTAAAATCTAAAAGTAAAATTTTTTATGACCTTTTCTAAAAATTAGGTTTTCTTGAAACTCTTTTTTGTGGTAAGTTTTCTTTAAAATTATATTGTAAACTTTGGTCTAAAATATCTCTGTATTAATTTTAGTTAACAATCATTTTCTCTACTTTAATTTTTTCCGTTATTTGGTAGCATAGTTTTAACTTTTACTTTGGCCCAACTCGGTTTTCTGGCCCATTTCTAAATTCTAATAAAATTACTTTTTAACACATGACGACCAGACCATCTAAACGTTCTTACGCCAATTATATATAGGATATAATAATAATATTTTGAATAATATTTTTACTTTTAATGATAATAATACATATGTTATATGATTGGTAAGTATACATTTATTTTTTTTTATTGTAAATGATTTTTCTATAATTTATATTTCAAAATTTAGGTTAACAAATTTTTTAGTATTTAATAATTATTTTTTATTTTAGTAGATTACATATGATATACTTTAAATATAGGTACTATATTCGTATAACAATTTATTATTATCTTTTTATATTTTTGATTATGTAATTTAATGGTTATCTTAGTTTTTTTAGATATTTTGTTATTGTGTTTTTATAGTTTTTAAATGCAATTTTTTAACCTTTTTGGAAATATGTGTGGTATTAAATTGTTTTATTTTTTTGAATATTAATTCTATATTTTTGCCATGTGTGGTGTTTATTACGTGTTTTTTTAGAGTAATATTAGGGTTTCTATGTTATATTATATTTAGATATTAATATAAATTTATTTTGTGGGTATTTAGATTGCTTTCTAATTTAAAATATGATCATTTATTGATTTATGTTCACTTTTTAATTTAAATTTATTCTTTGTAAAGTAAGAATTTGTTTATGTGTTGGTTTGCGCTCACATTTTTTTAATTTTTATTTTTGAAACATTTTTATTGTCAAACCTAAAAATAGAATCATTAATAATTTTTATTAAAATATTTTTTTCTTAAACATTTTTATTTGGTAAACGATTTGTTTTTTGTAAATTATATTTTAAGTTTGAGAAAAAGGTTCCTGAGATTACCTCAGGAACTTTACCTGAGGCACTAGTGTATTTTCATATAAAATATTAATGGCATTTTTGTAAATGCATATAATCTTCTGTAATTACAATAATGTCCTTCTATATTTGTATGTAATTTTTTTTAATCTCAGGAAAAGTTACCTGAGGTTACCTCAGGAACCTTAATCTCTTTAAGTTTTAGTTTAACATATATTTAAATATTTCATATTTTTTGGGGACTTTTCTATATATAATATATATTAGACATGCAAGAACTTATTGGTTTAACTATTCTTTATATATGTATATGTGATTATGTAATTGTGTTAAAGAAAGTTTGTATTATCTTTTTATGTTTTTGTGTTGGTATGTATTTGTTTTAAGTGCATTATATTAAAGTTTTAATGTTGTTTTTAGTTTTTTACATTTAGATCTTTTTTTTAATTGACGTTTATTTTGTATATTATATTTTAATGAATTTTGGTGTCATTTACGACACGTTTTTTGATTAATTTTTTATTATCTTCTTTTACCATATATTTTCTTTAAAACTTTTTTTTGTTTTGTAATTAAATGTACATTCTTGTTTTTTTTAATTATTTTTTGAATTGAAATTCTAATGATATGCTTTGTTTACTTGTTTATTATATATAAAGAATGAATTTGAGACTTATTTTTAATTATGATTTTTTGCTAATTTGTCTTTTGGTGTTGGTAAAGTAAATGATTTGTTTGAAAATTATATTTTAAGGTTTAGTCTAACATATATTTTAATATTTCATATTTTTTTGTCGTTTTAACTTCTAATTATTAGAATATATATATAAGATTTTAGATATGTGGTAACTTATTATAATTTAACATATATGCGAACACTTTTTTTAAACAAAGTTTATAATATCTCTTATATTTTTGTGTTGGTTTATATTTATTTTAAGTGCATTATATTAAATTTTCTTGTTGATTTTAATTTTCTAAATTTAGATTTTTTGTTTTGAATTAGTATTTGTTTTGTAAATTATTTTTTGTTGAATTTTGTGTCATTTCCAATTATAATATGTCTTTTAATTAAATTTTTAATATCTTGTTTTATAATATTTTTTCTTTAAAAAAAATTTGTTTGTAATTAAATGTAAATTCTTCTTTTTAAAAAAAAATTATTTTTGAATTGAAATTCTAATGGCATGCTTTGTATACTTATTTATTTTATATAAAGAATGAATTTTTGATTTATTTTCATTATGTTTTTTTGTATTTTATCCTTATTTGTTAATTGTATGTAAGTTTTGGGCTATTACAACTATTTTTCCTATAATAGTAATTAATTAAGTTGATGATGATGAATATTTTATTAGTTTTATTCTTTGTTAATTTATTTTAAATTTTATTGTTGATGAAATTTAATTTAGGATTATTTGTACTTATTATATTTAGATTCTCTATTAATTATTTTATTTTAGATTTTCGGATTTTTTTAAATTTATTTACAACTTTAGTACCAAATTTAAAATCTTTGCAAAATAATAAAATGTTAATTTATTGATTTGTGTTTATTTTGTGTTTACTTTTATTAGTATAAATTTTAAAGACATGTTTGTTGTAGAATCTAAAAATAAATTTTTTTATGACATTTTTTAAAAAAATTAGGTTTTCTTGATTTTTTTGGTAAGGTTTTTGTTAAATTATATTTTAAACTTTAGTCTAAATTATTTTTGTATTAATTTTAGTTAACAATAATTTTCTCAACTATAATTTTTTCTGTTTTATCATTTGTTATTTATTTTAGTGCATTAGTTACTTGGTAGCATAGTTTTAGTTTTTTTGGACCATAGTTTTAACTTTTAAACCAAGGCCCAACATCTAATTTATTCTCTAGTCCATTTCTTAAGTTACTTTACAACCCTGACGACCACCTGATCCTCCTTACGCCAATTATATATAGCATAGTTTTAGTTTTTTTGGACCATAGTTTTAACTTTTTCCTCCTTACGCCAATTATATATAGGATATAATATATTTTCGCTCTTGATAAAATTTTTAATTTTCAACTTGAAAGGTGACACTTAGGGTCCGTTTGGATTGAGGGTTAAGAAGGATTGGGTTAGGTTGGGTTCAAATTTAAAAATTCGTTTTTGAGAAAATTTTAAAAAGTAAAGTTTTAGATTTTTGATTTAATATGTAATATTATGTTAATTCTTTCATAAACTATCAAAACACAACACTTTATTTTTCAAAATTTTCTCCAAAAGGAATTTTTTAATTTGAATCCGACCCTTACCGACCCTTCTCAACCCTCAATCCAAACGGACCCTTAGGTTGAGTTTGAGAGTACGATTAGAAATTAATATACAAAAAACCAAGTGATTGTTTATTAGTAATACTAGCTTAAAACCCGTGCGATGCACGGATGTTCTTTAATATAACAGAATTTTTTTAATTTGAATTAAAAAATTTATGACATAAATTTTCTTGGCTTAAAATTTTAAAAAATATGATCTGATATAATTATATATATGTTGTCCGTGATATTTTTAGAAAATGATGGATTTTAGTTTGAAAATATTGAAAAGATATTGAAAAGATGAAATATTTTAGCTGAAAAATGTAATCGGTTAGTTATTAGTTATTATATTGTTATTATTTTATTGTACTTAAATAAAGCAAACCAAATAGGTTTTTATGAAAAAAAATAAAAAAAATAGAAAAGGTAATGTATTTTAGCTGAAAAAGGTAATTGGTTAATTATTAATATTTATAATATTCATAGTTTTTTTAGAAAAGGAAAATTTTAGCTAGATAAACTGTATTTTACGTAAAAAGAAAAATTGGCTATTGAAAAATAGAAAAGGTAGCATATTTTACTTGAAAAAGGAAAGAATTTCTCATATTTTATGTGAAAAAAGATTAGTTATTGAAAAATAGAAAAGGTAACATGTTTTATCTGAAAAAGGAAATTTATTAGTTATTAGTAATTATAAATAATTAAGTAAGGATAATTACGTAAAATAACATGTACCATTAAATAAGGGTAAATAAATAAAATTAACTGAAAAAAATAGAAAAGTATAAAAGGTAACATATTTTAGCTGAAAAAGGTAATTGATTAATTATTAGTAATTATAATATTTTATTTTATTAAACAGAATTGCTAATAGTGTTAAATAAAACCGCCGGTGATATGATTGGAAAAGGAGAGATTTTAGTTAGAGAAAATAGAAAGTTAACATAAAGATAACATGATTTATGTGAAAATGGCAATTGATTAGTTTATAGTAATTATAATTTAATTATGTTATTTTACTAAATAAAATGCTCATAGTTTTTAGAAAATGAGAAATTAATATTGCCCGTTATATTTCTAGAAAAAAAGGGAATTTAATTAGAATAAATAGAAAAGATGATATATTTTAGTTGAAAAGGTAATCGGTTAATTATTAGTATTATAATATTATTATTTTATTTTTATTAAATAGAAACGCCCGTGATATAATTGGAAAAAGGAGATTTTAGTAAGAGAAAAGAAAAAAGATAACATATTTTGGTTGAAAAAGGTAACCGTCCATGATATAATTGGAAAAAGAAAGATTTTAGTTAGAGAAAAGAGAAAAGGTAACGTGTTTTGACTGAAAAAGGTAATTGATTAGTTAATAGTAATTATAATATAATTATGTTATTTTATTAAACAAAATTGCATGTAGTGTTTTTAAAAAAGTGAAATTTTAGTTAGATAAAATGTAAAAGATATTCTAATTTACCTGAAAAAGGAAATTATTTAATTATTGAAAAAGAAAAGGTAATATGTTTAACCTGAAAAAGGAAATTGATTCATAAAGGAGAAATTTTAGTTAGATAAAATACAAAAGATATTGTATTTTACTTGAAAAAGAAAATTATTTAATTCTTGAAAAGTAGAAAAGATAATATGTTTAAACTGAAAAAGGAAATTGATTAGTTAGTAGTAATTGAGTAAGGGTAAATAAGTAAAATCAACAGGTACCGTACCGACCGACCGACTAACCAAACTTTTAATGTTTCGGGCCTTCGGCTTTTATATAATAGTATAGATTTTTGAAATGTATATATTTAATGTAAAACATAAAAATTTAATATTTTTAGTGAGACTTAATGATAAAATTAATCGTTGCTTTTTGCAAAGCTGAAAAACGTTGTTTTCCGGACCTTATCTTTTAAAAACAATTTTTCAACCAAAAGCGTTTTTTCAAAAGCATTGCTTCTAATTTTATCAAACAGCTTTGTACCTATTTTTTATGCAACTAAAACATTTTTATATTTTAAATTTTAAATATATTTGTACTTTTACATTTTTCTTAATGTGATTAATTTAACATTTTAATTTTAAATTAAAAACCCGATTTAAATCCAAATCCGAGCTGAAACTCGATAAAACCCGATTGTTTGGATTTGGATTTTGATTTTCAAACCCGAACCGACTCAAAAACTTTGAATTTGACCAAAACTCGTTACGATCCAATCCATTATCATCCCTAGCAAAAAGCTAATAGTAGTATTGCTTTTTGTGAACTTTATGTTGATTTATAAGCTCAACGAGTACAGTTTTACGAACTTCACTGTATGTTTATACAGTACTAGCTTATAATCCGTGCGAGAAGCACGGATTTCTTTAGATACGTTATAAAATTTATTTAATATTATAATTATGTTTTTATATAATCCTTATTTTTAATAACTTTTTAAATTTTAATTTAATATAAATTTTTAATAACTTTTTTAATTTTAATTTTAATTTATTATTAGATCTAAGGATTCTTAATGATTGAAAGATATGGTATGATTCATGTTTTTAGGTGTTTATTAATGATTGAAAGATATGATACAATATTTTTGGATATAAACATTAATGATTGCAATATTAGTTTTGAAATAAAAGGTGACTTATACTAATTAAATAGAAGATAACATGTTTTAATTATATAGAAATATTAATGATCTAAATATATGGTATGATTTATGTTTTTAGTTGTTTATAGAGAGTAATGTTTTAAACTAAAAGGAAATCGAATCTTATACTTCTCAATATAACGGTCATGATATATTTGAGTTGAAGATCTAACGGTTATGAATAGCTTGGTTAACCAAACTACAAACTACAAAAGATCTCTATTTTGCTTATAATAATATAGTATAGATAGGGCTGTTCTCACTGGAGAATGATTCTGAAATTGATCTATTAAAGTTGAAAATAGCAAAAAAAACATATTAAAATCGAGTCGCCTTACAATAGCACCGCATGCTTGGTAGATAAAATAAGAAGAAAAGAAATTTTCATTCACCTCTTTGAATCTAGTTCTCTTCTTGTTTCTTCCCATACAATCAGGTCTTCGAATTCCACCGACCACGCCTAATGGGTACTCCCAAGCATAGTAATGACTTATGCCTTGTAAGTTGAAATCAAGGTTTTAAATTTACTAAAATGAGAGAAATTTGTACCTTAAAACTCCAACCAAGCATTATAATCGTTTGGATTTGTACCAACCATAATAAGAATAATCTGTACAAGCAGACCTTTTATATATTATAATCATATTATACTGTACACACATGCGTACAAGTAGAAATGGGGAAAAATGTTGCAAGCTGTTGGCGACATGCTTAGACATTCTATAATGGTTCAGACCTCGAATTATATAGGAGTAGTTCATTAAACTACTGTTAAAATAATAATCATGCTTTAGGTATCAGCAAGCAATCAAAAGAAAGAAAGAACAAGAACATGCTCAAGGAGTTCTTAATCTATAGGCAACGCTAGTACATCCAATGCCTTCTCTAGCAGTTAACTAGTTGGATTAAGATGGTAGCTACTTTCCAGCACCGCGGGTTCAACACCTCAGTTTGCATGAACAGAAGTTTATTCGATGCACCTACAGAAAAGCAGGAGGCTAAAGAGAAACAAAACATCACAATATATCTTCTTCTTTTTTTCTTTTTGCCGGTGGACCCTTTCATAATCTCAGCCCCTAGGGCTTCACTATCAATCAATTTGCCTGATGAGTTAAAAGAAGAAACAACACTATCTGCTGCCTATGAAATTTCTTTTGGTGGAAAATGTTTACATTGTAAAAATTCATGAACTTCAGTCTTTTAACAGGGGCTCTTGCCCTTGCAGTACCCCTCACCATTGTTTAGCAAGACCAAGAGGTTGAGTATTCAATCTTAAGAATATACAAAAATAAATAACTCAACATCAAAAGCAAACACAAACACAATAGATTATGTAAAACATAGGTGACATCTGAATCAATATTTGGTTTGTTGCTGTCACAGAAGTTTCATAGTTCACCATAACAAATATCTAGTACATTGATAAAAATAAAATAAAATAAAATAACCAGCATTCTTCAAAACCATTCTAGAAATACCCTGCAACTCTCTTGATATTTGAAAAATATTGCTTCTTGTAATTTGAATCTACCAAAAAAAAAGGGAAAGAAAAGTAAAAGTTAGTTTAATAGGCAATGATATACTCCAAATACCAAACTAATAAATAAAAATTAAATCTATCAAATAAATAATTAGTAAAAATAAAATAGACTATCTTTAGGCCATCAAGTTGTCATGAAGGACAACTACGAGCTTTTTGGCATTTCAGGTATATCAACTTGGCACACTTCATGTTGACCGTACTTATCCTATTCAGTAGGAATTTGAGGAGGTCAACTGGTAACAATTTACCAAGAAATGTACAGTAATTCAATACATATGCCACTAACCCTCCCACTTTCTGGTCTGGATGAATTCGAATAAAATTTAAGTAGTTACCAAACATTCATGTTCAAAAAACCATTCCGTCCTCCATTCCACTCAACAAGTTCAAAGTACAGCCCATCCTTTCTAATTTACAAGCAAATGCTTTTTTTTTCTTTTCATTTTTATTCAGGCAAAGCTCCTCCAACACGGGTCATTTCATTCCCAAATCATGCAACACAAAGCTCACATCCTATCATTTTTTAAACTCTTATCTCAGAGTCCTAAGCCTCTTCATATTTTTCATTCCAATTCAGTATTTAACCCAACCAAATACAGCCTTAATTTCAGTGTATAGTTCAACGGTTACAGATTAAAATTTCTCCTCTCTTTTCTCTGGCATCCTTCTAAAGAGAGATCTATTTTCACCTCATCCAATCCACCATGAGAGAAAGTTGCACCCTACACCCAATGGAGGCTGTTTGTACTGTTTCTTAAGTGCTATTAGACCTGTCTGAACCTCAAAACCTAACTTGCAATAAATTATTTTCTCAGAAATAACATGGGACGGCTTAACATGTAGTAATTAAATTATTTCCTCAGAAATAATGTGAGACACCTTAACAAGCACTTTTACCACTTCAGTATACATTTCCTACAACCAGGCCAAGCAATTTACCATTAAATTCATATGACCTATCAAGGCGGAGAACCTTATGGCCCTACTTAAAATCAGATCAATGAGCCTTATAGAAACTCGGAAAACTTTATGAAGATTTGTAATTTTTTCCCGTCTAAAATCTTCAATTCTTCTCACCTCAAACTAAACTTTATCCCATGTTCGCATAATTCAAGATTACATGCAATCGTTTCACACATATCCGAGGTTATAAGATTTTTTTTAATATTTTTTTTTTTGGGGGGGGGAGGAATTGTATATATTTTTGAGCAAGAAGGGAAAACAAAACCAAATAATTCGGTTTTAGATCATTCAACACATGTTAAGAAGACCCTCGGGACTAGGTGCTTCACTCTGATAGTCTGATGTCCCCCATATGAAGATGGTGGTATTGTAAGAACTTACTGCAAACATGTAAGGTTCCACCGAAGTTCAGACGTGATATGGTAACAGTTCACAGCATATGCTTCAGCAATCCTCGTCTAAGCATTAGTTGTTTGTTTAATATACGAAATTGGCCTAAATCTTACCAAGAAATTCACATATGCTTACAAACTGTATTTGGAAAAATTTAACATCTTAGAGTCCTTCATGATCTCTCCATGCTAAGTGCCTCTCCCTCTCTCTCTCTCTCTCTCTCTCTCTCTCTCTCTCTCTCTCTCTCTCTCTCTCTCTCTCTCTCTCTCTCTCTCCTCTCTCTCTCTCTCTCTCTCTCTCTCTCACACACACATACACACAAACCTTGCCACACAAAAGCAATCCTAATTATTAATTTTCATGTACAACCTCTAACAATTACCCAGAATATATAGATTAACTACTTGAATAACAAATTTGCTATAAATATAGATCAACTAATGAAAAAACTCACCTAGCGGCCAAAGAATGACGGAAAAGCTTGTCCTGTGGACCCAAAACCAGTAGACTGGGGCCTTACAGCAACTGCTGCTGTTGACCCTGCAGAAGATTGTCCCAACTGACTTTGATAAGCACCTAAACCCTGCAAAGAGTTTTGAGCAGCATAGCTAGCTATCACACTTGGGCTCACGCTATTAATCCCATAATTCCCGCTAAACCTAACAGTCTGAGGATTCACCCCAATAGATGTTCCCAGACCACTTTGATTCAAAGCCATCATCGAATTAGCTAACCCAAATCCCGGACTTTGCCCTATCATCGGATTCGCAAAAAACCCTGGATTAACACCCACATTGTAATTCATAGTACTATTAATATCACCCTGTGGAACACCACCAAAACCAGCAGCCACATTATTCAAAACCCTCCCCTGATTCTGATTCTTATTATTCTTCAAACCATCGACAGCAAGACGACACTCTAACCTACAATTATCAAACACCTTAACCGGCTCCTCCAAGGCCTTCTTACACCCCTCCGCATTCTTATAAACAAAAATACTAAACCCCTTAAACTTCCCCGTAACCGTATCCAACCCCAAAGGCCCTTCCTCCAACTCCCCAAACTTGCCAAAAAACGCCTTAAGCGCATCCGGACTCACATGAGCACCCACATTAGCCACAAAAATCTTCCTCCCACTCGGATCCTGAACCGCATTAGCTCCAGGCGGTCCAGCAGACGCCAACTGACACGAAGTCATCCTATTCCCAATCTTCTTCTGCTTCTCTTTAAGCGCCTTCTGAGCCGACTCCCGAGTCTTATAAAGAATAAAAGCAAACCCCTTAACTCTCCCCGTAACCTTATCTGTGGGAACCTTACAATCCTCAATTTCCCCAAACTGACTAAAAGTCGAAAACACCTGATCAGAAGTAGCATCCCAACCTAAACCATGTACAAACACTTTCCGATGAGCCGGGTCAGATTCAGCAAACTGGGTAATCCTATCAAGCAATTTCTTATCAGTTAACGCAGCGAATTTCAAAAACTCAATAATCTGATCTTTACTGAACGGCTGTAACAACTCATTCAATTTCTCCTTCTTCGAAGCTTCATCCTCACTATCCTCTTCTTCTTCCTCTTCTTCTTCGACTTCTTCAGACTCTTCTTCTTCTACAACAACTGGCTCTTCTTGTTGCTTTTCTTTTTGTTTTTGTTCTTCAATTTTTGGGATTTTTTTGGAGCTTTGTTCATCTGATTGGGGTTTAGAAGAAGATGGGGTTGTGGAGATTGATTTTCTCTTCTTCGCCATGGATGTACGGACACGCAATTGAATTGAATAGCAGGCTAGGGTTTGTATAATCGGAGATTGTTGTCTCTCTCTCGCTCTCCAATTGGTTTTATTAGGGTTTTGTCCTTTTGGATAGACGGATACTTTGTATAGATACCAGTATTTATGTCTGGCCCTTTAATTTTAATGATGATATGTTATATTAACATGATTTTTGTTATTAAGATGAATTTTGATTTATTTTGGTTAAAAATATTTAAATTTATTAATTGTTTATGTAACACGAATGGTTATTTATTCTATTTTCTTTGTTAAATGTCAAATTTCATATATTTCAAAATCAAATTTTATATTTATAATATATCATCACAATTATTATAATTAAATAAGTTCAAAATATTTATGTTGATATTCATATAACAAAATTTTATTTTTATAATTGAAAATTCAAATATTTAATAAGCATCCTCCTCGGCCCCGTCTCCGACGACGCCTCGAATCCTATATATAATAAATTTAAATTAAATTTAAAAAATGATAAATCTTTATAACATATAATAGATTTATATTTTTATATAACATAACTCCTCCGTGTAAACTTTAACATATAATCATAATTAATATATTTAAATAAGTTAAAAATATTTATGTTGATATTAATATAAACATAAATGTATTTTTATAATTAAAAATTTTAATATTTAATAAGATACTTCTCGGTACCGTCTCCTACGGCGCCTCAAATCCTGTATACGATAAAAGAATTGAAAAAAATCATATGTAAGTTTCTTGGTATACTTTGCAATACCAATTTAGAAATACGCAGGTACATAATTGTTTATGCATAACATCCTTTTGACTTTTAAAAATCCAAAGTATTTCATTTTACTTTCCCTTCCATGTTTAAAAATCCAAAGTGTTGTGGAACGAAAAGTAAAGTGTATTTATTGCGTATTGATCATGCTAGGGTTAGGGGAGCTTCGAGCTTCAATGGTTGATCAAGTGTTTCGTGACATAACTCGGATCCTTACAAAATGCCTACGTATCTTGCAAATATCAAGAATCAAGTCAATCAAACGTAGTTCTAGTTGTGAATGATCAGGTCCTTATATAGGCCTCGGGGGCATTGGAATTAGGTTAGGTTTTGGTGTCTTGCTGGACAAGATACCCGTTTAAGATAGGCTTCTAGATCCTTCCATGAGGAAGGCTGATTCCTATTGGACTTGCATGCCTTGGGGACTACTCTTCGAAGAGTTTGGGTCCTCATTGGACTTGATAACGGAGTCCCACATTGGCTGATTTATTCAACTACGAATTTATTATTATAATTAGGGTTTTGGGCCTCATAACTCGGCTTTGACCTTGGACCATCATAGGTTCATTTAATACATCATTAAATGTATTTTAGGGCTTACTTTCAGCCCATATCATTTGCCCCCCAACTTCTAAGAAAACTGATCAGGTTTTCATTGAAGTTAAAATGTTCATGTACACTAGTGTTTCACAAGAATCGTCTTGAATGTAAAGTGTGAAGCGACCTACACATTTACGACGATTTGCCTTACTCGAGGCTAACCAATTATATTTTGTTTTATAGAAAATTATAAATAATTTTCTCGCATTTTTCCCATACTCACAAGCATTTTTCTTTATTTTTGAATTTATCAAAAATATTTCGGACCTTATAGCCTTTTGGAAAAAACTTGTATCCTTTCTTCATTTTTCTGGAGTTTTTAGGAACTTTTCTTCCCAAATTTCCCCAAGAAATACCATTTTTACAAAAAAAATCATATTTTTTATGAAAAAATCCAAGAAATGCTGAATATTTTCGACCAGGACTCCTGGTCGAATTCGATCAGGATCCTGGTCGAATTAAGGGTTGTTTTAGCATCTTGGTCGAAGGCTTTTCGATCAGGAATCCTGGTCGAATTCGATCAGGATCCTGGTCGAATTAAGGCCACTTTTAACGTTCTGATCGAAGGCTTTTTGGTCAGGATTCTTGGTCGAATTAAGGCCAATTTTAACACTCTGCTCGTGGCATTTTCGATTGGGATTACTGATTGAATTCGATCAAAATTCTCGTCGAAAATGCAAATATTATGCTTCTTATTTTTGGCTCCAAGTATTTTGGGTCATTTGGGCCTATTGGGCCTATCTCACCCTTTATTTATTTATTTATTTATTTATTTATTTATTCATTACTCAAATATCACATTTATATGGTAGGTGAAAATATTTTCAAAGGCCCAAGATTATATGAGTGATTATAAATGGACATGTATCTCACTCATTGAAGTGAGATACACAGCTGCGAATACAAGACTAAGTATTTTACAAGAAAACCTAATGCTTTGTGCTTTCAGCTCTGTGTTTTCTTCTCTACTTAGCTTTGCTACACTTGAAGCATATATATACTTCAAGTTTACAAACCCTACAAAATAAACGAATCTTACAAGTCAAAGTATTCTGCAGGGTTGCTGCCACTCCTTGTCTCCATGTGATACAATTTTGTCTGGATTGTCTTGGACAAATATGCACTATTTACCAGCTGAATTGTTTGTGAGAATAAGGAATGTTTCTTTTTCTTCTACGTTTCCAATACTGGCTTCCATACCCTTTTTAAGTCTATCAACCCATGTGATCTGTCAGGCATGTCAAGTCGCCATCAACCTCTAATTCCAAGACATTATTGGTTGGAGTGTTTTATCCATTGAAGTAGACATCGATCGATAGGTTGACTGTTGCTTGTTGAAGTTCCATATCCGTTGACATAGAAGCCTCATCAGTTGAATCATCACTTCACTTATACAGAATTACATAGCACATCTTATATACAATTAGCTACCCTATTCTGCATCTCCATTGATAGTCAACATGACTTAGGAATTCTAGTAACTATGGCAGAACCAAACAACTGGCAAGACTTAAACAGGCATGCTACAGACTTATCAATCGATAAGCTGCCTCATCAACGGATATTTATAACTTGGATATTCGTTGATAAGTTACAAACTTAATCTTGTACACATATGTTTTTCAAGGTGTTTTCAAGTACTGTTGAGTATTGAATACGATAAAAGAATACAGAGGGGGGGGGGGTGAATGGATTCTTGAACTTTTTTTCTTCGAGTCTATGTAGCAAGAGTGTTTGTGTGTGCAAGATTGAAGGTGCGGATAAAGAATAACACAAAACACAATATCACTTTAATCTAATGTATTATTAGATAAATGTTGCTACAATCTGTGAATACAAATGATAGTATTTTCAGCTTCGTTTTTCTCAGGGAGATATAGCTTACAATGTATGAAAAACTTGACTCACAAAGTTAATTACTAAGGAAGTGAGGCTGTGTCCTTATAGAACATGGATACAACCTACTTACTGCAAATAAGGTAGCTAAAACAAATTACTTTCTAGTCTGTCTATCCTTTTTGTGTAAGTGTCCAAACGGTTACAGATTTGACTTTGCAAAGCCTGTTTAGATCCACTTCTTTAGCTCCTTGTCTCTTCTATATCTCTCCAAGCTTCCTTGTAGGCATTCCAGAGCACGTTACAGATTGTGATCCATAAAGTGCATTGGCTTGTTGCAGGTTTCTGACTTGTACAATTTCTTCAGTATTTTGTCTCCAAGAATGTATTCGAGAAGTGACTAAGTAGTTGATTCGAGAACTAGAATTGACTTGATTGATAACTCTGAGTTCTCGAACACTGTTATATTGACATATCAAATTACTTCTCGAATAGCTCTTTTCTTCAGGATTCCTTGAGTTGTCGAATAGAACACTTGACTTGTCGAATCCTTGAGATATCGAATAGCTTTCTGAGTCTTTGAGATATCGAATGGAAGTTTGACTTGTTGACTCCTTGAGAACTCGAATACTACTTTGACTTGTTGACTTCCTGAGTTCTCGAATAGAGTACATAGACATATCGAATCTCTAAGATATCGAACAGTGTATTCAGAGATATCGAATAGTGTCTTGAGATATCGAATCCCTGACTTCTCGAATGCTGGACTTCTCGAATAGACAAATATACTTCTCGAATTGGTACTTAGGCAAATTCTTCATTTCTTCAAATCCCAACTGTGATTATTTGACAGTCTTTATCTTCTTGCTTGAGGCATGAACCTTGGAACTTCTTTCAAGCATTATTCTAGACTCTATAAGTACAATTACATAACTAGGATTTGATGCCTACTACAAGTACAATACAAACAGAAACTCTACAACTAGAGGTTCCCTCAGTTAAGAGGTCATGTAAGTAATGCAAAGCATTACAAACAATTAGGTTTGTTATTAGATGTATACAGGCATGCCTCTGTGACTAACAATCTCCCCCAAATTGTGAGTAAGACCCTTAGTCACAATTTCATGTCTGATAACAAGCCTAACATACATAAAGATAAAACTTTAAAAGTACAGGTATGTAGATTGATTGAGCACATGAATGAAGTTACAAGATAAATAATCTTACAGTATGATGAAATACTAGCCATTCTCATTTGATTCCATCTCCATTGCCTTGGCCTGTAAATCATCATATGCTTTCTGTTTTCTTTCCTTCTCCCTTTTTGCATTCTCATCCATAGCTCTTATGATTTCTGCCATAGCATCCAGTTCTTCGAGTAGAATAGAGTTTTTGAAATCTTCAAGTACTGGCTTTAGAATGTTGGCAGGATAGTGACTGAGTAGATTCATTCTGATATTGACATTGTCTCCATTTCTCCTCCTATACTTCACCATATAGGGATCAAACTGAACTCTACACAATCCCTTGGCCCTTAGCTTATCTGCTTCAATCTCCAGTCTATCAAGTTCTTTCTCTCTTTCTAACCATTTTTCAAGACACCCCTTCCTTATTGCTTCACCATGATCTCTTTTCATCTTTACAAAAGCAGCTAGCTCCAGTTTCCAAACCCTTTCCACTTTATCATTAGCATCCAACAGTCCAATCATCCTTTCTATGTCATCCAACTTGGAATACCTTTGACACTGCTCTTGTCTGAATTTCTCCTCTCTCCCATCAGTATATTTGACTTCTAGGCAATCATTAACAATGCCAACATGGTAGATTCTCTGAGCTCTTAGGAATTGCAGTTGGTCTATATCAAAGTCTTCATCAAGTGGTTGGAGTTTCAATCCTGGAATGATTGTTAGGGCCCTTGACCTGGATGGCTTTACTCTCCTAGCAGCATGCTTGAGTTTAAACTTTTTTACTCGATTGTTTGGCAGAAACTTCTGACCTTTGCTGGCTGACCATAGTAGTGTTCCATTAGCAGTTTGCCTTTTGAAACATACATATGGTTTCTTGACTTGAATCCCTTTCTCTTCTTGAGGTAGTGAAACACTAGCAGAGGCCTGAGATGTAGATTTTGATGAATCATTACTAGTGACATCCACCCTAGACATTGAGCCTTGTGTTGTGGTAGGAGTGTCATTAGTAATGTTCATGGCTTGCTATTTTCCACTCCTCTTTTCATAGACCTTTCCTCCACCCCTGTCATCATCATTCTTTCTGTCTTTATCATCCCTCTTCTTCTTGACATCACTGTCCTTATGTCTCCCTTGATCTCCACCCCTGCTTCCACTTTTATCATGATCATCCTTGTCTTGATTTGACTTTCCACCTTGAGCAATAGGTTTGATGTCTGATTGAGTGTTGATGAACTTCACCAGAATGTCAAGAGCCTCCTTTTCAGATTTAGATTTTCCACTCCTTGAATGTAGAACCCCAGCCAGAAACTTTATGGTGGACATGTTGTTTGCCTTTAGATGTTGGCTAAATCTGAATGCAACAATGTCTTGACCCTTTTCATATAGAATACAATGAGGCTGAGGAATCACTTGAGGCAGTTGAGATTTCATGCACTTGGTGAGAATCTCCTTGAGCATATCATTGTCTGGTGAGTTATTCCTTTCTATCTTCTTGATGATTGTTCCAAGTTCAGAGCTAGATAGAATTTGAAAGGCTTCAATGTGGATGTGAAAAAGGTTCTTGGCAGTGTGAACTAAGACTTCTCTTTCATTAGAAAGAATGATGGCATGAGGATTGGTTTGCACAATTTCTCTTCTCATTACAGTGACTAGAAACACATCTTGCACAAGAAGCTTGATGTAGTCAAAGTAGTGGAGGTTGGCTCTTTTCCTTAACTCTTGTAGATGCTTCAGAAAGGCTATGTCATGGTATAGTCTGGAGTTTGCAGTTTCTTGACATACTCTTTGAGTAAGCACATTTTTGAATTCTGAGGGTTCAGCTTGAAGGGATTGTTTAGCAATGTCAGGGATGTCAAATTCATATTCTTCCTTGGATGCTGGCTGAGGTTTCCCAGACAGAGATGGGGGCTCATCAACCTTTGTTTTACCTTTTCCTGGCACATTGGTTATAGATTTTGAGGCTCTTTGATGACCACCCTCATTCATCTGTATGCCCTTCTCCTTAGGTTTCTCCCCCTTAGTCTCCCCCTTTGTATGAGGCTCCCCCTTAGATTTTGAGTTCCTTGATGTCCTCTTCTCCCCCTTAGGCTTGTTGTCAGGCACAGAGGATGTAGTAGGAGCCTTTGGAGTTGAAGATTCTTCAAGTAGAGGGAGGCCCATATGCTTCATCATAGCAGTCAGCATCTGTTGTTGAGTGAGAAGAACATTAGCATGAGCAGTTGCTTGAGTGTTCAACTTTTCATTCAGCAGATGGACAGATTCTTTTAGCTCAGCATTGAAGGCTTGTTGTGCAGACACTTCCTTTTCCAACTTCTCCAGTGAGTGATTGAGGTGTTCAGCTCTGAAAGATGAGAGTGATTGTTTCTGGAGCCTTTCCACTTCATATTTACTCATGTTGTGCACAGGTACCTCAGAAATGACCTTATCTCCATATTGATTCTGCCACATAACTTTCAGAAGGGCATTGGCATCCTGAGTTTGATTGGAGAGAGTGGCCATTTCACTTGTGAGCTTTGAGAGACCATCCTTCAAGGAGGGTAGCTCAAGGTCCACAGATGTGCAGGTCTTCTTGTATTCTCTTATCTCTCTGAGTGTGGATGCTAGAGGAGGGAAATCTTTGATGAATTTACTTTTGAGTTCATTCACTTCTGTGGATGTATCTCTACATATATTGGCTAGTTCATTTTTCATCCCTTTCCCAAGATAGTGAAGGGCCTTTAGACTTCCCTTGTGGACCTCATTCATGGCTTCATAGACTTCAGTAGGTGAGAGAGTTTTAGTATTTGAGCCAAGAGCAGTCACATATTCTCCTCTCAAGTATTGCAGAGCCTCAGCCAGGGTGCAATCCTTTGTAGTGCTCATCCATGCATCTACATTCCCATCTCTCTCAGCCTCATCTGCTATCTTTTCTTGTTGTCTTTCAACATCTTCTTTGTGACAGAGCAAGATGGCTTCATAGTCAGCATTTGGTAGATTGGCTGTGAGGAGATGTTGAGCTATTTTAGAGATCTCATCAAGCTGTTCCACATTTAAGCAGTGAAGAGCTTCATCCGTCAATAGTGGTGGAATAGTTGATGATCCCAAGACACTGTCATGTTGCACAGGTCTTAGCCATTCTGACAGGGTGGCCTGAGCCAAGTTAGAGCTAGAGCTAGGCAAGCTAGACTCCTCAGTTACAGATGCAACTTCTGCAACCGGATGGAAAGACTCTACTACTGGTGTCTCCACAGAAGTGGGATGAGTTACACCAGCAGTTGACACATCCACAGAGTCTCTAGTTAAAACTAGTGGAACCTCTGTGTTTGTGATGGTGTCATTAGGAGATGCCCCAGCATGCATTCCCTCACCATCTAAATGTGGGTCCTGGGTGGTGAGCAAAGTGTCATGCACTAAGTCACTTGAAATTATTGGCTCATCAAAAGAAAAGAATTCTTGATGATCAATGCCTTGCATCTCAGTTACCTGAGTTGCAGGCTCCAAAGAAATATTTGTGAAAGATTCTGGAAGAGAAGTGTGTTGTAGAGTAGATTTTGGCAACTCCCCCTGAGAAATAGAGAGAGTTTCAAGTGTGATGTGCTCTCCACTCAGTGTTGTGCCAGCCTTATCACTCCCATGTGCAGACTCAGTACAAGAATGTGCATTGAGGAGGATGCTTGATTCTATAGGTGCACCCTGTTGAGAGGGTACACCTAGTGAGCTGTGTGCCCCTGATTTTACAACTTCGGCCATTTGTGTGACTGAAGAGGTGGTCTTAGTTTTCTTCTTCTTTGGCTTTAGTAAGGGTGACTCAGGTTCCTTACTCCCTATACCTAATTCCACAGCCAATGCAGCTTCAGATAATATATTTAATGGTGCAGTCATTGCTTCCTTTCTCTTCTTTTTACTGACATCACCCTTTTGAGAGGATGATGCAGTTGGCTTAGTGTGTGGTAAAGTGTTTGGTTGAGAGGGTTGGTTAGCAAGCCCTGGGTTAGCATTTTGTTCTACTTGCTTGAGCTGTGCTAACTGAGATTTTGCATCAAATGTTGGCATGTTGTGGGGGTAAGTTCTAAACAAACTCTCCATATGGGGAGTTATGTTAAGTCTTACATCCACATCATTCCTAGTTTCCAAATTACCAAAAATGAGTTTGGTCATGGATCTAGGATAGCCTATTCTATTTTTATCTATCCCAGGCAGTTCAATCAATTAAGCATTTTTAAAATTAAGTACAGATTGAATAAAGCGAGGGAAGAAAATATCAGTACCTCTCTTGGTTGTGTTCTTACCAAGTCTCCCATATAGTTCTTGTAGGATGATTTGGCCAACATCTATCTTCTTTCCATAGGCCAATGCATAGCCAATTTGCTGCACAGGTGCACTGATTTGATCAAAGCTTGATTTCCTGGCAGTGAAGACTTGAAGAAGAGTTGCAAACATATAGCTCCACTCCTTTCTCAGATTCTTTCTGTTCAGCTTGCCAAGATTGATCCCATATGAGTAGTTGATGAACTCAAAGAATTCCTCTAACTCTGCATTCGTGGCCAGTCTGTCAAATGACTCTTGTTGTAGGCCCAGTGCTTGATTCATGTCTGCAGTAGTGATAGTGATTTCCTGATCCTGAATCTTGCAGTAGATGATATATGAAGTGATTGCGTTTTCCAGGGCTACAACCTCCACAGTAGCAGTGCCCCAAAACTGTTCCAGGATATCTAGATATAGAGTTGGGTTGGCAGAGAGTGTATCCTTGATGTATGACTCAGCCATCCATTTCACAAAGCACTTGAAATTGGCGTTGGGTGCTTCCACATCACTAGTTAGGGCAATGAAATTGGTGTTGAACTTTACTGTTGCCATTTGTATGGAGGAGAAGAAAGAAATTGAAGGTTGAAGAAGATATTTGGCTTTTCGCAGTTAGGGTTTTAGAGGTTTAGAGAGTGTAGATGCTTGAGAAATCGAATGAAATGAATCGAATAGATGTAGAATTGTATAAGTATGAAGTACTTGAATTGTCGATTAGAAGTAAGTTTTGTATCGACAAGTCAGTCATTCGAGAAGTAGAAAACAACTATTCGAGAAGTCAAGAAAGGCTTAATCGATAACTCAAGTAGATAGTAACTCACAGCTGGCAGTTTATCTAACTCAGAAATAATTCTAAATTAAATAAAATGTGTTTTTATGAGTGAATTAAACTTTTAGACAAAAGTCCAAAATCGGTTAAAATTCAGCGAGAATTCAGCCTTTTCAAATGATTCGAGAACTCAAATATAGTGTTCGAGAACTCAGTTATTCAAGAACTCGGTTACCATATTCGAGAAGTCAAGAATATCTCTATTCGATATCTCAGAAAGGCTCTATTCGAGAACTCAAGAGTACTCTAATGAGACTTGTTAGAGATGTCGAATAGTGAATCATTCGAGAAGTTTGACTTATCGAACTATACCCAACACTCATAAAAATTGATTTTCACTACCTTTTAAAATTGACCAACCATATTCATTGAAGAATATTCCAGCAAATTAAATAGTGATTTTCTCAAAATTTCATAGAAATTTCAAGTTAGCAAAAATATGATTTTCTAACATATGCAACATATTTGAAATATTTATAAATCATATTTCAGCCAACACTTACTCCAAAAATATTGAAAATTTAGATAAAGTAAGTGTTTACTGCTGCAACAATCTAGATGATATATATTCACTTAGCCAGAATCTGAAGAATTCAGCATTCCAATCTCACTAACCAACCTTGTGAAGGTGGCTTCATCTAGTGGCTTAGTGAATATGTCAGCTAGTTGTTTATCTGTAGAGACATAATGCAACTCAATGGTTCAATTAGTTGCATGTTCTCTAATGAAATGATATCTGATGTCAATGTGCTTTGTTCTAGAATGATTGACAGGATTGGCAACTATAGAGATTGCACTTGTGTTGTCACACATGATTGGAATTCTTTCCAACACAAGTCCATAATCTCTAAGTTGATTTCTAATCCAAAGCACTTGAGCACAACAACTTCCAGCAGCTATGTATTCAGCCTCAGCTGTAGAAGTTGACACAGATTGTTGTTTCTTGCTATACCAAGAGACTAACCTTTGTCCAAGAAACTGGCAACTACCTGAGGTGCTTTTCCTATCCACTCTGCATCCAGCATAATCAGCATCAGAATAACCAACCAGATTGAACCCTGTGTCCTTAGGATACCATAGTCCCAAGTTTGGAGTGCCCTTCAGATATCTAAAGATCCTTTTTATAGCAACCAAATGTGATTCTTTTGGATTTGATTGAAACCTTGCACACAAGCATGTAGCAAACATGATGTCTGGTCTACTTGCAGTGAGATAGAGTAGAGAACCAACCATGCCTCTGTAGACTGAGATATCTACTTTCTTGCCTTTAGCATCTTCATCCAATTTAGTTGCAGTGGCCATGGGTGTCTTTGCAGGTGAGCAATCTTCCAAGTCAAACTTCTTCAATAGATACTTGATGTACTTGGTCTGACTGATAAAGATACCATCCTTTCTTTGACTGACTTGCAACCCAAGAAAGAATGTCAACTCTCCCATCATACTCATCTCATATCTGCTCTGCATGAGTTTGGAGAATTTCTCACACAGCTTCTCATTTGTAGAGCCAAAAATGATATCATCCACATAAATTTGAACTAGAATAATATCATCACCATGCTTCTTGTAAAACAGTGTCTTGTCCAATGTGCCTCTAGTGAATTGATTTTCAAGAAGAAATTGTGATAAGGTATCATACCATGCTCTTGGAGCCTGCTTAAGTCCATACAATGCCTTAAGCAATCTGTAGACAAATTCTGGGAAGTGTGGATCCTCAAAGCCAGGTTGTTGTTGCACATAAACTTCTTCTTCTAATTCTCCATTCAGAAATGCACTCTTGACATCCATTTGATAAACTTTAAAGTTTTAATGAGCAGCAAATGCCAAGAATATTCTGATGGCTTCCAGTCTAGCAACAGGGGCAAATATCTCATCATAATCAATGCCTTCCTGTTGAGAGTATCCTTTTGCAACCAACCTTGCTTTGTTCCTTATAATTACACCATCTTCATCCATCTTATTCTTTAGAACCCATTTTGTTCCAACAATGGTTCTGTTCTTTGGTGCAGGCACAAGTTCCCATACTTTGTTCCTTTCAAATTGATTCAGCTCCTCTTGCATAGCAATAATCCAATCTGGACCCAATAGTGCATCATCAAGTTTCTTAGGCTCAACTTGTGATAGAAAACATCCATAGAGGCACTCATTTTGAGTTGCTCTCCTAGTCCTTACTCCTGCATTAGGATCTCCAATGATTTGCTCTGCAGTGTGTGATCTATCCCATTTCCTTGAGTGTTCAGCCTGACTTCTCATTCTTGATGTTGCTTCATCATCCACATCATGGTCATTCTCATTTCCTCCCCCTGTGAAGTTGCCATTACTCACAGGTGTGTCTTGGATGCTTGTTTATCCACTATTGATTGGCACAAGTTCTTCTCTTGTATCATCATTCACTTGAGTTTGTTGAACTTGAGTTTCAACTCCAGTTTCAATCTCTTCATCAGAATCATCTAGATTATCAAACCTTAATGGATCTTTATCTTCATCATTGGCTTCTTCTAGTCCAAGTAGTTTGCTATCATCAAATGTCATATCTGTGCTCTCCATAACTTTCTTTTGGCTGATGACATAAACTTTGTATGCAATTCTTTCCATAGAGTAGCCAAGAAAAATTCCTTCAAATGCCTTTGCATCAAACTTGCCAACATATTCTGAATTGTCCTTTAATACAAAGCATTTGCTTCCAAAAGTATGAACATACTTTAGAGTAGGCTTCTTTCCAGTCATCAAATTGTAAGGTGTCTTTCCAGTGTTTTTGTTGATGAGAGTTCTGTTTTGGATATAGCATGCAGTGCTTACAACCTCAGCCAAAAAACATGTAGGCATCTTTGCATCAAGTAACATTGTTCTGGCAGCCTCAATTAGAGTTCTATTCTTCCTCTCAACAACTCCATTTTGTTGTGGAGTCCTTGGAGCTGAGAATTGCTGAGAAATACCATTCTCTTTACAGAATGCTTCAAGTATGGCATTCCTGAACTCTGTTCCATTGTCACTTCTTAATGCAGTCACACTTGCATTGTTGGCCTTTGCTTCCTTGTCAACTTTCTTTATGTGCTCAATGATTACTTGTGGAGCCTCATCTTTTGATGCCAGAAATTCCACCCATGTATACCTTGTAAAGTCATCAACCATCACCAAGGCATACTTCTTTCTTTCTAGTGACATAATATTGACAGGCCCAAACAAATCCATGTGAATGAGTTGTAGAGGTTTGGTTATTGATGTCATTGTCTTTGACTTGTGGCTTGATCTTTTCATTTTTCCTTTTTGACAAGCCTCACACACTCCTTCTTGACAGAATTCAAGTGTGGGCATGCCTCTCACTAACTCTCTTTTGACTAGAGAATTAATGGCTTTGAAGTTCAGGTGTGATAGTTTCTTGTGCCACAGCCAACAATCTTCATTTGATGCTTTTGAGTAAAAGCAACAAATTTTGTCCTTGTGTGCAGAATCCATATTGGCTACAAACAGGCTTCCCTTCCTTACTCCAGATAGAGAAAAATCATCAGTCTTCTTGTGGGTGATCAAACATTCATCTTTGTCAAAATCCACCTTGAATCCCCTATCAGTAAACTGACCAACACTTAGCAGATTATGCTTGAGCCCCTTGACTAATGCTACATCTTCAATGATGACATTACCAACTTTCAACTTGCCATATCCCAATGTGTTACCCATGCTGTCATCTCCAAAAGCAACCATTGGGCCAGCTTTTTCCTCATATTGTGATAGCAGGGCCATATCACCAGTCATATGATTTGAGCATCCACTGTCCAAAATCCACATGACCTTCTTTTCACTTTCTTTGCCCTGCAACCACAAAGGTATTACTTTTCCTTTGGTACCCAAACAAGTTTGGGTCCATGTGACTTAGAAACAGTTTTATCATAAACAACATGCTTGTCAACTTTCTTGGTATTAGTCTTCTTGTCACTGTTAGAAGTCTTAGAACCTGAGGTTTCAGACTTAGGTGACAGAGGTACCTTCCTAGCTTTAGGAGGACTCGAAGACTTTGACCTGGTGTAGTGTGTGTGAGAATTGTGACTGATATAACCATCAATGAATTGCCTTCTCAGATTGAAACAACTAGTCATAACATTCATATTGCATGGCATACAGTCAAATTTATCACAAAATGGTGCATCTCTATGTCTTAGAGGCACAGAACAATCATAGAAAGGTTTGGACACACTACCAACAGGTTTCTTGCATGCATGAGTTAAATGATTGGTACTGAAACAGTTCTGACAAGTTTTCCTAGGGGCATTAGGCATAGAAGCATAGTTGTTATCCTTGTTAATCCCTAACTTGCCATTTCTGTTTTGTTTCTTCTTAGTCACTTTCTTTTCTGATTCACTCTTCCCAGCTGAAATAAACTTAACAAACTTCTTAGGTCTTGGCCTATCAACTACTGGCTCCTTGTCTTTTGACTTGACACTCTCACTCTTGGATGATGCCTGTTGTTCATTTGATTGTGCCTCATCCTCATCATTCAACATTTGTTTGATGAGTAAGGCATCCTCATCAATTTCAAATGTTGGTTCCTTAAAAATTGGATTTTCAGTCTTTTTCAAAATGTGAGGCACTTCCTCATGAACAACTGTGTCATCTTCAACGACAGCATAGCCTTTTCTCTGTTTAAGAGTGTCATAATCAAGTCCAATAGCAGCCGTGGGTTTTGCTTCAATTTTCTCACAGTAGGATTTCACTAGACCAGATGATTTCTTGAAAGTTTTTAGTTTGAATTCATTTTCAGCTAATTCATCCCTAAGAGCCTTTTCAACCTGACTAGCACACAACACCTTATTCTGCAGATATTCAACTTCTTTCTTAAGGTTTTCTATTTGCATAGTAGTTAGCTCAAGTTCCTCATTCTTTTTGGTTAACATTTCATTTTTAGTAGACAGTTTAGCAATCTCTTCATTAGCAGCAGTCATACTAGTATGAATGTTAAACATTTCAACAGATAGTTGTTCAATCATGCATTTATACTCTGAAACAGACATGTCTATAGTAGTGAGAGATGGTACCTGAGGGTTTGATGGAGATGTGTCATCCTTGGAATTGGCCATCAAGGCATAATTGCAGAATTCTTGCTCCTCTCCATCACTGTCAGAATCATCCCAACACTTCCCTTCAGCTATGTAGACCTTACCTTGTGTCTACTTTTTCAGAAGGGCCTCATACTTAGCTTCAAGCTCAAGATAATCTCTATCCTTCTTTTTAGGCTTCTTGCATTCACTGGCAAAATGCCCTAGGTCATTGCATCTATAGCACCTTACAGATGACCTATCCACATGGCTGGTTTTAAACTTATTCTTGTTTGGTTTCACAAGTGCCTTGCTTTTGTTGAATGAATGGTTTTAGGTTTTGGGTTTGAAGGGTTGATTTCTTTTGAATCTGATGTTTGAAAATTTTCTGGCCATGAAAGCATATGAAGTATTTTCCATACCATCAAGTTCTTCAAGAGTGTAAAACTCTTCTTCCTCCTTTTCCTCAACAGGTTCACTTACCCCAGCTTCAGTTTCTTCATCATCTACTACCTCCTCTATCCTTAACTGGCTTGTGGATGCTTCTAGGTCTTGAATATATTTGTTGACAATCAAGGCACACGATGTGTTTACCATTCTACCTTGATTGGCTTGGATAGCCCTTTTCTGAAGCAACTCAAGCTCATGAGTTTTTAAAACTCCATAGAGCACATCATATGTAACTTTGTTCAAATCTCTTTCCCTTAGAGAAATGACCCTTTGCTCTAGATGGTTTGGTGAGGATAGCAGAAACTTCATGTTTAACTCCTTGGTACTGTAAACCTTCCCAGTCATCTGCAACTCAGTAACTAGCTTGTGAAATCTCTCAAACATCTCAGTAATGCTTTCCTTGGGCTGTGCCATGAAAGCCTCATACTGTGTGACCAGTATCTGTTTCTTGTTTTCCTTAAACTCATCAGTTCCTTCACACAACACCTCAATGTGATCCCACATTTCTTTGGCAGATGTACATGATGCAATATTTGCAAACATTGACATGTCCATGGAATCAATGATAAGCAACATGAGGTGGCTGTCAAGAGCAACCTTCTCCCTTTCTGATTCTGTCCATTTTGATGGATCCTTGGCCTCATAAGATCTTGGGATAGTTGTGGTTCCAACAATCTTCTCTGGTATCTCTTGTTGTGGAACAAAAGGACCATTCTTGAGAATCTCAGGATACAAAGGATGAGAGGCTTTGATGAACAACATCATCTTTATCTTCCAGAGGTTGAAGTTTTCTTTGTCAAACTTAGGGACTTTCACCGTTCCTGTAGTCTTTGGTGTATTCGAACTCATGATCGTTTTTCTGTTTTTGAATAAACAACCCGCTCTGATACCACTTATTGAGTATTGAATACGATAAAAGAATACAGAGGGGGGTGAATGGATTCTTGAACTTTTCTTCTTCGAGTCTATGTAGCAAGAGTGTTTGTGTATGCAAGATTGAAGGTGCGGATAAAGAATAACACAAAACACAATATCACTTTAATCTATTGTATTATTAGATAAAGGTTGCTACAATCTGTGAATACAAATGATAGTATTCTCAGCTTCATTTTTCTCAGGGAGATATAGCTTACAATGTATGAAAAACTTGACTCACAAAGTTAATTACTAAGGAAGTGAGGCCGTGTCCTTATAGAACATGGATACAACCTACTTACTGCAAATAAGGTAGCTAAAACAAATTATTTTCTAGTCTGTCTATCCTTTTTGAGTAAGTGTCCAAACGGTTACAGATTTGACTTTGCAAAGCCTGTTTAGATCCACTTCTTTAGCTCCTTGTCTCTTCTATATCTCTCCAAGCTTCCTTGTAGGCTTTCCTGAGCACGTTACAGATTGTGATCCATAAAGTGCATTGGCTTGTTGCAGGTTTCTGACTTGTACAATTTCTTCAGTATTTTGTCTCCAAGAATGTATTCGAGAAGTGACTAAGTAGTTGATTCGAGAACTAGAATTGACTTGATCGATAACTCTGAGTTCTCGAACACTATTATATTGACATATCGAATTACTTCTCGAATAGCTCTTTTCTTCAGGATTCCTTGAGTTGTCGAATAGAACACTTGACTTGTCGAATCCTTGAGATATCGAATAGCTTTCTGAGTCTTTGAGATATCGAATGGAATTTTGACTTGTTGACTCCTTGAGAACTCGAATACTACTTTGACTTGTTGACTTCCTGAGTTCTCGAATAGAGTACATAGACATATCGAATCTCTGAGATATCGAATGAGATATCGAACAGTGTATTCAGAGATATCGAATAGTGTCTTGAGATATCGAATCCCTGACTTCTCGAATGCTGGACTTCTCGAATAGACAAATATACTTCTCGAATTGGTACTTAGGCAAATTCTTCATTTCTTCAAATCCCAACTATGATTATTTGACAGTCTTTATCTTCTTGCTTGAGGCATGAACCTTAGAACTTCTTTCAAGCATTCTAGACTCTATAAGTACAGTTACACAACTAGGATTTGATGCCTACTACAAGTACAATACAAATAGAAACTCTACAACTAGAGGTTCCCTCAGTTAAGAGGTCATGTAAGTAATGCAAAGCATTACAAACAATTAGGCTTGTTATTAGATGTATACAGGCATGCCTCTGTGACTAACAAGTACTTATCATCAAGAACAACATAATTCTTAACACCATCCTTCATCTACATTTGCCTTGCTGAAAAGACATGTAGCAGTATTTGCGCTTATTGAATTGAAGTCATCTGTGTATGTCATCACTATCTTGTTGTCATTTTTCTTGAAAACAACACAAGCTTCAGAAGTGAACCATACATTTTGACCTTTATCACACAGTTGGATGATACTAAGAAAGTTGTGCTTAAGACCGTCAACTAGTGCTACATCCTCAATGACAACATTTCCTTGTGAAATCAAGCTATATCCTCTAGTATATCCTTTGTTGTTGTCTCCAAAGGTAATGCTAGGGCCAGCTTTCTCCTCGAACTTAGTGAGCAGGGTAGAGTCTCCAGTCATGTGCCTAGAACAGTCACTATCCAGATACCAAAGACTCTTTCTTTTTCCCTGCACACATCAAAATCAAATCAAGTTGATATTGGTACCCAAGTTTCCTTGGGTCCTGCCTTGTTAGCCTTTTTCTTTCCCTTCAAATCCTTTTCACCCAAGGGTTCAGATTATGTAAAGTCAATTTTAACTCTAGGTGTAGGCCTTTGAAAGCCAGGATTTGATATTTGCTCATATGCATTGTAAATAGCAAAGTTAGGCATAGTCTGTGCAGGCATGTTATTCACCATCCATGGCATCTGAGGCATATAATATGGATTATGCATGAATGACATGTTAGCATATTGACTAGATGCATGAGCAGGTTGGACATACATGTTAGGCATAACATTCATAGCAGGAATAGGCATAGGCATAGACATATTGGGCATAGAAGCATTTTTCAAATTTTTACAACTAGCAGATAGATAATTAACACTACCACAATTCACATTCTTTCCTAGGAGCATACCTATCAGGTGTGTAATTGTTGTGTTTATTAATCCCTACCTTTCCATTTCTGTTCTTTTTCCTACCCTTAGCCTTTGCCTCGACTTTCTCTAACTTGTCTTTCAATTGCTTGTTGGACAAGTGGCCTATGTTTACTTTATCAACTGATTTTGTTTTGCTACATTCACATGTTACAAAGTTTTTGCTGACGGGACCGTATTGTTTGTTTAGTTTAACTAAGGTTGCTTTGTTGACAGCCTTGGCTGAAAGATGGATAAATTGATCAGTATCCATCGATCGCTCATTGTTCAACGTATAAGTCTCCTCATTATCCGTTGACACACTATCTGAAGCAGTCTCACCATCAACTCCTAACTTTGCTTCTTCTAATTTTCTAAGAGAATCAATTACTTGGACACTATAGATCTCTTCAGTAGTAGCCCTTGATCTTTTCCACTTAGCAATTAGATCATGTTCTTTCTTTAACTGTTCTTTCAATGAATCTTCTCTTTTAAGAACCTCAATTAATCCATTTTTAGCATCCTGGAAATGTAACGACCGGGAAAATTACTTGTAAATTATTATAGTAAAATATATTTTTAGTTGATTTTATAGTGTTTTAGTTTATTTTTAATGCATTTAAACGCGTTATGATTTTTATTAAATAGGAAAATTATCCCATACGTGTTATGTGACTTCTGTGTAGCATAGATTATTTTATTCTATTTTTCTGTAATTTTTATATTTTTAGAATACAGTTATTTCGCATTATAATTTTTGGACCCAGCCCCAGTACTAGATTTGAGGCCTTGTTTTGATACAATTATTTTTATATAATAATAGGATATTTAAAAATGCATTATTTTGTAATTTATGTAATATTCATAATTTTTGGGGAATTTTGGCATTTATATTATATTCGTTTAAAAATTAAAATTTTACATTTTTATCCCATAAAAATTATTTTTAAGGCTTAATGATTTTAATTAGGGGTTAAAAATATTTTTGGGGTATTAATTTTTTATTAATATAAATAGAAATTAGATTTTTTTTATTTATTAAAAATCAGAAAATCAGTTTTTTATTTATTTTATTCTATTACACCCACTACCTTCCCCCACTATCTCATATTTAATAATAAAAAACACTATTACGCCCACTACTTTTCTCCACTATCTCAAATCTATTATTAAATATTGATAGATATCACCACTTTACCCACTTTTCATCACTTTACCTACTTATATATATATATATATATATATATATATATATATATATATATATATATATATATATATATATATATATATGAGGAGATTCAAAAGAGAACCCTTCTTAGCAAGAGAACCAGAAGACCCTATTATCTACCATTGATTTCCTTTTGATCCTATGGCCTAGATTATATATATATTAGATACTTTTTTTTACTTATTTCTAATTAAAAGGGTAGTATTTTGAAAACTAAAAATACATAAACATATTAAGTACATTTACGTATTATACAAAATCATTTCCATGTTTGTAAAGATTTTGCAAAGATATTGTGCACGATGAACGCTCTACTTTCCATACATATGTTTATCAGCTATGATATATAATTGATTGCCTGTATTTCATTTAATTTGACGTGATAACATTACATTATCAGTTTTACAACTAAGTCGTCTTGTCATTTTCTTATGTTCATCACAGAACACTAGATTTCAGATTGTTAATGGAGAAAACATGGACAATGAATCGTGTTCTGAGTTTATGTCCCTTTGTATATATACTTTTCGTTATAATTTTTTATTCTTATTATATGTTCATCAATATATCATTATTTTAATATTCAATATCATATATAGTATCAACATGAATTTTAATAAGTTTTGTTGATTCTTGTTCATTAATTTATCAAGGTAAATTTTTAAAACAAACTTATGTGTAAATATTGTTGCCAATACAATGTAAGTTCAAATTTCAGAAGATCTTTATGATAGGTCTGAGATTCAGAAAATGAACTCGGAGATGACTGAATTTTAAAATGCCCATTACATAAGAAGTCATTATAAATCAAATGTTCCATGATTTGGACTCTACATTTAACTTTTATAAATTATATTGGTGTGTGTGTGAGTTTGATGTTGGTAGGACATACGAGAAAATGTTCGTCGGGCATATGAGAAACGTGATAAATCTGGGAATTCGATCTGGCATATGTAATCTTCATTACCTTTCCACAGCAAGAATCTCTCTAGAAAAGGAAATTTCGAGCTGTAATTTAGTTATGGAATACGTCATCTTGAATATTGAAAGAAATATTCATATTCAAGGAATTAGATATGGAAGAATTTACGTAAATGTAAATTGAATGCAAGAATTATTGCTTTGTATATAAACATCACACAAGATACATGCATACACACAGATCAATTCACAGGAGTGAAATATGGAATAAATTCACAAGCGTGAGATAAATGGAGCTGGGATCCTCTGTCCCCTTTCCCCGTGTCTCCTTTGTGTCCCCTGTTGTTTTTAATACAAAAAAAATGTTCTTGTGGAGCCCAATTTTATTATTTATTAAAATGGGTCCCGCAGGGGTACTCTTTTTATATTAAAAAGAGCAGGGGACACAAAGGGGACACGGAGGAAGGGGAAAGAGGATCCAGACCCAGATAAATGGGAATAAACCCATATGGCAAGTGTAACTTTAAAAGTGAACAAAAGTTTTACAAAATCTTTTTTTATTGTGTGGCATGGTGTTCGACATATGTTCTTTGAAAAAATACTTAAAATATAATACATTCTGCATTTTTTTTTTATTTTTTACATTTTTTCACTAACTAGTATCCTCTATGCATGTGTTCGTGTATTTTTGGAAAAACCCTTAAAAATGTTAAGCGCTACCCAGTAATATTACAATGGTCAACAATAACGCCCATATTAACCTGTAAATAATTTTTAAAAGGAAAAGTTTAAGATCATAGATTCTTTAAAGTGTTAATAATATCAATCAAAATAGCAAATCAAAGTAATGGAACGTATGGAACCATTTAATCAAAATAAAAAGATTTTATTTCCATAATTTATTTTCATTGCAGGTTTCACACCAGATTCTTTATTTTGTACAAGTACAACTATGATAATATAACAAAATTAAGTGTTCTATGGAGTGTTCTTGCATATAACAAAATGGCACTTGTCACACGTAATGAAATCTTATAATTTATAATTTTTTTGAGAAAATTGGAGGAGAAAGTAGAACAATTAATATGTTGTTACAAACCATTTAGTAGAACCGAAGACTAAAAAAATAAAAATTAATTTGAAAAATACCCAAAAAGTTCAAAAATAAAATAAAAGAATCCTAGAAATAAATAAATATTAGCATTATATTGAAATTATTAAGTGATCGCTAATATTTTAATATTTTAAATATTATAAGAAAAACGATATAAGGAATCTAGTAAAGGATATTCTTTAAGAGATTATTATACCTTTTTAAAGATTATTTAAGATGTTTTTAAGAAGAATAAGTATCAATTTATTATATACAATTTTTAGATTTTTTAACATGATTTGAGATTTTTTTTAAAGTATTTTTCAAGATTCGGTATAGTTATGTACAAGTAGAGCACTATAAATAATTTATCCAACATTTAAGAAAATTTAAATAATATTTTTTCAAATTAAAATTCAATTTTTATATCATGTCTTTTAAAATAATTCTCGAAGGAATCTCAAAAGGATAATAAAAGTAAACAAACTGATATAATGATTTGAAACGCGTAAGAAATTCAATTTTTCTAGCACATCTTTTAAAACAATTCTCAAAGGAATCTAAAAAAGATGTAAAAAAAATTGATATATTAATTTGAAACACGTAAGAGAATTTTGGTGCATTTTATAATATTTCTACATGTAACTTAATTTTAAAAGAAATGTATAAATTTTCTTCTTAAAATATAAATGATGAAATATTGTGTATACACCAAGATTCTCTTAGGTATTTTTTAGATTTATTTAGATTTATTGATTGGGAACACGAATTTTGATGTATTACATAATATTTTTTTATGTAACTTAATTTTTAAAAAAATTGTATAATTATTTATAAAAAAAAATAAATAGAACTATTATGTAATACCGAGATTCTCTTAGGTGTTTTATTAATTACTTGAAATCACAATATTACTTTATCAAGTATCTATATTAAGATTCGATTAAATAGTTTTTTGATCTAGAACAAGTTTTGTATATAGTTATGTGCAAGTATAGCGTTATAAATAATTAATGAAACATTTAAGAATATTTTTTTTTGAATTCTAGAACTTGAGAAAATGGAGAATAAATTTTAAATGATACATTGAAACACGCAATAGAAACTTGGCATATTTGATGATATTTTTATATGTAAATTAACTTTTTTTTTAAAAAATAGTTTAAAAAAATGAAATATAAAAAAATATTATGTAATACACCAAGATTTTCTTAGGTATTTTGTTAATTATTTAAAAATTGTAATATAATTTTATTAGATAATTTACATTTAGATTCTACTAAAACTTTTATTGGTATAAAATAAGTTTTGGTATAGTTATGTACAAGTACAACACTATAAATTAATTATCCAATATTTAAGAAAATATAAATAACATTTTTTCAAATTAAAATTAAATTTTTATAGCATGTCTTTTAAAACAATTCTCTAAGGAATCCAAAAAACATAATAAAAGTAAATAAACTGATATATTGATTTGAAACACGTAAGAAAATCTTGGTCTCTTTTATAATATTTCTACATGTAACTTAAATTTAAAGGAAATGCATAATATTTCTTTTGAAAAAATAAATATATAGAAATATTATGTAATACACCAAGATTCTCTTAGGTGTTTTTTAGATTTATTTAGATTTATTGAATCTGAACACAAATCTTGATGTATTACATAATATTTTTATATGTAACTTAATCTTTAAAAAAATTGCATAATTAATTTTTTTAAAAAATATATAGAACTATTATGTAATACTGAGATGCTCTTAAGTTTTTTTTAATTACTTGAAATCGTAATATTAGTTTATTAAATATTTATAATAAGATTTGTTTAAATAGTTTATTGATCTAAAATAAGTTTTGAATATATTTATGTACAAGTACAACATTATAAATAATTCATGGAACATTTGAGAATATTTTTTTGAATTCTAGAACTTGAGATAATGGAGAATAAATTTTAAATGATACATTGAACCACGCAATAGAAACTTGGTATATTGGATGATAGTTTTATATGTAACTTAATTTTAAAAAAAAAATTTATTTTTAAAAAAAATTGAAATACATAAAAACATTATGTAATACACCAAGATTTTATTAGGTGTTTTGTTAATTATTTAAAAATTGTAATATAATTTTATTAGATATTTACATTTAGATTCTATTAAATATTTCATTGCTATAAAATAAGTTTCGGTATATTTATGTACACGTACAAGCATAGCACTATAAATAAATTATCCAGTATTTAAGAAAATCTAAATAATATTTTTTAAATTAAAATTGAAATTTTATAGCATGTTTTTTAAAAAATTCTCGAAGGAAACTAAAAAACATAATAAAAGTAAATAAATTGATATATTGATTTGAAACACGTAAGAAAATCTTGGTATCTTTTATAATATTTCTACATGTAACTTAAATTTAAAAGAAATGTATTACATAATATTTTTATATGTAACTTAATCTTTAAAAAATTGCATAATTATTTTTTTCTAAAAATATATAGAACTATTATGTAATACCGAAGGTTTTTTTCATATTACTTGAGATCATAATATTTCTTTATCAAATATTTATATTAAAATTTGTTTAAATAGTTTGTTGATCTAAAATAAGTTTTGAATATAGTAATGTACAAGTACAATGTTATAAATAATTCATGGAACATTTAAGAATATTTATTGGATAATGGAGAATAAATTTTAAATGATACATTGAAACACGCAATAGAAACTTGGTATATTCGATGATAGTTTTATAGGTAACTTAATTTTAAAAGAAATGTTTATTTTTTAAAAAAATGAAATTTATAAAAACATTATGTAATACACCAAGATTTTATTAGGTGTTTTGTTAATTATTTAAAAACTAGCATAAAACTCGTGCGATACACGGATTTTTTTAAATATTGTATAAAATAAATTTATTAATTTAAATTAATTATTTAAAACATGAATTTTGGAGGCTTACATTTTTATATAAGATTATTTGATAATATAAATTTTATCCGTGATATTTCTTGGAAAAAATGGATTTTAGTTAGAAAATATAGAAAAGATGATAGGTTTTAGTTAAAAAGAGTAATCGATTAATTATTAGTAATTATAAAATTATTACTTCATTTTATTAAATATAATGCCCGTGATATGATTAGAAAAATAGAGAATTTAGTTAGAGAAAATTAAAAAGGTAATATGTTCTAGGTGAAAAAGGTAATTGATTAGTTTATATTAATTATAATTTAATTACGTTATTTTACTAAATACAATTGCTCGTAATGTTTTTAGAAAAGGAGAAATTAATATTGCCAGTGATATTTCTATTAAAAAGGGATTTTAGTTAGAAAATATAGAAAAAATTATACGTTTTAGCTGAAAAAAGGTAGTTGGTTAATTACAAATATTTTTTTTTGAAACTCAGGGCAGAAATATTATATTATTATATCCTATATATAATTGGCGTAAGGAGGATCAGGTGGTATATAATTGGCGTAAGGAGGATCAGGTGGTATATAATTGGCGTAAGGAGGATCAGGTGGTCTGGTCGTCAGGGGTTTGGTCGTAGGGGTTGAAAAGTAACTTCATTAAAAAAAAAAAGAAATGGGCTAGAGAATAAACTATGGGCCAAAGTATTGGTTTAAAAAAAGTTAAAACTATGTTCCAAAAAAGCTAAAACTATGCTACCAAGGTATTTTTAATTTAACAAACAAGATCAAAAAAAGAGTGCACTAAAATAAATAATAATTGATAAAACAAAAAAAATTATAGTTAAGAAAATTATTGTTAACTAAAATTAATACAAAAATAATTTAGACTAAAGTTTAAAATATAATTTAACAAAAACCTTACCAAAAAAATCAAGAAAACCTAATTTAAAAAAAAAACAAATCATAAAAAAATTTTACTTTTAGATTCTACAACAAACATGTTTTTAAAATTTATACTAATAAAAGTCAACACAAAATAAACACAAATCAATAAACTAACATTTTATTATTTTGCAAAGATTCTAGATTTGGTACTAAAGTTGTAAATTTCATCAACAATAAAATTTAAAATAAATTAACAAAGAATAAAACTAATAAAATATTCAACATCATCAACTTAATTAAATACTATTATAGAAAAAATAGTAGAAATATCACAAAACTTACATACAATTAACAAATAAGGATAAAATACAAAAAAACATAATGAAAAATAAATCACAAATTCATTCTTTATATAAAATAAACAAGTATACAAAGCATGCCATTAGAATTTCAATTCAAAAATATTTTTTTTAAAAAAGAAGAATTTATATTTAATTATAAACCAAAATTTTTAAAAGAAAATATATGTAAAACAAGATATTAAAAAAGTAATGAAAAAATATGTTATAATTGGAAAACAAAAAATAAATATAATGCACTTAAAATATATGTAAAACAAAAAATAATTTACAAAACAAATACTAATTCAAAACAAAAAGTCTAAATTTAGAAAATTAAAATCAACAAGAAAATTTAATATAATACACTTAAAATAAATATAAACCAACACAAAAATATAAGAGATAGTATAAACTTTCTTTAAAAAAGTGTTCATATGTTAAATTACAATAAGTTACCAAATGCCTAAAATATATTATATATATATATATTCTAATAAATAGAAGAGAAAATGCAAAAAAAAATGAAATATTAAAATATATGTTATGATAAATCTTAAAATCTAATTTTCAAACAAATCATTTCCCAAATAAAGGTGTTTTAATAAAAATATTATTTTAATAAAAATCATTAAAGATTCTAATTTTTTTTTAGGTTGACAACAAATATGTTTCTAATATTAACAAATAAAGATAAATTAACAAAAAATCATAATTAAAAATAAGTCTCAAATTCATTCTTTGTATATAATAAACAAGTAAACAAAGCATATCATAATTAGAATTTCAATTCAAAAAATATTTTTTTAAAAAACAAGAATGTAAATTTAATTACAAAACAAAAAAGAAGTTTTAAAGAATATATATGGTAAAATAAGATAATAAAAAGTAATAAAAAAACATGTCATAAATGACACCAAAATTCAATAAAATATAATAGACAAAATTAACGTCAATTCAAAAAAAAAATCTAAATGTAAAAAACTAAAAACAACAATAAAGTTTAATATAATGCACTTAAAACAAATATAATGTACATTTAATTACAGAACAAAAAAGAAGTTTTAAATAAAATATATGGTAAAATAAGATAATAAAAAAGTAATCAAAAAACATGTCATAAATGACACCAAAATTCAATAAAATATAATATACAAAATAAACGTTAATTCAAAAAAAAAGATCTAAATGTAAAAAACTAAAACAACAATAAACTTTAATATAACGCACTTAAAACAAATATATATACCAACACAAAAACATAAAAAAATAATACAAACTTTCTTTAAAAAAAATACAAATGTACAAATGTATGTGTATTCACAATTAAATAATCACATATACATATATAAAGAATAGTTAAACCAATAAGTTCCCACATGTTTAATATATATTATATATATTCTAATAAAATAGAAGAAAACTCCCCAAAAAATATGAAATATTTAAATATATGCTAAGCTAAAACTTAAAATATAATTTAGAAAAAACAAATCGTTTATCAAATAAAATTGTTTTAAGAAAAAATTATTTTAATAAAAATCATTAAAGATTCTATTATTATGTTTGACAATAAAAATGTTTCTAAAATAAAAATTTAAAACAAATTCTTCGTTTACAAAGAAAAAATTTAAATTAAAAAAGTGAACACAAATCAATAAATGAACATATTTTAAATTAGAAAGCAATCTAAATACGCACAAAATAAATTTATATTAATATCTAAATATAATACAACATAGAAACCCCTAATATTACTCTAAACGAAACACGTAATAAACACCAGCAAAAATATAAAATTAACATGAAAAAATAATTAATATTCAAACAAATAAAACAATTTAATACCACACATATTTCCAAAAAGGTTAAAAAAATGCCTTTAAAAACTGTAAAAACACAATAACAAAATATCTAAAAAATTCAAGACAATCATTAAATTACATAATCAAAAAGATAAAAAGATAATAATAAATTGTTATACGAATATAGTACCTATATTTCAAGTATATCATATGTAATCTAATAAAATAAAAAATAATTATGAAATACTAAAAAATATGTTAGCTTAAACTTTGAAATATAAATTATAGAAAAACCATTTACAAGAAAAAAAAACAAATGTATACTTACCAATCATATAACATATGTATTATTATCATTAAAATAAAAATATTATTCAAAATGTTATAAAACTAATTTCTCAAGAAAAAAAATTATAATGAAGATTGTACTAAAAATTATTAATAAAGTTACCGTGCATCGCACGGTATAAAGCTAGTATTAATAACATAGGCAAGACAGCCATTACATAGAATGCACTGCACCCTTAACTTACATAGCAGCCATTACATAGAATGCACTGCACCCTTAACTTACATAGCAGAAGCCTCCACAATCATTGATTGAAACCAACATATGCTTAAAACTACATTACTTGTAACATAACAAAAGGAGATTAAAACTAGTACTTAGGAACTATATAAATAGTTGGCAGCAAAACGATTCACATCCTTTCAGACAGCATACAACCCAGTTATAACAACTCTTGTGCTAGCATCTGCTCATCGTCTAGCGGCTCCAGCCACCACCTGCAATTTCTGGCTCTACTTGCTTAACAATCTCATCACCTTGAGCCCCTTCTTGAACAACATTAGCCATCATATCTAGCTCCTGGACCGCCCTAAACCCACTACACGAACTGAGACCAACCCTTTCTAAATACAAGCCTAGTACAGGATCATGATCAAAACACTGCACTACCCCCTAAAAACTCAACCCTCTAAACTTGTACTTTAAGTAATCCAACCTCCCAAACGACTACCCATTGTGACCCTGCTTGGCCGAAACTTCCGCTCCTGTAACTGCTTGACCATCTGCAGATGAATAGCCCCGGAGCCACTAGAAATATGCAACTAAAGCCCAACCCATTAAAACCAAATTGGCTCAACACCATCCTTTGATCAAATTTTTTCTCTGCAAACCTTTCTTTGCTAACTCATCCGCCCCTAAGTTGGAATCCCTGTCAATTTTCTTGAAAAAGAAATTCCTTCTTTTAAATGCATTTACAGAAGCAAAATCAGTGATTGGAAAATCCAAAATTAATTCAGCTTTTATTCTCATTACAAGCTTAACCACCTCCTCACTATCCGCTCGTGATATAATTGGAAAAAGATAGATTTTAGTTAGATAAAATAGAAAGGTAACGTGAAGATGGCATGATTTATGATTTATGTGAAAAAGGTAATTGATTATTTTATAATAATTTTAATTTAATTATGTTATTTTACTAAATATTATTGTTCATAGTTTTAGAAAATGAGAAATTAATGTTGCCCGTTATATTTCTAGGAAAAAGGGAATTTAATTAGAAAAAAATAGAAAAGATGATATATTTTAGCTGAAAAGGTAATCGGTTAATTATTAGTATTATAATATTATTATTTTATTTTAATTAAATAGAAACATCCATGATATAATTGGAAAAAAGGAGGTTCTAGTAAGAGAAAAGAAAAAAAGTAACGTGTTTTGGCTGAAAAAGGTAATCGTCCATGATATATTTAGAAAAATAGAGATTTTAGTTAGAGAAAATAAAAAAGGTAACGTGCTTTGATTGAAAAAGGTAATTGATTAGTTAATAGTAATTATAATATGATTATGTTATTTTATTAAACAAAATTGCTCGTAGTGTTTTTAAAAAAGGAGAAATTTTAGTTAGATAAAATGTAAAAGATATTCTATTTTACATGAAAATGGAAATTATTTAGTTATTGAAAATAGAAAATGTAATATGTTTAACCTGAAAAAAGAAATTGATTAATAAAGGAGAAATTTTAGTTAGATAAAATATAAAGGATATTGTATTTTACCTAAAAAAGGAAATTATTTAGTTCTTGAAAAATTGAAAAGATAATATGTTTAACCAAAAAAGGAAATTGATTAGTTAGTAGATCTACAATTGAGTAAGGGTAGATAAGTAAAATCAACAGGTACAATACCGATCGACCGACCGACCAAACTTTTAATGTTTCGGCTTTTATATAATAGTACTAGCTTATAACCCGTGCAATGCACGAGTTTCTTTTAATATGTTATTTAAATTTTATTTTATGCTATAATTATATTTTTGTATAATCATTATTTTGTAAAAATTATTTTAATATTATTTTAATATAATTTAATATAAATTTAGTTAATCATGATTTAAAATTTACAATATTATAGGATTTTAAGTTAAATATGTCGTTGACGGGATTCGAAACTTGTATTATTAGTAAAATACTTTAATCATAAAATATATCTTATAATTACATCTAACGGTTCTTATTAATTGTTGTAGAATAAACTAGGTTATTAGATTGCGGCTAGGGTTTGTATGTATTTATTGCTAGGGTTTGTGAGCTTCGTGCTTATATGGATGCTCTTGTGCTCGTGGCTGATTCTGACTTCACAAGATGCCTACGTACTTTGATGTATATCAAAGATCAAGCCAAAAAACGTAGTTCTAGGATGAGGGATCTGACCCTTTATATAGGCTGAGAAGCCTCGGAAATATGGTAGAATTAGGTGACTTGGTGGGTAAGTCATCCTTGAGGAAAGTTCTAGACTCCTGCCTTGTAGGAGTTTGTTTCCTTGTATGACTATGTGCCTTGGAGGCTACTCCTAATAGGGATAATGCCCTTATTTGACTTATATTTTCTAGCTGTTAATTAGCCCTCAATATTAATCACGAAATTAATATTTAATTAGGATTTTTGGGCCATCTGGTGGGCCCCATGTTTGGACCACACAAGGTCTAATTAATGCCACATTAAATGTGTCTTTAGGGTTTACTTTTAACCCATATCATTTGCCCCCCAACTTCTAGGAAACCTGATCAGGTTATCCTTGAAGTTTTAACGGTCTTTTCCGAGACTTGGGTCGGGGTTATATATGTACAGTAGTGTTTCACATGTATCGTCTTTTGTAAAGTGTGGAGCGACCTACACATTTACAACGATTTGCCTTGTTCGAGGCTAAGCAATTATATTCCATAACTTTAGTTACAGATTTTTTGTTTATCTCTTTCAAGGAATTCTCTTTAAAATCCTTATATCTCCATATTTACCCTATATTTTAGGATTTTTATAGTACCCACAGGTATTTTTCTCATCAAAATTCTATGTCCATGAAGATTCGCTGTCAAAAAAGAAAATTTCGACCAGGATTCATCATTTTCGACCAGAATTTCGACCAGGAATTCGACCAGAATTCTGGTCGAAATAAGGCCTTCAATTTCTTCTGGTCGAACGACTTTTCGACCAGGATTCCTGATCGATTCGACCAGGATTCTGGTCGAATTAAGCGTCCAGAATTCTTCTGGTCGAACACATTTTCGATCAGGATTCTTGGTCATTTCGACCAGGATTCTGATCGAATTAAGCATCCAACATTCTTCTGGTCGAACACATTTTCGATCAGGATTCTTGGTCATTTCGACCAGGATTCTGATCGAATTAAGCGTCCAACATTCTTCTGGTCGAACACATTTTCGATCAGGATTCTTGGTCATTTCGACCAGGAATCTGATCGAATTAAGCATCCAACATTCTTCTGGTCGAACACATTTTCGATCAGGATTCTTGGTCATTTCGACCAGGAATCTGATCGAATTAAGTGTCCAACATTCTTCTGGTCGAACACATTTTCGATCAGGATTCTTGGTCATTTCGACCAGGATTCTGATCGAATTAAGCGTCCAACATTCTTCTGGTCGAACACATTTTCGATCAGGATTCTTGGTCATTTCGACCAGGATTCTGATCGAATTAAGGCCTTTTTGGCTTGCGAGCTTTAATTAACAGACCTCTTATTTTATTGGGCTTGATGGGCCTAGGTAAATTTTGACCTAGCCCATTCTTCAGAGATTTCGATAATTTCTGCAATTTTCTTTTAGAAAATCTCTACTTTTTCTTGCAAAATATCTTAGATATTTCCCATAGAACCTTCCAGAATTGGGCCGATTTCATGGGCCTTTCACAGGTCAATTTTATCATTTTGACCGGCCACTGTAGGTTTTTTGACCGTTTGTGAGTATTTCAACCGGCTAGGCATTCCTATTAAAGAGTGAGAGTGGAGAGTTCATTCTTTACACTCTCATTTCTACTCTAAATCTCTTTAAGTTTAGCTAGCAAATTTCTCTCTAGTTTCCGTTGAAGTTTTCAGGCAACCTCAGGCCTTCTTCTCCGATCATATTCTCCGTTTCAAGTCAAAGTTTTTAAGCTCTCCTCAATGGCGTACAAAGATCAAGCTCGACTTATGAAGATGAACTCAGCCTCTTCCAAAGGTACTATCACCATTCGCTCTCCTTACACATCACTATTAGATATGTTAAACGAGCGAGCTGATGACTACCCCTCCCTAGCCGAGTTAGATGCTTACGATTGCTGTAATACATATCATGATGCTGATGAAATTGATAAATATAATAAGTTATTTAAGATTAGAAAACCTTATAAACTTGTCCCGGCTGGGCCAGGTGACAGGCCTTGTCATTGGAGGCCCAATGCCTTATGTATTTATAGGGAGTGCCTAGTAGCAGGGCTCCGTTTTCCTTTTCATGAGTTCATCCCACGTTTGTTGGCTGACATCCAATGCAACCCTTGTCAACTACCCCCTAATGCATGGAGAATAATTCTTTGTTTTATGGTTTTATGCCTAAGGCAAAACCTGCCTTTATCTGTAGCCCTCTTTCGCAAAATTTTTCAAATCTATAACAGCACGCTTTTGAATAATGGCTGGGTGTATATCAAACTTCGTCCCAAAGTCCCCCCTATTTTCAATAGTAAATCAGTGCCAGATAACAACCCTGGTTGGAAAAAAGAGTTTGCCTATCTTGAATGGGAGGGTGGTGACTGGGGCACCCTTTTTAGAAAGACCTTTTCCAAGGTTTCGGATGGAAAGGCTAAAGGGATCACCCTTAGTACAGAGGATCAAGCTGCCTTTGACATCCTGACTAAAGGTGATGGTATGTCTATAACCTGCCAAAGCCTTATAAACGAGGAGTCTCTGAAGGCAGTAGGCCTCTCACCAGTTTCTGAACGGGGTAACCTTCTTTCATGTGTTTACTTTTCTTGTTTTCATACTTGACTTACTAAATTATATCTCTGTCCATGTCATTTCAGTGGCAAAGATTCTTGTGGAAGCTTCTCCTGACCCTGATAACGAGACTTCCAGGATGGCTCGGGCAAAGAGGAATGCAGATCCTCGAGAAAAAGGAGATGAGCCTTCATTCTTACGCCCACACAAGGTTCAGAAAGGGAACCTTAAGTTTGGCGACATAGCTGACTTGGAGGGTAGCTCTCAAGTCAATGTCCAGTCTGCTGTGTTCAGGCCATCTTGGGGCTTTAGGAAGCGGGACTCTGTTGTGGGCTCAACAAAACATGCCATGGACTGGTCGCTGAACTCAATCACTCCATCAGACTACAAGGACTTGGTTCTCAACGGAGGTATTGGTGAATCAGAAGCACTGGGCTCTCAGGCTATTGCTGCAGTAAGTTTCAAACCTTGTCTTTTTAACACTCATTAGATTCTTTGCTTTATCTTTACATTGTAACTCTATTTCCTTGTGCAGGCTAACGTTCACTTCTAAAGCTTGATTTATCAATCCAAAGCTTGGAAGGAGAAGGCCAAAGGTTTTGAAACTGAATCTCAAAAGAGGAGCCTACATATTCACCAACTTGAGGAGCAACTGAAGAAGAAGGATGAGGAGCCAGTGAGTGCCCATGCTGAGGTGGTGGCCCTGAAGGATGACAAGGAGAAGGTGATTGACGATTACTTGGACTCAGATGAGTACAAGAGTCTCATGGATCAGCATGATGAGATGCTTTATCCTGGTCAGTTCACGGAGGGGTGGAACAAAGCCCTTGAGGCTGTTCTAAGGATCCATCCTGGCCTATTCCAGCCTTCTGCCTTTCCTAGCCCTCACCCTCCTAGCACTATGACCACTGTTGCTGAGGCTGGCTCTAGTGAGGAGTTATTTGGTGAGGATGATGCCTTGGTTAGGAAACACACTGCAGCTAGGTCTTTGGATCCTGAATAGCCCCTTGTTCGAGATGGAGATGCTAAGTCGGATGGGGAAGCTTCCACTACTGCCACCAGCTCTGAGAGTGGCTCTCCTGTCAAGGAGACTTCTGAGGCCACTTAGCTTACTTGATGTATCTTTTGCCTAAACTCTCATTTTGTAACTTAACTTTAATAGCCTTCGGGCTTTTATTTATGCAACTCTTTAACTTAACTATTCGTATAGTTAGCTTCCTTTCTAGATTTTTCTTTCTTGTCTTTGCTTGTAGTCTGTTAAGCTTTAGAGTTCTCTAGGTACTTGGCCCTTTGGCTTGTATCAAGCTTATAAATTAGTTCACCATTTGTTTTACGTGTTTAAAATAACAAAACAAAGGAAGTAACTCAGAGAGAAAGCAAAACAAAGCTTATAAATTAGTTCACCATTTGTTTTACGTGTTTAAAATAACAAAACAAAGGAAGTAACTCAGAGAGAAAGCAAAACAAACTTCATTAGGCTGTCAAAGAACAGTGATAAAATGGGCTCAACCCTTACATAAATACTCTATTTCCTACTGGGAGCAACATGCTCGGCTATGGTTTCATTCGAACCTTATTTCTATTCTTAATAGGTAAAAGACCAAGTCTTTAAATATAGTAAGCCTTGAGGTTCACTGCATGCCAAGTTCGGGGCACCTCAACCCCGTCCAAGGTTTCCAACTTGTAAGATCCTCGCCCTAGCACCTTCCTGACTCGATATGGTCTTTCCCAGTTTGGAGCAAGCTTCCCTTTTTGGCCAACTCCTGAGGCTTCTATCTTCCTTAGGACCAAGTCGCCTTGTCGAAAGAACCTCTCTTTAACCCTTTGGTTGTAGTGGAAGGATGCCCTTTTCTGGTGTTCTACATTTCTAGCATTTGCTTCATCCCTAACCTCGTCAATCAGATCAATATCTAACCTCATGCCTTCTTCATTACTTTCTGGTTCATATGCTTCAACTCGAGGCGAAGCATGCATAATTTCTAAGGGCACCACTGCCTCAGCTTCATAAGCCAGCAAGAAAGGGGTTTCTCCAGTTGTTACTTTGCAAGTAGTGCGATACGCCCAAAGTATAGGCAGTAACTCATCCACCCAAGTATTTCTTGAACGTTCAACCCTCTTCTTTAGTCCATCAAGGATAATCCGATTGGCTACCTCAGCCTGTCCATTAGCTTGGGGGTGTGCTACTGAGGTAAAACGAAGCTCGATGGCATTTTCTTCACAGTACTTCTTAAACTCTTCATTGTTAAATTGTGTTCCATTATCCGTCACAAAGATTCGGGGAATTCCATACCTGCAAATTACGTTTTCCCAAAAGAAATGGGCAACCTGTTTGGTGGTTATCTTGGCTAAAGGTTTAGCCTCAATCCACTTAGTAAAGTAATCAATGGCCACTATCAAGAATTTCCTTTGTGCTGAAGCTACAGGGAAAGGACCGAGTATGTCCATTGATAGGTCCATAATTCATAATATTTTTAATACCTATTTTATGTCCGTTTTCGTGATTTTATTAATTAATAAATTGTTTTATTTTGTTTTGTAGGAAAATAAATAAAAACAGATTTCTAGCAGGAAAAGGTGCAAAAAGGGAAAGGAGGTGGAAAATACTTGAAGTCAAAGAAATTGGAGGAAAAATCGAATACTTATCCAGGAAGAAATGGAAATTGAAGAAATTATATTCAATATCAAATTTGTAATCGAAGACCCAAGCCCAAGTTTTTCCCTATATATATGGGGCTCCTCTCTTGTATTTGACACCAATTTAGACACCTAGAATTTTATAATATTTTATACTCTGTCTCCGACGTTCTATTTTAATACGTATTAATAATATAATTAGTTCTTGTTTTTATTTCCGGCGTTCGGTTCGTTGAATTACATCTGCTCGTGCTTGCTACTTGATTATTCAGTATATGCTTGGTTAGTTTATTAGTTAATTAATATATATATATAACATCTGCCATTACACTGCCTTTACACGTTAAGATTATTTATATTGTTTTCAACTTTGCGCATATCAATCATTAATAATTAGTTCGTATTCTTGTTCAGTTCATTCATGTTTAATACGTGTTATTATAATTACATCGTTTATTTAATAATTATGTCTAGCTAATTTTCTTACCCTAGGATGAAGATGAAGTTGATTTAATTGCTTTTGATTTCTTCTAGTTCCTATTAATTGATTCTCATAATTTTTCTTAGTGCTTAATTGATCGATTGACAAAGTGATTTTGATATATTATTGTTACTGGATTTGTTTTTCATAGCCTATGCTTGCTCTTTGAAGTTTTGATAGGTTATTGTTAGATAACAAGTTTCATAGTATATGCTTGTCTCGTTAATTGATATATCTTATTTGTGAAGGAAAGAGGATTGATTTTAGGGCGAGTTGATATTAATTGTGATTGATTGATGGATTCTGATTCCTAGGTTTTCCATATTATTTGATAATCTTTGTTAATTAGGTTAATTAAAACTCTTCTCAAACCTATTTGTCTAGTTCGCCTGAGTTAATTATTAGGGTTTTGAAAGTTCATAGTCTCTGAGGATCGATCTGTGATTGCTACAACTAAGCACTGTGCGCTTGCAGTTATTTTACACAATCAAGTTTTTGGCGCCGCTGCCGGGGACTACTGGTATTTTTCACTCCTTGATATTAATTCTTCGGATTAGTTTCTTGTTTTCTTTTGTTTGTTTTTTTTTAGGGAATTGTGAAGCGGAGAAAAGCTTGGACAAGAAGATCGTTGGAAGGCCTCGCTGTCTCTTTTAAAATTTTTGGAAGCGCTTTTCGGTATTCCGTATCACCTCTCTCTATTTTTCTTTTCTCATTATAAAAAAAAACCCAAAAAAATTAAATATTCAAAAAACCCAAAAATATTAGTTAGTTAATTTTTTTTTGTTAAAAACCAATTTGTTGCATCATTCATTCTCTCACATAGGATCACATCATCTAGATTTCTTTATTGTATTTATTGATTTCACGTAGTGTAGCGCATCCATAAGTGTTTATTTTCTTGTTCTTTGTATGTTGCATCATTCAATCAATCTTAAGGGTGCCACCCAATTACAAGATAAGGTGAGGGATTTCATCACCCTTTCCTTGGGCCACAAATCACTAATTCGTTCATCTTGCATACCCTTTCCTTAATAAAATTAAATAGACGTTGGCCCCTAGGATCTCGCGCTCAATTAGGAAGAGAATCTGGGAGGAACGAATCACTAAGTATTCTTTCGTTTGGTGTCTAGGCAAGCGTGACGCTTACCTGGCTAATTTGGATTGGTGTCTAGAAAGGTGTTTAGCCTCTTGGCAATGCTTGCACCTGCCTGGCCAGTCAGGACGGATGCTTTTTGAGTTGTGACTTTCAGTAGTATCTTATTGTTAGGAGCAAGGTCTAGATTTTTCTTAGGATAATATAGATTTTTCTTTGTAATTTTCCATTTTTTTAGGTGTTTACTTATAGCTCTTGTCTGCTACATGTTTATTTGATTACTTCTCTTGTATGCAAAGTGCTTGGGTTCGAGACACTACATCTAGATTAGTAAGACAAACCAATCTGTCATCTCCTAAAGTAGTTAGACAACTTGAGTTCTCTTCACCCACTAGAATTGAGTCAAAAGAATTAGAAGTTCAACCCGTAGTCATGGCTGTTTCACTCAAAGACCGTTGTTATCCCGCTCGTACCGCTCAACCCTCATGCATAGTCTTACCCGCAGTAACCGCGAATAATTTTGAAATCAAACATCACAACATTAGCATGTTACCTAGGTTTGCTGGGGTAGAGGGAGAGGATCCATATCTTTTCATTCGAGAGTTTGAGGAAGTGTGTGCTTTACAAAAACTTCAACAACTAAGTGAGGATTCCATTAGGCTCAGGCTTATTAACTTTGCTTTAAAAGAAGATGCTAAACAGTGGTTGTATAGTCTACCCATTAATTCTATTTCCACATGGGAGGGATTTGTTGCTATCTTTCTTAAAAAATATTTTCCAAACCATAAGGCAAACAGACTTAGGAATGAAATCAACCAATTTCAACAAAATCGGAATGAGTCTTTTTGGAAATATTTTGATAGATTTAAAAAGTTGTTGTCTAAATGTCCTCAACATGGTATAGAAAAATGGAGACTTTGCAAAATTCTTTATGAAGCCTTAGATAGCCAAACCACTGCTTTGTTAGAGTCTATGTGCAATGGTAAGTTTATGGATAAAGATGAAGATGAAGCTTGGAAATTTTTTGAGGAGTTAGCTGAAAGAACAATGTTGTGGGAGTCAACTAGGGAACCTAATCAGGAAGCTGAAAATTCTAACTCATCTAAGGGCTTACACGCAGTTGGTAATTCTATTGCAACCGAAGCTAAGTTAGCTACAATCACTAGACGTCTAGAAGCCTTAGAAACCAACAATGTGTCCTCTCAAATGTCTCTCTGTGCAAACTGTAGTTCTCCTAATCATATGGTAGAGAAATGCCCTGAAATTGAACAAGTCAATGCCATGTTTCAACCTAGAGCTAGGAATGATCCTTATGCACCCACATATAATCCTGGTTGGAAGAATCACCCAAATTTCTCATGGAACCAAGGTCAATACAATCAGTACAATCAAAATCCTCAACCTGCTTTTCAAAAGCCCAATCCTGGTCCTTACCCAACTCAAAATCCTAATTCATATCCTCCGCAAAATCTTGGTCATTATCCAAACTCAGTCCCCATAAATCCTCCTGGTTTTAGTGAATCTGATAAGAAACTGACTTCTTTAGAAAAGAGTATGGAGGCATTACTCAAATCTCAACAATCTTTCATGCAAGTTATGACCCAAGATAGGCAAATATTAAATTCCAACACTCAAGCCATATCTAAGCTAGAGGTCCAAGTCAGTCAATTGGCAAACACAATCAGTGAGAGAGAGAAAAATCGATTTCCTAGTCAACCTGAGACTAATCCTAAATTTCATCCAAATCAAAAGTCTCATGAAAATGTGAATTCTGTTATCTCTCTAAGGTCTGGTAATCAATTCAATAATCATGCTGGTGTCAATACTCAAGAAGAAGATAAGCTAACATCTGAACCAAATCCTTTGCTCTTGAATCCTAGTCTTAAGCAATCTTCAAATCCCGAGAATTCTGAAGTAAATAAATCTGATGTGTCATCACCCTCCGATGAACCACCTTCGAAATCCCAATCTGATGTGTCTAATGAAAAAGTCTTTAAGCCGAAAGCCCCGTTTCCTCAAAGACTTACTTCAAACAAACAATCTGCTCAGTTAGATAAGATTTTGGAAGTCTTTAAGCAAGTCAAGATTAACATTCCACTTTTAGATGCGATTCAACAAGTTCCCTCTTATGCTAAGTGTCTAAAAGATTTGTGTACTCATAAAAGAACCACTCATGTTCCTAAGAAAGCTTTTCTAACATCTCATGTTAGTTCTATTTTGTCAAATCAAATCCCTGTGAAGTATAAGGATCCTGGCTGTCCTACCATCTCTTGTGTCATAGGTGATACTTTCATTGATAAAGCTTTACTCGATCTAGGAGCTAGTGTGAATCTTCTTCCATTATCTGTTTATCAAGCCTTGGGTTTAGGTGAACTTAAGAAGACTAGTGTCACTCTTCAGTTAGCTGATCGTTCTGTTAAAACTCCAACAGGTATAGTGGAAGATGTGTTGATTAAGGTTGGTGATTTTGTCTTCCCCGTCGATTTTGTTGTTCTAGAAACCGAACCAGTCAAAAATCTCAAAAATCAAATTCCTATCATTTTAGGAAGGCCTTTTCTTGCTACCTCTAATGCTTTGATTAACTGTAGGAATGGTTCGATGAAACTCACTTTTGGAAACATGACGATAGATCTTAATGTCTTTAATGTAGGAAATCAACCTAATGAGCTTTTTGAACAACCTGTAGGAGTTAATTTGATAGATGAGGTTGTTTTGTGGTCGAATCTTGAGGATAATGCAATTGAGTCTTTTCTTGAGAAAGATGTTATGTTAGAGTATGAGAGTAATAAAGAACTTCATGAGCTTTATAGAAGTTTTTCTTCTGATCCGATGTTAGATGAATTGAATGCCATTTGTTCTAAGCATGAAACCCAACTTGAGGATAGTTCTTTTGATCCTAAGTCCGTTGTTAAGACTTCTGTAGGTGAGCCACCCACTTCCGTTCCTAATCTATCTTTTTCCACTCTTGATCAGTCTTTGATAGTTAATAATGAAACTCATCATGTTCTTTCTAATGACTTAGTTCATAACCAAGAATTTCAAGTGATTAATCTGCTTAAACAACATAAAGAAGTGTCTAATTGGTCTATGAACGATGTTAGGTGTATGAGTTTTATTTTGGTATGTGATCTTATTTCTCTAGTGGATAATCAAGTTTTTGTGGGTATGTATCACCTGATTGATAATTATGTTACATGTGTTCTTTTCCCTCGATCTGGTATTGGTTAGCATATCTATTTCGTAATGTGTCTCCCATAATAAAGTGTAGGTATGGGGGAGCACCTATGTGTGTGTGTGTGTGTTTCTTTTATATGTGTCTATGTGTTATAGGTAATAATGTTTCTCCATCATCCCTTATCAGGTATTCTCGTCCTTTTACTTTGTCATTTTTCTTTCATTTGCATACATTGAGGACAATGCATGATTTAGGTATGGGGGAGGGATTTAGTAGTATTAAAATAAAAAAAAAATCCAAAAAAATTGAAAAAATCAAAAAAAACAATTCTAGCCTTGTGAAATGATTACTTGTTAAAAGTTGGCTTGATGCACCCTTACATGCTATAGTACTCTTGTGTTTCTGATGCTTTTGACTGAGAAGTGATATGCTGCTAAGTTCTTGTGCACACACATACACTAGCGAGTTGAAACTAGTAGACTTATTGAATGTTGTAAGTAATTAAAAGGACATGAATACGTGCAAGAAGATTTGGTTTTCATGCTTTGAGTACAAGTAGGTGCATTAAAGAGATTTTTTTGCTTGGGATTGATTATGTTTTACCATCCTGTGAGATTTTGAGCCTATATGCATATCTTTTGCATTTTATATTCGTTTGCTTGAGTGTCCACATGTTATTTGCATTGCTAGCACTTGTGTAAGAACCCTGATTTTTGTAATCTTTTAAGAATATAATATCATATGACGTTGTGAATTTGGGACCTTTTGAGTCACCTATGTTGTTTAATGGAATTGATTATCTGAGAAATTTATGTTGTTACGTTCACTGTGTAAGAATAAGGGAAGATTGTTAAGGCAAGAGGCCTACTGCCCTTAAGATTTATAAAAACTTGGGATTTGAGAGTTATTAGAGTATTAAAGGATTTTAAGAGACTATGACAAGAAGTTATGGATATTTAGGGAATTTACACAATTAAGTACTTAAGGAATTACAAAGGAAATCTCTACGCGACAAAATATTATTACGAGGAATTTAATTATGATACGATATGAATTAAGGATTAAGTGACAACCATTGGTGGAGAAATAATAATACAAGTAAGGATATTACATGCAAGTATCATGTAACTAGAAAGTTAGGAAAGTAATCTAGAAAGCAAAAAGGCAACTAGAGGAATAGTAACTAGTTAGTACACTACATTACTTTAGGGGACACTAGGGCATGGGGTGAACCTAAGCTACTAGACTAGGGTGGAACACATGTGAGGATATACATATCAATACACCAACAATAATACATCTCATTTTCAAACACCAACACAAGAGCAAAACTCTCTCTCTCCTCCTAGGAGCTCTCGGCCAAAGCCTTCCAAGAAGGAAGAGGAGGATTTTCCTCCAACCTCCACTCACTCATAATTCAAGATAAAATTCCTAGGCCTTCCTTACACTATAGAGAAGGTATGTTATCAATTTCAAACCATTTCATCCACTAGATTTTGAGTTACAAATTGTTAAAGATTGGGTGAATAGTAACCATGTTTGATTTTCTTTTAGATCTTGGATTGTAAGGGTTGTAGGAGACCATTCAAGGTGTTATTGAGTTGTGTAAAGCTTATCCAAGGCTCCTAGGTGCTCAAGAAGGTATAAAAATCACAAACCCTCTTGGTTATGTAGTATTTATAATGTTTGGTAGTAGATCCATGTATTTGTGAGCTAATCTTGGTTGTATAAGTATTGGATGACATGGATCTTGAGTTTTGATGTTGAGATTGTGACTTTTATGATTATGGATAATATATATATCTCCATGAGTGTTATGAACCATGAACTAAGTGTATTAAGTGTTGGTTGTGTTGTGGAATTGTGAAAAATGGTTAATCTAAGTAGTATGTGCTTGCTGAGTTTTTCCAGGAGCATTGACCTGTCTTGTAACACGGTTTTGAACCCCCAAATGTTGTCCCCTGATGTCGTACCATATATTGTTGGAAAGATAATTGAATGTAGTTTCTGGAAATGTAAGGTTCATGACTAGGTGATGTATAGATTTTTAGTTATGGCCGGAGAAGTGGATTGTGTTTCTGGATTCCTGACTGCACTAAGTGACCCCCTTGTGAACCTTGTTTAAACCCCTAAAAATTTATGTGGGATCATGGAAAAATTAGAGAAGCTAGGAAATGCAGTGGTGAAGGCTACCCAAAAAGAATCTGATTAAAACTCGAATTTTCCAATTTTATAAAAATGTTAGAGCGAGGTGTGCGCAAGTGAAAAACCACTTAGGGGATTAGTTTAAAGTAGTTTTAAGGATATTCACTTGAGTTTCGAGTTCGAGGAATAGATTTGAGTCGAATGGGTAACGAAAGTGATAATGTGACGACATGGTCATATGAGAGGGTTAGTGGTCACAAGTGGAGTCGTTAAGTTGGTCTTACGATTTTTAAAACCTTATGATTAAGTAGCGTTGTTAAGGTACTAACGTACAAATATTGATTATGTATAGATTTCCATTCCACTTCGCGAGCCGACCACCCCAACCTCACCAAGGCAAGTTTTCCAACCCTAAGTATTTAATTTCAAAATATTATATTCTTGATTTTACCTATGCAAGTCTACTTTACAAAACTTATATATAAGGATTTTTCACTTTTGTGTTTGTAGTTCCAAACGTATTATATGCGTATGCTTTATGAGATTATGTTGAAGTTTGAGATATATGCATATGTGTTTGTACACCCTTGAACTTAGAATGAACATGTTTCTTCGGACAACGACTCTAGCAATAGAGGTCGTAGCGGTCCAAATATACTATTGATCGGGGAGCGGTATATCATTGTATCATGATTAAATTACGAAAACCCGAAAGGTCATTCGGGAAGTATCATATACTTACGTATTTATTATTTTTACGTTGTTAAAAATACTCAAAAATATCTATCTTAGATTAAAAGCTTATTTTAATTAAATAATGATTTTACTAATTGTTTATATATTAAATCTAAAAATATTATTTATTAATTATCGTTCATTATTTTAAAGACAAAACTAATCCAAGATACCTTCAGCATTTTCAAACTTGAACTCTTTCGGACCCATAACATTTTCGAAAACCCCCGGTCAGCATTTGCTTCTTGTACGTTTTTCAAGAATTATCGGACGACTGAGGTCGAACTTCAACTACTCAGGTTTTCTATCAAAATGATTTTGAAAAGAAAAGAAAAAGGGGACTCTGGCAGGTGTGGGAATCGTTGACGAACGATTCCCGGGATGTGTAAGCGGCCGTGAGCCAGGCGGTCCATCAATTATTATTCCGGCCCAGGTGTTGCCGAAGGATGATTACGGATGTAGTTTTCATCAAGGGTGATTACGGATGTAGTTTTCACCCGAGGATAGTTACGGATGTAGTTTCTATCCTTCTACCTGTAGAGAAGACCCGCGGATTATTGGACTTGGATGTGGCGACTGATCATCGTCAATCCTTGTCAGGTTTTTATGTTTTCTTCCAGTCCCATCCTCCACTTTGGAAAAATACTCAAACACTGCTTCTTGGGCCTAAGTGCCAAGTGGCCGATAGTGTGGTTTTTGATAAGAAAAATATTAACATCGTGCAGTATCTAGAACTGCAAGATTTCTATAGAGATTGGCACGTGTTAGTGCACTCTTGCAATTGTTTCAAAGAATGAAATGTTTTTGAATGAGAAACCTTCTAAGCTAATGGAAGGAAAGAGGTTTTGCATCAATGCATTCCTTGTACATTATGTTAACCGTAGAGTGTTTTGCCGAAACTGATATACTCATACGTATATATTTTCAAACTTGAGATATATTGAAATGAGAACCTTGTAAAGGATTCATATGTTATTCTTAAAGCTCCTTAGTGAGTATAAATGTTTTATTCAAACTCGGACATATATATTGTCGAGTTATGTTTTGCAATCTGAGATATACACCCATACAGTTGGGAACGTTTTCAAAATAAACCACTTTATTATTTTCCAAAATGGTGAACTTGCTGAGCATTATGTAGCTCATTCTTGCTTTATAAAAACTTTTCAGAAAGAGAAGAACTTGGTCGGTTAACTCCGCACCAGCAGAAGAGGAGTAGGAGATTTACCCCGGAGATGATTTAGTTCCTGAAAAATACTACAGAGTAAGTCTGATAGGTTTTCAACTGTAATAGTAAGACTTGTCTTCAAGAGTAGTTGTATAAGTGGAAGTGCGTAAGATTCTGGATTGTACAGATGAATTGTAATATTTAGTGTTACTTTTGATTATCGTTTCTGAGGCTCTAACTTGTATGTGCGTAAGATTGAGGTCTGGATGGATGTATTGTTGAGTTGTAAAGTTAATACAGGTATGATATGGTTGAATGGTGATGTGACGACCTGAATCTCTGACCTCGGATTTGGGGGCGTCACAGAAATGGTATCAGAGGGATAAGTTACAGTACTCAGAAATGAGAGTGTTGAGAGTTAAGTCTAAGTCGGAGAATGACATAAGAGATCGTAGTAAACTTATTATTGGAATACCAGAAGAGGTACCAGTGAGTAGAATAGACTGGAGTGTTTATTGGAGGTATTATACTAGGGTCGATAGAATCCTTAGAGACCTTCAGAATGATGAATAGAGGTTTGAGAGTCATACATGACCTATCATAAGTAATAATGTAGAAAGCAGAGCGAAATCTCAAGAGCAGCTGAGGTAGAGGCGATATTGCCAATATAATCGGATGACTAGGCTGGCATAAATTTTGTGGCCCATAGTCCTCCACAGTTTAGGAGGCGGCATTTTAAGAATCAAGAAGTTTAGACTTCCCTACATATTTAAGGGTACTTAGTACTTGGAATAATGAAAGTCTTTTACTTTGGCTATAAGATCCGATTTTCGATAAGTAACGGGTTTACCTGAAAGTTGGTCACTATGTCGTTGTGGATTTAATTACCCTTGATGGCGAATTTTACATGTGTTATACGAGAATGTTACCATAAGACGAGCGTGCTAGGTAATTCCACGCATGATTCGGACGCTAGAGCATGGTAGTTCAACTTAGTGAACAAACAAGTAGAATTAACAAAGGGACTCAAGTGAAGTTGAATATGGTTGCATCGAGCGATACAGTGATCTCAGAGTCTACCAAAAGAAAAGACCAATGGGTCTAGAGTGGGATCCTTTGATAAAGATGTTATCAGGGACTACGTATATATGTATTGTAGACCTCAATATTTTTGGTATATGTTCACATGCACACATCCGCCACTGAACCTATGGACTGCACTGAGATCCCTGAGAGATCTCTTTGATCTGTTCCCAGGGGGAACTGGCCACTCGTGATTCTTGTCGGAAGGCATGAAGTAGGACCCTATGGACTTAGCAGGTGTCACCGGAATGATGTGAAGCTTGGTCTTCAAGATAAAGCACGAAAATGATAGATATATTTGTGAAACCCTAACTCGATAAATGAATTTAAGATGATGATTGAGAGACGCACTAGTTGGTGTCTTGAATTACGAAGACGAAGAGATGGAGTTACCCTCATAGTGGTGATAGTGAGATGCACGAATGGTTATTAACTTATTTTGGTAACTACCGGCTGGTGCACTACTTCATTTTAAACTGTTCACTAACCATGTTACCTCAATTAGTTTATATCAGGTAACCCTTCTAGCTTTCTACTTCAAACTTGTGGGGTAACAACCAGTGATATACTTTCCCTAAAGCAGGACTTATCCGAAGTAATTTTATTTGATCCATGAACATTCTATTCAAAAATTTATGATGATCTTGTTCGGCTCAGGCCTATTTACACTTTCTTTCAATTATCCAAGGAATGTTCAACAAATATTTCCTTAATTAATCGATGAATATTACTTAACGAATATTGATATTTGATTGCTTCTTTCATACTTACACTCTTCAGTTGAGCTCATAAATATTTAATAAATTACGGAGGACATGGATGATCTAATGTCCAGACATCCCTCACGAATTCTTTTCTTCTATTCAAGATGAGATTGTACATCGTACAGTGAAATCATAGTAAGGATATCATTTTGATATTGGTATTCCGAATTTAATTCTATTGTAGGATCTGATAAAGCATGTGTACGGAGGCACCCTTGGGTGGACCGTTTCATTGATAAGTAATATTTGATAGGAGGTTATCGATTGTTCCGATACCTAGAACATTCTCTTCAAATTTTATAGTTATCTTTTTTAATAACTTCTTATTTCCATTCGTTGTCCGAGTAGCCTAAAGTTTCTTCAGTGGCTACGATGTTGAAATTCCGTTCTAGCCAATTGAAACTGGCTAGTCGATATGTCAATATGAATGACTAGTTGATTGTTCTAAATAGTCAAAATTGTAATGTTATGGAGAACACCTAGCTAATTGTCCTAGCTAGTGGTGATGTCTCAAACAGGTGAACTAGCAAGTTTTGTCTAGCTAGTTGCTAGTGTTTCTTGAAAAGGACTAGTTATTGTTTCACTGGTCCAACTCCCAATTTAATTCATTCAGCAATTCCGCAATGCATTTTGCATGTGGTAAAGTATGATGATGAAAGTTTTGACGAATGACTTGATTGAGACCTAGTGAGGTCGTCCACTCAACTTGAATTCTACCCATCTTTGTATCAGACTTTATGTCACTTGAATATTCTGTTCTTTCATTCATATAATGAAGATTCATTTGAAACCATAGATTACTTGAATGATAAACTGCTTCATTTTTATCGTCACATAGTAGAATTTCTTTCGATCGGTTGACCTTTATCAATGGGACTTTTTAGATCCTCTATTTTTTAAGAGGAAAAGTATTCCCCAGATGTAAGAATTGTATAAAGACCGTCTTTATGACTTTTGTATCCAACAATCATTGCCCTCGTGCAACATTCTCTATGATATCACATTACCAAATTTTCAGGACATGAAGGAATAAACCTTGTTGTATTCTTTTTGTCCATCCTTACATCTCCGAAAATCGAGACTCCTAGTATTTGGAACCATCAACATTCTTGGAACATCCAATGTGGAATTCTTATTGAAATTATCTATTGGACCTTGTTATTTTAAAACCATTCCTTTCAAAAGTGATTACTCTAAGGTGAACGGGAGGTACAATTGTGAACCGTTGCACCAATATGAGATCAAAAACCAAATATTGTAATTGTGCAGCCAGAGCGTTATGCCGAGTAATTATTAAAGTAGAAATAACATGTCGGGGCATACCACAAGACCTTTAATATTAGTGTGAGGAAAGTTATAGGAAATGATGAGGTGGTTGGGAGTACGTTCCTACCAACCGTTGTCAGGATGTTATAGTAATGAATTCTGGAGTTACCAAGCCTTTTCCTGATCCAAGAAATTCAAATCGATTGCGATATAAGACATATCCTTAGAGGAAACTAACATGGAAGTGAGATGGACAAGAAAGGAAGGAATATCGTGGCAAGAATGTGAAGCTTTACTTAGCTAAAAGGGATTGATGTACATAGCGAGACATAAATTTTAAAAGGCCCTTAATAGCAAATGGATGCATGGATATATCCCAATGATCCTTCGAGATTACCACCTAATCAAGTTTATTGGGAATCGTAGCAGCATACAGGCCTCAGGCTGATTGGCGCCAGTTGTGAAAGAGGACGAGCGCATGACATCTTACCTATACCATCGAGAACTGAAACCCTTATCGGAAATGTAGGAATTGTTGACCGGTTAAAACACGTAGTAGTTTTTCAAAGATAAGGTTGAAAAGCGGGTTTCACCAACTCAAGATCGACCTCTGTACTGTGCCAAAATTGGCATTTCACACTAATATAAACGTTATAAAATTGTGTTAGTATCGTTTGAATGGACTAATGAGTCAGAAGCCTTATGGATTAATGAACAAAGTTTTGGAATGAAATGAGATATTAGCAACAACCTCGTTGTTAGCTATACTTGATGATAAAAAGAGGACTTTAAGAGTCATGATGATGCATCTTTCGAGAGTTTAAGAGGTGTGCTGATGCAGTAGAAAGGGGATGATAGCCTATACTTCTAAACAACATAAAGGTTACGGGATAGGATATACTAACCACGAGTCTGGGATTAGTCATGATGGCATTCACGCATAAAACTGAGACGTTAACTTTATGAGAAAAGTGTGAAAGTTTTCCACAAGTGCCATAAGTATATCTTCATATTAGAACTAAACATAAGAAAGAGAAGGTGACGAAAGGGAGCAGGGAGTATAATGGAGAAATTTGTTATTTCCCAGGAAAGGCCAGTGTGGTGGCCGATACTTATAGAGGGGATTATTCAAAATTGGAATTCAGTCAGTATTGACCAAGAAAATAGAGTATATACAATAAAGAATAATGTTAGAGGAAAATGACTAAATTATGGGGAAGGACAAAGATGTACAGAGAATTAAGAGAATGTTTGGCAAACGGATATGAAGAATTGTATTGGCAAGCTATTAAGTACTGTCGCAACATGTCAAAAGCAGAATGATAGAGATCTAGTGGATTAATTCCGCCTGTAGAAAATCTTGAATGTGGATAGAATTATAATGAATTTCATAAGTAGGTCGCCGAAGACCGAGCCAAGAGATGGCCCTAGTTGATTTATAATTGTTGAACCAAGTGATTTACCTACGAGAGACTTTCCATTTAGAAGATTATTGATTTATATACAGAAGAGATGGTGGTGCAATATAAAACATCTGCAATGATTATGTCAGATAAAGACTTAAGGTTAAACTTCGAATATTGAAGGTGCTTTCAAGTATAATTAATAAAGAGATTGAGCGTATGTACTAATTTGATCTGTGGCTGACGGACAGGGAAGAAGAATTGTCCAGACGATCGAATTTATAATTAGTGTCGTACCTTTAGTTTCACGGGGCAGTCGAGAATAGAAACTTATCCATGAAACGAATGTTGTTATCACGATCGGCACCATGCGGACGTAAGGACGTCTCTTGTAAAGCGTACTACGAAGAAGAAGTTTCGCTTTTCTTGCGTTACGAAGAAGTCAATGAACGAGGGATATAGTAGCTGAACTGGTTCGACGTATACCGAAGACTATATAGTATCCATAGCAAGTGGTAACGACTGACGGGAGGCAACACATGCGTGCTAATCAAGCCAAGGAAAATGAGGAATACCGTGCGTATTGACGTCGTCTCAGGTTATAGAACACGACCACAAAGTATTCACAGGCCAACGATACAAGGGCTCAACACGGATACTATGAACAAGGTAGAAGAGGAACGTATAAGTAGTGGGTTAGAAATTTTCATTCATAGAACAACCGATAAGGAATACAGGTCGAGGAGAGCATGCGTTGAGAAACAACATTAAAGCGTTGGTGAGACCATCATATAGTCATCATAATAATGGAAATCTTTCTCCTGTTCCATGAATCCAATTTTCATTTCATCCGGGAAAAGCCATTTTTTCTCAACAATGTCTTTGTCATTTGATCTAGTAGCGTTCCGTTAGATAGGACGAGATTTGATAAATACTGATAACTCTTGGATAGAGTAATAGAACGGAGAGATACATTCGATAATGAACTAGTGGTTCTAAACCATCTATGGCGATTAAAGGGTTGAACAAAAGGGGTTGAAGTGTCAACCTGAGAGTTGGAAAGGGGAAGGTTGGAATTGTATCCATAATTATTTTCCTTAGGTTCTTAAGATAAAATCCTTTTAAGGAGAGAAGACTGCAATAACCCTAATTTTCGTGAATATTCGAAACCTGGATGAATAGTAATTTTATGGGTGGATGAGAAATTTTGCAACCACGATATGTACGAATTATTAAATGAAGATTTCAAATTGATATTACGTTTTTACGGTGCAAATGAGTGTATATATAAGTTGTTAGTTTTTTTACGAAACCCATTATTTCGAATGGTCAAATTTTACGAGATATAAAAGGAGTATGAGGTTGGAGACTTCGTGATGCTAAAGGTATCCCCCTGGAAAGGATTGATGCGGTTTGGTAAGAAAGGGAAGCTAAGTCTGAGGTTTATTGGACCTTTTGAGATTTTGAGGCGTTGGAAAGTTAGCCTATGAACTGGCCTTGCCCCTGAGCTTGCAGCAAGTGCATAATGTGTTTCATGTGTCCATGTTACGACCCTACCATGCCGACTTTCGGCACGTGATAGAGTACGACCAGGTAGACCTACAGCCAGATTTGACTTATGTGGAAAAACCCGTGGAAATCATGGATAGAAAGGAACAAGTGCTGAGGAACAAGGTTGTCAAGCTAGTGAGAGTTTTGTGGAGAAACCAGAACGTCGAGGAATTAACATGGGAACTAGAAGGCGCTATACGTGAAAAGTACCCTCAACTGTTTTCAACCTGATTCCGGGACGGAATCCTTTTAAGGAGGGGAGGCTGTAAGAACCCTGATTTTTGTAATCTTTTAAGAATATAATATCATATGACATTGTGAATTTGGGACCTTTTGAGTCACCTATGTTGTTTAATGGAATTGATTATCTGAGAAATTTATGTTGTTACGTTCACTGTGTAAGAATAAGGGAAGATTGTTAAGGCAAGAGGCCTACTGCCCTTAAGATTTATAAAAACTTGGGATTTGAGAGTTATTAGAGTATTAAAGGATTTTAAGAGACTATGACAAGAAGTTATGGATATTTAGGGAATTTACACAATTAAGTACTTAAGGAATTACAAAGGAAATCTCTACGCGACAAAATATTATTACGAGGAATTTAATTATGATACGATATGAATTAAGGATTAAGTGACAACCATTGGTGGAGAAATAATAATACAAGTAAGGATATTACATGCAAGTATCATGTAACTAGAAAGTTAGGAAAGTAATCTAGAAAGCAAAAAGGCAACTAGAGGAATAGTAACTAGTTAGTACACTACATTACTTTAGGGGACACTAGGGCATGGGGTGAACCTAAGCTACTAGACTAGGGTGGAACACATGTGAGGATATACATATCAATACACCAACAATAATACATCTCATATTCAAACACCAACACAAGAGCAAAACTCTCTCTCTCCTCCTAGGAGCTCTCGGCCAAAGCCTTCCAAGAAGGAAGAGGAGGATTTTCCTCCAACCTCCACTCACTCATAATTCAAGATAAAATTCCTAGGCCTTCCTTACACTATAGAGAAGGTATGTTATCAATTTCAAACCATTTCATCCACTAGATTTTGAGTTACAAATTGTTAAAGATTGGGTGAATAGTAACCATGTTTGATTTTCTTTTAGATCTTGGATTGTAAGGGTTGTAGGAGACCATTCAAGGTGTTATTGAGTTGTGTAAAGCTTATCCAAGGCTCCTAGGTGCTCAAGAAGGTATAAAAATCACAAACCCTCTTGGTTATGTAGTATTTATAATGTTTGGTAGTAGATCCATGTATTTGTGAGCTAATCTTGGTTGTATAAGTATTGGATGACATGGATCTTGAGTTTTGATGTTGAGATTGTGACTTTTATGATTATGGATAATATATATATCTCCATGAGTGTTATGAACCATGAACTAAGTGTATTAAGTGTTGGTTGTGTTGTGGAATTGTGAAAAATGGTTAATCTAAGTAGTATGTGCTTGCTGAGTTTTTCCAGGAGCATTGACCTGTCTTGTAACACGGTTTTGAACCCCCAAATGTTGTCCCCTGATGTCGTACCATATATTTTTGGAAAGATAATTGAATGTAGTTTCTGGAAATGTAAGGTTCATGACTAGGTGATGTATAGATTTTTAGTTATGGCCGGAGAAGTGGATTGTGTTTCTGGATTCCTGACTGCACTAAGTGACCCCCTTGTGAACCTTGTTTAAACCCCTAAAAATTTATGTGGGATCATGGAAAAATTAGAGAAGCTAGGAAATGCAGTGGTGAAGGCTACCCAAAAAGAATCTGATTAAAACTCGAATTTTCCAATTTTATAAAAATGTTAGAGCGAGGTGTGCGCAAGTGAAAAACCACTTAGGGGATTAGTTTAAAGTAGTTTTAAGGATATTCACTTGAGTTTCGAGTTCGAGGAATAGATTTGAGTCGAATGGGTAACGAAAGTGATAATGTGACGACATGGTCATATGAGAGGGTTAGTGGTCACAAGTGGAGTCGTTAAGTTGGTCTTACGATTTTTAAAACCTTATGATTAAGTAGCGTTGTTAAGGTACTAACGTACAAATATTGATTATGTATAGATTTCCATTCCACTTCGCGAGCCGACCACCCCAACCTCACCAAGGCAAGTTTTCCAACCCTAAGTATTTAATTTCAAAATATTATATTCTTGATTTTACCTATGCAAGTCTACTTTACAAAACTTATATATAAGGATTTTTCACTTTTGTGTTTGTAGTTCCAAACGTATTATATGCGTATGCTTTATGAGATTATGTTGAAGTTTGAGATATATGCATATGTGTTTGTACACCCTTGAACTTAGAATGAACATGTTTCTTCGGACAACGACTCTAGCAATAGAGGTCGTAGCGGTCCAAATATACTATTGATCGGGGAGCGGTATATCATTGTATCATGATTAAATTACGAAAACCCGAAAGGTCATTCGGGAAGTATCATATACTTACGTATTTATTATTTTTACGTTGTTAAAAATACTCAAAAATATCTATCTTAGATTAAAAGCTTATTTTAATTAAATAATGATTTTACTAATTGTTTATATATTAAATCTAAAAATATTATTTATTAATTATCGTTCATTATTTTAAAGACAAAACTAATCCAAGATACCTTCAGCATTTTCAAACTTGAACTCTTTCGGACCCATAACATTTTCGAAAACCCCCGGTCAGCATTTGCTTCTTGTACGTTTTTCAAGAATTATCGGACGACTGAGGTCGAACTTCAACTACTCAGGTTTTCTATCAAAATGATTTTGAAAAGAAAAGAAAAAGGGGACTCTGGCAGGTGTGGGAATCGTTGACGAACGATTCCCGGGATGTGTAAGCGGCCGTGAGCCAGGCGGTCCATCAATTATTATTCCGGCCCAGGTGTTGCCGAAGGATGATTACGGATGTAGTTTTCATCAAGGGTGATTACGGATGTAGTTTTCACCCGAGGATAGTTACGGATGTAGTTTCTATCCTTCTACCTGTAGAGAAGACCCGCGGATTATTGGACTTGGATGTGGCGACTGATCATCGTCAATCCTTGTCAGGTTTTTATGTTTTCTTCCAGTCCCATCCTCCACTTTGGAAAAATACTCAAACACTGCTTCTTGGGCCTAAGTGCCAAGTGGCCGATAGTGTGGTTTTTGATAAGAAAAATATTAACATCGTGCAGTATCTAGAACTGCAAGATTTCTATAGAGATTGGCACGTGTTAGTGCACTCTTGCAATTGTTTCAAAGAATGAAATGTTTTTGAATGAGAAACCTTCTAAGCTAATGGAAGGAAAGAGGTTTTGCATCAATGCATTCCTTGTACATTATGTTAACCGTAGAGTGTTTTGCCGAAACTGATATACTCATACGTATATATTTTCAAACTTGAGATATATTGAAATGAGAACCTTGTAAAGGATTCATATGTTATTCTTAAAGCTCCTTAGTGAGTATAAATGTTTTATTCAAACTCGTACATATATATTGTCGAGTTATGTTTTGCAATCTGAGATATACACCCATACAGTTGGGAACGTTTTCAAAATAAACCACTTTATTATTTTCCAAAATGGTGAACTTGCTGAGCATTATGTAGCTCATTCTTGCTTTATAAAAACTTTTCAGAAAGAGAAGAACTTGGTCGGTTAACTCCGCACCAGCAGAAGAGGAGTAGGAGATTTACCCCGGAGATGATTTAGTTCCTGAAAAATACTACAGAGTAAGTCTGATAGGTTTTCAACTGTAATAGTAAGACTTGTCTTCAAGAGTAGTTGTATAAGTGGAAGTGCGTAAGATTCTGGATTGTACAGATGAATTGTAATATTTAGTGTTACTTTTGATTATCGTTTCTGAGGCTCTAACTTGTATGTGCGTAAGATTGAGGTCTGGATGGATGTATTGTTGAGTTGTAAAGTTAATACAGGTATGATATGGTTGAATGGTGATGTGACGACCTGAATCTCTGACCTCGGATTTGGGGGCGTCACAACTTGTTTGAGACCTTTCTTGAAATGCATGACATTATTTGATGATAAGATGATAAAGGCATTTAGGAATAACCAATTATTATCCAAATTACCACACCCTTTATATGTGATCAATTAGTTACCCCTTTGAGCTTAATCCTATTTTTTTCGGTGACATACCACATTACTTGCCTGGACCTTTTTCTTGTGTAGCCTAACGTATACTTGATCCCAATTTGTCAAAGGCTAGTAGGAAGTTGAGGGAGTAATAAGGTGTGTGAGATGGGGTACTTTTGTTCATTACTTTTGGGGAATATTGGGTTTTGTTGCTTACTTGTTAGTCGTTCAAGAAATTTTTGAAGAAGGATTGTGGTTGTATATATATATTATCTATCTTAGCTCTCTGCAAAAAAAAATCAAAAAAAAAAAAAAATCAAAAAAAAAAGAAAAAGAAAAAAAGAAAAAAAAGAAGAAAAAAAATTATCTGAGAGCATACTTATGTTTTTGTGTTTGTGTGATCCTTCTTCATTCGACTAGTCAAGCATTTTGTTGGAAAAATTAGAAAATATGTGTGGGGAGGATGTATGGTGTTGTGTGTGATTTATAATGGTTTCTACTAGCTTTTGACACTTCACCTTATTTGGCTTTACTTGACATACCTTGTCCCTAGCCCCGTTACAACCCAAATAAAAGACCTTTTGATTATCGTCATTGATGTATGTTGTGTTAAAGTTAGATTGATACCAAATGTCAAGCATGCTTATGATTTTGTTGGAATGGAGTGATACACTTACCCTTGTTCTTGAGTGAATATTCTTTTGTGAGTGAAAGGAGAGTTATTGCTTGTTTCTGCATATGAGATCCCAAGTTTTGACTCTAAGGTGTACTCTTGTGGGCTTAGCATGGTTACCAACTTATTCTTACACTTGACGTGGACTTTTGAGGACCTATGCATATTTCTTTGAGTAGACTATGTGAATACTAGCACCTTACACACCAAGACATTGCAAATTCACTTTGATTTCTTTAGTTGATGTAGCATGAGATGACTTGTATGTGTGGTGTTGCATTGAGCAATCTTTTACATGAGCTAGATGGATTTTGTGGGTACATTCACTATAGGCCCTCACGAGACCTCACTCGTCCACTAGGGCTACCTAGGGGTTTAAAGGGCTTGTTGCATATGCCAAATGCAACCGTGATCACCTACGGAAGTGGTATTATTTATTAGATAGTATTTTATTTTTTATTTTTCTCGAGGACGAGCAAAAGATAGGTATGGGGGCATTTGATAGGTCCATAATTCATAATATTTTTAATACCTATTTTATGTCCGTTTTCGTGATTTTATTAATTAATAAATTGTTTTATTTTGTTTTGTAGGAAAATAAATAAAAACAGATTTCTAGCAGGAAAAGGTGCAAAAAGGGAAAGGAGGTGGAAAATACTTGAAGTCAAAGAAATTGGAGGAAAAATCGAATACTTATCCAGGAAGAAAAGGAAATTGAAGAAATTATATTCAATATCAAATTTGTAATCGAAGACCCAAGCCCAAGTTTTTCCCTATATATATGGGGCTCCTCTCTTGTATTTGACACCAATTTAGACACCTAGAATTTTATAATATTTTATACTCTGTCTCCGACGTTCTATTTTAATACGTATTAATAATATAATTAGTTCTTGTTTTTATTTCCGGCGTTCGGTTCGTTGAATTACATCTGCTCGTGCTTGCTACTTGATTATTCAGTATATGCTTGGTTAGTTTATTAGTTAATTAATATATATATATAACATCTGCCATTACACTGCCTTTACACGTTAAGATTATTTATATTGTTTTCAACTTTGCGCATATCAATCATTAATAATTAGTTCGTATTCTTGTTTAGTTCATTCATGTTTAATACGTGTTATTATAATTACATCGTTTATTTAATAATTATGTCTAGCTAATTTTCTTACCCTAGGATGAAGATGAAGTTGATTTAATTGCTTTTGATTTCTTCTAGTTCCTATTAATTGATTCTCATAATTTTTCTTAGTGCTTAATTGATCGATTGACAAAGTGATTTTGATATATTATTGTTACTGGATTTGTTTTTCATAGCCTATGCTTGCTCTTTGAAGTTTTGATAGGTTATTGTTAGATAACAAGTTTCATAGTATATGCTTGTCTCGTTAATTGATATATCTTATTTGTGAAGGAAAGAGGATTGATTTTAGGGCGAGTTGATATTAATTGTGATTGATTGATGGATTCTGATTCCTAGGTTTTCCATATTATTTGATAATCTTTGTTAATTAGGTTAATTAAAACTCATCTCAAACCTATTTGTCTAGTTCGCCTGAGTTAATTATTAGGGTTTTGAAAGTTCATAGTCTCTGAGGATCGATCTGTGATTGCTACAACTAAACACTGTGCGCTTGCAGTTATTTTACACAATCATCCATCCCCCATATGGCAAATGGAATAGGAGAGTTAACTGATGTTAACTTCTCAGGTGGCTGCCTTACAATTGGGGCATGCTTCTGGCACCCATCACACCTTTTAACATAATCTTGAGCGTCAGCCAACATCTCTGGCCAATAGAATCCCAAACGAGTAATCTTATGAGCTAAGGCTCTGCCCCCCAAGTGCTGCCCACAGATCCCTCCATGAACTTCCTCCAACGCTTCCTTTGCCTCCTGGGGCCTTAAACACTTCAAGTATGGGATGACAAACGACCTTTTGTAAAGGATGCCTTCAATTAAGGCATATCTCAATGCTCTTACTGACAGTTTCCGTGCTTCCAAGGCATTGTCAGGGAGCCATCCGGTTTCAAGGTGAGCCTTGATAGGATCTATCCAACAGCCTCCTATATCAATTGGTGCCACTAACTTTGAGTTGACAGTCGGGGCCTTCAAGACCTGGAAGTAAACACTCCCTGCATAATTTTCTATCTCAGAAGAAGCGAATTTAGACAGGGCATCGGCCTTAACGTTCTCTTCTCTCGGGATATGCTCAACATAGAACTCTTCAAACTGAGTCATAACAGCTTTCACGACCCTCAGGTATTTCGCCATAGTTTCATCCTTAGCTTCAACTCACCATTCACTTGCGATACCACAAGCCTTGAGTCTCCACAAACTTTAAGGTTCTTGACCCTCATGATTTTAGCTAAGCCCAAACCAGCTATCAGAGCTTCATACTCAGCTTCATTGTTGGTCGTTGGGAAGTCTAACTTCAAAGCATATTCAAGCATAAACCCATCGGGGCTTTGTAAGACCATGCCTGCACCACTTGACTTTTTTTTTATGCTCCATCAAAATAGAGCACCCAATACTCTTTCAGATCAGGTACAGGTTCCTCATCCTTATGTTCTTTCTCAGGGGTAGTTACCATCTCTTGCCCCCAGACTTCTTGGTTGTTAATGGTGCATTCAACCACGAAGTCAGCCAATGCCTGAGCCTTAATGGCCGTCCGAGGCTTGTATGTGATATCAAACTCTCCTAATTCAATTGCCCACTTGATTAGCCTTCCACTGGCCTTAGGGCTGTGCAGTATGTTTCTTAACTGCTGGTTTGTCAAGACTTGAATCTTATGTGCCTGAAAATAAGGTCGCAACTTCCTCGAGGCTGTTACTAATGCCAAAGCAAACTTCTCAATGGGTGAGTAATTCAACTCAGTCCCATGCAACACCTTACTCACATAGTAGATAGGTTTCTGAATTTTCTTTTCTTCCCTGATAAGAACAGCACTCAATGCTTGTTCGGATACCGCCAGGTATAAGTAAAGAACTTCTCCGGGAATAGGTTTGGCCAATAGCGGGGCTTCAGCCATATACTTCTTCAGCTGTTCGAAAGCCTCCTGGTTCTCAGAAGTCCACTCAAAATTTTTCGCCTTCTTCAATGCTTGAAAGAAAGGAAAGCATTTGTCACCAGATTTGGAGATGAATCTCCCCAGGGCTGCAACTCGGCCCGTTAGCTTTTGCACATCTCTTATAGAACGAGGTGGTTCCATGTCCAGAATTGCTTTGATCTTGTCGGGGTTGGCCTCTATGCCTCTCTTTGAAACCATCAATCCCAAGAATTTTCCTAATCCAACTCCAAAGGCACACTTAGCTGGATTCAACATCATCTTATGGTGTCTTAGCACTTCAAATGCCTCTTTGAGATGTTTGATGTGATCTGTTTTACACAGGCTCTTGACTAACATGTCATCTACATAGACCTCCATGGTTTTCCCAATCAGATGGGCGAATATCTTGTTCACCAGTCGTTGGTAAGTGGCTCCTGCATTCTTTAGTCCAAAAGCCATAACAAGATAGCAAAAAACACCAAAATCAGTTATGAAAGATACCTTTGGGATGTCATCCTCGTGCATTTTAATCTGATTGTAACCACTGAACCCGTCCATGAAACTCGGCATCTCATGTCCAGCTGTGGCATCTATCAACATATCTATCCTTGGCAGGGGAAAACAATCTTTAGGACAGGCATCATTCAGATCGGTAAAATCTATACACATCCTCCACTTCCCATTCGCCTTCTTGACCATCACAGGGTTAGCTAACCATTCTGGGAATTGTATCTCTTCAATGAACCCAGCCTCTAAGAGTTTATCAACCTCTTGCTTAATGGCTTCTTGCCTTTCAGGAGCAAAATTCCTTTTCTTATGTTTTATCTTCTTCCGATCAGGATCAACATTCAACTTATGAGTTATGAGTTGGGGATCAATCCCTGGAATATCAGCGGTAGTCCAAGCAAACACATCACTATTCTCCTGTAAGAATGCTATCAACTTTCCTTTTAGAGGTTCTTTTAGATAAGCTCCTATATAGGTGACTTTCTCCGGGTCGCCTAACTCCAAAGGTATGGGGACCAAGTCCTCTGCTGGTTTCCCACGATGTTCATCATCTCCACGGACATCCATGTCCTCAATTGGGAGTACCTGCCCCCCAACTCCATCAGCTCTCAGTACGGACACATAACAACTTCTTGCCATCTTCTGATCACCCTTTTGTTCTCCAACACCATTCCGGGTTGGAAACTTGATTTTCATGTGGTAGGTTGAGGCTACAGCCTTGAACGCATGAAGTCATGTCCTTCCAAGGATTGCATTATAGGTTGAGGCTGCCTTGATTACCAGAAAATTCAGCATCTGAGTAGCCTCCCTAGGCTCTTGTCCAATTGTCATGGGCAACTGAATAGTACCCTCAACCTTGGACTCAACTCTATTGAATCCGTAGATGGGCATGTTAGTCGGGGTCAGCTGAGAATCAGTGTATCCCATTTTCACAAAAGCATCATGAAACAAAATATCAACAGAGGCTCCATTGTCTATCAAGACTCGCTTTACTTCTGAGTTTCCAATCACCGGGGTTATGACCAATGGGTCATCATGGGGGAACTTCACCCCTTCGAGGTCTGAGTCGTCAAAGCCAATTGTCACTTCTGTCTTACCACGCTTCGGGGCCTCTCCAACAATGTGCATCACTTCTCGAGCATAGGCCTTTCGTGAGTTGCGAGTTGTGCCAGCTGTCGTTGGTCCTCCCCAAATCATGTTGATAACTGGCCCTCGGGGCTGTGTGTTTCGATCGCGATTGTTGTCCCTTCTATCATCGTCTCTTCTATCATAATCTCTTCTTTGGGCTCCACGATCTTCACCCTTAGTGAATTTATTCAGCTTTCCCTTACGGATTAAAAACTCAATCTCATCCTTCAACTGTCTGCAATCATCTGTATCATGTCCCACATCTTTGTAAAACCTACAATATAGATCCTTGTTTCTCTTCTCGGGGTCTCCCCTAAGTGGTTTCGGCCACCGAAAGTCCTTATCCTTTTCGATATCCAACAGGATCTGGCTCCTTGGGGCATTCAACCTTGCATAATCAGAGAACCTCGGTCCCAGACTCTTTTTTGGTGGCGAATCAGAGTCTTTGCTAGTTCGGGGATACTTGTCCCTAGCATCGTACTCCTGCTCTTGCTTTCGCTTCTTTGTATCATTGTTACCCCGACCATTGCCTATTGCGACCTCCTTCTTCGTGTTGTCCTCAGCCTTGATGTACTTATCAGCCATGCGCTGGAGTTCAGCCATATTCTCGGGAGGATGCTTTGCCAATGATCTCTTAAAGTATAGGTCGATGGTGCCATGCTCCAAGGCTACCATTGCAACCTTATTGTCCAAATCGGTAATGTTTAAAGTCTCCTTAGTGAACCTCTTAAGGTAGTCTCTCAGATTCTCATTCTTCCCTTGCACCACATACATAAGAGACGCAGAACTTTTCTCATGCACTTTTCCGCTGATAAACTGGCTAATAAAGGCAGCACTTAGCTCCTTAAAAGAGCCAATTGAGTTCGCAGGCAACCGGCTGTACCATTTCTGAGCCATACCCGACAAGGTTTGAGGAAACGCCCTACACTTTAAGGCATCACTTGCGGGCTGTAGCAACAGCGCGTTCGAGAACGTCCTGACGTGGTTCGCAGGATCACCCGTTCCATCATAGGCCTTAATTGTTGGCATCTTGAACTTCTTTGAGATGCGGGCATTCATCACCTCCTCAGTAAATGGGGGTGTGGGATCATCAGGATCCCCTAGTGGCATCAGATCCTTAGGGTTGCTCTTGGGGGTTTCCACCCTCGTTGCTTTTCCAGTTAGGGCATCAGCCCTTCTTTGCCTTCTTGAAGGCCTCTCCAAGTCTATAAAGGGAATCGGTCCTGATGATGGAGGGGGTAGAGTTTGATTTGACCTGGCTTGTTCTCTTGCCATATCTTCCTTTAATCTTAAGATCTCGGCTTCATAAGCCTTAATCCTCTCAGCAGCTGTTGAAGGGAGTTCATCGTGAGTAGTTCGAGTTCTTCTTCGAGGTTCTTTACTTGCACGTCGTCTCCTTGGAGCTTCGTCTCGATCGTAATCATCGTCAGAGGATGAATCATCCGTATAAGGACCGGAAAAATCGCGATAATCTCGATCTCGGATATGCAGGGCATGACCACTTGATCTAGCTCCTTGAGTAGGAGGGTAGTTAGGCAGCCCATACAGTGGGTTGGTATTCACGGGGAGATCCATAGTATGGATCTGGACCCCTCGTGGAGGGTTGTTGGGATCTACAATCAAGGGAGAAACCACCATCTGAAAGGTATTAGTCCCTGGATTTGTGTGGACGATTGGAGGTAACGTACTCTCAACATGGGAGGTCATCCCTAGGGGTTGAGAAACTTGGAGCGGAACGATCGTTCCGGTCGTTGGGGGCACCAGATCTGTTGCGGGTGGAGCGGAGCTAAGTGGAATAGGATCAGTAGTCGCTGGTGTTGTTCTTCGTGTAGTTACCATGGTTGATGTCTTCTTCCCACAGACGGTGCCAAATGTTATAGAATAAACTAGGTTATTAGATTGCGGCTAGGGTTTGTATGTATTTATTGCTAGGGTTTGTGAGCTTCGTGCTTATATGGCTGCTCTTGTGCTCGTGGCTGATTCTGCCTTCACAAGATGCCTACGTACTTTGATGTATATCAAAGATCAAGCCAAAAAACGTAGTTCTAGGGTGAGGGGTCTGACCCTTTATATAGGCTGAGAAGCCTCAGAAATATGGTAGAATTAGGTGACTTGGTGGGTAAGTCATCCTTGAGGAAAGTTCTAGACTCCTGCCTTGTAGGAGTTTGTTTCCTTGTATGACTATGTGCCTTGGAGGCTACTCCTAATAGGGATAATGCCCTTATTTGACTTATATTTTCTAGCTGTTAATTAGCCCTCAATATTAATCACGAAATTAATATTTAATTAGGATTTTTGGGCCATCTGGTGGGCCCCATGTTTGGACCACACAAGGTCTAATTAATGCCACATTAAATGTGTCTTTAGGGTTTACTTTTAACCCATATCATTAATTACTAAAAATCTAACAGTAAAATGGTTTAATATTTTTTGGTATACATTAATGATTGCAAATTATTGGTTTAAAATTTATATTATAATTTTTTTTTAAAAAATATGTCTGACAGAATTCGAACCTTGAAATTTTATTAAATTAATTTAAACATATAATATATCTAATCATTAGATCTAACGGTTCTGATTTTTTACTAAAAATATAACGGTCATTATTCGTTGTATATATATGTCTATTATCTTTTGTTAGTGATTAGACAGTATAGTGTTATTTTTTTGGGTATATATTAATTGTAAGATTATATTTTAAAATAAAAGTTAACGTGTTTTATTTAGAAAGAAATATTATTGATTGGAAGATATGATATCTTATGTGTTTATAAAAGGTAATATCATCAATCAATTAAAAGTAAACCTCTTTTAATTAAAAAAAGGCAATCGACTAATTATCACTAATTATATTATTTTACTATTTATTTTAATAGTTAGGATGACCGTGCTGAAGATCGAACTGACAAACTTTCAATGCCCGTGTGATGCACAGGTTTCTTTTATTATATTATATAAATTTTATTTAATATTACAATTATGTTTTTATATAATCATTATTTTTAATATTTTTTTAATTTTAATTTAATATAATTTAATATTCTCATGTTTACGGATTATACTAATGTTTCCTTATTATAAACAATGTATACGGATTTTTAATATACTTTATTAAATAGTGATATAATTGGGAAAATTAGAGAAAAAAGAAAAGATAAAAAATTAATTTATTAGTTAACAGTAATTTTAATTTGTTTTTTAATTAGAAAAAATATAAAAGGTATTATATTTTACTTGAAAAAGGAAACTGTTTAGTTATTAAAAAAAAGGTAACATGTTTAACCTGAAAAAGTAGATTGATTAGTAAAGTAAAAATTTTAGTTAAATAAAATATAAAAGAAGATTTTTAAAAGGTAACCCGTGATATAATTGGAAAAAGAGATATTTTAGTTAGAGAAAAGTGAAAAGATAATTTGAATGAAAAAATTAATTAATTAGTTAATAGTAATTATAATATGCTTTTTAGTTAGATAAAATATAAAAGATATTATATTTTACCTGAAAAAGGAAACTGCTTAGTTATTAAAAAGAAAAGAAAAGGTAACATGTTTAACCTGAAAAAGGAAATTGATTAGTAAAGCAAAAAATTTAGTTAGATAAAATGTAAAAAAAAATATTTTATCTATAATTAAGTAAGGGTAAATTAATAAAATCATTAGGTACCAAACAACCAAACTTTTAATGTTTCGGCTTTTATACAATAGTTAGTAAAATACTTTAATCATAAAATATATCTTATAATTACATCTAACGGTTCTTATTAATTACTAAAAATCTAACAGTAAAATGGTTTATTATTTTTCGGTATACATTAATGATTGCAAAATTATTGATTTAAAATTTATATTATAAATTTTTTTTAAAAAATATGTCTGACAGAATTCGAACCTTGAAATTTTAGTAAATTAATTTAAACATATAATATATCTAATCATTAGATCTAATGGTTCTGATTTTTTACTAAAACTATAACGGTCATTATTCGTTGTATATATATGTCTATTATCTTTTGTTAGTGATTAGACAATATAGTGTTATTTTTTTTGGGTATATATTAATTATTGTAAGATTATATTTTAAAATAAAAGTTAACGTGTTTTATTTAGAAAGAAATATTATTGATTGGAAGATATTATATCTTAGGTGTTTATAAAAGGTAATATTATCAATCAATTAAAAGTAAACCTCTTTTAATTAAAAAAGGGCAATCGACTAATTATCAGTAATTATATTATTTTACTATTTATTTTAATAGTTAGGATGACCGTGCTGAAGATCGAACGGACAAACTTTCAATGCCCGTGTGATGCACAGGTTTCTTTTATTATATTATACAAATTTTATTTAATATTACAATTATGTTTTTATATAATCATTATTTTAATATTTTTTAATTTTAATTTAATATAATTTATTATTCTCATATTTACGGATTATACTAATGTTTCCTTATTATAAACAATGTATACGGATTTTTAATATATTTTATTAAATAGTGATATAATTGGGAAAAAACATTTTAGTTAGAGAAAAGATAAAAAATTAATTTATTAGTTAACAGTAATTATAATTTGTTTTTTAATTAGAAAAAATATAAAAGATATTATATTTTACTTGAAAAAGGAAACTGTTTAGTTATTAAAAAAAAGGTAACATGTTTAACCTGAAAAAGTAAATTGATTAGTAAAGTAAAAATTTTAGTTAAATAAAATATAAAAGAAGATTTTTAAAAGATAACCCGTGATATAATTGAAAAAAGAGATATTTTAGTTAGAGAAAAGAGAAAAGATAATTTGAATGAAAAAATTAATTAATTAGTTAATTATAATTATAATATGCTTTTTAGTTAGATAAAATATAAAAGATATTATATTTTACCTGAAAAAGGAACTACTTAGTTATTAAAAAGAAAAGAAAAGGTAACATGTTTAACCTGAAAAAGGAAATTGATTAGTAAAGCAAAAATTTTAGTTAGATAAAATATTAAAAAAAATATTTTATCTATAATTAAGTAAGGGTAAATTAGATAATAGAATAGATAGATTGTAATATAATTTTATTAGATATTTATATTTAGATTTTATTAAATATTTTATTGGTATAAAATAAGTTTCGGCATAGTTATTACAAGCAGACCAATATAAATAAATTATCCAATATTTAAGAAAATCTAAATAATATTTTTAAAATTAAAATTTAAATTTTATAGCATGTGTTTTAAAAAATTCTCGAAGGAATCTAAAAAACATAATAAAATTAGTAAATAAATTGATATATTGATTTGAAACACGTAAGAAAATCTTGGTCTCTTTTATAATATTTCTACATGTAACTTAAATTTAAAAGAAATGTATAATTTTTCTTTTGAAAAAATAAATATATAGAAATATTAGGTAATACACCAAGATTCTCTTAGGTGTTTTTAAGTTTTTTTTTGTTTTTCTACTATATCTTAAATTTTTAAGATATTTCATAATAATTTTTCAATGATAAATTCAAAATTATTATAATTGAAACTTTTTAATATGCATGTGTTATATTTATTCTAATATGTTTTATATTTATTCTTATATGTGTGTTATATTAATTTATCCTGAAATACTTAACAGAATCTTCAAAATAGTTATTTTGAGGACAGTAGTAAATTATAAACAATAAGCAACTAGCTTAAGTGTTTCAGAATAATTTTGAGAAAGTATTTTATTAGACATATTGTTTAAAAGATTCGCTTAAGCGTTTCCGAATATTTTTTAGAAAGTATCTTATTTTGAAAAAATGAAATTCAATATGATGGTTCACTAGAAGAAACAAAAATTATAATTCTTATAAAATATTTTTCAATATTTTTTTAGTAAACTTATTTTTTTCACAGATAATAAATATAATATTTTTTATAAAATTTTAGTAAATTATCATTCAATATTTTTTTCGTGTACTATAAAATATTAATCCTTTTTAGTAAACTTATTTTATATTTGTTTTAGATTTTGCAAAATGTTTCGAATAAATGAAAGTAAAAATTCTGAATATTGTTTTTGAAAAAAATATATTACCCAATTATGATTGCTTTTAAATTTTTTTAGATTCTTTTACATATTTGCAAAGGTAGCTTACTAGCTTGTACTAGCTTATAATAACCCGTGCAATGCACTGTTCCTTTTTTAGTATTCGTAATTATATTAATTTTTTAATATCTATATATTATTAATTTACATATCAAATTTTTGTTAAAAAAATGATATATATATATATATATATATATATATATAAAATATTTTACACGTTCAATTTAATATTTATGTTATATCTTGAATTCTTAAATTTTGATTTTGACGATTTTACAGCCCACATAAAATTAATAAAATAATTTTTAATTTAGTGATGATTTTAAAATCAATTTCCAATTAAAACTACGCAGAAAAAAGAGAGAAGAAATTGACGATTTTTTACGTTAAACATTTTATTTTATTTATGAAATCTACTCATATTTTGTTTTGATTATCCAAATACCCTTCTTATTATTTGAAGATAGTTATACTAATAACAAAATACAATTTTAATAATAAGTGTAATAGTGTTTTTATCCAAAAAATTTCTAAAAGACGAAAAAGTTAATGTTAAATATTTAAATCGTACATAATTTGGTTTTCTACATTGGATTATCAATGTATGTCTTCTACATTGAATAGGATTAATGTAAAAATTCATAATACATTTTATATTGAGATTTTGAGTGTTTCCATTTCGATAATAATTGTTAAATCAAAGCACGGGTTACTTTTAAATACTTTTAAAATTATATTAGATCTAACGGCTATCATCTATTTACTAAATATCTAACGGTCACTATTATTTTAGATGGTTGAACCAAGTTGAACCAAACAACCAAATTATACCTATGTTTGCTTATTATATAATAGTTTTTAAAATTATATTAGATCTAACGGCTATCATCTATTTACTAAATATCTAACGGTCACTATTATTTTAGATGGTTGAACCAAACAACCAAATTATACTCATATTTGCTTATTATATAATAGATAGATATGAATCTTGTTAAAATTTTTCATTGAGATTTCAACATGTACATGCACACATGACATGACATACTAAACCATGAAATGGGAACAAGTACTTCAACAAAATTTTTACAGAGTCGATTTTCCTCTTATACACGACCAGGCACATCAATCCCAACAGCAGCAGGCGTAGCACTGGCTCAACATGGCCGGAAGGCCGAGAATGTCTGCAACTAGAACAACGGAATCTTAAAAATTTCTATGTAAAAGATTTAATACTCTGTTCTTGAAGGATCAATTTAGTATTTTATGGATAATAAAGAAACATACAAAGGTTATATTATACCTAAGATCACAAGTCAATACTACATTAACTCAAACTGAAGATATATAATTAAGCAACATAAATACAAAGAAAAATATAATATAACAACATCACAAACAAGAAACTGAAGGTTAAAGGTAAAAGTGACTCCACTAGTAACTAGATTCATACACGGCATACGAAGTACTACACTACATCAAAGTTCTCACCATTATTTACAGAAATGTCAAGGTCTCAAAATAACAGACTTTTTGTCTTCAGGTAGATTGGTAATTTTTTTAAGTACAGGTGAGGGTTTGACCTGGATTCGAACTAATGATCTTGCTTACAGAAATGAGCCTTTGATGCCAGGAGAAGTCTCAACACAACTGAGTTTCGAACTTCAAAGATATGCCCATGCTAAAAAGCTCCTGGCAAAGTAGCTTCGCCCCATAAGACACACTTGCTTTGACTATGTCTTCAGAAGATTGACAATACCAGCAGTATGGGCCACGAATCTTGCGCCCACCCATTACTGTCCTTTGGATCACATTTGCTGGGTGCTTGTATTTGCGACAGATATGCATCTGTGAACAGTCACTGAGTGTGAAGAGACGTTCATGCAAATTAGCTGAGGCTCCATGAGCTATCAGGCAATCACGGTCCATCTCCCTAAACTTTAAATAAGAACAGGTGTTGAATAAGAACTTTGTCCATCTCATTAAGATTCACTTGAGAGATATTTGATAAGTGGATTTTATATCTACTTGGAGCATTCCAAATCGGTTTAAATTGATTGTCTTGGACTCAAGTTTCTTGTAGTTTTGATGTGTTTTGCTTAGTTGTGCAGATTTACAAGAAGGTTGATTATGGTGGATGCTTCTGTCGTTTTTGGAGATTAAATTGATTAAAATTCGGATTTTCCGGGAAGGCTGCGCAGCTTACACTGTTTTGGCAATATCTGGAGTTCTAGAAGTCCGTTTTCAGCGATCTTACTGCCCACGCGAAGCTTGGGAGATTTTCTACAGCATGGAACAGGTTTTACAAGAGCAAGTTGCGCGTGGTGGGGGCAGGAAGCACGACAAGCAGACTGTTTGAAGCAGTGAAATTACTGTTTTGCCCTTTTCAAGTTCTAATTGTATTTTGGGCAGTTTTTAGAACTTTAATTGAATTCTAATTGTATTAGAAGGTAATTTCTTGCTGGGAAAGAGATCTAGAGCCTATTTAAACACATCTTAGCCTTGTAAATTAGGATCGTGTTTTTATTATTATATCATAGCTTAGATATGGAAGGGAGAACTTTTACTTTCTTTGAAGATTACAGGTTTTTCTCTTTTCTTATAATTATGTGTTCAATTTATAATTCTTGTTTTGTTAATTCAATTATGAGTGAGTAGATTATTAATTAGGGTTAAGTAGAACCCTAGTTATGATTGATGTGTGATTTTCCCAATTCCCCCAATTTGATTGTTTAATTGCTCTTGCTTATTGAGTTGTTTTAATTAGTAATTACAAATCAGACGTGATTATGTTTATTGTTTGAACCATTGTCAATTTATCAACGAGAGTTGGATTTAGATGGTTGTGATTTATTCAATGAGGACATGAACTTCTCCATGAGAATAGGTAGAACGGATTGTTAGGAAGTTAGGGTGCTGTGATTAATGTCTCTAAATTGCATGATACCATGAGAATAGGCTTGATTGTATTTTAGAGAAGCCATTAATACTCGAGAGAGGTTATTGGTAATTTATAGGGCGCACCTTTCCTGTTGCAGCCTTCCCGAAAAATCCGAATTTTAATCAATTTAATCTCCAAAAACGACAGAAGCATCCACCATAATCAACCTTCTTGTAAATCTGCACAACTAAGCAAAACACATCAAAACTACAAGAAACTTGAGTCCAAGACAATCAATTTAAGCCGATTTGGAATGCTCCAAGTAGATATAAAATCCACTTATCAAACACCCCCAAACTTAAACCGATGCTTGTCCTCAAGCATTAACAATTACAACTAACTAATTAGTACCACTTCCGTAGGTGATCACGGTTGCATTTGGCATATGCAACAAGCCCTTTAAACCCCTAGGCAGCCCTAGTGGACGAGTAAGGTCTCGTGAGGGCCTATAGCGAATGTACCCACAAAATCCAATGCAATGCAATGCATGAATGCAACTAATATGAAAATGCAATTGACTACTACTAATATCCTACCATACCTTCAAATCCTCTCATGCCATATCAACTTAAGAATCAAAGTAAATACACAATGTCTTGGTGTCGAAAGTGCAAGTATTCACATAGTCTACTCAATGAACATGCATAAGTTCTCACAAGTCCATGTCAAGTGTAAGAATAAGTTAGTAAATATGTTAAGCCTACAAGAGTACATCTTTGAGACAAAACTCGGGATCTCATATGCAAAAACAAGGAAACACTCACAATCCACTCACAAAAGAATATTCACTCAAGAACAAGGGTAAGTGTATCACTCAATTCCAACAAAATCATAAGCATGCTTGACATTTGGTATCAATCTAACTCTTAACACAACATACATCAATGATGATAATCAAAAGGTCTTTATTTGGGTTGTAACGGGGCTAGGGACAAGGTATGTCAAATAAGCCAAAAGAGGTGAAGTGTCAAAAGCTAGTAAGTACCATAATAAATCATACACAACACCCTATTTTCCCCCCACACATGATTTTACTATTTTTTCCAACAAACACTTGACTAGTCGACTAAAGTAGGATCACAACAAACACAAATATGCTCTCATAATATTTTTTTTCTTTTTTTTTCCTTTTTCTCTTTTTTTTTCTTTTTCTTTTTTCTTTCTTTTTTTTTTCTCTTTTTTTTCGAGAGCTAGATAAAACAATAATATAAAAAATAACAATGATCCCATGAATTTATTACACATGCCGACTATCAAATAAACAAACCCAATTTTCAATATTTCCCCCAAAAGTATGACCAACAATAAACCCCTCCTTGCACACCTTATTACTCCCTTAAGCACTCTACTAGCCTTTGACAATGTGGGTTCAAATTAATGTAAGGCTAATACAAAAAAAAGGTCTAGGCAAGTAATGTGGTATGTCACCGAAAAAATAGGATTAAGCTCAACGGTTTAACTAATTGATCATGTAAATATGGTGTGGTAATTAATATGGGAAAATATGTGGTTATTCCTAAATGCCTTTATCATTTTAATCGTCAAATAATGTCATGCGTTTCAAGAAAGACCTCAAACAACTGCTAGCAATGCAAACAATCCGTGGACACTCAAGCAAACGAATAAATTGCAACAACATGCAATATGGCTCAAAATCTCACTTGGTGGAAAAACATACTCAATCCCAAGAAAAAAAATCTCTCTAACGCACAGACTTGTATTCATAGCATGCGAACTAAATCAACTTGCACATATTCATGTCCTTCTAATCACTTACAACATTCAATAAGTCTACTAGCTTCAACTTACTAGTGTATGTGTGTGCACAAGAACAAAGCATATCACTTCTCAATCAAAAGCGTCAACAACACAAAATTCCTATCAAGCATGGGTGCAAATGCAGCTATTATGAACTCACATGGTATACAAACATAAAAACAGAATGTCTTATATGAAACAAACGTAAATAACACGAACATAAATGCATAATTTACTACTACTAATATGCAAAGCATGAAATCCTACATGAACACATAATACAACAACTACTAATCCCTCAAACCACCCCCAAACTTAAAATATTCAATGTCCTCATTAAATGGAAGTAAATACAAGGAATAGCAGAAAACATACCTACTCGTCCTCATCCTCGGATGAATCAGGCGGTGGATACTGCGTATGAGCTCCATAGACTGGCAACTTCCCACCTAACAAGAATTCTACAAAACCCACAATTTACAAGAACATAAATTCGTAATAAAAATAAGATTAGAGAAAAAGAATTACCCAATACGAATCAAAGAGGTGAACTTGCAATTAATTCCTCTTTACAATTGAATTTTTAAAGACTTAAAGAATTAGAAGAGGAATTGGATTTGTATGTAAAGGTGGGTATATATATAATGGAGTGATAGGATGAAAATAAAGTTTAATGTGGAAAGAAAAAAAATTCGAGAAGGTATGAAATTTGATGTAAGATAGAAATAGGATTTAGGGATTAAAAATAAAATAAATAATAATAATAATAATAATAATAATAAATATGAATTAGAATAGAAATAGGTTTAGAATTTTTAAGGAGAGATGGTGGGTTTTGGAATTAATATAGGAAAAGAATTAGATAAAATAGGGGTATAAATAGAATGGGAGGTTGAAAGATTTTTTTTTTTTTTATAACAGCTGAACACAAAAAATTCGGACAACACACTCTGCCCAGCAACCTGCCGCGCGTGAGTGCAACCTGCTCCAAAAGCAGACACGCAGGCGCAACCTGCGTGTCAAGGCCGCAATCTGCCTCCATACCAGTAACGCAAGCGCAGCCTGCGTTACTCACTTGCAACCTGCGGAAAAAACAGAAACGCAGGCGCAGCCTGCGTTACACACTGAAAATTTCGATTTTTTTTCACACATTTTTTTTCTTCCTACACTAATGGCATGGGTTGCCTCCCACGAAGCGCTTCTTTAACGTCAATAGCTTGACGTTACTTCCTCAACTCATGGCGGTTTCAAAAGAATAACTGAACCGTCCTCAACAGAAAAACCATTCATACGAACCTTGACGTTTTGTTTGCTTGCTCCTAACACCACCTTTCTTTCACTCTTCATCTTGATTTTTCCACCCTTCGGCCTAATCTTCTTCTTTTTTTTCTTCACACCTCTAAGGTGTTTATCTGACTCGAACGGCTGCACAAAACTTTCTTCTTCCTTATCATAAATTTTCTACCTTCGCAACACGTTATCATGCCCCTCTTCAAAAATCAATAGATCATTATTCAAAAGGACATACCTCAAATGTGGTGGAAGCTTCCCAAGCTTGACATTCGAAAGATCTCGAATTGAAGAAGTGTCAATGGAATCACTAATCTTTAAAAAGTTTTCAATATGAGCATCAGGATCTTCAACAGACAATCCACCAAACTGAATTCCACCAATTGATTTCATTGTTGAAGGCTTCAAATCAACATTAGTGACATGTAGACCTCTCACCAAAATTGCAGGAGGCGTAGAGAGGTAATTATCAGCCTTCATAACTTGATCTCCACACAAATTCTTCACCATAAGAACGGTATCATTATTCTTTTCAAGATCACTTTCCTTCATAGAAGGACTGTTCAAAGAGTTGGAAAATTTAAATTCCATTTTCTCATCTCCAACTTCGAAAGAAATTTTCCCTTGCATCATATCAACTTTTGCACCAGCTGTAGCTAAGAAAGGTCTCCCAAGAATGATAGAATTTTGTGCATCTTCCTCCATCTCCATGACAACAAAATCACATGGAATAAAAAACTTTCCGACCTTAACAGGGACATCTTCAAGTACACCAAGAGGATATTTCACACTTCTATCTGCCAGTTGTAGAGATATACGTGTGGATTTTAATTCACCCATCTGAAGCTTGTTATAAATCGATAAGGGCATAAGACTGACACTTGCTCCAAGATCACATAAAGCTCTCTTGATTTCCAAATTCCCAAGTTTCACAGGAATAGAGTAGCTACCTAGATCGGCTAGCTTTTGAGGAAGATTGTTTTGCAAGATGGCACTGCACTCTGCCGTTAATGAGATAGAAGAACTTTCTTCAATCTTTCGTTTGTTTGACAATAACTCCCTAAGAAACTTCCCATAAGAAGGCATCTCCTTGATAGCATCTAGAAAAGGAATATTGAGCTCTAGCTTCTTCAAGATATCCATAAACTTCAAAAACTTCTCACCAAGCCTAGCTTGAACCAACCTTTGAGGAAAAGGAACAGGTGGTACATAAGGTCTGATTGGAGCTACAATGGGGTCCTTCTTTTCTTCTATCAATTCTTGTACATCCACATTTTCAGATTGAATTTTCTCCACATCTTCTCCAACGTTCAAATTATCATTACTCATCTTCATCTCCGACCCTTGCAATTCCTTGCCACTTCTTAAAGTTATAGCATTCACATGAGCTCTATGTGGTTGTTCAGTTTGACCAGGAAGTTGACCTGAAGACTTGTTAAGTTAATTCAACTGTTGAGCAATTTGAGTGATTGTATTTTCCATCAACTTGTTGTGAGCCTTTATCTCATTGATACTTGAATCAAAGTGCTCATTCTTCTTCACTTGTGTAGAGATAAATCCTTCCAAAAGATTCTCCAAGTTAGATTTTTGTTGCTGAGCTGGTTGAAAACCTGGTGGTTGAGAGAAATTATTCTGTGAAAATTGAGCTTGAGCCTGATTGTTCCTGTAGGAGAAATTTGGATGATCTCTCCAACCTGGATTGTACGTATTGGAGTAAGGATTATACTGCGGCCTCTGATTCTGATTGTAAAGAGCATTAGCCTGTTCAACTGCCATTCCAAAAGGATTGTATTGACAAGCAAGTTTGGTGTGTCCAACAACACCACATATCTCACATGAAGCAACAGTAGATGGAGCGCTTCTGGCATCCAATTGCTCAATCTTTTTAACCATTGCCTGCATAGTAGTATTCAACATGGTTAGAGCATCAACATCATACTTACCACCTTTCTTAGGATGATTTCGATCACTGTATGGATAATTATCATTAGACGCTATCTCGTCTAACAAAGCTTTCGCATCCTCAGTACTCTTCTTCATAATAGAACCACCAAAAGAAGCATCAACAAAGTTCTGGAACTCTTGTGTTAAACCATTATAGAATGTTTGGATCAACAACCAGTCAGGAATTCCATAGTGAGGGCATTGTCTTTGAAGTCGCTTAAATTTTCTCCAAGCATCATGAAGTGACTCGTCATCATCTTGATGAAAATTAGATATCTCATTCCTGAGCTTAGAAGTTTTCTTCTGACTGAAGAATTTTAGTAGAAAAGCCTTCGCAAGACTATCCCAAGTAGTGAATGTGTTTGGTCCTTCATCCTTCAACCAATCTTTTGCTGCATCTCGGAGAGAAAATGGAAATAGTCGCAGCTTAACAGCTTCATCACTTACATTGGTCAGCTTTATTGTATCACACTTTTCAAGAAAACTCTCAAGATGATCAATAGGATTTTCATTAGACAGTCCTGCGAAAGAATCATTGGAGATGAATTGGATGAACTGAGGCTTGAGTTCAAAGTGTGTAGCTGTGACTGCCGGTCTGACAATGATGGAGAGTACGCCTGTAGCATCTGGCATACCATGCTCCCTGAGAGCTTTAGCTGTCGTATCACCCATAACTTCCTTATCCTTGTTTTTCCTTCGCTTGCCTGCTTGCCTTCTTGTTGTAGCTTCAATCTCGGGATCAATAGCAAGTAAATTTTCAGTACCTGAACTTCGAGTGTGCATGCAACAAGAGAACTAGAAACGATGATCAAATAACAAGGGAATAATAGTCGAAGCAACTCAACGAAACAACTTAGCTAAATCAATTCAAAAATTAACTAATCTAACACTGCTTTGTCCCCGGCAGCGGCGCCAAAAATTTGACAAGGCTGTCGCGTGCCTATCAAATAATAATATCTAACAAATCCTTCTAACTATGTAGTAGGGTAAGTAAGAGTCGATCCCACAGAGACAAACGTGTCAATCACCAGTTGTTCTCGATACAATTCAGCCAAGCAAGTAACACAATAAAATATCAAAGATTATTAAACTAATTTTATACTAATGCAATTAATCAATTAACTAAAACTTCCAGAATTAAGTATCCCCACTAGCATGAATTAATGCAATCGTGAATTCCCTCCCCAATCAATCGTATAATACTCAACAGGAAAGGTGCGCCCTATAAATTACCAATAACCTCTCTCGAGTATTAATGGCTTCTCTAAAATACAATCAAGCCTATTCTCATGGTATCATGCAATTTAGAGACATTAATCACAGCACCCTAACTTCCTAACAATCCGTTCTACCTATTATGGTGGATGCTTCTGTCGTTTTTGGAGATTAAATTGATTAAAATTCGGATTTTCCGGGAAGGCTGCGCAGCTTACACTGTTTTGGCCATATCTGGAGTTCTAGAAGTCCATTTTCAGCGATCTTACTGCCCACGCGAAGCTTGGGAGATTTTCTACAACATGGAACAGGTTTTACAAGAGCAAGTTGCGCGTGGTGGGGGCAGGAAGCACGACAAGCAGACTGTTTGAAGCAGTGAAATTACTATTTTGCCCTTTTCAAGTTCTAATTGTATTTTGGGCAGTTTTTAGAACTTTAATTGAATTCTAATTGTATTAGAAGGTAATTTCTTGCTGGGCAAGAGATATAGAGCCTATTTAAACACATCTTAGCCTTGTAAATTAGGATCGGGTTTTTATTATTATATCATAGCTTAGATATGGAAGGGAGAACTTTTACTTTCTTTGAAGATTACAGGTTTTTCTCTTTTCTTATAATTATGTGTTCAATTTATAATTCTTGTTTTGTTAATTCAATTATGAGTGAGTAGATTATTAATCTAGGGTTAAGTAGAATCCTAGTTATGATTGATGTGTGATTTTCCCAATTCCCCCAATTTGATTGTTTAATTGCTATTGCTTATTGAGTTGTTTTAATTAGCAATTACAAATCAGACGTGATTATGTTTATTGTTTGAACCATTGTCAATTTATCAACGAGAGTTGGATTTAGATGGTTGTGATTTATTCAATGAGGACATGAACTTCTCCATGAGAATAGGTAGAACGGATTGTTAGGAAGTTAGGGTGCTGTGATTAATGTCTCTAAATTGCATGATACCATGAGAATAGGCTTGATTGTATTTTAGAGAAGCCATTAATACTCGAGAGAGGTTATTGGTAATTTATAGGGCGCACCTTTCATGTTGAGTATTATACGATTGATTGGGGAGGGAATTCACGATTGCATTAATTCATGCTAGTGGGGATACTTAATTCTGGAAGTTTTAGTTAATTGATTAATTGCATTAGTATAAAATTAGTTTAATAATCTTTGATATTTTATTGTGTTACTTGCTTGGCTGAATTGAATCGAGAACAACTGGTGATTGACACGTTTGTCTCTGTGGGATCGACTCTTACTTACCCTACTACATAGTTAGAAGGATTTGTTAGATATTATTATTTGATAGGCACGCGACAGCCTTGTCAATATTGATCAGTTCATCAAGCATATCAGTATTCTCTACAAGAGTGTCTGACCCCTTTAATGTCAGTCTCTCATTTATCAAACCATATAATATCTGTATTAGATTCTGAAAGTAACATGTCATTCAGTGCTTCACTCCTTGTGGATCCATCTATTTTAGCACAGGAAAGTAATCAACCAGATTAGGCTTACCTGCTTCAACCATTATATTCCATATCGAGTCCCTAAAATTTTGAGCTAAATCCTAGAAAGGGTCTGCCATGTCCTTAGAAAATATAGTGTTTGATAAAAGATTTAAAGAAGTCCTAAAAGTATCAAGACCAATATCTACTGCCTCTCTAGTTCGGCTACACTTTTGAACATATCCAATAAGTTCATTAAAGATGCTGATTTGCATCGAGATTGTGGGTTGAAAATATATTTTTGGTGCTTACTTTTCTAAGGTTTCTCCAATGAGGGCCGATGGATGACCATGCTAAAGAGTACAGAGAATGGTCGCAGGCACATAGTGCGTCTGGTATAAACCTATTAGAGAATGCATGGCCTTTCTTTCGAAAGAATCTCAAACACATTACGAAACACGTACCAGAATCTGAAACACATAACAAAATCTTGTTAGAACTCAAACGAAAAAAAAACACTAATACACACTAGAACATAAAAAAGAAAGAAAACTCTGATACAAAATACAACAACAGGACTGCAAAACTTTAAAAACATATGACCTCCTGGCATGATACTCTTTAGACATACATTAGCTGCTACCTTCTTTCAAACCTACATTTAGAGTAAAAACCTAACTAAGATCCACATCCTTCTTCCATTGCCTTACCAAACTGCAACCTAAACCATAGAAACACTTAGTAGAATCTAGTTAAGACTAGTGAATAAATCGTGTAAGAGTGTGCAATAGAACACTTAGTAAAATATATAATACTATTTCATATTGAAAAATAAATAATAACTATAACAATAAGAAAAGAGATACGCCTAATAAAATCCTAAAATTATAAAAATAGTTACCCTTGATCAGTTGATCTTACATCAGAACACCTAATGGAATCTTTTATAGTTGTCGGATCACCCGTGGAACACATTGGTGAACACTAGCATGACTAAACGATTATTAATCTTCTTGCAGATCATATGTGTCTTTACTTTTGTTCTAAATTAAAAGACAAGATTTAATTTGTATTATTACATCTACACCTCCAATAGAACACCTTAATGAAAAGACATACCTTGTTGAATGTACACCTCCAACAGAACACCTTAATGAATCTTGAAAAACGTTTCTTGATTAAACAATAATACAGTATATAATTTAAAAATTCAACACTCTATACCGTAAGATTTCAATGTTTTGTGTGTTTTTATCTCATTCTTTCTTCACGCTTCTATGATTTTCTTCGTCTACCTAGGTTCAGAAGTTTGATAATGTCGTCAAATTCAATCAATGTATACCGTAAAGAGATATATTCAATCATGGATCGTTTTCAAAATTAAAAAGATTCAAATATTCAGTCAAATATTGTTTGATGCAATGTTTCCTTAAGTATAAAATGAATACCGTATATTATAACAAATTTTACAATTAAAATAATCTTGTTTCTTACTTGTATTTACATCATTGTTATTATACACATTAATTTTTGATTTATTAAATATCTAAATATGATTGGTCAGGATGGAGGTTCTCCTTAGACCTTACCCATATAATATATATAGAGTCCCATTCTAGAGAGTACCAAATTATATAGAGAATGATAGAGAACCATCATCTCGGCCGTCCATTTTTTTTAATTTTTTCAATGATCAGGATTTAATCAACCCTTAAAACAATTTTATAAAAAATACAACAATATACACAGTTATATACACACACAACACAACCGGACTAAGAACGGCAACGATGACGGCTCGCATCTGGAATAAATTGAACCAAAAATAGTAGAAATCAGCGGTGACAGCATGAGATTTGAAGATCTCCTTTCGAAAACATTCATAATCATTGGTATAGAATGATCGATTATAGTTATTCAATGAAATTTTATTCTATTACTTTTCAGTTCGTAAATTTAGGGTTTTGAGTTGAAATTTTATTCATCGTACTAATATTTGGATTGCATATCATTTTTTCAGGTAAATTGCAGCCGAAAGCTGTTATTATATGATGTTTTCGCGAATAGGTAACACATATTTTTGTGTTCTATAATAGAATCATATATAATTTGTCGTGAGTTTGTTTATATTCTATTGTATAATCAAAATTTAAATCTAGATCTGATAATTAGTTTTTACTTAATTATATTCTATAATAGAATCAAATTCTCTTTAAAATTTCCATTTTTCCAAGAATTGTCTATGAATCATTTGTGAGCTTCTATATTAGAGTCAAATTTGGAATTTATGTAACTTAAGATTTATAATAAAGTAAATAAGTACTTAGTAGATCTCATTTTTATCATGTGTGAAAATAAGGTTCTATAGTCAAAAATGGATTTATGGATGTATCTAGTTATCTAATTTTGAAACTATATGCATTTTTGTTTAGATTTAAGGTTCTACCATAGAATCATAAATGAATTTTAGAAATTTGTTTAGTTTCTATTTATTTAATAAGATTATACGGTAGAATCGTTATCAAATTTTATATTATTGAATCTCATTTTTTATCATGTATATATTGTGTGGAAATAAGGTTCTATATTAGAGTCAAATATGGATTTATGATTGCGTGTTGTATATTTAATTTTAAAATTGTATGCATTTTTGTTTGGATTTAAGGTTCTATAGTGGAATCATGTATGAATTTAATAGATTTGTTTATTGGATCTCATTAATTAAATAAAATTATAAGGTAGAAACGTTATCAAATTCTATATTAGAATCAAATTTTAAGTTAATGATTAAAGGTTAAGTGTGGTCAACGAACAAATAATTTACGTCATCAATTTAGTAAGAAAAACATGGAGTAAATTTTTATTAAAAAATATCATTAGTTGTCGACATAGTTCTGCTTGGGCATTTGTTCTTCTAAGAAATATATGAGAAAACGTATATGCCTTTAAGATTGGGGATGTAAATTATATAGTCCTTCAGGTGTGAATTATTTCCTCTAAATAAAGATTAAAGTTCTGAAAACTAAAAGACGTACTTAAAAACTTAGTAAAAAAATTATTTTGCTAGATGCTCATGTCGAGTACAATGACAAAGTATGTTGGACATTAAAAAGGGACGTTTGCTATTGACATTAGGTAGTAGTTTCATAATTTTGTGTTGGACAATGGTGATTTATAATTTTGTGTTGGTAGTCCTCGAGCAAGCCTTTTATTTGATCGTTATGCATACTGAATAGTCTTGTTAAATGCAGTTTAGTTTACATTGGCTTGATGATAATCTAGATGACACCATGAAGACTTTGTTTCTATATTGGAAGGACTATTCAATCGAGCACTTTTAGAACTATGCTAGGAAAGGAAGAAATTGTGAAAGCGGTTGAAGAGACATTGGTTATTGGATGCAAGGCCAATTCTAAAGCAACCCTTGGGAAATAACAATGTGGCAACACTTTAAACGAAAGTTCCTCTGAGAGCCTTCATGTCAAGCACCACAAATATTGAGTTTTTATTATTTTTGTTCTTGTAAGGTAGTATGTGTGCAGAAATTTTATTTTCGGATATTTGGTACATTTAGTTTATTTTTAGAATTTTATGTCCGGAAAGTATAAAAGATTTCAAATGAAGCTTGTGTCCCTTTAAACTTATATCCTTTGATGTTACTGTTTCTTAGTTGGATGTTCGGTTTATTTTTCCCCTAAGTGTTTTTCATGTTGGTTATATCTAAAAAACACTTTTTGTCATTGATTACTCATTTAATTATTGGAATTGAAATTTCAAAATTTAAACAAGCTTTTATGTATGATTGACAATATGCACTTCACATTATAAAGCAAACACTTTCTGTTTAATAACTTTAAATTAGTTTTACACGAAAATGATACGGAGTATATCTTTCAATAGCTAATTGTTTTCTTCTTATAAATTTTGAAATGACAACGTGGATACACATTATGGTCTCATTATAGCTAATGAAATCTTAATTTTTAGAAAAATAAACACTAGACAATGGATATTTAATGTTTAAAAGTAATAAGATAACATATATATCGATATATCAATTCGCAGAACACTGATTTTCAATTTTATTTATGATAATAACATTCTAATACCATGGTCAATACATAACATAAGACACAAGTCTTGAAAGTTACACCGATACAAAGTCATAGTGGAACACCCGCCAAATCTATGACATCAAAAAAATTAATAAAAATTTGAATAGATCTAATATCAGGCTTCTTCGCACCCTTCTTAGAAACAGTCATAATTAAAATTCTATTCTCCATTATTGCCTTTACCTTGTTAACTTTGACATTTTTGGGAAGCCTAAACCTCCTTATGAACTTCCTATTACTCGTTTTGACGCGGTGTCAAGTATCTTCCTTCTCCTGCTCATAATACCTCTCCCAGCTTATTTATAGCACCCAATTATTTTTCACTTCCACCTTCACAATTTCAACGGATGTGCACTTGATATTCTTTTAATAGAACAAAATTTTAGTAAAAAAGAAATAAACAAAAAAAAAAAACCGATCATGGTTGCACCTGGAAATGATGGAAACAAGAAAAAAGAGACCCACTAAGACATGAACCTATAGAATCAATATCATTGATTATTTTTCTCTACAAGTCACAATACTAATGCACAAACTAATTAATATAGAAGTGCTAAAATCTTGATAGAGATTATATGAACTAGTTAACATAGAAAGTTCTTAGCCATTGCATTGAGGACATTCAAATGTCTCTCATTTCATGAGAAGGAAAGCGCGCAGGGGGTGTAAACAAGCAATTCAAATCTTGAAAATCACAGTAATTTGAGCATTCTAATTTCATGTTCCTCTGGATCATAGAATACAAACATAGGTACCTTCGTGCATTGTCTAAGGAAGACATTATTGACAACATATTAATCATCCAATTCTAAATTACTAATGAGTAATGTACAAATGATAGAAGTTGTTAATGCAAATATTTTTTCAGAACTTAACACGTTGTAGACCTTTTAGAAATATTTATTTAGACTCTGAGATAGACTTGATAATCTGAAGACTCCAAAGCTAACCTTGTTGTCGAATGCTTGTTGCATTGAATTTACACTACAGCGATAAAATGTTACAAAATGTTTTTCCAGAACAAAGATGATATAAATTCTATATCTTTGATGTCATACTAGGCATTTTCTTTGGATTCATATGAAACAAAAAGCCTTTTTCCGAACAAGCCTCACTTGTCAGGTGATGCAAATTAATTTACAGAAACAAAGGTTCTAGGACAATGCATGAGCTTAGTACTACTCTTAAATTGTTATAAAAAAATGAAGGACAATAAAAATGCCTTGAGCCCAAATTTCCCACTACAAAAACCATATGAACTAGGTTTCAACATATATGGAAAAAGCGAAATATAATATTCAAAAAATATTGGAGTGTAGAATCTAATTATTAGCATTACTAAATAATAAATATTTAACAAGTAGTATATGAAATGAACTACATACATTATAGCATTCAACTAGTACTTTCAACTTGAGAATAATCAAGAAAATACTTGAGGGTAGTACTAAAAAAAAACAAAAACAAAAAATTAATTGAAAATGGTATTTATTTTTAAACTGCACAATAGAATCAAAAATTCTATAATAGAAATAACTTATTTAACTAACTATTTAATAAATTATCTAAATTGATTCAATAGTTAAATCAAAATTTCTTCATAAAAGTTTGACTACAAAATTTGTTAGTTATGAGTACATATCATATTCTATATTAGAATCAAATTTTTCACAAAAAATCTACTCCATAGTAGATACAGCTAATCCAACTAGTTCTGATTCAATTGTAGAATCAAACTCTATTTTTTATGGGAAATTTACTTCATAGTTGAATCAAAAAAATTACAATAGAAATAATTAATCCAACAACTTATTTAATAAATTACCTGACTTGATTCAACAACAGAATCAAAAATTCTTAATAGAAATTTGAGCACTAGATTTATTAATTATTCAATTGATTCTGTAGTGGAAGCAATTCTTTTTACAACATGTTTACTCCACAGCATAATACAAAAAATCCAAAAAAATAAATAACTAAACCAACCAATTTTTAAATGAATGACCTAAATTGATTCAACAGTAGAATCAAGAATTCTACGTAGTATATAAAATGAATTATTCATCTGATTCTATCCTAATACTGTATAAAAACGAAACAATCACATCAAATTGAAGCACACAAACATCAAACGTAGATTGAGAAAAACCAAAAATTGAAATTTAAGGAATAGAATTGAAATGAAAACTGATTTGAATAGATAAAAACTTGCAGTTTAATCACAAATGAACACTAAGGCAAAGAGATAAACACGGAGATTCGATTGAAAACACGGATTCACATAGTTGAATTTGATTCGAAGTAAAAGTCACGCTCTCAGATGAAATCACAAAAAGCAGGAAGAGATTGCCGATAGAGAGAGATCGTTGAGAAAGGGAGATCGCCGAGAGAGATGACAAAACTCGCTAAGCCAATGTTCTCATTAGTATTGAATAATGGTGACTGTTGGATGACTTTCTAATCCTGTGATCCAGATTAATGGATAGGGTTCTCTACTGTACTCTATATAACATGGTTCTCTATGGAATAATGGTCAATATATATATATTGGTCTCCATGTCCCAACCTTATGTAAAGAACCGGCTGGGACGGAGGGAGTATCTTTCCAGACCATCCCATAGCTACCTTTGGAGTTGCAATTTTACTCTCCCATACCTTTTTGTTTCGAAAAAACCAGATTTCGCATGCAATTTTAACTAGTTTCTCACTGTTCTCCGTGTTGAGTCTATTAAGTAGCTAAGCTCTTCCCTCTCCCACATGTTGTAATATAAAGCTATGTGCTGCCAGCATTGTGCCGTAAATTTGAAGTAAGAAAAAGAACATGGAAAAAGTGTTCTATAACCGTCTCACAGATGGGGCATCCAATTGGAGTAGATACACCTCAACCAACTAAAATAATTCGGGAATGTTCACAGAACCTCCAGATAAAGATCTTAGTTTTGTACGGCACGTTTAAGCTCCATATTTTGTTCCATGCCATTTCTGTCACTTCTCATTGCTATTTTAGTATTAAAAACTATTTTACCCATTCTGTCCTTGATATTTCTCAATGCAATTTTAGTATTAAAAATTGTTTCTGTCGCATGCTCTAAATGTGGCTCGATTACCTTGCTCGTCCCATATTTTCGTGTTCGGAACAAAGACTACTATTTTCCACCTCCCCATGATATAGCCTCCCTCCACACAAAATGTTTAGCTTACTAAATGTTCATACAATGACAATCACATCAAGTTGAATGTTTTTCAGCTCATAAAGTGAAGAGGCAGCTCATAGCTAGGTCTGATTATATATCACTTCCTTGACACAACCTCTTTTCTACATCATCCTTGTTTTTTACGAAAACATGGTATGGTAACATCTTGGAACTTAAGGAAATAGTACAAAATGTAGGCAGAAAAAGTCTGACGTAACAACATTTAACACAAGTGCAGCATAACCACACACTGCTGCGAAACTAGCAAGTCTGCATTGCCAAAGCTAAGACGTTCGCAGTACATGGCATAACTGCACACACTGCTAACAAACTAGCAAGTCCAGGTCAGCAATACAGGAACTGCCAACTACTAGGTGGCCAAAAAGTCCGCATTCACTATACATACACACCAAAACAAGTCATAGTACTAGCCCGAGTCATAGTCACTTGCTACTAAAAAACGACAACTAGATTATCAGCAGCACCACAGAACTTCAACAGAAGAACATGGAGCAGCAAACATTTTTGTGCAACTTCGGAAGTTCAGGCACAGGTGGTGGTCCAACACCAGTAACACCTCCGTGGGAGGAAGATGTCTCTGACATTTCATCGAACTTCATAAAGAGTGAGACTTGGCTAGCCGCCAGGTGAGCATAGCGGACAGGTGCAACTGCAGACAAACAAAAAGGGGGGGGGGGGGGGACTAATGTCAGAGGAATTGTTAAACTGAATACAGAGATCTAATTTTTTTTTTGCAACAGGTGTACAGGACCGAGGACAGCAATCCATAGTTACCTATGGATATCGCATTGTTGCTTCTTTGGTACCTGCATCATCAATATATAAGAGAAGATATTAGCAACCTACAGTGCTTCTTAAGACTCATTCTAACATGTAGTAAAATGACCAACTTACACATAGGACAATGAATGAACAAGTTCCTGAAGATCATCAGCTGAAAAACCAACCTCATCGAACAGAACATGGTAATGAGTGGGCCTTGTTGTTCCCTTGACAAATTAATCAATAAGCAACTTAGTTTTAGAAAAGAGAATCGGAACTTAGCAAAACAAAGAAACTGCACAAAATGAAACGGCACGACACAACCAGATAGAGGAAAAATATTAGGTTTCTGGACAGGTAGGCAGATATAAATATTCAGTTAGCATAGATTTTAATGAATAAAGTTTCAATTGAGATGACGTCTGAAGAATACACCCGTCCACACGTGCTTACAAAAACTCCACCACATTATGTCTGCTATAGTTTCCTCTTCGCAGAATACCAATCATATAGAGCATGGCATAATGCATTACTTTTGCAACGTCTGTCGGTCTAAATTGTTCAATATTACATTTAACTTTCCTAGCTTAATAAACATTTGGAGAGTCAATCAAACACAAGTAGCATTTTTGATAATTACTTTATGCTACACTTGTATGATGATAACCACTTACAATAAAAAAGAAAATATAGATGCTTATAGGAGAGTATGCTAGACAAAAAGTATTATGGCTTGAAAAAATTTAAAACAATAGTAGTTTAACTTTTTTATTAAAACTGATTATTATTCTGCAGTGCGTAAAAAAGAAAGAGAGAAATTAAAATAAAAGAGAGAGAGAAACATAGGAATCAAGGACTGATAAGTAGGAACCTACTGAATCAACATTGTGGTCTACTCACACGTGAAATTAAGCAAATTAAAGAATACTATTAGAGGAGAGAAATAAGACTGATATATTCTTGAAAAGTATGCAGAGGAGATGAAGCAAAATTTAGCTTTCAAGATTTTTTAATAAAATTAGGCACCACATTACTATAAGTGATGCATAACAGATTAATATAAAACAGACAGACACTCTTAATTTTGTAGTAAAGTTGATTGCATTCTTGGGGTTCTACCCACACTGGTTGGTGAAGGGATGCCGCTGTTGAAGGGGCTTGGTGTTACTTAAGATGTTGGAAAGAAATGATGGTTGTCACAAACCTTGTTTTGTGGTTCATCGAGTACGAATGAACAGAAAGATCATTTCTGGTTTTCAGCATATATTACAACATTTATTACCCTCACATATATCAGCCTTACATATGCACTAAAAGCTATATGCTAGTAATATGGGAATGAAAAAACTACGATTAACATATAAAAGTTGGAAACTCACTATCATCCCAGCATGGGCACACATATAGAAATCATTGTTAGATGGGTGACAGACTTGAGTATCAATAACAGTTCCTGCAGGAAGGTAAATATTATACTTATGTCGACCAAAATTAATTGAAAAAGGGTAGAGTAGAGGAATGAGCAATTTTAATACTTACCAGGAGGAACATTGTCTGGAGATCCGTCCTGGAAGAACTTCGTGTGGTGGTTCTTTTGCGCAACAATTAAAGTGAACTGCGGTGACCAATTTTCATCTAGGAACTTGCAAGCCTGAGAAGGCAAAGAACGTTGAGTTTCATAGAAAGACCTAGAAACAAACCAAAGCTCAATCACAAACAGTAAAAAGCGTTGTTGGGAAGAAAAACCTCAATTATCTGATCGAGCTCCTTGTTCAAAACCTGGTTGAATTGTGACTCACTGACACCATCCCTATAGAATTAACGAACTACATTATAACAAAAACCAACTGCAAAGTTTTTAATGAATATAATAGTAGCTGCCACAAAAATTCTAATCAGAAACTTGACGAGACATCAAGTTACTATGAAAATGATAATTCATTGTTGGATTAATCATGCCTTAGTTGGAAGATAACCTTAATTGGTGGAGATGTGTCCTTGAGCTAACAAGATGGTTAAGTCATTGGTTATGACTAAAGTTTCTATTATTTAGCAAATTTCATGCTTCAATTGTACAGCAATCGTATAATCCTTTCTAACTAGAGTTGGGAGTGGACAAAAACAATGCAGCTTTTAATTATTATTTTTTTTGCTAAGTATTGCAGTTTTTAATATTAGACGCAATAAACCTGAATATTATAATTTGACTGGGTTTTTGCTTCCCCGAACTTGTATAGAAGTCCAACAACAACTCCCTGCAACAAAAGCCATATAAATAAGAATAGGTGGTTGAAAAAGTATTATCACAGAAAAACCTAAAACTTTTGAGTAAGTCATTCCCTGGAATAGATTATACCTGACAATACCACTATCATTATTGTCAGACCCGGGTTTAAAAAGACCATCTATCATTTCAACTTTAGGCGACTGGGAACGCACAGATGCCCTGTAGCGCGAGATAAGAGGCCAGTGCCTTGAACTGACAACCTATATAATTCAAGGTAAAGCCAGGATATGCACAAGTTAACACTAAAGAGAAAACATTTAATATGTGCACTAAATTATACAAGAATTAACTAAAACATTTGTACTACGAGCAATTAATCTTAATAAAACTATAATATAGCTGACAGAATACTTAAATAGTTAAATTAAACTTACTGCAGCAATTGAAGGCACATCAGCATGACCAGGAGATCCATGTGACACATCCATGCCAAATATCATGGTAGGCTTGCTTGATACTACAGGAATATTTCGTGCAACTTCACCAGCAAGTAAAGAGTTCAAGCCCCCAAGCTGGACAGAATGCAAAATTGAGCCAGAGTACTATAATTTAAAAATATTTTCAGTTGAGCATCATTCATAAAGATAGCACACAGTTATAACCTTGGCATTAATCTTCAACAAAAGATTGTTCAAATACTGGTCATTGACCCTCATGGGACACATACACTGATTAAAAATCCCAAACTCTGAGAGGTTCTTTTTTTTCCATGGACCTAGACATAAAAACAATATTATAAAATGGGATCACAGGTGATGAACTTAAAATTACGCTGAAATCAAGCACATCACCAACCATATAAGTCACAATTCTTCCTATCAGGAAGAAGACACAGAATAAAGCGTGGAGGTTCCGTAGGAAATTCTGACATCAACTGATCAAACATTTTATCAACCCGAATAGGTGGCGGTGCTCGTCTAAATTGAGCCAACTCCTCAAATACAGCTTTTGGTGGTGAGAACGACTGCAGAAGGAATTGCCACAAGTAAATACACAGAAACTTCAGAACATAATACAACTGCAAGACAGAATGGCGAAACTCACAATTCCCTTTGTTTCTCCAATTCTAGCCAAATCTAGACAGAGGTTACGAACATCACATCGGGCAGAGAAATTGACAACAGCCCAGAGTCCAATTTTAGCAGGTTCTGCATATTTCTGTTTTTGAACACCAAATGTTTTACTACCAGTATTAAAAATCGCTCAGCGTAGTAATTTGCATATACAAATTTACGTGTACCTTATTGTTGAAGTTCCATCTACCATTTCGAGTAAAAAGTTCATCATTACCACCTGCCTTTAACTGCAGCACATAACCACTCGAAAGATTTAGAAATTGAGGATCATCAAATGACTGAAATTGACTGACATAAGTAGGAAAGCAAGGGCAATATAGTGTACACTGGTACCTTTGGAGCAACAAGAATTCGACCATCTATCTTAGTAAACTGACTCTGGATTGTAACACCACATGAACGTAACATTGGATCAGCGGCATAATTGTTGCTTTTCATTGTCTGCACCAAGTAACCACAAGGAATATTGCTATTTACATTAATTATGGAACAGGCAAGAGATTTGCAGTAGGCTAAACAAAGAATTAAACATAAACATACATCAGTCAAGATATTTATCTTTTCCTGAGGCTTCTGTCTTGACTTTTCTACCAGGTTCGATCTCTGAATTACAGTTAAAGCCTTTGTGTAGCGTTGCAAGGAGACCAGAGTGCAAAACTACAGAGAGATGGCCACGGTTAATATAAAAAGAAATTTGCTTGCAGAAAAGTAGTAAAAAATAAAGAAGTATGTAAGAACTTCCACCTCAATGGGAAAATAAGTAGGTCGTTTTGGTTTCCCAACATTAATGCAGGGTAAATCTGCCGAGTACTGTAACTTCCTCCCTTGAGTATTTACGAAATAATCATACACTGACAATTCAATATTTTCAGGCTCCCCATTTTCATCTTTTGAACTGCGGGACCTCATCGAGAACCTAAAAGAATAAAGATATGCACCCAACTTTATGACAAATTGTTATAAAAAAGAAACATGAAACTAATTCTCTCTAGTACATAACTTATGCACTAACATATGAGATACCAGCGAAAACTTACATCTGGTCTTGGCACTTGCTCTCACTCAATCCAGTAATTTTATACTCTTGGTTGGTAGTTGTAATCTTAATCCTAAGATTCTTAATTGTTCTCTTCGCCTGTTAAGAGCAAATTTCTATTATTCCACCAGCCAAAATGCTAATCAGAGACAAGAACTAGAAAAAAGTGAAAAAATATTACCTTCGCCCAGTCAACCTGATAGGGATCTCTGCAATTTTGATTTGCAATGATGAAATCAACAAGTGGCCCTGGCTGTACTATAGTCGTAGTAGACCCATCTATACATATTTAAAGATACATTTCCATATCAAAGTAACAGAAGAGATTTATCAATAATGAAAAAAGAATTAATAACTCACCCATGTTTAAAGATAGACCTCCTTGGGTAGCTCGAAAACTTGAATGAAACCCTCTGCAACCAAGGACACCACCTCCTAGATCTGTGAAATTCCTTGGACTATCATGGAAAAATGACTGACGTACCAACAGACATCCCCTGTACAATAACATGCGAGAGCGTAAAAGATGGAACAAAAAAAATCAACCCAAAATCCATGAGGTCTCTGACATACTGTTTTGCCGCAATCTGCCTCAAGATAATGTCCAAGACTCTCAGGGCCTCCTGAGAATTCTCTGTTTCTTGACCTCTCAAAGCCATTCCAATGGCTTCAACTGGAATTTTGGCAGCAAAACTAATATTAACTTTCATTGTTTTGGACTGGGATGAACGCCTCATCCTCTTGGTGTCACCCCCATTTGGACTACCACTTCCACCATTCTCCGCAGTCCTAAAACACGTTCCCCTCATGAGTGTCAAAGAAAAAGTCTAACTTTATCACATAATATACAGAGGTCATCAAAAATCACTTCACCTCTTTGACACGACAGCATCGAGTACAACTGTAAAGTCCATATTGTTGCGCGGGAGAGCACCGACTGTGAATAAGCTCTTCTCCCCATCATAAGCAAAATCCCTGCCTCCCAACTCTGATTCATAAGTCTCGTAGACTTTGTCCAGCACTTTCCTACCTATACCTTTTCCTTCAACAGGGCGACCATCCTCATAGAAGAGAGAAATCTATTCCAAGAAACGTGGCATATAATGATGCAAAACAACAAAGAGAAACACTTGCTGAAAAACACGAATGCACAACAAGAACTTACACAGTAATGGTAGAAGAAGCCACTGGTATTACCAAACCCAACTTTGAAATGATTGGTAATGAATGTCATCTTTCGTCCTCTAGACCCGGTACCGGGTCTTCGCATTAGGACACGCTTTGGTTTTGATGAGTTGTTATTCAAATCAGGCTTCGTTTCAGGTTGAACTTTCTCAGGAATGACATCTGGAGGTATTTCAGGTGGTGGTGGCGGCAGAAGCTCTGAATCGGGATTCTCCATTTTCCTATAAATCATGAAGCACATAGTACATAAATCATTATGTTAAATGTTTAGTTCCAAGTTTAATGGCTTACGCTTCTCCTTGTACAAACCAACATCATACTTCGATAGCAACAAAAACATCAATCACTACTCTACTACTGTAACAGATAAGTTTCCTGCAAAGCTGAATCTTTAGAAGCCAATAAGAATTACTTTTTACTTGTAGTTTCGGGAGAAGGCTCAACCTTCTATATAGCAAATAAATTACCCCGTACAAAAAAAAACCTGACTGGAATATCCAGACAGAGAAATACTAGTGATAGGAAGATTAAAAGCCAAAAAAATTTGTAAGCGGAGATTAATCAATGAAAGGGAACGAACAGTGGAACTATTGGTTCTTTTTCACAGCTTGCTTACTTTCTAACATCCAATCTGAGGCCATATGGGGTAAAATTGGAAAAGACATTAGCAATACTACTTTATTTCCGTTTGATTACAGTTTTGTCCCCTACAAGATAAACTAAACTACCTGCACAACGGGGTAAAATCACAAAGAGTGTGGCCACGATGAAGCAAGATCTAAAACTAGGTATCTTTTGAAACATGTAACTTAAAGATTAAAAGCTACAGAAACACATTGAGGGTCTGAACTAAGATGCTAGTAAAAAAGATTAGAACTTGATAAAAGAGGTGACACAAAACACAGACACGGAATATGGAAAATCAGTAATTTCCTAGAGAGCTTCAATTCTTTCAAGAGCAAGAAGATAAAATCTAGAAATAAATTTGTTTTGACCCTAGAAATATGTTGGGGGAGAGGGGGGGGGGGGGGTTATCAAACATGGAACACATGATATAACACACCAAAGTTTTTTTAAAAAAAATACAATCTTTATGAAAAAAGGATCTTTCTTTAAATTATCTTGATTGCCTGATTTTTCCACATCCAAAATCAGGCCAAATGGGGAGAATTTGCAACAGAGACTGAGAAACCCTAATGACTTCAATTTTACAGATTTACCCCTCACAGTAGGTTGTGCTGACTAAGAGTGTGACCAGTGTGAAAAAGGGAGCAAACTATGTATTTTTCATACAAATAGCATAACACTTGGGGCTCTTCAAAGATCTAAACTTTATGGCTCTAAATCTACAAAAACAAAAAGAGGGTTTCATCTTTGGGGGTAAAAAAGCTTAAAATTATAAAAAAAAAACACGCACAGTATGGAAAAGATAACAGTAAATTCATAGCCAGCTCAACATTTCAAGGTCAAAAACAAAGAAACAGTCAGTAATACAAATTAGGGCTTCCAAGAGGTCAAAAAACAAAATCAAGAAGAACAAAATTGAACCTGTTACCTGGACACATACATAATTGAAGAAAAAACAGACATGCAACACAAAAGAACTCAAGAAAAGGGTCAAAACATGAAGGTTTATGAGGTACATTTGAAATCAAACAAAACCCACATCTCACAAACAATAACAAACCATAAAGACCACAAATTCAACATAAGACACAGAGACATCAACAATTAAGGTCAAAAAAAGAAGGGTTTTCTTGATTTTTACCTTGGATGAAGAAGAGTGTTTTCTGGTAGAGAGAGAGAGAGAGAGTGTGTTGAAGAACAGAGACCAAGAAAAGGTGTGCCGGTTTGGGTAAAAGAAGAAATGAGGGGTTCAAATATCAATCCCACTTTTTACTGAAGTGCATTTAATAATGTAGATGTACTGTACGTATAATCTTTATTCTATTGGTGATGCAAAGCAAGACCATGAGAAACGGATGGAACGGTTACTACTACTCTCCAACTCATTGACTATTTACAAACAGTAAAAATCTAGTTAATAATTGTACTCAAGGACACCATGCTTTCACTGCCATTCTGATTTATATATATATGGATATAAAGAGCAACGGTGCGTGCATGATAAAGACAGAATAACCCCTGCCCTGCTAGTCAAACTCAAAATCTATCCCCCCTCCCTACTATCTGCACTGTTTATTTCAGGTCTCTTTTGTACTACTGCCACCACTTTTTATTAAACTATCAAATATTAAATTAAATATAGATAGATGGTCAAATTTATAATCTCGCTCAATATTGTTACAAAAAAAAATACAGTAATTGTTAGATATGTTAATGAAAACGCAGGAATGCAGCAATGTATATGGTGCATCGGCTTATAATACTCATCATAATTAGAGATGAATTTCGAGAAAGTGGGAGTAATTTATAAATAGTGTACGTGTATGTTGTTCGAGGTGGCGACAACGATTGACGGGGAACTAACAAAGGGAATACTCCGAGTAGTAAGTAAGGGTTTGGTTCCCAACGTTTGAAGGTTTGAACGAGTCACATCATCACCCTCCATTTTGGATAAGCACCCATATAATACTTCCTACCTGCCTTAGTAAATTTATTTCCACGGACACTATTTAGAAATAAATAAATTTCTCTTTAAAATTTATTAACCTCTCACCAGTCAGTCCCATTTATCTCGTGACATACTAGGGTAACTCTTTTGCATGACCCACGTCTGGGAATGGCCCAACATATTCTTCCATCAAGCCCAACTAAGTTATCCTTTTATATAATTTATATTATTGATTTTGATTTAGATTACAAGTTTATGTTGGGTCGCGCAAAACACAATAACTCTACGCTATTATGATATTGTCCATTTTGGGCCGTGATCAAGCCCTCACGGATTTATTTTTGTGTTCCTCCCAAAAGGTAATAGAGTTGTTTGACTGCTTATATTCAAGATAATTCTTCTTTATCTTATCGATGTGGGACTTGGGTTGATATCCACTCTACAATCTCTCCTCAATCGATGTGGGATCTGGGTTGACACCCACTCCATAATCTCCCCTCAATCCAAGAACCACTAATCTTGTGATCCTTATACCGCCGCTATTCATATGTGACTCCTCATCTTACGGGACACGCCTCCCAACCACCTCAGTGTCAGGAAGTTTTTCGACACAATCCGTCCAAGATCTCCAATCGTAGTTCTGGAGAGTCTCCCACACCACACAACTTGCAGCCCGCAACCCCAGGATCAACTTCTTAATCATCGGCTCTGATACCACTTGTTGGGTCGTGCAACACTCATTAACTCCACATTAGTATAATATTGTCCGCTCTAGGCCGTGGCCAAGCCCGCACGGATTTGTTTGGCTCCTCCCAAAAGGCCTCATACTAATGGAGTTGTTTGGCGGCTTATATTCAAGATAATTCTTCTTTATCTTATCGATGTGGGACTTGGGTTGACACACACTCTACAGTTTAAGATTAGGGTGAATGGTATAGTGGCCAGCGGGACTGGTATGCCTAACCTGGGTATGATCTGTAGAAATTTAGCAAGGCATGTCTTTTCACGATTCGGCATTCCTTTTTATTAAATTTTTAAAATTACTTTCATATTAATATTATAGATAATTAATGAATATAATTTTAAATTTATAGAATGTCATAATATATATTTAATGAGATAAAATAATATTGGGTTTTTTTCAAAACTACCCAAGTTGCAACAGATTTTTTCAAAAATGCGACTTGCAACCTTTGCAACCCTTTTTTTCGGGCAACCTTTGCAACCTTTTTTGCCTACGTTTTAAGCTCATTTGCAACCTTTTTCACCTGCGGTGCCAGTTTTGCAACCTTTGCAACTAAAAAATCGTATTTTTGTAAACAGTTTCAAAAAGTTAGGTAGTTTTGTAAATATCTCAATAATATTATACAAAAATTTAAACAATAAATATTTATGCAAAAAAATAAAAATAAAAATAAGTTATGGAACTATCCTTAAAATGTGCCTTAAAATGCTTGTCGGACATCCCTTAAAAATGTAAACAATTGGAAGAAACGGAGGGAGTATCAATTATGTTGTTAATTATTATAATACTACATTTACTATCGTAGTTTATTTGAATTAGACAAGTATGCATAAATTTTAATATTAATTTTAGCATAATATGAGTAACCGTTGAGACATACATGTCTAAAGATGATGATAACAAATACCACAAGGCAGAAAATGAATCAAGAAATCGAAGTTGACAAATAAATCAGGAAGCTAACTGAAATGCAGATCAACTAAAGCTACATCTGGTGAATGGAACTCTGCAAACAGTTAGAAAGTATTTCTACAACAAGTCATGAGATGATGCGATCAATTATCTGTAATCAAAAGAGATTTTGCTATACTCATGCAAGTACATTCGAGAATTCAAGAAAAGAAAGAGTTCGAGAAGTCAAGCCACTGTCATATCTCTATTCGAGTCTCCATAGACATGGTAGATTCGAGAACTCTACAAAAAGGGATATTCGAGAAGTCAGGCCATTATGAAGTTTTTATTCGAGAAGTCTACAAGGTAGCCTATTCGAGAAGTCAAGACATATCAATTCGAGAACTCAGCCTGAAGATTCTAAAGTTCTCGAATGGAACATATCGAATGAAGAACAGACCCAGAATTACTTTGCAACCCGTGACTTATAGACAGTGATCAATTATACAAAACATGTTACGAGTAGGGAGCCAAATTGTAGATATTTAAAGGCTCAAACTCTTCCAAGTGAAAGGTGAAATCAATCACTGTTTATCCGACTTCAAAGGCAAAAATAAGAGTGGAATCAATCTCCAACATGATTACATTAATACTGAAGAATTCAAAGGATATCTTGATGAATGCATAAGGACCAGCTGGTTTGTCTGGGAAGTTCAAGCATAGCTCAATAAGCAGAAAAGCTTATTGACTTTCTAAAAGGTTATCTTTTGCTAAAGCAACTTTTCAGGGATAAAGATTCAAATCAGAAAGATCTTTTGAATAAAGCATCACGTGGGCTTGGGAGTTAAGTCAATTCAAGAACTTAGTAACTTATGAAGAAAGAAACATACATGGACTTGAAGCATGCTGAACTTGTCCAAATCAATAAGAGAAGACCTTCAAGACATTTCCAGAAATAGTTTTCACTTCAAGCATGTGTGTGTGACAAGTTATACCAAAAAATGTATCTTTACATTTTACGTATTCTACTTATCTTTGTATGGTTTAAATAAGTTGTATGAGCAGCATAGTTTTAGTAAGAAGAAAACACTGAGCAAGACGTAGATTGGATTAGGTTTTCTTGTAAACACTAAGACATTATAACCCGCAGCTGTGTATTCTTACACAGAGTATTTTCTTCAATACAACCCTCAGGTGGATCAGAACAAACTCCACCTAAATTTTTTATATACTGTGTTGCATGTGTCTTAGTTACATTGTTTACTTTCTGTTCTTATACAAACTGTCTAAGACCTCACTAATTCGAAAAGAATTTAGTTAAGATTGTATTCAACCCCCCCCACCTTCTACAATCTCGTGGTGTATAACTTGGAAATAATAGTAACATACCAAGGATGAACACGGGTTAGGTCGATCGGGTTGGAGACAATAAGATGACCTAACTAATATACTCGGTTTATAAAATATTAATCCGTTAACTCAAAATTATATGTCAATCAAACCCTATTATTTACATTTGGGTTGAGTCATATTGATTGAATTTTTTTTAGAAGCATTTGTGAAGGGAGTCTGATTTGAAGTATTTTTCCATCATTTTGTTCCTAAATTTAAAATCAAAACCACACTTAAAGTCGTCATTCACCAATAATCAAACAATGAGTATTAAGTACAACATAATACACATCCCTTAAAATCAATAATACATTTACACAGACTAAATATAATCATGTATATAAATATTTACGTCCATAGGTCACGATTTATGAGCACAAAATTAGCAAATTAAATAGATACAAACATCTACACAAATGTCTTAGTTCTCATGTTTCTCATGTTATATGTAAAATATATAAATCTAAACATCTCACTAAATTCAAATCAAAATGGAAATAATTAAATACATATAGACAAAAAATGATACATATATTATGAAATCTAAAAAGTAAATAACATGAGTTGTCTAATGAAACTAAAATTCATAAATTGATAACGTGAGATTATAGAAACGAAGCATACACATGATGGATTGATATTAACAACAACATAACAGAAAATTATGAATTAAATTTAACTTACAGATCTAGGAAGTCGAAAGTAGAGGCAAGACTCAGGAGGAAATAATGATGAAATGAATATGCGGCTGTGTTGGTGTGAAGTGTTGGTAGTGAAAATAGATTTAGGGTAAAATGTAAATGGGCTAGACCATAGCATGAAATACATGGATTGAATGTTTATGGGCTTATGTAATATATCACTATATTTAAAATTATGTTGTGTTGGGTGAGGATTAAAATAGTCAAACCCTTACCCGGCCCAACCCAACCTAATCGGGTTTGTAAAAAATGCACTCATTCTACTTTCGATTAAGTTTGTAGTCAATTGTTCAGTACCTCATACCTGGATTTCAATCAGTCGATATGTTGTTTTATGGGCATAATTAAACAATGTTAGTAAAATATTTTACATATACTCGACAACAAGTAACGAATTTATATTAGTAACAATATTATGTTAATTTATTAATAACATGAAGTAAAATTTTAAATTTTATTCAAATAATAGAAAATATAAAATCTAGTAAAAAGATATCAAAATAATAGAATACGTTTTTGTTGTGAATTTCAAAACGAACCAATATCTGAAAATGATCAATGCAACACCTATATATAGATGTCAACAGATGTGTCTTTTTCCAACAGACACATCTTATTCTAACAGTTTTGTCTAATGCCAATAGACACATCGTATCCCAACAGGTGTGTCTGATGCCAATGAACATGCCTCATAAGCAATAATACCGAAATCATAATAAACTCAAACAAAGTGTGCACTCCGCACTCTCCCGACTTGTTCGATGTAATATTACGATTACATTGATCAACTAGTCAATCCAATTACACTAAAATATCCAACAAGAAGTAGAGACTGATGTAAAGTGAGTAAAGAATCGAGATGTTGAAATTGGAAATCTCGTGTATTGAGGCAATTGTTACTATCCCTCACTTATTGTTCAAGTGAGTTGTATCTTTAATTGTGATACAAAAATATTGATGAGTAAGTATATACCATACTTGTTTTACTGTTGAGAATTTGATTAAAATATTTTTGAAATATCGATGATTTGTTGATGATTTACTGATGAAACTTGATTATTTTTACAATGATCTTGTGAATCAATGATGCTTTCTTGTTGGAAGTAAAGCTAAACCAATTGTTTAGTTAGTCGGGTTCCCGACTAATAGAACATTGAACCTATCATGTCTGCATACTAATTTCATACTTTCTTTTAATCCATTCTATGATGAAAGATTTTAGATTTAAAATACTAATATTGTGATTTGAGCTTTTGACAAAAGATACATGTTTTATTAGCATGATTTAGTAATATTCTTGTTTTACTATACGCTTGCTGAGCATTTCTTCGTTCATACTTGTTTGTTTCGAAATTCTAACTTTTTAGTAAAGTGTTTGAATAAAATAGAAAAACTGTTTATACTGAAAGACAATTAAATCCAGTCCTACTCCTAAATTATGAATCTAAATTGGTGTCTAAATTGTTATCTCAAATACAAGAAAGGAGCCCCATATATATAGGGAAAAATATTGGACTTGGGTCTTCGATTACAAATTTGATATTGAATATAATTTCTTCAATTTCCTTTTCTTCTCCAATAAGTATTTGATTTTTCCTCCAATTTCTTTGACTTCAAGTAATTTCCACCTCCTTTCTTTTTTTCACCTCTTCCTGCTAGAAATCTGTTTTTATTTATTTTCCTACAAAACAAAATAAAACAATTTATTAATTAATAAAATTATGAAAACGGACATAGAATAGGTATTAAAAATATGATTAATTATGGACCTATCAATTTGTCTTACAGAAACTCAAGGAAAAGGCTGCGTTCAGGAATCCAGATGAATTTTACTTCAAGATGATCAACACAAAAACTTAACAGTTATCCCTTGGAATGGATGAGCTCTAAATAATTCCGTAAACTTATTTATTTATTTTCTTTTTCCTTTAAAAAGGAAGTACTTTCTGGTCCGCGACACTCTTAAAACGAGGCTTGCAAGGTGGACGACACTCTTAACGATCCCCTATCGAGCTTCAACATTGTATGATCTGGTTGTCACCCTTCTCCTCTCCATGATTTGTATGCCCGTGTACCAGTTAACAACTTACTTCACCATGATCCAATGTTTTCTTAAACATCTCAGCACCATTCAACGTTTCCTCCAAATAGTGATCAACGCAAAATAAGGAAAAACTAAAAAAAATCTAAGTTTGGGTTTATTAAAAACTAAAACAAACAATGACCCAAGAAATTTAATTGCACCACTCTTAAGATCTCAACACCGTCACCATTTTTAATTGTTCCTTGTTGAAAAAGACCAGGGGCAACAGTCCCACATTCCTAATACAAACAAATGTAAGTATGCAATCGAAAAAACCTTGGCTTCACGGTATCAAAGATAGAGAAACGAATTTTCCTATAAAAAGCACAGAGTTAGAAGAAACAAATTTAGTATAGATGTGTGTATATAATTAGCAGGAGGGGGATTAACAACCACAAAATTGCTAAACTAACAATATCCTTGGACATGAGGGTGTAATAGATAAATTGGTGACACCTTTTATAAAAATTTCACATTTTATGATATATAAAATATACTTATAATATCATGTAAACAATTTTTAATATACTTTTTAAACCAAATGATTGTGTCAAATATACATAAGCCACTTTATACTTGAATTGAAAAAAAATCTTCGATGGACATAAAGAAAGGCTTGTCTATTTTGCAAAGAGGATAGTATAGCCTTCTTTCCAATTTCTTCATAGGTGTCCTTTAAAGCTGATAAGGCTAAACTACAGATGATTGGGTATAGCCTTCTTTCCAATTTCAAGTTTTATGATATTCTTATGAAAGTTGAGCAAGCTTATCAAAAAAATTATGCTATATAATAACATCAGTTATTAGTTATCATATTTGGTGATACCACCAATGAATATTTATACTATAATAGATTAGTACTTTGGTTCTATGATTGGTGATTTATGTTATTGTGATAGGTCACTTTTACTTTTACTACTCCAAATTTGCTTATTAAATACATAAAATAGAAGAGTGTGATAAGATAATTCAAGTGGTAAGAATTTATTTTTTATCATTACATGTAGTTGGTTAGATTCTTACTCATCCCGAGATTTTTTGAAAATAGATACTCAAGAATAGAACATAGAATATAAAAAATAAAACAAATACATAGAATAGAACAAAAAAACCTCATAAACTTACATACATGTAGTTTTAAGTTCGTGTTGAACAATAAAATAATTTACGTAATAACGTTCAATCATGTACAAAATCAAAAATATTTCAAGTAACGCACCACTTACATTATTAATTTTTCGTCTCACAAGTACATACACCAAATGGACAAATCTAGTCAGAATTGGAAGCAATTTAAGCTTTTCGGTAAGGTATTTTCACCCTCTAATGACATATATAAATTATGAATAATAATTTAATCGCAAGTTTTAGACATGAAATAGGGAAAAAAAATTATTGAAAGAAGAAAATTACCCGAAAAAGTTTTAATTTGTAGCACTTACGTGTCTACTCATCAACCTGATATTCATATAACAATGTCTAAGAAGTTTGAAACCATAACCAGTGTTAACCATAACTAGCATTTTACCCGTGGTACGCGCCGAAAACACAAATTTAAAATTTCAAAATAGTTAAAAAATATATAGTGTATCAAAAAATAAATTATTTTGTTTTGAGTGTAACGAACCCAGTATGCATCTCTAAGTAACTTTTCTCAAATTATGTATAGTTGTATGGACGCGTGTTAATATATTTTGAAAATTTGTTTATATAAAAAAATGATTAATATCAAAACACATTGTTTTAATATATGATAAAATTTAAATGAGATACATATCAATTTTCTTATTCCTTTTTATTTTTTCCCAAGTAATTTAACGACATTTTATGCTATTTTTACAGAAAGTTCGGTTCAATATAATCATGTTTAGAGAATCAGGCGTTGAAAAACATAAAACCATAATTACTAATAGAAAAATAAATCAAATACATATTTTTCATTTTATAAATGCAAATAAAATAGGAAATGAGCAATTTTTGGGAGTAATTCTAGAGGTCCCTAAAAAAATTCCAAAAAGTGAGTTGTCATATTTTGATTGGTTAGCGTTCTACCCGTACGTGCTACGCATTGATGAATTTTTTTATTAAATTTAATAAGATTTAATATAATATTATTTTAATTATTATATAATTATATTTTATTTAATTATAATATTATATAATTAATTAATTAATATAAAATAATATTTATATTTTAAATATTATAATATAATTATAATTAATTAAAATAAAAAATTTATAATATTTTATTAATTAAAAATTTTAATTAATTTAAACATATTCTTTTAATCATTATTTAGAAAAAAAAAAGATAATTTCATTATAATGTAATTTTTTTTGCCAAAATTAGAATGTAATTAATTAAGTTTAAAATTACTTAGTAATCAATTTATACCAATTGCATTAATATTAATATTATCAAACTATTATCATAACATTCACATCCCCACTGAAAGAATTTAAACCTCTCTTTATTTTTATTTTTTTTCTTAATTATGTTTTTCATTTGATATTTCTCATTTTTTTTAGAATCTTTCTACCAAGTTCATAAGTTTTTTTACCCATATTTTAAGTTTTGTTCTTTTGGAAATTTGGTAAATTAAATGTGCAGTACTATGGGTTTTCAGAATTTTTATTATATTAATTCATTCAAAAAAAAATTATGAGTCGCATTCAACTTTTTGAATACATATTAGAAATTCATAAACACTTATTTTTCACAACCATTATATATTAGTATATAGTCTCTCAAAAAAGGGTTGCATGTTTCACCGATATAAAAATGATCTCTACTATGCAAGAACCGTTAAACGAACATAATTATGATAAAGGAATCTTTCATCTAATCTAGTTTCTTATGTGTTCGTTCAATATCATTTTTACATATTGTACATTTTTTTTATTAGTGAATGATTTACTTTAGAAAATAAACATTATCAATCAAACAAACATATCCAATATATCCCGTTCATCTAATCTAGTTTCCTATGTGTTCGTTCAATATCATTTTTACATATTGTACGTTTTTTTATTAGTGAATGATTTACTTTAGAAAAATAAACATTATCAATCAAACGAACATATCCAATATATCCCGTTCTTAAAGTAAGAGATGACTGTTAGAGTTTATGGTGATTTCCCTCAGCTTGTTTTTAATGACAACTTAAAATGTGTATATTCAGTTTGGGAGTTCACGTGTTGATTATTTTTTTTCTATTAGAATATGGTATATTAAATATTAGTTTTCTTTTACCCATAAATAGGGATGACAAATTAATTCGATCTGATGGTACATGATATGAAATTCAAAATTTGAGATATACCGCACCCGGATTTTTGGATTTAGGTTTGGATTTAAATTTTAAACCCGAAATTGGTTCTATTTGGATTTCAATTGTATGGAACCGATATCCGATTTAAAATCTTGAAATCCGAAATCCGATCCAATATCGAAACCTAATCCAATATCGAAACCCGATACATAAATAATATAATATCATAATTTGAAATTATTAAATGTAATATTTTGCATGTAAGACATATACTTTATTTATTTTTATTCAAATATTTCATTAGGAATAGTCAATACTAATTTAGTAATTAGAACTTCTATTTCTCAATCTCAAGTTTTGTTGCAATATATAAAATGTAATTTCTTTTATTTTAAATAAAATTTTCATTTGTTATGTATACAAAAAATTTTTTTTAAAACATAATTTAAATTTTACTTAAGATGTCAATTCATATAATATGTTACATTTGACTATTTACTCAATTTAATCATTTTAACATTTAATTATTGTATAACTATATTTAGCATTGTTTTTGCAATTATTTTAAATTTGACTACATTATTACTCCCTAACAATGACACTGTCAACTTTGCACAAAGATTAATGTTGAGTATTGAATACAGTAAAGAATACAGAGGGGGGTGAATGGATTCTTGAACTTTTTCTAGTTCTTGAATCTTTGTAGCACAATATGTGTTTGTGTGTGTAGATTTACTAGTGCGGATTATAAACAACACAAGACACGATATCACTTTAATCTAATATTTTATTAGATAAAGATTTGCTACAATCTTTGAATGCAAATGGTAGTATTCTCAGCTTCGTTTTTCTCAGAGAGATATGCTCTTACAACGTGTATGAAAATTTTTGAAAAACTTACCTTCTAAAGAAGTGAGGTTGTATTCTTATAGAACATGAATACAACCTACTTACTACAAATAATGTAGCTAAACAAGTTACTTTCCAGTGTGTCTATCCTTTTTGAGTAAGCATCCAAACGGCTACATGTTTGACTTTGTAAAGTTCTGTTCAGATCCACTTCTTTAGCTCTTTGTCTCTTGTACATCTCTCCAAGCTTCTTTATAGGCTTTCCAAAGCATGTTGCAAATTGTGGTCCATAAAGTGTTTTGGCTTGTTGTAGGTTTCTAACTTGTACAATTTCTCCAGTAGTTTGTCTCCAAGAATGTATTCGAGAAGTGGCTAAGTGATTGATTCGAGAACTAGGATTAGATAACTCTGAGTTCTCGAATACTGTATGATTGACATATCGAATCACTTCTCGAATAACACTTTTCTCCAGGGTTCCTTGAGTTGTCGAATAGAACACTTGACTTGTTGAATCCCTGAGATGTCGAATAGCTTTCTGAGTCCTTGAGATATCGAATGGAACTTTGACTTGTTGACTCTTTGAGAACTCGAATACCACTTTGACTTGTTGACTTCTTGAGTTCTCGAATAGAGTATTAGACATGTCGAATCTCTGAGATATCGAATAGTTCATTCAGAGATATCAAACAGTGTCTTCTCAGATATCAAATCTCTGACTTCTCGAATGCTAGGCTTCTCGAATAGACAAATGTACTTCTCGAATTGGTACTTAGGCAAATTTCTCATTTCTTCAAATCCCAACTGTGATTATTTGACAGTCTTTATCTCCTTGCTTGAGGCATGAACCTTGGAACTTCTTTCAAGCATTATTCTTGACTTTATAAGTATAGTTACACAACTAGGATTTGATGCCTATTACAAGTACAAAACAAATAGAAACTCTACAACTAGAGGTTCCCTCAGTTAAGAGGTCATGTAAGTAATGCAAAGCATTACAAATAATTAGGCTTGTTATTAGATGTATACAGGCATGCCTCTGTGACTAACAATCTCCCCCAACTTATGAGTAAGACCCTTAGTCACAATTTCATGTCTGATAACAAGCCTAACATACATAAAGATAAGACTTGAAAAGTGCATGTATGAAAATTTGATTGAGAATATGAATAGAATTACAAGTTGAGTAATCTTACACAATATGGTGAAATACTAGCCATTCTCATTTGATTCCATCTCCATTGCTTTGGCTTGTAGATCATCATATGCTTTATGTTTCCTTTCTTTCTCCTTTCTTGCATTCTCATCCATGGCCCTTATGATCTCTGCCATAGCATGCAGTTCTTCAAGCAGAATTGAGTTTTTGAAATCTTCAAGTACTGGTTTTAGAATGTTGGCAGGATAGTGACTGAGTAGGTTCATTCTTATATTGACATTATCTCCATTTCTTCTCCTATAATTCACCACATAGGGATTGAATTGAACTCTACACAATCCTTTTGCCCTTAGCTTTTCTGCTTCAGCTTCCAGTCTATCAATTTCCTTCTCCCTTTCTAGCCATTTCTCAAGACACCCCTTTCTTATTTCTTCAGCATGATCTCTCTTCATCTTCACAAAGTTAATCAACTCCAGCTTCTATACTCTCACCACTTTGTCTTCAGAATCCAATAGTGCAATGATTCTTTCTATCTCATATAACTTGCCCCAATTTTGACAACCCCCTTGTTTGAATTTCCTCTCTCCCATCAGTGTACTTGATCTCAAGGCAGTCATTCACAATTACAGCAGAGTAGATTCTTTGAGCTCTTAGAAATTGCAGTTGTTATTCATCAAAATCTTCATTCAATGGTTGAAGTTTCAATCCTGGAATGATTGTTAGGGCTCTAGACTTGGGTAGCTTCACTCTTCTTGCAGCTTGTTTGAATTTGACCTTTTTCACTTGGTGGCTTGGCATAAACTTGTGACCTTTGCTTGTAGACCATTGTAGTACTCCATTAGCAGTTTGCTTTTGGAAACTTACACCTGGTTTCTTGATTTGAATCTTCTTATCTTCTTGAGGTGGCAAAACAGTTGCAGAAGCCATTGATTCAGATTTTGGTAGGTCATTACTAATAGAATTCACCCCAGACTTAGAGTCTTGTGTTGTGGTGAGTTTACTCCTAGCAATGCCTAGGGCTTGCTGTTTTCCAATCTTCCTGTTTGCACTAAATCACGCAAGCGTACGTGGTCACAAGTAATATAGAATAAAGTTGAGTTTGTTCCCACAGAGATCTGGTTTAGGTTTAAATTCAGTTAATGCACCTATGCAACAATGTATGGTTTTTATTCACTACTAAGACAAATAACAAGATTGGGTTTTGATTAACTAAGATTAACTAAAAAAACAAATTAATAAACTAAGAATTAATTAACTAATGAGAATTAAAATCGAATTACTTATGCTAGAGAAAACATGGGATCCTAACTTCATTAAATACTTCGCTTAGATTTGACGCCTTTAATCACTATATGCAATGGTTATGATATCTGATCGGATAACACGAAACAAGTACACGCTACCTGTCAGCATACGTATACCAAACTACCCATACATCCACAAAAGAGATAGAAGATGAATAGACACCAAGTACGCTTAAACCCTATATGTTTATAGAATTTTAAAACATAACGGTTGAAGAGCAAGTTATCCATATTGATCACATATGGCAGTATAAGTATTTTCATCTCACACTACAAATCATATTGATAACAATTATGAACCTATGATAGCAGGGCAAGTTCTAAATCTCAAGATCCACTTTCACTTCACAACAGATTAACAGATTAGATATTAGCTACGCATCTAACAATTAAGCATAACCATACGAGGATATCAGATATACATCACACACAAATCTTTAAAGCATCAAGATACTAAAGCTCCATAAATAAATCTGTTAAAATCCCATGTCAACGATTAGATCATAATTGAACCATTCGTCACCATGAGATTTGATGAAAACATGATATGAAACAAAGTTTGAATGAAAGTAATAATATTAATAGAATAGAGAGTTAAGAAAACAAATCTAGAATCCAAAGTATCGCCTAAGAAAAGAATACAAAAGATGAAGTAGATCTAGATCCGTGCTTATCACGAGCGTTGAATCTTTCTCCGCTTTTCTCCGTCTCGGCTCTCTCTCTGTGTTATGATGGGTACTGGCTACGTTTTATGATGATAGATTGTGTTTATATAGGCCCCCATGTCTTGTCCAGCAAGAAATTCTCCAAAACAGAATTAAAATAGAATTTTTGCAATTGGGCACAAAATACGTTTCCTAAACGGATTCTGTTTTGAAGTAAAATTTGTAACTGACTTTTTTTCACTATTTCTGGGCCGTTCTAGTTGTATTTGGACATCTGGACCACTTTATAATGAAAGAGAATTCCGCTATCTTCGCGTGGACTGTAAGATCATCCAAAACGGACTTGTAGAACTCAAGATATGGCCAAAACACTGAATCAGCAATTCTTTTCCATGAGCTTTCCCGCGTCGTAGTGCCCCAAACTTTCTGTCCAGGATTGTAGAAAATTTCATTGTCTTCGCGTGAACTGTAAGATCGCTAAATTCTGACTTCTAGAACTCCAGATATGGCCAAAATAGTGCAGACTGCGCAACCTACCTGGAAAATCCGAATTTTCCACAATTTGCTCATTTCTCCTCCGTTCTCTCTTCCGATTCTTTTACCACTTCCCGTTCTTCAATTCTTGACTTATAAATCCTCATGGTAGCCTAGGGAAATACGCCATCCTTCATTCCAATGCTCAATTTCAACTCCAAGATCGACGAGAATCAACAACCCTAGCCGACATTTTACTAACCTGCACAACTACACAAAACACATCAAAAATGCAACAAACTTGAGGCCAAGTAAATCAATTTAAGCCGATATGGAACGCTCCAAGTGGATATAAAATCCACTTATCACACCCCCAAACTTAAACCGATGCTTGTCCTCAAGCATAAACAGACTCCACACTAACTAATTAGTACCACTTCCGTAGGTGAACACGGTTGCATTTGGCATATGCAACAAGCCCTTTGAACCCCTAGGCAGCCCTAGTGGACGAGTAGGGTCTCGTGAGGGCCTGTAGAGAATGTACCCATAAAATCCATCTAACTAAACAATGCAAAAATAATTCAATGCATGAATGCAACTAATATGAAAATGCAATGATCCCCTTGAACTAACCAAAACCAACTAGCAAGCAAATATCTCAAAGAATGCAACTAAATCCAAATAGAGCTCCACTAAGCCCCCGTATATACATGAACAGAAATGTGCATGTGTGCGATGCTCATCGGATATACTCCTAACACTAGATCAAAATCATACTCATTCTTCGCCAAGACAATCACAGGTTTATAAATAAAATAGACGGTAAACACTTTATAACTTCAGAACACCTCCATCATCATTCAAGTTAGACAGGAATTCATGCTTTATTACTACAACTATGACACATAATACGATACACAATACGCATGCTTATTTAATCGTGCAATGGATGAGACCCCTAAAGGCTTATACAATAATACCCATGTAGCGAGCGTTAGGTTAGTGGATCCCAGACTATAAAAGCCTTAGGTCACTAGGCACAAAGTCCCCGCGAACTTAATTGCTCGAGTATTAAAGAGCTCACCCTGGTTAATTTTGCATATAAACATTCACATAACTTTTTTTTCTTTTTTTCTTTTTCTTTTTTTCCTTTTTTTCTTGACTTTTTTTAATGCAATCTGGAATGAACATTCTCATTTCCAACCCTAGACTACTCATAAAATATGAGCCGGCTACTAGCCATTTGACGCCTAGCCATTATTGACAATATTTACAACTAGCATGAAATCCCTGGTTTCCCCCAAACTTAGATTTTAGTGATTCTACGCCATCAAGGGAATAACGAAAATTCTAAATATAATCAAGTGATTAAATCTAAAACAACCATGACCTCAATCTAGCCCAAAAGCAAACGACGAGACTGTGTAAAAATTTTGTTTCTGAAACATGCAAGTCAATTTCATAGGAACTATAAATCAACCCTCTACTCATCATCACCGCACTCAATTAGACATCTACCTACCAATCAAAATTAGCTCGTTCTAAGGATCATGAAGAATGCATGCCATGAAAATGCAACTAAAATGAACTCACATGGTATATAAAAACAAAATAACAGAATGTCCTACATGAAACAAACATGCAATATACGAACAAAACATAAATGAATTACTACTAACATGTAAAATCTATATGAACACAATGACACACAAATAACTACTACACACTACTTATCCCCCAAACTTGAAATATTCAATGTTCCCATTGAAGTAATACAAGGGATCGAATAAAACATACCTAATCGTCGAAACACGTGGGTTGCCTCCCACGAAGCGCCTTTGTTTAAAGTCTTTAGCTAGACATGGCAATGGCTTTTTCTCTTGCAAATTTCTACACTGTATCTCTATATGGCCATTTAATTATCTTTTCCGGGGCTACATCCTTGATGACAAGTTTCAGCCTTCTTTGCTCCTCAAAAGTGTCAATAACATTGTTCTTTTTACTACCTGACAAGTTAGCAACAATAATAATAGGCAAAGTAGATGATTGACCCAAATATGCATACCTCACGTGATCTGGTGGTTTAAGTTCGAGTTCTGAAGCTTCTTCAACATGATGATTTTCATTATTAACTACCAAAGACTGATCAAGAGTGGAAATAGACGGATTAGGAACGGAAATGGGTGGTTCACCAATAGAAGTCTTAACAACGGACTTAGGATCAAAAGAACTCTCCTCAAGTTGAATCTCATGCTTGGAACAAATAGCATTCAATTCCTCTAACATCTCATCAGAAGTAAAATTCCTATACAACTCATGAAGATCTTTATTACCCTCATACTTTAACAAAACATATTTCTCAAGAAAAGACTCAATTGCACTATCCTCAAGATTCGACCATGAAACAACCTCATCAATCAGCACTTTAGAATCCCAAAGATCAGCCAAACCTATTGACTCATACTCTTCCTCCTCATCACTATCCACCACATGTTCTGACAAAACAGAATGTTCTTCTTTTTCTGTAGGGTCCTGATCATGAATTTCTTCTTCATCCTCAATTACTGAATTCTGACCGTCCATGTCTTTTCCAGATCTGAGTGTTATGGCATTAACCTGCTCCATGACATCTTGTTTTCCTGGATTCACCTCTTTGTCACTAGGAAGAACTCCCTGCGGCCTGTTGAGTAAGGCACTTGCAATTTGCCCAATCTGATTCTCCAATGTCTTGAGAGATATCTCCTGACTTTTAACCATCAACCTCAATTCATCCAATTCATATTTTTCATTCGAAGATTGACCAGCATTCCCATGAGACTGTTGTTGCTGAAATACAGGAGGTTGGAATTGTTGCTTTAGAGCATACTGTTGATGAAACTATTGCCCCTGCTGTTGCTGAAAACCTGAAGGATTGAACGGTTTAGCTCCAAATTGTTGCCCTTGAAACGGCTTATAAGGCTGTTGTGGCTGTTGCAAACCACCTTGATTGTTGCTCCAGCTGAAATTAGGATGATAGATGTTGGGAGTTGGCTGCTGTGATCTCTGAAAATTGCTCACAAACTGCGCCGATTCAATAGATATGGTACATCGAGTCATCTCATGTGCGCCGACACATAGCTCACAAACACTAGAAACTTGAGGCACCCCATGCTTTGACATAGAATCCAATTTCTTATTAAGTGCCTCTAGGTGAGCTGCTAGAGCTGTGACTATATTAACTTCCAGAATTCCTACTATTTTGCCTTGTGATAATCTCTGAGTTGGATTCTGGTATTCATTCGCAGCCATCATCTCAATCAACTCATAAGCTTCCTCATAGCTCTTAGCCCATAGAGCTCCACCTGATGCTGCATCTAGCATGGGTCTTGACTGTGCACCCAAGCCATTATAAAAGCAGTTAATCACCATCCAATCAGGCATCCCATGATGTGGACACTTCCTTAGCATCTCCTTATATCGCTCCCAAGCCTCGCACAAAGATTCTCCAGACTGCTGTGAAAACTGAGTTAGAGCATTCCTGATTGCTACTACTTTAGCCATGGGGAAGAATTTAGTGAGAAAATTCTGAGCAAGATCCTTCCATGTAGTAATGGAACCGGTTGTTAGAGAGTGTAACCAGACCTTAGCTTTATCCCTCAAAGAGAATGGAAAAAGTCTCAATTTGATAGCATCTTTCGACACCCCGTTGATCTTGAAGGTGTCACAGATCTCGATGAAATCCCGGATGTACGTATTAGGATCCTCCGTAGGAGTACCCCCAAACTGAACTGAATTCTGCACCATCTGAATTGTACCAGGCTTGATTTCAAAAGTGTTAGCTGCAATAGCTAGCCTGACAATACTAGATTGGATGTCATTGATCTTCGGCTGAGAATAGTCCTTAAAAGCCTTAGTTACTGCTGCTGCTCGATCACCCATCTCTACCTAAAACACACAGAACTAAACAAGATAGGTAAGAAAAAAAATAATCTGAGTCAGTGAACTCTAACGACCACTGATGACAAGCACATAAACTAAAAATAAAACACCGATGATCCCCGGCAGCGGTGCCAAAAACTTGTTTGCACTAAATCACGCAAGCGTACGTGGTCACAAGTAATATAGAATAAAGTTGAGTTTGTTCCCACAGAGATCTGGTTTAGGTTTCAATTCAGTTAATGCACCTATGCAACAATATATGGTTTTTATCACTGCTAAGACAAATAACAAGATTGGGTTTTGATTAACTAAGATTAACTAAAAAACAAATTTACAAACTAAGAATTTGATAGAATATGTTTTTATATATATTTTAGATGATTTTATTCTCATATTTATTGTGTTTTGCATTGATTTGGATTTTTTATTTAATAGATTTGATTGTTTTATTGTAGGAAATAAAGAATTCATGACTTGGAAGGATTTGGAGCAAAAAGAGCTATTTTGGAGATAAAATTGAAGGAAATTCGTATTATTGGGCTACACGGGCTGTTTAACACTGTTTTGGCCATATCTTGAGTTTTAGAAGTCCGTTTGAGGCCCGTAAGCTGTCCACGCGAAGCTTGTGGAATTATCTTTAATTCAGAGGTGGTCCAGTAAGAAAAATCCAGTTGGAAGAGCCCAGAAACAGAGGAGTAAATATAGTTACGAATTTTAATTTAGGAATCCTATTCAGTTATGGAATCCTGCTTGTAATTTATTTAGAGTATTAAAATACTTTTATTGGGAAAGACTTTTAGAGCCTATATAAACACATCTAGGGTATTATTTTGTGGGGGGAAAAAGGATGGAATATTAGATCAGATAATATAGTTTAGAGTAGATTAGTATTATTATTAATTGGAGATGTAGAGAAACACCATGACTCTTCTTTTGGGTGACAACATTGAAGTTTGAAGGTTTTGTTCTCTTAATCTTTTCTTTGTTCTTATTAGTTTAATTATGTTTTCTTGTTTTATGAGTTGTTTTACTTGTTTAATTATTAGCGAGTAGTTATTTCTAGGGCTTAAAGGGTAGCCATGTTTGCACCAATATTGGCATGATTTTCATAGTGGTTTGATTGGTTATGGTTAATTCTGATTGATATGTTTTAATCATTAATTTGTGTAATCGGCCGATATCATGGATTAATTATATGCAAATAGGGGTATGGATCGAGAGATTTACTTACTAGAGGCACACATACGATTAGCAGAATTGAATTTGAGTGCGGAAGCATCATTGGATTTCTGAGAGCGTTAATGCTTAGAAGAGATTAACTTGACTCTAATTACCTGATTGATTGGATTACTAAAAGTGGTTAATTGTGTTGAATGTTTCGAGAGTGTTAATGCTTGGAAGAGATTAACATACTCTAGTTATAGGATCACATTGATTGCTTTAGCTTAAGAGCCAATTGTGTAAGCATGGTGGACCTGATTGCCCTAGGTTTTAAATAATTTGTTTATCATCTGTTTAATTAGTGTTAATCTTGTTTAATTAGTTAATTAATATTCTCCAATAATCGTTTGTCCCTGAAACAATTAGCGATAACTGAAAAGGAATTAGTAGAACCTGTCTCCTTGTGGATTCGACCCGCTTGCCATCTGTACTAGAAATAGACACCGTGCGCTTGCGGTTAGGTATAATTTAACATATCAAGTTTTTGGCGCCGCTGCCGGGGAGACAGCGATGATTTTAATTTAGTTGTTTAGATTGTTTCCATTGTCTCATTAGAACTTTTGTTCTAATTGAGGCAGATTTTACGTTTTCTTGGCTTTGTTGAGAGTTTACAGGTTTGTAATGGGTGAAGTTGATACTTTTGCACAAGGAGTTGCACTCTTATCTTCCCTAGTAGAGGCACATACTCGAGAAATTGCCTCATTCAACTCTACAGAGCCCACTATACGTCCAATGAGTATCAATGAGATGTCACAAGTGGCCCCTAAAACTTACAACTTCTGTCAAATTTGCGGTGTGCAGGGTCACTTTGGTTTTGAATGCTCTTACAATGTCTATAATTCTCAGAGTGCTCAGTGCGGACAAATGAATTCTTTTGAAGAAGGATATGGGTACAATCAGTATTCAAACACTTTTGATCAAGAATGTGTGAATCAACCAGATTTCTACTACAATGGTGCTCAAAATTTTTCGTATCATAATCAGCAACAGTTTGAGCAACAATATTATCAGTCATATGAGCAACCGCCACAGCAAGAATATCAATATCTTCCTCTACAAGAAGATCTACATGTTTCTCAACCCAGTGTAGATGTGCAAGCTGATCAGACAAATGAGATGTGGGATATCTTGAATAAACTGCTAAAGAGTTTTGAAGAATTAGAAACTCAAAGTTTGGCGATTGAATCTCAAATTGCACAGTTCGCTAACTCTTCTACTACAGGGCAGCTCGACTATTTACCATCATCATCTATCCGATCCGAAGAGGACCTGATTGCTATCAATCTCACAAGCGATCAGGAATATGACAGTTTCTCCATGTATGTTGATGATGAGGCCATTGATAAAGAGAAGGAGCATGCCACCGATGACGAGATCAATGATGTTGCTGCTACCAAGGACAATGTGACTGATGATGAGGCTACAAAGGAAAGCAATACAGAGATGGTTGTTGTTTCTCTTCCACAACCTGTGCCTCAGCTACCATGTATTGATAAATTTGCTCTCGATCTAGCCTCTACTTACAAGGCTTCTTTGCTCAAGAACACTTATTTCAAGGTTGATGTGATAACAAATATTGTCTGTTAACTCGAATAACTTGTAGAAGGGGGGGGTTGAATACAAGTTATATAATCGTGTCTGATTTTTGCTTGATTATATGAACAAGAATAAACGAATGAATCAAACTCTGTTTGTATTAATAAGATCAAATACAAACTCTACCAAAGGTGTACAAATACCTTTAGCAGCTGCTGACAAAATAAAACTCTCTCTCTGTTTGTTTCGAACTCTCGAACACAAACCTTATACAGAGCTACGCACACGAACTCAATTTTTTCACACTCTTTACAATGATATTGAGAGAGTATTTATAATGCTACCTATCAACTAATAACAGAAAGATATAATCTATACATGACAATGTTCTGCCTTCTAGTCGATAGTTTCCATCAATAGAAAACTCTTTCCTTCATAATATCTTCTTGCTTGTTCTTCAAACAAAGATCCTGTTTTATAGCACTTGCCAGTTTCTGTAGCATCCATAATGACATCATCAGTAACAAGACTGATATCAGGATTTCATCTTGCATCAGTATCTGATCATCATCAGTATTAGACCGTCATCAGGATTTGCCCTTGTTCCTGACATGTAGTCTCCGATACACTGTTCATTCCTGACTAAACTGTACAGATAACTGTCTTATACATAAATCCTATATAAAGTGCTAAATCCTTTATAAGATCAGGATTACAAGAAGTATAATATGTAAATTCTATTCTTAACATCACAACTTATGAATTATTCCTAACAATCTCCCCCTATTTATGCTTTAAAATCTGAAGCATAAATCCAAGTTGTGGATGTCAAAACATATAACAATACAACCAGAATAGAATTTATGAATGTAGAATTATGAAGTTAAGTACATCCTTCTCAGATGTAGACATTTATCTAGTACTTAGAAGAAAGAATTTTAACTATTAATGCTGCTCTTCCTTTACCACTTCCTAGCTGAGATTCACCACTGTCACTCCTGGTTCTTCTTTTTTCTTCCCTTTGTCTGCTCTTTATCTCCCCCAGCTTTATCTTTATCTCCTTCAGTCTGGTGGTGTTGTTGGTGTTGTCTTTGAATTGTCTTTATCTCCCCCTTTTTGACATCAGCAACATTAATTCCAAGAGATTCAGAAACAGAACAAATAAGATTCATAAGAACTGCTTGATTTTCCATAATTATGACTTGGTTATCTTCAAGTAATTGAAGTCTTGTTTGAATAGCAATTTGAGAATTCTGAATATCTTTCAAAACATCAGAATGAACTTCAATGTTGGAAGTGCTTCTAGTATCTTCAGTATCAGAATCAGAAAGAACTGTATCTTCAAGTCTTGTAGAAGAAGTTGCTTGAGTTGTATGATATTCAAGTAATAAAACCTGATTAGAAGTATCAACATCTTCATCTTCCTGATTTGGAACTGAAACATGATCATCATCTCCTTCACCAGTATTCTGTGTACTAACATCTTCAAATCCTGACTTCTCCTTAGAGTGATCAGAGACTGTAGATGTCTCAATTCTAGCTGATATTGGAAGTACATACAAAGAAACACTAGGATCATTAGGAACTTCATCTGGTACATATGTATCAAGAGATTGCTTTATCCTGGCACCTCTTCTGTTAATGATTCCTGCAAGCCTCTCTTTTTGCTTCTGAGCTTTAACTTCTGGCTTTGCATTGTGATGTGTTAGGTCATTCTTCTGATACATTTTGATGAATGAATAAGTACCAGCATCCATATCCAAATTTTCAGACCAAGATTCAGGAAAAACCTGATCCCAGAAATCAAATGATGGTTTCCTAATTTTCTCTCCCTCACTATGGAGTTGATCATCCATACCCTCATTCTCACTTTGACTTACTAAAGTCAACACTCTTTCTACCTCACCTTTTGCCTGGTCAGGAGCCAGCCACTCAAATTGTGGATCTAAGTCCATCTTTTCAAGTGTATCACTCAAATTTAGATAAGTGCTCTCATGACCTACAGAAAAATAGGGTTTAGAAGGAGTTTTTATACCTGAACTCACATGGAGAGAGGGTTCCTCATTCGGCATGTGGCTTGAGGTTTTCTCCAAGGAGTGAGCTGCTATAGTCTCTGATCCCTCACAATCATCTTCTTTCCTTTCAGAAACTACAGGCTCCAGTATACCACTTTCAGGTTCTTTACTAGACTCTGATGTCTTCAGTAATACTTCATTAGACACCATAGTTAGTACATCACCGTCTTTAAGTGTTGTTTGCTGAGACACACCCTCAAGGTGGATAGACTCTAACTGAACAAAATTTGTTTGATCTTCATAAAAATCAACCAAAGTCATTCCTCCCATATCATAGGGTATCTCACTTGCATTCTCAGTCATCACAGAAGACCTTTCAACATCAGCTATCACAGCTCCTGAGTCATCCTTCCTCTGACTAGATGGTTCTTGTGTTGCAATGACTGTGATCTGATCTTTCCTACTATTCACCACTGGTGCAATAGTATCTTCTGTTGACTGCTTTCCTCTATCTACTTCCTCCAGTTGTTCACCTTGAACTAAAGCATCTTCAATAATGACATCCTTGTCAAATAAATATGCATGAAGTAATTGAAGTGCAACATGCTTCGAGAGTCCAAATTTCTTGAATAATTGTCTTCTGACAGATACATAGAAATACATCTTCATTAAGTCAAGTCTTTGATGTAGAAGTCCATATTCATCTGGAAATAAAAGTTTTGGTACTCTTTCAACCAGAAAATCTAGAACAGGCCTTGACAACTTCACTTTGAGAGAAATTAGTCCCATAGCCAGTCTGTATGATAATGTAGTTTCCCATGAAGAATCAATATCCAGATCTCTCTTGTCAAATACTGACATAGATGTAGCTTGATGTGTAGAAACCTGCATGATATTAGTTGGACTAGACTCTGTGTGTGTAGGTGACAATTGAATCTTTCTCCTTGTTCTCCTGATATAGTGAGCAAAAGATTTATCCTGAGAAGACTCAAGAGGTGTAGACACAGAAGTGATCTTGGGATGAGATCTTTGTTCAATAGACACAGTCTTTTGAGAGACAGTATCCAGTAACTGTTTTCCCTTTTTAAGAACTACAGCCTTTTGGGAGACTGCAGCCTGGCTGTGACTAGGTTTTTTATCTCTTTGTGCTAACAGAGAAAGTTGAATTGCAGCCTTCAATTCTGCTCTCTCAGCAAGAGTTAAATCATCATCATCTTCACTAGAATTACTACTACTACTTGACACAACAAATCTTCTCTTCCTTACAACTGATGTCTTTTGAGAAACACCAGAGGTTAGTTTCTTTGAAACAATAGGCTGTGGATCAAAATTTGGTTCTTGAATTGTTTCAGAGACTATAATGTTTTGGGCTACTTGGGTAGACACAGGTGGGTTCTCCTCCAATTGAGATTCCTGAGCCATTTCACCACAAAAGAAAGAAGAATTGTAGAGAGTAGGAAGATGAGTTTTAAGAATTACCTGAAAATGATGTGGATAATGAATTGCAGGTATTTCATCTAGATTCTTTTCATTGTCCTTCTTTGTAATGTTAGAGAAAATTCTCTTTTGATGTTCATAAGAAGAAACACAATGTTCCCTACCAAATCTAGTTTCAACATCAGAAATGAAATGGTTAATAAACATTTGCATAAATCTATGATAATAAACCATTTTCCTGTTTTGATCTCTTAACCCAAGTTTAATACTCATCTGACTTAAGATAATATGACCAATGTTAATTACTCTGTCATAAAGCAAACTATAAGCAATATGTGATGTAACAGAAGTAATTTGCTGAAAAGAACTACATTTGCCAGTAAAACATTTAGCAATTTGATCAAAGTAAAAAGACATTCCTTTCTAAGAAAAGACCTATTCAACTGGCTCATGTTATCTAGAGGTCCACTATAACCTAATTCAGACAACATAGTTCTTATATTATCATCAGATGGTTCACTTGCATAACTATCAGTAACAGGTAAGCAAAGTACTGAATTAACAACAGATTCAGTAATGTCAAATGAATCTTGTCCTAAATGTAGAACAATCTTACCTGATTGACTCTGAGTAGAATCAATTACCTCAGCATTCTCCCAAGCTTGTGAAACAGCTACTTGATTAATCTGTGGAGATGCTATCAATGCATAACTTAATGATCCATACGCCAGAAAGTCCATGATTGAATGAAAATCAGATGACACTCCTTCCTTGTTGGTGATAGCTGCTACATGATTGTTTGTCATAAAATCAAAGTCACCAAACTTGAAGGTTACTGATTTAGGTAATCTTCTCTGAGCTGCCATTTTTGATCTGAAAAGAACTTGAAAAATTCTTGAAATGGATTAGTGATTTTGAAAAGTCAAGAGTGGTTTTTGCTTTAGAAAATGTAAAATTAGAGAAAGCAATTACACGATTAGAGTTTCAAAACAAATATATTTCACAAATCTTTCAGACCACTATCCCACGTTGACACGTAGATTGACAAGTGTCAGTCCCTGAAAAAATGCGGTTACCCACGATTTTTGGAAAATAAAATCCAAAATTGATTTTCATGAAATAAATCGGGGTATAAATAATCAATATTGATCAGCTTCCTTTTCCTGTTGACCACTCATCAAAATAATCACAAAATACAATGTGATAATGATTCTCAAATCCTGATGGTCACACATGAAATCCTGATCAATATCATCAGAGACTTAATATGGAGTTTCCACGTGGCATTTTTCTTTTATATGAAAAAGAAATAAACAATTAATCTGAACAAAAATCAATTGGTTAGATATTTTCAATATTTCTTGAAAACAAGAAATATAGTCACATGCAATAACTATCATTTGACTTCATTAAAACTTCCAAGTGACTGTTCAGCTTCTCACGTCTTTCTTTAAAAGAAACAGACGTCTTATGCCATTCTCCATAAACCTTTCAATTTCTTTTCTTCTCAACAATGCTCCTCAAACCAAAATTCCATTCAAACCCATTTTTTTAGATCTTTCTCGGTCGATGAACATCCTGTTCTTGATCATCTCTTTGAACAGACAACTCTTCTCATCGAATTAATCATGGATGGATTGGTTTTTGAAAATATCCAGAGGTTTCTCCTAGAACTTCCATCTGTTGGATACAATCTTCCCCTAACCTCCTCAAAACTTGAGGATGAAGAATTTGGTCGAGAGTCTAAGGTTGATCTTGATGGAGATGCTATTCATTTAAGTTAGCTGCTCTCATTCAAGTCACCCAGACAAGGAATCCAAGAGCAAACGAGGCTGTTCAAATCCCCTGATGAATTTCTTGAGATGCTCCTTGTCCTGTACCTCAGAATTCATATCAATAGACAAGTATAGAATTATCAGTAGAAATTAGACAAAAAGATGTTGTATTTCATTTCCATGTAATGATTTCAATTAATGAAAATACAATTTCTTGTTATCTGCTTGTCTTTTAATTACTGAATGATGTATAAATTATCAGTATGCAAATATTAAAACTTGCTGGCATAGACTTAACACATCACAGAATCAGATTACTACACAAAGTAAATGTCAGGATCTGAAACAATTTTCATAATCCTGATACTGACACAATACTGATGACGTCAGCATCCTGATAACAAATCTAATCCTGATGATTATTAACAAGTCTATCATACTGAAATTTATCAAGGCAAAGTGTTATAGCTAAAGCATTTAACAATCAAATATAGATCCTGACAGGAATATCAAGTCTATAAGATAAGAACAACATACCTTGCTACTTTTGCAGATGTTAAAGATTTAAAAATTTAACATTCCTAACTCACTTACTAGTCTACTGAACGTAGTCTCATCAAGTGGTTTAGTTAGAATATCTGCAAGCTGTTTGTCAGTAGGAACAAAATGAAGTTCCACAGTACCATTCTCAATATGTTCTCTAATAAAATGATACCTGACATCAATGTGCTTAGTCCTTGAATGTTGAACTGGATTTTCTGCAATTTTAATAGCACTAGTATTATCACAAAACATAGGAATATTACTAAGTGTCATACCATAATCCATCAACTGATTTCTTATCCAAAGGAGCTGTGCACAACAACTGCCTGCTGCTATGTACTCAGCTTCTGCAGTTGAGGTTGAAACAGATTGTTGCTTCTTGCTTGCCCAAGAAATCAATCTATTTCCCAAAAATTGACATGTACCTGTAGTGCTTTTCCTGTCTATCTTACACCCTGCATAATCAGAGTCTGAATAGCCAATTAGAAAGAAATCAGATTCTCTAGGATACCACAAACCAAGATTTGGAGTTCCTTTGAGATATCTAAAAATTCTCTTCACAGCAATTAAATGAGATTCCTTAGGATCACTTTGGAATCTAGCACATAAACAGGTAGAAAACATTATATCTGGCCTACTTGCAGTTAGATATAACAATGAGCCTATCATGCCTCTATAACTAGTATTATCCACACTCTTCCCTTTAGGATCAGAGTCTAGTTTAGTGGCTGTTGCCATGGGTGTTTTTGCAACTGCACAGTCTTGAAAGTCAAACCTTCTTAAAAGATCTTTGATATACTTTGACTGATTAATGAAAATACCAGTCTCAGTCTGTTTGACCTGCAAGCCTAAGAAATAATTTAATTCACCCATCATGCTCATCTGATACTTAGACTGCATAAGCTTGCTAAACTTAGCACACAACTTTTCATTAGTAGAACCAAAAATAATATCATCAACATAAACTTGAACTAAAAGCAATTCACCTTTTATCTTTCTAAAGAATAGAGTTTTGTCAATTGTACCTATTGTGAAGCCATTTTCAAGAAGAAATTTAGACAAAGTCTCATACCATGCTCTTGGTGCCTGCTTTAGTCCATAGAGTGCCTTGTCAAGTTTGTAGACATGATTTGGAAACTTTGGATCAACAAATCCAGGTGGCTGTTCCACATACACTTCCTCATCAAGTTTGCCATTTAGAAAAGCACTCTTTACATCCATCTGGTATACTTTGAATTTTGAATGAGCTGCAAATGCAAGAAACATTCTGATTGCTTCCAATCTTGCTACAGGTGCAAAGGTCTCATCATAATCAATGCCTTCTTCCTGAGAATAACCTTTGGCCACCAGTCTTGCTTTGTTTCTTACAATCATACCAGATTCATCTAGCTTGTTTCTGAAAACCCATCTTGCACCAACAATAGATCTATCTTTAGGTCTTGGTACCAGTTTCCAGACTTTGTTTCTCTCAAACTCATTTAACTCCTCCTGCATTGCAATTACCCAATCAGGATCCTGTAAGGCTTCTTCAACCTTCTTAGGTTCATTCTTTGAGAGAAAGCAACTATATAAGCATTCATTTTGAATTGATCTTCTAGTTCGAACACCACTATTTGGATCACCAATTATCAAATCTTCAGTATGATCCTTTGTCCATTTTCTAACAGGTGGTAAATTAACTCTGCTAGTCTCTCCCCCTAAGTTAGTGGTATCTCTTGTAGAAGAATTCTCTCTTCCTTCAAAAACTCTCCTTTGATCAATAGAATCAGCAGATTCCATATTGCTGCTAGTTACTGATCTTTCCTCAGTAAACTCTGAAAGATCAGTTTCTGATGGAGTAGACTCTGAAACGTCAATTCCTGATAGAATAGACTCTGAAAGGCTAGTCTGCTCCTGATGATCACTGTGTTCTCTTTGATTTATTTGCTCCCCCTCAACAGTAGCATTCCTTTGAGAAGCAATAGAAATTCCTTCTGGAGAACCTTCATCATCACTGGAGAGTATCTCAGAATTCTTCAGATTTTCAAATTCCAATTTGTCATGGCTTTCATCAGTTTGCAAAATTCCAAATTTCTTATCATCAAATGCAACATGAATTGATTCCATAACAATGTGAGTTCTGAGATTATAAACTTTGAAGGCCTTAGATGCTGAATATCCTAGAAAAATTGCTTCATCCGATTTGGCTTCAAATTTTCCAAGTTGTTCTGGATGAACTTTTAGGACATAGCATTTGCATCCAAAGATGTGAAAGTATTTCACACTTGGTTTCTCTCCTTTGATCATCTCATAGGGAGTTTTTCCATGACTATTTACCAAGGTACAATTTTGAGTGAAACATGCAGTGTTAATAGCTTCTGCCCAAAAGTAGGTTGGAAGTTTTGCATCTGCAAGCATGGTTCTTGCTGCCTCTATGAGAGTTCTGTTCTTTCTTTCCACTACACCATTCTGCTGAGGTGTACCAGGTGCAGAAAACTGTTGAGTGATTCCATTGTCTGCACAAAACCCCTCCATTGTAGAATTCTTGAATTCTGTACCATTGTCACTTCTAAGTACCTTGACTTTGTACTCAGAGTTATTATGAATATTCTTGATGAGTTCAATGATTTGCTGAGGAGCTTCATCCTTCTTGTGTAGAAAGAACACCCATGTGAACCTTGTGAAATCATCCACCATAACTAGAGCATATCTTTTCTTGCTGATAGACATAATGTTTACTGGACCAAACAGATCAAGATGTAGCATGTGAAATGGTTCAGTAATTGAATTTTCAGTCTTGCTCTTGAAAGTGGTTCTTCTTTGCTTTCCAAGCTGACATGCATCACAAAGTCCATCTTGCACAAAATTTGCCTGTGGTAGGCCTCTCACCAAATTGTGCTTAAAAAGTTGATTAAGCTTCTTGAAATTAAAATGTGAGAGCTTCTTATGCCAATTCCAGCTTTCATCACTTGTTGCTTTGCTGTAGAGACATCTAACAATTCCTTTAGATGTATCACTTAAGCTGGCTTCATATATGTTACCATGTCTTTGACCAGTTAGAACAATGTCTCCATTCTGCATATTCAAGATTTTGCATCCTTCTCTGTCAAAGATTGATTTGTAACCTTTATCACCCAGTTGACTTATACTTAAAAGAGTATGTTTCAAGCCTTCAACCAGTGCTACATTTTCTATGATGACATTCCCCAAAACAATTGAGCCATATCCCAGAGTTTCTCCTTTGTTGTCATCTCCAAAAGATATTACTGGGCCAGCTTTCCTCTCAAACTTTGTAAGCAGGGACTTCTTTCCAGTCATATGTCCAGAGCATCCACTGTCCAAGATAATTGAATGCTTCTTTCCTGTGCCCTGCAAACAAAAAGTAACTAGTTAGAATTTTTTAGGACCCAACTTTGATTGGATCCTTTCTTACTAGATTTAGAGACAACAGGCTTTGAAGATTTTGCTTTTATTTTACCTGTTGCAGAGTCAACTTTAGACTCTGATTTCACAAACTGTTTGTGACTAGGAGTTTCAGATTTCAAAGAATAATAGTCATAATACAGTTCATGATATTCTCTACACATGTAAATGGAATGAAGTAAACTACCACAATGATAACAAGCTTTTTGTGGTTGGTATTGAATTTTCTGAGTCTTGGGGAATCTGGACTCAGTTTTCCAAGAAGGTTTTTGATTGCAGTCTAGGGCCAAATGATTATGATTTCCACACTTATAGCATTTTTTCCTAGGTGCATCAGGTACATTCTTGTAATTATTCTCTTTGTTAATACCTTCTTTTCCATTCCTATTTCTTTTGATCTTGCTAGACTCTGAAAGACCATCTAATCTCTGTTTCAACTGAGACTTAGACAGAAACCCTATGTTTACATTTTTAGGTTTCTCTAACACTTTCTCATCTGAATTACTATTGTTAATCCTTTTGTGTACAACAGGGGTACCTTTTGAATCAACAAATTTAACATGATTAGGTTCAGAAACAATTTTCTTACCTTCAGATTTAGATGTGCTAGCTTCTATTTTACTATCACCATTTGCAATAGCTACTTTTTCTTCCAGTCTAGCCTTATCAAAACCTAAACCATTAACCTTACCACGAATTCCACTTTCAAAGATTTCTATAATCTTTTTACTGGAATTGTTAATGGTCTTAATCACATCTCTCTCTTCTTCTAGTTCTTTTCTGACATAGTCATAAGCCTCAAGAATAACACTATAATCATGCTTAGCTTTATCAGAACTTAACTTGTATTCTTCCATTTGAATTAATTCAGATTCAAGAAAATTATTTCTATCAACTAATTTATCATTCTTAACCTTAAGTTCATCTCTTTCACAAGTAAGAATTCTAAAATTAGTCATAAGATTCTTAAACTCAGCATGGATAGATCTAATTTCATCAGAATTTAAGCTATCAAATGAATCAAGAGAGTGAAGTGATACCTTAACAGAGGATGGAGAAGTTTTCTTTGGAGATCCGGGTTTGTCTAAACTATTGGCCATCAATGCAATGTTGTCATAATCCAATTCATCTTCAGATTCACTGGAATCAGCCCAATCCTTTTGTGTGACCATAAGTGCATTACCCTTTCCTGAATTCCTAGGCTTCTTACACTCACTAGCAAAGTGTCCAAGCTCGCTGCAGTTAAAGCACTTGATCTTGGCCTTATCAAGCTTGACAATTGTACTTTTGCCTTTGTCACTCTTCTTCTCCTCCTTCTTTTGAAAAGGTCCTTTGCTAAATCTTCTCCTGTTGAATCTTCCTTTCTTGAAAGCTTTAGCAAACATAGCAAAGAGTTCCTGCATCTCAGATTCAGAATCATTGTTGTCAGAGTCCATATCAGTAGTCTCTGACTCAGAACTTTCTTTGCTTTTCTTCTTCCTTGGATTCTTTACAGCAATCTCTTCATGCTGTTCTTCAGGAAGCTTCTTAACTTCAGATTGAGCAGTAAGTGCAATAGTCTTCATCTTTCCTTCACTCCTGCTCTTCTTCTGCTGCTTGTCAAGTTCATAAGCTCTCAATTTTCCATATACTGCCTCTAATGAAATTTCATCCAGATCATTAGCTTCCTCAATCGCAGATATCTTCTCATTGTAGAAATCAGGCAAAGCTTTCATGAACTTTGTATTCATATCCTCCAAGTCGTAATATTTACCATGCATGGCCATCTCATTGATGAGTTTTGTAAACCTATCAAAGGTATCAGTAAGTGACTCACCAGACTTGGATTCAAAGTACTCATACTGTTGTATAAGTAATGTCCTCATATTCTTCCTGACAGGCTTAGTTCCTTCACAGTGAACCTTAAGATTGTCCCATATATCCTTAGCAGTTTTACAAGAGAGAACATAGTTAGTGAGAACAGAATCAAGACTGTTGAATAATATGTTTCTCACTTTAGCATCTTTAAGAACATTCTCCTTGTCCTTATCTGACCATTCAGATTTTGGCTTCTCTGCTGTATGTTCTGGAACAACCACACCATCAACAGTTGCTTGTCCAACGACCTTTGTTGGAACAAAAGGTCCATCTCTAATTCTGTCAAGATAATCAGGATCTGTTGCTTCCAGATGATGCAACATCTTTACTTCCCATAGAGTATATTCGTTTCTCTTAAGCATAGGAATTTTAGTATTCCCATCCTTGTAACCAGACATGATTGCAGATCTTTATGATTATTCGAAATCAACCTGCTCTGATACCAATTGTTAACTCGAATAACTTGTAGAAGGGGGGGGTTGAATACAAGTTATATAATCGTGTCTGATTTTTGCTTGATTATATGAACAAGAATAAACGAATGAATCAAACTCTGTTTGTATTAATAAGATCAAATACAAACTCTACCAAAGGTGTACAAATACCTTTAGCAGCTGCTGACAAAATAAAACTCTCTCTCTGTTTGTTTCGAACTCTCGAACACAAACCTTATACAGAGCTACGCACACGAACTCAATTTTTTCACACTCTTTACAATGATATTGAGAGAGTATTTATAATGCTACCTATCAACTAATAACAGAAAGATATAATCTATACATGACAATGTTCTGCCTTCTAGTCGATAGTTTCCATCAATAGAAAACTCTTTCCTTCATAATATCTTCTTGCTTGTTCTTCAAACAAAGATCCTGTTTTATAGCACTTGCCAGTTTCTGTAGCATCCATAATGACATCATCAGTAACAAGACTGATATCAGGATTTCATCTTGCATCAGTATCTGATCATCATCAGTATTAGACCGTCATCAGGATTTGCCCTTGTTCCTGAAATGTAGTCTCCGATACACTGTTCATTCCTGACTAAACTGTACAGATAACTATCTTATACATAAATCCTATATAAAGTGCTAAATCCTTTATAAGATCAGGATTACAAGAAGTATAATGTGTAAATTCTATTCTTAACATCACAACTTATGAATTATTCCTAACATTGTCCAAGATGATATTTCTCAAATTCTGGTTGAGGATCCATAAAAAGTGGCTCATACGTTTCAAGCTCGAGAAGAGGGAGAAGATGGAAGTATCTTATTAGCCAATGATGTGATAAGCCAAGATGTCCGAATGGCTCCAGTGAAAGTGAGGAGTGAAGAAAAGCCACCACCAGAACCTCCACCTTATGTCAAGGGAGTTCAATATTTTCGTGGTGTTGAATATTATCGCTGTTTTATCACAAAGTTTTCCAAAACTGCACAAGCACTCTCTCTATTGCTTATTAATGACATATTTTATTTTACTAATGCTTGTTTGGAGACTTTCTGCAGGATAAAGACAACCACAGATGTTCTTGATACTTTTTGTGGTGGCGAGTTTATGATCGAGAAAGTGGATATTACGCCTTTACCGGAGTATTTTTGAGGAGGTCAAGCTAATGACTCTAAATAAGCGCTGCTTGGGAGGCAACCCAAGATTTCATTGTAGGATCGGTGCATTTCATGCTTTTGCATAGGGGAGTATTTTTTTTCCTTCTCTTTCATATATAGTAGAATTGCTTAGTTATTTGTTCATTCCAAGCCTTGTTGTGTATATTATTCCTTCATCTTATTCTTAAAAAAAAAAATTGAGTGTTGTTCTCTTAAAAAAAAAAATCTGTTAAAAAAAAAAACGAATTTTGGTGTGTAACGTTGGCTGCGCCTGCGTTTTTGTATGTGTAACGCAGGATGCGCCTGCGTTACGGACCTTGCCGCAGTTTGCACGCCTGACGCGCAGTCTGCTCTTGCGTGTCTGCTCTTGGGGCAGTTTGCCTCAGACGCGCGCAGGCTGCGCGTGAAGAGAAGTGATCAGTTTTTTCCCCCCTGCGCTGTTCAGTTGTTTTGCATTAAAAAAAAAAATTCTTACACCCCATTCTATTTATACCCCTATTCCACCTAATTCTTTTCCTATTTCAATTCCAAAACCTCTCATCTCTCAATCAAAATTCTAAACCTATATTTATTCTAATTCTTTTTCTTTTCTTCATCAAATCCTATTCCTACCTTCCATAAAATTTCATACCTACCCAAAAAATTTTTCCTTTCCACATTAATTTTTATATTCATCCTATCACTCCATTGTCTATATATACCCATAAATACACACCCAATTTATTATCTTCCTCCTCTACATCTCTAAAAATTCAAGTTTGGGGGAAAATTAGTACAAGTTCACCTCTTCGATTCGTAGTTGGGATATCTCTTCTCTATTTTATTTTTTATTACGAATTTGTGTTCTTGTAAATTGGGGGTTTTGTATTATTCTTGTTAATTGGGTATTTTTGGTGTGATATTGCTTGGTGATTTTTGGTAGGATATTTCTTGGTGGTTGTTGGTGGTGAGTGGGTGGCTCCTAAGCGAATGAGGGGTGGTTTTGATTCCAGGGGAGTTTTCTTTCTTTTCTTTTTAGTGTAGTTTTATTTTGTTTTTAGTTATAGTTTTGTATCTTGTTCATTAGTTCATTGGGGACAATGAACCGCTTAAGTGTGGGGAAGGGTTCTCAATGCTAAGAGAATTTTTTTAAAAAAAATTAAAAAATTAAAAATACCAAAAATAATTCTAGCCATGCAATTTGATTAGTTGTTGTATTTTGCGTGATACACCCATGCATGCTTTAGGAATTTTGTGTTCTTGACGCTTTTGTATGAGAAGTGACGTGCTTTGTTCTTGTGCACACACTTACACTAGCAAGTTGAAGCTGGTAGACTTAATTGGATGTTGTAAGTGATTAGAATGACATGAATATGTGCAAGATGACTTGGTTTTCATGCTTTGAGTACAAGTAGGTGCGTTAGAGAGTCTTGTTACTTGGGATTGATTATGTTTTGTCACACCAAGTGAGTTTTGAGCCTATATGCATATCTTTTGCATGATTTTTCGTTTGCTTGAGTGTCCACATGTTGTTTACATTGCTAGCACTTACTTGAGATCTTTCTTGAAATGCATGACATTACTTGATGATGAGATGATAAAGGCACTTAGGTTTAACCTCATATTTCCCATATTTCCACACCTTTTATACATGATCAATTAGTTAACCCTTTGAGCCTAATCCTATTCTTTCGGTGACACACCACATTACTTGTCATTATCCTTTTTATTCTATTGGCCTTACATTAAATTTGAACCTAAATTGTCAAAGGCTAGTATTGTGTTTAAGGGAGTAATAAGGTGTTAAGGGTTTTATTGTTGGTCATACTTTGGGGGATAATGATTTTGGTTGATGCTTGTTAGTCGAAATTCATAAAATATCTATGGATCATTGTGCTTATTCCTTAGCTCTCAAAAGAAAAAAAAAGAAAAAAAAAGAGAAAAAATAGAAAAAAAAGAAGAAAAAAAATAGAAAAAAAGAAAAAGAAAAGAAAAAAATAAATAAATTTGAGAGCATTCTTATATTTGTATGATCCTTCTTCATTCGACTAGTCAAGTTATTATGTAATGGTTATTGAAAAATCCAAGTGTGGGGAAGTATTTGTTTTAATAGAAAGGGAATTGAATAATGATTATTATTGGGTACTAGCTTTTGACATTTAACCTGTTTTAGCTTTACTTGACATACCTGGTCCCTAGCCCACGCTACAACCCGAATAAAGACCTTTTGATTGTCATCAGTGATGTATGTTGTGTTGAGAGTGAGATTGATTGCAAGTGTCAAGTTGTGTTTATGATTTTGTTGGAATTGAGTGATACACTTAACCTTGTTCTTGAGTGAATATTCGTTTTTGAGTGAAAGGTGAGTTATTACTTGTTTTGGCATACGAGATCCCAGGTTTAGACTTAAAGATGTATTTCTTGTGGGCTTAGCATGATTACCAACGATTTTTACACTTGACATGAATTTTTATGACCTTCTGCATGTTGGTTGAGTAGACTACGTGAATACTTGCACTTTCGACACCAATACACCGTATGTTTACTTTGATTCTTAAGTTGATGTGGCATGAGAGGACTTGTGTGTGTGGTGTTGTGTTAGCATTGATCTTTTGCATGGTTAGATGAATTTTGTGGGTATATTCACTATAAACCCTCACGAGACAACACTCGTCCTACTAGGGCTGCCTAGGGGTTTAACGGCTTGTTGCATATGCTCAATGCAATCGTGTCATCTACGAAAGTGAGGTTTGTTAGGACTTAGTTTTTATTTCACTTATTTGCCCGAGGACGTGCAAATGCTTAGTGTGGGGATGTTTGATAGAATATGTTTTTATATATATTTTAGATGATTTTATTCTCATATTTATTGTGTTTTGCATTGATTTGGATTTTTTATTTAATAGATTTGATTGTTTTATTGTAGGAAATAAAGAATTCATGACTTGGAAGGATTTGGAGCAAAAAGAGCTATTTTGGAGATAAAATTGAAGGAAATTCGTATTATTGGGCTACACGGGCTGTTTAACACTGTTTTGGCCATATCTTGAGTTCTAGAAGTCCGTTTGAGGCCCGTAAGCTGTCCACGTGAAGCTTGTGGAATTATCTTTAATTCAGAGGTGGTCCAGTAAGCAAAATCCAGTTGGAAGAGCCCAGAAACAGAGGAGTAAATATAGTTACGAATTTTAATTTAGGAATCCTATTCAGTTATGGAATCCTGCTTGTAATTTATTTAGAGTATTAAAATGTTAGGTCGATTACACAATAAATAATCAAGAACTGTATAAATAAGTAACAAGAACACACGTTTTAACTCTTTAAAACTGTTTGGAATTAATAATTCCTCTCTCAGTGATGTAAAGTATCACAGAGAGCTGCTTAGGTTACAAGAATGATATTCGTTCACGATGGATACCCCTCTAGGGTTAACCTAACTGTATTTATAAGATATACAGCTACGTACAATCGTAAATTGATTCTCCTAAAATTAAGCTATACAAATGATATCAATTACGATTGTTACACGTCTTCTAAGTCAACTCGATCTCTTTGACAGCTATCCAATCTTCAAAGATATCGCTTCCATATTAATATTAAATTAATCTTCAAACTCTGTTGACTTGTAGACGCTCCCAGTAGACAGACTTTAGCAAACTCTGTTCTCTCCACGCTAACAGTGTTTGCGCTTCCATGTATTCAGCTATCAGTGTTTACGCTCTCTTCTGTCAGCGTTTGCGCTTCCAGCAATCAGCGTATACTTAAACACTGCTTTCAATAACAAGTTAAACTCTCTTTACCTGAAACACTTAAACACTGACATTAAATCACATCAATTATATCTAACAATCTCCCCCAACTTGTTCATTAGAAAAATGTACAAGTTTACAATAATTGATGATGTCAAAACAAACGAATAAAAACACAGTGTTTAACATATAATCAGAGTTTAAACTTGACTTAGCAAAATTTACAGAAAATACGAATCACTTACAAATTCTGTCTACCTAACCTCCTCAAGATCTGGAGTTGTTCTGAGATAATCAATCAACAATCTCCTTTCAGCATTTTCAAGTTCAATTTCCATAGCTTGCTTGATCTCTCTTAACTCTGGATCATTTTCATCCGTTTGAAAAATAGCAGCCCTGAGATCATAGATCTTGTTCCTCCTCATTTCATTACCCAATCTGATGTACTTTAATTCTTCAGACTTTGCATTGAAATCCAGAACTGTAATTCCAAGATCAGTCTTCAACCTTGTAGTTCCCTTCTGCATTTCAATCAGATTTCCATTCCAGTCTCTGTATTTTGGAACATATTTTTCAGCAGACTTTGTTCCTGTAGCAACTTTAGCTTTCAGCATATACTCCCTTATAGAATTAGCAATAAGCTGTGTTCTTTGATTTCTAACTCTGAAGATATGCAAGACATACTGAAGTTCCTCAAATAATTTTAACTTGATTGCTTCTTCATTCACTCTATACACTGACCCATCTGCCATAAAGTATAGTAGAAAGTGAATATCTAAGCTCCTTTGATGAACTACCTGAACTGACTCCAACTTGTCTAGATTTTCTTGAGTTATACCAGAACCAAGAGATACAAGTGCAGAGGGATCTCTTGGACTGTTACCAACTCTCAAATCTCTTCTTGATCCTAAACCAGAAGTATTCCTGCCTGGTGGCTTTCCTGAACAGGCAATATTATGCTGATATCCACCAGTCACTCCTGCTCCTTCTTCCACTGGAATCTTCGCCCTTGAAAAACCAGGTAAAAGTTTACTTTGAGTCTGTACAACTTGTGTAGCAACAGAGGTTGTAACTATCATCTTGCCCTTGCTCTCTTCATCAACTTTCCCTTTTAACTTCAACTTAGCATCAAGAGAAGACTTTCTAACCAGCTTTCCAGTATCTTCTACTTCTTCTTCTTGAATACCAGATAGTTTTTCTTTGATTACAATTCCTTTCATCACAGGCTTTGCAGACTTTGAAACTTTAACAACTTTCTTCACTTTCTTGGACTTCACAGCTTTTAAATGTTCTTTCTGCAACAGCTTTTCTTCAGCTTGAATATCCTCAAGTGTAGCTTCAGCATTCTCTTCTCGAAAAAGTTTTGCAGCCAATTCTTCATCTGTTTGTGGATTGTCAGAGAATAACAAATCCTTTGGCTTTGATCCTGAAGTACTTTGAGCATTTGAATCTATCACCAAATTTGGCTTTGACCTTGAAGACCTCCCATGTCCTTGTCTAAGATTCACATTTCTTAAGCCCTTATCAGCATTTGATTCTTCATCATCATTTTGATCTTTCTTTGACAAAGTTTGATCTTTCTTACACTTGGTTTTAGAAACTCTCTCCCCCTTTTTGACATCATCACTGTCTTGAATCAGTATGGAGGTGATTAACTCAAGAGAATTTGCTATAGAATCAACTTTCTCAGCCAGTAAAGTCTGATTCTTTTCAACTGTACTCAGTCTGTCATTAAGATTAGATTGAGCTTTGGCAAACTGTTGAAAGAGTTTAGCATTAGCTAGTTGAGCTTTTTCCTCATGAGTGGCAACTTCTGTGCGAAGATCAACTATAGATTTCTGAGTGTCATCAAATCTATTATTCAAAGTTTTGATTTGAATCACTGTTCCTTGCAAACAAGTGAAAATCTCTGGATTTTTAATCTTCTTGGAATTGACCTCAAGAAACATTGCAGCCCTGCCAGGTGGAAAAATACACTCTGACTTATACCATTCAGCAGTTTGCTTGGCCAAATAACCATCATCAATTTCATTAACAGAAGGCCCAGCAAAATCTGGTTTTTCTCCTGTTTTCTGACCATCAGGCTGATTTTGTGGTTGGTCAACTCCTGTACTATGAGCTTCAACTGAATCACTCATTGATTCACTAGTAGAGGCAACAGAAAGACTAGGTTCTTGAGCAGCAATTGGTGCTTGATCAGCAATAGGTTCTTGAGCAACTTTTTTTCCTTTATCAAGTGGAGTTTGCTCTGAAGAAAGAACCTTCTCTGGTTTATCAACCTCCTCACCATGAGCAGAAATATGATTGGCATCAGAGTTTAACTCAGTGTGTGATGCAACCACAGTGTCTTCAAGAACAACAGTAGGCCCATCAGCAACACCAGTATCTATAGAAAGTGTAACCTCCATGAGTGGTGGAGTAGATGCTTCATGATTAAAAGACATTGGAGTTTCAGCAAATTCTTCCATTGGAGATAAAACAGCTCTAGCATCTTCATTGTCTTGAACCTTATCAACTTCTGGTTCAGCAACCTTGACTCCTGATTCTGGAATTTCAGGTTCTATGATAACCTCTGGCTCACCAGTAGGAATATCAAATGAGATTTTGTCTTGAGCCTCTGCAACAGGCTCATCATCAGAATCAGTCAGAATAAGCTTCCTCCTTTTAGCTTGAGGTACTGCAATCTGTTCTGCACTTTCACTGGAACTCTCACTAGAACTTTCCTCAATCAATGGTGGTGAAGGTCTATTTGCTCTTTGTATGAATCTTCTAGAATAAACAGCCTTTGGAGTTGACTGTTTAGCCTTAGCACGTTCAGTGTTGATTGCAGTATGTTTCTTCCTTTTTGGTTTTGGTGGTGGTTGTGAATGAGTAGTAGAGACAGGGTTTGTTGGTTCAGTGTTCATTTGGTCAGGTTGTGTTTGAGGTTTTGTTTGTGTTGGAGGTGATATGGGTTGTTCAGTGGTTGTTGGTGTGGGCTCAGGTGTTTGAGTAGGTTGAGATGGTATGTTTTCCGTACGATCAGTGGCTAAAGGTTCAGGCATAGGCTGTGATTCTGGTTGGTGTGGTTGATGTGTATCATTGTCTTGTGGCTGATTAACAAAATTTTGTAAAGCAAGCGGCAATGCTAAAGGAGGCAAATCTTTTCCAACATCTTTGTTAGTCATATCAGTAAATATTCTCTTAGTGACTCTAAAAGGTTGAATTTCATCAGCTTCATCAACAGTTAAACCAGGAACACATGCATTGAATAGAAGTTGACAAAATCTAGCAAAATAAACTGTAGTAGACTCTGACAACTTATCACCCAAATTCATTAAGACATATCTACCAAAATCAAAATTGCTACCATAAAGTAGAGAATACCCAATTTGTAGACTGTCCATTGGAATAGCATCCCAGTTGGTAACCTTCTTCTGGAATGTCCTGGTAATACAATCAAAGAAAAAGTTCCACTCTTTCCTTAAGTTTGGTCGCCTCACACTGCCCAGCTTGGCAAGTGATTCCATGTACCCAATCTCTGTGAGCATTTCCCTCAGATTTTGCTCTGAGACAACAGCATACGAAGTATGTGTGTCAAAATCCATGGCATCGCGAACAGTTTGTGGAGTGATTACAAACTCTTGTTCTTCATGAGAGAAGATGATAGACGGAGTTCCATTCTCTCCTCCTTCAATATATCTTGAGTTTTGCCAGAAATTAACGACTTGGGAAGCAGATAGAGTAGCCGGTTCAACCAGTGCTTGCCCAATTTCAGAATCTCGAAGAAAATTTTGCATAAGATGAAACGGCTCTGGTGCCCGGTCATTCTCAAGTAAAGCTGCATAGTTGTTAGGCACAAAACGTAGACCAAAGACAGTGAAAGGTTTAGTTGCCATTGAATCAAGAAATAAGTAAGAATCAACTGTGAAAAGGTTTTGCAAGAAAGGTGTTTGTGAAAATGCCAAAGTGAAAAACAAAGAGGTTCTCTGTTTTGGTAAAGTGAATACGTGTGGATAAAAATGATTGTGGCAAAAAGTAATTTGAGTTATAGTTAAAAACTAAACTCAAACGTTTTTTTTTTTTTTTACTCGAAAACACGCAACTGTTCCCTTGAAAAGTGTAAAAGGGAGACATAATGATGAGTGAGTGGGACAGGTGTCACACATGCAACGGTTCACTTAATACAGGCGCAGTAAAAGCCATTATTACCGCTGTCGTTCCGTTTATCAAGACAAGTTACCACTAATGACACTAATTAACAGTTGTCAACTACTCCATTTACTCAAAATTTTCAAATTATCTTAATGAAAATATACCTTAGAGTACATAGCACAATCATTCAGTGTTTATCAAATTTTCAATCTATATCACAAAAACCCTTTCAAAAATGCACAGTCGTGATTTTCGTGTGTGAGTAGCAGAGTTTACCAAATCAATTTTTATAGCATCTAATTTTTCATAAAATCCATAAATCAAAACAATAAACACTGAATGCACAAACTCTCATATTAAACACAGAGTATATGATGAATGCTAAACTCTGTAGTTCCTTAATTTCAGAAATCTGAATATCCTTGTTCCAGTTTATGATCATGATTATCCACGTAAGCACACAGTCATTAAAGACAAAAATATCAGGAGATAAGCATCAAAGCATCATTCAGTGAGTTACATGTCAAGGATTGTCTTACAAACTCTCACATCACACAAGTGTTTAGGTGAAGTGTTTACTCTCAGATTCAATCAGTAAAAGCAGATACTACTATAAGCTTGAATGTCCACCAAATCTACACCACTTCGATTACATATATGCACAAATCAAAAGGACTTTGTTCAGGGTTGTTATTGAGTGAAATCAAACAGATGAGAAGAGATGCGTTTCGAATGAGAATTTCGAACTGAACTATTTATTTGATCAAAATGTTCAGTCAAATGGTTAGTACATTTTTGTACAAGATGATCAGTATATATACATTTTTTTTTTTTTTTTTTTTTTTAATTTATTGACATATATATATATACTGAGTAAGATATAGTATAAGGAATACTCACCTGCTTGAATCAGATTTAACAAAAGAATATAACTGCTCTTAATACTTTAGTATTCAAGAAAATGAGCAGTTAATTAGGCTCAAAAAGGGTTTACTACGGGTCATGTTTATGAACAGAGTTTATGAGCAGTGTTCAAAAATATTTTGAACAGTGTTTGAAGAAATGGTCAAAAATTGGTTAATCCTAATTGCCTTTGTCATCTTCATGCACACATATATCATGTAGTTCCAAAATGGTTTAATACAAGTTCTAGAGCAACATACTCACTGATGAATATCACACAACAATAAAATCTAATTGACATAAAATGTATCAATCACTTATTCGGCTCAAAATCTCACAAGGTTCAGACATGAACTGTTTCTCACCAAAATAAACAATGACACATCTCAAGTTTTAAAATTTTCACAAGTGCAAACACAGAATCATCAAGAATCAAGTATGACTTGAAAACAGAGTATCACTAATCAGAGTTTAGAGTTCATCAATATCAGTATTATTCATGAGAGGCAATGCATACAGTATTCATAGATTCAGAGTTTAGGATCAAATAAACTAAGAGATGCTCTAAATATGAAACAGTATCATGCTGTGTTAACTTACTGTGCAATTTCTGATTAGATTACAGTGACTCAAAAAGAATCTTGATTTATCACTGAAAATCATGCTCTATACATTTTTCTTCATTGGTATTTTCATTCAGACAAAAAATCAACTCAGAATTCACAGAGTTTAACAAACGTATTAACAGTGTATGACCAACAATCATGCTAACAGAGTTTAACTAATAAGATTCACATAGCACTTTAGCAAATTACAGAGATATAAGCAACACTAACCAACATATTTAGTCAAAACCAGATACCATCCCTAGTTCATTGACCAGTCTTGTAAATGTTGCTTCACTTAGAGGCTTTGTGAAAACATCTGCTAGTTGTTGATCTGTAGGCACAAAGTGAAGCTCAATATTGCCTTCCTCTACATGCTCTCTGATAAAGTGATACCTTATGCTGATGTGCTTGGTCATTGAGTGTTGTACTGGATTACCTGTCATTGCAATAGCACTTTGATTATCACAGAAAATAGGTATCTTGGAATACCTTAAACCATAATCCAGCAGTTGATTCTTCATCCATAGAATCTGTGCACAGCAACTACCAGCAGCAATATACTCTGCTTCAGCTGTAGATGTAGATATTGACTTCTGTTTCTTGCTGTACCAAGACACTAGTCTGTCACCAAGAAATTGACAACTTCCACTTGTACTTTTTCTGTCAATCTTACATCCAGCAAAATCTGCATCAGAGTAACCAAGTAGCTTAAAATCTGATTCTCTTGGGTACCACAGTCCTAAGGTTACAGTGCCCTTGAGATATTTGAAAATCCTCTTTACAGCTGTTAAATGTGGTTCTCTTGGATCTGCCTGAAATCTTGCACACAGACAGGTGGCATACATGATATCAGGTCTACTAGCTGTTAAATACAGTAGAGAACCAATCATTCCTCTGTAACTTGTCATATCCACTGATGAACCTGTATCTTTATCCAGTTTTGTTGCTGTTGCCATGGGAGTTGTTGCAGATGAACAGTCAAGCATGCCAAATTTCTTGAGAAGATTTTTGGTATATTTTGCTTGATTTATGAAAATCCCATCATCTGTTTGCTTCACCTGTAAGCCTAGAAAATAGCTTAACTCTCCCATCATACTCATTTGATATCTTGACTGCATGAGCTTGGCAAATTTCTTACAGAGTTTATCATTAGTAGATCCAAAAATGATATCATCTACATATATCTGTACTAAGAGCAGGTCATTACCAGATTGAAAGTAAAACAGAGTTTTGTCAATAGTACCTCTGTGAAACCCACTTTCTAGCAGAAATTTAGCAAGTGTTTCATACCATGCCCTAGGTGCCTGTTTAAGTCCATAGAGTGCCTTGTCTAATCTGTAGACATGATCTGGATATTTTGGATCTACAAAACCAGGTGGTTGTTCAACAAATACTTCTTCTTCAAGTTTTCCATTCAGAAAAGCACTTTTCACATCCATTTGAAAAACCTTGAATTTCTTGTGAGAAGCATAGGCAAGAAACATCCTTATTGCCTCCAACCTGGCAACTGGAGCAAATGTTTCATCATAATCTATTCCTTCCTGCTGTGAATAGCCTTTTGCAACCAGTCTTGCCTTGTTCCTTGTGATCACACCATCACTATCAGTTTTATTTCTGAAAACCCATTTAGTACCAACAATAGATCTGTTCTTTGGCCTTGGTACAAGGGTCCACACCTCATTTCTTTCAAACTCATTTAGCTCTTCTTGCATTGCTGTTATCCAGTCAGCATCTTTAAGAGCTTCTTCCACTTTCTTTGGCTCAGTTTGTGACAAGAATGCATGAAACAGACATTCATTTGTTGTTGCACTTCTTGTCCTTACTCTTGCATCTGGATCACCAATAATTAAATCAGGTGTATGTGACTTAGTCCATTTTCTTGCAGAAGGCAGATTGCTTCTGTCATCATGTGATCCTCCCCCTTGATCCATGCTCTCCTGATTTTCTTGATGTCTCTCTTCATTTTCAGATGCTCCCCCTGAATGTGACTGCTCAGAATTTGAATGATCAGAGTTTGAATCAACAGAGTTTGATTCAGAACCATCAATTGAGTCACTTTCAGTGTTTGACTTATCACTTTGATGTGATTCTTCATGCTCCCCCTCAACTGGTTCTTCCCTTGTTTCTGATTGAAAAGTTTCTTCAGTGTTTACCAGTAGAGGTTCAGAATTGACCTTAACAGTGTTTGTCAGATCTGTATCATCCGAGTTTAATAAATCTTCATTTTCAAAGTGCAGTTGATCATGCTCATTAACATCTTCAAGTCCAGTTATTTTCTTGTCATCAAATGACACATGAATAGACTCCATGATCACTCTGGTTCTCAGATTAAAAACTCTGAATGCCTTTGTTGACAGTGGATAGCCAACAAAAATTCCTTCATCTGCCTTTAGGTCAAACTTGGTCAACTGTTCAGGATGAGTCTTCAACACAAAGCACTTGCATCCAAAAATATGAAAATATTTTAGATTTGGCTTCTTCTTCTTCACCATTTCATATGGTGTTTTACCATGCTTGTTGATCAGTGTTGCATTTTGAGTAAAACAAGCAGTTTGAACCGCCTCTGCCCAGAAATATGTTGGCAATTTTGCTTCATCTAGCATGGTTCTGGCAGCTTCTATCAAAGTTCTGTTCTTCCTTTCCACTACACCATTTTGTTGTGGAGTGCCAGGTGCAGAAAACTCTTGTTTGATCCCTTTACTCTTGCAAAAATCTTCCATAGATGAATTCCTGAATTCAGTTCCATTGTCACTTCTGATTATTTTCACTTGATTCTCTGACTCTTTGTCCAGTTGTAATATATGTTCTGTCAGTGTTAAAGCAGTTTCATCTTTCTTTGCTAGAAAATACACCCATGTATATCTGGTGTATTCATCAACAATGACTAGAGCATATTTCTTCTTTCCAAGTGACATGACATTTACTGGTCCAAAAAGATCAACATGTAGGAGATGATAAGGATCAACAATTGAAGACTCAGATTTGCTCTTGAAAGAGGTTTTTCTCTGTTTGGCCTTTTGACAAGAATCACACAGGCCTTCTACATTCAACAATGACTTTGGTAGTCCTCTTGCAAGATCATTCTTTATGAGCTCATTGATATTGTTCAGATTCAAATGAGAGAGTTTCTTGTGCCATTTCCAACTCTCTTCACTGGACATCCTTGTAGACAGACACACTGCTTTGCCATCAGTGTTTGTTGACAATTTGATTTCATAGATGTTGTTGTGTCTGTTTCCAACTAGAGCAACTTTCCCTGTAGATTTGCTGATAACTTGACAATATTCAGGCTGAAAATCTACATGATATCCTCTGTCACAGATTTGACTCACAGATAGCAAATCATGCTTGAGTCCTGGAACTAGAGCTACATTTGTGATGATGACATTTCCAAGATTAATGTTGCCATATCCCAGTGTATGTCCTATGTTGCCATCTCCATAGGAAACTTCTGGGCCAGCCTTCTCCTCATACTCTGATAGCAGGGCTTTATTTCCTGTCATGTGTCCTGAACATCCACTGTCCACGACTAAGGTACTGACCCTGGTGCCCTGCAATCACAAACAATCACTGATTATTAGTTTTAAGGATCCAGACTTGCTTGGATCCTTTGGCTTTCTTAAATCTGTTAGCTTTTGCAGCGGAATTCAAATTAACAGAGTTTAAGCTAACTTTTTCAGAGTTTACATTTGCAGAGTTTACTTTAACCCATTTCAAATTTGGTTTGGGTTCATAGTAATTATAATAAATAGCATGATAATCTCTGCAAGTGTAAATAGAATGCCAAGTACTTCCACAGTGTTTGCATAAAGTCTGTGGTCTAGTTCTCACATAATCACTCTTTACTGCAGTTTTAGAAGGCAAAGAATTAATGTTCTTATTCTTACTGCAGAAACTAGCAAGATGACTAGTGCTACCACAATTAAAACATGTTTTCCTGGGAGCTAATGAAGCAAGCATTGGCTTAATTCCTGAGGTTATGCCTACCTTTCCATTTCTGTTTTTCTTAGGCATACTCTGTTTGTTGACAGATTTTATCTCCTTAAGCTTATGCTTGAGTTGTTTATCTGTCATTAAGCCAATGTTAGCCTCTTTAACAAAAGTTTTAGCATATGACTCTTTAACAGCCTTTTTCTGTGCTTCAGTCTTAGGTCCACCTGTTCCCATGACATTACCCTCAGATGAACAATATGGTCTAACTTTTACATAATTTTCAAACCTAAGTTCATCTCCAACAGAGTAACCTAGACCTACTGTATCTGACTGAAACACTTCTTGAGTGTCTTTACCAGAGTGTGTCCAAGTTTTAATGATGTGTTTACTATCCTCCAATTCTGATTCTAGTTGCTTATACTTACCTAGCAACTCCTGTTCAATAAACACTGCATCATCTCTCTCTTTTTGAATTTTATTCATGTTCTCTAGCTGTTCCTCAACAAATTTATTTCTTTCTTTGAGTTGAGAACACTCAGACTTTATCCTCTCATTTTCTAAGGTCTGATCCCTATAACTGATATGCAATGCTTTAAGATAAATTCTTAATTCAGTTATATTATCAGTGTTATAAGCATAGGTAGTTGGAGGTACCTTGAGATCATCATTTTCATTCTGAGTAGTAGCCATGAGAGCATAGTTGACTTCCTCATCTGAATCTGAAGTGTCTGCCCAATCTCTGCCTTTGGTGTAGAGTGCCTTTTCAGTTTTACCCTTTTTGCACTCAGGAGCATAGTGACCCATCTCCTTACACTTGTAGCATTGAATTTCAGACTTATCTTTCTTTCCAGATTTGAAGTCCTTTCCTTCAGATTTCTTGAAATTCTTCTTATCAAACTTTGAGTAGTCCTTGGAGAATTTCTTTCCCTTCTTGAAGTTCTTGTATCCCATCTTCTTGAAGGTCTTTACCATCAATGCTGCCATTTGCATCATTTCTTCATCATCTTCAGAATCAGATGAATCATCTGTGTTTGAGTCAACATCAGTGTTTGATGACTCATTCTCTGAATGGATGACTAAGGCTTTCCCTTTTGCCTTTCTCCTTGATGCCTCCTTCTTTGATGGTTTCTCCTCAACCTTGAGAGCAACAGACTTTGACTTTCTACTAGATCTTTTGTTTCTCTGCTCCAATTCCAATTCATGGGTTTTGAGCAGACCATAAATTTCATCAATCTCTGTTTCACCAAGTTCATAATTATCTCTAATAGTGGTTGTTTTCACATCCCACTTTTCAGGTAGAGAGAGAAGAAATTTGAGATTTGAATCTTCCAAATCATACTCTTTATTCACCAATGACAAATCATTGAGCAGTTTACAGAATCTGTCAAATGTTTCTGTCATGGTTTCATCAGATTTTGCCTCAAAATGCTCATACTCCTGTGTGAGTATGTTCCTTCTGTTTTTCTTAATTGCAGGAGTTCCCTGACATCTAACCTCAAGTGCATCCCATATCTCCTTTGCAGTTGTGCAGTTTATCACTTTATTAGACATAACATTGTCTAATGCACTGTGAAGTAAATGCCTTACCTTCGCATCCTTTGCAATAGATGAAAGATCCTCAGCAGATAGATCTTTCTTCTCTTTTGGTATGACTTTTGGTTCCTCACCAGCAGCAGCAGCAGATAACTTTGTAGGTTTGTGAGGACCTTCATAAATTCTGTCCAGATATTCTGGATCTGTAGCCTCCAGAAACATGGTCATCTTCACCTTCCAAATTGCATACTCCAATGGCCTCAGGATAGGAACCCTAATTGTTTCATACCTACTAACAGTAGTAGGGGCTTTTTCAGATGGTGGAGGTATCTCTGCCATTGATTACTATTGTGTTTGGATCTTTAACTGTAATAAAGTAACAGATACGGCTCTGATACCACTTGTTAGGTCGATTACACAATAAATAATCAAGAACTGTATAAATAAGTAACAAGAACACACGTTTTAACTCTTTAAAACTGTTTGGAATTAATAATTCCTCTCTCAGTGATGTAAAGTATCATAGAGAGCTGCTTAGGTTACAAGAATGATATTCGTTCACGATGGATACCCCTCTAGGGTTAACCTAACTGTATTTATAAGATATACAGCTACGTACAATCGTAAATTGATTCTCCTAAAATTAAGCTATACAAATGATATCAATTACGATTGTTACACGTCTTCTAAGTCAACTCGATCTCTTTGACAGCTATCCAATCTTCAAAGATATCGCTTCCATATTAATATTAAATTAATCTTCAAACTCTGTTGACTTGTAGACGCTCCCAGTAGACAGACTTTAGCAAACTCTGTTCTCTCCACGCTAACAGTGTTTGCGCTTCCATGTATTCAGCTATCAGTGTTTACGCTCTCTTCTGTCAGCGTTTGCGCTTCCAGCAATCAGCGTATACTTAAACACTGCTTTCAATAACAAGTTAAACTCTCTTTACCTGAAACACTTAAACACTGACATTAAATCACATCAATTATATCTAACATAAAATACTTTTATTGGGCAAGACTTTTAGAGCCTATATAAACACATCTAGGGTATTATTTTATGGGGGGAAAAACAATGGAATATTAGATCAGATAATATAGTTTAGAGTAGATTAGTATTATTATTAATTGGAGATGTAGAGAAACACCATGACTCTTCTTTTGGGTGACAACATTGAAGTTTGAAGGTTTTGTTCTCTTAATCTTTTCTTTGTTCTTATTAGTTTAATTATGTTTTCTTGTTTTATGAGTTGTTTTACTTGTTTAATTATTAGCGAGTAGTTATTTCTAGGGCTTAAAGGGAAGCCATTTTTGCACTAATATTGGCATGATTTTCATAGTGGTTTGATTGGTTATGGTTAATTCTGATTGATATGTTTTAATCATTAATTTGTGTAATCGGCTGATATCATGGATTAATTATATGCAAATAGGGGTATGGATCGAGAGATTTACTTACTAGAGGCACACATACGATTAGCAGAATTGAATTTGAGTGCGGAAGCATCATTGGATTTCTGAGAGCGTTAATGCTTAGAAGAGATTAACTTGACTCTAATTACCTGATTGATTGAATTACTAAAAGTGGTTAATTGTGTTGAATGTTTCGAGAGTGTTAATGCTTGGAAGAGATTAACTTACTCTAGTTATAGGATCACATTGATTGCTTTAGCTTAAGAACCAATTGTGTAAGCATGGTGGACCTGATTGCCCTAGGTTTTAAATAATTTGTTTATCATCTGTTTAATTAGTGTTAATCTTGTTTAATTAGTTAATTAATATTCTCCAATAATCGTTTGTCCCTGAAACAATTAGCGATAACTGAAAAGGAATTAGTAGAACCTGTCTCCTTGTGGATTCGACCCGCTTGCCATCTGTACTAGAAATAGACACCGTGCGCTTGCGGTTAGGTATAATTTAACATATCAGAATTAATTAACCAACGAGAATTAAAATCGAATTACTTATGCTAGAGAAAACATGGGATCCTAACTTCATTAAATACTTCGCTTAGATCTAACACCTTTAATCACTATATGCAACGGTTATGATATCTGATCGGATAACACGAAACAAGTACACGCTACCTGTCAACATACGTATACCAAACTACCCATACATCCACAAAAGAGATAGAAGATGAATAGACACCAATTACGCTTAAACCCTATATGTCTATAGAGTTTGAAAACATAACGGTTGAAGAGCAAGTTATCCATATTGATCACATAGGGCAGTATAAGTATTTTCATCTCACACTACAAATCATATTGATAACAATTATGAACCTATGCTAGCATGGCAAGTTCTAAATCTCAAGATCCACTTTCACTTCACAACAGATTAACAGATTAGATGTTAGCTACGCATCTAACAATTAAGCATAACCATACGAGGATATCAGATATACATCACACACAAATCTTTAAATCATCAAGATACTAAAGCTCCATAAATAAATCCGTTTGAATCCCATGACAACGATTAGATCATAATTGAACCATTCGTCACCATGGGATTTGATGAAAACATGATATGAAACAAAGTATGAATGAAAGTAATAATATTAATAGAACAAAGAGTTAAGAAAACAAATCTAGAATCCAAAGTATCGCCTAAGAAAAGAATACAAAAGATGAAGTAGATCTAGATCCGTGCTTATCACGAGCGTTGAATCTTTCCCCGCTTTTCTCCATCTCGGCTCTCTCTTTGTGTTATGATGGGTACTGGCTACGTTTTATGATGATAGAATGTGTTTATATAGGCCCCCATGTCTTGTCCAGCAAGAAATTCTCCAAAACAGAATTAAAATAGAATTTCTGCAGTTGGGCACAAAATATGTTTCCTCACTACACCATAAAAGGCCTACGGCAACACCAAAAAAATGTTGCCGTAGGCCCAAAAAACCCAAAGGCAACATTTTGCTGATGTTGCTATTTTTGCCGTTGCCTTTGGGGTCAAAGGCAACATTCTACTTCTCTATGACAACATCAGTTTTCTGTTGGCGTAGACTAGCTATGGCAACAATATTATCAGATTTTAGCAACAGGATATTATGTTGCCTTTGGGTTAAACATTTTGAAAAAAAGTGAGCCCCACCAGTGGGGCCCACTTTTTATGGCAACACAAATTTTGGCTACAACATTTCTTAACATTATTTTTACTTTTTGCCAACATTTTATAGCCTCAATGGCAACACTTTTCTATTTTAAACAAAAAAACAATAATATAAAAATATGCAATCCCTTAATAACCAAATCAACACAACCAACTTTACAATCATAACAATCCATACAGATTCAATACAATCTCAACCAATAACCCAAATTTAGAGCAAAAGACATAAGGACTGGTACCACAAGTACATAAACAACAATCTTACTAAGTACGAGTCTAACATAATAGCAAAACATAAAACAGGAGAAACAAAATTGCATGATAGAGCAATTTGTATTGTTGTATTCTGCTTGTCTCCCTTTAGCATCCAAAAGTTTATCCTTGCTTTTCGAAGCGTTTCAATTGTCTCGGGTACACCATCCTGTATAATTGTTCAAAAAGACAGAAAGAAAGTCTCAAGTTTCTATATACAAGCATCATTGCTGATTTAAATTTAAAGACAAAGTAAAAAATAAATAGAAAACCTACCTGAAGACGATCCTCTATAGCAGCAACCCCAAGAATTTCCAGGTCAATCTCTAATCTCTGGCAAACCTCAGACACTCTCTACTGGAAACATAGTAATAAAAAGGAGAGACCAAGATCAGATAAAACATTGTATATAAAATAAAAGGATTATATATAGTACTTCCATTTTACGCTTCGTCCATATTCGAGAATAATTTAGTGACAGCATATCCCCTTTTAAGCTTGTTTTATTCTTTCCCACCTTTCTTCTATATTCTAATGGCAGCAATTGGTAAAACAATTTCAACATGGGATATTTTTGACTCTATTAGCAGTTAATAACAAAATAAAAGATCACCTTGGAACTCTTTACTGACAGACAATTGAGCACAACCTAGAGTCTATACATTTTATCTTCTCAAGACAAACATCAGTAGAGTTACGGTATAGATAATGAAATTAACTCAGCCAAGCTGATATCGATTTCCATGCAAAAAAGTTTATATAATGTCCACACTACTTTTAGATTACGTGTTTGTGTGTTGTGATTTGTCCGTGAGTCTGATCCATATAATATCGATGACATGGGCAAATTATTATATATTCAGACAAAATGAAAGTGAACCTTTAACAAGGGGCGATTCAGTATTTCTAATTTTACTCCTGGATTTTCTATTATCTTTCACACAATTACAACAGCAGCACACATACTTATACGTGTATATACTGGGCACACAATTCACATAAGGTACGAAGGCAGTATCTGATATGCAAGCCCATATAGATAATCCCACTGCACCTAGTACCGCCCAACTAGAAAGATTCATAAATAAATTAAATTAATTGATTTACCTAAGCAAGATCATAAATCAACTTTGAATCCTCTTCATATTTTCCCATAAGAGTCTCCCTCATTTCGAAGACAGGTTTATCAAGGGCTGTTGCGCCATGTCTCTTGAAAACCTTACTTATTATCGAAAGTGCTTTCTCTCTTAGAGTCGTCTGTTCTTTCACAAAATCACGAGTTTTTAACAAAGGTTAATACAAATTCGAGAGGTTATTTAAACATTTACAACAAAGGAACAACAAGGTAGCCCAATGGTTATCTCAATTTATGCTCACTAAATTTCTACTTATTTCTACAATCTCTACAATCTATAAACTATATCTAGAGACTCTAAAAAATCAATGGTCTGTCAATTGTCACTTATGTGTCAACAAGTATCAATATGATAGAATTCTTTGAGAAATTATAATAACATTCTAGCACGGCTACAATAACTTTGTAACTACAAAATTAAGCTTCTAGCATCAATTCTATAATCAGTAAGAGCATATACCTTTGGAAGCTTGGGAAGCCTTCTGCTATCATTGCTGTCAACAATATCTTTAACCTTCTCAAGCAAACTAGCATAACCAGTGTCCTTCGGATCCAAAATCGAGAGAAACTGTTGCACCCATTCTAAAGCCCACATGGAGTTAGCAAATTATAATAATATTTATAATTATTATTTTGACCTGCAACTGGGAACACTCAAAATTTGGAATCTCATCCATGTGCTGAAGAAGCCGCCCTGGAGTACAAACCAAAATGTTCAGATCATTGACATGCTCATTTTCCATGCAAACTGTCAATTTTCGAAAGTAAATAATGTCATATAAAACTTTATTGTATAATATTCACGTGCAGAATGAAGAAACCTAAATTCTACACCTGACCATCCGAGCCAGCAGAAAAGACCATATTATGGCCTGGTGCTGCAGATAGCGCATTCACATCAACCTTATGACGCGAATGAGGTTGCAAAAGAGTTCCTATTTGACTGTCCCAGAACTGAATGCTACCACTACTATCAGCAGTTCAGCAATGACAAGGGTACCACTCCTGAAACCAGATAATAATCATTAGCATCAAGAAACCGAGCAAATAATCATACTGCAAACACATGTCACAGAGATCTTAAAGACTCCGATTTAAATATTAGCTAAGAAAATTGAATATCAACTTTTACCTTAAAGAAAGCAATGACCATATGCAGAGTTCAGGTCCACTACCCAATCCTTCAAGTCCAACTGTTATCCTGTAAATCTCACGAGCTATTTTAGGATCCCAGCATCTTATAAACCTGAAATTTCCATATTCTTATCAAGGACATGAGATATGTAACTTTGTGTCATCCAAATAAATATTACCAGCATTTTGCAAAACTAAGCCTAGTTTATAATTAGAACAAACTGTTGCCCATAAAATGACAGATTGTAGAATGTAAACTCTAAAGAAACATTAGTAATAGTGCAGGTACATATGCCCTTTTGTTCAATAATTGCATACCCATCACTGCTTCCTTAGAAAATTTGATTTGCATCAGGACTCCAAGTCACACTCAAAGTACGTCCTGCAAAACAGATACCTAAATAAGAAGTCTTAATTTGACAAAGCAACATTGAATGGCTTTACAATTGTAGTGAACAAAGTATCGTACCACTGACTCTTGGCAATGATTTGCTGTAAATTAACTCGTCAGAAACAGTGTAAATTCGCACACAACCATCGTCACAGGCCATTGCTATATTTGCATCCACAATAACAGATCCATCCGTTGTCACAATCGAAAGGGATATAACATATAACACGAAGAAACATATAACACAAAGAAAGCTAAATATAACACAAAATTGAACATAAAATAATTAAATATAGCACAAATTAAGCATGCATAACAATTAACCCTAATTTAACGAAGATATAAAATATTGAAGTACCTTAAACACGAAGCCCCAAATTCAACAAGATGGAAACCCTAATTTTGAAGCCCCAAATTAAATCGGACCCAGTTGAAGGATTAAATTAAACCCGATTCAATCACTAATTTCGAGTTCAGCCGTGACACAGCAAAAGTACAAATCAAAATCAACCCTAATTTTTTGTTACAAATAGAATTGAAATAGTTATATGTATAGATTATATGTATAATTGAATTTTAAAGAATCATTCAAATCGAAAGTGAGAGTATGTATGCATATGTATGTATAGATTATATGTGTGTATAGATTAGTAGTTCTGGAGTGTGTGTTTGTGATAGTGGGAGAGAAAGAGAGAGATAGAGAGGCGGGGAAGAGCTACCAGAGAGAGCGGAGTGAAATGAAAAAATAAAGCCGAGGGAACTGGGAAGCTTAAAGAAAGAGAGTGTTTGGGGGGAGACTGTCCAAAAAAATTTTGATCGGGCGGTATATTTGCCGCTCATCCTATTTTCAATTATTTTTGTGTAAATTTGATTTCATAAATAATATTATTTACTTTAAATTTATAACTTTTTTTAATAATTATACCTATTTATTTCAAATATTTGTTTTAATCCTTTTAATTAATTATTCGCTTGTTTAGCATAATCTTGATTTCTATAAAAAAAACTTCTTTATTATTTTATCAAAATTAATTAGTTTTCATGTCAAATAAAAATGAAAATTTTTATTTTAAGTTAAAAAGATAAAATAGTTTTGCGTATTAGAAAATCGTGACAACATACTATAATTTTACATTAATATATTTATCAATTACAAATAATAAAATATGAAAATAAATTCTAATTAAAATTTAATCAATTTTCTAACTCTTGGTCCAATAAAAAATTTGATTAGTTTAAGTAAGAACACGAAAATTTAAGTAAAAATTTTGTCCAATTAATCCTGAGAATTTTATATAAGAAAATATTTTTTATTTCTTGATATATTAAAATATAATTAGAAAAAAAAATATTTTAAAAATTTTGTTTAATAATATTTAATAAATATAAAAATAAAATTACACATCTTAAAATGTTTTAACATTTTTAGTGAAATATTCACTCTCTAATGGAATATTCTAGATTTTTCAAAAAAAGTAATTTTCATGTGAAAAAAAGTTAAAATTTTTATTTTTATTAGAAAGTATAAAATTTTGTTCATTGCAAAATTATGGCAACACAATTTCACACCTACGGTAACATGCAAACACTTTTGTTCTATGCCAACATATTTTTGCTACCTAAGGCAACATGAAAATGATAATGTTGTAATAGCCAAAAACATGCATGGCAAAGATAACATATGCAAAGGCAACATAGACTCTAAATGTGGTCGTAGGCCTTTTATGGTGTAGTGCCTAAACAGATTCTGTTTTGAAGGAAAATTCGTAACTAACTTTTCTTCACTATTTCTAGGCCGTTCTAGTTGTATTTGGACATCTGGACCACTTTAGAATGAAAGAGAATTCCGTTATCTTCGCGTGGACTGTAAGATCATCCAAAACGGATTTGTAGAACTCAAGATAGGGCCAAAACAGTGAATCAACAATTTTTTTCAGGAGCTTTCCCGCGCCGCAGCGCCCCAACCTTTCTGTCCAGGATTGTAGAAAATTTTGTTGTCTCCGTGTGAGCTGTAAGATCGCTAAATTCTGACTTCTAGAACTCCAGATATGGCCAAAACAGTGCAGACTGCGCAACCTACCCGGAAAATCCGAATTTTCCACAATTTGCTCATTTCTCCTCCGTTCTCTCTTCCGATTCTTTTACCACTTCCCATTCTTCAATTCTTCACTTATAAATCCTCATGGTAGCCTAGGGAAATACGTCATCCTTCATTCCAATGCTCAATTTCAACTCCAAGATCGACGAGAATCAACAACCCTAGCCGACATTTTACTAACCTGCACAACTACACAAAACACATCAAAAATGCAACAAACTTGAGGCCATGTAAATTAATTTAAGCCGATATGGAACGCTCCAAGTGAATATAAAATCCACTTATCACTTTCTCTCATAGACTTTACCTTGGTCATCACCATCTTTCTTGTCTTTGCTGTCCTTTTTCTTCTTCTCATCTTTATCACCCTTATCACTCCTGTGATGTCTTCTCCTCCCATCACTTTTGTCTTCATCTTTATCATCCTTATTCCTCCTAGACTGGACCATTTCTAGAATTGCACCAGTTGCAATGAAAGATCTGAGAATGTGCAGTACTTCTATTTCTTCAGTATTTATGACACCATCCTTCTTCTGTAGTAGATCAATGATAGCAATAATAAGTCTGTGATTTCGAGGAGTGAGATCATTGGGAATGACCAATTGTTTAATGTCTTCAATTTTGGTGCCAGACTGATAGATGATTGTCCATGGCTTCTTAATCACTTCTGGCAGCCTTGAAGGTTGGCCATTCCTAAAGTCATCATACATACTTTTATTGTTCTCATTTCTCATCTCAATAAGCTCAATTAGTGCATCTATCTCTGAGTGTTTTAGGACTTGTAGAGTCTTGTAGGTTAGATGCCATATATTGGACTTGGACACCATCATTATTGTTAGGTCGAATACACAATATGTAACCAAGTATTGTATGAGTAATTAACAAGAACGCAAGTTTTAACACTTAAAAACTGTTTGGAATTAACAATTCCTCTCTCAGTGATGTAAAATATCACAGAGAGATGCTTAGGTTACAATCAATGAATTTCTCAATGTTCGATTACCCTTCTAGGGTTAACCTAACTGTATTTATAAAACATACAGCTTCGTACAATCAGTAATTGATTCTCCTATAATTAAGCTATACAATTGATATCAATCACGATTGCTACACGTCTTCTAAGTCAACTCAATCTCTTTGATAGCTATCCAATCTTCAAAGTTATTGCTTCCATATTTATCTTGTATCAATCTTCAAATACTGTTGACTCTCAGACGCTTCCGCTACAGAGTTTAACAATCTCTGTTGCGCTTCCAGTCAGCGTTTAACTAAACTCTGACTGCTTCCAGTTAAACTCTGTTTTGTCACCTTAGCTTCCAAACACTGTTCTCATCAATCATTTCTAACAATCTCCCCCAACTTGTTCATTAGCAAGAATGTACAAGTTTACAGTAAATGATGATGTCAAAACAAATACAAAGTCTACAGTGTTTAACAAACAGAGTTTAAGCTTTTACTTAACAAATTCTACAGAAAATAAGAAAATTCTTACAAACTTCAATTTCTAATCTCTTGAAGATCTGGCATTGTTCTGAGATAGTCTATAAGCAATCTTCTTTCAGCATTTTCAAGCTCTATCTGCATGGCTTCCTTGATTTCTCTCAACTGAGGATCATTCTCATCAGTCTGATAGATAGCAGCTCTAAGATCGTAGATTTTGTTTCTCCTCATTTCATTTCCCAACCTGATATATTTCACTTCCTCAGACTTCACATTAAAATCCAGAACAGTAATTCCAAGATCTGTCTTCAGCTTTGTAGTCCCCTTCTCAATTTCTATCAGATTGCCATTCCAATCTCTGTACTTAGGAACATACTTACTGTTGAATTTCATACTTCTTCTTGCAAGATTTTGAATCATCTTTTGTCTGAGTACATTTGCAACTGACTGAGCTCTTTGATTTCTTACTCTGAAAAGATACAGAACATATTCTAGTTCTTCCCAGTATTTTAAATCAATATCCTTCTCATCAACCTTAAACACTGTTCCATCAGCCATGAAATATAGCAGAAAATCCTTCTCTAAACTCTTCTGATAGACAAGCTGTACTGACTCCAGTCTGTCTAAACTCTCTTGAGTGACACCACGACCTGGAACAGCCAGTGAAGAAGGATCTCTGGGACCAACATATTGTCTTTTGTCTCTGTGTGAGCCTATGCCTCCTTTGTTGTATCCGATTTTACCAGATAAGGCTCTACCATCAGTGAAATCCATTGGAGCTGTAGCTGGAGCTGTAGCTGCTAGACTTGAATCATGAAGAACGCCTTTTCCAAACTTTGATTTCAACTGAGAAGACAATAGTGGTGTGGTCACAACTTGTGCAGCAACAGAGGTTGTGTCTTCATTCTTCTGTACAACATGTGTATGAACAGAGGTTGTAACAACATTCTTCAACTTTTGCTTAGCTTCTGCATCTGTTGGTTTTCTGAATACTTGCACCCTTTGATTAGTACCAACTTGTTCTTTAAATTGAATGCCTTTAAGAACAGGCTTTGCAGCTTTAACAACTTTCACACTTTTCTTCAACTTATCAGACTTTAAAGCTTTTAAATGCTTTTCTTGCAGACTCTTTTCTTCAGCTTTAGCATCTTCTAGAGTAACTCCTTCTGCATTTTCTTCCATGAAGAGCTTAACAGCTAACTCTTGGTCTTTGAAGTACCTTGAGTTTCAGTGTTTATTCCAACAGACTGTGACTTAAGAGATTTGCCAGATCTCAGAGTTAGTGACTCAGAGTTTAAAGCCTCAGAGTTTAAAGCCTTATCACTTGCTCCTCCACCTCCAGCATCATCCTTTTTGAGCAGAGTTTGAGAAACTTTGCATTTTGACTTAGCAACTCTCTCCCCCTTTTTGACATCATCAGGAATGAGTATAGATGTAATGAGCTCCAAGGAGTTAGCAATTGAATCAACCTTCTCAAACAAGGCAGCCTGATTCTCTTCAACCTTCCCTAACCTGGCAAAGAGAGTATCTTGAACTTTAGAAAGCTGTGCAGCTTTGATTTTTGACTCTCTTTCCATTTTCATTTCTCTAGTCTGTATCTCAGTCTTCAAAGAAGCAATTTGTTGTTTTGTGTCAGCAAAATTTCCATCCAGAGTTTTGACTTGTACCACAGTTGCCTTTAAGCATGATAAAATCTCTGGATTTGAAATTTGACTAGCAGTCTGCTTAATGAAATTAGTTGCTCTCCCTTTTGGAAAAATACAGTCTTCTTTATACCAGTTAGCAGCAGATTTAGCAAGATGCTCTTCTTCAATTGCATGAGATGGACAAGGCTGATCAAAAGATGTATGTTTGTTATCAGTCTGTGCTGGTGCACTCAGAAAAGAATCAGAGTTTGCACTATTTTCAGCTTCATCTTCAACATTGGCATCATTAGCTTGAGCATCTTGTAAAGAACCACTGTGCTGAGCTTTGTTAGCCACAGTTTCTGCAACAACTTCTGCAATCTTTTCAATATTATCCTCATTTTGCACAAGCTCTGCAACAGAGTTTATATTTGTAGGTTCAACTGGCATAGATTGAGAGTTATCCTTAGTTGCTTGATCAACCTCATCACCTTTGTCAGGAACTTGATAAGCATCAGATATCAGCTCTGTGTGTGATGCTACAGTTTCAGGAAGAATAACTGTAGGCTGATCAGCTACACCAGGAGCTTAGTATGAACAACAGGTGAGATAGGATCAAGAATTGGTTGAAATGAGTCAAAAATATCATTCATTGGTGAAAAACCATCTCTGTGATCCTCTTCTGCAGGCATGTTAACCTCTGCAGGCATAGCATTCACAATTACAGTATCCTCTGCAGGTATTTCAACCTCTGCAGGTATAACAGTCTCTGCAGGTATATCATTCACTGCAACCTCAACAGTAGGTGTTGTAATAACCCTAACTTTGGCAATGCTACAGTGATCCTATAAATAGTAAATTTCGAGGATTTAGAGAAATGGTATATAGGTACTCTATAATGGAAACATAAAATGAATAAACAGAAACCATAGTAGTGTTGTACAATGGAAATAAGTGACTCGAAATGACGTTAGATTTCAGAAATTCCTGAAACATGGATTTTGAGGATTTTGATTTCGAATAAGCTTCTATTGGACATTAAGGAGCATGGAAACATTATAAGAATTATATATATTGAGGAATTAGTGAATTTAGGTTAAACCAAAGGATTATTAAGTTAAGAGAAATACCAATGGAAATTGGATTCGTAAATAGTTTCAAAACCACTGAGATAATGAGGTACATTCGAAACGAACCACAATTAGACGAATATGGAGATTAAGCAACCAAGATTTATAATATAACAAGGATACATACCCCATTATAATTATCAAGAGTACTAGCATTATAATTAGAAAGGAAAATCAAGAAAAAAGAGAATTATGAAGTCATGTTGATAATGTCATTTTCCACTAAACTTTTTAAGGGTGAATTAGTAATTTTTGCAAGGTTTAATCACAAATATCTTTCAAGGCTTCTAGGACAAGCTAGGATTAACAAATATTAACATAATACTAGTAAGATAAGATTAAAATCAAGATCAAAAACCTATCCCCCATCCTCTTCTTCATCAATTCGGATTTCACTATTCACCAAGAAAGAAAAAATTTCAAAACCCTAGTTTCAAGCCATTAAAACTCAAGAGAAAATTCATGGAGCTTCCTGGAGATTAGAAAGAGTTACCCACCAAGTTTCATAGCCATCCAACATCATTTGCATAGGTAATAAAATTCTCAAAGTTGCTTGATGAATAGTGTGAATAGTAATTTTAAGAACTAACATTGATTTTTATGGTTTCTTTAGTGGATCCAAGTTAGTGTAAGGATTTTTAAGCATAACCCAAGGCTTATTAAGTGTCTTTAAAGCTTCAAGAAGGTATACCTACTCTTGCCCTTTTATATTTATGATGGATATTGATTTAGTTAGTGATTAAGTAATGTAGATGTAAAGTTTTGGTGATTTATGTGTTATAAATGGTTTGATTGGATATGGGAATTATGATGTGGACTTGTAACCAAGGCTGGGATGTAGACCACTTGGTGTATGGTTTGGAATGAGTGTGAAATGGTGGTATTGGAGTGGTTAAAATATGGAAAGTACGAAAGTACAGCAGTTATAATGTCCGATTTTCGTTGAACCGGAAAACTGCCCTGTTTTTAGCAACTGTACACACACGGTAGGTTACTGTCCAGCACACTAAGTGACCATGAAATGATAGAGCTTAGTTCATAGATCGTTTTGATATAAGGTGCGTTAAAATCTGATGAACGGTTTAGGAGAAAAGTCAGTTTTAGTGAAAGGCGTTCGATAACCGAGAAAACGTAATTGTATCAACTTTGAGGCTAAAGTTACCATACTTAGACATTTTTATAAGCCACGAAATTTTGGGATAAGGTAGTAGGGTGGTCAGAGGACCCTTGACCTTACATTAAAATTCGAAATCCATATTTTCTGAGAATTTTTACAGTTAAGTGTGGTCGTTAGGGAAAATGGTGAAAAACCACTGAAACTGCAATTGAGCTTGTAAATGGTTAAGTTCTTGAACCTTTGGGGTAATAGTGATACGTTAGGCATATATTGAAATATCAAGGGTAATGTTATACAAGAGTGTAGTGAGTAAGAGATGTGATATTCTAATGACGGTCCTTTTGTGTTTATAGAAACTCCGGAAGAGGGACCAGCCTTACTGTCAGGATACAGGAACCGAGGCAAGATCCTTCTATCCCTACTTTAAAAATTATTTATCTTCGGATTAATAATGATATCATGGCATATATTTATGTATATGTGATGCTTTTGTTGCTATATTGCAAAGAATATATTTTCTTGATTGTGGGAAGTTAAAGAGAGATGGATATGTTTTCTGAAATATGAATATAGAGATGATTACGAATGGAGCAAATATGCTCTAGGGTAAAAGAGATATGAAAGAGAATGGTATCAGTTGTTATCTAGGGTTATATGGTTTATAATGCTATATTATAAACATTCTTTCTGGTGTATGATATATACATATATTTTATAGAAATAATGTGCGAGAATGGAAGTGATATACGGGAATGGAAATGTGAAATGGTGTTGATAAATTGAATAATGATCTTATAAAAAGGGGGATTGGCAATAAATTTGCATAAGAGGCTGTGTCAGGGCTGTGTGCGACATAGTCTAACATTCATGATTCGGCACGAAGATGCCAAGGGAGGATGTTAGCAGGTGGCCTTCCTCCAGGAGGATGTTAGCAGGTGGCCTTCCTCCAGGGATGATGTTAGTAGGTGGCCTTCATTCCTTCTACTAGTAGTAAACAGAGAGCGGATACGGTCAGGCGACTGATCATCGTCCTACGTATCTGGCGCCAGTATATATCCCCAAAACTTGAAAGAAAGAATTGAAGATGGATTTTCAGATTTCTATAACTGAAAACAGAAAAGTGATAGGAAATGATGAAATTATTGTTATAGATGAAGAGAAACTGATTTTATATTAATTTATAAAATTACTGTATAGGAAGGAAATGAGAAGATGATAGTGAGAGATTTATTTAATTATTCATATTATTTTAAAATATTACACTGAAAGGGTATATTGATTGTTACATTATTTAAGAAGAGAAACTGATACTGTATTATCTTAGAATTCTTTCTTATAATAGTAAGTGGATGATGTATTATTAAATAAGAGTTTTATTCTTCCTTAAAGTTTATAATTTGGTTACTGCTTACATCTGTATATACATGTATACTTGGTTACATTTTAAATTCTAGTTTTCAATATTATCTTGCTGAGCTATTATAGCTCACTCTTGCTACTTATCTATATACAGCTAGGTATGCCAATACTACGCAGAACGCCCCGCAAGAGGGTAAGGGAAAGGCGACCTTCTGAGAGCTCGTTAGCATCAATCCCCGAGGAAGATGACCATCGCAAGGGGTTTAGTGGGCTTATGTATATTAAGTGTGTAAGTGTGAAAGGTTGTAATAAATTTGGTTGTTGAAATGCTTCTTGTAGAAGCATCACTCAACAATGTACTTAAGTATGATTCTGGGTCTGTAATAACTTTTTAACTCTAAACTCTTATTATGGTGAATGTTGTTCTCTGAGCATATGACTGGTGTGTATGTGTGTATTTCTGTGGGGTCAATTGCATAAATCTTAAAAAAAAAAAAAAACCAAGAGATATTGATTTTGAATGGAAGTTGGTCCGTGATGGCCCAGATTCATGACCCCGGATTTGGGGCTGTCACAGTTTGGTATCAGAGCTAAGAGTCATAATGCTCAGGAACAAGAGTGATAATAATATTGTATCATTTATAATATAAAATTTTGAACTTCCATCAAGTTCAGGGGTGGTATATCGCAGGTAGTATTTATTTTAAGTATTGTTTATAATTTTATAGACCGTTACTAATAGAATTTTATGTTTTATTATAGGGAGCAGAGATGGGTGAGCCGAGTCGAGACCCCCAGTGGCTAGGACTACCCGAGCAGGAGATTAGAGACTTGTTGCTGGTAGGTGTAGAGGTTCCAGAGTATGCTATTGATGACCTCAGGGAGAGACGACGGGCGAGTGCTAGAGAGAGATATGAGCAGAGACTGAGGGAGGAGGCTGAGGAGCGCAGGCAGAGGGATGCTGTGGCCATAGTGCCATATTCTAGTAGACCATATGTAGGACCTGATGGGGCCGGACCTTCCCGAGTGCGGACGGATATTCCTGAGGAGGAGATGCCCTTACGTAAGAGGCCTAGGCTATCTGTTATACCTGAGGAGCCGATTGAGTGGAGGGACATTCACGTGACTCCTACTCCTGTCCCACCTGTCCCAGTGCCATCACCAGTTCCATCTCCTCTACCTAGCCCCGACCCTTTTGAGGATCCAGTTGAGCAGTTCACTCCACCGGGACACTTTATCTTGTCAGAGGATGAGTTGGAGGATGACCCTTCCGAGGATGCGGACACAGAGCCTATTCCTCCGTCTCCACAGGTAGTTCCATCCCCACCATTTGCACCACCACCACCTCCACCAGTGGATGCACCCCCACTTGTAGATGTACCTCCCCCAGATGCTATGCCACCTCAGGAGGCACCTATGTTTCCAGCTGGTCAGTTGCCAGCTATTTTCTTGTCAGAGTACTTTGCCCTACAGGGACAGCTGGATGAGTCCCGTCGGACTATAGATACGCTTATACAGAGGTTAGACAGGGTGAGAGGAGGAGGAGGTGTGATACCAGATGGGTTGACTTTGAGCATAGTTAGTATCGAGCTGCGGGCACTCGGTGATATTAGGACGATGTTGGGAGACAGAGGAGATCCAGTATGGAGGGCTCAGATAGTTGATACAGTCACCACTATGGTAGTGCAGATCAGAGAGGTTATCAGGGCGTCGTTCCCATGATTAGGAGTAGTAGTCTGGGATACTAATCAGACTAGTCATCTTGTGGATGTCATTTTGGGGATTAGGTTAGTTGTTTACTGTCTTAATCCCAGTCTGATTAGAGGACAGCTAGTAGTGCTTTTGTTATAGCGAGTTAGTATGTACAGTTATGCTTTTGGGGTTTCGAACCTTGTACCTTATGATGTATGATATTAGTAGTAAAAGATGTTGTACCCAAGTTGTAAAATATTATGTAAATTAATGAAGTTTATGTACTTTGCCTAATTTTATCGTATTTTGATATTAAATGTTGAGATTCAGAAATATTGATATATATGAGGTGATTGACTTAAATGAAAAGGTTATTGTGCTAAAGGTACTAAGTTTATTTGTCAAAGTTGTATTATGATTAAATATTACTTGTGTGAATTTAAAATACTGGGATGTATAAATAAGATTAACTAATGATATAATTGTGCATATATGGAAATGATGTATATTGTACCCTAATTGTGGGTGATTAATGAAGAATATTGTTATATACAGAATCATGCCGCCTAAGCGTAATAATAGAATGAATGCAAGGGAAAATGAGAGAGAGGAAGAAAGTCATAATAGGCAGGATGAAAGCGCTCATAATGAACAAGATCATGAGGAAGAAGAAGATGAATCAACTGATCAACAGGGAAATCAGGGTGGTGACCCTTTTAACCAATTTATGGAACTTTTGAGACAGAATTTAGCTAATGCACAGAATCCGCCACAACCACCTGTTCTTCCCAACCAGGCAGCTAACTCCTTTCGTGCTTTTAAGTCACTAAAACCCCCAGAGTTTGAGGGAACTGTTAACCCAGTAGTAGCCAGAGCCTGGTTAAAAGAGGTGGAAAAAGCTTTTGAGATACTGAGGATAGAGGAAGACCAGAAAACAGTTTTTGCAGCCTATCTCTTAAAGGGAGAGGCAAATTACTGGTGGGAAACTAAAAAGAATCTGGAAGGAGCGGGAGTGATAACCTGGGAGCGTTTCACTAGGGTGTTTCTAGACAAATATTCCCCTAGGTACTTGGAAAACTAGATGGAAATAAAATTTTTGGAGCTAAAGCAGGAAAACCTATCAGTGGCAGAGTATGAAACTAAGTTTACAGAACTGTCTAGGTTTGTTCCAGAATTCGTGCGTACTGAAGAGCAACGAGCGAAAAGGTTCCAACAAGGATTGAAACCATGGCTACGTACTAGAGTGGCACCATTTGAGTTGACCGAGTATGCTGCGGTAGTTCATAAGGCATCTATTATCGAAGCTGAGAGTGAACAGACTCAAGCAGGACGAGAGAGTAAGAAAAGGAAATTTGAGGGTCAGAAGGGAGGTTCAAGTGTGGGAAGCTACTTTAACAAATTTGGTAAGGGACAAAAACCCCAGTTTGGAGGAAAGTCAGGGAATAATAAGACTACCAGTGAGACTGTGAATCAGGGTGGTAGATCCACAGGAACCTTTCAATCTAGTCAATCTCGAACACCATTTCCAGACTGTAACACGTGTGGTAAGAAGCATACAGGAGTGTGTAGAGCGTTAGAAATAAACTGCTTTAACTGTGGACAAAAAGGACACTATCTTAGCCAGTGCCCATCGGTTAATACCAATCCTAAGAGGGACGTCAAGTGTTACCAGTGTGGGAAACTAGGACACATTGCCAGAGATTGTCGTTCCGGGGGATCGTCCGTGCCAGAACAGAGTGTGACTGCTTCAAACAGGCCTACTGCTAGAGTGTACAATATGACTTTAGGGGAGGCATTAAGAAAGCCGGATACAGATGCAGGTGAACATTTTTCTAGTATTTAAATTTTTGGTGTAAACGTTTGGTTAGGAATCAATGTGGTCAATAAATGGTATAGGTAGGTTGATAATCTAGATAAGGAAAATCAGTATCTGTTAGGGGTTAGAAATTCTATGAAAAGGAGAATAATAGTATTTTGGGGGTAAACCACAGACTTGTTTATATACGAACAGGAAATATATATTATAGGTAATATTTTCTTACAATTATTTCAAAGAATCTTATTCTAGTCGGATTTCTGGAAGATTTTACAGAGCCAAGATATAATAAGAGCGAAATATGTATATTTTATGTCATGATAGAGATCAATATAGGGATAAACCATAAGTGAGATACACTACCAGTCAGGAGAGGCCAATGTGGTGGCCGATACCCATAATTAAAAGAGGAATGTTGATGAATGACAAGCAAGTTTATGTTGGTGTATTTTGTACAAACAAGATAGAGATATTATGAAGGAAAAAGGATGGAGAAAGTGATATAGAAGTTATAAGGTGTAGATGAAAAGGGTATCTATGACATTTCTAACGTGATTCCGGGACGAAATCCTTTTAAGGGGGGAAGGATGTAATAACCCTAACTTTGGCAATGCTACAGTGATCCTATAAATAGTAAATTTCGAGGATTTAGAGAAATGGTATATAGGTACTCTATAATGGAAACATAAAATGAATAAACAGAAACCATAGTAGTGTTGTACAATGGAAATAAGTGACTCGAAATGACGTTAGATTTCAGAAATTCCTGAAACATGGATTTTGAGGATTTTGATTTCGAATAAGCTTCTATTGGACATTAAGGAGCATGGAAACATTATAAGAATTATATATATTGAGGAATTAGTGAATTTAGGTTAAACCAAAGGATTATTAAGTTAAGAGAAATACCAATGGAAATTGGATTCGTAAATAGTTTCAAAACCACTGAGATAATGAGGTACATTCGAAACGAACCACAATTAGACGAATATGGAGATTAAGCAACCAAGATTTATAATATAACAAGGATACATACCCCATTATAATTATCAAGAGTACTAGCATTATAATTAGAAAGGAAAATCAAGAAAAAAGAGAATTATGAAGTCATGTTGATAATGTCATTTTCCACTAAACTTTTTAAGGGTGAATTAGTAATTTTTGCAAGGTTTAATCACAAATATCTTTCAAGGCTTCTAGGACAAGCTAGGATTAACAAATATTAACATAATACTAGTAAGATAAGATTAAAATCAAGATAAAAAACCTCTCCCCCATCCTCTTCTTCATCAATTCGGATTTCACTATTCACCAAGAAAGAAAAAATTTCAAAACCCTAGTTTCAAGCCATTAAAACTCAAGAGAAAATTCATGGAGCTTCCTGGAGATTAGAAAGAGTTACCCACCAAGTTTCATAGCCATCCAACATCATTTGCATAGGTAATAAAATTCTCAAAGTTGCTTGATGAATAGTGTGAATAGTAATTTTAAGAACTAACATTGATTTTTATGGTTTCTTTAGTGGATCCAAGTTAGTGTAAGGATTTTTAAGCATAACCCAAGGCTTATTAAGTGTCTTTAAAGCTTCAAGAAGGTATACCTACTCTTGCCCTTTTATATTTATGATGGATATTGATTTAGTTAGTGATTAAGTAATGTAGATGTAAAGTTTTGGTGATTTATGTGTTATAAATGGTTTGATTGGATATGGGAATTATGATGTGGACTTGTAACCAAGGCTGGGATGTAGACCACTTGGTGTATGGTTTGGAATGAGTGTGAAATGGTGGTATTGGAGTGGTTAAAATATGGAAAGTACGAAAGTACAGCAGTTATAATGTCCGATTTTCGTTGAACCGGAAAACTGCCCTGTTTTTAGCAACTGTACACACACGGTAGGTTACTGTCCAGCACACTAAGTGACCATGAAATGATAGAGCTTAGTTCATAGATCGTTTTGATATAAGGTGCGTTAAAATCTGATGAACGGTTTAGGAGAAAAGTCAGTTTTAGTGAAAGGCGTTCGATAACCGAGAAAACGTAATTGTATCAACTTTGAGGCTAAAGTTACCATACTTAGACATTTTTATAAGCCACGAAATTTTGGGATAAGGTAGTAGGGTGGTCAGAGGACCCTTGACCTTACATTAAAATTCGAAATCCATATTTTCTGAGAATTTTTACAGTTAAGTGTGGTCGTTAGGGAAAATGGTGAAAAACCACTGAAACTGCAATTGAGCTTGTAAATGGTTAAGTTCTTGAACCTTTGGGGTAATAGTGATACGTTAGGCATATATTGAAATATCAAGGGTAATGTTATACAAGAGTGTAGTGAGTAAGAGATGTGATATTCTAATGACGGTCCTTTTGTGTTTATAGAAACTCCGGAAGAGGGACCAGCCTTACTGTCAGGATACAGGAACCGAGGCAAGATCCTTCTATCCCTACTTTAAAAATTATTTATCTTCGGATTAATAATGATATCATGGCATATATTTATGTATATGTGATGCTTTTGTTGCTATATTGCAAAGAATATATTTTCTTGATTGTGGGAAGTTAAAGAGAGATGGATATGTTTTCTGAAATATGAATATAGAGATGATTACGAATGGAGCAAATATGCTCTAGGGTAAAAGAGATATGAAAGAGAATGGTATCAGTTGTTATCTAGGGTTATATGGTTTATAATGCTATATTATAAACATTCTTTCTGGTGTATGATATATACATATATTTTATAGAAATAATGTGCGAGAATGGAAGTGATATACGGGAATGGAAATGTGAAATGGTGTTGATAAATTGAATAATGATCTTATAAAAAGGGGGATTGGCAATAAATTTGCATAAGAGGCTGTGTCAGGGCTGTGTGCGACATAGTCTAACATTCATGATTCGGCACGAAGATGCCAAGGGAGGATGTTAGCAGGTGGCCTTCCTCCAGGAGGATGTTAGCAGGTGGCCTTCCTCCAGGGATGATGTTAGTAGGTGGCCTTCATTCCTTCTACTAGTAGTAAACAGAGAGCGGATACGGTCAGGCGACTGATCATCGTCCTACGTATCTGGCGCCAGTATATATCCCCAAAACTTGAAAGAAAGAATTGAAGATGGATTTTCAGATTTCTATAACTGAAAACAGAAAAGTGATAGGAAATGATGAAATTATTGTTATAGATGAAGAGAAACTGATTTTATATTAATTTATAAAATTACTGTATAGGAAGGAAATGAGAAGATGATAGTGAGAGATTTATTTAATTATTCATATTATTTTAAAATATTACACTGAAAGGGTATATTGATTGTTACATTATTTAAGAAGAGAAACTGATACTGTATTATCTTAGAATTCTTTCTTATAATAGTAAGTGGATGATGTATTATTAAATAAGAGTTTTATTCTTCCTTAAAGTTTATAATTTGGTTACTGCTTACATCTGTATATACATGTATACTTGGTTACATTTTAAATTCTAGTTTTCAATATTATCTTGCTGAGCTATTATAGCTCACTCTTGCTACTTATCTATATACAGCTAGGTATGCCAATACTACGCAGAACGCCCCGCAAGAGGGTAAGGGAAAGGCGACCTTCTAAGAGCTCGTTAGCATCAATCCCCGAGGTAGATGACATCGCAAGGGGTTTAGTGGGCTTATGTATATTAAGTGTGTAAGTGTGAAAGGTTGTAATAAATTTGGTTGTTGAAATGCTTCTTGTAGAAGCATCACTCAACAATGTACTTAAGTATGATTCTGGGTCTGTAATAACTTTTTAACTCTAAACTCTTATTATGGTGAATGTTGTTCTCTGAGCATATGACTGGTGTGTATGTGTGTATTTCTGTGGGGTCAATTGCATAAATCTTAAAAAAAAAAAACCAAGAGATATTGATTTTGAATGGAAGTTGGTCCGTGATGGCCCAGATTCATGACCCCGGATTTGGGGCTGTCACAGGTGTTTGTTATGAAACCACCCCTGGAGCTTCAAGAACTTGCTCATCATCAGATTCTGAAAGAATTAATCTCCTTCTCTTGGCTTGAGGCACTGCAGTCACCTCTTCTTCTTCACTACAGCTCTCCTTAGTTGGTGAAAGTGAAGGTCTGTTTGCCTTTTGTTTCTTTCTTCTGGTATAAACAGCTCCAGGTAATGTCTGTTTAGCCTTTGAGTGTTTAGTGTTCTGTGCAGTGTGTATTTTCCTTTTTGGTTTGGATTTGGGTTGATCAGTAGGTACTGGCTCAGAGTTTATGAATTCAGAGTTTATTTGCTCAGAGTTTATTGGTGGAGAGTTTATGTGTTCAGATTGTGGTTGATGAGTGGGTGTTGGCTCAGGTGTTGGTATAGGATGAGAATATATGGTGTCTAATGGTTCAGGCATTTGTTGTGCTTCAGGTTGTGGTGATGATTGTGTAGATTGAGAATCTTGAGGTTGGTTGACATAGTTTTGTAAGGCTAGTGGCATAAACATGTCAGGTATTTGCTGTTTAGTAACATCTTTATTTGTCAAATCAGAAAACATCCTTTTAGCAACTTGAAAAGGCTGAATGACATCAGCTTCAGCAATTGTAAGATTAGGCACACAAGCATTGAATAGCATTTGACAAAATTGAGAAAAATAAACAGATGTAGGCTCAGACAAACGCTCTCCCAAATTCATTAGAACTAGTCTACCAAAATCAAAGTTACCTCCATACAGTAGAGCATGACCAATTTGGAGAGTGTCAAGAGGAAGTGCATCCCAATTTGTTGTCTTCTTTCCAAAAGCTCTTGTAATGCAATCGAAAAAGAAACTCCATTCCTTTCGCAAAAGTGGCCTTCTAAGAGATCCCAGCTTATTCAAATTTCCTGAACAACCAATTTGCTGCAACATTGTTCGCAACCGGTCGTGACCAACAACACTGTAAGAAGTGTGAGTCTCAAACTCCAGAGCATCCCTAACCGTAGTTGGAGTAATGATATACTCTGATTCATCATGAGTGAAAGTAATTGTTGGAGTACCAGACTCTTCTCCATCATCATACACAGATTTTGTCCAAAAAGTAGCAATTTGTGAAGCAGAGAGTGTTGGTGGTGCAGTTAAAGCCTTCCCAATTTCGAAATCTTTCAAGAAATTTTGAAACAAATGAAACGCCTCTGGAGCGTTTGCATTCTCCAGTGGAGCTGCATAATTGCTAGGAAGAAAAACTAACCCTGCTGCATCAAAAGCTTTGGTTGCCATTAGTGAGAGATGATACGAAAATATTCAGAGAAAAGATGTGTATGGTAAGTATTTATCAAAATGTGAAAGAGAGTGAACAAGAGTTTTGAAAGTGATTGAGTATGCAAGTAACTATGAGTGGGTGAATATGAATCGATGTGAAGTGAGAAAACAAAAGCGATTAGAGTAAAAAAAAACTCAATCGTTTATGTATTGTAAGCACGCAACTGATTTTAGAGTAATGTGAGAGTGGGACACAATAATGAGACACGTGTCAAACAACCAATGGATCACTTAATAATTACCGCTGTCATTCCTATAATCACGACACTATGACATATTTACACTAATTAACAGTTGTCAACTACCCCAATTACTCCAAAATAATCAAATTATCTCAATGAAACTTTACCTTAGAGTACTTAACACAACTCAACAGTGTTTGTCAATTTTCCAACTTTATCACTAAAACCCTTTCAAAAATTGCACAGTTGTGAATATGAATGTGTGTGAAGCAGAGTTTACCAAAATCAATTTTTAGAGCATCTAATATTTCATAAAATCCATAACAAAAATCAATAAACACTGAATGCACAAACTCTCATAGTAAACACTGATTGTTTGATGAATGCTAAACTCTGTAGTTACTGTAACACAGAGATCTGAATACTTCTATTCCATTTGATGTTCATGATTATCCAAGTAAGCACACAGTCTTTGAAGACAAAAAGATCAAGAGATAGAAATCAGAGCATCATTCAGTGAGTAACAGTCATGAACTTGATAAACTCACAAACTCTCAAATCACTCAAGTGTTTAGGTAAAGTGTTTACACTCACATTCAATCAGTAAAAGCAGATACTACCATATGCTTGAATGTCCACCAAATCTACGCTACTTTGAGTACATATATGCACAAATCAAAAGGACTTTATTCAGGGTTGTAATGTAATAAGATCAAACAGATGAGAAGAGATGTTTTAATCATGAGTGAATTTCAAGCTGAACATTTTAATAGACCAAAGTGTTCAGTCACACTGTTAGTACATATTTGTACAAGATGATCAGTATATATGCCCCTTTTTTTTTCTTTTTTTTTTTATATTATATATATTTTTTATTATAACATATATACTGAGGAAACTTTTCTTTTCTTGAGAAACACTCACCTGCTTGCATTTGATTTTTTTTAAAAAAAAATAACTGCTCTTAATATTACAGAGTTTAAGAAAAATGAGCATTTAATTAGGCTCAAATGGGTTTACTAAGGGTGGAATTTATGAACAGTGTTTGAAGAAATGGTAAATCCTATTGCCTTTATCATTTTCATGCACACACATATCATGTAGTCTCAAAATGGTTTAATACAAGTTCTAGAGAAACATACTTCCTGATGAACATCACACAACAATAAATACTGATTGATAGAAAATGTATCAATCACTGTCTTGGCTCAAAATCTCACAGGGTGCAGACATGAATCTGAACTCACCAAACTAATCAATGACACATCTCAAGTTTTATAGTTTTTATAAGTACAAACAAGGAATCATCAAGAACCATGAATTACCTTTGGGAACAGAATGTCACTTATCAGAGTTTAGAGTTCATCAATATCAGAAATTATTTATGAGAGGCAATGCACACAATATTCATAGACTCAGAGTTTAGGACTGAATAAACTAAGAGATGCTATAAATATTAAACAGTATCATGCTGTGTTGATTTACTGCACAAAATCTGATTAGATTACAGTGACTCAGAAAGAATCATGATTTAATTACTGAGAATCATGCTTCATACATTTTTTTTCATTGGTGTTTTCATTCAAACAATAATCAATTCTGAATTCACAGAGTGTATCCAACATGTTAACAGTGTTTAGCAGACAGACATGCTTACAGAGTTTTAACAAAGTTTAAACATAAGCATGCATAATAGAGTTTAATACTAAGGTTCACATAGCACTCAACAATTTGCAGAAACATGAGCAATATATTTTAAAAGTAAGATCTAGAGTCTAACCAACATCTCTAGTCAAAACTAGAGACCATTCCTAGTTCATTGACCAGTCTTGTAAATGTAGCTTCACTCAATGGCTTGGTGAAGACATCTGCAAGTTGTTGTTCTGCAGACACAAAGTGAAGCTCAATGTTGCCTTCCTCTACATGCTCTCTGATAAAGTGATACCTTATGCTGATGTGCTTTGTCATTGAGTGTTGTACTGGATTACCTGTCATTGCAATAGCACTTTGATTATCACAGTAAATAGGTATCTTTGTATACCTCAATCCATAATCCAGCAGTTGATTCTTCATCCATAGAATCTGTGCATAGCAGCTACCAGCAGCAATATACTCTGCTTCAGCTGTAGATGTAGATATTGACTTCTGTTTCTTGCTGTACCAGGAAACAAGTCTGTCACCTAGAAATTGACAACTTCCACTGGTGCTTTTTCTGTCAATCTTACATCCTGCAAAGTCTGCATCAGAGTAGCCAAGAAGCTTAAAGTCTGATTCTCTGGGATACCATAGCCCTAGAGTTATAGTGCCCTTGAGATACTTAAAAATCCTCTTTACTGCTGTTAAATGTGGTTCTCTTGGATCTGCCTGAAACCTTGCACACAAACAAGTGGCATACATGATATCAGGTCTACTAGCTGTTAAATAGAGTAGAGAACCAATCATTCCTCTGTAACTTGTCATATCTACTGATGACCCTGCATCTTTGTCCAATTTTGTTGCAGTTGCCATGGGAGTTGTTGCAGATGAACAGTCAAGCATGCCAAATTTCTTGAGAAGATTTCTGGTATATTTTGCTTGATTGATAAAAATTCCATCATCTGTTTGCTTCACCTGTAAGCCTAGAAAATAGCTTAGCTCTCCCATCATACTCATTTGATATCTTGACTGCATGAGCTTGGCAAACTTCTTACAGAGTTTATCATTAGTAGATCCAAAAATGATGTCATCAACATATATCTGAACTAAGAGCAAGTCACTACCAGATTGAAAGTAAAACAGAGTTTTGTCAATAGTACCTCTGTGAAACCCACTTTCTAGTAGAAATTTAGCAAGAGTTTCATACCATGCCCTTGGTGTCTGCTTAAGTCCATAGAGTGCCTTGTCTAACCTGTAGACATGGTCTGGATATTTTGGATCAACAAAACTTGGTGGTTGTTCCACAAACACTTCTTCTTCAAGTTTTCCATTTAAAAATGCACTTTTCACATCCATCTGAAACACTTTGAATTTCTTATGAGAGGCATATGCTAGAAAAATTCTGATTGCCTCCAATCTTGCAACTGGAGCAAATGTTTCATCATAGTCTATTCCTTCCTGCTGTGAATAGCCTTTTGCAACCAGTCTTGCTTTGTTCCTTGTGATAACACCCTCACTGTCAGTTTTATTTCTGAAAACCCATTTAGTACCAACAATGGATCTGTTCTTGGGCCTTGGTACAAGGGTCCACACTTCATTTCTTTCAAATTCATTTAGCTCTTCTTGCATTGCTGTTATCCAGTCAGCATCTTTAAGAGCTTCTTCTACTTTCTTTGGCTCAGATTGTGACAAGAATGCATGAAACAAACATTCATTTGTTGTTGCACTTCTTGTCCTTACTTTTGCATCTGGATCACCAATAATCAAATCAGGTGTGTGTGACTTAGTCCATTTTCTTGCAGAAGGCAAATTGCTTCTGTCATCATGTGATCCTCCCCCTTGATCCATGCTCTCCTGATTTTCTTGGTGCCTTCCTTCATTTTCTGATGCTCCCCCTAAATGTGACTGCTCAGAATTGTCAACAGAGTTTGAATCAACAGAGTTTGATTCAGAATTATCAACTGAGTCACTATCAGTATTTGAATTATCACTTTGATGTGATTCTTCATGCTCCCCCTCAACTGGTTCTTCCCTTGTTTCTGATTGAAGAGTTTCTTCAGTATTTACCAGTAGAGGTTCAGAGTTTAGCTCAACAGAGTTTGTCAGATCAGTCTGATCAGAGTTTACTTTTTCAGAGAATAAATCTTCATTTTCAAAGTGCAGTTGATCATGCTCATTAACATCTTCAAGTCCAGTTATTTTCTTGTCATCAAATGACACATGAATTGATTCCATAATCACTCTGGTTCTCAGATTATAAACTCTGAATGCCTTAGTTGACAGTGGATAGCCAACAAAAATTCCTTCATCTGCCTTTAGATCAAATTTGGTCAACTGCTCAGGATGAGTCTTCAATACAAAGCACTTGCATCCAAAAATATGAAAATATTTTAGATTTGGCTTCTTCTTTTTCACCATTTCATACGGTGTTTTACCATGCTTGTTGATCAGTGTTGCATTTTGAGTAAAACAAGCTGTTTGAACTGCTTCTGCCCAGAAATATGTTGGCAGCTTTGCTTCATCTAGCATGGTTCTTGCAGCTTCTATCAAGGTTCTGTTCTTCCTCTCCACTACACCATTTTGTTGTGGAGTGCCAGGTGCAGAAAATTCTTGTTTGATTCCTTTACTCTTGCAAAATTCTTCCATTGATGAATTCCTGAATTCAGTTCCATTGTCACTTCTGATAATCTTCACTTGATTCTCTGACCCTTTGTCCAGTTGTAATATATGTTCTGTCAGTGTTAATGCATTTTCATCCTTCTTTGCAAGAAAATATACCCATGTAAATCTGGTATATTCATCAACAATGACTAGAGCATATTTCTTCTTTCCAAGAGACATAACATTCACTGGTCCAAAAAGATCAACATGTAGGAGATGATAAGGATCAACAATTGAAGACTCAGATTTGCTTTTGAAGGAGGCTTTTCTCTGTTTGGCCTTTTGACAAGAATCACACAGGCCTTCTACATTTAACAATGACTTTGGTAGACCTCTTACAAGATCATTCTTTATTAGCTCATTGATGTTGTTCAGATTTAAATGAGAGAGTTTCTTGTGCCACTTCCAACTCTCTTCAATGGACATTCTTGTTGACAGACACACTGCTTTGCCATCAGTGTTTGTTGACAATTTTACTTCATAGATGTTATTGTGTCTGTTTCCAACTAGAGCAACTTTCCCTGTAGATTTACTGATGATTTGACAATATTCAGGCTGAAAATCTACATGATATCCTCTGTCACAGATTTGACTCACAGATAGCAGATCATGCTTGAGTCCTGGAACCAGAGCTACATTTGTGATGATGACACTCCCAAGATTAATATTGCCATATCCCAAAGTATGTCCTATGTTGCCATCTCCATAGGAAACTTTTGGGCCAGCCTTCTCCACATACTCTGATAGCAGGGCTTTATTTCCAGTCATGTGTCCTGAACATCCACTGTCCATGACTAGGGTACTCTCCCTTATGCCCTGCAATCACAAACAATCACTGATTATTAGTTTTAAGGATCCAGACTTGCTTGGATCCTTTGGCTTTCTTAATTCTGTTAGCTTTTGCAGCGGAAATCACATTATCAGAGTTTAAGCTAACTTTTTCAGAGTTTACATTTGCAGAGTTTACTTTAACCCATTTCAAATTTGGCTTGGGTTCATAGTAATTATAGTAAATAACATGATATTCTCTGCAAGTGTAAATAGAATGCCAAGTACTTCCACAGTGTTTACATAAAGTCTGTGGTCTTGTTCTCACATAATCATTTTTTACTGCAGTTTTAGAGGGCAAAGAATTAATGTTCTTATTCTTACTGCAGAAACTAGCAAGATGATTAGTGCTACCACAATTAAAGCATGTTTTTCTAGGAGCTAATGTAGCAAGCATTGGCTTAATTCCTGATGTTATGCCTACCTTTCCATTTTTGTTTTTCCTAGGCATTCTCTGTTTGTTGACAGATTTTATCTCTTTAAGCTTATGCTTGAGTTGTTTATCTGTCATTAAACCAATGTTAACCTATTTAACAAAAGTCTTAGCATATGATTCTTTAACAGCCTTTTTCTCAGCTTCAGTCTTAGGTCCACCTGTTCCCATAACATTACCTTCAGATGAACGATGTGGTCTTACTTTTACCAAATTTTCAAATCTAAGTTCATCTCCTTCAGAGTAACCTAGACCTACTGTATCTGACTGAAACACTTCTTGAGTGTCTTTACCAGAGTGTGTCCAAGTTTTAATAATGTGTTTAGTATCCTCCAATTCAGATTCTAGTTGCTTATACTTACCTAGCAACTCCTGTTCTATAAACACAGCATCATCTCTTTCTTTCTGAACTTTATTCATGTTTTCAAGCTGTTCTTCAACAAGTTTGTTTCTCTCTTTGAGTTGAGAACACTCATTCTTTATCCTCTCATTTTCTAAAGTCTGATCCCTATAACTGATATGTAATGCTTTAAGATAAATTCTCAATTCAGTTATATTATCAGTATTATAAGCATAGGTAGTTGGGGGTACCTTTAGATCATCATCTTCATTCTGGTTAGTAGCCATGAGAGCATAGTTGACTTCCTCATCTGAATCTGAAGTGTCTGCCCAATCTCTACCTTTGGTGTAAAGTGCCTTTTCAGTTTTACCCTTTTTGCACTCAGGAGCATAGTGACCCATCTCCTTACACTTGTAGCATTGAATCTCAGACTTGTCTTTCTTACCAGATTTAAAGTCCTTTCCCTCAGATTTCTTGAAATTTTTCTTGTCAGACTTTGAGTAATCCTTGGAGAATCTCTTTCCCTTCTTGAAGTTCTTGTATCCCATCTTCTTGAAGGTCTTTACCATCAATGCAGCCATTTGCATCATCTCCTCATCATCTTCAGAATCAGATGTTCCATATGTGTTTGAGTCAACATCAGTGTTTGATGACTCACTTTCTGAATGTATGACTAAAGCTTTTCCCTTAGCTTTCTTCTTTAATGGTTTCTCCTCAACCTTAAGAGCAACAGATTTTGACTTTCTACTTGATCTTTTGTTTCTCTGCTCCAATTCCAATTCATAGGTTTTGAGCAGTCCATATATTTCATCAATCTCTGTTTCAGCAAGTTCATAGTTATCTCTTATAGTGGTTGTTTTCACATCCCACTTTTCAGGTAGAGAAAGAAGAAACTTGAGATTTGAGTCTTCTAAATCATACTCTTTGTTAACCAATGACAAATCATTTAGCAGTTTACAGAATCTGTCAAATGTTTCTGTCATGGTTTCTTCAGACTTTGCCTCAAAATGCTCATACTCCTGAGTGAGTATGTTTCTTCTATTTTTCTTGATTGCAGGAGTTCCTTGACACCTAACCTCAAGTGCATCCCATATTTCCTTTGCAGTTGTGCAATTAATCACTTTATTAGACATAACATTGTCTAAAGCACTGTGAAGTAAATGCCTTACTTTTGCATCCTTTGCAATAGATGAAAGATCCTCAGCAGTTAGATCTTTCTTTTCTTTTGGAATCACCTTTGATTCCTCACCAGCAGCAGCAGTAGATAACTTTGTAGGTTTGTGAGGACCTTCATAAATTCTATCAAGATATTCTGGATCTGTAGCCTCCAGAAACATGGTCATCTTCACCTTCCAAATTGCATACTCTGATGGCCTAAGTATTGGAACCCTAATCGTTTCATACCTACTAACAGTAGTAGGGGCTTTCTCAGAACCTGATGGAAGAGGTATCTCTGCCATTGATGACTATTGTGTTTGGATCTTAAACTGTAATAAAGTAACAGATTGATCTCTGATACCACTTGTTAGGTCGAATACACAATATGTAACCAAGTATTGTATGAGTAATTAACAAGAACGCAAGTTTTAACACTTAAAAACTGTTTGGAATTAACAATTCCTCTCTCAGTGATGTAAAATATCACAGAGAGCTGCTTAGGTTACAATCAATGAATTTCTCAATGTTTGATTACCCTTCTAGGGTTAACCTAACTGTATTTATAAAACATACAGCTTCGTACAATCAGTAATTGATTCTCCTATAATTAAGCTATACAATTGATATCAATCACGATTGCTACACGTCTTCTAAGTCAACTCAATCTCTTTGATAGCTATCCAATCTTCAAAGATATTGCTTCCATATTTATCTTGTATCAATCTTCAAATACTGTTGACTCTCAGACGCTTCCGCTACAGAGTTTAACAATCTCTGTTGCGCTTCCAATCAGCGTTTAACTAAACTCTGACTGCTTCCAGTTAAACTCTGTTTTGTCACCTTAGCTTCCAAACACTGTTCTCATCAATCATTTCTAACAATTATCTCCTTGATCCATAATCCATCTATCTTCCTGAGTATCACAGTGAGATAGTCAATCTGATCCTTCAAGCTCCTCAGATATAATTGAGTGTCATCAGCCTGTTCTCTTGAGACTTTCAGAAATCATCATGGTAGACATTAGAATTTGTAATTTCTTGTAGCTTGGCCTCAGTAACCACCGTAGTTGTGATAGATTGCTTCTGACCACTGGGAGTAATGACATGCACAGTTGGTAGAGTAACCACTGGTAGAGAAGATTGAGGTTCATTAATGTAACGCCCCCAACTTCCGTACAAGGAATTTGGGTCGCCACGTCTTCATCCATCCCCATAGAGCAATACCTGTTCTCAATATATTCTACTACAACAATAAAAGTAATCTCCATGCATCTAACTCCACAGGTTATAGTCTTAGAACTTTCACTTACATTAACCAAAATATTACAATATCAGAGTAACCTCCAGAATCTTAGTACAACGCGTCTCTACAATACACCTTAATATAATACATAACAGTCTCTACAACGCGTCTGCTTTACACTACATAACACTTCTGTCAGCTTATTCTCATATCCGGAACCTTTCTTCTAGCGTGATGCGTCCGTTGCAGGACCTTTACCCTTATCACAGTTCGCCGCACTAGTGCCAGCTCTGATTTCCTCTGTTTTATAATATTTAAAAATAGCAAGAATGAGCCAAAAATTGCCCAGCAAGTTATATACACAAGAATCATATATATATATATACACCAACAAAACTTCTTCAAGAAATGAACCCCAATATTTTCTTTAACATACTAAAATTTACCCGCAAAAACTGAGTAAGGATATAATATTCATACTGCAATTAATACCCGCCTGTGGTATTAATTACACTACTGATGGACTATATTCAGGAGATTCTTATCCGCTGGTCTGTAATGGATGATCAGTCCATACATCTTGCAATTTACTACCGGTAGAAGGATGATCCGCCTATCACACCCTAAGCCGCATCCGGGCTTTTATACACCTTTGTTGGGCTGGCCGCCGTACCAGTCTCTTACATTATCTCTAGTCCAGAACCCGGGGTACCAGAGTACCCCTGACCACCTTCAATACTCCTCATCTTAGATGTCACGTATAATTCCACGTGCACCTCAATATACTCCTTATCTTAGATGACACGTATAATTCCACGTGCACCTCAATTCATGGTAATTATTATCGTTCGGAAACAATCGAACGATTAATACTTCCAATAAATCACTCTCCTCTCGAAATATAAGAGGAAAAATATGCATGACTGCTTTGATCATGGATTCGAATAAAATGATCCAGATCAAATCTCTCATCACCTCCAATAATTAACAATATAGTTTCTCTAAACATTTATCTCCCTTCGAGTACGAACAATGTACCTCGATACTTGTCCCAATCATATGGACCAATAACTCTTAGACATATTACTATACTTATATACTATCCGGATAACATTCACAACAATAATATATATACATGCATTCAATTGCATCAATATCCGGTATTTGAGTAACGAGATGAAATACTTGCAACTTGTAAAGAAAACATTTGAACTGACATATACCATATGTTGAAACATATACACTCTGAACAATAGAGTAGGGTTTAGTATACTTGCCTGGTGCTCCGGAGGTAGTAGGGGCTCGTGGCGAAGTCCGATAATCTAAACAAGTCAAGAAAATACGCGATTAATCCCCTATACGATTCACTTATAACTCGACTCTTAGATACTTAATCCAATCACAAACAAGGCACTAAGGGGTCCCCCTAGACTCGTACTAGGTCCATGCTAATCGTCAAACACTTAAGTCATAAGTTTAGTCCGAAATCGATCCTCCCATTCATGTTGTACTTAACCATTTATAACCTCTTTCTTTACATTAATACGTTGCCTTGATAATCCTTAACAAGTTTCGTGTTTTAGTCGACTCGAAATTCCTCTTTTAACTAAGCCAAAACGCATGGTCAAAGTAGCACATCTAGAGTTGACTTTCCTGAAAATTACTATTTCTTGACTCGCACTCCAACACTTTTAATAAATCACTAGAAACCTATTTAAATACGAAACCACCTCTAAAATCATCTTTGGTATTTGTAATATTTATCATAAAAATTTTGATTCAAAAACACGGGTCTAGATAGGTGAAATGTATTTTCGAAGTTGGGTTAACTGCGGATTCTTACTATTTGCACCACTTTTACTAAAACATTCATAACTCGATAACCGTTAACTCAAATGATGCACCGTTTTCGCGTGCACGATCTAGAGAATTTCTAGAAGATAACCGACTCAAGATTTGGCTCTGGTCAGAGGACTCATTATTCGGAATTTTACAAAACAGGGCAGGGGTTTTTCAATGAATAGTATCATCTCCTAAAAGGCTTTTTCACTTGCGAAACCTCGGCTGACGCATTTTTATAAAATAGGAAAATAATGTTTTTGATTCGAAACCTCCGCATAGACTCAACTAACTGTCCTTAACATTTATCCTCAAAATTTCGTATTATAAATCGACTATTAAGGGTCTCAATCATAGCCTCTAAGTTGGTACATTTTTGTAGTTCCATCCCTCGAACAACTTTCACTAAATCGGTAATATCTCCTAAACCGTAAACTCTTTTAATGCGATTCTTGCGGCAAAATAAACTAGACAACCATATATTTTTAACCATATGCAGTGGTGTGTCTAAAAATGGTTTATGGTCTCAGGCCTTAACTGTTTTCAAGGGTTAACGAAATTTCGTCATTACGACGGCTATAAATCGAACGTTTCCATTTTGTAACTCCTCTAATAAGTCACACAAAGCAACCCATACTCTAATATTACAAACCAACCATCATACTAAGCCCCTAGGGCCAGTGGTAAGGTCCTTTGACCACCACTCAACATAAACATCTCAACACAAGGCTTAATAATCAAGTAACCCCTTAATATGAACACATCTTTACACTAACATCAAAACTCCACCAAAACTCATATATATAAAAGGTAAAGTTGAGGTTTATACCTTTCTTGATACTCTCCAACACTAGCAAAGCTTTGTACACCTTATAATAGCCTTGGGTAGTCTTAACAAAGCCTAAAAGCCATGAACAAAACAAGAAACCAACTTAAAACACTATTCATCATCAACTTTGTAAAATCTATATAAAATCGAAAAATTAGAGATTGGTTCTCAAATTTTTACCACACCTTCTACTCTTCAAGGGATTTCTTTTGAGCTATAGATCACAAGATTTGGTGCTCGGTTGCTAGGGTTTTGAGGCTCTTCTTTCTGCTGATCAGAATCTGGACAGGTTTGGTTCTTCAACTTGGGGAAGGGATTTGACTAGGCTACACTCCTTTGTTAGCCATGAAATTTTGAACGAATGTTATACATATATTGAGGAAGATATGGTTCAAATTTGGTGATTTATGAATGGATAGAAGTGGAGATATGAATTTTTCTTTCATAGTAGCTCATGCTGGGCAGTTTGGAAAGAAATGGAGTTAGCTTGCTTTTCTCTAGCTTTCTTGACTTGTTTTCTAGCTAAAGTGTGATATTTTGCTATGTTTATCAGCTGTGCTACTCTTCATATTCTCCTTCCACACAAGTGTCAAGTAATGGGAGAGTTTAGGTGTTTTATTTGCATGGTTTTAACAAGAACACCTCACCTTGTACTATTCTTAATCCACTTGCATCTTGTTTGGTTTCACACTACTTCTCTTGATCTGTTGCACTTAATAATCTTGCATGGTATTTAATCTTGTCATGTGTTCAATCCATAATCCATAATTCGTTCGCTTAATCGCTTAATCTCGTTATAAAGTTCTAGCGATTCCTAGAATGCTCGTTATATTAACTCAGGGGTTTTTGTTCTAAAACCTTAAATCACCTTTAATAAAATAATAAAATATAAAATCCTTGAATCCTCAAATTAAATAAATCACTTATCTTGATCGCATTGAAATGCTCTTCACTGCCCGGTCAAATATTTCATAAAAATAAAGTTTGGAATTTCTGAATTCCGATCGCGTTTACATACACTTATTTACCTCGTAGATTACTAATATAACTTCGAAATATCCATTTCATACCCCGTACATAGGGTGACATGAAAAATTTTCTTAGTCCCCAAAATCACAATTCATTCATACTTTCACTATTCGTCCATGCAAATCACTATTCATCCCTCAAATGAAACATTTTCTCAAGTACAGAAATTTGGGTTATTACAGTCTTCCCTCCTTAAAAGGATTTCGTCCTCGGAATCAACGTAGGCAATAACCAAGGTTGCTTATCTTGTACTCTACTCTCTGATATCTCCTCATCGCTTTTACCAGCTTTATGCTCTCATATTTCGATTATAAACTCTCATGCTATATCGTCTATTCTGTCTCTGATACTCTTCTTGACCACAATTATAACACATACCTTCTGATTTTGCACATACTCTCGGATGCTTCTTTCCACATGTCTATTTCAATCTCTCTTTCCTACTTAGAGTATTAGCCACCACATTAGCCTTCCCCGTCTAGTAATTATTGCACCTCGAAATCCTTCACTAATTATACTCACTTCCTTCGTTTATCCTTATCCTGACTCTATCATCAAAATACACCTAACCTCAATAGTAAATCTTAATTATGCCTTAAAATTCCTCATATTCTTTTCTTTTACTAATCATCAAATACACCTCTTTCTTATCATCTTTAATCTCCTGAATCAATTCATTCTCAGCTTTTACCATTGCTGCTTCTTATGCATATCACATGGTCCCTTATCTAAAACACTGCATCATTATATCCAATCTATTGTTTCAATCCCTTTTGAAATCTTCTAGCTCCTACCTCTTCCAAATCCATACATAATACCATCATACTCTTCTTGTTTTGTTTCCATCTATAAAATACACTCTATTTATCTCTTCTACACTTCTCCAAAGGTCACAGCCTCACTCGATTCAACCTATCCCAATATGGTTTAGTCTAATAAAACTGTATACCCATGAAATATTTATTTATGAAAACAAAACAGTACATATTCATATATATACATATATATACCTGCAGTTATATATATATATGCATATTTATGGATACATATTTCTATATACTCATTTATATAAAAAAAATTTAAACCCAATAAATCATGGATACACATTTTTTCTCGTCCTAATTGATTCTACTACTGGTAATAGCCATCATGCCTCCACCCCACTACTCTTTGAAATCCTACTATATATATGCCTATCGGTTCCTTGGCTTCTAAACTATCTCTTATATAGTCATAACTCCTCCTACACTCGTTCTAAGGTTTATAACCTACTCTCTGATACCATCTGTAACGCCCCCAACTTCCGTACAAGGAATTTGGGTCGCCACGTCTTCATCCATCCCCATAGAGCAATACCTGTTCTCAATATATTCTACTACAACAATAAAAGTAATCTCCATGCATCTAACTCCACAGGTTATAGTCTTAGAACTTTCACTTACATTAACCAAAATATTACAATATCAGAGTAACCTCCAGAATCTTAGTACAACGCGTCTCTACAATACACCTTAATATAATACATAACAGTCTCTACAACGCGTCTGCTTTACACTACATAACACTTCTGTCAGCTTATTCTCATATCCGGAACCTTTCTTCTAGCGTGATGCGTCCGTTGCAGGACCTTTACCCTTATCACAGTTCGCCGCACTAGTGCCAGCTCTGATTTCCTCTGTTTTATAATATTTAAAAATAGCAAGAATGAGCCAAAAATTGCCCAGCAAGTTATATACACAAGAATCATATATATATATATACACCAACAAAACTTCTTCAAGAAATGAACCCCAATATTTTCTTTAACATACTAAAATTTACCCGCAAAAACTGAGTAAGGATATAATATTCATACTGCAATTAATACCCTGTGGTATTAATTACACTACTGATGGACTATATTCAGGAGATTCTTATCCGCTGGTCTGTAATGGATGATCAGTCCATACATCTTGCAATTTACTACCGGTAGAAGGATGATCCGCCTATCACACCCTAAGCCGCATCCGGGCTTTTATACACCTTTGTTGGGCTGGCCGCCGTACCAGTCTCTTACATTATCTCTAGTCCAGAACCCGGGGTACCAGAGTACCCCTGACCACCTTCAATACTCCTCATCTTAGATGTCACGTATAATTCCACGTGCACCTCAATATACTCCTTATCTTAGATGACACGTATAATTCCACGTGCACCTCAATTCATGGTAATTATTATCGTTCGGAAACAATCGAACGATTAATACTTCCAATAAATCACTCTCCTCTCGAAATATAAGAGGAAAAATATGCATGACTGCTTTGATCATGGATTCGAATAAAATGATCCAGATCAAATCTCTCATCACCTCCAATAATTAACAATATAGTTTCTCTAAACATTTATCTCCCTTCGAGTACGAACAATGTACCTCGATACTTGTCCCAATCATATGGACCAATAACTCTTAGACATATTACTATACTTATATACTATCCGGATAACATTCACAACAATAATATATATACATGCATTCAATTGCATCAATATCCGGTATTTGAGTAACGAGATGAAATACTTGCAACTTGTAAAGAAAACATTTGAACTGACATATACCATATGTTGAAACATATACACTCTGAACAATAGAGTAGGGTTTAGTATACTTGCCTGGTGCTCCGGAGGTAGTAGGGGCTCGTGGCGAAGTCCGATAATCTAAACAAGTCAAGAAAATACGCGATTAATCCCCTATACGATTCACTTATAACTCGACTCTTAGATACTTAATCCAATCACAAACAAGGCACTAAGGGGTCCCCCTAGACTCGTACTAGGTCCATGCTAATCGTCAAACACTTAAGTCATAAGTTTAGTCCGAAATCGATCCTCCCATTCATGTTGTACTTAACCATTTATAACCTCTTTCTTTACATTAATACGTTGCCTTGATAATCCTTAACAAGTTTCGTGTTTTAGTCGACTCGAAATTCCTCTTTTAACTAAGCCAAAACGCATGGTCAAAGTAGCACATCTAGAGTTGACTTTCCTGAAAATTACTATTTCTTGACTCGCACTCCAACACTTTTAATAAATCACTAGAAACCTATTTAAATACGAAACCACCTCTAAAATCATCTTTGGTATTTGTAATATTTATCATAAAAATTTTAATTCAAAAACACGGGTCTAGATAGGTGAAATGTATTTTCGAAGTTGGGTTAACTGCGGATTCTTACTATTTGCACCACTTTTACTAAAACATTCATAACTCGATAACCGTTAACTCAAATGATGCACCGTTTTCGCGTGCACGATCTAGAGAATTTCTAGAAGATAACCGACTCAAGATTTGGCTCTGGTCAGAGGACTCATTATTCGGAATTTTACAAAACAGGGCAGGGGTTTTTCAATGAATAGTATCATCTCCTAAAAGGCTTTTTCACTTGCGAAACCTCGGCTGACGCATTTTTATAAAATAGGAAAATAATGTTTTTGATTCGAAACCTCCGCATAGACTCAACTAACTGTCCTTAACATTTATCCTCAAAATTTCGTATTATAAATCGACTATTAAGGGTCTCAATCATAGCCTCTAAGTTGGTACATTTTTGTAGTTCCATCCCTCGAACAACTTTCACTAAATCGGTAATATCTCCTAAACCGTAAACTCTTTTAATGCGATTCTTGCGGCAAAATAAACTAGACAACCATATATTTTTAACCATATGCAGTGGTGTGTCTAAAAATGGTTTATGGTCTCAGGCCTTAACTGTTTTCAAGGGTTAACGAAATTTCGTCATTACGACGGCTATAAATCGAACGTTTCCATTTTGTAACTCCTCTAATAAGTCACACAAAGCAACCCATACTCTAATATTACAAACCAACCATCATACTAAGCCCCTAGGGCCAGTGGTAAGGTCCTTTGACCACCACTCAACATAAACATCTCAACACAAGGCTTAATAATCAAGTAACCCCTTAATATGAACACATCTTTACACTAACATCAAAACTCCACCAAAACTCATATATATAAAAGGTAAAGTTGAGGTTTATACCTTTCTTGATACTCTCACAACACTAACAAAGCTTTGTACACCTTATAATAGCCTTGGGTAGTCTTAACAAAGCCTAAAAGCCATGAACAAAACAAGAAACCAACTTAAAACACTATTCATCATCAACTTTGTAAAATCTATATAAAATAGAAAAATTAGAGATTGGTTCTCAAATTTTTACCACACCTTCTACTCTTCAAGGGATTTCTTTTGAGCTATAGATCACAAGATTTGGTGCTCGGTTGCTAGGGTTTTGAGGCTCTTCTTTCTGCTGATCAGAATCTGGACAGGTTTGGTTCTTCAACTTGGGGAAGGGATTTGACTAGGCTACACTCCTTTGTTAGCCATGAAATTTTGAACGAATGTTATACATATATTGAGGAAGATATGGTTCAAATTTGGTGATTTATGAATGGATAGAAGTGGAGATATGAATTTTTCTTTCATAGTAGCTCATGCTGGGCAGTTTGGAAAGAAATGGAGTTAGCTTGCTTTTCTCTAGCTTTCTTGACTTGTTTTCTAGCTAAAGTGTGATATTTTGCTATGTTTATCAGCTGTGCTACTCTTCATATTCTCCTTCCACACAAGTGTCAAGTAATGGGAGAGTTTAGGTGTTTTATTTGCATGGTTTTAACAAGAACACCTCACCTTGTACTATTCTTAATCCACTTGCATCTTGTTTGGTTTCACACTACTTCTCTTGATCTGTTGCACTTAATAATCTTGCATGGTATTTAATCTTGTCATGTGTTCAATCCATAATCCATAATTCGTTCGCTTAATCGCTTAATCTCGTTATAAAGTTCTAGCGATTCCTAGAATGCTCGTTATATTAACTCAGGGGTTTTTGTTCTAAAACCTTAAATCACCTTTAATAAAATAATAAAATATAAAATCCTTGAATCCTCAAATTAAATAAATCACTTATCTTGATCGCATTGAAATGCTCTTCACTGCCCGGTCAAATATTTCATAAAAATAAAGTTTGGAATTTCTGAATTCCGATCGCGTTTACATACACTTATTTACCTCGTAGATTACTAATATAACTTCGAAATATCCATTTCATACCCCGTACATAGGGTGACATGAAAAATTTTCTTAGTCCCCAAAATCACAATTCATTCATACTTTCACTATTCGTCCATGCAAATCACTATTCATCCCTCAAATGAAACATTTTCTCAAGTACAGAAATTTGGGTTATTACAATTAACCTTGGATTTCCCTTTTCCTGGAACATGGGTTGTAGATTTTGAAGTCCTTTGATGACCACACTCATTTATCTTGATGCCTTTTTCCTGAGGTTTCTCCCCCTTAGGTTTTGAGTTTCTTAATGTCCTCTTCTCCCCCTTAGGCTTGTTATCAGGCATAGAGGCTGTAGTAGTGACCTTTGGGGTGGAAGATTCTTCAGGTAGAGGGAGACCCATGTGTTTCATCATTGCAGACAACATCAACTGTTGATGCAGATGAACATCAGCTGTGGTAGTGGCTTGAGTGCTCAACTGCTCAGTTAGAGTTGCGACTTTGTCTGTCAGCTGAGCATTGGAATGTTTGAGAGAAACCACCTCTTTTTTAAGAGTATCCACTTTAGTGAACAACTCATTGGCCTTAAAACCATATATGGATTGATCTTTCAGTCTCTTCACTTCAAACTTGGTCATCTCATGCACAGGGACCTCAGTGACCAGCTTGTCTCCATATTGATTTGGAAAGAGGGTCCTGAGCATGGCATTTGCATCAGTTGTCTGATCAAATAGAATTTGAAATTTATCCATCTTGGTGCAGGTGGAGTTGAAATATTTGATATCCTTGAAAACACTGTCTAACTGAGGGAATTTTGCATCAAAGGCCCTCTTGATTTCTTCCACTGAAGTGGCTGTTTTATCACACACCTTGTTGACTTCAGTTTTGACTCCCTTCCCAAGATTGCGTGCAGCCTTGAGGAATCTTTGTGAGAATCATTCATTGCCTCATACACTTCACCAGGAGTCAGAGATTTGGCATTGGAGCCCAGTGAAGTGATGTATTCCTCTCTTAGATATTGAAGAGCTTCATCAAGAGTAATATCATATTTTCCTTGCAACCAGGCATCTACATTGCCATCTCTCTCAGCATTATCAATTATCTTTGTCTTTTGCATCTCCACATCATCTCTGTGACATAGTAAAATTGCTTTATAGTCTAGATTTGGCATGTTTGAGGCGACAAGGTTCTGAGCTATCTTTACAAACTCAGGAATCTGATCCACAACTAAGCTTTGAAGTGCTTCAACCGTCAATTATGGTGGAACAGATCCTGATCCTGAAGCACTGTCATGTTGCACAGGCTTCAGCCATTGTTACATAAAGTTAGAGCTAGAGCTAGGCAAGCTAGACTCCTCAGTTACAGATGCAACTTCTGCAATCGGATGGATTGACTCTACTATTGTTGTCTCCACAGGAGTTGGATAAGTTACAACAGTAGTTGACACAGGCACATAGTCTCTAGTGAAAATTAGTGAATCCTCTGTGTTTGTGATGGTGTCATCAAGATATGACCCAGCATGCATTCCCTCACCATCTGAATGTGGTTCCTGGGTGGTGAACAAAATGTCATGCACTAAGTCACTTGAGTCCATTGGCTCACCAAGAGAAAAGAATTCTTGGTGATCAATGCCTTGCTCCTCAATCGATTGAGTTGCAGGCTCCAAAGAAATTTGTGTATTAGATTCTGGAAGAGAAGTGTCTTGTAGAGTTGATTTTGGCAACTCCCCCTGAGATCTAGCGGGAGTTTCAAGTGTGATGTGCTCTCCACTCAGTGTAGTGCCATCCTTATCACTCCCATGTGCTGACTCATTACAAGAAGGTGCATTGGGGAGGATGCTTGATTCTATAGATGCACCATGTTGAGAGGATACATCTAGTGAGCTGTTTGCCCCTGATTTTACAACTTCAGCCATTTGTGTGACTGAAGAGGTGGTTTTATATTTCTTCTTCTTTGGTCTTTGTAAGGGTGACTCAGGTTCCTCACTTTTTATACCTAATTCTACAGTCAATGCTGCTTCAGATAAGATGGTTAAAGGTGCAGAAGCAACCTATTTTCTTTTTTTCTCCTTTTTAATAACACTACCCTGTTGAGAGGATGATGTAGGTGGCTCTGTGTTTGATAGAGTGTTTGGCTGAGAGGGTTGGTTAGCAGGCCCTGGGTTAGCATTTTGTTCTACTTGCTTGGGCTGTGCCAACTGAGATTTGGAATCAAATATTGGCATGTTGTGGGGATAAGTCCTAAATAGACTCTCCATATGGGGAGTTATTTTGAGTCCTACATCCACATCATTCCTAGTCTCCAAGTTACCAAAAATGAGTTTGGTCATGGACCTAGGGTAGCTGATTCTAGTCTTATCTATTCCAGACAATTCAATTAATTTATTATCTACAAAATTGAGTGCAGATTGAACAAATTAAATAGTGATTTTCTCAAAATTTCATAGAAATTTCAAGTTGACAAAATAAGATTTTTCAATATATGCAACAGATTTGAAATATTTATAAATCATATTTCAGCCAACACTTACTTCAAAAATATTGAGAATTTAGATAAAGTAACTGTTTACTGCTGCAACAATCTAGGTGATATATTCACTTAGCCAGAATCTGAAGAATTCAGCATTCCAATCTCACTGACCAACCTTGTGAAGGTGGCTTCATCTAATGGCTTAGTGAATATGTCAACTAATTGTTTATCTGTAGAGACATAATGCAACTCAATGGTTCCATTAGTTGCATGTTCTCTAATAAAATGATATCTGATGTCAATGTGCTTTGTTCTATAATGATTGACAGGATTGGCAACTATCGAGATTGCACTTGTGTTGTCTGATTAGTGCATAATTTTGCATATTTTTATTGCCTATTTATTGTTTGAATTCGTATTTTGATAAATTATTTTGTTGCATTTCAGGAAAATTACAGAAAACTGAAGAAATGACAAAATAAAGAAATAAATGACAAAAGAAGAAAAAGAAAGACCAAAACAAGAAGAAAAGGAAAAGCAAGGGGTGGTGGTGCATTTTTGTAGCCAACCAAAATGGAGGGCTAGGATTAACCCACACCAACCAAAATGGAAGGCTAGGATTAACCCACACCAACCAAAATGGAAGGCTAGGATTAACCCACACCAACCAAAATGGAGGGCTAGGATTAATCCACACCAACCAAAATCCCTAAAAATTTTCTATAAATAGCCTCATTCTTCACTTGTTAAAATCATCTTAGAATTAGGTTAGTTCTAGTTCACTCCCAAATTTTAGTTGTAATATTTTTCCTCTTATAAACACTATTTATTTTTATGCAATTTCAAGCTTCATTTTAATTCTTGCATCTCTCTTTCATTTTATTTTCCTTGTTCTTTATTTCGTTATTTTCGTAAATTCTCGGGTGGATAAAGTAGCGACGCTAACCACACGGGATTGAAAGTATCGATATATCTTTTGTCTTATTATCAAATATATATATACGTAATTCATATTCCATTCCTCTTATTTCACCTGTTTCGTTTTAGCATTATTGATTATGTCGGTAGTTAAATTCTCATCTTATTGTCCTGTTTATACATAATTCGTATGGAGTACAATGTTTCTACTTTAATGTTTTAATGTTCTCGTAAATTTCTTTTCGCTATTTCATTAATTTGGCTAAATTAAAATATCTTCTCAAAAATATTGTTCTAATTCGCCTAAATTAGAAGTTAAGGTTTGCGAAAAATATATAGTCTCTGTGGATCGAATCTTAAAATATTAAAACGATGATCGTGCGCTTGCGATTTTAATTATCATGTTTTTAGCACATCAAGTTTTTGGCGCCGCTGCCGGGGACTATAATTTTTCGCGCCTTAATTTTTAATTTTTCGGATTAGTTTTACTTGTCTAATTTTTTATCTCATTTTTTTTAGGAAAGTTGGAAATTCGGGAATCTGCTCGCGGAGCGTGGAAAAATTGGAATTTTTGGAAGCGTGCCTCGGTAACCCGTATCTCATTCTTTTCGCCTTCTTATTTTTTTAGAAAATCACAAAAAAAATGAAAATAAAAAAATCCAAAAAATTAGTTGTAAATACATAATTGTTGCATCATGCATTTAATCACTTAGGAGCACATCATCTAGATTTTTATTTTCTTGTTTTTAATTTTTCGTACCTTATAATTGTGGTGATTGCTGGAGGACCCAAAGGTACGTTAAATTCTTCTTTCTTTTAGATTAGTACACGTAATGTAAGCATCCATAATTGTTTACCATTTTTTGTATATATATCATTGTTTGTTACATTCATTTTAATAAACTTTAATAAAATTAATTAGACGTTTGCCCCTAGAAATTTCGCGCTCAATTAGGAAGGTACCTAAGAAACGAAGTAATCATTAATTATTCCGACTCTTTGGTGTCTAGGCAAGCGAAAACTTACCTGGCCAATTAGGATTTGGTGTCTAGGCTGGTGTTTAGTCTTTTGGCAATGCTTGCACCTACCTGGCCAAATCGGTTCGAATAATTCTTGATTTACCGAATTTTTGGTGGTCCTTAAAGTAGGAGCAATGTCTAGCTCATTTTTATTAAGGAACCTTAGGTCTAGAATTTTTCTTTTGCTTTTTCACCCTTTATTTTGAGTGTTTATTCTGTTTGCTTATTTTGTGTGATCAATAATGTGGTCAAATTATAATTCTTATAATCAAGGCTTTACAAATTGTTATGAATTTGAGCAAGATAATTCGATGTGTCAACAAACCCTTAGGACTGACCATTTTGCACCTAGCTACAATCCCGGTTGGGGGATCACACAAATTTCTCATGGGATTATGATCAAAACTACCAAGATCCTCAACCTTCTTTTCAAATGCCAAATCATAACTCCTATCATACTCAAAATGTTGACCCTTATACAAACCCGATTCAAACATCTTTTAGCTGCAACTTTAGTGATTCGGATAAGGGTGTAATTTTTTTAGAAAGGAGTATTGAGGCGTTATTAGAAGCACAAACTCAATTAATTCATGCTCAACCCTCCTTTGAAAACAGCAATCCTAGCTCTTTTGTTGTCCAAAATCATAGTCCTTATCTGAACCTGATTCAGGAACCTTTGAACCCTCATGAATTTTCAGATGAGAGATTTAATTCTTTAGAAAAAAGCACGGAGGATTTGATAAAATCCCAACAAACCTTCATGAAAATCGTGACCCAAGATAGGCAGATTTTGAATTCTAATGCTCAAGCCATATCTAAGTTAGAGGTTCAAATGAGTCAGTTAGTCAACACCATTTATGAGAGAAAGAATTTGATATCTGAACCTAATCTATCCCTCTTGAGTCATGGTCTAGACCAAACTGAGCCAGCCAATGAGAGTGTCACATGGTCGAGTTTGGAGGATAGTGAAATTGAGACTCTTCTTAATGAGGATTTTGAACTTAATCACGAGACTAATCGAGAAATTCATGAGTTGGTTAAGGATTTTTCTTTAGATGAGATGTTAAATGAATTGAAGGCCATTTGTTCCGAGCATGAAAACATAATTGAGGATAGTTCTTTTGATCATAAATTCATTGTTAAGGATTCCGTAGGTGAGCCACCGACACCCGATTTGAAGCCGCTTAATTCCACTCTTGATCAGACGGTCCTAGGTGATAATGAAACTCATCATGCTTTTATTTCTAGTGACATTGTTCATAACCAGAAATTTCAAGTAATTAATTTGCTTAAACAAAATAAAGAAGCATCTAATTGGTCTATGAATGATGTTAGCGGTATGAGTTTTATATTGGTGGCGGATCATGTTTCTCAAGAAGGGGGAAAAGATGGAAGTGTCTCCTTAATCTTTGATGTGATAAGCCAAGTAGTTCAAATGGCTCCAATGAAAGTGAGGAGTGAAGAAAAGCCTCCACCTTATGTAAAGGGAGTTTGATGTTTTCGTGGTGTCGAATTTTATCGTTGTTTATCACAAAGTTTTCCAAAATTGCACAAGCACTTAATCAGTTGTTGCTTATTAATGTCATATTTTATTTTACTGATGCTTGTTTGGAGATTTTTTGCAGGATAAAAATCACTTCTATAAAAACTCTTAATACCGGTGGTGAGTTTATACTCCGCCTTTACCGGAATGAATTAGGGGAAGCTGAGCTGATGGCCTTAAAAATAGCGCTTGTTGGAGGCAACCCAACGGTTTGAGCAATGTGTTAGGGGAGTTTTTCTACCTTTTCTTATTTTTATTTTTCTGTAATTTTTAGGATTCTTTGTTTTTGCAGAATAAAAACTAGGAAACGTACTCTTGATACTTTTCGTGATGGCATGTTTATAATCGAGAAAGTGGATACTCCGCCTTCACTAAAATGATTTAGAAGAGGGCCATGAAAATATTTTTGTTGTTGAAAAAGAAGGAGCATTGTGTGGCTCGAGGAGGACTTTGGAGGCAAATGAGAGAATAGGGCTGGAGCTAAAAGAAGAAAAGTGGATAGCTTGTACATAGCTTGTACTATATCACACCTAACCCGCTAATCTTTGAAACCTTATAAACAATGAGCTTTTGTCTGTGTTAAATATCATCATTTCAGATATCCAGAGCATATACACACAATTGCTGAGAACTTCAACCTCCCAGAGAAAAGATCTCACAATCTAGCTGTCTTGAAAATGGCAATGCAGGGAAGCTTCTTGATTGCTAGAGTTAATCCTACTTCCATTCAGGAAATCAACACCATCCGGGATGAGCAGTTTTGAGCTTGGGCACAATTTCTGAATGAACATTCAGTAATTCGCTATGCTTTAGTTACACCAGTGCCGCTTAACCATGATGCCTTGCGTGAATTATATTGCAGTGCGGTTAACACTTCTGGAAAGGACGGGTGTGCAATCACCTATCAACTGTTTGGTAGGTCGATTAGGGTCACTGTTGTGTAAAATAACTGCAAGCGCACAGTGGTTAATTGTAGCAAATACAGGTCGATCCTCAGAGACTATGAATTTTCAAAAGCCTAATAATTAAATCAGGCGAACTAGACAAATAGGTTTGAGATGAGATTTAATTAACCTAATTAGCAAAGATTATCAAATAATATGGAAAACCTAGGAATCCGAATCCATTAATCAATCACAATTAATATCAACTCGCCCTAAAATCAATCCTCTTTTCTTCACAAATAAGATATATCAATCAACGAGACAAGCATATACTATGAAACTTGTTATCTAACAATAACCTATCAAAACTTCAAGGAGCAAGCATAGGCTATGAAAAACAAATCCGGTAACAATAATATATCAAGATCACTTTGTCAATCGATCAATTAAGCACCAAGAAAAATTATGAGAATCAATTAATAGGAACGAGAAGAAATCAAGAGCAATTAAATCAACTTCATCTTCATCCTAGGGCAAGAGATTTAGCTACTCATAATTATATAACAAACAAAACAATTATTATAATAATATGAACAAAACATGAATAATCGAATTAAGCAAAACTAATATTTAATGCAATATGGTCATGAATTCAATTAACAGCCTAAGTTATTAATCCTAATATTACTAACGTGAATGGCAGGTGTTTGTATATATAATAATAACTAATAAATTAACGAAACAATGAAGCATGCATGTATGGAGGATGCAATAAATAAAAACGTGAAAGCAAGAGAAGAAACAAGATTTATTAATATATTAATAATAGGAAGGAAAAGTGTGTGCCAGATAATAGCCACCGGCGAGCGAGAGAATAAAACAGATAACAATTAAATTCTAGGTGTCTAAATTGGTTTCTCAAATACAAGAGAGGAGCCCCATATATATAGGGGAAAATATTGGACTTGGGTCTTCGATTACAAATTTGATATTGAATATAATTCCTTCAATTTCCTTTTCTTCTCCGATAAGTAATCGATTTTTCCTCCAATTTCTTTGACTTCAAGAATTTTCCACCTCCTTTCCCTTTTTGTACCTTTTCCTGCTAGAAATCTGTTTTTATTTATTTTCCTACAAAACAAATTAAAACAATTTATTAATTAATAAAATTACGAAAACGAACATAAATTAGGTATTAAAAATATGATGAATTATGGACCTATCAAATGCCCCCATACCTATCTTTTGCTCATCCTCGAGAAAAATATAAAATACTACCTAAATAAATAATACCACTTCCGTAGGTGATCACGATTGCATTTGGCATATGCAACAAGCCCTTTAAACCCCTAGGCAGCCTTAGTGGACGAGTGAGGTCTCGTGAGGGCCTATAGTGAATGTACCCACAAAATCCATCTAGCTCATGTAAAAGATTGCTCAATGCAACACCACACATACAAGTCATCTCATGCTACATCAACTAAAGAAATCAAAGTGAATTTGCAATGTCTTGGTGTGTAAGGTACAAGTATTCACATAGTTTACTCAAAGAAATATGCATAGGTCATCAAAAGTCCACGTCAAGTGTAAAAATAAGTTGGTAACCATGCTAAGCCCACAAGAGTACACCTTAGAGTCAAAACTTGGGATCTCATATGCAGAAACAAGTAACAACTCACCTTTCACTCACAAAAGAATTTTCACTCAAGAACAAGGGTAAGTGTATCACTCAATTCCAACAAAATCATAAGCATGCTTGACATTTGATATCAATCTAACTTTAACACAACATACATCAATGACGATAATCAAAAGGTCTTTTATTTGGGTTGTAATGGGGCTAGGGACAAGGTATGTCAAGTAAGGCCAAATAAGGTGAAGTGTCAAAAGCTAGTAGAAACCATTATGAATCATACATAACACCATACATCCTCCCCACACATATTTTATAATTTTTCCAACAAAATGCTTGACTAGTCGAATGAAGAAGGATCACACAAACACAAAAACATAAGTATGCTCTCAGATAACTTTTTTCTTTTTTTTTTCTCTTTGATTTTTTTTTTTGGAGAGCTAAGATAGATAATATAAGCAACAACAATCCTCCTTCAAAAATTTCTTGAACGACTAACAAGTAAGCAACAAAACCCATCCCCAAAAGTAATGAACAAAAGTAAACCCTATCTCACACACCTTATTACTCCCTCAACTTCCTACTAGCCTTTGACAAATTAGGATCAAGTATATGTATGGCTACAAGAAAAAAAGGTCTAGGCAAGTAATGTGGTATGTCACCGAAAAATAGGTTTAAGCTCAAAGGGGTAACTAATTGATCATATATAAAGGGTGTGGTAATTTGGATAGTAATAGGTTATTCCTAAATGCCTTTATCATCTTATCATCAAATAATGTCATGCATTTCAAGAAAGGTCTCAAACAAGTGCTAGAAATGCAAATAACATGTGGACACTCAAGCAAATGAATATAAAATGCAAAAGATATGCATATAGGCTCAAAACTCACTTGGTGGTAAAACATAGTCAATCCCAAGCAAAAAAATATCTTTAATGCACCTACTTGTACTCAAAGCATGCAAACCAAATCTTCTTGCACATATTCATGTCCTTTTAATTACTTACAACATTCAATAAGTCTACTAGTTTCAACTCGCTAGTGTACGTGTGTGCACAAGAACTTAGCATATCACTTCTCAATCAAAAGCATCAGAAACACAAGAGTACTATAGCATGTAAGGGTGCATCAAGCCAACTTTTAACAAGTAATCATTTCACAAGGCTAGAATTATTTTTTTGAAATTTTTTAATTTTTTAATTTTTTTAGATTTTTTTTTAATAATACTACTAAATCCCTCCCCCATACCTAAATCATGCATTGTCCTCAATGTATGCAAATGAGAGAAAAATGACAAAGTAAAAGGACGAGAATACCTGATAAAGGCAAGATGGAGGAATAGAGCTAACTACTATATACAACAAGGTAACTTACTTGAGTCACGCATCAATGAGGTGGATCACCTCCTCCTCATAATCAACTGGTAGTTCTAAAAATGGTTTAAGGCGTTGCCCATTAACTTTAAATGTTTCACCAGTTTTAGGATTTTCAATTTCAATAGCACCATGAGGAAAAACAACTTTAACAACATATGGGCCCTCCCATCTAGATCTCAATTTTCCAGGAAATAAGTGCAGCCTAGAGTTGTATAAAAGAACTTTTTGACCAGGAGAAAAAGATTTTCTCAGAATAGATTTATCATGCAAAAGTTTAGTTCTTTCCTTATAAATCTTAGCATATTCATAGGCATCATTCCTGATTTCTTCTAACTCAGATAGTTGTAACTTCCTATGACTACCAGCTGTGGGTAAATTAAAATTCAACTCTTTAATGGCCCAAAAAGCTCTATGTTCAAGTTCAACGGGAAGATGACATGCCTTACCAAACACAATCCTATAAGGAGACATACCCAAAACAGTCTTAAAAGCAGTGCGATAAGCCCAAAGTGCATCTATCAATTTAACAGACCAATCTTTCCTATTTGAATTGACAGTTTTCTCTAGAATTTGTTTAATCTGCCAAAAACTTGTTGTATAAAATAACTGCAAGCGCACAGTGGTTAATTGTAGCAAATACAGGTCGATCCTCAGAGACTATGAATTTTCAAAAGCCTAATAATTAAATCAGGCGAACTAGACAAATAGGTTTGAGATGAGATTTAATTAACCTAATTAGCAAAGATTATCAAATAATATGGAAAACCTAGGAATCCGAATCCATTAATCAATCACAATTAATATCAACTCGCCCTAAAATCAATCCTCTTTTCTTCACAAATAAGATATATCAATCAACGAGACAAGCATATACTATGAAACTTGTTATCTAACAATAACCTATCAAAACTTCAAGGAGCAAGCATAGGCTATGAAAAAAAAATCCGGTAACAATAATATATCAAGATCACTTTGTCAATCGATCAATTAAGCACCAAGAAAAATTATGAGAATCAATTAATAGGAACGAGAAGAAATCAAGAGCAATTAAATCAACTTCATCTTCATCCTAGGGCAAGAGATTTAGCTACTCATAATTATATAACAAACAAAACAATTATTATAATAATATGAACAAAACATGAATAATCGAATTAAGCAAAACTAATATTTAATGCAATATGGTCATGAATTCAATTAACAGCCTAAGTTATTAATCCTAATATTACTAATGTGAATGGCAGGTGTTTGTATATATAATAATAACTAATAAATTAACGAAACAATGAAGCATGCATGTATGGAGGATGCAATAAATAAAAACGTGAAAGCAAGAGAAGAAACAAGATTTATTAATATATTAATAATAGGAAGGAAAAGTGTGTGCCAGATAATAGCCACCGGCGAGCGAGAGAATAAAACAGATAACAATTAAATTCTAGGTGTCTAAATTGGTTTCTCAAATACAAGAGAGGAGCCCCATATATATAGGGGAAAATATTGGACTTGGGTCTTCGATTACAAATTTGATATTGAATATAATTCCTTCAATTTCCTTTTCTTCTCCGATAAGTAATCGATTTTTCCTCCAATTTCTTTGACTTCAAGAATTTTCCACCTCCTTTCCCTTTTTGCACCTTTTCCTGCTAGAAATCTGTTTTTATTTATTTTCCTACAAAACAAATTAAAACAATTTATTAATTAATAAAATTACGAAAACGAACATAAATTAGGTATTAAAAATATGATGAATTATGGACCTATCAGTCACTGAACGAGATGTTAATCGAATTCTTCATTTTCCTATGGAAAATCTCGTTTCTGATCCTACACCTGACCAGATTAAAAGGTTCTTTCGTCTTATAAGGTACCAAGATGGCAATTTCAATACTGGTAATCTCTCTAGAACATATTTAACCCAGTACTGGAATTTCTTCTTCCACATTCTTAACCTTGTTTTTTCCTCAGAAAGAACAAATCTAGTTCGAATATCTGAATTTATTCAAACAATAGGGTATGCGGTCACCAACAATTTGAGGATTAATTTTGGTAAGATAGTGCTTGGTCAAATCATTTTGAAGATGAAGCAACTAGGAACAAGGGATTTCCAAACTCAAAGGGTCAAATGTCTATATCCAAGATTTCTGCAGCTACTATTAAATGATTTCTTGAGTGATGCAGACAGGATACGCTTGGACAATGGTAGAGATGTGGAATGTTCTTCCATGAAGGCGAATGTAATTAATTACATAAGCAATAAGAGCTATACGGATGTGCCTACAGTCCTATCTGAATATCTAAAGACTGTTCCACTTCCGTTGTTACCAAGACCAGTAAGAGAAGCATCACATGAGGAGTTTGCTACATCAGCCGCTCTACCTCATCCTAAACGAAGTAAACCTAGCGAACCAGAGACATTCGAGGGAAACTTGGGTCTTGTGCCATTTAATCCATTCAAGTTTAACCTCCCAGAAAGAAAATCCCTGGATCTTTTTCCAGATTTACCACTCCTTAGTAGTGGTCGGCAACTTGCTTCACGAGAGGATGGAAGCTCACGAACTTTCTTTGCACCATCCGACAAAGGGCCTAGGATGATTTCATTTGCAGATACGCATCTCGGTGGAAGTTTTGGACAAGAGTTGAGAGAAGCACGAGCAGGACATGAGAGTGGGCAACATACTCAACCACATGCACCTGTAACCAGAACGGAATGCAACAGACTCCTTGCACGAGTCCAAACACTGGAGAACGAGTTGCCACATATCCGTGAGTCCATTGCAGAAATAAAAAATTTGTAACTTATTCAAAAGGATGCATTCCAGGTTCAATTAAGTTTCATGGCAGCCCAGTTTAGTCATGCAATTAATTCCTTGTGAAGACAGCTTCATCTAATTTCCCAACTCCACATCCAACTATTCTGGAGGATAACCCAACTGAGGGGGAGAAGGTGGAGGCGCAAGAAGCTAATAGGCGTAATAAAGGCAAGGAAAAGGTTGGTGACACGGATTTAAATTTATTTTGGGGAAGGAAAAGCTAAGGGGAGTATTCGTGCTATGTGGAAAGAATTAAGCAAGGAAAACTTGAAGATATGTTCAGTCTAGAGGAACAATTGTCTTGCTTATTTTCAGGGGAGTTTTCGTTCACTTTTGTTCATACCTCATTTTTATTTGCATACATTGAGGACAATGCATGATTTAGGTATGGGGGAGGGTTTTTAGTGTAAATGCATGAAATTTGAAAAATCCAAAAAAATTAAAAAATTTTAAAAATTCAAAAATAGAGATATTTTAAGCTTAGTTGTCCTTCCCACTCTTGAACTTTAGAACTAGTTGGTGTTAACTATTTTTCAAAAATTATATGTATAATGCCTTTAGATGATTTGAACGTAGTCAAGTAAGGTTTTACTCATGAAACTTGTGTCGAACAAATTTTTGCTTAAAAGTCCAAGACGGCACATTTGCACAAGACTTTTGATGGAAGAATTGTATAGGAGTATTATTCGATACCTGAGAGAGAACCCACATGTTAAAACAATGTCGAATCAAACCTTTGCGAACAAATTTTTCCTATAGTGTTGTTAAAAAAAAAAGAAAGAAAAATGTTTGTAGTTATAGAGTGATAATGTAATTTTGTAATAATAAATTCTTAGTAGGGAAATCGGCTAGGTTGGGCTCATTGATAACCCGAGTAAGTAAGTCTGAGGGGACTTTGTGCCTAGCAACCTAAGGTCCTTTATGATCTGGGATTGTTGACCTAAAACTCGTTAAATGGATATTGATGCAAAAGTCTTTTGGGACCTCAACCATTGCACGGTCGGTCTAACTACTAAGAACGTGAAGTTTGGCTAGAACCTTGTTTTGATAGAGATTGGGTCAGTTCAATATTGGTTGAAAAAGAGAAAATGTTCGTATGCATTTATCCATCATAGGCCTTAAAATTCACTACACACCTTGGGATTTTTTGTAAAATTTTTGAGTCTATTCAAGTGGATTGTGGGAACCTATAACTTAGCTATTATTAGAATAATCTATGAGGCATGTATTTTCCTACAAAATTATTTTGTTGGCGCCAATGAAAGCTAGATTGAAAGAGGAAAGTTGGATACTTGCTGACTTATATCAAAGATTTTATGGGTATATCTTCTGTAAACCCTTAGGAGACAGCACTCCTCCTGTAGAGATCGTCTATGGGTTTAACGGGTTGGTAAACCTAAAATTACCCGTGATTCCTACGACAGTGAGTATAGGTTTTTATTCTGCATTTTTTTTTCTTTTTGTTTTACTCGAGGACGAGCAAAAGATAGGTATGGGGGCATTTGATTAGTGCATAATTTTGCATATTTTTATTGCCTATTTATTGTTTGAATTCGTATTTTAATAAATTATTTTGTTGCATTTCAGGAAAATTCGAGAAAACTGAAGAAATGACAAAATAAAGAAATAAATGACAAAAGAAGAAAAAGAAGGACCAAAACAAGAAGAAAAGGAAAAGCAAGGGGTGGTGGTGCATTTTTGTAGCCAACCAAAATGGAGGGCTAGGATTAACCCACACCAACCAAAATGGAAGGCTAGGATTAACCCACACCAACCAAAATGGAAGGATAGGATTAACCCACACCAACCAAAATCCCTAAAAATTTTCTATAAATAGCCTCATTCTTTACTTGTTAAAATCATCTTAGAATTAGGTTAGTTCTAGTTCACTCCCAAATTTTAGTTGTAATATTTTTCCTCTTATAAACACTCTTTATTTTTATGCAATTTCAAGCTTTATTTTAATTCTTGCATCTCTCTTTCATTTTATTTTCCTTGTTCTTTATTTCGTTATTTTCGTAAATTCTCGGGTGGATAAAGTAGCGACGCTAACCACACGGGATTGAAAGTATCGATATATCTTTTGTCTTATTATCAAATATATATATATACGTAATTCATATTCCATTCCTCTTATTTCACCTGTTTCGTTTTAGCATTATTGATTATGTCGGTAGTTAAATTCTCATCTTACTGTCCTGTTTATACATAATTCGTATGGAGTACAATGTTTCTACTTTAATGTTTTAATGTTCTCGTAAATTTCTTTTCGCTATTTCATTAATTTGGCTAAATTAAAATATCTTCTCAAAAATATTGTTCTAATTCGCCTAAATTAGAAGTTAAGGTTTGCGAAAAATATATAGTCTCTGTGGATCGAATCTTAAAATATTAAAACGATGATCGTGCGCTTGCGATTTTAATTATCATGTTTTTAGCACATCATTGTCACACATGATTGGAATTCTTTCCAACACAAGTCCCTAATCTCTGAGTTGATTTCTAATCCAAAGCACTTGAGCACAGCAACTTCCAGCAGCTATGTATTCAGCCACAGCTGTAGAAGTTGACACAGATTGTTGTTTCTTGCTATACCAAGAGACTAACCTTTGTCCAAGAAACTGGCAGCTACCTGAGGTGCTTTTCCTATCCACTCTGCATCCAGCATAATCAGCATCAGAATAACAAACCAGATTAAACCCTGTGTCCTTAGGATGCCATAAACCCAAGTTTGGAGTGCCCTTCAGATATCTAAAGATCCTTTTTATAGCAATCAAATGTGACTCTTTTGGATTTGATTGAAACCTTGCACACAAGCATGTAGCAAACATGATGTCTGGCCTACTTGCAGTGAGATAGAGTAGAGAACCAACCATGCCTCTATAGACTGAGATATCTACTTTCTTGCCTTTAGCATCTTCATCCAATTTAGTGGCAGTGGCCATGGGTGTCTTTGCAGGTGAGCAGTCTTCTAAGTCAAACTTCTTCAATAGATCCTTGATGTACTTGGTTTGACTGATAAAATACCAGCCTTCCTCTGACTGACTTGCAATCTAAGAAAGAATGCCAACTCTCCCATCATACTCATCTCATACCTGCTCTGCATGAGCTTAGAGAATTTCTCACACAGCTTCTCATTTGTAGAGCCAAATATGATATCATCCACATAGATCTGAACTAGGATAATATCATCACCATGCTTCTTGTAAAATAGTGTCTTGTCCAGTGTGCCTCTAGTGAATTGATTTTCAAGAAGAAATTGAGATAAAGTATCATACCATGCCCTTGGAGCCTGCTTAAGTCCATACAATGCCTTAAGCAATATGTAGACAAATTCTGGGAAATATGGATTATCAAAGCCAGGTGGTTGTTGCACATAAACTTCTTCTTCCAACTCTCCATTCAGAAATGCACTCTTGACATTAATTTGATAAACTTTAAAGTTTGAATGAGTAGCAAATGCCAAGAATATTCTGATGGCTTCCAATCTAGCAACAGGGGCAAATGTCTCATCATAATCAATGCCTTCCTATTGAGAGTATCCTTTTGCAACCAACCTTGCTTTGTTTCTTACTATTACACCATCTTCATCCATCTTATTCTTCAGAACCCATTTTGTTCCAACAATGGTTCTGTTCTTTGGTGCAGTCACAAGTTCACATACTTTGTTTCTTTCAAATTGATTCAGCTCCACTTGCATGGCAATAATCCAATCCGGATCCAACAGTGCATCATCAAATTTCTTAGGCTCAATATGAGATAGAAAACAACCATAGAGGCACTCATTTTGAGTTGCTCTCTTAGTCCTTACTCCTGCATTTGGATCTCCAATAATTTTCTCTACAGTGTGTGATCTATCCCATTTCCTTGAATGCTTAGTCTGATTTCTCAACCTTGACGTTGCTTCATCATCCAAGTCATGATCATTCTCATTTCCTCCCCCTGTGAAGTTGCCACTATTCACAGGTATGTCTTGGATGCTTGTTTCTCCACTGTTGATTGACACAAATTCTTCTCTTGCATCATCATTCACTTGAGTTTGTTGAACTACAGTTTTAACTTCAGTTTCAATCTCTTCATCAGAATCATCTAGATTTTAACAACACAATTTTCAACCTTTTTTCTCATTTACAAATTTTTTTAACCTTTAAAATTAAACTTAATTTTTTTTATTTTTCAAATAAAATATACATATATATGTACACCTACCTAAAGAAATGTGCCCTAGTAAAATGGAGTGCTCTGTGCGATCGAGCATGTCGCACATGCTCAGGGCCGGCTCTGAGTGGGTGTATGGAGGGAAAATTGCAGAGATAACCTTAGCTAACAATTTAATAAACAAAGCCAAGTGCACACAGAATAACGAAGGCCTTATTTTGGAAAAAGGTCTTCATGCACATTGTGGCCTTCCAAAATAGGAAATTACCGGAACAAAACTTTAATAATACTTAAGGAACTTAAGGTACTAAATCAAGGATTATTTTAAGAGCAAAATATATGTACAAATTACAGTGAATATCCATTTCAACCTAAAGAGAAGGATATAGTTTTAAATGAAACAAAGACATCATACAGAGCTTCTTTTTGTAAAGTGAGAAGTTGATATGCTTTTATACTGACTAAGATGCATGCTGCATTAATAAGTGTCATCATGGATGTTGCGCTTCAACCACAAGCACCCTACTATTGCAATCAAAGGATTGAACTAAAGCAATTGCCAAAACTGAATTGACCCGGCTACAGGAATGTTTTTTTGTTATTTTCTATTGAATAAGGTTATATTAGTAATTTTACTACCATTTTATTGGCAAACTTTACCCTGGATGACGTATAATTATATCCTTATTAATACCTTAAAAGGTGGGAATTTGTGAACTCACCAACATAGATCCTTGTGGATGATAGCGTCATGACTATGGAGGTATAAAAGGCCTTTCCAGATCTGTCTACACCAATGTTTTGAAGCTCTAATGTGAACTTTTTTGTGTTTTTGCCTATACTTATCAAAATATCAAAACCATTAAATTCATCACGTAAATCAAATACATGTATAAATGATCAAATCAAGTCAATATCATGCATATAATAGACCATACAATCAACTTACTACCTGAGGTACCAGAGGCAAACATTTATGTCACATAATTAATCTTTCTATAAGCAGCATTAACCCAAGAAATGTAAAACTTCATGATATTGTTGTGCTTCAAAGTCTTAAGCAAATGAATTTCACAATACAACCTCTCAAGATCTTCCGGGCTTTGTAGAAAATCGAAAAGCTTTACCTGATCAATCCTCTCATACTCATCAAAAGCTCTATACTTGTAAAACAAACAACAATTTCAAGAAAAGGGTAAAACGAGTTATTATTATAATGAGTTATTATTATAATGGTTTAGGTCCACATTATAATTTTATAATGAGTTATTATTTATTTGTAAAACGAATTCAAGAATAATTTTAGTTGAGGACTCAAGAGTAACAGAGGGTAGGCAACTACACAGAATAGGATAATTAAGGATCTATATCCTCTTAAGACCCTCCCCCCCACCCCCTAATCCCTTTCCTAAATAGTCATAAAGAAATAAAATATTAATTAATATACATATCATTTAGTTTGTACATCTTGATCGGATTTTCAGATTCAATTAAACTTGAGCTATTTGGCGCCTCTTAACGTTTTACTCAGAATATATTATGTCTCAATCTTGACATTATTTTTGAAAGGCATGTGTTTAGCCTATTTGTATTTCGAGGATACAACTCAACTTAAACAAGATTGTAATAGTAAATAGTATATAGACTGTCACAGGAATCTCAGATTATATTATCTGTCAGAAGAAAAAGATCAAGGTCAATCTACAGACTTGAGGAATTACTACATTGAAAGAAGATCAGTCAACTGATCAAGCCTCAGTGGAGTATTTGTTAAGAAGTGGGTTCGTTTAAAGTGACAGGGATTTCAAAGGTGACAGAGATAGTACAGAAGAATTATAGAGAGAGAGGAGAAAAGAAAAGGAACCACATCATAGAGTCAAAAATAAAGAAAAGCCGTTGGAGTTAGTCGCTTATGAACCAGACAGTACATCAAGCGTAAACACAGATTCAGTGGTAATTCCTTGTTATTTTCAGTGGTTCAAAGAGTTGAATTAATTATCTAATGATTTAAGTTAATTCTCCTTTAATTGATATAAATCATTTTAGTTGATTTAATAGATAAATTAATTCTGAAAGAATTAATTAATTTATTAAATTAATTATTGTATTAATTAAATCTGAATTAGTTAATTAATCATTAAATAATAAACTCCTAAAATGACTTAAAAGAGAATTAAACAAGGCTGTCTACACTAAGTCATTCCGGCAGAAATTCTATTCTAAGTCATGATGGGCGAATTATCTTGGCTAAGTCATGAAGAAGGTTTAAGTCATTCTGATTTAAGTCATGCTGCTAAGTCATACTGATTTAAGTCATGCTGCTAAGTCATTCTGATTTAAGGCATGCTGTTAAGTCATTCTGATTTAAGTCATGCTGCTAAGTCATTCTGATTTAAGTCATGTTGTTAAGTCATTCTGATTTAAGTTATGCTGCTAAGTCATACTGATTTAAGTCATGCTGCTAAGTCATTCTGATTTAAGTCATGCTGCTAAGTCATTCTGATCAAGTCATACCGAAGCAATATGACTCATAAGTCATACCAAACAGAAGCTTGAAGCCATTATCACATGCTAAGTCATACCGAAGCCTTTTACTTGCTAAGTCATGGAGAAGCTCTAAGTCATACCGAGGAGAAAAGATCTACAACAGACAACAACTTTGGTCTTCGGCTATAAAAGAAAAAAAAGACAGAAGCATTAGACAGTAGACATACACGAACATAACATCCAAATACACACAGCCTCATCTTTCTTTCTCAAACTCAAGAACACCGAAGCTACAAAATTAATTCCTAGAAAATCAAGCTTGCTACCTTTGTAATATTTTATCCGGTAGAACTTGACTATTTGTATCTCTTGTACTACTAGCGAATTAAATTTCCTAGTTCTTATCTTGATTTTTATTAACAAATTTAGAAAAGTTCATGTCGAATTTTATAATTAGTTTTTATTAACTTGATAACACTCTGTACTGTATTTGTAACAACCCTCAAGTTTAATATAATTTTATATTCAACTTGAATTTTATTTCATTTAATTCCACACGAATTTGTCTTGAACTAAAATTAAATTACCGGACAAATTTCAATAAAACAGTACTGTTTGTATTCAACCCCCCTTCTACAAACATATTGGACCTAACAATTTTTCATATTACTTTTGTATTTATTAGCTTCCTGTTTGATTTTGGAGACGCGGTGATGTTTTTGTTCAAAGTACTAAAATTCTTAAAAAAACCACAAAATAGTATAACACATTTCACAATTCTTTAACTTTCTTAAAGAACAGATCTTGACCTTAAATGAATATCACTTTGCACTCAGCCTTATTTTGTACGTGGGATTATATTGACGACATCTCTATAGATTTTTAATATAATACAACAGAACATTTATGTTATGTAATGTGATATTCACAAACATTTATGTTATGTTACTTGCTACTTCTGTAATAAACTTGATGACCCCATTTGTTAACGTTAGTATTATGTTCTGTTATCACCTTTTTATATATACTTCGTCTTACACAGTTTGAGGTCATTTAACAACATCAAACTCATACAATTCTTCTTTCTAAAACTTGTTGAACTAAAACAAGAATGATCGCTGAACAAAGTATCATTTGTGAATAAAGGCAGGCTTTGGATACACGTGCGGATGATCTAAGGTGTCTCAGTTACAAATCTATAAAAAAATGCCACTAATAAAAAGTGAGTAGCAATCTAGTAAGCAAGATGACCTAATTACCTAAAGAGATGATGATAGCTAATTAACATAATCAAGTGTTACAATAAACCAACATACAAAAACTGACTATCAAATAATAGTCACATTATCTTATTCTTAATTCTGATTTTTTTTAAACTTGACACAATCGCCTCATCCTTTATTTCCTAAAAAAGATTTCCTCCCACTTGTAACCAAACATTTATTCTAAATTTCTACTGCCCAGAAAAACATTAGTATTATTCTCCATATTAAAAAAACCTAAAAACAATCCTAAGCATCAATAGTCAAAACACAGGACCAAAAAAATAACACATACCATAATGGCATATATATAATCATAAGGGAAAAGAGTATCTAAAGCACACAATAGAGAAATTTTCTATTAGTGCGGTTTAAAATATGATAAATTAATTATTATTTGAACAATCCAACCGTACGGATGTTAAATTCATACAAAAATACGTGAATGTACAAATTTTCGTGTAATTTAATTATTTGGAACTATAAATTTATAACAATAAGATTATGATAAATCTGTGTCGTTGAATATATATAGAAAATAGTATTATTATAAAAGTGATGCTGCACTATTTTAAATATAATAAAAATTTGTATACAATGTTATTTCGACATAAACTTTTCATCCGTACGGTTGGATTATCGAAAACAATAATAAAATACATGATTTAAGGTGCACTAATAGAGAACTTCTCTATTGTATACTTTAGAAACTCCATGCCCTAATCATAATTAGATAAACATAAAGCACCAATGAATAACTGAAAAAAAGAGCAAAGCTAAACATATAATCACAATAGATTTAATCAAACACCCATCATTCTCCCCTTTTACCTCTATGTGTCGACCACGATCAAAATAACACAACCGAGGATTGTAATTGGAATAGAAGAACCGAGGCTTTTAGGTTTAGGCATTTGTTCGGACCATTCCGACAATTAGACTGGATGATAGACTAATGAGATTGTGGAGTAGATCGCACGTGGATGAAGCATGCCAGGCTTTTTTGTTATTTTCAATAAAATAAGGATATATGGGTACTTACACTGTCATTTTTCAGGCAATTTTTACCCTGTGTTAACCTATAATATATAATAATGGATAGATATTTTAATTGACTGCTGCATACCTGGGTAGACTCAGGTATATTATAATAAAGGATATATTTTTTCGTGATAATTTTATGATTAAATTAACTTAAGACCAAAAAAGGAAAAAATCTATAATCCTATACCAAATAATTTTTTTTCTTCTTTTTTCCCCAAATTTTAGACAATTTTATTTCTTTTGTTGTTTTAACGAAGAAAAAAAACTGGGCTTTGTTTTAACGAAAATGTGCAGAGCGGGTACGGAAGTAATTTTAAGTCTAGGGTTTTGGTGATAAAAAAACTGCGCTGCTTCTTATTTTCCGATAGCATATACCGGCGCCGGCGAGCATTGTATTTTCATCTTCAACCAGGTTCCCTTCATATTTTCAATTTATTTATCGTTTATACTTGTCTCTGTCTCTTAATGTTTGTAATTTCGTTTTCGTAAGTTGATTTTAAGATCTTACTTGTAGTTGTCATCGCCATTTACGCTTAATTACAACCTTACAATGAAGACCCAAATGGACCCTGAAAGCGAAACCCCAGTTTAGATGAATAAAAAACAACCCGGGCATAGTTTTGGGTTGTAAACCCCATTTATTTAGTTTTGCAATCGGGGTTTTTTTTTTCTTTGGTGTTGCGCTGGCTAAGTTGTTCAAAATAATGCTAGGGTTTTTTTTGCTGGGGGCTGGGGAATATTCGAAGTTATGAATTGAAATTTTTTGAGACTAATGATGACAAAGGGATTACTATTCGTAAACAATTTGTCATTGCAAATGATGTTTGTTACTTACGAAAAACTATTTTGTATGTCCGTGATTTTGCAGAGTTCAGAAAGGTGAAAGCTTTTGACCTGACAAAGAGCTAGTGCTGCAATATTATCGACTTCTTTATTTGGAAATATTTGGTACTAGTCGTTAGTAGACATGTCGTCCTTGAGAAATGCTCTTCCAAGAAGGGCTCACAAGGAAAGAGCACAGCCGTGAGTTCCTCTTAGTTCTATGCCTTTGCTAACTTATTGATGTTTGATTATAGTTGGATACGTGATATTTATTCATTTCTTCTACAGGAGTACAAGAAAGAAATTTGGGTTGCTTGAAAAACATAAGGACTATGTTGTGCGTGCAGAGGCCTTCCACAAAAAGGAGGAAGCTATAATGGTGAACTTTACATGCTCTTCTTTCCTTTAAAGTTCGTTGTATGTTTCTTTCTTCAACAACGTATATCTGTGATTGTGTTTTTTCGGTTCGGTACCTAAATTATGAACTTGCTCATGCTAAAAATATAATTACTTGTTTTGTCTTACAGAAACTCAAGGAAAAGGCTGCGTTCAGGAATCCAGATGAATTTTACTTTAAGATGATCAACACCAAAACTGTTAATGGAATCCATAAGCCAGCGTAAAATTTAACCTACTTAAACTTGACTGGTTTTTCCAGTACTTGCATCACTTGATTTAGTCTGATCTGTAACATTATCTGATCTGTAACCTTATTCCAGGAGCGAGGCAAATAAGTACTCTCAAGAAGAGCTTATGTTGATGAAGACCCAAGATATTGGATATATCATGCAGAAGATTCAGTCTGAGAAGAAGGTCAATTTTATGTTCGACTTTACTGAAAATTTATCAGTTTCTCCATGTCTGTTTGTTAAATTTGTGTACTCTCATGCAGAAAATTGAAAAGCTAACTGCCGTGTTGCATTCTACTGACAATCAACCATCAAACAAACATGTACGCTACGCAGAGGACAGGTCGGAGATTCTTTATGCTAATAAAAACACACATTTTTTGAGATGCAGTCATTTTTTATTGTGATTTTATAATGAAACTTTTTGTTGTCTAATTTATAAAATTGCAAATGAGGTTTCATAATTCATGAATGTGAATTATGTAGACTATCCTTGCTATTACTGTAAATCAGTATTATGAGGGGTAAATCTTTACATCAATTATATCACCTTACACAAGGTACTATTCAGATAAATCCTTCTTAAATGAGTGCAGAAATCATACAGCAAGTTGGAAAAGATTGTGAGAGAGGGATAAACTAGAATTAAAGAATTAACAGAGGAAAGAATAGTAAGGTGGCTAGGTATCTAGTTACTAATTAGCACAGAAACCTTGAACTAGAATATAGAATTGATGGAGGAAAGAGAATACTAAGGTGGCTAGGCCTCTAGTCACTGGTTAGCACAGAAAACTTTAAAGATGTATGAGCAAAGTCTCGGGAGAATATGTCGTCGCTCTAGACATATATGAGAATGCTTTAGTCCTCACCCAGTTATTAAATTGTTAAAAAGCATACAGGCCTAAACATATTGTTCATGTACTTGAAAATTAAAATGTACTGCAAGATAGTAGTTAGCATATAGCAGCATCTGTTGTGCCCTAGGGTTCACTTTTGCAAAATTGCTATCAGGGTCCCCTTTGGCTGCCACTGGAGGTTGTAACAACGAAATTGAATTGCAAATTACGTTAAATTATTTAAATGTGTTTCTGAAAAATTTGAGAAGTCCTTGAAATGACTGAATTTATGTAGTAACGATTAAGGTATAAATACAGTGCTTGAGCTATCCGTTTTAGTGTCGCCTTAAAAGAAAGGAACCAAAAAGGCAAATGCATGATGAACGGCCTAATTTGCTGGTTTTTCCTTTTCTCTTACTGTTGCCTGTTTCTGGTATTTTTTTTAGGGATGAAGCTAAGGAGATTTCTGAACAAATATCAAGCAGGGAGAATGTTCCTACTATTGACATCCCATATCGAATCAAAAAGTATGCATGTGTTTTGTATTGAGCTCGTGTTGTACTTTCTAGGATAGCAGATGTTAAATTCCTGTTGTTTTGTCCGCTAGAAAGAAAAAGGAGGGATGATGATACATAGACATCACTATTTGTGTCAATTGTTTTAGTTGTAAAGTTTTTACTTGACTCACTGGACATTTTGAATTGAAGTCGCTTCTAACGCAGTTAAAATGGTTTAACTGTAATAAATACAAGTCTATGATTTCATGACATGCAAATTCCTGAACTACTCTACATTTGCACTCCTGATTATCTGTATATCCCCTGCACCTGGATTCTGTTTTGTATAGTATTTTTCTGTTTTGTATAGTATTTCAAACTACATTCTGTTCATTTGGTAAAATCTATAACTTAATTGCAGGAAAACAAGTGTTTCATACAAAGAGCTGGAGGACAGGAAAAATAGACTAAAGGGCTTGGAGAAACTATATGCGGATATGGCCTTGCAAAAAGAGCTCCAGGTATCCACAGTACATATACTGAATTTTTAACAACACTCAGTTCTCATTACTTTATTATCTCCTTATATTTTTTTAATTATTTTCTCTTTCTAAAATTACAACCCTACATTAATTGATTGCTCTTTGATATATTAGAAAAAGGGCAAGAAGCGCAAACTTCGTGAAGATGAGATTGTCAGTCCAACATCCAAACCAGTATACAAGTGGCGGCAAGAAAGAAAACGTTGAAGAGGTTAGGTGTAATGAAACCAGGGGCTTGAATTTGTTTGTTGAGTGTAGGAATTCCCTACAAAGACGAGTTTTTACCAGATGTGCCAAAAATTTCCTTCTGATTGCAGGCATAAATTAAGGGAAACCTTCATTCTACAGAAGCAGCTTATATGTATCTTAAAATATTTTGCTGATAGAAATAAGCCAGCCATGTATTAGTGTTTCAGAACTTAAGCGACAGACAGTGCACATTCAGTTCCCTGAAGGGAAATACACTTATCAGTTATCATTGAGCTTTGTAATAGTGTGTCTTAAGTAGTACAACTGTGGTATTCTTTCTGGCCGTGCAATGGTCAGTGATTTGATTAATGAAATTTGAACTTGCTGTGGTTTTTCACATTTCACAGAATCAATTGTAAGTTTCTGGATTTTAAATATTGGAATGCAAAAACCAATTAAGAGGGCGTCATTTTTTAGATTTGTTGTCCAACTATTCATTGGTTGAAGACAAAACAATTACTCCCTCCGTCCCAATTTACATGTCCCTTTTCTAAAATACACACATATCAAGAGAAAGTTAGTTAGATAAAATTTTCCAACCAATACCCTTAATTAATACTCTGAAAAAAGAGAATAGTGTTAAGTTTGAAAAAAAGTCAAATTTAGATACAATAAATATAGGGATAGTTTTGGAAAATTACTCTTAAATTTGCATTGAAAATAGAAAAGGGACATGTAAAATGGGACAAATTCATTTTAGAAAAGGGACTTGTATTTTGGGACGGAGAGAGTATCATGCTAAAGACATAGGTTCCTTATTCATGCCCCATTAGTAAAGGTTGAAGTAATATGTTACGGAGAAAAATGTGGTTCGGCCCTTGGTTTGTAAAATAATAAAAATGACTAAAGATCCACCTGTCTCTAAAAAAAAAAGCTGTCATATCCCCTTCACTCTGATTTGGAAAATAAAACATGTTTACAAGCTATTCCTCATCACCCCTCATATTGACAATTTTACTTTCTTTTAAAATAAATTTTAAGAAAATCAGGAGTAGTGGAATCTGTTCCGGTGCCATGTTTTAAGAGCAAGTCCAATGGTGTGTTATAACTTGTTATAAATCTATATTATAGAATAAAAATCAAAATTTATCACTGCAATGGTGTGCTAAATATTGTGATAAAATAGAACAATGTTATAATTTGTTCTAAATATAAAACAAAAGATAGATGGAGCTATGATTGACACAATGAGAGGAAAATGGATAAAGGAATGAGATTTAGAACAATGTATTGGAGACATGGTCCTATTTTAGTACCAGAAACAACCAGCTCCATCTATTTTAACACAATCAACAATCATTGGACATGCTCTTAGTAAAAGGATCAGGTTGTACAAACCAATCGATTCAGCTCTATAGTTCTGTTTGTGTGGCCAGGGACTCGACTCGACTGTATCCCGCAAGGTAGTTGCATATATAATATAACAAGTGTTAGGCCTGTCGACCATGTTTTGTTATTTATATGCCCAAAGTAGCAGGAACAGTAAATGTGGTTCATTGCCTTGCCTCTTATCAACACAGATTAAGAGGTATGTAATGTGGTTAGCTCATCATGCACACAAGTTACATCCATAACACAATATTTTTATGGTACACTACTAGGGGTGAACAAAATTTACCCAACCCGTCCCAACCCGCTCCTTATTTCGCCCGACCAATCCGCCCCGTCCAAACCCGTGGGTTGAATGGATCGATTTTTAAAAAACCCGTACTAATTGGGTTGAGTTATGGTTTAACAAATTTTAACCCTAACCCAACCCGTCCCAACCCGTTTACATACAATACATATTGATTAAATATTTTATACAGGTTTTTGCATTCATTTTCTGCAGTTTTTGCATTTTCTACATTCTGCAACACTTTCTACATTCAGCAACACACTCTGCAACATTCTACAACACATTTTCTACCTTCTACAACACTTTCTACATTCTGTAACATTCTACAATACATTCTGTAACACATTTTCTACATTCTGCAACACAATTCTACATTTTTTGGGCAGAATTTCTGCATTTTCTGGGCAATTTTTTTTGCACTTTTTGCAAAATTCTTTCGATTTGCAACCCGACCAACCCGCCTTAACCCAACCCGGACCGTTCAAAACCTGACCAACCCGCCCCGTCCAAAATCGTGGGTTGAACGGGTTATTTTTTAAAAAACCCGTATTAATTGGGTTGGGTTGTTTTTTCCCACAACCCGCCCCGTGTTCACCCCTATACACTACCGCTATTTGGACCTCCACCAATAAATATAATGACATTGTAGTCATTTTATCATTAAAAAAAATTTAAAAAAGAAAGGAAAAATATGTTGTTAAAGTACGAGCACATTTGTCTTGGCAACTATAATTGCTGCTAGCCATAGTATACACGAGTTTAACTATCATCCAATGTCCAATGTCCAATGTCCAATGTCAATTATTATATTTCATAAGAAGCCTTGGATTACAGAGGCCAAAATGATCATCCCCTTCGCAATTTACTGTGAACTTGAAAAAGCGTACACATTCCATGCCGATTCTATGTAATGCGTTCAAAACCACATGTGAATGCCTGTTGCCTAAACTTCAGTTGTGTACCATCCTTACTAGTCAATATGACAACATATCTGAAGTATTAACTGGAAATGGACTATCATTTCGAAAATCTAGCAGCAACGTACTCGGCAATTGCCATACTTGATGTAAGTCCCGGTGATTCAATTCCAAATAGGTTCACAAGACCAGGAATCCCGTGAGTTTCCTCTCCCTGCAAAACGGTTCACATTTAAACATCCATAGATTCAAATTATATTGCCTAAATTTAAACTTAAAACATTCCTCCCACTTCCACTCAAATCAATCACAAACAACATAAAAATTAGAAAACGAGAAACTGAATTCATCCTCTAAATAATACTGTACTTATATATGCTAAAAAGGAAGGCAATATTTTACATGCCCCATCACTTTTTTAAACAAACAAAACCTATATATCAGCTATTGCCCTTTAATAAAATGCGGATATTGGCATATGGGAAGGCAAATAACATTAGCTAGCTAAAGATGGCGGAACTCTTCAAAGGAACCGTCATAATTCTCTCGGTTTTTCTTTGGTAATTGGTTTCTGATTTTTTACGGCATGCTAAAAAATCTTTCTGATACATGCAAACTATATTTTATGTATGATTGCGATCCACCTTTCCCCTTGCTATAATCGTCCAGTAAATTAATTAATTATGAAACGAATAAAGATGAAAACACAGAATAACTAAAGAATGACAACATCTTGAGAAAAGATATATGAAAC